>CM077086.1:166250454-168650454 GCA_039513925.1 Platanthera zijinensis
AACGTATACGTTATTTGTCACAAATATAGGAGGAGATTGTTAGTGTTATATTAGGACAATTAATGGGTTCGGAGGATTAACGGGTCGTTTCGGGTAACGGTTAACCCATACCCGTAGTAACTCCTAAGGGTTAGCCTATTTATAAACCCACCTAGGGGCAACGGGTAGGGATTCCACCTAGATCCCCATCCGGATGCTTCGAGCAACACATACAAGGAACAAATAACACCCTATCCAACTGCTCTTTAGGAAGCTTTGCCATCATATTATATGCTCCCCGCAACTTAAATGAAAACACCTGCATTTAACTAAACAGCATATGTTAATCGAATATTTTAATGACAGCAATGTATAATATATTAGACGTTGGCAAAAATGTAAAATCAAATTAATGATATTTGGAAGACGGGCTACCTAGATCATTCATATAAATTTCTCATTGTAAACAACAACCCATATAGTTCTTCAATCATTTAGTCTCCAATTTAGAGACGGAAATTTTCTGTTCTTCCATATAGCTTGACTGATACTTTAAGGCATTTCAATGGGCCTTGTGATTGGATATGCTGGTTCATCATCGTCTCCAGTTTGGCTAGAGATGCTACCATCAGCACCATTTCAATGGGCCTTTTTTGAGCCACTAAACCAGGGGATTTTTCATCATCATATACAATCCAAGACCTTGGGAACAGAGCATGATAGGTGGATTTTTCTCCAGAGAAGCACCAGTCCCACGATCCAATCCCGGAGGTTGAACATCTATTGCTTTGTAGTATAATCAGTTGCGTGGGTGAAAATGATTAACACGTAGAGTAAACTCTTTTGAAATGTTTAAAGGGAACCCAATTAGCTTGGTGCAAGTAGCAACAAGAGCTTTTGCGGGCTAAAATCTTGGAAAATTCAGAAAAGAGCCACACATACAGGTCGGATATGTTTGTAACACCTCAAATATGACTAATAAAATGTCGTATAAAATAATATTAAACAGCTCAAAAAGATTAACATCCATACACTGATACCACTTGAAAATACCAATGCATTTTCAAATGTTTTAACGGATTAATATGATATGAATTCCCAAAAAAGCATCATCAATTTCCGCACAGTTTGCAAAAGAACACGTTCCCAAAATCTATCTCAAAACATCATGGAAATAAATATCATGGAAATTAAAAATAGATCAAAACATCGAGTTGATATGATTTTTTTCCATATTAGTAGATCAACACTAAAGCTTTTAATTTGGGTAGTGCATCATCCGTTGAAATTCTGCATCTTCCTGAGCGCTATTTTCATCACCAACCTAAAAAATATATTACATTACGGATATGTTAAACATGTTAATAACTAAGTAATAAACAAAACTACTTACTTGACCAGTGCTAGAAGGTATCGAAGGATTCACCCGACTTATATAAGTGGTTGTTGTTGGTGTCAATGGGCAGCTAACAAGCTCCAAATGAGCTCGCACCTCTTGTTGTAGGCATGCCATCTTTTCTTCCATTTGTGCCTCCACTTGTGCCTTCATTTCAACAATTTGAATATCAAATTGTGATTGCATTTCTTCTCGAAGTTGAGTACGGATTGACTCAACTGCTTCTTGACTAGGTTGTAAATTAAGATCTTTTTTCCTCATTAAGCCCCATGTACGCAAACGTCCATGTCCATCCTCTCCCATTACCCGAGAGAAGCAAGAATCTCTATATTCTACGGTGCGCTCCTCCTCAGGAACATTTTTAAGAAGAGTGTTCATATCTTCCTGTTATAGGAAGATATAAAAATAAGAAATGTTGTCAATATTATATTTATTATTTTGAAATTAGTTATGAGAAAAAGAAATCAAAACATACAATGGCCTCCTGAGCTTCAAAATCAATTCTACCCTTCTTATCTATCCGTGTTCTGATAAAAACATTAATTCTTATCTGTCCATGTCCATTCTTATAAAAGCATTATCTGTTCGTGTTGCATATGCTGGGTAATCATTAATTGTCCAAAACAATGCGCCACGTAGAGTGAACATCTGATTTTTTGATGCATCATATGTAGCCACACCATCATTCCATAATTCTTTTAACTCTTCAATCAATGGTTAAAGGTAAACATCAATTTTATTATTAGCCCCTTCGGTCCATCAATTAGTACAGTAAGAAAGAGAAAATATTGCGTCATGCACATCCATGGCGGCAAATTATAAGGAATTAAAACAACTGGCCATGTGCTATGAGCAATGGACATGGTTCTATATGGATTAAACCCATCAGAGGCCAAACCAAGTCTAATATTGCGACACTCTGCAACAAATTGAGGATAATCTTTATCAAACTTTTTCCAAGTTGGAGAGTCAGCTGGGTGCCTCATAGTATCATCTTTAGTACATTCCTCTGCATGCCATCGCATATAACTTGCAGTTTTTGATGACATGAATAACCTTTTCAATCTCGGTGTCAAAGGAAAATATCTTACTTGTTTTGCTGGAATTTTTGAAATTGTATTTTGCATGTTATTTCCATTATCATTTAGTTGTTTGTATCGTGACTCACCGCAAATCTCATAATTTTTAAGTGTAATATCATTTCCTTTAAAAATCATGCAATTATTGGGGCATGCATCCCAAGTCTCGTAAGAAAATCCCAAATCTTTTATAATCTTTTGAGATTCATAATAAGACTTAGGTATTTTTATGTTCGAAAAAGCATCAATAAGGCACTCCAATAGTCATGTGAATGAGATATCTGTCCATCCATGCATGACTTTACCTTGCAGTAATCTAACTTTGAAAGACAATGATGTATACTTGACACAATTAGGGTACAATGGACACTCTGCGTCTTCAACAAGTTTTATAAATTTGGCATCTTCTTCGCTAGGACCATCTGTTCTTGGACTGCTTAATGATGATGGATTCTCATACAAACTAGCACCAATAGGTGGAATTCCAATTGCTTCATGAATCATCTCCATCATATCATCTCTAAAATAAGAACATTGTCCATCCCCACTGCAAGATATAGAAGAATATGATTCCCCGTGAAGGGTCCATATCTTGTACTTGGATAAAAACCCATTTATAATTATATGTTCACGAGCAATGATCCTCTCCATCAAATAAGTATTACAACATTTTTTGTAAGGGCAATAAATCCGAGTCTCAAAACTATATGTTTTATTTTTATATGCATAATCTAGAAACTTGTCAACACCATGGATGTATTCAGATGAAGCTCTATTTTGCAAATCAATCCAACTTTTATCCATATTTAATGCCGGAGAAATCTACATAATTTTAAAAAAAATAGGGTTATACAAATAGAGGTCAGACAATGAAAATATATTATTTTTAGTTTAAATAATCCTAAATCATGTTGAAACCCTAAATTAGAAAACGAAATGAAACCCTATATCATGTTGAAACAAAATTAAAATCGGAATCTAAACATGTTGAAACAAAATTGTGTTTTTATGAGTAGCTTCTGCTACAGGGTTTGGACAACGGACCATTAAACTTGCAACAAATGAGAATTAAAAATGCTTAAACATGATAACCTCCTGGATGGAGGTGAGCATTTCAACATTTCAACGGCAATTATAAAATAAATAAAAAGACGAAAATATAGATTATTACTTGAACATTTGCATAAACACTTCATGACATAGAGAACTCCCTCCAAGACTATTTGGTTCTTAACTGAAAAATATTCATTATAATGAAGGACCCACTTACTACAGATTACCTTAAAAAGTACATAAATTAATTTATACATCATACAAAAAATATTTAAAAAAAACATGACACTACACAAGCATAAAATTAATAATAATTTCATTCCTGACACTACAAGTTCATAAACAGTACACAAATGTGATGTTTGAAATGACAGTTATAAATATATCAAGAACAAAAACAATTTATTATGATTTCTTCATAAAAGGAAAAAGCTAATACATCTTTTTTTTATTTTACTGTAAGCATTGCCAGTAGCATAGCTTAACAAGATAGAAACAACAGACCAGTACTGCAGTTGTTCATCTACTTATTAAATCATAAAAATGGCAGCCCGGTGCACAAAGCATCCCCGTGCAGTGAGGGTTTGGGGAAGGGTCCTACCACAAGGGTGAAATGTACGCAAACTTGCATTTTTGCAAGAGGATACTTCCAGGAAAAAAATGATGAGGCCAAATCGTGGAGGAAAAGTTTAAGTGCACAAAACAGTGGATTAAAGAAAGTGCATTTCACGAGTGCAAGTTTATTTGTGAAAAATATCTTACTTCACCGTCATATAATTAGGCTAATCTACTCATTTGTGTAGATGATTTGGTGTGGAATCTCAAAACTCAATTAACAAGGTCATGAATAGCCCTATTTAAGCAAATAGTAGTTGCAGAATATATTTTATCTAACATTTTCCCTTAGTTGGTTTGAGGACAAACCAATGCTGCGGAAACATGGTGGATCCAAATGGTAGTTAGAACAAAAAACACAAGTAAACACAAAACTTAGAACAACCATATTTTACACCACCTTAGGAAAAACAAACATGAAACTTAGCAAAAAATCGTAAGTTTTTTTTAAACTAGAAGTTAGAAGATTTAAAACATGGTGGATCCAAATGGTAGTCATGAATAAACCTATTTAAGAAAATAGTGGTCTCACATTTATACTATACAAGATGTGGAATGAAATAGAAAAAAGAATGATGTCTAGAATTTAGCGAGAAGAAAAATGAGAGATTACCAAGATCCGGCGGGAAAACGAAGGGAGATGCAGTGAGCGAACTGGTTGCCGGAGAGATGCCAGAGGAAGGAGAAGGGATCGGCAAGATGCGGTGAGCGAACTGGTTGCCGAGAGATGACAGAGGAAGGAGAAGTGATCGACAAGATGCGACGCTCGGAAGTTACGGGGAAGGGTATGACGTTTGCTTAGGTTTAGGGCGATCTGAAGCCGCGGGATGGGTTTTTTTTTCGTTTCGTGAGATTAGGTGGAGCGGGCTTAGACGAAAATGGTCGGCCACGCATTTTTGATTTTAAATTGTTTTGAAATTTAATTTGTGCTGAAAAATTTAATATTAGCCACGTGTTTTTGTTTTTCATGGCTAATACAAAGGTATTAGTCATGTTTTTTTTATAGTCGTGGCTAAAACCTAAATATTAGCCACAGTTTTGTGATCATGGCTAATACTAGTGTATTAGCCATAATTTTTGAACCCTGGCAAAAAAACATGTAGCTAATACTCAATTTTCTAGTAGTGTATTGTGCGGCGATAGTGAAGTTGTAATGGTATGGCCACGTTTCGGCCTTGGTTGGAAGGCCTGGGTGGTGGCACGCGAAACAAGGCATTGATTAACGGTACCGCGCGGCGGTAGCTTGGTTTATAGTGTTGGTTTGGCCATTTTCACTTCATTATTCTGGAGTTTGAGAAACTTGGGCTGGACGTTTGGAGGAGGAGAAGCAGCAATGGAGACAGGAGATCTCTCCACCGTTTGAGATTCGGAGCTCAGATTCGTGAGGCAAGTTTGGATCTACGGAGGCAAAGTCGAAGTGGTCATTTTCATCCGGCTAGAATCTCTTCTATGGCGCTGAAACGGACTTCTAGGATAACGATCCTCTTCCTTGGACGGGTGAAGTCCTTCTTTTTGGCATTTGAGGGCAGACACTCCACGAACACGTGGAAGTGGTTCTCCCGACGGGTATATCCGTGTATCCCCGTTAGTTTTGTATTTAGATTAAGAATCGAAGTACAGAATAGGCATGTTGTATGAAGCCCATCCGGACAGGTTAGTCTGGATTGGTGATGTTTTTATGCTTTATATGTTGGAGAAGACTCAGTGTTAATCGCGTGGATTTCGGAGTCGCGGGGTGTGCAGATGGCTGTGTTGAGAGTACTGGAGGTAGACTCTAGGAAAACACCAGAAATAGGGGAAGAAACAATAGTCTGTCCCCTACAACGTGGCGGTAGCGCTACCGCCGGCGATAGCTCCTAGTGAGCGTTGTATTGATTGTGAGGCCTGTCTCTTGGAGAACTGGTGGCCGCTTGTTGAGTCTTATTTCTTGGAAAGCTTGTGGCCATTTGCTGAGGCCTGTCTTTGGGAGACCTGGGGCCATCTTTTGATGAGACCTATCTCGTGAAGACCAGGGGGCCAGTATGCAGAGCTGAGAGCCTATATATCCTAGCTTAGACGGTCGTGAGTGCTAGTCTAGGATCCTAAAGGGGTTATGGGTCATACGGAAATGGTAAAGGGGATGCTGACCCACGTTAAGGCTAGCGCGCCTAACGATTTGAGCACAGGAAAGAGCTGAACTGTACCCAATCCTATGTCGTTTGACCTGGAGTGAGTCAAAATGTAAATCACATGACTTGGTTGTAGTCATAGGGGCGTTGTCTTTGGCTTTGGCCCTGTAATACTAAAAGCTCAAACATTGCTGACCGTTGCAAAGAACAGTGGTGTGACCCTTGAGGTCCTGTGCACCGAGAATGTGCCCTAAGAGCAGGGGGCATTGGACGATCGTGCCAATGTCTATAGCGAATGGTGCTTAATTTGCATGTTGTGATTTCCAATATTTGTATATGCTAACGCCTGCAGGGAAGGATCACCGCCACCCCAGGTAAGTGGTGGGGTCGTTATAATTTGGTCAGCTAATGCTGATCGTTGCAATGTTTACCACCATTGTGATGAAATGTCTTTTGCAGATGCAGTAGAGCCAGATGGAAAATAGCGGGCTGGAGCCCATAGCTGCTAAGCTGGCCCTTAAAGGCCAAAGCGAATTACTCATTTACTTTATCGTTCATGTATGGCTGTCCTGCGTGCCGATGTATGTAAGGCATTTTAATTTGAGTTGAACATTGTAAGGCCTTAAGGCCAAGACTATTTGTGTATTTAGTTTATCATTCCTACTTTTACGTTAATGAACATTCAATTGGTTGGGTTCCTGTTAACTTTAAATTACTTCCGCTAGAATGCACTCTGTGATAGGATGCATGTATTTAGATTAGGTTTCAATTAGTAACTCCTTTGACTGTTCGTAGTATATGGCTTCGGGCCTCGGCCGGACCTTCTGTTATATATTATGTGACGGATGGGGATGTTATAAAGTTGGTATCAGACTCTGGTGTCGGTCTTCCTTATTCAAATTCATGGGCGAATTCTTTAAAGGGGTGGTGAGCACATGTGTGTGCGTTACCATTATAACATAAAAAACCCATAAATGTCCACTTGGGAATGAAAATAAACATGTTTCAGGAACCTGCGTGTTCCTATGATTGCTTTTTGGCAATTGTTTGTCACCTAATTGAGCGTTTCATGACTATAGGTTACTAGGAGTGGTGTAGAGCAGTCACAACGTCAGCACTCTTCGGAGAGTAGTGCGCCCAATGACGCGCCTGCGACCCCTCCTTCTGCTAAAACCATCTGAATGATAGTTGGAGCGGTGTTCGCTATGATCAATGCCAAACCAGGGAGGCAGGTGCAGCCTCCTGCTCCTAGATTAGCCTCTTGGCGTAGCGAAACCTATAGTGGCAGATCAAGTAGCAGCAGAGCCCGTAGTGTAGAGGAGAAAAACTGAAAAAAAAAAAAAAGCTAAAGCATGTGATGAGCTTTAATCTACCAGTATTTTTGGGGACTGAGACCCCAACGCAAGCTGAGGCCTATATTTCCATGGTTAAGAGAGTCATGTCTGCAATAGAGACTGAGGAGTGGCAGAAGGTTACGATAGTCACTTTCCTTCTAGATAGTGAAGCAAGGTTATGGTGGGATGAGTTAGATCTACATCACTTCGCAGGGAGACAACTCTTTAATATCTTGATGGAGGAGTTCTCGAGATTATTTCTGGCATAGTTCATCCCGTCAACGCAGAAAATAACCATGGAGAATCAGTTCTAGAGACTGAATCAGGGTGAGAGTAACGTTGACGACTACCTACATGAGTTCATGAGATTGGGACCTTATGCTGACTCTAATTTTACTGATGAGGAGCGCAAGACCAACCGGTTCTACGAAGGACTGCGTGACAATCTGAGGTTGCTACTCTCAGGTCCTATGATGCATGGCTACCTAGTCTTGGTCAAACAGCCCAATCTCTAGAGAAGGATTTGGAGAGAGTTCGAGGTAAGAAGGACTCGGCGGTGAAGAGGTCAGACTTTTAAGTTCCAAGTTCATCGAAGTATAGGCATCGAAAGTGGTATAAGAAGCCCAAAACTTCTGAACCGACTACTTCATCGATTACTACTGGAGCATTATCTAGGCGAGGCGGCTCAAATCTTTGTTATAACTGTGGCAACCCGGGACATATAGCCCGCAATTGTCGGAGTGGCAAATCGAATAAGAAGGCAGGAGCATCATATGCTGAAAAAGGGAAGGTGGTGGATTCAACCGCATCCCATCAAGCTCCAGCCCAACCAAGAGTCTACAATCTTGGCCAACAAGAGGCCATCAAGCAAGGCGATGTGGTGACAGGTATGTGTTAGAGTTTAGCCGTAATACTTTGCATACCTTGCGTTGTATACTTTGGTCGTATTACTATCATGTTTTAGGCTTTGTCGTGGTTATGGACTTTCCGGCTCGAGAACTATTTGATACAGGAGCTTCACAATCTTTCCTATCCGAGGACTTCATATCACGTATCGGAGTGCCCTCTTCTGTGGCTAAGGATAGATTGGATGTGATGCTACCTAATAGGTGTTCGATGCGTGCGAATAGAGTCTGTTGCATTAAAGTACTGATCGGAAGTCAAACTTTTGACTTGGAAGCATCACTACTGCCGATAGTAAAGTTTGACGTGATCTTTGACATGGATTGGCTCTTCGAGCAACGTGCGTACATCGATTGTAGTTTGGAGACTGTCAAACTGGTGTTGAATACAAGCAAAGAAACTACTTTCTCTGTTTTGAAGGGATCGAGCAATATGCTGATGTATGCTCTCCATGTAGTTAAAACAGTTCACGAGGGGGGAGTTGTTCTTCACCCTATTAGAGGCTAAGAAGCCCAATCCTAGTTTGGTCAGTATCCCGATGGTGTCAAATTTGCCGATGTGTTTCCCGAAGATCTGCCTGGAGCCCCACCTTAGATAGAGATCAAGTTCACCATTGAGTTGGTGCCAGGTGCCAAGCCAGTGTCGCGGTATCCTTACTGCTTAGCACTGAGAGAGATGGCGAAAACGAAGGCGCAGCTTCATGAATTTATATAGCAGGGATTTGTGTGTCCCAGTTCGTCACCATGGAGCGCCCTGGTCCTCTTCGCGAAGAAGAAGGATGGAAGTCTACGACTCTGTATCGATTATCGGGAATTGAATAAACTTACAGAGAAGAACAAGTACCTAATTCTGAGGATCGATGATCGATTCGACCAGCTTGTTGGATCGATTGTGTATTCGAAGCTAGACTTGAAATATGGATATTATCAGCTGAGAATCAGAGAAAGTGATATTCCTAAGACGACGTTTGGTACATGATGTTGGCATTATGAGTTCACTGTCATGCCTTTCGGGCTAACTAATGCGCCATCCGTGTTTATGGACTTAAAAAATAGGATGTTCAAGGAGTATTTGGATCGATTCGTGATAGTGTTCATCGATGATATCTCGGTGTACTCCCAGTCCGAGGATGATCATGTGGAGCACTTACATATCGTTCTAGAGACCTTGAGGAGTAATCAGGTGTACGCCAAATTCTCTAAATGTGAGTTGTGGCTATCTTCTGTGGCGTTCATTGGTCATATTGTCAGTGGTGAGGGTATCGCGGTGGATTCGGCAAAAGTTGCTGCAATACAGGAGTGGCCTGTGTTGTCTTCTATGGCGGAAGTCCGGAGTTTTCTGGGACTTGCCGGCTACTACAATCATTTCGTGGAGAACTTCTCGCGGATAGGTTTCCCCTCACGACTTTGACAAGGAAGGATCAAAAGTTTGTTTGGTTTCCAGCGTACGCGCAAGCTTTCAAAGAATTGAAAAGTTGTATGACCACGACGCCTATCTTATGCTCGCCATATGGGATAGGGGACTTTGAGATCTACAGCGATGCTTCAGGCAGTAGCTTAGGCTGTGTTATGCTACAACATGGGAATGTAATAGCGTATGGTTCGCGCCAGCTGAAGGTGCATGAGAGGAATTATCTGGTCCATGACTTGGAGTTGGCGGCTGTAATATTCGCACTGAAGCTCTGGAGGCACTATCTGTATGGAGTGAAGGTCGACATTTACACAGACCATAAGAACTTGAAGTATCTGATGGATTTGAAGGACTTAAATATGCACCAGCGAAGGTGGACGGAGTTCCTTGGGGACTACACCTTCAAAATACATTATGTCCCTAGCAAGGGTAATGCGGTTGCGGATGCGTTAAGTCGTAGAGCTCCCACGAAGGCCAATTGGTTATTGATGCATGACGAGCGTCTCGTCCGAGATTTTGAGGCCTTAGAGATCTTTTGTGTTGATAGGAGGTCGAGTGCTGAAGCACGTTTGAATTGGATAGAGGTACAGTATGACCTCGTCGATCAGATTCGGCAGGCTTTGGATTTGAATGACAGTATGAAACGCTACATGGCTGAGTCTTTGGAAGGGTCAATTGCCTAGTTTACTGTTGATAACGGGCTGTTGTGGAAGAACAGACGTTTTTGCGTCCCAAAGGTGGGTAAAATATGGGAAGAATTAATGTACGAGGCTCATTATACCAAGTACTCGATTCACCCAGGGAACACGAATGTTGAAGCCAGGAAAAATCCCTAGTTCAAAAATCGGATCAAGATAGCCTAAGGTTACTGATTCTATGGTCTGACGTCACAATTCAAATGGCTAGCGAGAGAGAGAGAGAGAGAGAGGAAACTATCTATAAGCACACCCCAAGTGCTCCAGCAGGGAGGTCCCACCACATACCTGGAAGTTTGAGAGAAACTTCCCCTCCACAACCAAAAGGCTGGGTGAGGTACTAGGCAGGCATGGACTTGGCGAGTATCCACTTGGGGGGACCTCATCCTCTTCCAAAAGTGCCCTTTCTAGTACCCATGGGGGGCTATTTATAGAGAAATCCTGGGGGGTATAGGCGAGTATCCAGCTACTGCTAGTAAGTTCCAAGGGTCTACTCACCCAAACTCGCGAGATACTCGCCCATAGTCGCCCAAAATCGTCTATGCTCGACCAAGCTCGCCTCTGCTCGCCCAAGCTCACCTCTACTCGCCCAAGCTCGCCTCTGCTCGCCCAAGCTCGCCTCTGTTCGTCACACCTTGCCTCTACTTTCCCAAGCTCGTCTCTGCTCATCACAACTCGCCTCTGCTCGCCCAAGCTTGCCTAAGCTCGCCTCTGCTCGTCACAACTCGCCCAGGCTTGCCTCTGCTCATCACATCTCGCCTCTGTTCGTCCAGGATCGCCTCTGCTCATCACAGCTTGCCCAATCTCGCCTCTGATCATCACAGCTCGCCTCTGCTCGCCCAGTGGTCTGTAAATAGCCGTCTTCTTCAGTACTTCTGATCTTGACGAATTACGGGTTATACACAATCCCCGCTTTTTTCGAGCTCGACACGAGCTCGGAAAAAAAATGTTGAACCCGTAGTTTAGAGAGATGGCGCTAGACGATGTGTTGTACGAGGTCCTTCCTAGGAGTGGAGCTCAACTGGAGGTAGAGAAAAAGGTTGATACCGCACAATAACCGAGTTCAACTTAATTGGAGAAGAGGTCAACACCTCGTGGGAGGAAGCTCAATCGGAGGTACAGAATATGGTCAACACCAACCAGGAGCCGAGCTCAACTGGAGATGGAGAAGAGGTCGACACCTAAAGGAGGAAGCTCAACTGAAGGTGGAGAGTTGACACCTCACAGGATCCGAGCTCAATTGGAGGTGGATAAAGAGGTCGACACCTAGCAAGAGCCGAGCTCAATTGAAGGTGAAGAAGAGGTCGAAACCTGGCAGGAGCTGATCTCAACTGAAGGTGGAGAGTTGATACCTCACAGGAGTCGAGCTCAACTGGAGGTGGAGAAAGAGGTTGACACCTAGAAGGAGCCGAGCTCAACTGAAGGTGGAGAAGAGGTCGACACCTCGCAGGAGCCGAGCTCAATTGTAGGTGGAGAGTCAACACCTCACAGGAGCCGAGCTAAACTAGAGATGGAGAAAGAGGTCGACACCTAGTAGGAGCTGAGCTCAACTGAAGGTGGAGAAGAGGTTGACACCTCGCAGGAGCCGAGCTCAACTAGAGGTGGAGAATATAGTCGATACCTAATCATGAGCCGAGCTCAACTGGAGGTGGAGAGTACAGTCGACACCTAGCAGGAGCCGAGCTCAACTGTTGGTGGAGAGTAGTCGACGCCTAGCAGGAGCCGAGATCAATTGGAGGTGGAGAGTATATCTGACACCTAGCAGGAGCCGAGCTTAACTGGAGGTGGAGAGGAGGTCGACACCTCACAGGAGGAAGCTCAACTGGAGGTGGGGAGTACTCGATACCCAGCAGGAGCCAAGCTCAACTGGTGGAGGGATGTAGTCGACACCCAGTAGGAGCCAAGCTCAACTGGTGGTGGGAAGTAGTCTACACCCAGCATGAGCCAAGCTCAACTAGTGGTGGGAAGTAGTCGACACCCAGCAAGAGCCAAGCTCAACTGGTGGTGGGAAGTAGTCGACACCCAGCATGAGCCAAGCTCAACTGGTGGTGGGAAGTAGTCGACACCCAGCAGGAGCCAAGCTCAATTGGTTGTGGTAAGTAGTCGACACCCATCATGAGCCAAGCTCAACTAGTGGTGGGAAGTAATCGACACCCAGCAGGAGCCAAGTTCCTGTTCACCTTTAAATTACTTCTGCTAGAATGCACTTTATGATAGGATGCGTGTATTTGGATTATGGTTTCAATTAATAATTCCTTTGACTGTTTGTAATATATGACGTCTGACCCCGGCCGGACCTTCTATTATATGTTATGTGACGGACGGGGATGTTACATGTTGGTTACACAGTTGAGGTGAGCTTTTGCTGACCCACGTTACAACAATTTTTTATAGAGCAAGGATCGCAAGCTGGAGCAAGCTCACCGGCCAAAAAGGCATAAGCCTCATGAAGTGTACCCTCTTCTGTTAGGTTGTGAATTGTTGAATGTTATGTTCCGTGTATTGTAATCCAGCTTGCATGCCGAGGTAGCCTAGAAGTTCTAAGGCACCTTGTTTTGTTTGGAGTTGATGTTGTTTTAGACATCTTTTATTGTAAGGCCTTACGGTCGTGTTGGACTTCTATGGTTGTGGATAACTTCTGGTCTTATTGTGTATTTCCATTGTTTTTTGAGTTTTGAGATGTATAATTCTTTTATATCACTTTTTAATGCTAAAGCTATGGCATCTATATATTGTGGGGCTCCAGAAGGACCCATATTATATGGTCATACAGGGGAGGTGTTATACTAGCGATCTTCTAGATGACATTGCATGAGATAGGATCTGTAACTAGGGTTAATCTCTCGGTTAACAAGCGATATAGGTCGATACTCGTGCGAGGTCTATATACCCCCTGACCTCTGCCCCTAAATATTAAGTTTAGGTGAGTCTTTAGTACGCTGTTGCGATTTCTGAACTTTGCTCGTAAGTAGTTATCCTTACCCGCACCTTCCTTCTCGCTCTAGCTCTGCTCGTGCTTTCATGCTCTTCTCGCTCAAGATGGTTAGTGACAACGCTAATGCTCGTCGAGAAGCCTACGCGATCAATTTCTCTGAAGCCGTCTTCAAGAAGTCAGTCGCGACTGAGCGAGATTTAGAAGACTTCCGCCAAAGACACCTGCCTGAGGAATACTCGGCCAGTCTCCCTGCCCGGACCGAGCGACTAAACACCTTTCTCGAAGGTGAGATAGTCCCGCCCCTCCGTCACTTTGAAGTCGTCCTACGACTTTCGTTGTAGCCTGAGTACTACCAGATCCTGCGGTACTTCAGAATAGTCTCCACCTTGATCAACCCAAACGGAGTGGCGATGATCATGAGATTCCTCTGCTTCCTACGGGAAGAGAAGATCACATTCGACCTCTCCGTCTTTAGGAAGGTCTTCGTCTTTGTTGTGACATCTAAGGGGGTCATCTTCTTCAGTAACAATGTCTACACTCTGGTCGGCACGACGAATAAGATCCATCGGTGGGGCGAGTATTTATTCACCTGATCAAAACCTGTAGTGGATTCCTACCTAGGGTGGTAGAAGAGTGGATGTACCCAAATTTGGGGAACCACTATAAAAATTCTTGTGTTGTCTGTGTGGCTGTGATCTTCCTGTGTGCTTGTGTTGTGATATGCTTTGTTGTGTAGTTTAGTTATTCTTTTGTTCATCTGCTGCACTTGAACACTCATACACCTATATCATAGTAACATATTTTATTAAAGACTTCTTATTTCAGCATAAATCAAAAAGATTTTAAAAACTCTATTCACCCCCCCCCTCTAGAGTTTGTCAGAGCTTACACTATCTTTTAATGGAGTCGATAGCTCTCAAGAGTCGAGCTCAACTAGAGATGGAGTCGACTCGGGTTGTGCTCGTAGTCAGCCTGTAGGAGGGAAGCTCGTACAAGGGGCCCGAACTATGACAATAACAAACACGAGGAATCTATCTCACTAAAAAAGATTGACAGCCGATATGCAGGAGAGGAGCTCATGTAGGGACTGGGACTACGATAACTCCACGACTCAAGGACTTCTATTGGTGTTGAGGTCACTCGCCATGTTACTTAAGAGATAGCCAAAGAGTTAGATGTATCAACTTCTTTGATGACGAATGAAACTTCTAAAGGGACGATGATCCTCTCTCCATCAAGTTGGGAGGTTGGCATCAAGACCTGTTCCTGATAGTTCCTCCAGTCTGAGGAGAGGTGTAATCGGGGGAAGCTATATAACACCCCTATCCGTCACATGACATATAGCAGTAGGTCCGGTCGGGGCCCGACACCATATACTGCAGACAGACCGAAGGGTTACAGAATGAAACCATCCAACCAAGATAATGTGTTCTACACAGAGTATATTCTAGCAGAAGTATGTTAAAGGTTAAAGAGTAAAGAACCCAAACCACAGCTTGAATGTCCACTAAACCAAAGTAGGAATGACAGAACAAATACACCAAATAGTACTTGGCATTATGGCCTTACAAGTGTTTAATAAATGTCTTCCATACATCGGTACGCAGGCCGGTCACACATGAGTATAAAAGTAAACATTCACTTTGGCCTTCAAGGGCTGGCTCAGCAACAAGGGCTTCAGCCCGCTACATTACATCGGCATGCAGGCCGATCCACAGCACCTACAAACAACATTCCACCGCAGCGGTGACAAATAAAAGCAACGGTCAGCTAAAGCTGACCAAATTATAACGACCACACCCCTTATTTGGGGCGGTGGTGCTCCTTCCCTGCATTTCATTAGTATAATCCAAACATGATAGTGAAAGTATAACTTAAGCATACTTCACCACAGGCGTAGGCACTTATGGCCACACACCTCGTGCTCTCAGGGAACTTACTCGGTGAACCGGTCCGAACCCTGTCCATTCCGCGGTCCACTGCCGCCCCCAGGACGGCAAACACGTGAGCATTAAAGTCCTTTGAGCCGAAGCCTAGACTCGTTCTCCAAGCCATCTTTAACCAAACCACTTGGAGTGGGTAAGGTTCCACCAGCCCGTTGCTAACCTCGCCATGGCCATTTAGCCATCGGCGCAGGACAAGCTTCACCAAATCCCAACGTATCGATCATACAACAGTACATAGCCCGGCTATGTACAATGTTGGCTCTCAGGCCACCAAAACGGCAGAACTTCGCTTCTGCCCAGATTTTCGGGTGCACCTTGGAGTTAATCCCCAAGGCTCCCTGCTGCAATCTATCGCGTAGAAACCGGAAAAAAAACATACGGCACGGAGTCTTATCCGGCAATCCATGCATAATGAAAACATCACCGATCCAGACCATCTTATCCGGGTAAGCTTCACACACCATGCCTATGTCCGTACTTCGATTCCGGACTCTATATGCAAACTACGGGGACTATTCATGTCCACCCAAAGGAAAACCACACACTCACCGCACACTCGCGAGTGCAGGTTTCCTATGCAAAAAGGAAGAGGATGTTAGAACCCCTAGGTGATTTGGGCTAGGTTCTCTTCTTAGGTTGTGACCCATATTGTATAGAAGGGTCAAATTTTATGTGTTTCTAAAGTCTAGGCCAGTTCTTAGAGTCTACAGATCAAAGGACCAACCTACAACACTGCCAAAGACTCAAGAATTAGAGAAATCAAGTATTAGAAAAAGAAATCTACATTCGTCGATCTCAGGTCGACGATAGTCATGCTCAGCTCGACTAACTCAGAGCTAAAATCTCTGAGCTGAGCTCGACGAACTCCGTTCTCAGATCGACTTACTCTTCAACACTCAGCGCCATAGTCCACTCAAAGCCAAGGCTAACTCAGAGACAAAGAACACTCGATGCCAGATGTGTTATTCACTCAACGTCGACAGATTGACCAAGTTCTTAGGCCGACTAACTTCACAGTCTCAGGTCGACGAACATAGAGCGCAAAATTAGTCAGTTTATGCATAGCAGTTGATTCACAGAGCTCAGGTCGACGAAAGCTGATCTCAGTTCGACGAAGGCTGATCAGAGGTCGACGAAATCTCAGGTCGACGAAAACTGATTAGAGTTCGACGAAAGCTGATTAGAGGTCGACGAAAGCTGATCTCAGGTCGACGAAAACTGTAAGACATTTTGTTATTTATTCTCTCTTTCTGTCTCATCATCTTATATCTATTATAGGCTATTAATTCACTTGTAAATCAATGCACTTATATTCTCTAAATAGAGCTGTTACTGGTAGCATTGATTGCTAACATCCTCTATGGAATTAATTACTTATATCTCGGGACAGACATAGAATAGAATAATTGACAACATTCTTGCCGTTTTCCGTTCCCAAGATTTCGACTGAACATTTATTGCATAGTTTTCTTTTGAATTCGACTAAGTTACAGTTATCTGATACATATCTCCCTGCCAAGAAAACCACAAGACAGAAGAGCATAGATTGATCATCAACTAGAGTCGCAGCAAAGAAAACATCCCAAAAGTGCAGTGAAAAACATCTCTCAGAAAATTGACTGCTCTCAAGAGATGAAGAAAGAACAACCATCACCATCAAGAGTCTTTCTTTCTCTCCCTCTTTGTTTTCAGGGATCTCAAGTGACAGCAACATTCAAATCAGTCAAGGATCTCTGAAAAGCTGAAGGCATACTCACCTTTTTACAAAGCTTCCTCTCTTGAACCATTCAAGATCTTAGGGGGAGCTTTGTCATCAACAACTCAAAATCCACATAGTCTTCTCATTGTGTTTTGAGAAAAGAAGACTTTCATCAAACTCTCATCCCACCTCTGTACAGGGTTTTAATTCCCTTCAAAATTATTCTGGTTGCAAGTCTCCTTCTAAAAGACTTGGGTTGGTTTTTGAACACCTGATCAAAAGCTCATTGGTGGCAGTCACCTGATCAAAACCTGTAGTGGATTCCTACCTAGGGTGGTAGAAGAGTGGATGTACCTAAGTTTGGGGAACCATTATAAAATTCTTGTGTTGTCTGTGCGTCTGTGATCTTCTCTTGTGCTTGTGCTGTGATATAATGTTTGCTGTGTAGCTTAGTTACTTTTCTCTAGTTCACTTGCTGCACTTGTATACTCACCTTTTATTTTAGCAAAAGGGAAAAGTTTTCAAAAACTCTATTCACCCTCCCCCCCCCCTCTAGAGTTATTCAGAGCTTACCCTATCTTTCAATTGGTATCAGAGGAGGTTAATCACATCATACAGGCTTACACCTGGATTTATCAAGATCCTCAGGATAAACTCTGAATAAGTCTTATTAGTTTCTCTGATTAGATTTTATTTTCTGATATCATGGCACAAAACAAGGATTATGCCAGCACCAGACCTCAAGTTTGCAACCTACAAAAGTTTGGAATCTGGAAGGCAAGAATCAAGCTGTCAAGAGAAGCTGCAGTTGAACCAAAAGCTTCAACACCTACCAGGAAGGAACAAAACTTAACACTCAAAGCTGCAGAAGAATCTCCTAGCCTGTCTGCCAATGAAGAAATTATGAGTCTCTTTGCTAAGAGATTCTATAAAATGTCAAGAAAGGACTTCAGGAGGAAGCCTTCAAGGAATGAAGATAAACTCAGGTATGATAAGACCCCTTCTAAAGAAGTTGTCTATTTTGGGTGCAGGAAACTAGGACATTTCATCTCAGAATGTCCAGAAGCTCAAAACAAAGACAAAAGGCATGAGAAGGAGTCAAAAAGACATCAGCACAACAAGGCCTCCTCCAGCAAATACAAAAAGAAGGAGAAGGGCTTTGTGGCTGAAACGTTGAGTGATACTGAAGATGAAACATCCTCATCCAGTTCTAGTGAAGATGATACAGAAGAAAAGACGGCAAGAGAAGTTCGCTTTATGGAAATAGATGCTGGAAGCAGTAGATCAAACTCAGATGAATCAGAAGATGAAGAATTCCTCTCTGAAGAGGATCAGGTAATTGCTTCATATGATTTTCAGTCTAAAGAATTCAAATCTGAATTTAAACTATTGTGTTTAGACCTAATAGGATCTGAGAAGGAAATAAAACTTCTCAGGGAAAAACTATTAGAACAAGAAAAAATCATTGCTGATAATGAAAAATTAACTGAAGAATTAAACCTAGCTAATCAACAAATAATGTTCCTAAAATCTGAATTAAGTAAGGCTAAGGAAATAGAAGAAACCTTAAATGGTAGAAGTTTACAACTGATAGACATAACTAGCACAGTCAATACAAGATCTAGTAATAACAAACTAGCATTAGGAGCCTCATCTAGTGAACCAATCCTTATTCAGAAAAATCAACTATCAAAACCCATAAGTTTTATTTCTGAAAATGGTAAGAAGTATACTAAACAAGTAGAGAAAGTCAATGAAGTGCTTAAACAACTAGACCTTAAGAAAATAAGTCAGAAAAAGAAAAACACACAATATAACTATGTTTAGCAAATTTCGTCGAACTCAGAACGATGAAATGGGTATAGTTCGTCAAACTCAGAACGACGAACTCTGAACGCAAATAATAATGTAATCTATTCTTCGAACTGGGATCGACGAAACCAGTATGGTTCGTCGACTAGAGATCGATGTTTTTGGGGCTCTGAGAATGGATACTTCCATTCTTCGAGCAGAGATCGAAGAACTCAACCCCGATCGTCGAGCTCAGGTCGATGAACATACCCAAATTTGTCAGATCTAGTTCATAACCAGAGTAATCTAAAAACTAATAAATCTTTTAATCCTTTTAGTTAGTGGGTTATACCTCCTATAAGGTATCATCCTTTAGGTTATAAGGATCAACCTGAATGCTCTTTTATTTCTAGTTTTGGCTATATTAAACAACAAGGACCCAAGGTAACCTGGATCAAAAATTGCTAATCCTCTGTGCAGGTAGAAGAGAACCTTGTCACTCAAAATAAGTGGTACCTGGACAGTGGTTGCTCTAAACATATGACAGGTTGCAAAGAATGCCTAATCAACTATAAAACCAAGACTGAACCTAAAGTAATCTTTGGTGACTCAGGCTTTGGACTGATAGAAGGCTATGGTGACTTCAACTGTGGAGCTGTCATATACAAAAAGGTGACTTATGTAAATGGTCTAAAGCATAACCTAATATCAGTAAGCCAACTATGTGATATAGGTTATCAAGTAAGCTTTACTAACTCTTTATGTGTTATTTCTTTAAATAACACAACTGTTTTAATAGGAACTAGACAAGGCAACATCTACTTAGTAAACTTTGAATTAGCTAAATATGAAATCTGTTTATTCAATTCTATTAGTATTCAAACTACTTTATGGCACAAAAGACTAGGACATGTAAATCATAAAAATATAGCTAGGTTATCTAAGGACAATCTTGTTAGAGGTTTACCTTCTGGTCCCTATAAGAAGGAAGGCCTCTGCAGGGCTTGTCAACTAGGCAAGCAAACTAAATCTAGTTTCAAATCCATTAATAAGAGTGATTCACCTAGAATTTTGTATTTGCTCCATATGGACCTTTTTGGTCCTATTGCTGTACAAAGTCTAGGAGGAAAGTCTTATACATTAGTTATTGTAGATGACTTCTCCAGATTCACATGGGTTTTTTTTTTAGAGCTAAGTCAGATACTTTTCAAGTTCTTACAGAGTTTCTCAAGAACATACAGATTGAGTATTCTACTCAAGTTGCATTGATCAGAAGTGATCATGACACTGAGTTTGAATCTCTTCTTATGCTAGAGTTCTTGTAGGAAAGAAAGTATAAGACACTGCTTTTCATCTCCTAGAACTCCTCAACAAAATGGAGTAGTTGAAAGGAAGAATAGAACACTCATTGAAGCTGCAGGTACATTGCTTGCAGATGCTTACATGCCTCTATCATATTGGGCAGAAGCAGTAAGCACAGCAAATTATGTCCTGAATAGAAGCCTAATACATAAACTAAAGCTTAAGACTCTCTATGAACTACTCAAAGGGAAGAAACCTATAATCACCTATTTTAAAATATTTGGATGTATATGCTATATTCACAATAATGACAAGAAACATCTCAGAAAGTTTGAAGCTAAGGCTGCAATGGGAATTTTTCTAGGATATTCCCAAGTCAGTAAGGCATATAGGGTGTTTAATAAATCAACACTAAAAATTGAAGAATCTATGCATGTGATATTTGATGAATCTAACATGTTTTATAAGGAGAGAGATATCTCTACCAACAGTCAATTGCAGGTACAGAATTTGTGTGAGAGCTTGGATGATCTAAACCTTACCTCAAAAGTTGAATCACATCCCTCTCCACAAGTTATATCAGAAGCTGAAAGTGAAGAAGAGATTGTGGAAGCAACTCAGTCTTCTACAATAGTTGACACAATTCCACAAGAGGAATTTAATCAAATAATTATTGTTGAACCAACTTCTCTTAATGATTTTGTCACACTTAGGGATCACCCTAGATCTCAAGTAATTGGAGACATATCAGCAGGAGTGCAGATAAGGCATCAACTCAACCCTGATGTGATGCTTGCCTGCTTTCTCTCTCAAATTGAGCCTCAATCTATATTTGATATAGAGCAAGATCCAAACTGGATTATTGCAATACAAGAGGAACTCAATCAGTTTGAGAGGTGTAAATTTTGGGACTTAGTTCCAAGGCCTAAGGGTTATCCAGTAATTGGGACTAAGTGGGTATTCAGAAACAAACTTGATGCCCAAGGTGTGATTGTGAGGAACAAGGTAAGGTTTGTTGCTCAGGGATACAGACAAGATGAAGGAATTGATTATGATCAAACCTTTGCACCTGTTACAAGACTTGAAGCCATCAGAATTTTCTTGGCTTATGCTGCTCACAAGAAATTCAAGGTATATCAAATGGATGTCAAAAGTGTTTTTCTCAATGGAGAACTAAAAGAAGAAGTATATGTGGAACAGCCACCAGGTTTTATCTCTTCAACTCACCCCTCCTATGTTTTTAAATTGCATAAGGCTCTCTATAGTTTAAAGCAAGCTCCAAGAGCTTGGTATGAGACCTTAGCCAGCTTTCTTTTAGAGCATGGTTTTTCAAGAGGCATGGTTGATAGAACCTTTTTTACAAAACTGCATCATGATAAAATTCTATTAGTACAAATATACGTAGATGACATAATCTTTGGCTCTACTGATCCAAATCTGTGCAAAAGATTTTCTGATCTAATGCACTCAAGGTTTGAGATGAGTAGCATGGGTGAGTTATCATATTTCCTTGGTCTCCAAGTGAAACAAACCCCTGAAGGAATCTTCATCTCTCAGTCTTAATATGTTAAAGAGCTTATTAAGAAGTTTGGGATTAATGATGCCTCTATCATGAAGACTCCCATGGTTTCCAATGCTGTTATAGATGCTGATGAATCTGGAAAACCAGTTGATCAGACCAAGTATAGGGCCATTGTTGGATCCTTACTGTATTTAACAGCAAGCAAGCCAGACATTATGTTTGTCACATTTCTTTGTGCTAGGTTCCAGGTGAACCCTAAAGAATCTCACCTTATTTTCTTAAAAAGGATTTTAAGATATATAAAAGATTGTCCAGATCTAGGCCTCTTGTATTCAACAGAATCAACATTTGTGTTAACTAGATTTTCTGATGCTGATTATGCTGGATGCAGAGTAGACAGGAAAAGCACCTCAGGAACTTGTCAGTTCCTTGGTGACAGACTTGTATCTTGGTTCTGTAGAAAGCAAACATTTGTTTCAACTTCCATTGCTGAAGCTGAGTATATGGCTGCAGACAGTTGCTGTTCACAGATTTTGTGGATACAAAACCAACTACTGGATTATGGTGTCAACTTAAATAATTCAACTATACTATGTGATAATACAAGTGTCATTTCAATTGCACAAAATCCAGTATTGCATTCTAGAACCAAGCATATAGACATTAGACATCATTTCATTAGAGATTGTGTTGACAAACATAAGATTAAACTTGAATTTATCTCTACTGATTTGCAAAGAGCAGACATATTCACTAAGCCATTGGACTCATCCAAGCATTTGTTCTTTGTCAATCAACTTGGTATGATAAATGGTCAGGATTTAATCTAATGCTCTGTCTGTAGTCAAAGAATTGTCTCTGTTCGTCGACCTGAGATCGACGAACTGATAACCATTCTTTAGAATTTTTGTCGACCAAAGATCAACGAAATCTCTTAGTATAGCTCATTCGTCGATCAGAGGATGACAAATTCTATCTCTACAAGTTTTCTGCGAACGACGAAAACTTTCCCTCTCTTCGTGTTTAGATCGACGAACTTTGTCCTTTACGTAATTTTCGTCGACCTGAGATCGAAGAATCTTGAGTTTTCGTCGGATTGTGATTGTCGTTTCATATTCCAGAAAATACTATATCTAGCTTTTCTTCGACCTCAATCCCGCGCTTTCAGAATTCCCCTCCTGCACTTGATCTTGTGTTTTCTCTTGCAGGTGTTCTCTTTCTCTCTCTCATTCGATCTTAACGTCACAAATGGCTGCTACTGGATCAACCGGCATAAAGTTCGATCATGGTTTCGATATTGATTTTGACTCTTTCTAACAGTTAGATCAAATTTTCATAGATATTCTACAGCTATTTGAGGAACAAAATCTGAAGCAGTTCATGTCTGATAGAATCAAGATTCCTATAACAAAAATCAAGGAATGGGTTGGCTCTTCTTCTTCAACAGAGACTGAAATGACTGGGACTATCAGTGGTACTCAGGTGATTCTTTCTCCCTACGTTCTCTCTGAACTTTTCAATTTGAAAACTGGAGAAGATGATTTAGAACTAGATGATAAGGAATATGAAGATATGCTGACTGTTATGGGTCACTTTGGCGAAAACCCTAACAAACTGTATATGAAAAATTTCTCCCCGGCATATAAATTTCTTGCGGATGTCGTTGGGAAGGTGCTGTTTGCTAAGCATACAGCACATGACTACATCTCCAGGCAACAGTTCCTGGTTATGGTTGCCCTGGTCAGTAAGAGAAGTGTGAACTGGCCACAAATTCTGTTTGACCTAATCAGGAGAAAGAACAGCAAAAAGGAGGTTTGCTATGGCAGAATCTTGGGCTTGTTATTGAAAGCCAAGGACAATGCACTACTGCTATCTCAGACAACATGCATCAATGCATCTAAGAAGCTCTCATCTTCCCTCTTTAGCAGATGGGAGAGGACTATCATAAAGCCATTTAAGGGCAAGTCCTCTTCCTCTAAATCTTCTGAAAGTACAAGGGCTACATCAGCCACTTCTCACCCCTCTGCAGAGATTCCATCCACCCCTCCACATCCTACTGATTCTCAAGCTCCATCTCAGCCTCAAGTTCAACAAACCCCAGCCTCCATTTATATTCTAATACATACCCCTACACCTCCAGTATCTCCAATTCCTTCTTCCCCTACACATAT
Source organism: Platanthera zijinensis (assembly GCA_039513925.1). Classification (NCBI taxonomy): domain Eukaryota; kingdom Viridiplantae; phylum Streptophyta; class Magnoliopsida; order Asparagales; family Orchidaceae; genus Platanthera; species Platanthera zijinensis. The sequence goes on from CM077086.1 coordinate 166,274,393, forward strand.
TCCATCCAATTCTCCCTCTCCTAGGGCTGATACTTCATTCCCATCTTTCAATTTACTTTCATTTTCTCTAAACACTCCTTCTCCTCACCAATCTCCTCAACAGGACCCCCTTGCAGACACTTCCAACCAACCATCTCCTCCAGCAACTATCTTCACTACCTCTATCCCTTCTCAACCACCTCCTGCCCAAACATCTGACTCCACATCTTTGAATCCCTCTATCATCCAACCACTTCTTGAGCTCCTCAAGCCTATCCTCCAAACCATCATTGCAGAGGCTATTTCCCCTCTTTCTATCTCCATATCATCTCTTTCTGCTCAAATCTCTACCCTCACCTCTACCCTCTCTTCATCTAGGGGTCTGGCTTCAGTACATACTAAAACCAGGCAGGGAGAGATACTTAATGATGAAGCAGCAACAGCAGCAGCAGGAACAAATGTTGATATGGAACCAGATTTTCTACATTTTCTTGATACTGATATGGAATCAGATGATATAGAGATAACTGACTCAGTAGAAGATGTAGATAATCAATGTACAAATATTATAGTATCCAATGCTCAAGAGACCAGCTTGCCAAAAGTTTTGCCTGGAAGGGTCTACTTCACTAAATCTAAAGTAAATCTACATACTCTACTGAAAATTTTTGGATCTTATATTCAGTTCTGCCTCTCCTCTCCCACTCAATCATCCAGAGCAATAGTATGCTACACCTCCCCTGCAAGTTCAGAAGTGTTAACCATTATAAAGAAAAGTCTGATAGCTCCTCCAGTAGCATTATATGAACAAAGATCTAGCCCTCCTGAGCCAACTTATATAATGGATAATAGCCCTATTCCTAGTTTAGATGATCTAATAAATCAGGACATTGATATGAAAGCTGAAGTTGTTCCCACTCAAGCAAGCAAAGAAATTCCCAAGGATCTGATCAGTCAGATTGGTGAAATGTATGACAATCCTTTGTCTTCTTATGATGATGATAATGATGATGATGATGATTCTGATGATGCTCAAAAGAGGAAGCTAATCTCCAAGAAAAGGAAAGCACCTCCTCCACCTGCTCCAAAACCTAAGTCTACAAATGATATTCCATACTACATTTTGCAAAACATAACTCCTTATAAGGGCATGCCAGCTTGGATGTGGCTATCCAAGAATGAACAAAAGAGAAGAAAGAAAAGCAGAAGATACTCTCCTCCACCTGAGAAATTCAAAAGGGATCCTCCTCCTCCTCCTCCAGCTGCAAGTGCCTCAGGAACCTTATCTCAGAGCTCAGAAGGATTCACTAAACCTACTCTCACTAAAACTTATCAGAGACAGGGAAGACCTTCTCACTCTTATGGAGACAGTCAGCATAAACACAAACATCAGTCTTATTCCAGACATCAGTCAGCTCAACAGTCTATCCCTCAGCCAACTTTTTCCCCTCCCCCATCTCCTGGCAAAGCTAATGACCCTGAAGAACCTCCAATTCCAGCTTATGATCCTGAAACTAGTCCAACTATAAGAATGGCTAGATTCAAGAAATCTGTGGCTCTCTCACAAATCAGGCAAGCCAAAGAAAAAGATCAAGACTCTTCTCAGTTCTCTACTATGTCTAGCTACAGGAAGAAAGAGTTTGAAAGATATCGAGTAGGAAAATTATTCATTGCTGATGAATACATGAGTCTACATCCTGAAGTAGTGATTCCAAGAACTACCTCACAAAAGACTATTGGTGATGCTGATATGACCATGACTATGAAGCAATCTCATGATCTAAACAGGATAATCAAATTTGCTAAGCCTTCTGATTCTCACAAGAACATTTAAATTGTTTATTTTCTGTGCTTTCTGTGAACAATCTGGGTACATAGCTTTATAAAGGTACTGATAGCTTATTTATTCTATCAGTTATCTCAGTTTTCATGTTATGTTTACCTCATTTTGTCTTGTGATATTTATCTGTTTTTTGTTGAAGTAACCTCACCCAAATAGGGGGAGATTGTTGGAACCCCTAGGTGATTTGGGCTAGGTTATCTTCTTAGGTTGTGACCCATATTGTATAGAAGGGTCAAATTTTATGTGTTTCTAGAGTCTAGGCCATGTTCTTAGAGTCAACAGATCAAAGGACAAACCTACAACACTGCCAAAGACTCAAGACTTAGAGAAATCAAGTATTAGAAAAAGAAATCTACATTCGTCGATCTCAGGTTGACGATAGTCGTGCTCAGCTCGACTAACTCAGAGCTAAAATCTCTGAGCTGAGCTCGACGAACTCCGTTCTCAGATCGACTTACTCTTCAACACTCAGCGCCATAATTCACTCAAAGCCAAGGCTGACTCAGAGACAAAGAACACTCGACGCCAGATGTGTTATTCACTCAACGTCGACAGATTGACCAAGTTCTTAGGTCGACTAACTTCACAGTCTCAGGTCGACGAACATAGAGCGCAGAATTAGTCAGTTTATGCACAGCAGTTGATTCACAGAGCTCAGGTCGACGAAAGCTGATCTCAGTTCGACGAAGGCTGATCAGAGGTCGACGAAATCTCAGGTCGACGAAAGCTGATTAGAGTTCGACGAAAGCTGATTAGAGGTCGACGAAAGCTGATCTCAAGTCGACGAAAACGGTAAGACATTTTGTTATTTATTCTTTCTCTTTGTCTCATCATCTTATATCTATTATAGACTATTAATTCCCTTGTAAATCAATGCACTTATATTCTCTGAATAGAGCCGTTACTGGCAGCATTGATTGCTAACATCCTCTATGGAAATGGACGGCCACGATTCGCACTTAAAATGAACTTCCTAGGCAGTACACGGCTTGCGACACGCCCGTGTCCAAGGCCGTGTGCCTCAAACGACACCGAAACTATCGCATCCCGAAAAGAACACGGGCACTCGACACGCCCGTGTCACCCAGTACATGCCTGTGTAGCTGGGCGTGTTCCTCCAACGACACAGGTCCAAAACGTACAGAGCACGACACGGCCATGTGACACGCCCGTGTCACATGCCGTGTGCTAGACACGCCCTGGGACACGCATGTGTCCCAGGCTGTGTAGCTGCCTTAGCACAACTCGTCAAACGACCCGAGCAGGACACGGGTATTCGACACGCCCGTGTCGAATTTGGCACGCACGTGTCGAATTTGACACGCCCGTGTCGGACCCGAACACGGCTGGGCTCAGGCTGTGCGTCCTCACTCAACGATCGGTTAGTGAAAGGCTTTGAGTGACTGACACGCCCTGGGATACGCCTGTGTACCAGTCCGTGTTCACCCCCGACGACCGTTGACTGCAATTTCGTCGACCACGTGGCTAATGCCGAACCCGAGCATGACACGCCCCTGGGACACGCCCGTGTCCCAAGCCGTGTCACCTCTACCAAATCCCAGACTTGGCTCAAAACGCCACCCGTCACTCTTTTGAGTTTCGGGGCATTACAAAGTATCACTTTGTGAGATCGATCTTTCATCGAGTTTAGGAGGTTAGCGTGCAGACCAGTTCCTGCTAGTTCCTCTAGTAAGGGGAGAGATGTAATCGGGGGTATCTAGGCTGACATACAATTGGAGAGTTGATCTCGACCGTTAATGCAGGAGCTCGGTATTACAAGGATGCTTAAATCCCGAGGCATCGTCCCATCGTCCGTCCTAGGTTTTTTAGGACAATCAGGTCGAATGTTGGTTTCCCAAACTGATCGAGGAGATGGATTTCACTACTTCTAGCTTACTTGAGACGATCAACACAAAGAAGACAACTCACAACCACTCATGCCTCCGAGGGCGAGGATATGTATAAATAACATAGAAATAACATTACAGATAAGCAATACATGTTACCACTAGGGGTAGAACCTTTCCAGGACATCCCCGCACGTGAAAGCATCGGTCATATTGCGGATGGACACCACATTCTCGAACCATTGGAGATGCCTGAGTGAGTCATCTCTGCCAGAGTAGTAGCTCAGGATGGGTTCTCTGAAGCTTTCAGGAACTGGGGCTGCTAGGATCTCGTCATAGAAGGAGCTCTTCCCTCCCTGGCGGTGGCGAGTTTCATCCTCGTGAATATCCTCGTCATAATCGCTATCATAGCGAGTATCACGGTATCTCGCCGGCTGTTCCACATCTCGAAACCTGATCCCTTGGCTGCTCGATGTATGATGTCGCGACTGTATTAATTGCTCCTCTCCTTCCCTAGCTCGCTCCTTCCCTGGTCGCCTGGGTGGCGCTTCCTCCTCCAACCGTGTCACGCGACGAGGCGAGGTCGCCGTGACATCGGGGCGAGGATGGAACCATGCAAGGATGCTTCTCTCTATCATTCTCGCGAACTCTTCGAACATCGCCACTATCACGAAGTCGTTTCCTCGCGCAACGTTACTAACTCCTGTCAAATTGCCGACTATCTCCTCATGCTCGCCTCCATTCTCCATCTCGCTTACTCGAAAAACTTTCCTCCTCGGCAGTGATCCGCTCACCGCACCAAAGTGTTGAAGACCGGAAATTCCCTTACTCCAAAATTTGGATCAAGCCAGTCTAAGGTTACCGGTTTAGCGGTCAGACTCGACGTCTAACGAGCTAGGATGCGGAAACTGTTAGACAACAAAAAGGACTCCAAACGCTGCGGTAGGGAGGTCCCACCACGTACTCGGATGCATAAAAGAAGCAACCCCTCCACAACCTAAAATGGCCGAGCAGGGTACGAGGTAAACTCTAGTTGGCGACTAAGTCAAGGCGGAGACTAGTAGGGATAGTCGCTAGCTCGCAACCTGCCTCTCTAAGAAAGGATTCAAAGGCTCAGCTCGAAGTGCAAGAAGAAGGTGGTCGAGAACTTTTGCGAGATTTCGAAGTCCGTCTCCTCGTACCCCTAAGGTCCTATTTATAGGAAAATCCAAAGAGAGGGGGAATGTCTTATTTATAGCCCCACCCCTGACGACTAGAAGACTTCTGGGGGGGCTCGCTCGGTTTGGGCGAGTAGCTGGCCTAGTCGCCTACCTGACGAGTATGCAAGTGGAACTCGTCATACTCGCATAGGCCTTCTACTATCTTGCGCATTGACTCTGACTGCTGTCTTGACTTACTGATTTTGACTCTTACTGACCTGGCTTTGGAGGGGTCCACCCTCGACGAATATGAGTTGTACAATAGTGATATTATAAAATGGATAATAAATTTCTAATTTGATCATACTTTTCTCATCTTCTCCATTTGGAATCCACCCATAATGTAAATTTCGATGGTCATTGTTACCAGTCTACTCGTATGTTACCAGAGGAGTGGTCAGAGGAGGAGATGATAGATTGACTATGACAGAGATACTACAGAGCCTTGACAGCGACTGCCTAAAAGGGGCATGCTTGAGAGAGAGAGAGAATGTTTCCAAAATATCTTTTAGGCCCCGTTCGTTTCGCAGGAATTGAGATGCAGGAATCATCAATTCCAATTCCTGCGGGAATTGAAATTGAAGTCAATTCCAATTTTAATGTTCGGCTGAATGCAGAAATTCAATCACAAGAAATGAAATTAGTAATTCCACAGTTCGGCTGCATATTAGAATTTTTTGCCCGAGTGTGCATTTTTTGCCCGAGCATGCATTTTATGTCTGAAGGCGCATTTTCCCGCCCGGACCCACATTTTCCTGCCTGGCCACGCATTTTAAGCCCGAGCGGGTATTTTTCGCCCGAGCGCACATTTTTTCATCGAGAATTTTTCGTCCGTGCGTGATTTTTTTCACCCGGACTTGTTTTTTTTCGCCCGAGCACGGTTTTTTCACCCGGACGTGGTTTTTTCGCCCGGGCGCGATTTTTCGCACATGCGCGAATTTTTCTCCCGGACGCGAATTTTTCGCCCAAGCGAGAATTTTTCGCCCGAGCGTAAAATTTTCGCTAGGTCGCGATATTTTATGTGCTCACAATTTTTTTCTCGGATGCGATATTTTCGCCCGGACGCGATATTTTCGCCCAGAGGTGAAAAAATACGTTTGGGCGAAAAAAGTCGGTCCCTAGCGAAAAAATCGCGCCAAGTGAAAAAATCGCGGCCTTGCAAAAAAATCGCTACCGGGCCCCAGGCGAAAAATTCGTGTCTGGGCCCTGTGCGATAAGAACGCCACCGGGCAAAAAATTTGCGCCTGAGCAAAATTTCACGCGCGGGAAAAAATGAGCTCGGGCGAAAAAAACGTGGCCGGGCAAAAAATTCTCGCCATGTTGAAAAGATCGCGCCCAAGTGAAAAAAATGCGGCCGTGCGAAAAAATCGCGGCTGTCAAAAAATTGCGGTCGGACGAAAAATTATGGCAGAGAGAAAAAATCACGGTCGGGCGAATAAATTCACGCTCATGTGAAAAAATTTGGGCACGGGCGAAAAATTTGCGCTGGGCGAAAAAAACGCATCCGGGCAAAAATTCGCACTGGGCAAAAAATTCGTGTCAGAGCAAAAAAAACGTGTCCGGGCGAAAAAAATATACGTCCGGGCAAAAAATTAGCGTCTGAGCAGAAAAATTCGCACCTCGGCGAAAAAATCGCACTTCGGCGAAAAATTCGCATTCAGTCGCAAAATTCACGCATGGGTGAAAAAAATCGTGGCAGGGTGAAAAAATCGCGGAAGGGCAAAAAATGCGCGCCTGAGCATAAAAATGCGTGCCCGGGCGGAAAATGCGCTCTCAGTCGAAAAATGCGCGTCCGGGAGGAAATGTGCGCCCGGGTGGAAAATGCGCGCCCGGGCGGTAAATGCAGGCACATGCATAAAATGCGCGTCAATGCGCGTTCGGGCGAAAAATGTGTGCCCGGGCGCAAAATGCGCGCCCGACCCAAAAATGTGCGCATGCGAGAAAAATGTTCTCCCGGGCGGAAAAATGCGCGCCCAACCGAAAAATACGCGCCTGACTAAAAATGCACGCTTTGGCAAAAAATGTACGCCTTTTCGAAAAATGCCCGCTCGGACGAAATTTTCACCCCTGGGTGGAAAAATGTGTGCCCCGTCGAAAAATTTGTTCTTGGACAAAAAATGCGTCCCCAAACGAACAATAAAGTTGGCGTCGATGTCATTTTGAGAGAGTCAGAGGTGCACTGGTAGGGGTGAGAATTGCGAATGAAGAGCTAATGAGCCCGGAATTGAGAGCGACATGTTTCCTTTATAACCAATTCCTATGAGAATTGAAATAAATTCTAATTCCAAGTTATTTTTATGGCCGCCGAACGTCGGAATTAGAATTGTCAATTGAATTACAATATAACGCTCCAATTCAGACTTAACCAACAGAGCCTAATAAATTTGGAATTAATTTGGGTTCAAATTTTGTTGGTTTTTTATTTTCAAATGTTAAAATATTGGGCACCATGGTTTGCCCTAGAGGTGTCAAAAAAAATCGGGGTCACTGGGCCGGCCCGGCCCGGCTTGGTGAAAAGCCCGGTAGGCCCGGTCCCGGGCCAAGCCCGGTAGGCCCGGTCCCGGGCCAAGCCCGACTCGGGCCCAGGCCGGGCCATGGGGCCCTTCCGGGCCCCAGTATAAGGCCAATGCCCGGCACGGGCCGGGCCGGGCAAAGCCCGGTCACCGGGCTTAGCCCGGGCCTGGAAAAGCCCGGGCTAAGCCCGGACTAGCTGGAACAAACGGCTCTAAGAGCCGTTGGTTGCCAGCACCAACGGCTCTAAGAGCCGTTGGTAATAGCGGCCACTTGGGCTGCTATTTGCAGCCCAAGTGGCATTTTTTTTATTAAATTTTTTTAAAATTTTTTTTTAAAAAAAACTATAAATCCCCCCCCCTCCTTTCTTCCTTTCACCCCCCACCCCCCTTTTCTCTCTATCTAATCTCTATTTCTCGCGAACATGTCGTCAACGCATGCGTCGTCTTCCTCATCCGTCGCTCACGAAGTGGTGGAGCACAAACGTACGACGGCAGTTTGGGAATATTTCGACTTAGTACAAGTCGGCGCGGAGCAAAAGGCGAGGTGCAAACAGTGCTCGAAATTACTTTCGACAGCTGATAACTCGACACTCGCAAGATACGTTAAGTCCATCGCAGCCAAACAAGCTCCTCCCAAGTCGACCCAGGCGCAATTATCGGCATCCGGACAAATCTGGACGTACGATCAAGGTCGGCAGTGAGAGCTGCAGGTGAAGAACATCATCAGACGCGGGTTGGCGTTCAACCACTACGACAACGAAGAAGAGACCGTGTACATTCACCAAGGGCTACATCCCAAATATCACCAAGTAAGTCGATCTTCTATTAGACGCGACGCGCTTAAATATTACTTAGAGGCAAAACAAACTTTAATAATTTTTTTTGAAAAATTTGAGGGTCGAGTGAGTTTAACGAGCGACGTTTGGACAAGTAGTATAAAATTAGGATTATCATATATGTCTATAATATGTCACTGGGTCGATCCCGTTTCCTGAGATCTAAATAAACGAATAATTTGTTTTGAAAGTTTCGAAGTCCCGCACACCGGTGAGGCAATTTATCAAATAATTTCAAAATGTGTGCGCAAATTTAAAATAAAAGATAAAATTATGAGTATTTCTTTCGATAACGCCACAAATAATACAATCTCAATTGAGTGGTTAAAACGTGATTTAAAACCTATGTTAAACGGCACCTTTTTTCATACTCGTTGCGCGTGTCACGTTTTAAATTTAGTAGTACATGATAGTTTGTCATATATGGAACCATACATTAATAAAATATGTTTAATGTTACAATTTATTTATAGTTCTAAACAACGACGTCAAGATTTTAAAAAATTCGTAACCGGTCAAGGTCACAAATTTTTAAAACCTCTATTTGACATGTCAATTAGATGGAACTCTACATATATAATGTTAAAACGAGCGATTCGCCAAAAAACACTATTAATGGAATTTTATACTTTGTTAGGTCAACATGAATTATCCGAATCCGATTGGGCAATTTTAGAAAATTACATGGATTTGTTAGAAGTTTTTTATACTGCGACAAATAGTTTATCGGGCGTATATTATCCTACTAGCCTGCTAGTTATTGAAAATATTGTTAATATTTCATAAAAATTAAATTATTTTAAACAACACGCCGGATGGATCAAATTAATAAAAATAATGGAAACAAAAATTTTAAAATATTATAGAGAAATCCCAGTTATGTTTTCATGCGCCGCCGCTTTGAATCCCTTTTTCAGCGTAAACGGCGTAGAAAATTTTATTGAAGAAATAAATAACAATATAGGCGTAGATCTAAGTGATTCAGATTTAGATAATCCGAGTCTTTTAAATTTTAACACTATTTTTACTGAATGTAATAATTATTACGATAATTTATATGGGTCGCGACCCCGAGAAGATGTGTCGTAACCCAAAACATCTAGTAGTTTTAAAAATAAAATGTTAGAGTTAGTCTCTAGGAAAAAAACACGCACAACATCTAGTAGTTTAAATGAATTAGGGTTGTACACAAAAACACAATTTCGTGATTTTATGTCCACGGACGAATTAGAAAATTTCGATATTTTAAAATGGTGGAAAGGTAAAGTAAATACCTATCCTATTATAACCTATATGGCCTGAGATTTACTAACGATCTTAGCTAGCACGGTAGCTTCGGAGTCTGCTTTTTCTCTTCGTGGCAGGGTTTTGAACGAGCGGAGAAGTCGACTAAGCGAAGAATCACTCGAGATCTGCATATGCTACAAGGACCACCTGGATGCGATGAAGAGGAAGCATCATATTTCAGCAATCGAAGATAGCTCGTCGGACATGGAAGATGAGATGGATGCGATCAACTTAAACTAGACAACTAGACAACTTCTTGTATTTTTGTCATTTGTAATTTGTCAATCACAATTATTATTTTTAGCGTTATTAATTTAATAATTTAGAATTTTCAAATTTCTGTATATTTGCAAAATCTGTATATTTTTAAAATTTTAAATTTGTATAATTTCATTACATTAATAAAAAATTTATTTTTCAATATTGCGATGTTGTGTTTTTTTAATTTTTTTGTAAATTTTTTTTTATGAATAAAAAAACATTAAATTTTTTTTTTAAAAAAAATTAACCGGGCCAGGCTTAGCCTGGGCCCGGCCCGGCCTGGGGGGCCTTACCAGGCCCCCCAGGGAGCATAGCCCGGCCCGGCCCAGCCCGGTTACAGTGCAAAGACCGGGTCGGGCCCGGTTCGGAAAAGCCCGGGCCCGGTCCAAGCCCGGGCCCGCCGGCCGGGCTTTATGCGCACCACTAGTTTGCCCTGTCATGCGAAAACCTAACGGGCAGTTCAACTGGCCAATTAGCCTATTTTTAGCTGGTTTTGAATGTGGCCGATTTTAAAGAATGAATTGAAGGTAATTACCTAATAACTTACGCTTCGTTTGGCGCAGTGTTTGGAGCTCTCTGTTTGAGGGCAAATGCCGCCGCACAACGGGTAATTAAATGACCGACGTTTGCTCCATTTGCACCCGCTGCGGCATGAAAAATGAAGAAGACGGAAGGATTCCAACTACGACCTTCCCCTACTAATTTCAAAAGCCCTACTCCTCCCGCCTTTTGAGCAAAATGTCAAAACAAAGGAAGCCTTAATTCGAACGGATCCGGATCCCCTGGAGTTCCTATTTGAACTCCAGGGGGTCCCCTGGAGTTCCTATTTGAACTCCAGGGGGTCCCCTGGAGTTCCTATTTGAACTCCAGGGGGTGGAGTTGCGATTTTGCGAATAAATGGTACGGAATCAGAAAAATTGATTAACATGAAAGTTGTAGATATCCCCGAGACGAATAACTTTCATGTTGAACACTTTTTGATTTGAAGTCGTTTAGACCCCCGATTTGGGCCCCGGAAAAATTCTGTCCGGAAAAATTTAATTATTTTCGGACAGAATTTTTCCGGGGCTCAAATCGGGGGTCTAAACGACTTCAAATCAAAAAGTGTTCAACATGAAAATTATTCGTCTCGAGGATATCTACAACTTTCATGTTAATCAATTTTTCTGATTCCGCCCCATTTATTCGCAAAATCGCAACTCCACCCCCTGTTGAACTCCAGGGATCCGGATTCAATTCCAACATCTGGTTGCTGGCTGGCAAAGTCTGAAAAAAACTGCCCACTATGGAGTGTTTCCAGATCTACACATGTCGTCTATCCGCGAGGCGTTCCATAACGAACGGTAGAGATTGTACCTAGGGTTTCGGGGAAGACAGACTACTGCCCTAGTTATAGTTTCTCTTGCTCGGTCGTTCCTCTTATCTACCGTCTTCTCCGTCAATTTTATAATTTGTAAAAAGTATTTTCCTTCCCTGCCCGTGAAAGCGAAAGGGGCAGTGAAAGAAGATGAAGGGTACATTGGATCGTGAGAGGGAAGTGGAGTTGAGTAGGAAGAAGAAGTTGGCCGAGGCGAAGATAGTTAACGGCAGCGGCTCCGATAATGGTCTGTGGGAGGAGAAGGGGGAGGTGGAGGAAGAGGAGCCAGAAGAGATCTTGGATCTGAAAGATGAGGTAGATGAAGAAAAGGATGATGAAGTGGTAGAGGGGGAAAAGGATGACGAGGATGAGGACTATGTGGAAGATCAGCAGGATGATATTGATGCAAAGGAGGTTGCGCCTCCGGCCATCGGCCGTGAGAAGCTGAACTCGGTGGATGATGACGACGATGAGGAAGATGAAGCGGTGGAGTTGGAAGGAGGTGATGGTGATGACGGCGACACAGATGATGACGACAACGTGGAAGACGATAATGTTGATGATGCTGATGAAGAGGAAGACGAGGAGGTAATTTAGTTCCGTGTATGTGCTCTTTATTTCCGACAATTAGTTATTCTTAGGTTTTTTGTTGAATAGATCTTCTTGCTTTGTTTGTGTTCTCGCTCATCTGTATACTTTACAATTTCATTGTTGTGGTCCGGCCCGAGAAATAGTACTAAACAATCGGAAGAAGGACAAGAGGGACGGCGCCTGAGAGGAGGGAGATGTGGTTGAGAGAGAGGTTAAGAAGAAATTAAACAAGATTATCATAACTTTCTTCATGATTTAGGCTCTGGAGGGATGGAGATCCACGGTTTCAGCAGATGGGAGGTGGAATCAGACCTTGACTGGGCGGCGGTTGAGGTAGGGGATAGCAGGTGATGTGAGAGGAGGTGGCTGGGCGGCTTTTTCTAGTGGTCGGGTTTGCTAGGAGTTCTTTGCGGCAAAGGAGAGCAGGAGAGTGAGCTTTACGGGAGGGGCTTGAGACTGAGGAAGGACAGGGGGCTGCAGCGGTCACAAGGGGTTGTCGAAGGGGGTTGGGGCACTCTGGGAGAAATGGGAGGAGTAGCTGCCTTGGAGTCCACCAAGGTTCTGCTCGGAATCCACCGAGGGAGAGGACGGGCAGTTTGCACAACAGAAATAAATCACGATGCCCCATACCACTGCTGGCATGCTTATAAATACAAAGACTGTACTAAGTCACCCAAATCGGACATCTTATAACATTCGGACCGATCGAGTGTCAATTGCAACACGAAATAAACAATATAATATCTAAAAAGACTCGGAACAACTGTCCGGACGCATCTATGGACGCAGATCTCCCAAACGGGTAGCGGTTCACTGCCTCCTACGGGAATATGCATATGTTGGCTGATGGTCTCCATCAATTTGTCACTCATGGTAAGTCATAGTAACCATTTATCACCATTTGATTGTGGTCAGGAGTCAGGACACACACCATCCATGTCATTTTTTCTCCTTTCCTCTATTTAAGGTTCCATAATCCACTTAGATCTTATTGAGCTGAGCTGAAATATCTATGCTATTCTGGAGATTAACCCTGCCCCACCACCCATTCATATGATTAAGTTGACTCTTTGACATGATTTAATTATATCAGATTAGATTGCTAGGGATGATATTATGATGATTATCATGGACCTTATAGATGTATTGTCACAAATATGATATCATCGTAAAGTTTTGCTAGACGTGCCATCCTTTGATGGTCAGCTGGACCCAAATGCGTTCACAAATTGATTATTGGCATTGAGGAACGTGTTGAAAAATCAAAGTATGAAAAACATGTGCAATAAGTGCGAGACTCTCGCAAATGATATTATGAATATGGGTGATACAGTTGATCCAACTAGAGTTGACTTTGAAGATCGAATTGAATTTTTTAACGATTTTTTTTTTAAAAAATAGCACTTTAGCATTCAATAAAGTCAGACATGAATTCTCCATCAAAAATAGTGATTTGGATATCAAGTTGAAAAACCTTATATATTATTAAATATTAACATTCAAAAATGTAGAGCAAATCATATATATTGAGGCTCCACTTCATGATAAAAAAATTGCACGGATAAAACACAATGCATAGTATACACCACGACGCCTCTAGTTGAACAATTGCCATCTCCTATTTCAAAGAAAATTAACCATATTTGGGTACCTAAATCATTGTTGTGAGAATTTGTGTCTATATGTGTCTTCTTGGATTCTACCTTTTTTTATTTTGTTCAGTTCTTTTTTATTTTGTTTTGTTTTTGTCAAGTTTTCATGATTAATTATTTTTGTATGATTATTCGCCAATGCCTAAAAGCAAAGCTAATAAAACAAGACGCTGATAATAATTCATGAATAATTTGGGAATTGATTTATGAATATTCGATTAATATTTGTATATTTCAATTTTGAATTTGGATTTGAATCCAAATTCGGATTTGAGTGGTATTCAATTTTGAATCCGAATAATATTATCTTTATTACTAAGATAAACAAATAATAACAATATCTATATTATATATGAAGATGCTCTTGACCATTTGATTAAAGTCTATTTGATCCTTCATTTAACATGAATTCAATTTCAAATCGAAGCCCTAATCCAGAGTTGAATCCAAGTTTGAATACATGATTTCAGGCTGAATTCAAATCCAAGTTTAAATATTCGAACGAATTCGAATCCGAATTTCTGTATTCTATGACAAATTTGAATTTGATTGTAGAGCTATTCGATTCGTTTTGTGAACACCCCTAGTTTCAGCAGTATCACCGGCGGTAGCAGCTATCACTGATGCTAGCGACAAGTTGAAGAAATTGTTAAATGTCCACTCTTGCAATCAAACAATATTTTTAAATAACCAAAATAAACATAAAAGGTAATGCATCTTTCATTGCATCCTAAACCAGACATTTTATTTTTTAGCATGTATTTCTTTCACACATTTTCTTTTTGACATTGGTTGACTCATCGAGTTGATCGTCCGACGAGACCTTGAATAAAAAGGTCCGGTAATTTAGGTAGTTAGGACGGTAGAGACAAACTTAATTTATTTAAGGACACAAATCTAATTCGTAAGGATACCAAAATCACAGTGGAAATCAAAATAATTCTGGAGATTATTTGGAGAACTATTTGAAAATAAGTTTGTTTGGAAATAAAATTACTTGGAAAAATATAAAAATTGTTGCCTTAGTAAGAAATTTTGGAAACAAGCTTCTCTGGAAAGATTTTTTGGAAACAAGAATATGAGAAATTATTAACAACCTCCCTCTATTAAAGCATCCTGCTATGAAGAAGGCAAGGGATTAGAATAGAAGCAGGGAATAGACATTTTATTCGTTTCCCTGTATTGCTGGCAGAAACCCCCGCACTACTTGTGCCCAGGATCCCGCTGTTGTCCAGGACAGGGAGTTCAGCCGAAGACTGCCGCAACCATCGTCGCGTCTTCGTCTTCGATCGAAGTTCCCGCAAGCCGCTAGTTGTCACCAGTAAATCCCAACTGAAACTCGATCACTGGATCGTCGTGGACCTCGCAACCCTATTCCGACGATCTGGTAGACTGGTACTCGACTCGAGCCGTCGACTTCTCCTCCTACTCCGGATCCTGTCCATGACAATCGAACCACAGTGTTGGGATCATGTGTGCGACCGATTTGGACCAAGCCATCCTCCTTCGTGGTATCATTGCCCATATCCTTTGCTCCATTAATAGTTTAAGTTTATGCGATTCACTTAAATAATTTTGAGCGTGCCCCGAACGTTCTAATCACTTAAATTTCCGTTATTCCATAAATTGTTGCTTGTGTTTTATGTTTGTGTTCATACAAATCCCGCTACAGCTCAATCCGTTAGGTGTTGATGAAATTTCTCTGAATAATGATTTTGCGAACTTCACACGATTGAGAATAGTTAACACGCATAAATCCAAATTGGCCCGCTCGGCCCCCTTTAAAAACTAACAATCAACTTCTTTTCCAAAACCCTAATTTTAGCCTAAAATAAATTAAAATAAATCGCTTAAAATTTTTGTTATTTTCGGATTCCTAACCCTAGGTTACATCAGTTTGGTGCCTTTGATTCACTCCTATCGCGAATCAACGATTCAGATTTTAAAATAAAAAATGTAATAATTAACAAAAAAAGTTTATTAAATTTACATCTTCATAAAAAAAAATAAACTTTTGTTTGAGCTTGAATTTTTCAAAAAATATAATATTTATCTCAAATATGGTGACTCGAATATCACGTCCTATTATAATAGTCAATTATTTTAAATACTAAATATTTTATAAAATAATAATAATATTAGTTTTGAGTTCCAATAAAAAAAGAGGTTAAAGTTATTTTATTCTCTAAATAATTAAAAAAATATATTACTTTTAAATCCTTAGTTAAAAATGGAGAATCTTGAAGAGCGTCTGAAAACTCTAATGAAAAATACTGAGTCCGTCATCGCAGAATTCAAGCAGAATTTGTTTGGGTTGTGCACCGATGTACACAACCTTGAAATGACAATGCGCAAACAATATGTTTTCCCTGATTACGTTCCAACTACGTATCAACCAGTGGAGCTTGCGTTTCAAAAACTTAATAGTCATATTTCTAGACTCATCGTTTCCCGCACGAGCACCTTATCACCACTTAGCTCCACTATAACACTCCCTCCAATCGAGGAGTCTTTTCTTGGGACCCCGCTCCAGGAATAACTTACTACTGGCGTGTCACTCACTCCAGATGACACAATTGCGATCTCACTTCTCTCGGAGGAGTTGCCTGGTGATGAACCCTTCACCCTAGGCGACATAGACTCGATCTACATTTGTCCTGACTCTCCTAGCCCACTATAACCACCAACACTTGAGCCTATTGACATTATGTTTGATGGTCACCCATCCATAGCACTAATGTCACCACCATATATTGATTTTGTATTTGGAGGATATCATTTCATATCATTACATCATCCTTTAAATATAAATGAGTTAAAAAATTTTGTAATCTAAATTTTGATATATTTAAGCGAACTCATGTTTTAAGGATAGTGAAAACTTCAAAAAATTTCACTCCCAATAAGGATACATGTTTTAAAGGATTTATCTGGAAACGTCTAAATAATAAAAATAGGGACAATTTTAAATTTTGTAGTATTAAGTTAGATATAAGTGGAATTGTGAAATTGCAACAATATATTAATTATTTTATACTGTATTTTTGGAACGTACTAAGGAGTTGACTGAACACCAAACTCGAGTTTAGTAGCGCTTACCACTCTCTAACCGATAAATTGACTGAAATCGTTAATTAGAGTTTGGAGAATCTTCTTAAGCGTTTAATTGGTGAGAATCTAAAACAATGAGACCTTGTACCTCCACAGACAAATTTCACTTGTAATATTTCTAAAAGCCGCTTTCTTAATATAACTCATTTCGAGATTTTCTATGCATTACTCCGTCCACCTGACCGCCCTTATCTCTTGTTCCATGAACGTATTTTATTTGATGCACAAACTCATATTAATTATTTAAAAGAATTGTATAAAATTACTGTTAATATTTTGTGAGCAACCTTTGAACATTACAAACTCACGGTGGGTCGTTTTCGCCATGAATTGTACTTTTCAAAAGGAAGTCAGGTGATTGCTCACTGCAGGAGGTTTGGTCTAGTTCATGTTTAGAAGCACATTGGGCCACCAATTGAGCCACCCGTCAAGGCCCCAAATATTCCACCTGATCTAGCAGCAACGACGATGTCTGATCTCTCCATTGCCAGTTTTTATGAGGTCTCGTCGTGATCGAGCTCTTTCAACCCCGAGAGAATTGATGCATCCTTCGTCGCATCCTAAGTCACACAATTTATTTTTTTCAGCATTTATTTATTTGCATGTATTTCTTTCACGCATTTTCTTTTTAATGTTGGTTGGCTCATCGGGTTAACCGTCCGACGAGAGCTTGAATAAAAAGGTTCGATAATTTAGGTAGTTAGGACGGTAGAGACCAACTTAATTTATTTAAGGACGCAAATCTAATTCGTAAGGATACCAAAATCACACAGAAGAAATCAAAATAATTTTGGGGATTATTTGGAGAATTATTTGAAAATAAGTTTGTTTGGAAATAAAATTATGTAGGAAAATATAAAAATTGTTGCCTTAAAGAAACATTTGGAAACAAGTCTCCTTGGAAAGAAATTGATTTGGGGAAATAGTAAAGAGTCAAGCTTCCGTAAGAAATTTTGGAAACAAGCTTCTCTGGAAAGATTTTTTGGAAACAAGAATATGAGAAATTATTAACAACCTCCCTCGCATCCTGCCATGAAGAAGACAAGAGACTAGAATAGAAGCAGGGAACAAACATTTTGTTTGTTTCCCTGTATTGCCGGCAGAAGCCCCCGCACTACTCAAAGCCCAGGATCCCCCACCGTCCAGGACGGGGAGTTCAGCCAATGACTGCCGCATCCATCGTCGCGTCTTCGTCTTCGACCGAAATTCCTGCAAGCCGTTTGCTATCACCAATAAATTCCAACCGGAACTCGATCGCTGGATCGTCGTTGACCCCGCAACCCTATTCCGATGATCTGGTACTCGACTCGAGCCGTCGACTTCTACTCCGGCTCCCGTCCATGACAATCGAACCACAGTGTTGGGATCCTGTGCGCGACGGATTTGGACCAAGCCAGCCTCCTTCGTGCGATCATTGCTCTTTTCTTTTACTTCATTAGTTCGTTTAAGTTTATGCGATTCACTTGAATAATTTTGAGCTTGCCCTGAACATTCTAATCACTTAAATTTCCATTATTTCATAAATTGTTGTTTGTAAAATTCCCACTACGACTCAATCTGTTAGACGCTGACGAAATTTCTCTGAATAACGATTAACGATTTTGCGAAGTTCACACGATTGAGAGTAGTTAGCGCTCATAAATACGAATTGGCCTGCTCGGCCCCTTTAAAAATTAAAAATCAACTTCTTTTCCAAAACCCTAATTTTAGCCTAAAATAAATTAAATAAATCGCTTAAAATTTATGTTATTTTCGGATTCCTAACCCTAGGTTACATCAAAACGGGATAAACTTCTAAGTCTTCGCAATCGACGAGCCACAATCTTCACTTCCATGGCCACACTGTCAACTTGACTCTCTCACAGAGTTTCGATGATAATATTGATGTTGAGGCTCAGACTGCTTGTCGTATGACTCTATCTAAGACTTGCTTTTCATCCCGTGCTGGTCGAGTTGAGAGCTCTTTAATTATAAAGCCCATCATCCGCTTCAGTACGCGTTGTTTCTTATGGGTTCTCCCGAGTGCGTGGAGATGCACTTGTAGTTATTTGTCTTGTTGCCGCACGAGTTGAAGAGACTCTCCATAAGAGTAAAGAGTCTCTCATCGATCCTCCACGTTGAAGAGGAGGTTGGGCTGTTGGTGGGGACACTAATGCACGAGGTGACGTAGTATAATCATCTCTAATCAATCCTCCACATCGAAGTGGAGGTTGTACTGTCGATGGGTATATTAATGTACGAGGACGAAGGAACATATGTTGGAAAATCATTAACTTCATAACCCGAAGGAAAACAATCCAAAGAAAACTTATCTTCTATTATGTATAGATATTTTCAATCCAAAGACATGAGTTCTCCTAAATATTTCATTGGCATTGAATTTTCAGGAAGATGCTACCCTGTTCTCTCCCAACACTCGTATTCATGGGCATTGAATATTTCATGTTGTGTATGTCGATGATATTCTTCTCATTGGAGATGTTTCTTGTGTTTTAATAATGACAAGGAAACATCTGCACGATAACTTGTCACCAAAGACATGAGTTCTCCTTAAATATTTCATGGGCATTGAATTTTCAAGAAGATGCTCCCTGTTCTCTCCCAACACTCGTATTCACTCGATCTTCTCAATGAAACAGATCTTCTTGCTGTAAAACTTGCTTGATGTCCTTTAGCTATATGAGAGGACAAACATTGGAGTGAGACATCCGCTCTCCTTTCAGTTGTTACTCAATATAGTAGACTAGTTGGTAGATTCATTTATCTTTTCATAACAAGACCTGACATTTGCTATGATTTTGGAAAGATCAGTCAGTTCATGCAAGCCCTAAGAGAGTGCCATTTGAAATCATCTTTAAAAATATTAGAACACAAGTGACAATGCATGGCGGGAACCCCTGTGCCACCGCGACAATATCTCGATCATGATGGTGTCGCGGCGTGACAATCCCCCCTACACTTACACCTTGGAGCGCATTAGAAGATTCACCGACAGTCAGAGTATTGAACTCTGGGGGTGCGAGCGAAGCCGCCCTGCCACACCGTCGTAGTTGGAATACGGTCGCGGCGGCACGATGTTCCCCTGTGTACTGTCACTCGTAATATTATAAAATTGTATTAATTACAACTTAAAATTTTAGTATATATATTCGTATACCTATATATTTCATAAAGCTGTGATTGTTAAATAAAAGTTGTTTGGTTTGGTTGGTTAAGAGTATTGTATTAATGTTGTAGGTCACTGGTTCATATTTTAGCGCCATTATTTTTTTTATAATTGTGTGAGAGCAAGTGGATTTTTTTAAAGAAAACTATACCCAATGTAATGAATAGCTAGGATTGCTTTGATGGTCCTCCACGGTTATAGCATGGGCCTCAAAAGTATTTCTTTATATAGTATAGATATCAAAGGATATTCGGGCAAAGGTCTACTATTTAAAAAGAACAATCATCTGCAGATAGGAGCTTATTTTGATGCCATCAATGCGAATAAAAAGGTGATCGTAAATCCACTTCAGGATTCTACATGTTTGTTGGTGAAAATCTGTTCACTTGGAAGAACAAGAAACATGCAGTGATGTTTAGGTCAAGTGCTGAAGCTGAGTACAAAGTATGACTCAAACCACTTGTGAATTAAATGGTTGCGAACACTTTTGATGGACTTGGAAGAAGTCTACATTCACCTTTACCCATATTTTGCGATAATAATGCCACCGTTTATATATATAAAAACCAGTCTTTCATGAACCAATAAAGCATATTTAAGTTGAATGTCTCTTCTTTAGAGAGGAAGTTTTGAAAAAGCAGATATACACTTCTTTTGTCTCATCCAATAGAGAATTAGATGATATATTTACGAAATCAGTCTGTTCATCTTTTTCAGTTATTTGTGCCACAATGAGAATAATTAATTTATATGAGTCCTTGTGGTTGATAAGGACAGACATTTTCCAATGGTGTAACTTGATGGAGAGCAGCTTGCCCGACCCATTCTGGTCTACTCACGACGACCTCGGGCACAATGATGATCGGGACCGCTCATCTTGAGCGGATCGCTGATCGTAGCATTACTTCATTTCATTTTTTTATTTTCGAGTTTTATTATTTATTTTTGAGTCATAATGATCAACCAATCATAGCCATCCGTTGCCCCTAGTGTCTACATATTGAGGGTAAGGACTCATTTTGGGTATTGAAAGATTGTGTGTTGAAGTCATTCAAGCCAATCCCTTGGTCATTTCGGTGCCGAAGGCGATCCTTGGCGCGAAGCCTGAGATTACCCCCTTCTCTTTATGGTTCCTGAATGGATAACTGTTCGAGGTCGCAGCGACAGTGCTAGAGATCTCTGACTTCGACTTAATCCTATGCATGGACTGGTTGTAGAGACACAAAACCAAATAGATTGTGTGACCTCAATGCCCATCCTCACCTTACCGTTAAGGAAGAAAAGATTCCAGATATACATTGCACTTCTCTTTAATGTCTTGGTGTGGTCCTAATGCAACATGACCGAGTCATTAAATATGCTTCTAGGAAGTTGAAGAAGCATGAGAGAAACTAGTGAACTACCCATCACATTATTTAGAGCAAGGAGCGGTCATCTTCGCTTTGAAAACATGGATGCACTACTTCTATGGAATGCACTGCAAGATATTTTCAAATCACACGAATCTGAAGTATGTATATTCTTAGAAGAAACTAAACATGAGACAGAGACGCTGGTTAGAGTTCCTTTGAGAGTATGAGTTTACCTTGCGCTACCATCTGAGCAAGGCAAACACTCATCCATGGCGGGTCTACAAGCGGCGGACACAACATGCGGCGGAGACGGCGTGCCGGACTGGCGCCGATGAGGAGGAACTATCAATGGCATACGCGGAGGACAATTAATATTCAGTTGATGCCTTATTTATGCTTATGCTATTTTGTAATTTTTATTATTGGCACCCCCTCTATAAGTGGGGCTTGTTGGACATGTGTTTTTTTCATCTCAAATGTGTATGCAAAAGGGCTGCTCCCTTGTTTTCTTCTCAAACCCTAATCTCTTCTTCTTCCCCTCTTGGCACCGGCCCTCCCCCCTAGTCCGAATTTCTTCTTGAACCCTAATACAATCCTTTCTACAAATACAATAGATGAATTATAAATTGAGTAAATAATGTAGCGATAAATCAAACCGAAGAATTTCACATAAAGAAAATAAAATTAACAATATGGAAAGAATTTTGAGCTCGCAAACACCCAAGCGGCCCACCCACAAATGGAATCCACCATCGTGAACACCAAAGACCTACCCAACAACAAGCCTTCCACAAAGAAGCTTGGTGCTCACGTAGGAATCACTAGGACTTGAATGTGAAAGATGAGACTTAGGCCCAAGGTGGAGTGAACAATGATAAACAAAACGGCTTGACCACACTTTGACACAGAATTATTCAGCTCGCAGAGAGTATTATTCACCATAATAGAATATAAGACAACACCATGAATTTTTCCAAATCTTCTCATTACACTTCATTTCACTTTAAAATATATTTTTTTCTAAAAGAATGAGTGTTGAATTTTATCCTCTCACCCATAATTTTTTTATACCTTATTTTCATAACAAAATTTTTTAACCTCACCAAAATGCTGGTTTAACATAAAATTTTATTTGCACCCCAAAACATTGAATTCTTCACACAATTCACACAATAGACTATTCATCAACACAACACAAGAAATTTTATAAGCTCAATACCAGGGTGCCGTGATAGGTTGACAATTTTCTCTTGATGATTATGAGTTGTTGTGCTAATCAAAAGGAATGGTATATGCACAAAGTGTGTATGCAATGGTGAATAAGAGTAGGGCGGTGCAAGGCTCAAACCATCCAATAGAAGGCCTAGATCCTATTCTTATGCGAGTTTTTGTATGCCAAGCTTTGAAAATGCATAAGAGGTAAACCTAAGGTAACACCGTAGAGTACCCGATTTTAAGTGAGCAAAGAATTAGTGCCTACAAAAATTTTATACACTAATACATGCAACTACAACATTCATTACCATGCAATGAATTATCACAAAATATCTCAACATGTATGTGAAAAAAAGATGTAGATAAGACTTATTTCAATACATTTAACCTACTCATAATATTCATAGAAGTGAAATTTGGAAACAAAAGTTACAAAATGTTGATGCGGAAATGCCATCTGAGGAGACGGAAGTGCTACTTGAGAGCAAAACAACAATAACGAGCTAAAGGGTGCTGATACAACAATGTAAACTAAATACACAACTGACCCATGCACCCCCACACTTGAAGTTCACAAATAATTCAACAATTAAAAGATATGTACAGAAGAGGAAGGAAATGAAGTTACCCCGTTCTGCAAGCTTCCTCCAAAGCAAAGTTTGAGCCCCAACAAGTTCCTACAAGGAAATTAAACAACACTCAAAATTAATAAAATCTATTCTATTGTTAATGAAAGCATGCAAACCACACTCAAATAAATCACCAGGATCGCTGTTAGGGTCCTCCGCTGGACCATCATGCAGTAATACTAAGAAAATAGTCAACGAGATAGCAAGTTAAGCATGGGGTGCCTCCCAAAAGTGCTTTATTTATCGTCCTTAAGCTGGAAGTAGTAGTGTAATACGTGTATTATGCAGTGTTTGAGGCAGTTATATAAAAGTAAAAGTGCGCACAAATAAAAGAGAATAAAACTTAAGAGCCCCAAGTTTGGAATCACAGATATCCAAACAAATCAATCGGGTGCTGATTTGTGATAATCAACCCTCATAATCTCAGAAGGACCGAAGATAACTTGCTTGGAAACTGGTATGGGTTTACCCCTACCACCTCCACTTTCCTCCTTCTCAAGCCTTATGGAGGCCAAACGTCTAGAATATCTCTGCAGCTTCTTTTCACTTCTTCTCGACATGCGGTGATCTCCACTGCATCTCCTTTTTATTCTTTATACTACTACTTTTAGATTCACTAAAAAGGGGCGCTGAATTGATATAGACTCAAATTAGGGTTTCAAAACTTTAAATATTTTTAAAGTAAAATATTTTGTTTTGTTACAAAATGAAATTTAGAACTTTGAAAAAAATTGATTTTTTGGGGAAAAAAACGAGGCCGAGCAGCTAAAATGAATTTACGCGCGCAAATCACTTTGACGCATGAACGTCAAAAGACCGTTAATGGTTATTTGAGAGACAACCCTTTGAGTGTTTAACGATTCAAACTATGGCGGGATTCATATATCCACAGACAAGTACACGAATAATAATTTATGGATAGCGGAAATTCAAGTTGTTTGAACGTTCATCAAGTTTAAATTAATTAATTAGAATGCATAAAATCAACCAATATGAGAAGCAAGAGGTAGTGAAGCTACCCAGGATTTTAGTCTTGTCCAAGCACAATCAACACATGAGGAAACGACGCCAGGAAAGTCCACAATAGATTGGCGGAATAAAGAAGTTGACGTCGACGCCAATCTGTCGAGGCGGGCTGGACGGAATCGACGCTGTTGATGACCTTTGGTTTGCTGGTGGAGATGGAGTTGCAGTTCGATGGAGATGATGACCAGACTTGAAGGCATTGAGGCGCCGGACCACCAGATCGCGGGAGTAGGTCTAGCCGATGTTGACAAGGACCGAGAAGCGGTTAAGGCTCCTAGTGAGAGTTGGCGTCGGCCTCCAGGACGATGGAGGAACTCCAGAAGGAAAAGGACAGGTTCTCCTGTGACGATGAGGCGTGGGCACTGCAACCTTGTCCTGGGACGGCGATGTCGACGGAGACGGCGATGGATCTTCGGCGGCTGGAACTACCCGACAATACAGAGGGACGATACGGGGTATCGTCCTCTGTTCTATTCCGGTTTGCCTCCTATTTTGCGGACTGCTTTATAATGGGTTACATTATTTCTCTTAGAAACTTTCCCAACAGATTCAGCCGGCCATCTTAATTGGCCCCCGGACCACCAGATCGCGGGAGTAGGTCTAGCCGATGTTGACAAGGATTGAGAAGCGGTTACGACTCCTAGTGAGAGTTGGCGCCAGCCTCTAGGACGATGGCGGAACTTCAGGAGGAAAAGGACAGGTTCGCCGGTGACGATGAGGCTTGGGCGTTGCAACATTATCCTGGGGCGGCGATGTCGACGGAGACGGCGATGGATCTTCGGCGGCAGGAACTACCTGGCAATTTAGAGGGACGATACGGGGTATCATCCTCTGTTCTATTCCGGTTTGCCTCCTATTCTGTGGACTGCTTTATAATGGGTTACATTATTTCTCTTAGGAACTTTCCCAACAGATTCAGCCAGCCATCTTAATTGGCATAGTTTAATAGTTTCTAAATCATTGTAATGGGCTCCATTATTTCCTTTTAAAATTTTGCCAAACAGATGCAGCGGGCCATCTTAATTGGCATAGTCTAATAGTTTCTAAATCATAAGTTTCCTATTAAAAGGATCAGCCGGTCAATAGTTGCTCTTAAATATTTTTCCCCAAACTTTTTTCAACATTTATACCAAGTGAATACTTTTCATATAAACTTCTTTCTCCTCTAATATTTTAAATAACTTGAATCAATACTTGAAATTTTGTCTTTTTCCCTGAATTTATTTTATGCATTTTAAAAAAATTTATGCTTGTCTTTTCGTCCCAGCTACTTAAAATTTCCGAACCTATTTATTGGGTTTCATCGGGTAGTCAACCCGATGTGCCAAAACAAGTACATGAAATGAGAACGAGAACATGAAATTAAAACGAGTACAAGAAATGAAATACAAAAATAAAAATAAATATATGGGTAAGAACTACGATGCGACGAAGGATACATCATGAACCTTCAACAAAATGATCATGAAGATCCGCCCAACTACCGGTTTTTTCTTGACCATTTCTCTCTGCTCCCTCGTCCCTTGACTTGTCCTTTTCAACAATATTGAGGACGGGGCTAGCTAACACTACTTCAGGTTTCTTCTCCTCATCATTTCCGTCAAGCTCAGTCTCGTTGACTAGATTTCCAACAATGTCTGAGTCCTGCGCACTAAGTGATTCATTAGATGACAAAACATAGCCTTCATCAAGTGTGATGAGGCTAGAACCAACAATCCTTCACTCTTCTTCATCAATTTCATTATCTTGCATTGGCTGTACATCATAATTGAGTGTAGTTTCTTTGCTAATCAAGCTCAGATTTGGGATTACGACGCTACCATCAGAAGGGTGGAGTGGCATTCAAGAACTTAAGGAGAGGGTCTCCAAGTATTGGGAGCGAAGTGTTTTCAATTGGCCCCACAATTTGGATGTCGGTCTTAAAATATCCCCGACATCTCTCCGACTTTCGATATTTTAAAACTCAATCCGACATGTCACCGACATCCAATATTTATAACCTTGACAACGACTACCTCCGGGAAGCGCCCTCACAATTATAACCGCTTCCGGTACCAACACCGAGCTACGAGCTCATAACAACAAAGACAACATTTTACAAAAGCAAACACACCAAGATCCAACATGAAAGAACGATTTCATCACTCGAAACAAACAAGCAATACTGCTTACAAAATCTAACACCCTCGTGACAGGGTGCTACAATGCACGTCGCACAACATACGCGACTTTATTATACAGTCGATCAGGAACCTTCGCCCTTCAGCATTATTTTAAGCGCGCTGTTACCTCATACTTTCACGCGTGCACAACTCTGTAACACGCTCATATTCACACAACCAATCAACACCTTCACGTGCGCACAACTCTGCAACACTTTCATGTTCGCACAACCTCTCAACACGTTCACGTGTGCGCAGCTCTGCAACACGATCGCGCTCACACAACCTCTCAACACGTTCACGTGTGCGCATCTCTACAACACGATCGCGTTCACACAACCTCTCACCACGTTCATGTATGCGCAGCTCTGCAACATGTTCACATTCACACAACTTCTCAGTACGTTTATGTGTGCGCAGGTCTGCAACATGTTCACATTCGCACAACCTCTTAGCACTTTCACGTGTGCGCAACTTTGCAAACACATTCACGTTCACACAACCTCTCATCACGTTGACACGTGCGCAACTCTGCAATACGTTCACGTTCGTACAACCTCTCATCACGTTGACACGTGCGCAACTCAACAACAAGTTCATGTTCGCACAACCTCTCAACATATTCACGTGTGCGTAGCTCTTCAACACATCCACCTTCGCACAATCTCTCAACACATTCACGTGTGCGCAACTATGCAACACATTCACGTTCGCATAACCTCAACACGTTCACTTGTACGCAACGATACAACACATTCACAGTTGCACAACCTCTTAGCATGTTCATATGTGCGTGGTTCTGCAACACGTCCACGATCACACAACCTCTCATCACGTTCACGTTCACACAACTCTTAAGCTTGTTCACACGCACATAGTTCTACAACACATTCACGCCTATGCGACTCTGCAGCATGTTCGCGCACACATAACTTTCCAATACGCGCTCCCTCACTCAACTCAAAAGGAGCACCACGCTTCAAACAAGTCTCGCGCTACTCTTCAAAAGACATTTGCATCCAAAAACGTGCACCGTGCACAATCCTATGAATATCCATACAAATCACGGGCATGCCTTGTTTTCCCGCACTAGAGCATGAGCAACGGTTCATGCTACATACCAACACATAACATGGGCCCACACAGACAGTTGTGCACCGTGCATGCTCTCCCAATCGCTTATATTTGCACAACCCTTTGGGCCCGCGCGCAATCCGTGCTCAAAAATCATGTTAAATTCCCTCCATAAGAGATACGATCATCAGGAAAATTTTTCAGTTTCGTTTTCAACTTACGGCCTCCGTAAATTCGGGGGCATTTGATAGGGTTCCACTAAAATTCAAGTAATCAAGCTGGAACTCATTACCCACGAACTCGGTTGGCTCACCAAAGCGACTCGCCTCGGCCGCGCGGGGACCCTCCTCGACCAGAAGAACAACATGCAAGCCCAACCACATGCACCTGCATGCACCCACATCCTTCCGGTGGTTGTGAGCACACACACACCCCGAAGCGCGCACCCTGACCGTGCACACACCTTATTTTAGGAAGAAGAAGAGGAGGAACATGTAGAAGAAGAAGAGAAAGAAGTGCTTACGTGCAGGGTTGTGGGATTATCAGCCTAGAGTGGGATCTGGAGCGACATCAGTAGCGTGGAGCGATAGCAGTAGCGTGGAGTGACAACAACAACGTTGAGCGGCTGCAATAGCGTGGTGCGGCTGCAACACCGTGGATTCAGAGAGGAACTTAGAGAAAAATCAAATGAAATAAACTGTAGAAAACCTAAAACCACGATAATAGGCATGTCCGGTCGTGCGGTACACGTGCCTTTAATGCATCTGGTACGTGTACTTGCTTAGTTTTGGCTTATCCGTGCTTTTTAGAGGAAAACGTAAAGGAGTGGGGAATGGAAGGTGAAGAGAGAGTAATAAGAGGTGTCAACCTAATTTTTAGGAAATGAAGATAATGGGATAGTGTGGTAGTTAAGAGGTGGCTTGGGTGTTGGGAGGGTGGTGGCTGGCCATAGGTGGCCGAAGTTATTCACTGGATTTAGTGGCAACGATCACTGGAAAAATGAAAATGATTGGAAATGAGGTGGTGGGATTTTGGGGAGGATTGTGACTATCAGGAGTGGCCGACTTAGGTGACTATGAGGGGTTTGTGATGGTCCACTAGAGGTTTTGGGAGGAAGTGGGGTCTACTGGAAGTAAGGAGGTGGAAGGATGTCCGATTGTGGAGTGTGAAGATGTCGTGGTCGGCTCGTAGGGGAAGGAGAAGGATAACATCCAGACTTCACATTTGGTTTCCGGCTTTGACATCGGATGATCAAAAGAGAATTTTCACTCAAACTTTCAATACCTTATAAAAAATTTTCTATCCCTATATATAAGACTAAGGAATCATCTTGGACGACCATGATTCTTCGATCTTGACGGTTCTCAAAATACATTAAAATAAAATTCATAAATTTTATAAAAAAATAACTAAAAATTTCAGATCACTGATCCACACAAAATGGACAATTCCTACGCATAGGCTTCATGTGCGCGCGCGCCCATTGATTTTTCCCGCCATGAAATCACTCATCTTCGTGGACAAAGATGATCGTGCTCTCATCTAAAGGCAAGGTGAATCCCTCTATCTTTGATATTGTCGTGAATCGTGATCTTGTGTGATATCATCCTTGTAAGAACATCGAATGGGTATGAGGGTACTACTACTACTGAGGTTGAAGACGGTATTGCTGAAGCCGATGTTGACGATGGAACTGAAGATGGTACTACTGAAGATGGCGATGGTGCTGTTGTTATGGGAGATGAGGTAGATGGAGTAGAAAAATCAAGTGTTGAAGATGGTACTGCTGCTGTCGTTGACGTCGAGAATTGTGATGGTGTTGATACTGAAAATGACATTGCTGTAGATGACATTGATGATGCTGCTGCCAATGGTATTGGTGTCGAAGAAGGTGCTTGGAGTGGTGTTGGTGTCACTCTCAAAGGTTGGGTAGTAAGAGGAGGCCTATTGTGGAGATGGTAGGATATATAGGGTTGAGGCTCTGAAATGATAGGGTATGTAGGGTTGAGGCTCTGAGATGATGAAAGGTAATGCACTTGTGTAATCACGTGGCTCATCAACGTCAAATTTTCAATGTTGAATATAAGTAAAGTTCCCTTATTCTAAGCAATATTTATTTCATATGTATTTACCCAAATTTTCTTGATTGCATAAGATTTGATATGTCTTGCATTTAATTTTCCCATAGTTTCTCGTGGGAACCTCTTAGCATGCATATAAAACATAACTTGCTCACCTATGTTGTCAAAGGCGCAAGACTCAAGGTGCAGGCGCGTGCCTGAGGCACGTGAGGTGCAAAAATGGGGGGTGGGGATTGAGCGAATTGGCGTCCAATTCACTGAAATTGAGCGAATTCACTCAATTTCAGTGAATCGCTCACTTTCAGCGAATTGGGGGCCCAGTTTGCTCACTTTCAGCGAATTGGGGGCCCAGTTCGCTCAATTTCAGCAACTTGGATGCCCAGTTCGCTCAATTTCAGCCAATTGGGCGCCCAGTTCGCTCAATTTCAGCTAATTGGGCGCTCAAGTGCGCCTAGGGGTGTCTCAGGTGCTTCTGAGATCATGTTTTTGTCCATCTCCAAAAAAAATTTGAAAAAACACCCTGAAAGGCCCAGGTGCGCCTTTGGTGCGCCTGAGAGCCTATAAGGCACTCTCCTGAGCCGCGCCTGGGGCACATCGCCCGCCTCAGCCGTGCTGAGGTGCTGCGGGCTGTGCCCGACGTCTCAGGCGCGCCTAAGCGCGCACCTAGGCGCGCACTTAGGCGCGCACCTAGGCGCGCGCCTTGACAACATAGCGATAAACACATTCAAATTTGAGGAATTTTGATCTTCGAACCCCATTGGAAAGGGCATTGAACGAATAATTGCTGGGTGGCATAGAGTTCCCAAGAAGGTTAACATGCTAAGGTTTATTATATGCATGCTAAGAGGTTCCTACGAGGAACTCATACACCAGATAGATTCATGCACGCCATGCAATGCCGATAAGTGATGGTCAACATACTCAACATCTCTCTTATGTTGAGGCTCTACATGTTGGAAATAACTGCTAATCTGGACTGTTCAAATCTGCACCTGAAGTTGAATGGACAGAAATCAATGCAGCTGTTAACTATCAATTAAATCAAATTAATATTTGTAACGTTTCCTATTTATAGTCTGTGTAACTTCTGTACGTTATAAACAGCAGGATTAGTCCTATTTAAACGATTGTATCCCACTGAATTGTTATCATAGATAACAGCAGGATTAGTCCTATTTAAACGATTGTATCCCACTGAATTGTTATCAATCTATGGATACGTTGAGTAAGGAGATAGTTAACAAATAGACCCCAAGTGGATTGCTGCCATGAAGGAGGAGTGGAGCACTATTGAAGCCACTCAGAAGGATGCAAGAGCCATCTGCCTAAACAGGCTTCTTCAAACTGTGTCTAAACAGGCTCCCATTATCCATAGAATTTCTGCAAAGAAGCCACTCAGAAGGATGCAAGAGCCATCTGCCTACTCTTTCAAGGGGTGGCTGAATCTTTGTTTCCTCGAATAATGGGAGCACAAACTTCTAAGGAAGCTTGGGACATCCTAAAAGAAACTTATCAGGGGGATGAGAACGTAATAGCCTTAAAACTTCAAAACCAATGGAAAGAATTTGAAAATTTATCATTTATCCTTGAAATTTGAAGCTTTACCCCGATATATTCTCCTTCTTATCTTGGCGTATGTTATCATCCCTCCCATAGGCCAAGTATGGTGCGACGCCGATTCGTTCACGAATTTCTGCAACTCGAGTGCGATCTAGGGTTTTGTTAGTAGATCTGCATTTTGCTCTTGAGTGGTGCAAAATTCTACTTTGATTACTCCCTTTTCGACTTGATCGCGTATGAAATGATAACGAAAGTCAATATTTTTGCTTCGCTTTTGAGTTACAGGATTGGAGGTGGTAATATTGTTGAAGTATTATCGCAAAGAAGGTAGTGGAGCACTATTGAAGGAGGAGTGGAGCACTATTGAAAGAGTAAGGCAGATGGCTCTTGCTAGTACGTTGAGTAAGGAGATAGTTAACAAATAGACCCCAAGTGGATTGCCGCCATGAAGGAGGAGTGGAACACTATTGAAGCCACTCAGAAGGATGCAAGAGCCATCTGCCTAAACATGCTTCTTCAAACTGTGTCTAAACAGGCTCCCATTATCCATAGAATTTCTGCAAAGAAGCCACTCAGAAGGATGCAAGAGCCATCTGCCTGCTCTTTCAAGGGGTGGCTGAATCTTTGTTTCCTCGAATAATGGGAGCACAAACTTCTAAGGAAGCTTGGGACATCCTAAAAGAAACTTATCAGGGGGATGAGAACGTAATAGCCTTAAAACTTCAAAATCAATGGAAAGAATTTGAAAATTTATCATTTATCCTTGAAATTTGAAGATTTACCCCGATATCTTCTCCTTCTTATCTTGGCGTATGTTATCATCCCTCCCATAGGCCAAGTATGGTGCGACGCCGATTCGTCCACGAATTTTTGCAACTCGAGTGCGATCTAGGGGTTTTGTTAGTAGATCTGCATTTTGCTCTTGAGTGGTGCAGAATTCTACTTTGATTACTCCCTTATCGACTTGATCGCGTATGAAATGATAACGAAGGTCAATATGTTTGCTTCGCTTTTGAGTTACAGGATTGGAGGCTAGGAATATTGTTGAAGTATTATCGCAAAGAATGGTAGTAGCAGTATCTTCTTCTTCCCCTTTGATTTCTTTCAGCATTTGCCTGATCCATAGGCATTCACATCCTGCAGTACTTAGGGCCATAAACTCGGCTTCTGTAGTAGATAATGCTACCGTGGGTTGCTTACGAACACCCCACGAAATTGGTTTTGTGCCAAGTAGAAATAAGAATCCTGTAATGCTCTTTCGGTCATCAATGTTTGCACCCCAATTCCCATCTGCATAACCTAGAAGGTTGTTTTTAAGTTCCTTTTTATACATCAAGCCAAAGTTTTGAGTTCCTTTCAGATAACGAAGGACTCGATGTATAGCTAGCAGATGTTGTTTAGTAGGTGCTTGCATGTGTCTTGTAATTTGATGAATGGAGTGAGCAATGTCTGGATGTGTATTAGTTAGGTACAATAATGATCCAGCCAAGGATTGATAATGTTTTACCTCAATTATTTCTTCTTCTGTAGTTGCTTTCGTTAAAACCTCTTTGGAGGGTATTGGAGATAAAGTTTGATTGCAATGGTCAAACTGAGTTTTGACTAGTAAATCTGAGATGAATTTTCGCTGTGAGAGGAAGATCCCAGCTGGGATGTCCTTAAGTTGCAAGCCCAAGAAGTACTTCATGATTCCCAAATCTGTCATCTCATATGTGGCTTCCATCTGTTGTTTAAATTTAAGGATCATGTTGTTACAGTTTCCTGTTACAAGCATATCATCAACATATAATCCTATAATTAGCTGTTTGGCATTTTGTTTCATTAGGTATAAAGATGGATCACATGTACAACGACTGAAACCTTGGGTAAGAAAGTATTTGTCTATGTTTATATTCCAGGCTCTCGGTGCTTGTTTAAGTCCATATAGAGCTTTATGTAGTTTGTAAACTTTTTCTCTATCTTTTCCTTCTTTGATGAAGCCCTGTGGCTGCATAACATATACTTTTTCTTCAAGAATTCCATTTAAGAATGCTGCTTTTATATCTAGATGATAGATCGGGTAATTGTTTTGGGATGCATAAGCAATCACAAGTCGGATTGTGTCCATACGCGCCACTGGAGCAAAAGTATCTTCATAATCTTCACCAGGTTTTTTAGAGTAACCTTTAGCGACGAGGCGAGCTTTATGTTTAGAAATGGCTCCTGATTGGGTGAATTTTGTTTTGTATATCCACTTAAGTCCAATTGGTTTTTTATTTGAAGGTAGTGGGACTAATGACCAAGTTTTATTTTTTTCAATAGTGCTCCACTCCTCCTTCATGGCAGCAATCCACTTGGGGTCTAAACAGGCTTCTTCAAACTGTGTTGGAGTTGTAGTAGACAACAAAACTGTTTCAGTTTCTTTGTACAGATCTATAAGGCTTCGGGTTTTAATGGGTAATGTTGATGATTCAGTGGAGGAGGGTGTGTTAGATGGTCCAATGGGACTGTCTCTTGGTGGACTTGCAGATAAGGTAGGGCTCTCAGGTAGATGGCTTTCGCTTTGGTTTTGGAAAGGGTTTTGTTTGTGTTGAAAAGGTGTTCTATTCTGGTGAACAACTTCTTCTTCTGAGTCCCAATTCCACTGTGCAGATTCATGAAAGAGAACATTTCTAGATACTATGAGTTTTTTGGTTAAAGGGTTATACAGTCTATAGGCTTTGGACTCTTCACTGTATCCAATGAAAATGCACTTTTCACCTTTACTATCTAACTTATTTCTTTTCTCCCGCGGTATTAATGTATATGCAACACAACCAAAGATTTTAAGATGTTGCACAGATGGTATACATTGAGTAAGGAGATAGTAAAGAGAGTGATAGTTTCTGGTTTTTGTTGGTATTCTGTTAAGTAGATAGGTTGTTGTTTGAGTGGCTTCTGCCCAGAAAGTCTTTGGCACATGTCTAGCTTGTAACATGGCTTTGGTCATTTCCATGATAGTCCTATTTCTCCTCTCGACAACCCCATTTTGCTGAGGAGAATACGGAGCAGTAAGTTGTCTTTTAACTCCCGTATCTTGACATACTTTTATGAACTCTAAGGAGGTGAATTCTCCACCTCGATCTGTTCTTAAAGCTTTGATTTTCAAGCCTAGTTCCAACTCAACTTTCTTTTTAAATATTAGGAATATATGTAAAGCTTCAGATTTCAAGGATAAATATAAAGCCACATATATCTACTATAGTCGTCTACAAATAGTAGATAATACCTTTTTCCTCCAAGAGAGGTTATTGGGGCTGGTCCCCATATGTCTGCATGAATCAGTTGTAACGGGCCTGTTTAAAATATTTGAGTTTGTTTTGGAAATGGAAGCACATGTGCTTTGCCATAAGCACAATCTTCACAAAAGTCGCTTTGCTGGTTTTGAAACCTAGGTAATCCTTTTACAAGTCCCTTTTGTGACATGTATTGAAGAGCTTGCCAATGAAGGTGGCCTAGTCTATGATGCCAAAGGGAAATAGTGGGAAGGCAACTCTGCACATTGCAGTTGAAGGCCTGCTGCCCTATACTTTTTAAATGTACAGTAAACAAACGGTTGTTAGTAAGTTTAGCTGAGGCTAGTACAACACCCGAGGCTTTATTGATTATATCAACTCCTTCTTTAAAGTGTATAGTATAACCCTTCAATATTAATTGTCCCACTGAGAGTAAGTTTTGTGTTAAGGATGAGACTAAACTCACTTCAGTTACTAGTTTTGGCTGTCCTGTAACATCATGTATTTTGATGGATCCTTTTCCTTGTATTGGCGCGGTAATTCCATTTCCTAACAACACTTGAGCAGTATTGGATGTTTGAAGTTGATAAAACTTTGTTGAGTCATTTGTCATATGACAAGAGCACCCACTATCAAGATACCATAAGTCTGATGTTGATTCTGCATTAGATGTTGATGAATAAAACATATGTTCTAATTGTTCCTCTTTTACTTCAGTAACCTTAGCTTCTGTATTCAAGTTATTTTTACAGTTTGTGTAAGAGTGATTCGGTATACGACAATTCTTACATCTAAAGTAACAGTCCTTTGAAGCATGGTTAGATTTCTTAGAAATAATGCAGACTTGTTCACCATTGTTATTCAAGTTGTTAACCCATTTGCCTCTGTTTTCAGCAGCTTTCAACTGTTTACAGGTTGTTTTGGAGCAGAAGTTCCTTTCTGATATCCTTTTTTGTTGCCCTTTGGTATGAGTTTTGATGTCTGGATTTTAACTTGAAGAGCCTGATCAAGTTGGGGATTAAGATTAGTCAATCGATCTTCATGGGTTTGTAAAGAGCCCATGAGAGCAGTGAGTGACAATGTTCTAAGATCCTTGGATTCTTCAATTGCTGTTACAACTGGGTAATAACTGGGGGGTAAGCTACGTAGTAGTTTAGGCACAACTGGCGGTCTTCAATTTTGTCACCTAAGCTACGTATCTGATTTATTATATGAAGAGTTCTTGTAAGTAGATGTCCAACCTTTTCTCCAGCCTTCATCGATAAATTTTCAAATTCTTTCCATTGGTTTTGAAGTTTTAAGGCTATTACTTTCTCATCCCCCTTATAAGTTTCTTTTAGGATGTCCCAAGCTTCCTTAGAAGTTTGTGCTCCCATTATTCGAGGAAACACAGATTCAACCACCCCTTGAAAGATTAGGCAGATGGCTCTTGCATCCTTCTGAGTGGCTTCTTCTTGTAATTTTACTGCTTTAGAAGCATCAGTGGTTTTTGTGGGTGTTATAAGCACAGGACCTGAAGAGCTTGCTTCAGGTATATGCGGACCATGTGAGACAATCTCCCATAGACCTTGAGAAATAAAAATTGCACGCATATGTATGCTCCAAAAATCATACTTATCTCCCGTGAACACTGGTATTGTGGTTTGCGATAAGGAGAAACTAGATGAGGCCATAACCTCCAATGATGATCCAAGAGTTCACAGAGAATTGGCTCTGATACCACTGTTATCAATCTATGGATTGAGGAGAATAGATACAAAGCAAGTGCAAAGTTATTATTAACCTTTTTAGTTGTATTACAAACTCAGAAGAGTACAATCTATATATAGGCAAAATAAGCATACTTATCTTGCCCCTTTTGTTGACTTATTTCCTACACACACTGACAGGACATAAAGTAAATGCTACAGCTGTTTCTTGATTGAAGCATATCTTCTGCTTTACTCTTTGCTGGTTTTTTACAGGTGTTGAAGCTTTACTCGATATCTTCTCCTTCTTATCTTGGCGTATGTTATCATGAATGAGATATGGAAGTCTAAGTTATGAGTTGATCTTATGTTTTCTGTGTGAACCTTTGTCTTACACTACAACCCTCTAGGTATCTTTCCAAAGGGGTACAGACGTACAGTAAATATTGAATTCTTACTAGTTTCAACATTAAAGAAAGGGTAATTATATGGGCAGATCAATATTGACTATTGGCAAACCAAGGTTTCTAAAAATTCTTAATTTTTTCTCCCGCTCA
The DNA here is from genome assembly GCA_039513925.1 of Platanthera zijinensis. Classification (NCBI taxonomy): domain Eukaryota; kingdom Viridiplantae; phylum Streptophyta; class Magnoliopsida; order Asparagales; family Orchidaceae; genus Platanthera; species Platanthera zijinensis. Next base: position 166,310,633 of record CM077086.1, read on the forward strand.
GATCGACTAGTGGCAGCTCGCCTTTCTCCCGATGAAAAGACTTAATCCTCCTTTCCCTCCCGCGATCGGCCTCCGTAAACCCTCGCCGCCACCCATTCCTTCCTCCCCGACTGCGCTTCCTACCCCCGAGCCTAGCCCTTCAACGAAATCTCTAGCGCCGATCCCTCCGTCAACGATGATGCTTGATCATCGCTTGGCTCTTCCCTTTCAGTGCAACCTTCATCTGTTCCTTCGACTCATAATGTTTATTTGATAATGATCGAGTTTCTACAAGCATCTCTGGGATTTCTCCATGAGAAATGCACCGCCCTGCCAATAACTCTTATAAATTTTTATGCATGCCCTCCATTTCAATCTTTAGCTCTTCCCTTTGTCAATAGCTAGCAGTAAAATCTTCTCGTTTTCTCATTTACCCTTAGTTGTCAAGGTGCGCGCCTAGGCGTGCTTGAGGCGTCGGACGCAAACCGCCGCGCCTCAGCACGGCTGAGGCGGGCGATGTGCCCCAGGCGCTCCCAGGCGCGCCTTACAGGCTCTCAGGCGCACCAAAGACGCGCTTGGGCCTTTCAATGTGTTTTTTTCAAAAAAAAATTGAGATGTGCAAAAACATGATCTCAGACGCACCTGAGGCACCCCTAGGCGCATTTGGGCGCCCAATTTGAGCGAATTGGGCGCCCAATTCGCTCGATTTCTTTTTTCTCTTTTTTTGTGCCTCACGTGCCTCAGGCGTGCGCCTGTGCTTTGCGCCTAGGCTCCAGGGACCATTTGCACCTCGGCGCGCCTTGCGCCTTTGACAGCATAACATTTACCCCTGTGAGTTCATAATTCTTTCCATGGAGAAGTGAAATTTCTTCATTCATCTTTTCAGATTCTTGCTGAAGAACATTTTTATGTGCTCTCAGTTCTACTAAACTCAGCCCAAACTGCTCTAAGAGAACAGTAAAAGGTAATTTCTCTATCTGTAAATAGTGGAGTTCTTCATTGGAATCTGAAACTGAAACCTAAAGATCAACCATTTATGCAAAATAAGATGCATCGTTTCCTTATTACCACCTTCTGAAGTCACACAGTCCTCTTTTGAATCAAATGCCATTAACATCAAATGCATCCACTCAGAAAGCTTTTTATCATAATTGGTTTGACATTAAAAGTTTTGGTATGACATTAACAACTATGGTCTGCCATTAACTTTTAGTTGCCATTGGCCAAAATTGGTTTGCCCATAACACCACCGTTAAAAAAAAGACTACCAATCAATAAACTTACAATGCTTACGGGATAGAGGGCTCAAAGAGTGTTTGTGGATTTGCTAGTGACCAGGAGGTGGTTGGATGTTGTAGTTTGGCTGTCAATGGGACTTGGGCGGGTGGAAGAATAATAAAGGGAACTGTAGTTGAGGCCTGGTGGGGATATAGGCATGAGTGGGGAAGAGGAAAACTTAGAGTGGAGAATGGAAGGTGAACAGAGATTATTGGAGCGGTGTGCCTAATCTTTAGGAAATGGAGGTAATGAGATAGTGAGGTAGTGGATTTGTGGCTTGGGAGTTGGGATGATGGTGGCTGGCCAAGGGTGGCTGGAGTTGATCGCCAAAGGTGGTTGTGATGGCTGGAGATGATGTCGGCGATCGCCGGAAAAATGAAATATATGGGAAATGAGGTGACGGTGGAGGCCGTGGGATTTTGTGGAGAGGGACTATGGGGGGTGGCCTGCTAAGGTGACTTTGAGGGGAATGGGATGAGATGGGTGGGGGTGTAGCTGGCAGGATGACTGATGGGAGACGAAGGTGTATGTGATTGACAGATTGTCAGCTGGAGGGTTTTGGGAGGAAGAGGGGGTCGGCTGAAAGTATGGAGGTGGAAGGATGCCAGGCTGTGGAGTGTGGATGAGATGTGGTGGTCAGCTAGTCGAGGAGGGAGGAGAAGGATAACTTTTAGACTTCATGCTTGGTCTCCAGTTTCAGCACTAAAACGGAGAATTTTCAACTAAACTTTCAATATCTTATAAATGAGCTTTCTATCCCTATATATAGAGAATAAAATGCCATCTGTGAACGTGTTTGATCTCTTTTCCCTTTGAAATTGCTAATTTACATTCTTAACTGAATTAACCTGAAAACCTAAAAATAAAATTAATCAAACGCTGCTTAGAAAGCTGCCTTCCTATTTTGACCGGTGTTTTATACCCTATCCTGGACACTTTGGCTTAGTACTATTATATATTGATAAACTAATCAACATCTGAGAAACCTCAAGTTAATATTGATTGTTGATCGTATTCAGGGATTTAGTAAGGTTTAATTCAGAAAGATACCCCTTACATTATCCACTCTTTAAGATTATCTGGTGGGTGACATGAGCCTCCTTATTCTGAGCAACTCCCCAATGAAACCGCACACAAATTCTTGATTTCTTAAATATTTTTTCCCAATATTTTGTCACTTTAACAATGCCCTATTTTTGATGTCTATAGGAAATAGGTACAGAGTATCTTATTCGACCAATAGCCCGGCCTGAAGACGAGGAGGATGCAAGTGACTTCGAGCCTGTTGAAGAAAATGACGATGATGAGGAGATTGAAGAGGATGATACTGATGCTGATGTTGCTACCATTGGGAAAGAAGGGACTTCTGCAAAGAGAAGGAGGTCATCAAAGGAACCCGTCTTGGATGAGGATGGCGGGGGCGAAGATGCTGATGATGGGGATGATGATGAGCTTCCATTGAAAAGATAGATCTTTTATGCGAATCTTAGCCTTTCAATTTCCGAACTTCATTTTTCCTCGGAAAATATTTGGGCAGTTGTCTGTTTTTAGTCGTGTACACAGTTAGGGAATTTTTTGTAAGCATGTCAAATTATAGGTTGGGTCCTTTTACGTTGAACTGTTCAGTCAGCCGCTCCTGTTTCTTTATTGCTACTTTATTGCTCACTAAATAGTTTGTTGACACCACTTCTGGGAACATAGGCAAATATGACGTTTTGCATTTTTAATCAAAATCTACTAACTCTGTATCTTAGCACCCTAAATCTTAAATCCTAAATCCTTTCTAAACCCAAACTTCTTTATATTTAATTGATATTGGCGGCCTCAACATTTTCTCACAGACTAGCATTTCTATTTTATCGAATTTGTAAAAGTTTTATACATGTAATTGTTATTATAGCGTTTCCAGTCTTTGTGAAATTTGTGTCTGAGCCTCGGACATATATTTGTGTCTGGGGCTCACGAGATGTTGGCATGTGTAAATTGTATTTAAGTTTTTGTGAAATTGTTGGAACAAGTCAAATTTAATATGTAACTAGATTCTCTTAGAGATATATGTATTATGTCAGATACAACTTGATTATCTAAGAACAAATGTATTATATTAGATGCAACTCAATTACTTTGGAAAAGACAACTTCATTATCTCAAATATGAAGTGAATTGTGTCAATGAGATAACACTTTTATTCATCTTGGTCACCGTACCCATCCCATTTATTTTCATCATTCTTCTAAATTGAAAAATATCCACCTAGCAGCAAATCATTTTTAGTAACTTGAAGAAAAGTTGTCTTCTCTTTCTCCTTGTAGAGATGTCAATGGAAGATGCCTCTTCTTCTCGGAGCATCATCTTGTAGATGATGAGGAAGTCATGAGTGTAAAATGAGAAAGAAGAGAAAACACGGAGGAAGAAAAATTTGATTAATCCGCGCTCTAACCCTTTATACATGTGAATTTTTCGCGAGCCTTTTACACTGATCTATGTCTGGGCTCCGACCCAAAAATTTTGCCGTCTCCACCGTATTCCTCAATCTTCATGCATATCAAAAATATGACATGACAGATGACAAGATGTTATGTTATGAATTGGATTATTTACATGTAATAATAGATGTATAATCCACAAGTCTATATTAATGGAATGTGTGATATATTATGTTTTTTTAATAATTAATATTGCTTAAACATTATCTTTATAGTTTGTAGGCAAAATATTTAAATTGTTCCCTTAATTTTGGGTCAAGTTTCAAATTGGTCATTTGATTTTCATTTGCTTCAAATAAGTCGTTTAATTTTTGGCATGGTTTCAAATAGATCTTTTAATTTTCATTTGATTCAAATTAGTCTCTTAACTTTGAACATAACTTCAAATAGATGCTTTAATTTTCATTTATATCAAATTGATTTCTTAACTTTATACTTAATTTCAAATAAATTCATAAACCAACGTTATATGGCTTACTAGGCACAAACGAGGCATTGACGAATCGTTTATGCGCCAATAAAATAATTTTTGTAATATTTAATCAAAATAATTACTATCTAATTTATAATTTATCTAATTTCTTTTTCTCAACAAGCTATAAATTTATATTCATTTATTAGAAATAAATAATAAGGAATATGGATTATAAAATCAACATTCAATAAAAATATCAAAAATTGAAAGAAATTCAAAATATAACAATCTCTGTGACATTTATTTCAACCAAAATATATGCTATTTAGTATAAATAATTGTCACCGAGAATGCTGTTTTTTTGGATTTTTTTATAATTTAAAGATATTATTGTTAAATCCGGAAACCACGGCTCAACGAGGAGTTCAAATCGGAGGTGTAGCTCGCCCTTACTTCTCCCTAACAAACACACTAGGATGAAGATTTAGAGTTTGGAGATCTCACAACCAGAACCTCAAACAGACCCCCGAGCCTCATCGAGGAGGTCCCGCCACACATCCAAAAGATCATAGATCGCTTCCCATCCCAATTCAATGTCGAACCGGGCACCTTCGGAGGGCTTGGAGAGCTCACGAATACCCACCAGAAACCACGGTGAATAATGAGTTGAAGCTCTTGCTAACCAAAGCTAGCCAAATGAGAGAAGTCAAGAAGAGGTCCTCTCTAAACCCTTGTGAGTCTATTTATAGTTTTTTGGTAGTGGTGTGCGGATAGCGAGATCCCGCCTTACAGTTTTAGTAAACGCAACCCAAACTGAGCTGCTAACAACGAAACTCCGCTATTTGGAATGGTTAATGGCAGACCAAAAATAAGATGTCACAGGAAAATAGAAAATCCCCTTTGGCGGCTGAGCCGAGCGTGATGCTAGTTCTCGCCCAGGCGACGAGTGCCTGGTGAAGCCAACACTCACCACTCGCGCCCTAATCGAGGGACGAGTGCGAGCTCACCGGCTCCACTCGCCCCTCACTCACCTGCTTGGGTAGCGGGTGCCTGGTGAAGTTAGGCGTCTGCTACTCGCACCTGCATGGTTGAGCCCACTTGGCAAATACAGGGTTGCACGCAATTCCCGCTCTTTTCGAGCCCTGACTCAGGCTCAAAAAGACCGTTCAACCCCATAATTATTTGGTAAGTGGAGGCTTTGTGAATCTTTCAGTGGGACCCACCAATGTTTATATATACCAAGGAGGGGAAAGGTAGGAAAACCCTATGAGCTCTCCCCCGACCTCCCCAACTCCTCCGAGCTCTGACGACATGCCAATCTCGAAAGCAGCTCTTGCCGTCCTCACCACTGATAAAAAAAGAACAAAGCGGCCACGACCAACTTGACGACTATCGCTACTAAACATTTGTTTCGAACTCCGATGAGACGAGCAGAAGATCTGTTAATCAAGAAGTCAAGACCCGGACTAGCCGGAGGGGACATAGGCTCGTTCGGCGCGCCGCAACCCAGCTCCGTCCTCAGTCTCGAGCTTCCCGCCCAGACTACCACTCTCACCGAGGTTGCGGAGGACCCTGCACATGGAAATTAGGGAGTATCAGCGAGTCGGGATGAATCAGGTACTCGCGCGCTGATCTTAGGTCGATAAATGTATTCTTTCTTGCCTTTGGCACACACTTTCTGCCGATCAGTCATCCGATAGTGATTTTCCATGCAGTGCCCATTTTATTGACGTCTCTTTGACCCCATCTCCTGCAAGATCTCCTACTCGCAAACTCAGTCGTGAGCTTGCCAATGCGTTGTATCACTAGCGAGTAGGGGTGTTGGGACTCTAGCGCTTGATGCTCAGTATCCACACAACCCCGGCCTCATGCGAGTAGGTTTGTGGAAATCGCTAAGGCTGCCCCTCGACAACCCCTTTGGTGGTCGGGCAAGCTTATCCTTGTGTGATCATGGGAAGGAGGGCGAGAACTCCTATGGTTAAATGTCAGGTTTACCACCCAGACCGCGCAAACTTGTGCTATTACCTCGTTTGCTTTTGATATATGCGACTGATGTCTCCATTGGCAGTGAGCCAGAGGCCCCCATAACTTACTCGGTGCCCCCTCTCCCAACGCAATTGAAGATTTTCTTGGCGAGTCAACATTTGTTGCTGAGTTGATGGAGCAGGTAGCCAGTATCCTGTGAAAGCACAAATTCATCCTGCGCGAGATCCAGGAGAAGAGGGCTCAACCCGCGAAGCATGGCTTCCCTCACCTACTAACCCTTGACCAGCGAGTCGAGGACTTGGAACACTAGTGCGCTAAATTTACTAGCGCGATTAAGACGCTTCTGGGGGGAACACCTCTTCACTGGAGGGGCATCTGATAAAGATAGAGGAATGCAACCGTACCCTCTAACTCGAAGTTGTCGCTGTTCGCGAGGAGATCTTCCAAAGGGGAGTCCCACAGGTGAGGACGCAAGGATGCGGTTCGTGGAAATGGATCCCACACTGATTCAGCAGAATCAACTATCCCGTCCTTTTTTAGTTGTCCTTGTACTCTTTTTGTCTACAAGAATTTAAGACTATTTATTATTTATTATGCTCGACAACTTCTCTCGCGTTGCTTTTATTAATGCTTGGTTTGTTGCAAATGTGTGATCTATGACGTGTAATAGGATCGACAAACTAGGAGAATTTTACCTGTTGCTGATAGTTGGCGAGTCGAAGGTGACATAGGCTCGGAGGAGGATGAGAGTGCATGGGGGCGAGTAGATTCGCGCCAATGGGTCAAACCCTCTTTCCCCTTGATCCTCTATAAATACCTCCTACGCCCGGCTCTCACCCACCACATTAACTGCTTTTACTCATCGCCCATCTCCTTTCTACTCGCGCTTTCGACTCACACAATGGGTGGTGATGGTGACAACACAGAGGGGAGGTAGAACTGTGTGGCCCATTTCATGGACTACATCTTCCCAGATGGGCAAGTATCAGAGGACGAGATGCCATAGATCATTGCAGAGTTTGTTCCATCTGAGCTCGTGGTTTGCACCCGTTACAATGGCGAGGCCCTCAACACCATTAAAGAGGACGAGCTCGCTTTCCCTCTTGCCCATTTCGAGATGGGGCTTCGCCTCCCGCTATGGCCGGAGGTGATAGAGTTCCTGAAGTATTTCGAGGAGGTGCCTGCACAGGTCAGCCCCAATGCGATTGCCATGCTAGTGGATTTCGCGTGCTTCATGCACGAGGAGAGAATATAGTTTAACTTGACGGTCTTCCACAAGTTGTTCATCTACCGAGCCACCAACAACGGGGTGGCTTTCCTCACCAGCTTGCAAATCAAAGTATGCAAGACCATCAATAAGGTGCATCACTGTACAGATTGTTTTATCTTCGTTAAGGGAGTGCATAAGTTCTTTATAGGGAAGAACTTTGAGGTCGCCTATCTGTGACACAACCTCGACTCGCTACTCCCAGTCCTTCCCGGTGAAGGTACGCACATGTTTTATATCTTGCTTTTTTGCACTCGCCCCTGACAGCGTCTTCCCTTGTATTTTACCTTCCTTTCTCTCCCAGCATGTGACCGCCAAATCTGTTGGGTTTTGCTATATGTCACAACACTTGTGCACAATGGAAATTAGAAACAAGAAAGCACAAAAGAGTTCGGATCTAGCGATGAACATTAATCAAGAAGAAAATGCAGTAAATAAAATTACCTCTGTGAGATTGAGTCTGTACTCAATCTAGATGCTCTAGAAGATCTGCCAACCACTAAACGACTAGAGTCCTTAGTGAAGAATAGTGTCCGCACCTCTACAGGAAATCCACATGAACCGGAGAACCCGTAGACTCTTGTCGAACAAGATCTAGGTCGGGAGAAGGCACTCAGTGTCTTCACAGACTGCTAGGTCTATTACAGAAGAAGCGACGACGACACTCACCGGAATCGGGCTTAGCGACGGTGACGGGATTGGCGAAGGCGGAACAACTTCCGTCATCCTTTTAGGTCTCGGGTTATTCGCACAATGCGGCTCGCGTGCTTAGACCGAATGAACAATAAAAAATTCTCTTTATCAGAAACCCTAACATCTTCTATTTATACCCAAAGGAATAAACAGAACAGCCCTTCGCAATTCGCAGATCCAAGACTTGGAATATAGAAATTCGACCAGACAACCCTTGTGTAGACGAATCGTCGAGTATCCATAACATATTCGACGAATCGTCGAGTATACAAAAACATACTCGACGAATCATCGAGTATCCATAAGATACACGACGAAGGCGTTGAGTGAACTCAACACACTCAACGCTCTCAGCGCCAAACCTGTCGAATCAACATTTGACTCGACAAAGGCGTTGAGTGAACTCAACACACTCAACGCCTAAGTGCCAGATTTGTCGAATCAACCTTTGACTTGACGAAGGCGTTGAGTGAACTCAACGTACTCAACGCCTGAGAACCAGACTCGTCGAATCAACACCTTGACTCAACGGATCATTGAGTGAACTCAACACACTCAACGCTTAAGTGTAATATCTGACGAATCAACACTTTGACTCGACGAATCATTGAGTAAACTCAACACACTCAACGCCATCATTTGACGAGTCAACACTTGACTCGACGAAAGCGTTGAGTAGTCTCAACGCACTCGACACTTTCCAAGCCTGGCCGAGCTAAGTCTTTTCCATTCATCACATGAGTAAACCCATACTGATCCAATCTCCCAATTTCTCCAAGCATTCTTATGTGCGACCCTGACAGGCTCATACTGCGTTGGAAGTGAGGCTACATACTTGATCACTTCCAGATCACAATGGTAACACCAACAAAATCCCCTTGAACCCACCTAATACGGGGAAAGGAAGGGTTGATACCTCCCTCACACTAGCGAAATTGGAAGCCACAACATGCACTGACGACCTGAGAGCGCCTGCAGCCAGCGGCGGCTGGAAGAAGCAGGTGGTGCCCAAGCCGGGCTCTTCATCTGGCGGGCCCTCAAAGTGACACAAGTCGCTGGCCACCAAAGAGGTCGCTAAGCCCCGCGATTCGGCTCCCTCGACGAGGAGCGAGATGGAGGGCACCAAGTGTTGGTGTCTTTGTGATGTAGAAGTATTCAACGAGCTAGTCTCGCTTCCAATGTATTATAAGCTTATGAGGTCACACATAATAACGTATTAGAAATTGGATAATAGATTGAAGTGGCTCAACTCATAAAGGTTATAGGTACAGAGGGAGATATTATTGATTAGAAATTGTTTGACAATTTGTCAACAAAAAGGATTGTTTGAAAATGACCAAGTCCAATGTTGACTGGATGCAGTCAATTTTCATCAAGCCGATACAATCGAACTTCATGAAGTCGATGCAGTCGGACTTCATCAAGCCGATGCAGTCAAACTTCATCAAGCCGATGCAAATGAATATCGTGCGGTTGAATTTTCATGAAGTCAAATTCTGTCAAGCCGATGCAGTCGAATTTTATGAAGTCGAATTTCATGAAGCTGAATTCATGCAGTCGAATTTCATGCTCTTTGACAGCTTGCTGACTCAGTTTTACGACTAAGTAAAAATTTGACTGTATGCAACTTTTTGCCAAATTTTTAATCTTGAACCCGGTTTGGCCTTTTAAGGTGTAATTACTATTTAGAGCAAACTCGGTTCACTAAACATTATATATAGTTATAATTTCAGGGTTAGGACAAGATTTTTCCCTGGTTCATTTTCTTTCTCCCAAGCCCTAGCCGCAGAACTATTCCGTGACGGCAAAACCTCGACGGCGATCTCCTTTGTGAATCGAGCCATAGCACCGACGGTCCTCTCTGGTAAACAAACCTAGCAGTTCATGGAGGCGAAGGCTTCAATCCTTTCCTTCCAGTCTGCCTTCGTGTGACAATAGCGAGGTATTTCTCCTGTTAGTGTGGATACACGTAAAGGTGCAGACATTTCTCTGCACTTTCGAATTCGACGGACCAAAAAATCTCTGGAATGCGATTCCAGATCAGAGCCTGAAGTTTTCTGGAGCACTTTGGCCGGAGCACCTTGGTTGATTTACGAATCGTCCCCGTATAGGTACTCACAAACCCTAGTCGTTCCTTCATTTCTTGATTTTTTGATTTCGCAAGTTCCTACTCTAGTTTGGGTTTGTCTAGAGATTTATTCCGCTACACACATGGTATTGTGTTGTTCACCCCATTTTAGAAAAACCCACAGTGATATTAGAGGGAGGTTTCTGAGATCCAGTGTGTGTAAATCGGAAGTTTTAGAACTGTTCAAAAACTTATATTTATTCTTGGAACATCAAATGTTGATTTATTCCAAGAACGCTTGTGATTTGTTGTAATTTCCATGTTTCAGAAATGTTTTCCCTTTAGCAGTAACCGTCCTTCTTCATGGTTTGTGAAACCAAATGTCTTAGATTTTGAATTTGACATTGAGAGACGAGCTTGTCTACTAACGTAAGGTTGATTGCTTGTGCCTGTATTCAATGCATGTAAATCCGAAGATTTATAAATGTTCTAAATGTTATGGTTTAGCCCCTTTTACATCAAGTGTTGATGATTTTGTTTTGTGCACATTTGAGATGTATCTGGAATGTGAATGTTGTAATTTTATGTATATGCACAATGATTAAGTATTAATCAATCATCTAAAATTCCTTAACCAAATATTAAGTGTTTGGATGCCTTCCGATGGATAACACTCTTCCTATCTCGATCGATGAAGTGTGGGCTTGCCAAAACAAGGTGCATTAATCTATCTTAGTAAGGGTGTGAGCGGATAATTATGATATCACACTGTCGACATCGGGTCCCACTTAACTAGGTGACCTCAAAGGTTGAGTGCTTAGAGGTATAGGGTTGGCATGCACTATATGATGGATTCAGATAAAAAGTTATTCACCAACCATACAAGAGTTGCATGATGATGCAATTGGCAAAAATTTCCTACCTAAATAAGCACTCTATGGCTGATCAACCAAAGCTGACTTATGAAGTTGGTGAAATATCGATCTTGTCCACTAGAGAGAAGCTCACATATACTCTCTGAATTGATATTGAGGGTTATAAATTAGATTAAAATAATGAGAGCTCTTTTACTTAAAGTACATATTGAAATGTATTTTGAAATATAGTACTAGAATACGACTTCCTGGATGTCAAATGCCTCATGCTTGCCATCATGAACTCTGACATTTAGAACCAACATGAGAACATGTGTGCTTATGAGATAATAGAGCCCCTTAAGAAAATATTTCAAGGGCAAGCTCGATAAGAGAGGTTTTACATATCCAGGGCATTTTTTCAGTGCAAGATGAGGGCTCGTGACCCAATTGAGGCTCACATACTCAAGATGATTGAGTATATAAAGAACTTTGAAAGACTGGGGTTTTCTTTGGGCCAAGAGTTGACTATTGATATGATCTTATAATCGTTGCCGGATAGTTATGAGCAGTTTGTCTTGAACTACAACATGAATGAAATTGACAAGACACTGCTCGAACTCCTAGGCATGTTGAGAACTACCAAAATCAATATGAAGAAGGTCAAGCCTTCTAGCCCCATACTGATGGTGCATAAAGGCAATGACATGGCCAAAGGATCAAAAAAGACTAAGGTGGGACCTAAGTCGTATCTGGACCCCAATTCTTCAGCACTAAAGAAGAAAGGGGTGGCTAAGGAAAGAAAATGTCACCATTATGGCAAGGCTGAACATTGGAGGAGGAACTATCCTCTTTACATTGAAGATCTGTAGAATAAAAAGGAAAGTGTGACATCTGCTTCAGGAATTTTCGTTATAGAATTAAACCTTTCTGCTGCATTATTTTTGATATTAGATACCGGATGTGGTTCTCATATTTTTACCAATGTGTAGGAACTAAGAAAGAGAAGACTGCTGGATAAAAGAGAGGTGGACCTGCGCGTTGGAAATGAAGCAAGAGTTTCTGTCATTACCGTAGGAGTTTACCGTCTTTCTTTGTCCATTAGGCTTGTATTGGAACTCGATAATTATTATTATGTTCTTGCTATAACTCGAAACATTATTTCTATTTCATGTATGAACATGAAAAGATTTTATTTCATTATTAAGAACAACTATTGTTCTATATTTATGAATGATGTTTGTTATGGTGTTTCCCAACTGTTTAATGACTTATATGTTTGGAACATAGAACATCTAATCTATAATATAGAGAATACTAAAAGACTAAGAACGAATGACTCTAATCCTACATTCCTATGACATTGTCGTTTGGGCCGCATAAACAAGAAATGCATATCCAAGCTCCATAAAGATGGATTATTGAACTCATTTGATTAAGAATCACTTGAGCGATGTGAGTTTTATTGGGCAATATGACTAAAGCCCCTTTCACTGGTCATATTGAGAGGGCTGATGATCTTTTGAGTGTTGTACATAGTGATATATGCAGACCCATGAGTTCTATGGCTAGAGGTGATTTCTATTATTTTTTTACATTTGCTGACGATTTCATAGATATGGATATTTGTTTCTTATGAAGAACAAAACCGAAACATTTGAAAAGTTCAAAGAGTTTAAGAATGAAGTAGAGAACTAATTGGAAAAGAGGGTAAAAGCACTCTGATCTGATCAAGGTAACAAATATGTAAGTCATGAGTTTCGTGATCATCTGAAAGAGTGTGGTATTGTATCACAACTCACTCCACCTGAAACACCACAATATAATGGTGTGTTTGAGAGGATGAATCATACTTTGTTAGACATGATATGATCGATGATGGGTCATACAGATTTGCCTGTTTCCTTTTGGGGTTTTGCTTTAGAGACTGTTGCTTTTAATTTAAATCGCGCTCCAATTAATTTGGTTCTAAAGAAACCATATGAGATATGGAATGGTAAGCATCCTAGCACGTCTTTCATGAAGATTTGGGGCTGTAAGGCATACATGCAACGTCAAAAGCCTTACAAGCTAGAACCCAAGTTAGATAAATGTTATCATATGAGGTACCCTAAGGAAACCAAAGGGTACTACTTTTACCTACCATTTGAGGGCAAAACATTTGTCGCAAGGACTGATGTCTTCTTGGAGAAAGAGTTCTTATCAATAAAGACAACCAAGGTAGAACTTGAAGAAGTTCAAGAACCACATGCTGTGAATGAACCTGAATTGAAGGTTGAGCAAGGACTACATGTTGTTGTAGCTAGAGAGCCTGCTCAGGAAACACAAGTCCAACGTTGATCTAGTAGACCAAGATATGAGCCTGAGAGCTATGGATTTTTTGTGCCTCAAATAGGTAATGTATTGCTTATGAATCATGATGGCCTTCAACCTACCAAAAGGCTATGTGTGGACTAGACTCAGACAAGTGGCTTGAGGCCATGAAATCTGAAATGGGCTCTCTATGTATGTAAATCAAGTTTGGACCTTGGTGGAACTACCTTAAGGGGTACTGCCCATAGAGTACAAGTGGGTCTTCAAGAAGAAGACCGACATGGATGAGAATGTACATAAATTCAAAGGGAGATTAGTGGCTAATGGTTTCAAGCAACTTCATGGTGTTGACTATGATGCGACCTTTTCTCCAATTGTCATGGTTAAGTCCATAAAAATTTTGTTTGTTATTGTTGCATATTATGACTACGAGATCTGACAAATGGACGTCAAAATGACTTTCCTTAATAAAAATCTCCTTGAGGAAGTGTACATGACACAACCCGAGGGTTTTATATCTCTAAATGAAGTCACTAAAATATGTAAACTATTGTGCGAATAGAAATATAGAAGACCGGAAAGTGGAGTAATGGAATTTTTATTATCCAAAAAACTGAGTATTACAAAGGTATAGCCTCCCTTATATAGAATGGAGGAGATGAGAGAGAATACAAATACCCAATGTGGGACTAAATACACAAATACATCATCTACAAAGCTAACCGCCAATCTGCCCAGGAGACCGCCTAACCGTGCAGTTAGTAGGCACTAACCGCCCGGTCACCACCAGAGAACACGCCACCGACCACCGAGATCCCAGAGATTAGCCGGCTGACCGCCCGGCTACCAAACCGCCAGTCTTAGCCGCCTGTCCGCCCAGGTCTATACAGCAACACTCCCCCTCAAGCTGGAGCATAGATGTCAATCATGCCTAGCTTGCTGCAAATGTGGAAGAAGGAGGCAGACACAGGTTTTGTGAATATATCTGCCAGCTCTTTCTCCGAGGTAACAAACGGAGTGCAAATCTGGTTCTTCAACACTTCTTCTCGAATGAAGTGACAATCAACCTCTATGTGCTTTGTTCGCTCATGAAAGACCAGATTTTTAGAAATGTAGATCGCAGCTTTGTTGTCGCAGAACATGGGAAGAGGATAGTTGTAGACCTCTCCTAGATCCAGCATGAGAGCCCGCAACCATTTTAACTCACACGTGGTTGATGCCATGCTACGATACTCTGCTTCCGCACTAGACCTGGAGACGACTGACTGCTTCTTGCTCTTCCAGCTAACCAAGTTTCCTCCAACAAACGCGCAAAAGCCGGAAGTCGACTTGCGATCCCCTTTGTCGTCCGCATAGCTAGCGTCGGAGTACGCTTCGACTCTTAGGTGACCGTTTTTCTGAAAGAGAAGACCTTTCCCAGGTGCGGACTTCACATACTCCAATATCCTTAGAGCGGACTGAAGATGACATTCCCTAGGCGACTGCATAAACTGGCTGACCTTTCCCACTGCATAGGAGATGTCTGGTCTGGTCACCGTAAGGTAGATGAGTTTGCCAACAAGACACCGATACCTCGTAGTGTCCAATAGAGGTGGTGATTCGTCTGTCCATGTCTTGTCTTCTCCAGGAGCCATGGGACACCGGGCAGGTTTAGCACCCGTCAATCCTGCCTCTTTCAACAAATCAAGAGCATACTTCCGTTGGGAGAGAACCAAGGAACACGGTTTCCGAGAGATTTCAATTCCCAAGAAGTATTTTGGAGAACCCATATCCTTTGTGACTAGGTGTTGGCGGAGATGGACCTTCGTCAAGGCTATACCAGCTTGATCATCGCCAGTAAGAAGAATATCGTCCACGTAAACAGCTAGCACAACTAGACCCGAAGATGTCTTGCGAATGAACAAGGAGTGATCAGCCGAACTCCTGGTGAAACTGATAGCCCCAACAATGCTACTGAACTTATCGAACCACGCCCTGGGACTCTGCTTTAGGCCATAGATGACCTTCTTCAACCGGCATACTTGAGTCTCCCCCTGAGCAACATACCCAGGAGGTTGCTCCATGTAGACGTCCTCGTGAAGGTCACCATAGAGGAAGGCATTCTTGACGTCCAACTGCGAAATAGGCCAATCTTTGTTGACCGCCACCGATAAAAGGACCCGAATAGTGCTGAGGCGAGCAACTGGCGAGAACGTGTCAAAGTAATCAACACCATAGGTTTGAGTAAACCCTTTTGCAACAAGACGGGCTTTGTACCAGTCCACACTGCCATCTGGACGGAACTTGACGACAAACACCCAGCGACAACCAACCACATCCGTGCCAAAAGGAGGAGGCACAAGGGTCCAAGTGCCCCGGTCAGAGAGAGTAGCAATCTCGTCATCCATGGCAGCCTTCCAGTGAGGAATATTAAGGGCTTCCTGGTAGGTGCGAGGTGTGGTAGTCACGGAGATGGCTAGGGCGAAGTCCCTGCGAGAAGGTGTTAGCCGATCATAAGAAACAACAGCTGCCAGCGAGTGCTGGGTGCACGTCCGAACCCCTTTGCGAAGGGCAATGGGCAGCTCCAGGTCCTCGAGGTCCTCAGTCGCCGGTGCATTCGTGGCGGAGATAGCTGGCCCGGGAGAAGAGAGAGACGGCCGAGGGGACAAGGGAGAAGGATCATGATCAATAGAAGGAGTGGCTGGTAGAGGTGGTGATGGAGGAATCTCAAGAGGAGGGGATGTGGTGGAGAGAATGGGTGGAGAGGTCGAGTCGGTAGGAGGAAGAGGGAGGTTCGATCCATCGACCTGTGGGAGGTCAGAAGAGAAGTAGGCGGCATTCTCAAAGAATGTCACATCCGCCGAGACGAACTGCTTGCGATGAACAGGGTCAAAGCAGCAGTAACCTTTTTGAGTTGTGGAGTAACCCAAAAAGATACACTTCGTAGCACGAGGGGACAATTTGTCGCGAGTTGCGGCAGGGCTATGAACCAAGGCAGTGCACCCAAAAATGCGGAGTGGTAAGGGAAATGGGTCCTTGGTGGGATAGAGGACGGAAAATGGGGTTTTGCCTTTGAGGACGGTAGAGGGAATGCGATTGATGAGGTAGCAGGAGATGAGGACCGCGTAGCCCCAATAGCTACGTGGAACCTGCATCTGCGTCATGAGAGTGCGAGCGACATCGAGGAGGTGACGGTTTTTACGTTCCGCCACCCCATTTTGTTGGGAGGTATAGACGCAGCTAGTTTGATGAATGATGCCATGTTGCGTACAGAAAGAAGCGAAATCACTACTCAGATACTCTTTTGCATTATCAGAACGAAAAAGTTTTACAGAAGCATCAAACTGATTTTTAATCATATAATAAAATGACGTCCATACAGAAAAAAGTTCGGAGCGATCCTTTAATAGATACACCCACGTACATCTAGAATAATCATCAATAAAGGTTACAAAATAAGAACTCCCACGCCCCACGGTGAGGGTAGGGGAAGGTCCCCAAACATCAGAGTGAATAAGGTCGAATGGCTTGGAAGAGCCACGACCTTTCTTAGGAGGAAAAGGGGAACGGTGATGCTTGCCCAGTTGACAGGAATCACAGTTGATAGGAAGAGCCACGACCTTTCTTAGGAGGAAAAGGGGAACGGTGATGCTTGCCCAGTTGACAGGCATCACAGTTGACAGGCATCACGGTGATGCTTGCCCAGTTGGTAGGTGAGGGAACAGTTGGTGGATGAGCCGCGAGGGAGGATGCCCCAGACGAAGGTGCCACTGAAGCAGATCTGTAGAAGCGGGAGAGAAGACGGAAAGAGCGGATACATCATCAAGGAAGTAGAGACCGCCCCTCTCAGTCCCAGTAGCAATCGTCCGCTTGGAGTCCGGGTCCTGAAACAAACAAGAAGAAGGAGTAAATGTTACCGAACACTGAAGTTGTTTACAAAGAGAAGTAACCGACAATAAATTGCACGGAAACTTGGGCACATAAAGAGTATCCGCCAGGCGAAGTGACGGAGTAACTTGAACCATGCCCGTTCCATGCACTGGAGAGGGAGAACCATCCGCAACGAGAACAGGGGGCAACCGATCATGTGTTTCTAGGAGAGAAAAACACTGAGGATTGCCCGTCATATGATTAGTGGCGCCAGAGTCGATTAGCCATTTACCTTGGGTAACCACGTGGGCACTACCTGAAGTCGTGGCCACGGAGGCAGATGGCTTGGAAGAAGTAGGAGCATCACCAGCGGGACGAAGATGCGGATGCTTTGTCCAGCAGCGGTCAACCAAGTGTCCTGGGCGGCCACAATGAGTACAAAGGTAGCGAGAAGGGCCACGCCCACCAGAGTTGGTACCACGACCACTAAATCCACCACGATGAGCCTGGTGGGCATAGGCATCCGGAGCCGGAGGAGCGGCAAGCAAGGGGCGTTGGAGCAGAGAGGTAACAGCGGCAATGCGGGCAGCAGTAGCATCCAGGGTAGGAGACTCAGCCTCTCCAAGAATTTGCTGCCGGATCATATCGTATGAGTCCGGAAGCCGCAGAAGGTAACAGACCACTAGGAGTTCCTGGAAGTGCTTCAGCTGAGTGGCCACATCTGTCGAGAGAGGACGATTTTGTAGAATCTCAGCTCCAAGGGCTTGGACCTGTTGGTAAGCGGCAGAAGGGGACATGGACGGGCGAGCAAAGAGATCCGCATAGAGAGTATAGATGCGAGATGTTTGTCCCCCCTTGGAGTAGAGAGCGGCCAAGTGATTCCAAGCTTGTTTTACCGTCTCATCGTGACGGATAATAGGAAGACATTCATCGGACAGGCTGTTCGCCAGCCAAGTACGAACCAGCGCATCATTCACATCCCAGTCATTGAACAGGGCAGAGTCCGCAGGCGGAGGGTCATCGGTAAGATGATGACGCTTGCGCTGAGAGCGAAGAAGAAAAGTGAATGAGACACTCCAGTCGGGATAATTGGGCCCCAGAAGTTTAGAGACGGTGCCAAGATTCCCGGAAGCAGGAGGAGGAGGAGGAGGCGGTGGGACAACGACAGTAGACGAGGTGGAGCCATCAGAATTGGTCATCCTGGAAGAGAGGTCGCGCGGTTAAGAGGAGAGACCGGGCGAGTAAAGGAAGGAAGAGTTCGCAGCGATCACAATGAGACCAGCGGCAAGCAATGCCACGACCAAGCTGCGAAGCACAAGAAGAGAAGCCGCACGGTTAGCAAGGGAAACCGGGCGGGAAGAAGAAGAAACCCGCAACGGTCTTAGGGGAGATCCTGAGCGGCTAGAGAAGCCACGACCGAGCTGCGTTCAAGCAACGGGGAAGAAGATCGCACGACAAGACAGGTCGCGCGAACAGGAGTGCGGGCGAGAAGAAGAGACCGCGAGAGGAGATCGCAAAAAGCAACAGAGGATAGAAGAATCCACAGGAGAAGAGAGCTCGCGCGAGCTGAAAGACAGGCCGCGGCGAGTAGACAGAGGTCGCACGGACAGAAGAAAACACAATCAGGAGGACGAGATCGGCTCCTCTGATACCATGTGCGAATAGAAATATAGAAGACCGGAAAGTGGAGTAATGAAATTTTTATTATCCAAAAAACTGAGTATTACAAAGGTATAGCCTCCCTTATATAGAATGGAGGAGATGGGAGAGAATACAAATACCCAATGTGGGACTAAATACACAAATACATCATCTACAAAGCTAACCGCCAATCCGCCCAGGAGACCGCCTAACCGTGCGGTTAGTAGGCACTAACCGCCCGGTCACCACCAGAGAACACGCCGCCGACCACCGAGATCCCAGAGATTAGCCGGCTGACCGCCCGGCTACCAAACCGCCAGTCTTAGCCGCCTGTCCGCCCAGGTCTATACAGCAACAACTATAATGATACATTTTTGGATTGAAACAAGCTTCTCGAAGTTGGAATCTATATTTTGATGAGAAAATCCAAGAGTTTGGTATCATCAAGAACAAAGATGAGCTTATGCTTACCAAAGGATTAGTGAGAGCACTGTTATCTTCCTAATTTTGTATGTACATTTCAACCCTTCAAGCTGTTAAGAACAGGCTAGAGGGATGCTTTTCTATGAAAGACTTGGGCAAAATGACTTATATACTTGATATTAAGATTTATAGAAATTGATTGAAGAAGTTGCTAGATTTGACCCAAAGTACATACATTGAAAAGGTGTTGAAGTGGTTCAATATGCTTGAGTCCAAGAAGGGATCTTACCCATGTCTCATGGTGTAAGTCTCTCTAAGGAACAATGCCCTAAATCTTTGGAAGATAAGAACGACATGAAGTTGATTCCACATGCTTCAGAAATTGGACCAATTATGTATACAATGTTATGTACTCGACCCGATATCTCCTATGTTTTGAGCATGACTAGTAGTTATCAGTTTGATCCCAGTGATAGTCATTAGAATGCCGTCAAGAATATCCTAAAGTACTTGAGAAGGACAAATTTTGTATTCTTGGTGTTTGGTGGAGAGGAAGAGCTTGTCGTAAAGGGTTACATAAATGCTAGCTTCAAAATTGATAGGGACGACTCAAAGTCTCAGTCATGGTTTGTGTTTTACCTAAATGAAGGAGATGTAAGATGGAAGAGTTCCAAGCAAGAGACAGTTGCTAATTCTACAATTGAGGCTGGGTATATGTGCAAATGCGGCAAAGGAAGCTGTACAGATTGGGAAATTCATCAGTGAATTTGATGTAGTTCCTTACATTATTGATCCCGTAGTTCTTTACTATGATAATAACGGTGCAATTGCACAAGCTAAAGAACCTAGATCTCACCAGCACTCCAAGCACATACTTCGGTAGTTCCATCTTATTCGAGAGATTGTTGATCGAGGAGATATGAGCATTTGAAGAGTGCATATTTAAGAGAATATTGCAGATCTACTGATGAAGCCTCTTGCACAGAGAAAGCATGATGGTCATACTAGATAAATAGGTATTAGATACCTAAATGATCATCTCTAGTGGGAGTCTTGTGGATTGCATATTTGTCGGTTGTAATTCATATGAAGAATATAGTATTATGTATTTCATTTTACATTTAATGACAAGTTCTTTTATTATGTCAATTTATTTCTATATGATAGATTATTTAACATGATAAATACCCTTAGAATGTTCGCTTCCATAGGAATTCATGTGCGTGACTTGAATGTGAGGGCTTATGTTTTATATGAAGCTTAATTCTTAAATGATCTATGGTCGATGTATCACCTTAGAAGCCAAGGGCAATGGTGGTACATTAATACTAGCATGTGCATTGACTAATGACCCGTTCTCACGGGTCATGATATTGTGATATCAAGTCATCGCATAGGTACTCGTTAGTGAACAAAATGTACTGGATGGACCCACCCTGAGAATACTTTATGGATTATTATATGAAGTGTCCTGTGTAGGTCTCAAGTGACAATGGCATTTGTGGTCCTTTGACCCGAAGTCACAATATTCATCAAGTGAAGAATAACATACTTTGATGCCATCTAAAGTAATCCTTGAGAAAGGTTGATGAAAAGGGTGGTTATTGGGTGCATTATGAATCATTTGAGTGTTTATGTGCGGACAAAAATGAGATTTGTCCTCCTATATGACAAGAGTTGCATCCATGGGACCCTTGATGGAATGAGACTGAGAAATGCATGACCATACTTGGTTGAGTCAATATATGATATTGTGCTCACCATTCTCTTGAAATCCATTCTAGGTCATGATATTAGGATTGAATAATTATAAGGGTGATACAGTCCATGCCTCTAGTTCTATCCGTATGTAAGGGACAAAGAGACCTGACATCACTTAAACATTGGTCACATTAAGTTCATTGAGTTACAAACTCTTATATTACTTGGATAACAATGATGCATTTCTAGATGCCGCACATTGTTTGTGAGACTATAGTTGATACGTTCTAGCTCAAGTGGGAGACTGTTGGTGTCTTTGTGATCTAGAAGTATTCAATGAGTTAGTCTCACTTCTAATGTAGTATGATCTTATGGGGTCGCACATAATAATGTACGAGAAATTGGATAATATATCGAAGTGGATCAACTCATAAAAGTTATGGGTATAAAGGGAGATATTATTGATTAGAAACTGTTTGACAGTTTGTCAATAAAAAGGGTTGGCCGAAAATGACTAACTCCAGTGTTGTCTGGATGCAGTTGATTTAAATCAAGCCAATGCAGTCGAACTTTATGAAGCTGATGCACTCGATGCAGTCGAACTTCATCAAGCTGATGCAGTCGATGTAGTCGAACTTCATCATGCTGATGCAATCGAATTCCATGTGGACAAATTTTCATGAAGTAAAATTTTGTCAAGCTGATGCAGTCGAATTTTATGAAGTCAAATTTCTTGAAGCTGAATTCATGTAGTCGAATTTCATGCTCTTTGACAGTTTGTTGATTCGGTTTTGCGACTAAGTAAAAATTTTACTGGACGCGCCTTTTTACCAGTTTTTGAATCTTGAACCAACTTCGGCCTTTAAAGATGTAATTACTATTTAGACCAAACCCGGTTCACTGAACATTATATATAGATATAATTTCAGGGTTAGGGCAAGATTTTCCCCTATTCATTTTCTTTCTCCCGAGCCCTAGCCGCGAAACTGCTCTGTGACGGCGAAACTCTCATGACGACCTCCTTTGCGAATTGAGCCCTAGCGCTGGCGGTCCTCTCTAGTAAATGAACCTAGCAGTTTCTGGAGACGAATGCTTCAATCCTTTCCTTCCATTCTACCCTCAGCATTTCTCCCATTAGTGTGGATACCAGTAAAGGTATGGAAATGTCTGTATACTTTCAGACTTGATGGACCAGAAAATCTCTGGAATATGATTCCAGATCAGAGTCTGAAGTTTTCTTGAGCACTTTGACCGGATCACCTCGGTCGATTTCCGAATCATCCCCGTACTGGTACTCGCAAACCCTAGCCATTCTTTCATTTCTTGATTTCTGTTCGCTTAGTTGCTGAAGCTATCTTTGCAATGATCAATGCAAACAACATTTAAAGGAACACGCAGGTTCCTCAAACATGTGTATTTTTCTTTCCTAAGTGGACATTCATAGGTAATTTGACATTGAAACGGTAACACACACACGTACTCACCACTCCTTAAAAGAATTCGACCACGAATTTTAAAAAAGAAGAGATCGACACTAGAAGATGATACAAAATTTTAACACCCTGCCCGTCACAAAGACTATAAAAAAAAGTTCAGTCAGGGCCCGATGCCATATTCCACGAACAAACGAAGTCGGTACGAAATTGAAATACCAAACAACATAACAACCTAACACAAAGTTGAATCCTAGCGGAAACAAAGGAGTAACAATAACCAACAAGATTGAATGTCCACCATATAAAACTTTGGAATGAATGTTTACACAACGTTTGGCCTTACGACCTTACATGAGTATATAAAAGAAAAGGTAATTTGCATACATCATCACGCAAGTCGGCAACACATGAAATTAGTAAATGATCACTTCGTACTTCGAGGGCAAGCATAGCAAAGGAGCTTCAGCCCGCTACTTCCCGCTCAGCTCGCCAGTACCTACACAAATCCAGTCCACAGAGATGTGGAAAATAAAGCAATGGTTAGTATTAGCTGACTATAATTATAATGACCCCACCCCATTCCTTGGGCAGTGGTACTCCTTCCTTACAAACAAGCAATATGACATTTTATATAATTGCACAACCATCATAGACGTAGGCACCCATGACCACACGTCCTATGCACTCAGGGCAAGTTATCGGTGTACGGAAATTCAAGTCACACCTTCGTCCTAAGTATTAACCACTTAGACGGTCATTGAGCTTTTACCGTCACGGCCACCTTGCCTTACAGACTATCCCAAGATCAGAAGGTGCACCGAGGAGCAACATCTTCCCTACCAGCATGGGACGAGTTCGGGTCAGCTTTGCACGTGCTTAAATTATCGGTATCACGCTAGCATGACACGGGAACGGCTTCTCCTCAGCCCGTTATCACAAAGATATCCAACGTTATCCAATATGGTCAGACCTCAAGGCCACCAATCTAGGCACTGCAGGCCTCACAGCTTAACATGCCACCCACCTTATCCCCAGGACCTGAGCTCACAATCACAAATCAGTTCACTGGGAGCTATCACTAATGATAGTCATTATCGTCGCGCGATTTCGATAGAACAACAAATCCGTCTCAAGTTCGGGTTCACGCCCAGAACATTCATCTGCTCACTAGTCTCTACCAGCAGCATTATCGCCAGCGATATCGCTATTGCAGGCGATAGCAATAGAACATCGTTTCCGTTGCAAACTTGATGTTCCTAGAGACATCCTACAATACTTCTGCAGCAACCTATAGTATCCCAAAACTCTGAAATCTATTCATTTCATGGATCTCTCCGACACGCAAATCATACGTCAACCAATCCAGAAAAACCTGTTTAGATGGGCTTCACACATCATGCATATGCCCGTACAATGATTAGAGCTCTATATGCAAAAAATAATGTGGATCAACCAAATCAACCTGTTGAAAGCTTCTCCTCCCACTAATTAGTGGAGACACTTTCATGCAAACATGACAAACAAAAGGACTAGCTTGTCCTAGTTTTCTGAAGAAGAGTCATTACCCTCGATGTACAACCCCATATTCGATGAGCGGGTTCCTCCCCAGGATCAATGTTTTGCCAGATCTTCAGGAGCAAAGTCGTTCAAGAAGCGAGGCCCCAGGTATTCGCCGAGCTTACCACGCGAGCTAGGGCCTTGGCATCGAGTGAGGTGAGTTCACTCGACGCCTTCCGCCTTTGGCGTTGAGTGAGGCGAGATCAATCGATGCCTTCTACCTTTGGCATTGAGTGAGGCGAGTTATGTCGGTGCCTTCCTCCTAAAGCGTCGAGTAGGCGAATGGGTTCGTCGTGAGCCAGGTTGGCCAAGTCAGACAGTCCAGTCCAAGACGAGTCGAGAGGGAGGCAAGAGCTCGGCAACCTCGCCGACTCGCCCAGGAGGGGCAAGATGGAAGTGGGGCGAGTGGAGCAAGTGGGCTCGCACTCTCCCCTAGCTCTCGGATGCAGCAGGAGTGTGGAGCAAGTGGGCTCACACTCACCCCTAGCTCTCGGTAATAGCAAGCGAGTGGGGAAGGTTGGGCCTGCACTCGCCCAGGGCCCTAGGGAGGCAGCGAGTTCCAGCACCATCGAGCACTCGCCACCCCAGGCGAGTGAAGGTTTTAGGGGGCCACTCGCCCAATGATCATTGTTGTATTTTTACCTTTTACCCCCGCTTTCTTCCCATAGCCTTTTAGAACAGTGGAGTTATGTTGTTGGCAGGCCACCTTAGACTGCATATAGCCGTTCCAAACAACGGAGGTATGTTGTTGGCAGACCAACTTCAGAAAACTATAAAGAGACCCAAGGGGGTACCTCAAAAAGGGAGCTTTAAGCATTCCATCTTACTCTCTGATTTTCTAGTGCTTCCTGAGG
Source organism: Platanthera zijinensis (assembly GCA_039513925.1). Classification (NCBI taxonomy): domain Eukaryota; kingdom Viridiplantae; phylum Streptophyta; class Magnoliopsida; order Asparagales; family Orchidaceae; genus Platanthera; species Platanthera zijinensis. The sequence continues at coordinate 166,335,433 of CM077086.1, forward strand.
TGCCCTTAGCCCTGTAGAGGCTAAGGAGGGGAAGCCCTCTAAGGTCTTCCGGGTGTGTGGTGGGAACTCCGTGCTGGAGCCTTGGGTCCATTTCTGGTTCTAAGTTTTTGGTCATCTGAGCTTGTGAGGAGAAGTAAGTGTGCGATCTCCCCTTACCCAAGGGTTCTAACTCCACAAGAAGCCGATTTCTGGTTTCAAAATTTTTAGTGCGGCGAGCATGGAGAGTGATCAACACTAAAAATCCTTCGTGAGCTCAATGACTGGAGGTGAAGGATAGGGATCTGACATGGCCGACTCTCCACCTCCCCCTCCACTCACCACCCTAGGGATGTTCAATGATTTCTGACAAGAGATGCGGAATCTCATCATGTTCGCACTCGGCACTCGCGCCGAGTGCTCGACGCCAGCAGTCCCAGTTGTCGCGTTCCCAACCTTGGGAGAGAACGCCCTCGATAAGCAACCTGGGAAGGAGGTAATAGAGGAGGGGAGGGAGCGAGATCTGCCAGGGCGAGTTCTGTTCCCCGGCTCAGCAAGCGCGAGCTGATCTGGCGAGGCGGAGGTGCAAGATCGCCCGACTCGCCCGGTAGGGGTGGAAGCCCCTTTAGCGAGTTGGTCTCATCTGCCCTAGTTACAGAGCGGTTTCGTGAGCTGGAGATGTCCTACTACACCGGGAAGGCTGATATTGTTCAACACATCCAGTGGTTTGAGGATGTGGTCTCGATCCGGCAGATGTCAGATGCATTCAAGTGCAGGCTCTTCGCCATCACCCTCAAGGAGAAGGCAAGAGATTGGTTCTGCCAGCTGCCGGCCTGTTCCATCTACTATTTTAAGGACCTACACCATGGGTTCATGCTGAGGTTCACCACTTCCAAGAAGAGGAAGAAAGAGTCTGAGTCTCTATTCCACATCAAGCAGGGAGTGAACAAGACGCTGGGGAGCTACGTGGACCAATTCCAAGAGGAGGTCCTTTAGGTACAGGAGATGCCAGGACATACCTTGATGATGGCCTTCACCCTAGGGCTGCATTAAAGATTCTTCAGGATGGAGCTGAAGAGGGGACCACCTCTCTCCTTCGAGGAGCTGATGGAGAGGGCAGTAAGGGAAGTCGACAGGGAGGCATCGAACCCCGAGTTCGTGAGGAAGTTGGCCAGGTGGGCCATGAAGGAGGAGCCGAGAGGTGGCAAGGGACAATAGGTGCGGAGGCCTGAGCCCAAGCAGAGGGAGAAGCAGCAGCAGCAGCCGAGGTGGGGGCGCCAGGAGCCGAACAATTGGCTTGGCTGGAGGCAGCAAGAGCGGCAAGATCTGGGCCAGCGGAGAGGTTTCCATGGAGGAGATAACTGACAGGGAGGCCGAGGTCAGTTCAACCCTCTATGCAGGAGGCAGTGTCAGATGCCTCCTCTCCCCGATCAACATCAGTCTATGGAAATAGCCCTGGGGTGGAGGAGAGCCCAGCAGAGGAGAAGGCTAGGAGGAAGGTCAGAGCTGCCATACTGCGACTTCCATCAGGAAGAGGGCGATGCCATGACCACGTGCCCGGAGTTCCTCAAGATGAGGGGAAATAGGGAGCAGCAACAAAACCCCCACCAAGAGGTGCGGATTGAGGAAGTCCTGCCCGAGGCAGAGGAGGATAGGTGTGAGGACCGAGCAAATGTTGGAGGTCGCAGAGGGATCAGGATGATCCACAGAAGGGGGGGGGGGGAGTTAAGGCCGCCCGTAAGGCAAGACTCCATACCATGTATTGTCGGAGCGTTGCTTCGACGTCTCTAACTCCACCCCCAGAGGAGAATATCACCTTCTCAAGGAAGGATATGACGGATCATGAGGATCCATGTTGCGACGCGCTGGTCATCCAGGCCGCAGTCGAAAATTTTACTGTCTCTCGGATCCTCATTGTTAATGGGATCACGGTCAACATCGTCTTCAAGAAGGCGTTTGACGCGATAAAGGTGGAGGCCATGAGAGTGTTGGCCTCGAATTGGCCTCTGTTCGGATTCTCTGGGGAGAGGAAGGAGGTAGAAGGAGGAGTGGGACTTCATGTCACTCTAGGGGGCAGTCCCAAAAATGCAGGTTCGTCATTATGGATGCTCCTAGCAATTACAATGCCATATTCAGACAACCCCTCATCAGTGCCTTCTATTGCATTCCCTCTTCCTTCCACCAGTGCCTCAAGTTCAACGCCGAGGGCATCCAAGTCTGGGTCTGTGGAGACCCCAAGGCAGAGAGGGAGTGCTATGTCATGACGATCAACACTATCTCCTGGCGGGAGGGAGCCAAGGAGATGGAGAGGAGTATGGAGGAAGAGTCCAAGCAGGAGGCTGGAGGGGGAGCAGAGGAGATGGAGGTAGAGTAGGAAGAGATCCGCGCCCAGGTGGAGGCGGCAGAGGAATTTCCAGAAGAGCAGGCCAAGGTGATGGACGTGGAGGAAGCTGAAGAAGTTCTGGCCCCATGTGAGGGGGATGTGGGGTAGTGGGGAGATCAGTACTGGCTGGAAGCTGCAGAGGAGGTGGTGGAGATGGAGGTTCTCAACCGAGAAGGTAGGGTGGAGAAGGTGCGGATCAACAGGGGGCTGAGTCCAGAGGATCAGGGGAGGATGTTGGAGTGCATCCAAAAGAACGTCAACATCTTTGCACGGAGCACGACCGACATGCCAGGGATCGATGCAGACGTCGCCTCCCATCACATCAACCTGGATCCATAGGCCCGCCACATCCATCAAAAGAAGAGGTCTACCGTAGATAAGCTGGCCGAGCCCATCCGGGAGGAGGTGGGTAAGCTCCTTAAGGCCGGATTCATTTCAGAGATCCAGTATCCAGGCTGGGTATCCAATGTTATAATGGTTAAAAAAAAGAGACGGCCGCTGGAGGATGTGTGTAGATTTTTCTCTTCTTAATAAATCTTGTCCTAAAGATTGTTACCCCTTGCCTCGGATCGACGCACTTGTTGACTCAACCGTCGGTTTTTCTATAATGAGTTTTCTAGATGCTTTTTCAGGTTATCATCAAATCAGGATGCACCCACCCGATATAAAATATGTCTTCTTCATCATCGGGGATGAGTGCTACTGCTACAATATGACGGATTTTGGGCTAAAAAATGTAGGGGCAACATATCAAAGGATGATGGATCGGGTCTTCTAAGAGCAGAAGGGGAGGAACCTTGAGGTATACGTGGATGATCTCATGATCAAGAGTCAGGATGTTGACTCTCACCTCCGGGACCTGGAGGAGACCTTCAGTACCCTGCGAAAATACAAAATGAGGCTGAACCCCTTGAAGTGTGTCTTCGGGGCAAGCAGGGGTAAGTTTCCTAGGCCATTTCCTTACTCCCGCAGGTGTAGAGCCTAACCCTGACAAGGTAAGGGACACCATGGAGTTGGGATTGCCTCAGAATGCCAAGGAGGTCCAGTGGCTAATGGGGAAGTTGGCAGGGTTGAGCAGGTTCCTCTCTGGGGCAGGAGAGAAGTGCTCCCCCTTCTTTATGGCACTGAGAGGAAATTAGAAGTTTGAATGGTCTAAGGAATGCGAGGAGGCATTCCAAGATTGAAGAGGCAGCTGACCCATGCCCCTTTGCTCCAGGGACCAAAGGAGGGGGAAGATATATCCCTCTAACTTGGGGTCGAGGCCGAGGCCCTGAGCTCTGTCCTAGTCCGAGAAGAGGCGAAGAAGCAACTGCTGATCTACTACGTGAGCAGGGTATTGAGGAAGGCGGAGCCCCGGTATCTGATTTTGGAGAAGCTAGCCTTTGCTTTGGTCATCTCCGCTCAGAGGCTCCGACCTTACTTCCAGGCACACTCCATCCGAGTGGTGACTGACCATCCCCTCCGCAACATCTTTGAGGGGGTGGAGCATTCAGGAAGATTGGCGAAGTGGTCGGTGGAGCTAAGTGAATTTGATATATCTTTTGTTCCCCGCCTCTCGATCAAGGCTCAAGCGATGGCTGACTTTCTGGCTGACTATGTGGTCGAGATGGCAGAGGCGGAGCTCACTCACCCAGTTTCTTGGAGGGTGAATATGGATGGCGCATCGGGAAGGCATTCCTTGGGGGTAGGAGTGATCTTGGAGAGTCCGCAAGGGACAAAGAATGAGCAGATGGTGGTTGTTCACTTCCCATTACCAATAACAAGGCTGAGTACGAGGCGGTAATCGCAGGAATTTGGCTGGCTAGGGAGCTAGGTGTGCAGGATATGGAGGTGCTCACGGACTCCATAGTGGTGGCCTCCCAGATCAACGGGGAGTTTAAAGCACGTGAGCCTACTATTCAGTTGTACTTAGCCAAAGTAAAGGGGATCATCAGCATGTTTCAAACGTTCTCCATCAGACATGTGCCATGGGAGGAAAATGAGCAGGTGGATCAGTTGGCCAAGCACAGACCCCGAGTGGGAGGTACCATCACCAACTTATTCTGCCCTTCCATCGAAGAGGGAGAGCTGATGGAGGTGGGTCAACTCCCCTTGTGGATGGATCCTTTTGCAACCTTCCTATCCATAGGGGAGTTCCCAGAGGGTATGGATAAAAAGCAATTCAAGCACAATTCAGCATACTACCTCATGCGCGACGGGCAATTATATAGAAAGACCCTCTTAGGGTTGCTGGCACGTTACGTAGTGGAGGGGTAAGTTCAAAGAATTTTGGAAAAAGTCCATTCAGGAGAGTGCGGGAGCCACTAAGGAAGTAGGGCATTGGAGGGGAGGATAGTCAGGCAATAGTACTTCTGGCCGACCCTGGGACAAGATGCCACCGAGTTCACAAAGAAATGCCAAAAGTGTCAACTATTTTCCCTAGTCCAACTACTGTCAGCTTAGAGACTAAGGAGCATCACTGTGCCCTGACCCTTCGCTATCTGGGGAATGGACCTGGTAGGGCCCTTCCCTAAGGCCAGTCGGCAGAGGAGATTCTTGCTAGTCATGATTTACTATTTTTCTAAGTGGTTGGAGGTGAAGGCGCTGGCCAAGGTGACCTCCCAAGTAATCAGAAACTTTATATGGGGGGAGATCATCTGCTGGCACGGGTTGCCTCGGGTAATTGTCACGGACAATGAGCCACTGTTTGCCAGCGCCGAGTTTATCAGCTTCTGTGACCAACTTGGGATTGATCTCAGGTTTGCGTCGGTACATCATCCCAGGAGCAATGGGCAGGTGGAGGAGGCAAACAAGATCATCATGAACCTCTTGAAGAAGAAGGTGGAGAACTTAAAGGGGAGCTGGGTAGAGCAGCTCCCTTCGGTCCTAAGGGCCCTGAGGACCACTCCCAACACGGCCACGGGGGAGACTCCCTTCAAGCTATCCCATGGCTGCGAATCAGTGCTCCCCATAAAGTTTGAGGTCCGGATAACTCAGGTAGTTGAAGAAGAGGAAGGCAAAGAAGAGTGGCGGGCCGAGAACGAGGATGAGTTGCGGCTCTCCCTGGATATGTTGGAGGAGTTGCGTGATCTGTCTGCCATTTGGCAGGAAGAGGTAAAACTAAGGATGGCTAAGTACTTTGACAAGCACGTCCGGATCAAATAGTTCGCAAAAGGGCACTTGGTCCTGAAAAAGGTGGATGCAGCAAGAAGATCAACTGTCGTGGGAAAGCTCAACCCCATTTGGGAGGGTCCATACATTGTAATAGAATCATTGAGGATAGGAGGGTATCACCTCCGGAATGTGGAGGGCGAGACCCTAAGTCACACCTGAAGCGGTGATGACCTGAAGCGTTTTTACCCATGAATCATGTACGTATATTCCTTTTGTAAATATGAAATCTCTTAGTCTTTCGGTTCTTTTTTTAATGGAATTTATGACAAACCATGTTCATAAAGTAGATCCCGAGCAGATACCACTGCTAGGCTCTCATCTAGCTGACAGGGCTGGATGTCACTCGAGAGAGTCTACCCAGACCCCGAGCAGATCCGGCTGTTAGACTCTCATCAAGCTGGCAGGACTGGATGTCACTCGAGAGAGTCTACCCAGACCCCGAGTAGATCTCGCTGCTAGGCTCTCATCTAGCTAGTAGGGCTGGATGTCACTCGAGAGAGTCTACCCAGATCTCGAGCAGATCCCGCTTCCAGGCTATCATCTAGCTGTCAGGGCTGGATGTCACTCGAGAGTCTACCAAGACCCCGAACAGATCCCGCTGCCAGGCTCTCATCAAGTTGACAGGGCTGGATGTCACTCCAGAGAGTCTACCCGGACCCTGAGCAGAGCCTGCTGTCAGGCTCTCATCTAGCTGGCAGGGCTGGATGTCACTCTAGAGAGTCTACCCAGACCCTAAGCAGATCTCGCTGTCAGGCTCTTATCTAGTTGGCAAGGCTGGATGTCACTCGAGAGAGTCTACTCGGACCCCGAGAAGATCCCGCTGTCAGACTCTCATCTAGCTGGCAGGGCTGGATATCACTCAAGAGAGTCTACCTGGATCCCGAGTAGATCCCGCTGCCAGGCTCTTACCTAGCTGGCAGGGCTGGATGTCACTCGAGAGAGTCTACCCGGACCCCGAGCAGATCCTGCTACCAGGATCTCATCTAGCTGGTAGGGCTGGATATCACTCGAGAGAGTCTACCCGGACCCTGAGCAGATCCCGCTGCCAGGCTCTCATCTAGCTGGCAGGGCTGGATGTCACTCGATAGAGTCTACTCGGACCCCAAGCAGACCCAACTTCCAAGATCTCATCTAGCTGGCAGAGATGGATACCACTCGAGAGAGTCTGCCCAAGTCCCGAGCTGCTCCCGCTACCAGGCTTTCACTTAGCTGGCAGGGAAGGGACCCTCGGTGGACGTTGTTGCTGCTCTAAAGTCAGGTCCTGGGTTGTTCTTGCCAATCAACATGAGGCAGTTGAAGTTGAAATTTTAGGCAGAGGTCGGAGGGAATAGTTCACCGGGAAAACAAAAGATTAGATCCAGCAATCTTCAGGCAAGCAGGTAGTGGCGAGCCGGGATCTTGACAATTACTCAGGGGTGGCACTATTTAAGTAAGGCAAGGTCAAAGATGGCAAGCCGAGGCCATTCTTGGCAACTACACTCCACCCCATCGAGATTTTACTTGGGAAACTTTGGGCCTAGAATAAATCTCTTAAGGGAAGGAACCTCGCAGGCAAGCTGGGTGGTAGCGTGTCTAGCTCGGCGAGTGGTCTAGTCCCTAATAATAAGGGGTGGCGAGATCTTAAGGCCTCTGCGGGGGTATATATCCTAAACTAGCAGCGAGTCTACCCTAGCAAGGTCGCTCGGCGAGGGGGAGACACGCGCGCGAGTGCAATACAGAAAGTAAACAAACATACAAAAAAATCTAGCTAAGTATTTTCTTTCATTAATGTATTTCATTACACAAAAAGGGCTCGCCTCAGTGAGGTTACAAAATAGGGGGGGGGGGGGAGATCATTACAAGTAAAACAAAAAAAATATATACGAGAGCTAGCTCTCGCCCTCCCCTCCAGAGTGGCCAATGTCGAAGCCGGAGACCTCCTTGAAGAGCGAGCCAAAGCTATCCTCCTTTTCGCTAGGGGATAAGCGGGCGGGAATAGCTCCGACACTAGGTCCCTTACTGTCATCTCCTCGCACCCTGCCATTAACACATGCATGTCTCGCATGACCTACAGGGTGTAGTCGGCAATGCTGATGGAGTTAACTCACAGCTTCTCGACGACCTCTGCCTCGCTGAACATCTTCGTCCTCTTGACTGCGGCGCCCGACTCGCCGATAGTGGGGGGAAGGAAGATACCCATCAAGCGAGCGATCTCGCCTTGGAGCCCCTTGTTCTACTCCTCCAGCTTCTTATTCTTTTCCTCCAGCTCGGCAGCACGAGCGAGCATGCGGTTCACGGTCTCGACATCCTACAAGGCGAGAACAGTAAGAGAATAAGTTATGAAAGTACTAAGTGAATTGAAGAGGGGTTAGCTGACACTTACCACCTTGCCGAAACTTTTGCTGAGGATGTCCTCGGCAATTCCCAGCCACCTCGCCAGGTCAGAGGCATCGTTCTTGGAGACATCTCGCTCCTGCTCGGCCTTCACCAAGTTGTGGCTGAGGTGGAAGCTGCGACGAGTCGACATGTGCACGAGCTCCAGTGCCCGCATATGAGCCCGCGAGCTCTCATAGGCGAGTCACTGGAGGCTCATGTCATTGTAGGCCTCGGCGTCCTCGCGACCATATAGCCCAAACCCAAGGGCATAAGCATGCCTGCTGGGGGGTCGGTGCTCCGACCAGGAAGAGAGGAAGGATGAGATGGAGACTCGGTGAGCCTGCTCATCCCATTGGACCATCGGCTCGACGAGCTAGTCCTTCGCCTTCCCATAGAGGCCAAAATTTTGGTGGTCCTTCGGCAGGCCTATCTTGCGGGCCGAGAATTCCTCGACAACTGGGGAAGTAGGAGGATCGCCGCCTCCTTGATCCTTCTCAGGCGAGTCGAGTATTATATGCTTCCCCCTAGAGATCGCCACCGCCTTTTTCATCTTCTTCGACTGTGGGGGCGGCGAGACGAGCTGGAGTTTGTGGGGTCGGGTCGCCTCTTGCTGGAGGAAGGACCAACCGACTCAGATTCCATTCGGCAGGACGCCGCGGCTGCCCGCTTGCCTGCGAGTGTATCAGGGTAGAGTCCCGAGTCTGCAAAAGGCGGGTGCTTGGGAATCAGGCGCTCCGCCGTAGGAAAAAACTTGTCAGAAAATTGGTGACATTGGCGAGCACACTAAAAGAAAAGGAGGAAAGCTATACCTTCACCTGGATGAACCAGAGGGAGCGAGTCGAGGCCCCTTCGAAGGAAGGCGACCTCGAAGTCCTTACCGAGGAAGAACTTGTGCAGCTCAACATTGTTGATCGTCACAATGGGCGGCTTGTATACCTACTCGCTCCGCTGCTGAGACGAGTAGGGAACGTTGCCGAAATCCCCTTTGATGAAGTCAAACTTCGAGAACATATCGTGGTTCTTGCAGGCCGTCTCACAAACTTTGAGCTGCGAGCAGGCAAGGAAGGCGACCCCATCATTGGTCGCGCGGTATATGAATAGCTTGCGGAGGGCGGTGAGGTTAAATTCTATCCACTCTCGGCGGAGGATGCAGGCTAATGCCACCATCATGGCAATCGCGTTCGGGTTCAGCTGCGCGGGAACTGCCCCGTAATACTTCAAAATCTGGCGGATCTCTGACCAGAGTGGAAGGTGCAACCCCACCTCAAAGTGCGAGATGGGGAAGGCGAGCTCATCGGCGAAAAAAGTATTGATCACCTCGCCCCTGCCGGGTAGGCGTACGGTGAAACCCGAGGGAACGTATTCGGCAATGAAGTCCGTGAGATCCAACTCGGTAGTATTCCCTTCAAAAAAGGTATACTCGGCACACTGTCTCGCGTACTTGGACCGTCCATCAGAGTCAGGTCGCGTATTGCCCGTCTTTCCCAAAGTCTTGGCGCGAGTGCAGTTAGAGAGAAGGGCAAGAGCAGGGGGTATGATTCTGCAATAAAGGCGATGGTCTGTGGGTAGGTGAGGGGGCCTATTTAAAGAAAACAAATTAATTTTCGAGCCGACCGGTCAGTCCGGCTCGCTGGCCCCAACTCGCCAAACCCTACGACCTGCTCTATCCTAGCGCGAGCCGAATTTAAAGCGCAGCATGATTTACGAATTATAAACATTCAAAATTAAATATAGAAAAATAGTTACACTTATTACACACAAATGTCAAGCAATCAGTTCAATGAAATTATTAAAATATGCGAGCTGGGGGTCTGGGGGGCGAGTGCCGGCAGGCTCAGCTAGGGAGCCATTTCCATATACCCCAACCTCGCGTGCCCATCCCCGGAGGTCGTCGCGGATTGTTGAACTCACGGACCTGCTCAAGGTCTTGGTGGATGAATCATATGTTCTCATTGACTCGATCCATGAGCGGGGTGGGAGAAGTCATCCCACTCTCCGAGCAGCGCCCCACCCCATCCGTCAGCAACACATAGTCTCACTCCAGCGCCTGCAGCCTCTGCTTTACGAGAGCATTCTCCTCCTAGATCCAGCGTAGCGCGAGTCCCTGCTTCTTGAGGACTTCCACAGTTCTCCTCCTCAGCTCGGCAGGGTCCAGCAAGGAGTCCAGGAACTCCTCTAGCGCATTGGACAAAGGAGGTAGCGAGTGGCGAGCTGGCTCAAAAGATTCTTCGGCTTCAGAGTGGTCAGGAAGGCCTGCAATAACAACAATTTCAGATGAGCTGAGGTTTACAGAAATAACAAATGATAGACTAACTTCACGAGATGGTCCCGCCGAGGTAGAGCTGCTGAGAAGAACTTGGCTGACCCTGGAATGGACGAGCGAGATGAGGCTGAAGGGCCTTGCCACGACCTGGAACTTGAGAGCTTGGGGAGATCAGATTGAAGTTAGGGATGGGGATGTCCCAAGCACCTCCCCTTCCGAGTACAATATCGGGGATAGGAACCCGATGCGAGTCGCGAGTTGGCAACATCAGTAGCAACGGGCCCAACCCATTAGCCCCAAAGGGAGTTGGTAGATTTCTCGCATGGCCTTCAGGAGATGATTGGGGGCGCGAGTCGCCGCAAGGAGAATCTACTCGTGACACAGCAGTTTCGATACCCTCCTGATGAGTGTACGAGTCGGCAGGAGGGTCGATGATTTCTTTTCCTTTTGGTTCGGCGACTGACTTAGAGGAAGAGGCAAGGCCATGATCTGTGGTTGAGGATAGATCACAGTAGATCAACTCGGCAGCTTCCAGGGTAGGTTTGGCCTTCTTGGCGGGCTGGTGTTTTGGCGACTCGTGCGACAAAGGACAAGGCGACATGGAGATCAGCTCGGCAACGCGATCAGCATTGAGCTCCCGGGCACGACTAAGCCTCTCTTGGAGCTCCTTGGAGAGAGGCATCTCGACAGAATCTGAGTAAGGAGGAATGTCAAGGGTCTCCCAGGCGGGAAGGCGTATATTTATAGTGGCTTGTGGACCCCACCAAAATATTCCCTCCCGATCTCGCATCGCTCATAAAATACCTGGGGTTGGATGTTTCTTTTCGAACTTTGCGGAAGCTCGCAAAGAGCGGGGATTGTGTACAACCCCGTATACGATGAGCGGGTTCCTCCCCAGGATAAGTGTTTTGCCAGATCTTCAGGAGCAAAATCGCTCAAGAAGCGAGACCCCAGGTATTCGCCGAGCTTACCGTGCAAGCCGGGGCCTTAGCATCGAGTGAGGCGAGTTCACTCGATGCCTTCTGCCTTTGGCATTGAGTGAGGCGAGATCACTCGATGCCTTCCGCATTTGGTGTTGAGTGAGGCGAGTTCTGTCGGCGCCTTCTGCCTAAGGCGTCATGTAGGTGAATGGGGTCTTCACGAGCCAGGTTAGCCAAGTAAGGCAGTCCAGTCCCAAGCGAGTCGAGAGGGATGCGAGAGCTCGGCAGCCTCGTCGACTCGCCCAGGCGGGGCGAAATGGAAGTGTGGAGAGCGGAGCAAGTGGGCTCGCACTCGCCCCTAGATCTCGGCAGCAGCAGGGGAGTGGAGCAAGTGGGCTCACACTCGGCCCTAGCTCTCGACAACAGCAGGCGAGTGGGGCAGGCTGGGCCTGCACTCGCCCAGGGCCCTAGGGAGGCAGCGAGTTCGAGCACCATCGAGCACTCACCGCGCCAGGCGAGTGGAGGTTTTTGAGGGACACTCTCCCAATGATCTTTGTTGTATTTTTACCTTTTTACCCCCACTGACCTGCCCATAGCCTTTTAGAACAGCGGATTTATGTTATTGGCAGACCACCTTGGACTGCATATAACCGTTCCAAACAACGGAGGTACACTATTGGCAGACCAAATTCAGAAAACTATAAATAGACCCAAGGGGGTACCTCAGAAAGGGAGCTTTCAAGCATTCCATCTTACTCTCTGATTTTCTAGTGCTTCCTGAGGTGCCCTTAGCTCAGCACAGGCTAAGGAGGGGATGCGCTCTAAGGTCTTCCGGGTGCGTGGTGGGACCTCCATGCTGGAGCCTTGGGTCCATTTCTGGTTCTAAGTTTTTGGTCATCTTAGCTTGTGAGGAGAATTAAGTGTGTGATCGCCCCTTCCGCAAGGGTTTGAACTCCAAAAGAAGCCGGTGTTTCCGGTTTCAACACTCGAAGTACATTTCAGAGCCATGAATCAGAGCTTGAGTCGAATGGAAAGAATTGCCTTGCTTTCCTCTCTACAAATCCTCAACCGACTCGTGATTCCAAGCTTGGAAGCTCCTCCAAAGCTCTTCTAATAACTAGCAATGGCCTTCTTCCACTTCCTCTCTTTTCCTTTTCTTGCTTTCTCAAGTTGGAAGAGAGATAGAATGAAAATGAAAATGAAAAGAGTAGAAACTCCTCAGCCTCTTACTAACCTCTGCCCTAACTTACCAAGCCAAAACAAATGAATGGACCGATTTAATTGATCATTCAATTAAAATACGTTATCATCGGGCGATATCGCTATCGCAGTGCGATAGCTCCAGCTGTGGCTGCTTGACCAAGTCAGTGTCGCTTAATGACCGCTTCACAACCAACTTACACGTAGCTGCTGCCACGTGGAACACTATCTCCAATGATATCAAGCTATCACCAGGTGATATCATATTGACTTCATCGACTTGATCTCTATCACCAGCGGTATCACTATTGCCAGCAGTAGCAAATCGACTTCATCGACTTGTCGATGGCATTGTTCTGAACACTATCGCCAATGATAGCTCCAAAAATGCATTTTGTTGTTTTTCAACTGTGGGAAACCTGGGGTTTTACATTTCCACTCCTTCCTGTAATCTTGGAACTACTTCCAAGCTAACTAGCCCAAATTATCCGGATTGGAGTGTTTCCTTCGTATTAACAGTCTCAATGCAAGCAGCTACATCTTATTGATGACCCTCCTGCTCGAGGTTCTACTACCTTTGTTGACTGGGATGCCAAGGATGCTTTGTTCAAACATGGGTTTCTAATAGTCTTTTTTATGATTGCTTACTCGTCATTATCCATGATGAGACGTGTAAGGCTTCTTATACCAATCTTGCTGCTCTGTACTAAAAGGGATCTCAAACTTCACACATACACACATTATATTATGATCTTTTTGACCACCCTACTTTGACTCCTGATGTTGCTTATCAGGAGGTGAAAGCTCTTAACGTCGAACTTCTTCAACATTGCCCTTTCTCTGCTGATTTTGCTAAACAACACAAACACTTCCAGGAACTTTTGGTTGTATGTTATCTACTCTGCCTTCCAGAGTGTTATGATATGATTAGGCAACAAATTCTAGGAGAGGCTGACTCTCCCACCCTTGATGTTACTATTGCTCGCATCTCTGTTATTACTACTTTTCTTAAGTGTCCTCTGCTTGCCTCCCCATTCCATCCTGACACCATTGCTCATCCGGTTTGTTCTAGCAATCCTAGTGGTCGTGGACGTCACTCCGGTGGGCATGGTCTGTCTTGTCATCTTTGCTCTTATTGTGGCAAGATGGGACATCATTTGGATTGTTGTTGGGTCAAGTATCCTCATGTTTGCCCTTCAGCAGGCGACGACATCAGGAAATACACATTCCTTGACTACTCTTCAGTAAGTGCCAATATGGTCACACAGGATAAGTGTCATATTGACTCTAAGGCTACTAATCACATGACATACAATCCTCATTTGGATAAGCATGACCAGTCACCTTCGGTTTTTGTTGTAGATGGTACTCCATCTCCTATGTGCAGGTCTGGTAAAGTACACATCACTGCGTCTCTATGGCTTGAGTCTACTCTCTACATCCCCACATTTCCATGCAATTTGCTATATATTCCTTCTCTCTACAAACAACTAAACTGCGCGGTTACCTTTACATCTAATACTAGTTCTTTTCAGGATCCTCACTATAAGGAGACGGTTGCTACTAGGGCCAGCTTCTTCATCTGTTGTTTCTAGGGAAACATCTGGGTGATGAAGCCCAATGATTTGTTATACTCGTGGCAAGACGGGACACATGAACTAAGAGTGTTGTAGTGGTCCTCCAAAGATGAAGAAAAAAAGCAGGAGCATCTTATGCTGAGAAGGGCAAGGGAGTGGAATCAACTGCGTCCTATTATGCTCCAACCTAGCCCAAAGTTTATAGCCTTGGCCAGCAGGAGGCCATAAAGCAAAGCGACGTTGTGACAGGTACGGTTTAGTATATATTTTTTTATTGATTGATATACTTATTACCTTATGCGTTACTTGTGTATAACCTATTTGTATTAGGCTTTGTCTTAATCTTGGACTATCCGACGAGTGCATTGTTCAATACAGGGGATTCTCACTCCTTTCTATCGGAGGACTTCATGTTACGTATCCGAGTGCCTTCTTCTGCGTCGAAGGATAGATTGGAAGTTTTGCTCCCTAACATGTGTGTGTTGCGAGTGGATAGGTCCTACTGTGTTCAGGTGCGGATAGGAAGTCATGACTTTGGAATGCAAACATTTGTACTTCCAATTTCTGAGTTCAATGCAATCTTTGGCATGGACTGGCTTTCAGAGTAGCGTGCTTGCATTGATTGCAACTCTAAGGAGGTCACACAGGGACAAAATATCGAACGTGTGACTAAATTTTCCGGTATGCGAGGATCGAGCAAGATACATATGTCTGCTCTCTAAGTGGTTAAGGCAGTTCAGAAGGGCGTGGAGTTATTCTTCACGCTATTAGAGGCTATGGAGCCGAAGTCCCTTTTGAGTGACATCCCTATTGTGTCAGAGTTTGTGTATGTTTTTCCTAAAAATCTCCCTGGGATCCCACCTCAACGAGAGATAGACTTTACTATTGAGTTGGTGTCAGGTGCGAAACCTGTGTCACACTCACTATACCGTGTGGAGCCAAAGGAGATGAAAAAATTGAAGGTTCAGTTATAGGAGTTGCTAGAGCAAGGTTATATACGTCCAAGTATGTCACATTGGAGTGTACCGGTTCTCTTTGTGAAGAATAAGGATAGAAGCTTGTGTCTATGCATTGACTACCGTGAACTGAATAAACTGACAGAGAAGAACAAGTATCTGATTTTGAGAATCGATGATCTGTTTGACCAATTGGCTGGATAAACCATCTATTTAAATTTGGATCTGAAGTCTGGCTATTATCAGTTGAGGATCATGGAAAGTGATATTCTCAAGACAGCGTTTGGCACACGTTATGAGCATTATGAATTTACTGTGATGTCGTTTGTGCTCACTAATGCGCCATCAGTATTTATGGACTTAATGCACATGATATTTAGAGAGTATTTGGACATGTTTGTGATCGTTTTTATTGACGACATACTGGTATACTCTCAGTCAGTAGAGGAATATGTGAATCATTTGAGATTGGTTCTACAAACCCTGAGGAGGAATCAACTATACACCAAGTTCTTTAAGTGTGAGTTTTGGCAATTTTTAGTGGCTTTTATTGGTCACGTAGTTAGTGGAGAGGGTGTTTCTATGGATCTGACAAAGATAGTTACGATATGAGAGTGGCATGTACTTGCTTCTATAGCGGTAGTCAGGAGTTTTCTTGGACTTGCCGGCTACTATAGGCGCTTTGTAGAAAACTTTTTGAGAATTGCTTTACCTCTCACTACATTGACAAGGAAGGATCAGAAGTTCGTTTGGACTTCAGAGTGCGCACGAGCTTTTAAGGAGTTGAAGAATCGTCTGACCACGACGCATGTATTGTGCTCACCATGTGGAATAAAAGGCTATGAAATTTATAACGATGCCTCAGGGAGTGGCTTAGGATGCATTCTTCAGCAGTTTGAAAAGGTTATAGCCTATGGATCTCGCTAACTGAAAGTGCATGAGAGGAATTATCCATTCCATGAATTGGAGTTAGTGGTTGTGATATTTGCTCTTAAACTATGACGACACTACTTATATGGCATGAAGATAGATATCTTTACAGACCATAAGAGTCCGAAGTATCTAATAGATCAGAAGGACTTGAACATGTGACATCGGAGGAGGATGAAGTTCCTAGGGGAATACACCTTTAAGATACACTATATTTCCGGCAAGGAAAATGTGGTTGCGGATGTGCTAAGTCGCAAGGCACCAATACGAGCAAATTGGTTACGAATGCATGATGAGCGTCTGATTCATGAGTTGGAGGCTTTGGATATCTCTTGCGTCGAGAAGAATGCTACGACTAATGCGACCTAACAAATAGGAATTAACAAACGTTGGAGCTAGATGAAAGAATGAAACACTGCGTAGAGGAGACCATGGATGGGTCTAATGCCGAGTTTTCTTATGAAGATGTGCGAAAAGATGACCGTTTGTGTGTGTCACAACCTGCATTTTCTCAATATTTAAATTATATCAGAGTAAGAGAAAATATGCACCGTGATGCCACGCCGTGCAGGGGATAACTGCAGGCACTCAGGAAATACTCCAAACTCTATAATTTTATATGAAATCCATAAGTTATTAGGTAAAAACAAGTTTAAATTAGATGGTCGTATCCCTCGGCACAGTGGATCAACTAGTCCACGAGTAAAAGTATAGTTATACGCTGCAAAAAATACTTTGATTATGTTGATTAACACCTTACATGAGTATAAACATCCCCAAAGGACAACTCATGGGATGCAAGACTTTAGATTTATTATAAGTATGGAAATAGTCTTTATGTTAGCTAGAAAATAGTATTTTAGTTTTAGAAATATTAGATGTATGAAGTACTAGTAGTAATGCTTTTATATGTGAAAATACCTAACATGCAACCTAGCACAAAACATTCCCAGAGAGCAAGTAAAAACAACCACAAAAGGTAAAAATAGCAGCTTAGCAAAGTATCCAGCAATTCAAAAGAAAACTACTAGTGAGTGTCAACAAACTGACACGAACCCATTAGTCAGTATGTGTGTCTGTACTAACAAGAAAATAACAAAGAACTACCTCTCAAGGTAGAGGAAAACTTCTGCAACCCTGTAGTCCACTAGCACACCAAACCTAGCCGCTCAACCGGCTACTGCCCTGAATCTGAGGCATTCAAAGAAAGAACATCTCAGCAAGAAATATACAAGTGGCAAACAAAACTATCAGTAAATAAGGGAGTAGTAAGATTACTAATCCAAACCTGAATAGCTGTCAAAACACAGCAATCTAACAAGAAATTAAGAACGAAAGAATTAACTTATATGGTTAAAAAGAAATGAAATTTGCACCAAGTGCAACGGAGTCATACTCCGAGAACATCTACGAGATCAGGAAAAAAAATAACATAAGTTTAATTCTCAAAACGAGGCAAAGGCTCAATAAACGCATTAATCATTAACACCGTAACGCAACCAGATCTGAGTCGGGACCAACTGGTCAAACCCAAACTAATAGACCCAAACGTCTCAAAAACGGGACTACGGTGGTGGCCATCTGGTCCAACATAACTCAACATCCCAAAAACAAGACCCAAACATGCCTGGGTGTAATGATTCATGAAACTAAGCCCAACAAACCAAACCCATATCCCAAACACCCATAAAACCCAAACTCGACCAATTTAGCAGAAATCCGATGATTCTAACTTGGCAAAAATAAGCCTTTAGAGATACACGACAAATCGATGAAATGACACGAGTCTAAGGGAAAAGCATCGAGTGCAGTCAATGCACTCGACGCCACATCGAGTGCAGGGAAAGCGTCGAGTACACTCGACGTCGCGTCAGTGCAGTCAACACTCTCGACGCCACAACTTAGCTGGGAAAAGCGTCGAGTACACTCGACGCTGCATTGAGTGCAGTCAACGCTCTCGATGCCACAACTTAGCTGGGAAAAGTGTCGAGTACAATCGACGCCGCGTTGAGTGTAGCCAATGCTCTCGACGCCATTACTCAGCACACTCAATGCTTTACCACTTAACTGCCAAAAACATATGACAGCGTTGAGTGAGTTCAGCTCAATCAACGCTGTCAACGCTTTTCTAATTAAGTGACGACGTGAGTGAGTTCAGCTCACTCAACGCTGCCAACGCTTCTCGACTTAGCATCTAGAATTATACAGAATGGCGTTGAGTGTGCTAAGCTCACTGATGACTAGTTTTAGTCATCGTTTTTGGTATAGTTTTTAAACCTGAATCCCTAAAGTTTATTTATAATTTTGTTTAAATTATGTATGTTTTGTTTTATTTTCTCATTTAATGTCCTTTTTGTTATGTTAATCTTATTATTTTATGTTTTATATGGTTTTGAAGTTTAGTTTTAATTTGTTTGTTGTTTATGTTTTGTTAATTGTCTTATTTAGTGTGTTAGTATTGTTATATTTATGTTTTATTAGATTACATTATATTATGTGATGTTTAATTTCATTTGTTGTTATTATTATATTTAATATTTATAAAGAATATTATGTGTCTAATGATAATCTTGTTTTATTTTGTAGGATCCATTGGAGCAGCCTAGCCACTCCATGCAGCCCTTTTGCAAGCCCAACCCGAGCCCCTTCAACATGGTGCAGCCCTCAAGCCTACATGGATCAATATGGAGTAGCCCGGCCACCATGCAGCCCCCTTCATGAAGCTCGGCCAGCCCACATCAAGCCTACCCGAGCCCACCTCTCATGAGCAGCCCATCTACTCCTATAGCCTATACCCGAGCCCAACACATGCATGAATATATTCATGTGGCCGACCACTCTCATGCATGCATTCTCCCCCCTCTCTCCTCTTTATTTCTTATTCATTCCCCTTGCATTTTCTATTTTTATTTCTTTTAAACCACATGCATGCACCTTGCCACCTCATTCATCATTCCCTCTCTCCTTTTTATTATTTTCTTCTCAACTCTTATTCACATTCATCTCCCCCTTTATATTTTATATTTTTATTTTCACTTCCCTTTATTATCATGCAATGCATGTAGCCTCCTCTCTCTCTTTTCATTTATATCATACATTGCATCCATGCCTCCTCTCTCCACCTTCATTGAATACATTCATGCACCCTTCTCTCCCTCCATGTGGCCGGCCCCCCTTTATTTCCCCTCATCTAGAATGTTCTCACTCTCCTATATAAAGGGCCCCTTCCCCTCTTGTTGATGTTAAGTAGTTTTAGTCTAAAAAATAGTTTAGAGTGAAGTTTTTGTAGAGAGTAAGAGAGAGTTCTTTCCTTGTTGTTGTTGTTTTCTTCCTTTTAGTAGATTAATTGTCTTGTTATAATTTTTGTACCTCTTTTATTTAAGTAATGTAAATGTCATTTCCTTCTCTTATTCCCATTTCCTTTTTTATTATGCTTAGCTAGTTCTTTTTGTGCCCGATCGCGATGATCTTTGCAATAAAATAATATCTTGTATTTTATGTTTGGATTTGTATTTTTCTATTTTGATCCTTCCTTGATTTCTTTTGTATCGACTCCGTATTTCTAGTATACGGTAGTAGATTCCGATCTCAATTCATAGAAGTCGAGAGACTCATTGATTTGAAAGATCACTCAAGGAAGGAAGGAGTTGAACGCACCCCTAGAGATAGGATGACATAAATCCTCCGGATTGGAGTCAAATCCAATAGTGCGGGTCACTTCGATAATGCGACTTTATGCCATTTTGACTTGTAAAGAGATTTCGGTCAAAACGCCTATAAGTTAGGGGATTTAATGCTCTAGCGAGATTACTTCCTAATATCGGATCCGTCACGGTCTTAATAGAATTGCAAATGTAAACTAATTATTCCGTTATTTTATTTCAAAGTGAATCGTCGATCGAGCACTCTTTTCGCAATATTTTATTTCTCTTTTAATTAAGTTTAGTTTATTTTAATTTTCAAAACCAATCAATCGTTCGGTAGGATAATAGAGTCGTTGTGAGTAATAGTACTTGCCTGCCCCGAGTTTTTATACAACCTTGATATTTTTCATATCCTATACTATATTTCGATAGGTACACTTGCCTTAATCGAGTATAGATTGGAGAATACGATTTTCTCTATCACTCACTCAATACCACGTTGAGTGAGTACCACTCACTCAACGCTTTTAACTTAGCTTCTCAGACCACCCGACCAGGCGTTGAGTGCATTCAACACACTCAATGCTTTTATACGTAGGCTAGAAAATGACTATCAACTAAGGCTATACTCAACGCCTAAGATAGAGACTTGACAGAAAATCTATCCTACCTAAATAGAGGATATTAGACTTACCACCACCACCACTAACTTCTGAATAATTTAATTATTAGTTTAAATAATAATTCTTTTTGTCAATGTCTAAACCTAGACTAAGAACAACATGCTTCCATGCTCACACAGGAAGAGATTTCTCCTGTAACAATGCTCCCTCCCCACAGCCATTAGCTGGCTGCTAAACTAAGCACTAATCGGCCTTCTAGGATAGAAATAGTAACATGAAAGCTTGGCAAGGGTGTAAATCACCACTTGCCCCAAGATTCACAAAAAAATCATTTTGACATGGGGGAAATCCTACCCGAATCTGATCCTGCTGTCGGGAGGATAACAAGAAAATAAAAGAGAAAAAAGAACAAGAAAGGGGAAAATCACCACTTGCCTCAAATCACCCGAAATCCGGCCAAACAACGCCCCACCACACAGATCTGGCTGCAAGAACACTTAAACAACAAAACCTGAAACTTTTGAGAGGAAAATAGGGTAAAAACCACATACCTAGACCTCTAAAAATCCACGGAACTGGAAAAGCTTACCGTAGAAACGTAGATCTAGGCGAGATCTACCCGGATCCACTATCCAAAGACGAAACCGAGCACCAAAGCTCCAGAAATCGGTGGTCGAAGGCTTAGGAATGTCTGCCACTCTCGTTCTTTCGCAACAGGCTGATGGTTTTCACAAGGGAGACAATGAATAGGGTTTTGACGCGATGAGTTTCTATTTATACTACTTTATCCTATTATTTTAATATAGGATAACATAATTAATTAAGTAAAACATCAAAACGACCCGTAAACCAAACATACCCGGAATTTTATGAAAATCTCAACGTAGCTAAATACCGATGCTATGAATCTAATGACGAACTCGAAATCAAAATCCGACAAACCAATCTTGAGTAAACACCTCTCGAAGTCAAAATACAAGTATTCCCAAAAGGCTCCACCGAGTCACCAAAACAGACCCGGCTCGCTAGGAAATCTTGCAAACAGGCTAAACCCAGCCACACAAAGAAAACTCAAGAGCTAAAACCCACGCTCTAACAACGTCACACTCCAACCATGCGTTAATGTAATGCCATGACGTCATAAATATGCCAAATAAAAGAATTAACTAAACATCGAAAAAATCAAGGGCGTTACAGCCACTCCCCCTAAAAAGAAGTTTCGTCCCGAAACTTTATGCACCAAAAGATTCAACAAAAATAAGAATATAATCAAGGATTATAAAAGGGGAAATACATACCGTAAGAATCTATGAGAACAGATGAGGATGAGCCTCCATCATAGCTGACTCCAACTCCCAAGTGGCGCTTTCCACGTCTTGGTTTCGCCACAAAACTTTAACCATTGGTATGATTTTCTTCCGCAACACCCGATCTTGAGTATCGAGAATGCGTACAGGCATCTCAACATAGGTAAGATTAGGTTCCAACTAGGGCACACCATCAAGAATCTGTCGGTCGTTGAGCATACATTTCCGCAACTAGCTCACATGAAACACGTCGTGCACACCAGGAAAGTTTGCGGGAAAATCCATCCTATAAGCTGATACACGAATTGCTCAACAACCTTAAAAGGTCCCACATACCTCGGGTCCAACTTATGATTCTTACCAAACCTTTTAACGCCTGACATCGGGGAAAATTTGAGGAATACCATGTCCCCTACAACAAAATCTAAATCAGACATACGCCGATTTGTGTTCTTTTCATATCGCTCTTGCGCTATCCGAAGCTTTTCCCGAATAAGCTTCATAAAAATTTCCATTTCTTCCAAAGCTTAAGGACTCAGCAATGGTCTCTCACCGACCTCGACCCAAAACAAGGGAGTTCTGCATCGCCTCCCATACAAGGCCTCAAATGGGGCCATCTGCAAACTTTCTTGATAACTATTATTGTATGCAAACTCCATCAATCTTAGTCGCTCATCCCACGCTCCTCCGTGGCCCAAAATGTAATATCTAATCATATCCTCCATGATTTGATTCACTCTTTCCGTCTGACCGTTTGTTTGCGGATGATAGGCTGTGGAATATCTCAAATTGGTACCCAAACCTTCTTGTAAACTTTTCCAAAAGCGAGACGTAAACCTGGATTCTCGATCAGATACAATAATAACTGGCACTCCATGTAATCTGATGACTTAGTCTAAATATAACTCAGCTATCTTCTTCATGGAGTAATCAATCTTAAAAGGCACGAAGTGAGCACACTTCGTTAGTCTATCAATAATAACCCAGACTGAATCATGTCCTCGGGGAGATCTCGGTAAACTAGTAATGAAATCCATTAAGATACTCTCCCACTTCCAACTCGGAATTTCCAAGGGCGCTAGCTTGCCACCAGGTCTTCTATGATCAGCCTTTACTCGCTTGCACGTAAAACATTCTAAAATGAACTTCGCTATATCACCTTTCATTCCAAACCACCAGGCGATCTGCTTCAAATCTTGGTACATCTTAGTTGAACCTGGGTGGTAGGCAACACTGGAACCATGAGCCTCACAATACATCTTAACTCGAATACCTTCAACATTGGGGACACAAAATCTATCGCGGTAATTCAAGGTTCCCGCGTCATCGATCTAAAAGTCTGACAACTCCCCTTTCTCAGTCCTCTTATAAAGGTGCAACAAATCAGGATCTTCCATCTGATGCAGTCTTGTGAGTGCAATCCATGAAGGCTCAGCTACCTCCAAACTACTAGACGAGTCACAACTCCCAACAAAAATGCCCATCAAGAGAAATTCTTCTACCAGAGAATCTATAGAGAGGTTAAAAATCTTAGCTGTCTTCCTACTCAAGGCATCAGCTACAACATTGGCTTTGCCCGGATGGTACTGGATCTCAACATCATATTCAGCAACATACTCTAACCATCTTCGCTGATGCAGATTCAACTCCCTTTGAGTGAAAACGTATTTCAGACTCTTGTGATCTGTGTAAATCTTGCATAATGCGCCATATAACAAGTGCCTCCACAGCTTTAGCGCATAAATAACTGCCGTAAATTCCAAATCATGCGTAGGGTAATTTCTTTCATGAACCTTTAACTGTCTCGACCCATACGCTATTACTTTGCCATCTTGCATCAGCACACAACCAAGCCCAACGTGTGATGTGTCCACATACACAACATATTCCAACCCTTCAGTAGGTAGAGACAACATGGGTGCAATGCATAATCTCTTCTTTAATTCTAGGAAAGCTTCCTCACACTTATCGCTCCAAACAAAATCTGCGTTCTTCTGCGTCAGTTTAGTCAGTGGCACAGATAACGTAGAGAAACCCTCTACAAACCTTCTATAATAGCTAGCCAACCCTAGGAATCTCCTTATCTCCTTGGGTGTGGTTGGTATATTCCAATCCATAACAATAGCTATCTTCTCAGGGTCAACTGAAATTCCATCTTTATTTACCACATGACCCAAGAATGAAACCTGAGGCAACCAAAACTCACACTTGCTCAACTTAGCAAACAACTTATGGTCCCTCAAGGCAGACAAAACTAAATGCAAGTGTTGGGCATGCTCATCAGCACTGCGGGAATACACCAAAATGTCGTATATAAACACGACCACGAAATGGTCTAGAAAATCCTTGAATACACGGTTCGTCATATCCATAAAGGCAAAGGGAGCATTGGTCAAACCAAAGGACATTACCAAAAACTCAAAATGTCCATGCCTGGAATGGAAAGCAGTCCGCGGGATATCCGTCTCATGAATCCTTAATTAATAGTAGCCCGAACGAAGGTCAATCTTTGAAAATACTGTGCTACCATGCAGTTGATCAAAAAAATCATCTATTCTCGACAAAGGATACCTGTTCTTAATGGTGACTTTATTCAGCTCCCTATAATCGATGCAAAGCCTCATTGATCCATCCTTTTTCTTTATAAAAAAAACAGGAGCACCCCAAGGAGAAGAACTCGGCCTAATAAAACCATTCAGGAGCAACTCATCCAACTGTGTACGCAACTCCCCCAACTCATGCAGGGCCATCTAGTACGGCGCCTTAGTAATAGGATGGGTACCCAGCTCCAGATCTATGACAAACTCCACGTCCCTCTAAGGCAGAAGACTAGAAAGAATAGCTGGAAAAAAATCCGGAAACTCATGTGAAAGTGAAGGGATAGATACTACTCTAGAGGGGGGGTGAATAGAGTTATCAAATTTTGCACAGACAAAACTTAATCGTCTACCCAACTCCCTTGGAGTGAAGTGCGGAATGAAAAGATTATAGATATTGATTTAACCTTAAAGCCTAACACAAGTGATGTGTACAAACACAAGCTAACTGTAATTACAGTTAAGCTTGGAAAACCTAATCAGCAACTAGCAACCTAGTTATATCTAATCACAGCCACAATGCAGGAATTAAACAGTTGAATCCAGACGACACAAGGAAATTTATAGTGGTTCCCCAAACAACTTGGGTACGTCCACTCTTCTACCCACACGGTAGGAATCCACTCAGGTTTTTGATCAGGTGCCCTGCCACCAACAGAATCTGCTTCAGGTAGATTCAGAAACCCTTTAGACTTTTGATCAGGTGTCTAAAAACCAAGCACAGGTTTTTGATCAGGTGCCCTGCCACCAAGGGATACTTTTGAAGGGAGTAATAACCCTGTACAGGAGGGGGAAGAAGGTTAAGATGTCTTCTCTATTTTTCAATAGATTAGAGAAGCACAAAAAGCTTGCACTGAGCTAGAATGCTCTAAAGAATCAAGGCTCCCCCTGGCTCAAAGATGTCCAGGTGAAGTCTTGCTTCAGTGCAGAAACTCTTCAGAAAATTCTGAAGGAAAAACTACAGGAAGAAAATAAATAACAAAAAGAAATCTCTTCAAGCAGCTATTCTTCTTCTTCTTCTTCAAAGAAACTCTGAGTTTGAACTTCCTGAAAGCAGGAGAACTCAGGTGAAGAAGAGATGAGGATCTTAACACTTCTCAGTTAGATGGAGATTGCTGAGAGCAGGAAGCTTGAGCTTGATGAAGGCTTGAGTGCTTTTGAATATGTGTGTAACACTAGCTTCAATCCTTCTTCAAAAGGTCCTTTAAATATTATCAGCAAGCAACGGCTCTCTTCCATTTGAATTATTTGTCTTCTTCTAAGCCTTGAGACCTGGGCTGTAAATATCAAGAAGACAGAAATATCTCTGCAGCAAAACATTCTATAAAGGGAATAAATCACTTTCTAAGAAGCTGCAGGCTTAAATCAGATAACAGAAGGACTAAATAAAGTCACATCAGAAACAATCTCTTTATAGCAAAAGAAGACTTTTCAGTCTAACGGCTATAAAGGGCTGACAATAGATAAAGTAAATTAAAATGACAGCTAATGAGACAAACTACTTTATCTTAAAAGATTTGAACTCAGGCAAAAAGAATAGAGCAAATAATGCCTGGAAACTTTATCATACAGCTTAGAATAGAGTGCCAGAAAATGTATTAAGTAATTAAATATAATAAATAAATACAAAATACAAAGGCAGACAGAAAACGTCGAACGACCTTCAAAGATCGTCGAACGACGCCAGGAGATCGTCGAACTATCGGGCAGATAGTCGAACGATCCAGATAGTCGAGCTATCAAACAGATAGTCGAGCTACCGCAGCAGATAGTCGAACTATCAGGACAGATAGTCGAACTATCAGATAGTCGATCTATCTAGGACAGATAGTCGAGCTATCAAGCGCACAGAGATAGTCGAACTATCAAGCAGATAGTCGACCTACCTCAGAAAACAGATAGTCGATCTATCAAAAGATAGTCGAACTATCAAAACAAACCAGATAGTCGATCTATCAACAGATAGTCGAACTACCAGCGCAGAACAGATAGTCGACCTATCAACCGTGTTGAAGTGTGACCGGGCGGTCTGTCTTGGCGAGTTGGAGACCGCGCGGTCTGGCGGTCTCCCTCAGCGGTTTGGTTGCTGTGCTGTTGCTGTCTGGTGGTAGCCGTGCGGTTAGCCCTTCTGTCTAACCGCGCGGCCTGTGCGGTCTCCCCTGGCGGTCTCTCTCTCTCTCTGGTGGTAGCCGTGCGGTTAGCCCTTCTGTCTAACCGCGCGGCCTGTGCGGTTTGATCTGTATAGTCCGCTTAGTCCTGTAATTTTTTAGTCCCACATCTCTTATTTGTATTCTCTCTCCTCTCCTCCATTCTATATAAGGGAGGGCATACCTTTGTAATAGATACCTTTTTCTGATAATAAAGTTTCAGTTATACTACTTCCGGTTTGTTTCTGTTCGTTTCTCACATGGTATCAGAGGACTCGACCTTCTCCTCCTGTTCTCGCGGCTTGCGTCCTGTCCGCAAGGCTTGCTCCTTCCTCTCGCGGCCTGTTTCCCGCGGCTTGTTTCTTCCGCCTGTTTGCTTGCGCCCTGTTCGCGCGGCCTGTTTCTGTTGCTTGCTTCTTTCTTGCGACCTGTTCTAGTCGCCGCTTCCTCCCTCTCTTCTCTTCTGTTCGCGCGGTCTGTCTGCTAGCCGCCCGACTTCTCTCCCTCTGTTTGCTTCTGCGGCTTGGTCGTGGTTTTTCTGGCCGCTGGTGTCTGACATCGTGACCACTGCAGAACTTCTTCTTCCTATCCGCGCGGATAGTTTCCTAACCGCGTGGCTTCCTGTTGTTTGCGCAGCAGATCTCTTTCTTCTTACCGCTGTGTTTTCTCTCTGTTCGCGCAAGTTCTTCCTTGTTTAGGCGGCCTTTTTGCCCTTCTTTCTTTGCCGCTCTCTCTCTTGTCCCCGCGACCTCTCTCTAAGTCGCGCGGCTTGTTCTCCTCTGTGCGGCTCTTCCTTTAGCCGCTCCTGCTTGTTAGTCGCTGCGCCCTCCTGCTGAGTCGCGCGGCTTGTGCTTTCCTAACCGCGCGGCTTGTTTAGGCGGCCTAAGGCGAGTTCTTTTGTTCCTCCCTTCATGGCTTCCATATACTCCTCAGAGCCGTTCGCCTCGGTGGTCACGTCTTCTGGTAGTGCCCACGTTGTTACTCAAGGAAAATGGTTGATCGACACCGGTGCTACTAATCATATGACCGGCAATCCCCAGTGTTTTTCTCTCCTAGAAACACATGGTCGGTTTCCCCCTGTTACTCTCGCTGACGGCTCTTCATCATCGGTTCATGGGACGGGGATAGTTCATGTCACTCCGTCTCTTCGCTTGGAGGATACTCTCTACGTGCCCAAGTTCCCGTGCAACTTATTATCTGTTACCTCTCTATGCAAGCAATTACAATGTTCTGTTACTTTTACTTCTACTACTTGCTCTTTTCAGGATCCGGACTCCCAACGGACGATTGCTACTGGGACTGAGAGTGGCGGCCTATACTTTCTGGACAACATTTCCGCTTTCTCCACCTTCTCCTCCACCTCCACAGATCTTCTCCAATGGCATCTCCGCCTTGGTCATGCTCCTCCTCATCTTCTTCGTCAACTTCTGCCCCACCTTCCTCCACAAAGTCCACCGCTCAACTGTGAAGCTTGTCAGCTTGGCAAGCATCACCGCTCCTCCTTCCCTCCAAAGCACATTCGTGGATCCACCCGTCCGTTCGATCTCATCCACTCCGATATTTGGGGTCCTTCTCCTACCCTTACCGTTGGTCGGGGTAGTTCATATTTTGTCACATTCATTGATGATTTCTCTCGTTGTACGTGGGTGTATCTGTTAAAAGATCGCTCCGAATTATTCTCTGTATGGACGTCATTCTATCTCATGATCAAAACTCAGTTTGATGTTTCCATTAAAGTTCTTCGCTCTGATAATGCCAAAGAATATATCAGTCATGACCTTTCTGCCTTCTGCATGCAAAATGGGATTATTCATCAAACGAGTTGTGTCTATACTTCACAACAAAATGGTGTGGCAGAACGCAAAAACCGTCACCTTCTTGATGTCGCTCGCTCCTTGATGACTCAGATGCATGTTCCTCGCTCCTATTGGGGCTATGCTGTTCTCCTTGCCTGTTACCTCATCAATCGCATTCCCTCCACCGTTCTCCACGGAAAAACCCCTTTCTCCATTTTGTATCCGGGCAAAGAGCCGTTTCATCTCCCTCTCCAAATATTTGGATGCACTGCCTTTGTGCATGCCCCTTCTGCCACTCGTGATAAGCTATCTCCTCGCTCCACCAAATGTATCTTTCTGGGGTACTCCACTACTCAGAAAGGTTATTGTTGCTTTGATCCCATCCTTCGTAAGCAGTTCGTTTCTGCTGACGTCACCTTCTTCGAGAATACCTCCTACTTCTCGGATGACTCCCCTCCTCTTCTCCCAGCCTCTGATTCTCCTGCTGTTCCCTTTATTTCCTCGACTCCCACTACGATATTCACCCCTACTCCGCCCTCGTCCACTCCTCTTGTTCCACCTCTCTCTCCCTCTTCTCCACCTCCATCTCCCGCATCTCCGCCGCCGTCGCTCTCTACTCCCGGGCCAGATCTCTCTGCCACGGATGCTCCGGATGCCGAGGAACCTGCTGACCTGGATCTTCCTATAGCTCTTCGCAAAGGGGTGCGGACGTGTACCCAACACCCTCTTACTGCTGTTGTTTCATATGATCATCTTACCCCTTCTCGCAGGGCCTTTGCTCTAGCTATCTCCGCCACTGCCACGCCCCGCTCCTACCAGGAGGCCCTTGCTATTCCTCACTGGAAGATGGCCATGGATGAGGAAATGGCCACCCTAATAGAGCGGGGTACCTGGACTCTTGTTCCTCCTCCCTTCAGCACTGATGTTGTTGGCTGTCGCTGGGTCTTTGTGGTGAAATTTGCCCCGGATGGCACGGTGGACCGTTATAAAGCTCGCCTTGTTGCTAAGGGCTTTACTCAGACCTATGGGGTTGATTACTTTGACACCTTCTCTCCCGTGGCTCGTCTCAGCACTATACGGGTTCTTCTCTCTGTGGCGGTCAATAAGGATTGGCCGATTTCCCAGCTGGATGTCAAGAATGCCTTCCTTTATGGTGATCTTCAGGAGGCCGTCTACATGGAGCAACCTCCTGGGTATGTTGCTCAGGGGGAGACACGAGTATGCCGGCTGAAGAAGGCAATTTATGGCCTCAAGCAGAGCCCTCGAGCTTGGTTTGACAAGTTCAGCGGCATCGTGGCGGCCGTTGGTTTTGTGCGCAGCTCTGCTGATCACTCTCTATTTGTTCGTAAAACCTCCTCGGGACTGGTGGTTCTTGCAGTTTATGTTGATGACATTCTTCTCACTGGCGATGATCAGGAAGGGGTAGCCTTGACAAAGCGGCACCTTCGGCAACATCTAGTCACAAAAGACATGGGCTCTCTGAAGTATTTTTTGGGGATAGAAATCTCTCGGAAGCCCAACTCCTTAGTCCTCTCTCAGCGTAAGTATGCCCTTGATCTTTTAAAAGAAGCAGGATTGACTGGGGCTAAACCTGCCCGGTGTCCCATGGCTGTTGGAGAAGACAAAACCTGGACAGATGATTCGCCTCTTCTTTCAGATACTACACGGTACAGGCGACTTGTTGGTAAGCTCATATACCTCACCGTGACCAGGCCCGATATTTCCTATGCTGTGGGCAAGGTGAGTCAATTCATGCAAGCACCCAGGGAGTGCCATCTACAGTCCGCCTTGCGGATCTTGGAGTACGTCAAAGCAGCCCCTGGGAAAGGATTGCTCTTTCAGAAGAATGGTCATCTGAGGGTTGAAGCATACTCAGATGCGAGTTACGCTGATGACAAAGGGGATCGCAAGTCCACCTCCGGTTTCTGCACTTTTGTTGGGGGAAATCTGGTAAGCTGGAAGAGCAAGAAGCAGTCTGTTGTCTCCAGGTCCAGTGCTGAAGCAGAGTATCGGAGTATGGCATCGACCACTTGTGAGTTAAAGTGGCTTCGGGCTCTCATGCTGGATTTAGGAGAGGTCTACAACCATCCTCTACCTATGTTCTGTGACAATAAGGCTGCTATATACATCTCCAAAAATCCAGTCTTTCATGAAAGAACCAAGCACATTGAGGTCGATTGTCATTTCATTCGTGAAGAGATTTTAAAGGAACAAATTTGCACTCCATTTGTTACTTCTGAGAAAGAGCTGGCTGACATCTTCACCAAGCCAGTATCCGCCTCGTTCCTGCATATTTGTGACAAGCTGGGCATGATCGATATATATGCTCCAGCTTGAGGGGGAGTGTTGAAGTGTGACCGGGCGGTCTGTCTTGGCGAGTTGGAGACCGCGCGGTCTGGCGGTCTCCCTCAGCGGTTTGGTTGCTGTGCTGTTGCTGTCTGGTGGTAGCCGTGCGGTTAGCCCTTCTGTCTAACCGCGCGGCCTGTGCGGTCTCCCCTGGCGGTCTCTCTCTCTCTCTGGTGGTAGCCGTGCGGTTAGCCCTTCTGTCTAACCGCGCGGCCTGTGCGGTTTGATCTGTATAGTCCGCTTAGTCCTGTAATTTTTTAGTCCCACATCTCTTATTTGTATTCTCTCTCCTCTCCTCCATTCTATATAAGGGAGGGCATACCTTTGTAATAGATACCTTTTTCTGATAATAAAGTTTCAGTTATACTACTTCCGGTTTGTTTCTGTTCGTTTCTCACAAACCGATAGTCGAACTACCAGCGCAGAACAGATAGTCGACCTATCAACAGATAGTCGAACTATCAGCGCAGAACAGATAGTCGAGCTATCAACAGATAGTCGAACTATCAGCGCAGAACAGATAGTCGAGCTATCAACAGATAGTCGAACTATCAGCGCAGAACAGATAGTCGAGCTATCAACAGATAGTCGAACTATCAGCGCAGACAAAGCGTCGACCAACTGATAGACGATCGTCGATCAGTCGATAAACGATAGTCGAACGGCATTCGACTATAGTCGAACGAAAAACCTACTTAACCAAATTCTCAATTTGGAAAAGCGAGGACCCTACAGCTAGACTCCTAACCATTGACCATAGATATTTCTTGGGTCAAGGGCATAAAGAAGAGGACTAAACTCAAATCAAACTAGGGTACCAACAATCTCCCCCTATTTGAGTTAAGTCTCTCAAAAACTAAAACAGCTAGCAATAAAACAAACAAAATAATTCATCAAATAGTTAATCAATAAACTGGCAGATTATCAATCAGATAAACAAATAATCAAATATATCACAGCAGTTTAATCAAACTATTAAGAATCTTTAGGGTCAGGTAATGGATCAGAAGAACTAGAGACAAAAGAAATTTTTCGAAGAGGGTCATCTGATTCCTTCTTTGACATCTTTAAATCCTGCACTCCAAGGATCTTTAGTTCTGTAGCTCTGGGGACAACAGCTTCAGGATGTTTTTCCATGTACCTTGCTGGATCAAAAATCTCAGGATTGACTTGGAATTTCTCAAATTCTTTCTTTCTATACGCTGACATGGTAGTAAAGCCAGTTATATCTTTTCCTTCAGCTCTTGCTTTTCTTATCTGAGCTGCTCCTACAAGCTCTTGAAAGCGAGCCATCCTAAAATTAGGATCGAGCTCAGGATTTTCATATACGTGCTCAGGAGAAGCAGCATCAGCTATTATATCTAGATAAAAACATTAGAGAATACTTAGCAGAGAGGTTCTTGCTAGATAACTCAAAACAAAATAAACTATTTACCTTTCGAAACACTTTTCTCAGATTGAACTGGAGAAGGAGGTGGGGAAAAAGTTGGTCTTTGGGCCACAACCTCCTTAATTTGTCTTTGAGAACCATAAGATGATTTGCTTTGTGAACTTTGATGACCTTGTCTAGGCTGGGGCTGAACAGACGCAGATTTTCCATAGGCGGCAGATTGATTAGCAGGTAGATTCCCAGAGGCTCCTGCACCTGGAGGTGGAGGAGGACCTTTGGGAGTCCATCTGGAGACTGGACTGTCATACCTCTTAGTTCTCTTCCTTTCTTTTTGCTGATTTTTCGAAAACCACATCCAATGCTTAAAATCCTTGGATTTGGGGTCAATGCCCTTCAAAATATAATAGGGGATGTCATTATCCTTATTTGGAGGAGGAGGAGGAGCAGCTTTTCTTTTCTTTGCAGCAGATTTCTTTTTCTTTGACTTTTCAGAGATATCAGAATCATCATCATCATCAGAATGGGATGATGGAGGGTTCTCATACGGATCATAGGCTTCAGAGACAGCCTTTTCTTTAAGCTTTGAAGCAGATTTCTCCCTTTCCTCTTCCATGGCATCCAGAGCCAGAAGGGAGTCTAAATCTAAACCAGGAGAGTCATCCCAGATGGATGACTTTTCAAATATCAAATCTTTCTCTTTCTCTTTTAAGGATTGAACTCTTAATTCCCATGCTGCTCTTGCTTGAGCTTCTTCAAAGCTCAGAATAGAAGAGTCAACTTTGACTTCCTCTTTCTCAGACTCATCCTCTTTATTATCTAAGAAGGATTCCAACTCAGGGTCTACTTGAGTAGCAGGAATACTTGGGTCAGCCTCAGAAACTACTGCTATGATTTGAGCAGTTAAATCTTCTTTAATAATATCTGTAAAATTATGAATATAGATCTGCTAAATAAACAGAGATCATTCCTTCAAGGTATTCACAGACTATCAAATTAATAGACTCATCAACAAAACGAATGAAAGAGTTACCTTCATATTTAACCATCTCCCATGATTCATTCAGATAAGAAGTTATGATTCCTTCCAGGAATCTGGCAATCATAGGAGTAGTTAGATCTTCTAAGCATACTTTCACTGCAATTTCTGATAGCAGGATTCCATCTGCTATTTCCTTCTCAGTCAAAACTGGAGCTACAACTTGCTCAACTGGAGCAATCTCTTCCTCAGCTGGAGTTACCACTTCCTCAGCTGGAGCTGTCTCTTCCTGAACAGTCATAACAACATCTGGAACTTCTTCTGGCTCAACTTGAGCAGATTCTGGCTGGGCAGACAAGACTGAATCTTTCACAACTGGAGGAGAGGCAGGAAGGCCTGAGACATCTTCATTGAACATCTCCCCCTGCCTGATTTCAGTGGGTACTGAAACCAGGCCCCTAGAGGAAGATGGCTCAGCTGATTTGGAGAGGGATTTGATGGAAGCAGATAAGAGATCAATGGAGGCAGCAAGGGGAGCGATTGCCTCTTCAATCATGGTTTTGATTGATGGGGTAATCAGCTCCACAATGCGCGAGATGAAATCAGGAGTGATTTCAAAAGATGATGGATGAGAGGTGGATGGAGCTGCAGCAAATATGGTAGATGTGCTGGGATGGAGGATGGTGTGAACAGGGGATCGAGCAGGAGATGGAGCAGGTGATGGAGCAGGAGAATTTATTGGGGAATGAATTGGAGATACAGGAGGAGTAGGGAATCTCTCTGATCCTAACAAATCAAAGCTAGGAGCAGATATCCTAGCCAGATGAGCAGGTAGAGGAGAGGCTGGAGGAGACAGAGGAACAACCATAGTTGTTTCAGGTGCAGCAGAAGAAGAAGGTCGTACCTCAGCTGAAGTTGATGGTACTTCAACTGAGGCAGACGACAATGCAGAGGAGGAGGAAGGGAGAGCTGAGCCAGCTTCAACAGGTTGAGGAGCGACTGATGCAGTCCTTGTGCCCTCAGATATTGCTGGAGCAGATTTCACAAATGTCCTCTTCCACTTAGAGAACAAGTGGGGATCCATCTTCTTGCTGGCGTTGATTGTAGTTGCGGCAGAACTCAGCAGCTGGGGGAATTTCTCCTTAAGGAAAATTCCAATAACCCTTCCCAGGGTGACTTCCTTCTTTCCTGTCTTCTTCCTGATTAAATCAAACAGAACAGCTGCCCAATCGATCCTTTTTCGATTAACAATTGCACACATAAGTGCGAATTGCTGCCTTGTTATGTTGTCATGGGCAGAGTGCTTCCCTAGGAGCACTTTTCCGACTACCTCAGCGAGGAACTTGATCTTGAAGGGGAAGTTTACTTTGAGCAGCTTGGTGGGAATGCCCTCGGCATGTCCCAGCTCAACAAGCATCCTTCCGAACTCCTGAGCATCTTGCTCATAATCTTCGTCACCAATAACTAAACCAAAAACATCAGAAAGAACGGCCGGAGTCAGGATAACTTCTACTCCGCCGATGGTACCGATCATCGATTCGTCTGTGGAAGACGACGTGAAAGCCCATTCTTTTATTTCTGGAATGTTGATCTTGATCCTTTCAGACATCAGCTTCTCTAAACCTTGATCCCTGCAGAGCTGGAGAACTTCCACGATTCCGGCATCGCAACTGCTGAAAGCTTCGAAATCCACACTGAATCCGGCATCAAACTTTACTACGGCTAGAACAGCTGGGGAAATCGCCATGGATTCGCCGGAGAAAGCACGAGAAAGCTGGAGAGAGAACGAGAAAGACGAAGCGCCAGAAAATCGCAAGCGGGAAAGCAGAATGCAAAAGGGCACGCTCCGTCGACGATAAAGCACACGATCTTTTAACCTAGGTCGACTATCGGCTTTATATTGGACCGGAAATAGTCGATCTATTAAAAAGATCTTGAACCGATAGTCGAACGACCGTTCGACGATCGGCTCAGAAGCAGAATAGTCGAACCATCGTTCGGCTAATTCTGGCTTCACAAGCAACAAGCTGTCGTCGAGTAGAGATCGACGATAAGCTCAGCCTGTTCGACGATGGTCGAACGTCGATCGACGATCTTCAAACAGATAAGCTATCATTAACCAGAGGTCGACGATAGGCTCAATCCGTTCGACGATCTTCGATCATCGTTCGACGATCTTCAAGCAGACCTCAACATAGGCAGATATCGTCACACTTAGTCTCGTCCATTGATCATGCCTAGTTGGACTAAAAAGAACAGATGCTTCTGTTCATCTAAAGGCTTGGTGAATATATCACCTCTCTGAAACTCAGTGGATATGAACTCAAGACAGATCTTGTTCTTTTCCACACAATCTCTCAGGAAATGGTGCCTAATCTCAATGTGCTTCGTTCTAGAGTGGTGCACTGGATTTTGTGCAATAAAAATAGCACTGGTACTATCACACATGATCTTGGTGTTCTTGTGTGAGTAACCATAATCCACAAGCTGATTTTGAATCCACAGGATCTGTGAACAACAACTGGCAGCTGCTATATATTCAGCCTCTGCAGTTGAAGTTGAGACAGAAGCCTGCTTCTTACAGAACCAAGAGACCAATCTCTCTCCCAGGAACTGGCAAGTTCCTGAGGTGCTCTTCCTGTCAACTCTGCAACCAGCATAGTCAGAATCAGAATATCCAATTAATTCAAACTCTGACTCAGCTGGGTACCAAAGTCCTAGATTTGGACATCCTTTCAGGTATCTCAGGATTCTTTTTAGAAGAATCAGATGAGATTCCTTGGGGTTGACCTGGAATCTAGCACAAAGGCATGTAGCAAACATTATATCTGGCCTACTTGCAGTTAGATATAATAGGGAACCAATAATGGCCCAATAAGTCTTTTGATCAACTGGCTTGCCGTGATCATCAGAATCAATAACTACATTAGTAGCCATGGGTGTAGGCATTGCTGAAGCATCAGCCATCCCAAATTTCTTTACCAATTCCTTGGCATATTTGGATTGGGAGATGAAGATACCATCAGCATCTTGCTTAACTTGGAGACCAAGAAAGTAAGACAGCACACCCATGCTACTCATCTCAAACTTAGAGTGCATCAAGTTGGAAAACTTTTTGCATAGTTTGGGATCAGTGGAGCCAAAGATAATATCATCTACATACACCTGAACTAACAGGATTGTGTCCTTGTGATGCTTGACGAAAAGGGTTCTATCAACTACTCCCCTAATGAAGTTGTGCTCTAACAGGAAACTAGCTAAGGTCTCATACCAGGCCCTAGGAGCTTGCTTTAGTCCATAAAGAGCTTTTTGCAACTTAAAAACATGAGAAGGCTGAGTTGATGAAACAAACCCTGGTGGTTGTTCAACAAACACCTCTTCCTTAAGCTCACCATTTAGGAATGCACTTTTGACATCCATTTGGAACACCTTAAACTTCATGAAGGCTGCATAGGCCAAGAAGATCCTTATTGCTTCTAGCCTTGCAACAGGAGCAAAGGTTTGGTCATAGTCTATACCTTCCTCCTGTCTGTATCCCTGAGCTACAAGCCTAGCTTTATTCCTTACTATTATTCCATTTGCATCTAACTTGTTTCTATACACCCACTTGGTGCCTATGATCAGTTGGCCTTTAGGTCTTGGAACCAAAGTCCAAACTTTACATCTCTCAAATTGATTGAGCTCCTCTTGCATTGCAATGATCCAGTGGGGATCTAGCTCTGCATCTTTAAAGGTGAGGGGCTCAACCTGTGAGAGGAAACAAGCATGCATCACATCCTGTCTTAATTGATGTCTTGTTTGCACACCAGCTGATATGTCTCCAATCACTTGAGATGTGGGGTGATCTCTAAGTGTGACAATATCAGCAGGTGGGATGTGATCTTCAGCAACAGTTGGGATTAATTCCTCAGGAGGAATTTGATCTACTGTTGGTGGTACAGCAACAGCTTCAACAGCTTCAGCAATGTCTTCATCACTGTCTGATTCAGTGATCTGAAGAGTTGAAAGTTGAAGGATTTCTTGAGGGGCATCATGTACCTGCAAAGAACTAGAGGAAGGAGAATTTTCTTTCTCCTTGTAAAACATCTGATGCTCATCAAATGATACATGCACAGATTCTTCTATCTTACAGGTTGATTTGTTATAAACCCTATAAGCTTTGCTTACTTGGGAATATCCAAGCATAATTCCCATTGAAGCTTTTGCTTCAAATTTTCTAATATATTCTTTATTATTGTTATGAATATAAACAGTACAGCCAAAAATTCTAAAGTAATTAATTTTTGATTTCTTTCCTTTAAGCAACTCATAAGGAGTTTTACACTTAAGTTTGTGTATCAAACTTCTATTCAAGACATAGTTGGCTGTACTAACAGCTTCTGCCCAATAGGATAGAGGCATGTTAGCATCTGCCAACAATGTGCTAGCAGCTTCAATTAGTGTTCTATTCTTCCTTTCAACTACCCCATTTTGTTGGGGAGTTCTAGGAGCTGAGAAGCTATGTTTGATACCTTCTCTCTCACAGAATTCTTGCATGAGAAGAGAGTCAAACTCAGTACCATGATCACTTCTGATCAAGGCCACATGAGTAGAGTACTCAGTCTGCACACACAGTAGAAAGTCTGTAAGAGCTTTGAAGTTATCAGACTTAGTTCTCAAAAAGAAAACCCAACTGAACCTAGAGAAGTCATCTACAATTACTAAAGTGTAATACTTCCCTCCTAAGCTCTGTACATTTATTGGGCCAAAAAGGTCCAAATGTAATAAATACAGGATTCTAGGAGAATCACTTTTATTTACAGATTTAAATGAATTCTTGGTTTGCTTGCCTAGCTGACAAGCCTTGCATAGACTCTCCTTCTTGTAGGGGCAAGAAGGTAAGCCTCTAACAAGGTTGTGCTTAGATAACCTAGAGATATTCTTAAGGTTTACATGACTAAGCCTTTTATGCCATAAAGAATTATTATTAAGGGTTAATTCATTAAACAGGCAGATTTCAGAGTGAGATGAATTAAAATCTACTAAATATATATTGCCTATTCTATTACCTATTAAAACAACATTATTATTTAAAGTAATATTGCAAGAGGAGTTAGAAAAAGAAACCTGGTAGCCAGCATCACATAGCTGGCTAACTGAAATCAGATTATGCTTCAGTCCATTGACATAAGCAACTCTCTTGAATGTAACTGCTCCAATGGTGATCTTGCCATATCCTTCTGTCTGACCACAGCTGGAGTCTCCAAAGATAACCTTTGGGCCGAGCTTAGCTTTGTACTTTGACAGAAGCTCTTTATTTCCTGTCATATGCTTAGAGCATCCACTATCCAAATACCACTTGTTTTGAGTGATTGGATAGGCCTTCACCTGCAAAACAATTATTTAGACAGAGTGGACCCAGGTAACCTTGGGTCCCTTGTTTTTCACATAAGAAAAACTGGAAATATAAGAGAATGCAGGCTGAGGGTGATAACCTAGTGGGTGAGATCTCCTAGGTGGGATTCTCCATGCAGATGATGGGTCAACAAACCTAGGGTTTCTATTTTCATTTAGGTTTCTATGATACTGATTATGATTTTGAAAATCATGTTGAAATCGTCGATCGACGTTCGACGATGGGCGCTCAGATCGTCGAGCTTCGTTCGACCATGGAGCATCCGATCGTCGAGCGGCGTTCGACGCTCTTTGCATTTCTTTGAAAAACTTCTTTCTCTTTTCTCTCTTAGCTTTATTTAGGGTTTTATTTACAAGGTTTACTTGCTCAGTGTTCTTCTTTCCACTAGCTGAAATGAAGTTCACTGGAGTTGAAAGATTATTTTTAAGCAAGACTGGGGGTACACTGGGAGAAGCTCCTAAGCCTAATTTATCATTACCTGACCTAGTGTTAGTCATGCTGGTAATTTCTAACAGCTTAAGGCTTCTACCATTAAGGGATTCTTCTAATCTCTTAGACTTAGCTAATTCTATTTTAAGAAATTTAATTTCTTCACTACAAGTAGTGAGATCTTCCTTTAACCTAATGTTTTCAGAGGCTATTGATTCAGAGTCAGCTAGCCTATTTCTAAGTTCTTTTATCTCCTTTTCTGAACTAATTAAGTCTAAACATAAAGATTTAAAATCTAACTTAAACTCTTCTGAAGTAAAATCATAAGATGAAAGTACCTCATCTTCAGTAGGCATCTCTTCATCAGAATCAGAACTCTCTGCAGCAGAGTGGTTGCTGCAGGCATCTATTGCCATTAGGCAAATTTCTTTGGCCTTCTTCTCTTCCTCATCTTCACTGGAGCTTGATGAAGAGGATTCTTCATCAGAATCACTCCAGGTTTCAGCAATGAAACCTCTCTCCTTTTTCTTGTTTTTGTAGGAGGATGGCTTGGAGTGCTTCCTGTGTTGTTCTTTGTCTTTTCTCTTTTCCTTGTTCTTCTCCTCTGGACACTCTGGCAAAATGTGTCCAGGCTTCCTGCAACCATAGCAAATAATTTCTTGAGCAGGAGATCGATCATACCTTGGTTTGTCTTCATAGCGTGAAGACTTCTTTCTGAACTCCTTTCTCCCCATCTTGAGAAACCTCTTGGCAAACAGTGCCATAAGTTCCTCATTGGATTGGCTGCCTTCAGAAACATCTGCAGCCTTAAGAGCTAGAGATTGCTCTTTTCTTGTTGGAGTGGGGGTCTTGGCTTCAGCTTCTGCTTCTCTGGTCTTCAGCACTTGCTCAAAAGACTTGAGCTTGCCGAGGAGAGCTTCAGTTGAGATCTCATTGGTACTTCTGGCTTCTTTGATGGGCCAGATTCTTAGATCCCATGTGCTAGGGAGGCACATAAGAATCTTATCATTGACCTCTGTCAATGATATGTCCTTGTCCAGGGTCCTCAGCTCATTGATGATTGAGCTGAGCCTGGTGTACATAGCTTCAACTGATTCAGCATCAGTCTTCTTGAAGTTCTCATACTGTGAGATAAGGTTGGACCTCCTGTCCTTCCTTTCATCAGCTGAACCAGCTACAATCTGGTTCAGTGTGTCCCACATGGCCTTAGCTGAGGAGCAGTCAGCCACCTTCTGGAACACCTCATCAGACATTGTCTGAGCCAGTATGTTCATTGCCTTGGCATCAGCAATTTTGGCCTTCTTGTATTCATCATTATAGTCTGGAGGAGGCACTGCACTCATATCAGATGATGAGGCAGTGGCTGCAGCAGGTGCTCTTGGGGGACCTGACAAAATAGAAGCAAAAATACTCTCATCAATAGAGTTCATATATAATTTAATCCTTGCCTTCCAGATGCCAAACTTTGCTAAGTTGCATGCTGGAGGTCTGGTGCTCGAATAATCCTTAGACTGGGCCATGATAGTGAATATCTATAAGCTCTTGGTATCTATCAGGATCTTGTGACTTAGGTGTTAGCCTATACAGTCAGTCAACCTCCCTCTGATACCAATTGAAAGTGAAGGGATAGATACTACTCTAGAGGGGGGGTGAATAGAGTTATCAAATTTTGCACAGACAAAACTTAATCGTCTACCCAACTCCCTTGGGGTGAAGTGCGGAATGAAAAGATTATAGATATTGATTTAACCTTAAAGCCTAACACAAGTGATGTGTACAAACACAAGCTAACTGTAATTACAGTTAAGCTTGGAAAACCTAATCAGCAACTAGCAACCTAGTTATATCTAATCACAGCCACAATGCATGAATTAAACAGTTGAATCCAGACGACACAAGGAAATTTATAGTGGTTCCCCAAACAACTTGGGTACGTCCACTCTTCTACCCACACGGTAGGAATCCACTCAGGTTTTTGATCAGGTGCCCTGCCACCAACAGAATCTGCTTCAGGTAGATTCAGAAACCCTTTAGACTTTTGATCAGGTGTCTAAAAACCAAGCACAGGTTTTTGATCAGGTGCCCTGCCACCAAGGGATACTTTTGAAGGGAGTAATAACCCTGTACAGGAGGGGGAAGAAGGTTAAGATGTCTTCTCTATTTTTCAATAGATTAGAGAAGCACAAAAAGCTTGCACTGAGCTAGAATGATCTAAAGAATCAAGGCTCCCCCTGGCTCAAAGATGTCCAGGTGAAGTCTTGCTTCAGTGCAGAAACTCTTCAGAAAATTCTGAAGGAAAAACTACAGGAAGAAAATAAATAACAAAAAGAAATCTCTTCAAGCAGCTATTCTTCTTCTTCTTCTTCTTCAAAGAAACTCTGAGTTTGAACTTCCTGAAAGCAGGAGAACTCAGGTGAAGAAGAGATGAGGATCTTAACACTTCTCAGTTAGATGGAGATTGCTGAGAGCAGGAAGCTTGAGCTTGATGAAGGCTTGAGTGCTTTTGAATATGTGTGTAACACTAGCTTCAATCCTTCTTCAAAAGGTCCTTTAAATATTATCAGCAAGCAACGGCTCTCTTCCATTTGAATTATTTGTCTTCTTCTAAGCCTTGAGACCTGGGCTGTAAATATCAAGAAGACAGAAATATCTCTGCAGCAAAACATTCTATAAAGGGAATAAATCACTTTCTAAGAAGCTGCAGGCTTAAATCAGATAACAGAAGGACTAAATAAAGTCACATCAGAAACAATCTCTTTATAGCAAAAGAAGACTTTTCAGTCTAACGGCTATAAAGGGCTGACAATAGATAAAGTAAATTAAAATGACAGCTAATGAGACAAACTACTTTATCTTAAAAGATTTGAACTCAGGCAAAAAGAATAGAGCAAATAATGCCTGGAAACTTTATCATACAGCTTAGAATAGAGTGCCAGAAAATGTATTAAGTAATTAAATATAATAAATAAATACAAAATACAAAGGCAGACAGAAAACGTCGAACGACCTTCGAAGATCGTCGAACGACGCCAGGAGATCGTCGAACTATCGGGCAGATAGTCGAACGATCCAGATAGTCGAGCTATCAAACAGATAGTCGAGCTACCGCAGCAGATAGTCGAACTATCAGGACAGATAGTCGAACTATCAGATAGTCGATCTATCTAGGACAGATAGTCGAGCTATCAAGCGCACAGAGATAGTCGAACTATCAAGCAGATAGTCGACCTACCTCAGAAAACAGATAGTCGATCTATCAAAAGATAGTCGAACTATCAAAACAAACCAGATAGTCGATCTATCAACAGATAGTCGAACTACCAGCGCAGAATAGATAGTCGACCTATCAACCGATAGTCGAACTACCAGCGCAGAACAGATAGTCGACCTATCAACAGATAGTCGAACTATCAGCGCAGAACAGATAGTCGAGCTATCAACAGATAGTCGAACTATCAGCGCAGAACAGATAGTCGAGCTATCAACAGATAGTCGAGCTATCAACAGATAGTCGAACTATCAGCGCAGAACAGATAGTCGAGCTATCAATAGATAGTCGAACTATCAGCGCAGACAAAGCGTCGACCAACTGATAGACGATCGTCGATCAGTCGATAGACGATAGTCGAACGGCGTTCGACTATAGTCGAACGAAAAACCTACTTAACCAAATTCTCAATTTGGAAAAGCGAGGACCCTACAGCTAGACTCCTAACCATTGACCATAGATATTTCTTGGGTCAAGGGCACAAAGAAGAGGACTAAACTCAAATCAAACTAGGGTACCAACATCATGCACCACCGGAATCTCCTCTACACTCGGCAAGCTAATAACGGTTTCCAAAACAGAAACCAAACAAGCAAAACATCCAGAATCTAAAAGCTTCCGAGCACATACCGCAGAAATAATGGGACAAACTTGGCGCAAATATCCGAAAAAACTCCTGGGTTGACCGTTGTCCATCTTTAAGTCCAAGCGCTTAACTTTACAATGGATAACAACATCATATTTGGACAACCAGTCCCGCCCAAGATCACATCAAAGTCTTCCTAGTCTATCACCTTCAAATCAGCAACTGCGAGAAAATCCCCTAATAGAATCAGACAACTCTGAATAACTTGGTCCGATGCTACAGAATCACCAGAAGGAAACTTGACACAAAACGCGTCGCCCACCCGGACGGGAGTCAAACGTTGACGCTCTACAAAGGCCCTGCCACAAATGAGTGGGTAGCACCAGAATTGAAAAGAACACGCGCCCAACGGTTCTTTATCTTAAATTTCCCTATAAAAAGCTTACATAACTAATCAAACAACTTCGAAACTACAACTATGAGATAAAAAGAAACAAATCTAGGTTAGAAACTACCCTGAAATAACTTGAGTAGATGTCTGGGCTTCCTCCAGAGACACCACTTTCATCTTTCCCTTCCCTTTGTCTACAGGCTGCAACGGTGGCAAGGCCCGAAGCAAAATTGGATGAAGCGCAGGCTGAGACTGCGGACACTTTGACTTGATGTGACCTTTTTGTCCGCACTGGAAGCAAACTCTAACCTTATCCCAACAGTGGGCAGAATCATGCCCTTATATTTGCATGAAGTACAAACCAAATCTCCCTTAGGAGTACCTTGGATCGCATGAACATGCTCCTGCTTCAGAGCTCCTATTCTCTTGAAACATTTCTCAAACGGGTGACCTGGTCAGCCACAGAAACTGCATATTTCTTTGCTCCTCTTCCTCGAAGCAGCACCGGATTCCTAGGAACTCTTACTCTCACCAGTCTTCCTCTTATCCTTTCTCGTTTACTGACCTCGGTTCTTGGCATTGTCGATCGCCTCAACCTTAAGAACTGCTTCGACTGCTCCATCATAACTCTCTGACCCATAAGCATTAGCTAGCTGCTGGATGTCACTCCTTAGACCACCCAGAAATCGTTTAACTCTACTGGCTTCAAAGATTACCAAATCAGGAGCAAACCGGCTTAACTTGCTAAACTCAATCTCATACTCACTAACAGTGAGTTGTCTTTGCTTTAAATACAGGAAATCATTCATTAGACGGTCTCGCTCGACCGATGGCAGAAACTTCTTTAGCAGTAACACCTTGAAGGCTTCCCAGGAACACCCATCCTTCAAATTTTCCTTCTCCCTTAGCCACCAACTCTTTGTCAAACCTTTGAGCTGATATGCAGTAACCATCACTCTCTGGTTGTCAAAAACTCTCGAGTATGAAAACATCTCCTCGATTGCTATAAGCCAATCGTCCAACACCATGAAATCTGCCCTACCATCATAAGAAGGAGTTCCTAATCACTGGAAATGCGAGATGAAGTTCATCTCGGGTGGTAACACAGCTGGGGGAACTAGAGGAGCAGGAGGAACTGGAACACGTTGACCCACGGTCGGGTCCTGAACTCTAAGTGGCTACCCTGCCACAATAGTCAATAAGGATTGGATCTGTGACTGCACCTCTAACATTTACCTAGACAAAGCTTCACTGCTCTGTCTCAATCCTTCTATCACAGCCTCATTCTGAGCACCAGACGAATCGCCCTCTGACTGGGGAGTCGACCTCGTCGTAGGATGTCTCGACATTCTAATAATTACAACAAGCAACTAGTCAAAACATAGCTTAACCGCTAGAACAAAATA
This sequence comes from Platanthera zijinensis, assembly GCA_039513925.1. Taxonomy (NCBI): domain Eukaryota; kingdom Viridiplantae; phylum Streptophyta; class Magnoliopsida; order Asparagales; family Orchidaceae; genus Platanthera; species Platanthera zijinensis. The sequence continues at coordinate 166,379,447 of CM077086.1, forward strand.
ACCTAGTACAGACCAAACACATACTTGCTCTTGATGCTAACTTGCTCTGTGAATTTTTATAAATGATGAAATGCTTAAACCTAGGATGATATACAATCATCCTATTAACTCTTGTGCATATAACATGAATGCATGAATTTGCATTCCTTTGACTCAAAACAATGTGTGTACACGTGTCATCATGTAAATCTTTAGCTTGGCACGTGTGCTATGCAATGTTATGCTATGTATATTGTACTATGCATTCTAAAAAGGACTTAATGCATGTTATGAGAGGTGTACACATGAAATGTTATGCATCACATACTACATAACATCGCATGCAACGAAAAGAGAAAACGTGCTAATGGGCACCCATGTGATGGTGGTTATGCATCCCATACTACATAACCGTCACATGTTGCAGCCTATGGTGGATCCATATACAAACACATATTATGCATCCCATACTACATAATATGCCCCGTATACTTCTTATCATGCTTATGAGTGTAGTGTTCATGATTTAGCCAAGACGTACTGATGACACATCAGTGTGTGTATGGAATGACACTAAACAACTAACACTAACTAGAGATGGTTGCCTGACCAATTGTCAAATAACCCATCCCTCTGATACGCACCGTGATTCCACGCCGTGCAGAGGATAACTGCAGGTGCTCAGGCAAGACTCCAAACTCTATAATTTTATATGAAATCCATAAGTTATTAGGTAAAAACCAGTTTAAATTGGATGGTTGTATCCCTTGGCACAGTGGATCAACTAGTCCACGAGTAAAAGTATAGTTATACACTACGGAAAATACTTTGATTATATTTATTAACACCCTACATGAGTATAAACATCCCCAAAGGATAACTCATGGCATGCAAGACTCTAGATTTATTATAAGTATGGAAATAGTCTTTACGTTAGCTAGAAAATAGTATTTTAGTTTTAGAAATATGAGATGTATGAAGTACTAGAAGTAATGCTTTTATAAGTGAAAATACCTAACATGCAACCTAGCATAAAACATTCACAGAGAGCAAGTAAAGACAACCACAAAAGGTAAAACTAGCGGCTTAGCAAAGTATTCAACAATTCAAAAGAAAACCACCAATGGGCGTCAACAAACTGACACAAACCCACTGGTCAGTATGTGTGTCTGTACTAACAAGAAAACAACAAAGAACTACCTCTCAAGGTAGAGGAAAACTTCTGCAACACTACAGCCCACTAGCAAACACCAAACCTAGCCGCTCAACCGGCTATTACCCTGAACCTGAGGCATTCAAAGAAATAACACCTCAGCAAGAAATATACACGTGACAAACAAAACTTTCAGTAAATAAGAGAGTAGTAAGATTACTAATCCAAACCTGAATAGCTATCAAAACACAGTAATCTAACAAGAAATTAAGAACGAAAGAATTAACTTATAAGGTTAAAAAGTACTGAAATTTGCACCAAGTGCGAACAGAGTCATACTCCGAGAACATCTGCGAGATTAGGTAGAAATAACATAAGTTTAATCCTAAAAACGAGGCAGAGGCTCAAAAAACACGTGAATCATTAACACCATAACACAACCGGATCTGAGTCGGGACCAACCGGTCAAACCAGAACTAACAGACCCAAATGTCTCAAAAACGGGACTGCGGTGGTGGCCATCTGGTCCAACATAACTCAACATCCCAAAAACAAGACCCAAACATGTCTGGGTGTAATAATTCACGAAACTAAGCCCACCAAACCAAACCCATATCCCAAACACCCATAAAACCAAAACTCGACCAATTCAGCAGAAATCTGACGATTCTAACTTGGCAAAACTAAGCCTTTAGAGATACATGACAAATCGGTGAAATGACACGAGTCTAAGGGAAAAGCGTCGAGTACAGTTGATGCCGCGTCAAGTGCAGTCAATGCACTCGACGCCACATCGAGTGCAGGGAAAGCGTCGAGCACACTCGACGCCGCGTCGAGCACACTCGACGCCGCGTCGAGCACACTCGACGCCGCGTCGAGCACACTCGACGCCGCGTCGAGTGTAGTCAATGCGCTCGACGAGACAACTTAGCTGGGAAAAGCATCGAGTATACTCGACGCTGCATTGAGTGCAATCAACGCTCTCAATGCCACAACTTAGTTGGGAAAAGCATTGAGTACACTCGACGCCGCGTCGAGTGCAGTCAACGCTCTCGACACCATTACTCAGCACACTCAACGCTTTACCACTTAACTGCCAAAAACATATGACGGCATTGAGTGAGTTCAGCTCACTCAATGCTGTCAATGCTTTTATAACTAAGAGACGGCGTTGAGTGAGTTCACCTCACTCAACGCTGTCAACACTTATGGACTTAACTTCTAGAATTATACAGAATGGCGTTGAGTGTGCTAAGCTCACTCAATACCACGTTGAGTTAGTACCACTCACTCAATGCTTTTAACTTAGCTTCTCAGACCACCCGACCAGGCATTGAGTGCATTCAACACACTCAACGCTTTTATACTTAGGCTAGAAACTGATTATCAGCTAAGGATATACTCAACGCCTAAGATAGAGACTTGACAGAAAACTATCCTACCTAAACAGAGGATTTTAGACTTACCACCACAACTAACTTCTGAATAATTTAATTATTAATTTAAATAATAGTTCTTTTTGTCAATGTCTAAACCTAGACCAAGAACAACCTGCTGCCATGCTCACACAGGAAGGGATTTCTCCTGGAACAATGATCCCTCCCCACAGTCACTAGCTGGTTGCTAAACTAAGCACTAATCGGCCTTCTAGGACAGAAACAATAACATGAAAGCTTGGCAATGGTATAAATCACCACTTGCCCCAAGATTCACAGAAAAATCATTTTGACATGGGGGAAATCCTACCCTAATCCGATCCTGCTGTATCGGGAGGATAACAAGAAAACAAAAGAGAAAATAAGAACAAGCAAGGGGAAATCACCACTTGCCTCAAATCACCCAAAATCCGGCCAAGCAACGCCCCACCTCACAGATCTGGCCACAAGAACACTTAAACAACAAAACCTGAAACTTTTGAGAGGAAAATAGGGTAAAAACCACATACCTAGACCTCTAAAAATCAATGAAACTGGAAGAGCTTACCGTAGAAATGTAGATCTAGGCGAGATCTACCCGGATCCACTCTCCAAAGACAAAACCGAGCACCAAAGCTCCAGAAATCGATGGCCGAAGGCTTAAGAATGTCCTCCACTCTCGTTCTTTCGCAATAGGCCGACAGTTTTCATGAGGAAGACAATGAATAGGGTTTTTACGCGATGGGTTTCTATTTATACTACTTTATCCTATTATTTTAGGTGATTGTTATGGGCAAACCTATTTTGGATAGGGGCAAACTAAATTTTAAAATAAAAAATGAAAGTGCAGGATAAGATCAATCCTAACTCTAGAGGGGGGTGAATAGAGTTATTTAAAATAATTTTGCAAATAAAAACTTGAGTGGAGAGAAAGTTTAGATTTACTTAGTGTATGGTGCTATAGCAAATAATCAGAGTAAAAAGAAATTCACAGCACAAAGCAAAACACAAAGAAACAAGCAATCCAGACGACACAAGGAGCTATAGTGGTTCCCCAGAATCCTGAGTAGTCCACTCTTCTATCACCCTTGATAGGTATCCACTTCAAGAAGAGTTGATCAGGTGTCTTGAGCACCAGAGAGTTTTTGACCAGGTTCTCACAAACCAAAGGAGCTGATTTTGACCAGGTTTCAGCAAAACCAAAAGTAACTTTTGAAGGGAGTTAAAACCCTGTACAGAAAGAAAAAGAAAAGGGGTGATGTTGTCTTCTCTATCAACAAGTAGAGAGAAGCAAAGTGGATTTGTAGATGTTGTCAAAGCTCCCCCTGAGATCAAGAAGTAGTTCAGGAAGGAGAGCTCTGCACAAGGGTGACAGGTCTTCAAAGATCTGATTTGCTCCAGCAAGGGATGATCCAAGAAAGTTGGATGGTTATGTCTGAAGCAATCAGAATTCCTGTGAGTGAGCTTTCAAAACAATATCACAGAGAGAGAGCAGCTAAAGTCCTGTATTGTTGTTCTATATCTCTCTGTCTAGCTGAATGAATAATATATCTGAGTCTTCTTCTTCCTTTTTCTTTGATAGCCGTTGGCAGTCAGCATTAAATGCTTTCCTTAAATGTCCATGCCTCAAAGGAAATGTCAGGCAGACATTCCTTAGAAAATTCCTTGAGCCATGCACCAGATATGCTGTAACGGCCAATAAATCTTCAGCATTAATTGACTGACAAAAGGAATTTGAATTCCTATTCAAAACTGACGGAAGTCTGGAAAACTTCGAGCTCACAGTAAAACGTCGATCTGAGCACGACACACGTCGGCCAGAGAGTGTTTTCTATAAGCAGAACTGGGTTCGACGCAACGTCGAGCTGAGGTCGACTCCACGTCGAGCTGAGGTCGACTCTGCGTTGAGCTGAGATCGACTCTGCGTCGAGCTGAGATCGACTCTGCGTCGAGCTGAAGTCGACTCTGCGTCGAGCTGAAGTCGACTACGCGTCGAGCTGAAGATTACTCTAACTAGCCTATGTGACCTTTATAACAACAAGGAGGTCACAACACAAAATCCCTATAGAAATATAGTCATCCTGATCCAAATAGTAATAGGGTGTTCCAACAATCTCCCCCTATTTGGATTAGGATTACTATTTACATGAATTTAGGGATTCAAAGAGAAGTAAAGCAAAAATACAATACAATACAACCAGACATATGACAGAATAAAAAGCAGCATATATATAACACTATATAACAGCAGTAATGTTTAAATGTCCTGTGTCCAGCAGATAGAAAGAATTAAAACACCTTACTTTACTTTTCCTGTGGGGCTTTGTCTTGATCACCTTTCTTGAAGATAATTTCTCTATTAGGATTTGAAGCCTCCTTCTTGGATCTGTAATCATCAGCTGCACCTAAGGATTTCTGATCTCTTGCACTAGGTGGTACAGCTGCAGGATGGAGTTGCATATATCTGTCTGAGTCAAAGAACTTCTTTGAATTATATTTCTCCAATTCCTCTCTCCTTTGGTCTGATATTGTGCTGATGTGAGAGGTGTCCAGACCTCTTTCTCTAGCTTTGTTAATCTCATTTAGAGCAGCCATCTCAGTCATTCTAGCTTTCCAGTAAGCTGGAGTTTTGGTGGGATCTTCAAAAGGTACTGCTGGTTCAAATCTGTTGGAGGAGAGTTCTTGAGTAGTTCTTGGGGTGAGGTCAGCTCTACGTCTGTAAGGATAGGGACCAGAGGTTGGATCAATGGATCTTCCCCTTTGATAAGGTTGAGAACCTGATCTTCCTCTGGACTGCCTGCCTCTATTGTGTCCTCTTTGCTGATTTCCCCTTTGCTGACTATCTCCTTGGGATCTTCTTGATTGATAGGTCTTTCTATGTAGAGATGATGGGGCTGGATTAGAAGATAGACTTGCACCGGCACCTGCATCTGGAGGAGGTGGAGGTGGAGGCTGATGGACAGGCTTGGTGGGGCCTTCATTGAACTTTCTTTTCTTCTTCATTGCCTTTCTTTGATTTTGAGAATACTGCATCCATGGCTCTGTAATTTCACAGTTGTATTTGATGTAATAGGGGATGTCATGGTCTGTGGCTCTAGCCATTGGAACTCTTTTCATAGCTTTTGATCTTGCTTTCCTCTTTCTTGCAATGGTTGCAGAGGAGTCATCAGAATCAGTAGCAAACTCATCTTCTGAACTCTGAGATTCATCATAGGGATCTATGTACTTTCTTTTGGAGATCGGAAAAGTGATGGAGGCTGGAGCTGCTGAGGAGGTGACTGGAGGAAGATCTGCTGTCAGTGGGGAGGAGGAGTCTACCACTGCAGGAGAGGGAATAGCCTCAGGAGCCATAGAGACTGAAGAGGCTGGTTCCTGAAGGCCTGGTTCCTGAGGGCCTTGGGAGACATGGGTCTCAACTGCATCAGGTGTCTTAATTACTTCACCTGAAGTTTCAGCAACTACTATTATTTCAACTTCATCACTAGCAGGAGCCACTGCTACCACTGCTACATCAGGGATCAGGGTCTTCTGAAAAGGGATAATAGCCCTAGACAGGTCTTCTTGAAGCTGTTCTGAATTTTGAGGAGGAGCCTCAGATGCTATCTGAACTTCTGCTGCTGATACTGTCTCTGAACAAGTCTGTACAAACTGAACTGATGAAGGATGCAGCTCTTCTTCTGCTGACATCTCCCCCTGCCTAGAATTAGTGGCAGCTGACTCTAGGCCCCCAGAAGAAGGGCATGCCAGATGAGAGGAGAGGGAGGAGACAGAGGCAGAGAGAGTTCTCAGGGAAAGGAGGAGAGGAGCCAGCTTGGCATCCAAGAGGGAGGAGAGCCTAGGGGCCAAAAGGTCAAAAATCTGATTGGCCAAAGGCAGGAGAGTTACTTGCTCAAGTGGGACTTGAGTAGAGGTAGATGGAGTAGCAGAAAATGTAAATGTAGAAGATGTTGTGGGTGGTGCAGACAAGGGAAGGGTAACTGGTTCATGGATGGAGGAAAAGAGCAGTTCTGAAAAAGTTGATGAATGATGGAAGTCATGAGGAGAGGAGGTAGAGGCATCCATGAAGGAGTCTTCATGAATGTCAAAGGAGAAGAGGTCCTCATGAGATGAGGAATCCAAGCTTATGGGAAGGAAAGTTGTGTGTGGTGGAAGGGAGGATGCAATAGTGGAAATGGATGAAGGGATGGGTTGAGTGGACGAGAGGATTGTTGTTGAGGGGATGAAGGTGGATGGGAGGGAGAGGGAGGGAGATGGCAAATTCCCTGCTTCTGGACCAGTGGACTGAGGGAGAGTGACCTCTACAGTCCTGGTGTCTGCAGAAGTCCTCATTGCTGCTGCTGCTGCCCTGGGATTCACAATTTTTCTGTCCCACTTGCCAATCAGTGCACAAGTGAGCCTCTTGGAAGCATTGATGTGCTTCTTGGAGGACACAAGCAGCTGGGGGCAGCAGTGGTTTAGAATCAACCCAAGAACCCTTCCAAAGTGGACAGAGTTCTTATCCAATTTCTTCTTAATCATTTCAAAAACAATCAATCCCCAGTTGGGATGTTTCTTATCCAAGATTGCAGCCATAAGGCAAAACTGATGCCTAGTAATGGCATCATGTGCAGTCCTCTTTGCACAGATTACTTTGCCTGTAATGTCTGCTAACAACCTATACTCAATAGCTAGGTTAACTTTTAGGAGTTTAGAGGGATTACCAGCAGCATGCCCCATCCTGTCCAGCATCAAAGCATACTCTTCCACAGAGAGTTCTATTCCATCATCTCCAGCAGCAAAACTGAAAACTTCTGAGATGATTTGAGGTGAGATAGCTACCTCATTCCCTGAAATTTGCCCGGTCAATGTATTGTTATCTGAAATAACTGCTGTAAGGGTCCATTCTTTGATTTCCGACTCTGGAAGAGGGATCCTGGTTGACATAAAGTTGACCAGGTGCTGCTCCTTGAAAAGTTCCAGAATATCCAGAAAGTACTGTGGTGATCCATCAAATGAGTCGAAGTCGATGTCGAAGCCTGAATCGAACTTCATGGCCGCCAAAGCACCTGCAGTGATTGCCATTTTCCTGCAAAAAAAATACCTTCCAAGATCAAGAGTAAAGTATTTGGAGGGAGAAAGCTTGAGCAGAAAATATGAAAGCGCAACTGCGAACGACGGAGAAAAATGATTTTATACTTAGGGTTCGACGCAGAAATGGAAAGAACGTCGAGCTCAGTTCGACGCTCTAAGGCTCTAGGAGAACTGAAACGACTCAACAGCGTGCAGCTTAGGTCGACGTTCGACACTTGGGCTGATGCTATACGTCGAGCTCAGGTCGACGTTGAACGAAGACGTCGACCGGAGAGAGAGAAACTCAAGAAGCCAGGGAGCTGTGAACTTAGTTCGACGCTAGAAGCTGAGTTCGACGTTCGACGCTTTTGAGGGCGACGGACCGTCGATCTCCGTTCGACGCAGCGTCGAGCTTTGTTTAGAGCTCAAAGAAACCACTCAGACAGAGGAATTTTAAAATGAAATTTTTCCTATTCCTGTTAATTAGGGGTTTCAAAATCTTGGAGTTTTAATTTATGCTGTCTCCATCTAGCATTCCCAACTGATTGAGGAAGAAGAAGTGCTTCTTTTCATCCAAGGGCTTGGTGAAAATATCTCCTCTTTGTAGTTCAGTGGAAATGTATTCTAGTGCAATTTTCTTCTTTTCTACATTATCCCTTAAGAAGTGATGTCTGATCTCTATGTGCTTGGTCCTACTATGGAGAACTGGATTTTGAGCAATTGATATTGCACTGGTATTATCACAAAAGATTTTAGACATCTCTAAGTTGTAGCCATAGTCTAGGAGCTGGTTTTGAATCCACAAAATCTGTGAGCAACAACTGCCTGCAGCCATGTATTCAGCTTTAACAGTTGATGTGGACACAGAGGTTTGTTTCTTACAGAACCAGGAGACAAGTCTATTACCAAGGAATTGACAAGTTCCACTGGTGCTTTTCCTGTCTACTCTACATCCAGCATAATCAGAATCTAAAAATCCAGTTAGATCAAATCCTGAGTCATGTGGATACCAGAGACCTAGATTAGGACAACTTTTTACATACCTAAGAATCCTCTTAACTAATGTGAGGTGGGACTCTCTAGGGCTTACTTGGAATCTAGCACAAATGCATGTGGCAAACATTATATCTGGTCTAGTAGCTGTTAGATAAAGTAATGAGCCAATGATTGCTCTATAGCTTGTCTGATCAACTGGTTTTCCAGATTCATCAGCATCTAAAACAGCATTTGTAGGCATAGGTGTTTTCATAGAGGATGCTTCAGACATTCCAAATTTCTTAACCAGTTCTCTTGCATACTTGGTTTGAGAAATGAAAATGCCATCCACATGTTGTTTAACTTGCAATCCTAGAAAGAAAGCAAGCTCACCCATGCTACTCATTTCAAACTTTGAGTGCATAAGTTGTGAGAACTTTTTGCATAAGTTTGAATCAGTAGACCCAAATATGATATCGTCTACATAAACTTGTACTAGTAGGGTATGGGACCTATGGGTTCTAACAAAGAGAGTTTGGTCTACTCTACCCCTTTTAAAATCATTTTCCAACAAAAACAAGCTAAGGTCTCATACCATGCTCTAGGGGCTTGCTTGAGACCATATAAAGCTTTATGCAGTTTAAAAACATGATCAGGAAAGGTTGGAGAGATAAAACCTGGAGGTTGCTTTACATAAACCTCTTCCTTGATGTCTCCATTGAGAAAAGCACTCTTGACATCCATCTGATATACCTTGAATCTCTTGTGAGCTGCATATGCAAGAAAGATTCTTATGGCCTCCAACCTTGCAACTGGTGCAAAGGTTTGGTCATAATCAATTCCTTCTTCTTGGCAATATCCTTGTGCAACAAGTCTTGCCTTGTTTCTCACAATTATTCCTTGATCATCCAACTTGTTCCTGAATACCCATTTGGTTCCAACAATTTGCTGGTTTCTTGGTCTTGGTACTAATTCCCAAACTTTATTCCTTTCAAATTGATTCAACTCTTCTTGCATTGCAATGATCCAGTTTGGATCTTGCTCTGCATCTTGTATGGTTTGAGGCTCAATTTGAGAAAGAAAGCAAGTGTGCATAATATTTTGATTAACTTGATTCCTTGTTTGCACACCTACTGAGATATCTCCAATTACTTGTGAAATTGGTGATCTCTTGCTGTTACTAAATCAACAAGGGGTGTTGATGGTGCATCAACCTGTGTTGTTGTTTCCTCTTGTGGAACAACAACTGGTTCTTCAATTTGTTGACCATTTGAGCTTTCCAAACCCTGAGATTCCTCTTCATTGTCACTGAGTTCAGTGTCTTGCTGAATTGTTGAAGGTAATGACCCTTTGTCTGTGATGGTAAGCTGCTTTAGATTTTCTGAAATTGAATGTTCCTGCAAATTGCTTATGGTAGAAGTCTCCTTCTCCTTATAAGACATGTTAGTTTCATCAAATGTAACATGCATGGATTCTTCAATTTTATTTGAGCACTTGTTAAAAACCCTATAAGCCTTGCTAGTCATGGAGTATCCCAGAAACACTCCTTCATCAGCTTTGGCTTCAAATTTAGCTAGGTATTTCTTGTCATTATTGTGAATGAAGCAAATGCAACCAAAAATTTTGAAATAATTTACTTTAGGTTTCTTCCCTTTGAGTAACTCATAGGGAGTCTTACCCTTCAGTTTATGTATCAGGCTTCTATTCAAAACATAGTTGGAGGTGTTCACAGCCTCTGCCCAAAAGATTAGAGGAAGGTGAGCATCTGTCAACAATGTTGTGGCAGATTCAATAAGGGTTCTGTTTTTCCTTTCAACTACCCCATTTTGTTGAGGAGTTCTTGGAGCTGAGAAAGTGTGCCTGATACCTTCCTTCTGGCAGAACTCTAGCATAAGAAGAGAATCAAACTCTGTCCCATGATCACTTCTGATCAGGGCAATGTGAGTATTGAACTCAATCTGTATGCCTTTGAGAAAATCTGTCAAAATCTTGAAGTTATCAGACTTCTTCCTCAGGAAGAACACCCAAGTGAATCTTGAGAAGTCATCTAAAACTACTAAAGCATAAGATTTCCCTCCTAGGCTTTGTACATTAATTGGTCCAAAAAGGTCCATGTGCAATAAGTACAAAATTCTAGGTGAGTCACTCTTATTAAGTGACTTGAAACTGTTTTTAGTTTGCTTGCCTAACTGACAGGCCTTGCAAAGTCCTTCCTTCTTGTAGGGACCAGAAGGTAGTCCTCTAACAAGGTTGTATTTGGATAACTTAGCAATGGTTCTAAGGTTCACATGTCCTAGTCTTTTATGCCAAAGTTCATTAGGTTTGCTAAGGGAGTTAAATAAACATATATCTACTTTAGATGAATTGAAATCAACTAGGTATATGTTATCTTGTCTATTACCAATTAAAACAATGTTGTTGTTTAATGCAATATTACATGCTGAGTTGGTAAACCAAACCTGATAACCAGCATCACATAGCTGGCTGATGCTGATTAAGTTGTGCTTTAGTCCTTCCACATAGGCCACTTTCTTAAATGTGATTGACCCTATCTTGACTTGGCCATAGCCTTTTGTTTGTCCAAAGTTTGAATCTCCAAAGATTACTTTGGGTCCATGTTTAGCTTTGAAGGACACAAGGTTCTCCTTGTTGCCAGTCATGTGCTTTGAGCACCCACTGTCCAAGTACCACTGCTGGTTCTCAATTGGACAGGTCTTTATCTGCACATACAACAAATCAATTGTTTTTGACCCAGTTTACCTTGGGCCCTTTTTGATATCCTCTAAATTCTAAAATAAAAGACATCTCAGGTTGACTCTTATAGCCTACAGGATGATATCTCCTAGGAGGTATGATCCATTCAGCATAAGGGTTAAAGTGATGAGATGTGGAGCTGGAATTGAATTTTGAATTAACCCCTGAGAACTGACTTTTGCTCTGAACTTGGCTCGACGCACGTCGAGCTTCGGTCGACGGACTCTGGTGAGTGCGTCGAGCTCCATTCGACGGCGAAGGCTTGCTTTGTTCAGAGGGTAGAAGGCGTCGACCTGAGTTTGACGTTTTCTTGCGATTACGTCGAGCTCTGGTCGACGTCCGTCGAGCTTCGTTCGACGCTTCTTGTCCAGTTTCCTGGGTTAAGTCAGCATTCTTCCTAGCCACTATCAAGACTCCTTTACCTTTGTCACTGGTAAATTTGATTGGAGTTGTCAGCACTATGGGTTGGCTGGATGAAGCACCCAAGCCCAGTGTACCATTCAATCTTGATTTCACTGTACTTGTGATGTCCATTAATTTGATACTTCTCCCATTAAGGGTTTCTTCAAATTGTTTGGCCTTAGATAGCTCACCTTTCAGTGAAGCTATCTCCTCCCCACACTGCTTCAACTCTTCTAAGAGTCTAAGATTATCTGAGTTAATGGATTTGCATTCAATTAATTGTTCTCTGAGAGTTTTAATCAACTTTTGAGATTCAATCAAGTAAATGCACATAGATTTGAACTCAGATTTAAATTCATCAGAAGTAAAATCAAATGAATCTATTACCTGATCCTCAGTAAGTTCCTGATCAGATAGGTAGTCAGCATCAGGCTCTGAATCAGTGTTCTTTTGAGATGCACTGATGGCCATCATGCAGAATCCTTTTTCTTCTGCATCATCCTCATCATCACTAGAGCTGGATGATGAATCAGACTCATCAGAGTCACTCCAGGATTCAGCCACAAATCCTTTTCTGGTGTGCTTGCTGTTGCTGGAGGAAGGCTTGTCATGGTATTTCCTTGACTCCTTATCCTTCCTTTTATCTTTTCTTTCCTTCTTGTCCCTTCTGTCCTTATCTTGATTTTCTGGACAGTTGGGGACAATGTGTCCTGATTTCCTGCAGCCAAAACAGATAACATCTTTATTAGTAGATCTGTCATACCTTCGCTTGTCTTTGTCTTTGGATGACCATCTTCTGAAGTTCTTTTTATTCAGCTTATTGAACCTTTTGACAAGTAGGCTCATAAGCTCTTCATCTCCCAACACCTTTTCTTTAGGTTGTTCTTCCTGTGCCTTGAAGGCAATGGTTTTCTCAACCTTTTCAGTTGGTGTGGATATCTTCTGCTCTTCTTCTCTCTTCTTCATGAATTGCTCATAACTCTTGAGCTTTCCTAGAAGAGCTTCTGTGGATAACTCACATACATTCCTTCCATCTTTAATTGACCAGATTCTTGAGTCCCAAGAGCTAGGGAAACAAGTCAGTATCTTATCATTTATCTCAGTGAGAGATATGTCCTTTTCTAGGGATCTAAGCTCACTGATGATTAGGCTCAGTCTGTTGTACATGTCAGCAACTGACTCAGACTCTGCCTTTTTGATGTTCTCATACTGGGTGATGAGGTAGGATCTCCTATCCTTTCTTTCATCTGCAGAACCTGATACAATTTCTGAAAGTTTTTCCCAGATCTCTTTGGCAGTATTGCATTCAGCTACTTTCTGGAAAATGTCATCTGACATGGTTTGAGCCAAGATGTTCATGGCTTTAGCATCTGCTGCCTTCCACTTCTTTATGTCAGCATCAGTTCCTGAAGGAGGAGGAATAGCTGATGTACTTATTTCTGTGGGAGGCCTTGGACAATCTGTCAACACAGAATTAAAGATGTCCTCATCAAATGAATTCATGTAAAGTTTAATCCTTGCTTTCCATAGTGCAAACTTAGAGAGATTGCACATAGGAGGTCTGGTGCTAGCAAAGTCCTTGTTTTGTGCCATGAGTTTTAAAGATAAGTAAAACTAAAAGAAATATCCCTTTTGAGAGAAATGATCTTATCAGAGATCTTTTGATCCAGGTGTTAGCCTGTATGAATGATCAACCTGGCTCTGATACCAATTGAAAGTGCAGGATAAGATCAATCCTAACTCTAGAGGGGGGTGAATAGAGTTATTTAAAATAATTTTGCAAATAAAAACTTGAGTGGAGAGAAAGTTTAGATTTACTTAGTGTATGGTGCTATAGCAAATAATCAGAGTAAAAAGAAATTCACAGCACAAAGCAAAATACAAAGAAACAAGCAATCCAGACGACACAAGGAGCTATAGTGGTTCCCCAAAATCCTGGGTAGTCCACTCTTCTATCACACTTGATAGGAATCCACTTCAAGAAGAGTTGATCAGGTGTCTTGAGCACCAGAGAGTTTTTGACCAGGTTCTCACAAACCAAAGGAGCTGATTTTGACCAGGTTTCAGCAAAACCAAAAGTAACTTTTGAAGGGAGTTAAAACCCTGTACAGAAAGAAAAAGAAAAGGGGTGATGTTGTCTTCTCTATCAACAAGTAGAGAGAAGCAAAGTGGATCTGTAGATGTTGTCAAAGCTCCCCCTGAGATCAAGAAGTAGTTCAGGAAGGAGAGCTCTGCACAAGGGTGACAGGTCTTCAAAGATCTGATTTGCTCCAGCAAGGGATAATCCAAGAAAGTTGGATGGTTATGTCTGAAGCAATCAGAATTCCTGTGAGTGAGCTTTCAAAACAATATCACAGAGAGAGAGCAGCTAAAGTCCTGTATTGTTGTTCTATATCTCTCTGTCTAGCTGAATGAATAATATATCTGAGTCTTCTTCTTCCTTTTTCTTTGATAGCCGTTGGCAGTCAGCATTAAATGCTTTCCTTAAATGTCCATGCCTCAAAGGAAATGTCAGGCAGACATTCCTTAGAAAATTCCTTGAGCCATGCACCAGATATGCTGTAACGGCCAATAAATCTTCAGCATTAATTGACTGACAGAAGGAATTTGAATTCCTATTCAAAACTGACGGAAGTCTGGAAAACGTCGAGCTCAGAGTAAAACGTCGATCTGAGCACGACACACGTCGGCCAGAGAGTGTTTTCTGTAAGCAGAACTGGGTTCGACGCAACGTCGAGCTGAGGTCGACTCCACGTCGAGCTGAGGTCGACTCTGCGTCGAGCTGAGATCGACTCTGCGTCGAGCTGAAGTCGACTCTGCATCGAGCTGAAGTCGACTACGCGTCGAGCTGAATATTACTCTAACTAGCCTATGTGACCTTTATAACAACAAGGAGGTCACAACACAAAATCCCTATAGAAATATAGTCATCCTGATCCAAATAGTAATAGGGTGTTCCAACAAAAAATATTAAATATCTATTAAATAACCTTTCCTAAAATTGATTGGGGCAAACCAATTCCCGCAACCCACCTCTCCCGTTTTCGCTTGCATCAAATCCGTAAAACTTCTCAGATCTTTGACGCTTCATCCTCCACCGAAACAAGAACAAAAAAAAAACCAAAACCCCATCTAGCTAAGCTAGCTAGCTTTTTCTCTCTAGATCTCTCTTCCTACCAGTTCACTTCTGAAGAGATCAATGTGCTTCAAAGCATCGACAATGGCAACCTCATTGGAAAAGGCTTCTTCTTTCTTCAAAACCTCCGCCGCACAACTTCTGATTTCTCCCGGCGACAGTAGCAGTTCTTGTAATAATAATACATGTTTTGCAAATAATAAAGGCGTCGCGGCGAAGTGCGAGCTGATGGACTACAACTCTTGGAGGATGAAGCATAAGAGATCTGTGAAGTTGAAGCCATGGACAAAGACGAACAGCCAGATGGTTAACGTTGTGGGAGAAGACAAGGACGAAGACGAACAATGTCAAGGAAGACCGAAGTTGGCGGAGAGGAGTCACTCCCTCCTGTCGACGGGGACGAAGTCGAAAAAATGCAAATGAGCAGGGATTGTCGGCGGGAGAAGCCTTCCAGGCGCAGATTAGAGTTTTGCGGGACTTGATGCAGACAGAAACGAGAGAGGTGGGATGCGGGAATTAGTTTGCCCCAATCAATTCTAGGATATGTTATTTAATAGGTATTTAATATTTTTATTCTAAAATTTGGTTTGCCCCTATCCAAAATAGGTTTTCCCATAACAATCACCTTATTTTAATATAGGATAACATAATTAATTAAGTAAAACATCAAAACGACCCGTAAACCAAATATACCCAGAATTTTACGAAAATCACACCGCAGCTAAATACCGACGCTTCAAATCCAACGACAAACTCGAAATCAAAATCCGACTAACCAATCTTGGGTAAACACCTCCCGAAGCCCAAACACAAGCATTCCTAAAAGGCTCCACCGATTCACCAAAACAGACCCGACTCGCTAGGAAATCTTGCAAACAGGCTAAACCCAGCCACACACAGAAAACTCAAGAGCTAAAACCCATGCTCTAACAACGGCACACGCCAATCATGCGTTAACGTAATGCCCTTACGTCATAAATATGCCAAATAAAATAATTAACTAAACATCGAAAAAATCAGGGGCGTTACAATGTGTCCCGAAGTTTGGCACACTGCGGGAGGAGTTGATGTACAAGGCTCATTTTACCAAGTACTCGATCCGCCCAGGGAGCACAAAAATGTATAAAGATATGAAAAAGTTGTTCTAGTGGCCAGGATTGAAGAAGGAAATATCACTCTATATGGCGAAGTATCAGACTTGCGCCCTTGTGAAGGCAGAATGTCAAAAACCCGGTGGTTTTCTGAAGTCATTGTCAATACCAGAATGGAAGTGTGATGATATATCTATGGATTTTGTACAAGGTTTACGAATATCTCAACACAGGAACGATTCTGTTCGGGTGATCGTGGACCGGTTTATAAAAGTGACCCACTTCATTCCAAATTGAAGGGATAATTCAGTGGAAAAGTTAGCCAAACTTTATGTTGGACAGATTGTACGATTGCATGGTGTGAATCGTAGAATCGTTAGTGACCGAGACATGCATTTTATTTCTAATGATTGGAAGCTTATTCATTAACTGTTGGGTACCAAGCTGAAGTTCAACACGAACTTTCATCCTCAGACGGATGGTCAGACCGAGAGAGTAAATAGAACGATGTAAGATATTCTTCACATATGTGCCCTGGATTTCAAGAGGAGGTGGGATGATCATCTCTTTATGATCGAATTTGCCTACAATAATAGCTATTAAGCAAGTATTCAAATGACGCCTTTTGAGACCTTATACGGTAAAAAGTGTCATACTCTGTTGGTTTGGGTAGAAACATGTGAATGAAAGCTTTATAAATGTAAAGACATTGAAGATGTGAATTTGACGATACATTTAATTCAAGAATGGTTGCTAGTTGCTCAAGATAGGCTGACAAGTACTACAATGCCAAGCAACAATATGTCGAGTTTGTCGTGGGCAGCTGGTTTATCTAAAGATCAAACCATTCAAGGGCGTATCAAGGATCCAACACTTGAAGAAGCTGAGTTCGAGGTACCTTAGGCCGTTTGAGATCTTGGAGTGTGTTGGTGAAGCTTCCTATCAGCTTGCTATTTTAGCAGAGTTGAGCGGCTTGCACGATGTGTTCCACAGATCAGTGTTGAGAAAGTCTTTGTAAGAGCCTACTCAGGTGGTTGTTGTTAATCAAGTGCCGATTGACAGCGGGTTAAAGACGAAGGTTAAGACCATTTATATCGAGGACACGAAGATCAAGTAGTTACAGAACAAGCTGATCAGGATGGGTAAAGTCCAGTGGGACAACTGTGGCAGTGAGGAGCTCACATGGAAGCGCTAACAAACTATGCTTGAGGAGTTTCCCGAGCCGTTCTATTGAGGTACGAACTTTTATGTGTTTAGTACTTCTGTACAGTTTCCTGTACGATTAAATTTCAGGATGAAATTTCTTTAAGAGGGAGAGAATTGTAACCCCCCAGATTTAACCAGGTATAACTCTCTGAGAGCTACAGCCTGGTGGTAGTACTAATGTCTGCGGTAGCATGCCAATTTAATTAGCATGGCTCTCTATGAGCTACCACACGACGATAGCGATATCGTGTGGTGGTAGTAACCTTTCGTCGTAAGCATCATAATGATATGACACTTCAAAAATCATGCTGTGGTAGTGAGGTACTGATGACTACTTTTAGTCATCGGTTTTTGGGGGTAGTTTAGTATGCAAAATGCCTAAGTTTATTTATATTTTATGCTTGTTATGTTTTTATTTCATGTTTTAATGTCTTTTTTTATAATATATTAATTCCTAGTTTAATTAAGTGTTTTATGCATTTTTATGTTTAATTTTATGTTCTATGTTTACTTGTGTTTTGTTATGAATATAACTATTATTATGTTATGTTATGTTTGTTATGTTTAGTTTAGTTTTAATAACTAATATTATGTTACTTATTTGTGTTATGTTTTGTTATATAACTAATGTTATTATGTTTTATTTTCTTGTAGGTACATGCTACATGATGCAGCCCACTTCAAGTCAAACCCGAGCCTCCACTGGATGCAGCCCTCCACAAGATGCAACCCGAGCCCTTGAAGACAGCCCACATGCAGCCCTTGAAGTTTGGAGCAACCCGACCCCTTCCCTTGACTCCTACCCGAGCCTAAGTAGCCCCTCCTACCCGAGCCTAACAATAAGATCCCACCTAGCAGCCCATTTAATCCATGCAAGGGCCATCCCACCTCTCTCTCTCCTCATTAATTTCCACATGCATTCACCTCCCCATTATGCATGGCCGGCCCCTTTCTTTCTCCCCCTCATTATTCTATATTCACCCCCCTCTCTACTTTACATTCTCTCTTATCATTCCCATAAATGAAATGCAATGAACCTCCCATTTTTCTCTCTCCCTCATTTAATGCCATGCATGAACATCTCTCCCTTTACATGGCCAACCACCCCCATGACCCTTCATATTTCCTTCTATTTTCTAGAATCTTCCACTTCTCCTATAAAAGGAGGCCCAAGCCTCATGTTGTAGGGTTAAGCTTTAAGAGTTAGAAAGTTTTGGGGTTAGAAAAATTGTGAGCAAGTTTGTGTTTAAGTTTTTAAGCTTTGTGAAGTTTGGAGTGCTAGTGCAAGTAATTTTTCTTCCTTGTTGTAATTTTCTTTCCTTGTTGTAATTTTTGCTTTAGTAGAATAATATTGTCTTGTTCTTATTATTGTGTACCCATTTTTCTATTAAGCAATGAAAATGTTATTTCCTTTTCTTATTTTGGTTTCCCTTTCAATTATGCGTAGCTAATTTCCCTTAGCATTCGATCGTGAGGATCCATGAAATGAGATGAGGTTTTCCTTTTTTTTAGTTTTATTTTTGTCTAAATTATTATTGATCCTTCTTTAATTTTTCTCGTGTCGACTCCGTATTTCCGGTATACGGTAGTAGGCATTTGATCTCATTTTATAGAAGTCGAGAGACTCATTGATTTGAAAGATCACTCAAAGAAGGAAGGAGTTGAACGCAACCCTAGAGATAGGATGACGTAAATCATCTGGATTGGAGTCAAATCCAATAGTGCGGGTCACTTCGGTAATGCGACTTTAGGCCATTTTGACTTGTAATGAGATTTCTGTCAAAACGTCTATAAGTTAGGGGATTTAATGCTCTAGCGAGATTACTTCCTAATTTTGGATCTGTCACGGTCGAGTTTAATTTGCAAATTTGAATCTATATTTTTATCCTTTTCGTCTCATTTCATGGTGAATCATTGATCGAATGCTAGCTTTCGCAATATTTTATTTCTCATTTAATTAAGCTTAGTTCATTTTCATTTTAAAAACACATCAATCGTTCGGTAGAATAATAGAGTTGTTGTGAGTAAAAGTACTTGCCTGCCCCGAGTTTTTATACGACCTTGATTTATTTATATCACTATACTATAAAACGATAGGTACACTTGCCTATTTGGATTGTAGTTTGTGAGACGATTTTGACCATCAAGTTTTTGGCGCCGTTGCCGGGGAATATTTTTGGCAATATTACGAAAGCACCGAGTTTATTACTTCTACTAAAATTCAAAATAATAATAATAATAAAAAAATTCTTTCTTTTTGGTAACCGTTTTTTTTATGGAATCATCATCTTTTTGCGCTTTTTGCGGGTCGCTCGACCATTTTTATTTTGCATGTCTTTCGGGAACCCCTCCCTCTTTTGATTTCAATTTTTCTGGAGCAGGTCAAAGTGGCCAATTTGACTCTTACTCCAATTTTTATCCTACTTGGGAGATGGGGAACCCGTCTTATTTTTCTTATGATTTTGCCCCGCAAAGCGCCGCGCCTCCAAATTTTAATTCTATCGATAATGAGTATCTTAAATTGCAAACTTCTCTTGATAATATTGATTCGCATTTCAAGACCATTATCGATTATTTTTCTCGTGAGGCTGCTTCGTTTTCTTCGTCTTACTCTCCGTCTCCTCCAATTTCATCGTGTAATGAGTCACTGGATATCCCGACTTATCTTTTTTCTCTCGAGTATGATAACTATTCGGATATTCCGGATTGTTTCCTTCCTTCTTTGGATGACACCCCTATGGATACTCCAACGTGCTTCTTACCTTTTGAGGATGACAAGACGTCTCATCATTCTCTTTCTTTTTCTGAAGACGTTTGTGATTCCATTTCGCTTCAAACTTTAACTGTTCCAACTTTTTCTAGTTTTAGCGAGTCTTTTTTTCTTCTTCTTTTATTTTAGATAATTCTTCTTTAGTACTCTCTACCCCTTCTTCTCCCGAAATTTCACAAGTCTCTCCTTCTCCTTGTGAAATTTTCGTTGATGAAATTTCTTTTTCTACTTATTTTATTCCTCTTTCTATTTCTTCTTCTTTTTCTTCTTCTTCTTTTGATGACCCCCTTCTTTCCCATTTTACATACGACGGAGTTCTTCTATAACTCCGTCCGTTCATTTTTGGGCATCATTCCCTTGAAGATTCCACCACATGTCGGTGCAATTCTTCATTTTTTTTTCTCTTTTTTGATTTACTCTCCTAAGCGCATACTTATGGAGTTACCTCTTCACTTTAGTTTTTATTTTCCATTTAGCTAACCAATAACGTCGGGCACAGACAACGTTAAATAAAGAGCGCTCTTGGGAGGCATCCCTTTCTTATCACTTTTTGTTCTTTATTTTTGTTTGCTTCTTTTATTTTGCAGGAATAATGCCCCTGTAAGTTCGTTTGGCTCCACCCTTTCCTCTCTTCCTTAGGACTTAGCTGGTGTCCAGCTCAAGCATGGGGGAACGACATCTGTATTCGCCTTATGAATTCGGGGAAGTCATTTTTTTAAAGTATTTACTTTATTGCATCCCCCTCCCTTTTCTTCTACCTTTTTCTTTTTTGTTTTTCTTTTTCATTGAGGGCAATGAAAAATCCAAGCATGGGGGAGAGTTTAGTTGTTTTTTTTCTTTCCTTTCTAAAAAAAATGTTTTAAATTTCTATAAAAAACAACAAAAAAATTTAGTATAGTTTTATTAAGCTTCTTTAGTACTGTTTTTTCTTTAACGAATACAAAACCCAAAAAAATCAAAAAAATCCAAAAAAATTGCTAAAATCTATTTGAAAAACAAAATCAAAAATTATTTTCTATCTTTAGTTCTATGTTTCTTCTAGTGATGTGTAGGCCCGTGCGATTTTGTAGTTTTATGTAGATTTCCTTGAATTGGTTTTCTAAATTTATCATTCTTACATAGCTTAGTTTTACTAATTTCTTGTTCTTAAATATAGGCATCTGTTTTTATATTGTAAGTTAGCAATTTGTAGTTTTTTCTTTTTATTCGGTTAGTTGCGTACGAATGATTGCTAGGTAATGTTATCTCTTTTTCATTTGTGGGGTAATACTTTCTTGGTGTCTAGAACTTGTCTCTAGCTACTCTCAAAACATTTGGGTTGTTTTTACGTACTTTAGAAATGATTTAGGCCACCCTTTGACTCGTTTGGACCTTTCTTGCCCACCAAAAATTTCACCGTTGCAAAACAATTTTTGGGCCTTTTTCCATGTTTCTTTGTTTTTAGCTCCATCTTTCATTTCATTATTTCGCCAAAGCCAAAATACCTTTCCTATTTCACACTAAACTTTGAGCTTAAATATTATGTTTGTGAAGGGTTATTATCTTTGAAAATGAAAAGGAAAATTATTAGTTTGCATTTGGAGCTCTCTTTTATGAAAGTAAAAAAAGTTATTATCAAAATGTTATCAAATAAAAAAAAAGTGAAAAAGTTTATTTGTGGCCAAATTTTGAAAAGAAAAAAATTTCATGGCCTTGTCTTGTAGTTTGAACTGGAGAAAAGACGTACTTGTCATTTCTCATTTTTTTCATTTTTTTTCATTTTGAGCTCACCCTTGGTTTAGTGTGATTTACCCGCCATTTTTATTCTTGAGTTTCTATTTCTAATCATTTACCTAAGCCAAGTCTTTATGCCTATTGAAGTCCTTTTGATCTTTAGACGTGAATTCGTGTAGTGGATAGAGTGTGATCGGACAAGCCTATGGCCACCATCATTGATGGATTTCTTTGGAGGTTATCTTGAGGTGATTAAGGGATAATTCTTATTCTAGCAACCTAGTAGTTTGTTCAATGCGCCGTTTATTTAGAACCTCTACTTTTATTTTTCTTATTTTCTTACATTTTGGATGCCTTGTTTTAAAGATTTAGAAATATGTAATTCTTCCTTATGTTCTAATGATATTTTTAGGTCTCCATTTTCAAGTTTTTTATTGTGCACTTCTCACCCCACTAGTTGTTAACATAAAAAATTAGGATAGTTTAATTTTTCATATTTTGGTTTTATTAATTATGAAACTTAAAATAGTTCTCTTGCTTTTATTTTTTTCCCTAGTTTTCATTTTCATTTTCATTTTCATGTGAGAATTTGATGACTATTTTTAGTCATCGGTTTTTGGGGTAGTTTAGTATGCAAAATGCCTAAGTTTATTTATATTTTATGCTTGTTATGTTTTTATTTCATGTTTTAATGTCTTTTTATAATATATTAATTCCTAGTTTAATTATGTGTTTTATGAATTTTTATGTTTAATTTTATGTTCTATGTTTACTTGTGTTTTGTTATGAATATAACTATTATTATGTTATGTTATGTTTTGTTTAGTTTTAATAACTAATATTATGTTACTTATTTGTGTTATGTTTTGTTATATAACTAATGTTATTATGTTTTATTTTCTTGTAGGTACATGCTACATGATGCAGCCCACTTCAAGTCAAATCCGAGCCTCCACTGGATGCAGCCCTCCACAAGATGCAACCCGAGCCCTTGAAGACAGCATACATGCAACCCTTGAAGTTTGGAGCAGCCTGGCCCCTTCCCTTGACTCCTATCCGAGCCCAAGCACCCCTCCTACCCGAGCCCAACAATAATAGCCCACCTAGCATCCCATTTAATCCATGCAAGGGCCGCCCCCTCTCTCTCTCCTCATTAATTTCCACATGCATTCACCTCCCCGTTATGCATGGCTGGCCCCTTTCTTTCTCCCCTCTTTATTCTATATTCACCCCCCTCTCTACTTTACATTCTCTCTTATCATTCCCATAAATGAAAAGCAATGAACCTCCCATTTTTCTCTCTCCCTCATTTAATGCCATGCATGAACATCTCTCCCTTTACATGGCCGGCCACCCCCATGACCCTTCATATTTCCTTCTATTTTCTAGAATCTTCCTCCTCTCCTATAAAAGGAGGCCCATGCCTTATGTTGAAGGGTTAAGCTTTAAGAGTTATAAAGTTTTGGGGTTAGAAAAATTGTGAGAAAGTTTGTGTTTAAGTTTTTAAGCTTCGTGAAGTTTGGAGTGCTATTGCAAGTAATTTTTCTTCCTTGTTATAATTTTCTTTCCTTGTTGTAATTTTTGCTTTAGTAGAATAATATTGTCTTGTTCTTATTATTGTGCATCCCTTTTTCTATTAAGCAATGAAAATGTTATTTCCTTCTCTTATTTTGGTTTCCCTTTCAATTATGCGTAGCTAATTTCCATTAGCATTCGATCGTGAGGATCCATGAAATGAGATGAGGTTTTCCTTTTTTTTAGTTTTAGTTTTGTCTAAATTATTATCGATCCTTCTTTGATTTTTCTAGTGTCGACTCCGTATTTCTGGTATACGGTAGTAGGCATTTGATCTTATTTCATAGAAGTCGAGATACTCGTTGATTTGAAAGATCACTCAAAGAAGGAAGGAGTTGAACGCAACCCTAGAGATAGGATGAGGTAAATCCTTCGGATTGGAGTCAAATCCAATAGTGCGGGTCACTTCGGTAATGCGACTTTAGGTCATTTTGACTTGTAAAGAGATTTCGGTCAAAACGTCTATAAGTTAGGGGATTTAATGCTCTAGCGAGATTACTTCCTAATTTCGGATCCGTCACGGTCGAGTTTAATTTGTAAATTTGAATCTATATTTTTATCCTTCTCGTCTCATTTCATGGTGAATCATTGATCGAATGCTAGATTTCGCAATATTTTATTTCTCTTTTAATTAAGCTTAGTTAATTTTCATTTTCAAAACTCATCAATCATTCGGTAGGATAATAGAGTCGTTATGAGTAATAGTACTTGCCTTCCCCGAGTTTTTATACGACCTTGAATTATTTATATCACTATATTATAAAATTATAGGTACACTTGCCTATTCAGATTGTAGTCCGTGATACGATTTTGACCATCAGGTACCGCATGACGGTACCTCGATAATTACGATGCGGCCATGTGTCAGTGTGGGATTGGAGAATTTGAATGATGGGCTTGCTGGAGAAGCCACCAATTGGGGTTACTGCGCGGTAGTATCTTCTTACCGCCCGACGGTAGCGCTCTGTACAAATAAGCGTTTTGAATCACGGCCGTTTGCCAAGATCCGATGCTGTGCTGTGGTTTCTGCTGGTCTAAGTACGTGGGATGAGAATTATCCCTTATTATAAACCTAGCCTTTATCTTTCTATGAGTTAGAGAGAAGGGAGAGAAAGGAAAAGGAAGAAGAAGGGCAATCTTGCCATTGCCAGAGCTTTGGAGCCACAAATCGCGAGCCGAGTCCAGATCTACGAAGAGCGGCCGAGTGCGGTTCTTTCCATCGGTTTGGATTTTGATCTATGGATCCAAAGAGGACTTCAAGAGTAACGATCTTCCTCCTTAGACAGGTGAAGTCCTTTGTTTTGGCATGCAAGGGTAGACGCTCCACGAGCACGCAAAACCGTTTCTCCTAACGAATTAATTGGTTGTATCCCCATTATCTTTACATTATAATCCGAAATTACAGTACGGGATAAGCATGTTGTGTGAAGCCTATCTAGACAGGTTGGTCTGGATTGGTGATGGTTATCTTGTTAGTTTGCGTGTCGAAGAATACCTCATGGTTAAATGAGTATTTCAGAGTTGCGGGGTATGTAGGTCGCTGCCAAGAGAGTTCTGGAGTTGGTCTCCAGGAAAATACCAAAGTTCTGGGGAAGAGATCGAGCTCTAACCCTTACAGTGTGGTGGTAGCGCTACCGCCGACGGTAACTCCCAGTGAGTCTTTTATGAGGCATATCTCTTGGAGACCAGGGGGACCTGTATGTTGAGTTGTGAGCTTAAATTGCTCTGCTATGGTGTCCATGAGAGCCAGTATTGGAACATAACGTGGTTATGTATTGGGTGACTGGGCAAGGGGAGGCTGACCCATGTCGTGGCCTGCGCGCCTGACGGTTTGACCAATAGG
This sequence comes from Platanthera zijinensis, assembly GCA_039513925.1. Taxonomy (NCBI): domain Eukaryota; kingdom Viridiplantae; phylum Streptophyta; class Magnoliopsida; order Asparagales; family Orchidaceae; genus Platanthera; species Platanthera zijinensis. The sequence continues at coordinate 166,404,508 of CM077086.1, forward strand.
ATATGGCTAACCTGTACCCACCCTATGACATTCGACTTGGAGTGAGTCACTGGCTTGTATCTGAAGGTAATAGATCGCCTTTGACTTTGTTGGAGCATAGGATGAAGTGAGTCTTATGCTACAGGCTGCAAAGACTAGAAATACTCATACGTACCGTTTTGAGAATGATGGTGGGACTTGAATCTCAGCACACCGATAATGGGCCCTGAGTGCACAGGGCGTATGGTCGGTCGTACCAACGTCTATGGTGAATGATGCTTAAATTGCGTGTTATATTACCATGTTTTGTACATGCTGTTTACCTACAGGGAAGGAGCATCATCGCCCCAGGAGTGGGGCAGGGTTATTATAATTTGGTCAGCTAAAGCTATCAGTTGCCTTGTTTGCCATATCTTTGTGGTTTGTTCCCATACAGGTGTTGGGTATCCAAGCGAAAAGTAGCGTGCCAAAGCTCTTTGGGTTATGTCGGCCCTCGAAGGCCAAGAAAAGTTTCATTAATACTTTCATGTGTTGCCGGTCTGCGTACCAATGTATGCAAAACACTCTAATGCATTAGAAACAATTTGTAAGGCCCTAAGACCATAATCTTTTGTGTATTTTGTTTAACATTCCTACTTTTGGTTTAGTGGACATTTGTGGGGTTGACTTCTTAATACTTTTAATACTTCCGCTAGAATGCACTCTGAGTTAGGATGTGCATTTGGTTTGGTTTCAATGCGTAGCTCCACTGACTGTCCGTGGAATATGGCGTGGGGCCCCGACCAAACCTTCTGATACATCCTACGTGACGGATGGGGTATTATAGTTGCAATCCGGAGAGAAACCCGTAGCTGTTGTCTGATGGCAACTCATTGTTGGGGTATGGTGGCAACCCGCAGCCGCGGTCTGGTGGCAACTCGCTATTGTGGTCTGATAGCAACACGTAATTGCGGTCTGATGGCAACCCGCAACTGTGGCTTGATTGCAACTTGCAGTTGCAGTTTGGTAGCAACACGCAGTTGTGGTTTGGTGGCAATATGCAGCAACGGTCTGGTGGAAACCCACAGCTGCGGTCTGGTGGGAACTCGCAGTTGCAGTCTGGTGGCAATCCGCAGTTGCGGTCTAGTGGCTACCCGCTGCTGTGGTCTGGTGGTAATCCGCAGTTGCGGTCTGGAGGATATCCTCTATTACGGTTCAGTGGCAACCTAGGATTGTAAACGCATAGTTAGTCTCCATTGTATAGTCTTGTGGTTTGATGCAGTCAAATCGCATAGCCCGCGCGGCTTGTAATTAATCCCACATCACTTGTTGTATTCTCCTCTCTCACCTATCTTCTATAAATAGGGGGCATACCTTTGTATTATTTACTTTTTTGAAGTAAAAAAATTTGCTTTTTATTTAGCTATTTTTTCATGGTATCAGGGCTAATCGGTCCTTTACTCCAATTTACTGTGTGGCTTCTTGTTAGAGCTCACAGTTTCTCTTTCTAACCACCTGTGATCTCCCTCCATCCCTTTGCATCGCTCCTCTTGCGACTTGTTCTTTGCTTGCAGCTTTTGCTATTTGCATGGCTTCTGCTATATTCGTGCGACTTCTACTGTATTCGCGCGATCTTCTGCTTTTAGCCTTCCTACGATTTTCCTTGTTCGTGTGGCCTTCGGTCTCTTTCTAATCGTGCAGTTAGAGTTTCTCTTCTACTCTGCACAATTAGTCCGCGTGTCTATCTCCTTCTTACCAGAGCTTTGCTCTCGTTCTCTCGGCTAATGTTATCTTGTCCACCTATCAAGAAGCACTTGTTATTCCTTATTGGAAAGACACAATGGATGAGGAGATGAAAACTCTACCTAAACAGGGTACTTGGACTCTTGTCCCACCATCCAGGAGCTGATGTTGTTGGTCGTCACTGGGTCTTTGTGATCAAGTTTCTTCCTAATGGTACCATTGATTGTATAAGGCTCCACTTGTTGCCAAAGGTTTTTCTCAGACCTATGGTGTGGATTTCTTTGACACCTTCTCTTATGTTGCTCGGATTACTACAATTTACGTTCTCTTTTATGTGGCTATCAACAGAGATTGGGATATATCTCAATTGGATGTCAAGAATGTCTTTCTTTATGGTGATTTACAGGAGACAGTCTATATGGAGCAACCCCATGGGTATATTGCTCAGGGGGAGTCTCAAGTATATAAATTGAGAAAGACAATCTATGGTCTTAAGCAAAGTCAGCGAGCCTGGTTTGAGAAGTTCAATGAAATTATTTCTGTTATTGGGTTTGCTTGAAGCGTTGTAGATCACTCTCTATTCATTCACAAAATCTCGGTTGTCCTAGTTGTTCTTGAGATTTATGTGGATGACATTCTTTTTACAAGGGATAATAAGAAGGGAATTGACTTGACAAAGAAGCATCTTCTTCAGTATTTTTTTACAGAAGATATGGGGTCTCCCAAGTACTTTCTGGGGATTGAGATTGTAACACCCCCATCCATCATGTAGAATATAAAAGAAGGTCCGACCTGGGTCCCATGCCATATTCCACGGACAGTCAATGGAGTTATGCATTGAAACCAAAACATTCACGTATCCTAACTTAGAGTTGCATTCTTGCGAAAGCCTTTTAATTACAAAAAACCCAACACCAGGAATGTCCACTGACCAACTGAGGAATGACATAACAATACATAAAGTGTTTGGCTTTAAGACATTACAATCTATAAATATGTCTTACATACATCAACACTGAAATAGGAGTTTAGTTGTTATATTCCTCAGAGTTTTCTCTAGAGGGGGTGAATAGAGATTTAATTTTTTTTCAAATACTTTTATTAATTCACAGAATTTGCATTTACCTAAACTATAAACCAGAATCAGATACAGTTAATTAAAATCATTGCACATCAACACAAAATAAGAAATAAAAGAAAAATCATAGAAGACACAAGGATTATAGTGGTTCCCCCTCAATATAGGTACATCCACTCTTTTATCTCCTTGGTAGGAATTCACTATCACAATGTCTGAATCTTTTGATCAAGAGACTCTTAGAACCACACAAGATCTTTTGATAAGGATATCTTGAACCGATTACAATCTGAGTTTTTTCTCAAGGAGACTCTTAGAACCTCTCACTAAATACTTTGTAGAAGGATTCTTAAAACTCTTTTTCTCAAATATAAAAAAGAAAATTAAGAGAAGATTTGAGTTAAGATGTTTCTTATCTTAGAGTCCTCTCTTCAGATTTCTGAGGACAATTAATGATGATCTCTGAAACTTCTGATGAATTTCTGAATATCAAAATAACAAAGATTATGAGCCTAATCTCCAAACGATCTTTCAAACTCTTTCTCTGAATTCATTGCAACTTTCTCTTGAGAAGAAAAAAAATACTAATTCTCTTATCATATTCAACATCTATCAAACCAATCGACTAATACTGGACGAGATTCAAATACAGATGATAATCTTCCAAGTTTTCTCTGTCGAATTCAATCTTCTCATGATCTGATATGATTTTTTTGATTGTCTGCTATTGATGATTGATAACCTGTGATTGTTTCTGATTATCTGTGATTCTCTCTAGTTTTTTTGTATCTCATCATATATATATATATCGACATCCTCTAACATCTCCAAGAATCTGTTATGTAAGCCCCTTCTTGATTTAATTCAGATTGAAGCCACAAAACAATTTCTGTTAAAAAATTCAGCCGATGTAACGTCGAGTTCTTGTTGATGCAACATAGATTTCTGACTTTCTGTATGAAATCTCTGTAGTCGACGTTCCATTGATATCATGTCGAAGCTTACATTGATTTAATACTTAAGTGTCATTTACTTATCCAAATTAAGTTTCTCTGGCTTCAATTCAAAGTAACGTCGAATAGCAGTTGACGTTATGTCGAGATCTAGTCGACGCATGTTAGCAATTCAAGATTTTTCTCTTCAATTCAATTGTCCTTATATATATATCCTTTATATCACTGACACCCTAGGACTTCTAAGACCAAATTACCCTCATTATATAACATGGTAATAGACCTAGGATGTAAAATCACTAAACATAATTTGTTAAGCTAAATCATAAGAGTTTTTCCCAATAATCTTCTCTATTTAACTTAACAAATTTACAAAACTTCAAAAATGATTTTACAATTGTACAATAATAAATTATACAAAATTTTAACTGAGCATGTACTCATAATAGATAAGAATGATAAAAGATATAGATATAAGACAACTGAATATATGAGATTTCCATAAAATTTTTTAAAGATACCAACATACTCCACAAAAATTTGTACCTTCATAATATATTTTTTCTAAGAAGGATTTTTATTTTTTCTGGTGAAAACTTGTACATCCTTACTAAAATTTTTAACAGATGAATCTTGATATTCCTCTTGAGCTGTCACAACATCATCCACAGCTTCTCTAGCAATCAGAAGAATATTAGCTAAATTTTCTTTCATTGACTCCCCCTAGAATAATGCATCAGAACAATGAATAACATGATCATTTTTTGTTATATTTTCATCCGAATAGGTTGATTTTTAGCTATTTGTTCTTCTGTTTCTCTAGATAAAAGAACTATATAAGTCTTCCTAAGGAGAGCCTCATCTTCTTCTAAAGGTTCCATGTACTGTTCTTTCTCAGATATCTCCCCTTCTGAATCTCATAAGCTAAGGAGATTAAGAAAGATCCTATAACTTCTATGGAGACCAATTTATTTTGAATATTTTTTTATAGAACTTTATACCTCAGAAATCTGATTAAGCATATTTTCAACAGAGGATTTGCAATTTGAAGCACGCTCATCTATAAGAGATGTCAATAAAGCAGTTGTTTGTTGTATGGCTTGAAGAATAATTTTGTTAATATTCAATGTCTCTGATGTTGATCTACAGCATGACTGTGTTCAGGAGAAAGTAGAACATTATGGTGTTGCATATCTATATCTATATTTGGAAGTTCAATGTTGATATTTTTATTTAAACTTAACTTTAGAATATTATTTTGTGATGGAAGCTCTCTCGTAATTATGGGAATTACTAATTCATGAGAAGCATCAGCTAGAGATGTTTCTGTTGTTGGAACTGTCTCATCTATTAATGGTGAGGATGGGGAGAAACTTCTTTCTTTGAACAAGGTATTAGTATTTGTCTAGTTTTCTTTGAGAATAAAATAATAGTGAGTCTCTTTTTAGGTGGTATATTTAATCCTTTTGATTTGCACTGAGTAGGGTAGTGCAATATTAATATCTGACTCATAAGGTCATATATGTATTATCCTTATGGATGGACTTATGACCTGTAATATGCATAATACACTTCAATTAATCTTCTTTCTCAAAACCAAAATTCACATCAAATGCAGTTGAACTTTGGGAACAACATCATGTGCTGATATCTTGCACCAGTACCTTTCCCACTATATCAACAAGAAACTCATATTCTTCTGAAAAATCTTTCTCTTTTCAAATGAATTGCTTTATCCTTAGAGAAATTCATCTTTACCAGAGCTTCCTTAATTTCTTATTCAGTTAGTTCAACATCTCCTTCTCCTGATGGCAGATCAAATGTTGTCTGTATATATTCCGCGAGTATACTGACCTATGATCCATTTATCTGCCCTATCATTTAGTAATCTTCATCTATTGTAACTGAACTAATGAACTCAACTAATTCCACAGAATATAATAAACATTTTATAGTGATTAATTTATTGAAGCCAATGTTTGTAAATAATTGCAAAATTCCTTTGAATGAATCTCCTACAGCTGCAAATGATTTGAGATCAATACTGAATCCCGAATTTGTCTTAGTTGCCATTTGAATCCCTGCAAAAGTTCAAGAGAGGACGGAGAAAAGAGTAGAAAGAAAATAGAGTGGAAAATATGAAGAGTTTGGAGAGAAATAGACGATACGTCGATAAATTAGGGTATAAATAATTTTGTTAGCCGACGCGGCATTAATTTCTTTTCGATGTATACATAAGTATGATAATCGACACACACATTGAATAAAATCAATGTTGCGTAGAATGGATCCAATATTCTTCACAAGCACCATCTCTTAGACGTTACATCGAATAGAATTTGACGCTTCATCGATTTCTATTTAATGTTACGTCGAGTGCAGACTTAAAAATTTAAGTCTTATGCAGGTTTTTCCAGCAATATTTGTAGTTAAAATTAATAAATTTAAGATTACTGATCTTTATCAAGCTATCTCTTTGTCCAGTCATATGCCTGGAGCATTCACTGTCCAGATACCACTGCTGATTTATGGAAGGGCACTTTTTTCCGCACATGAATTTAAACATTAGTTGAGATTCAAGTTATCTTGGACCCATTACTTCTTTTTCCATTATAGGGAGTAATGAAAGTATATGAAAGCCTTTCATAATATCCCTTAGGATAAAAGAGTGTTGGTTTGTTAAATCAGTAGCTTCCAATTATATGACCTTTGACAAAATAATCATGATAAACATCATTTTCAAAAAAATTCTGATATAAATAATTGTTCTCAAAGGATATGCACCCACTTGAAGTCGACACAAAATTTGGAAAGCGTTGATTTGATGTCAATGTTTCACAAGAGTTGTGTCAATATGAAATCGACGCATGTTCTTAATTCATTGAAACTACAGATTTTTGTTTCTTATCTATAATTGGTTGTTTATTTGCAACACTTTTTCCTTTAAACTTTCTCTTATCATTATTGAAATTTGAAGAGTTATTATGTACTGTTGTAGATGGTACTTCCTTTGCTTTAATGAATGTTATAGGTTTTTTTCAAAGCAGGTTTATTATCTATTATTACTATCTTGTTAGGGTTTGCTCCTAAGTCTAAATGATCAAACATTTTCTTAAGGTTTTCAGTAATATTTTTAAGCTGATTACTCCTTCCATTCAATGAGTCCTCAAAGACTTTTACCTTTGATAGTTCTTCTTTCAATGAAGAATTGTTTCTATTGCATCTCTAATCTGTTGCTTCAAATTATTTATCTCAAATTCTAAATGCTTATCTTGTTCTATTTGCTTAATATCATCAGCACCGTCTTCATATATTTTCAACTTTTGCCTTAATGATTTGATTATCTTTTCAAGTTCTATTTGATCTATACAGAGTCCACTAAAACATATCTTTAAATCATCAGAAGTAAAGTCTATATCATGAAAATAATCTGATGCCTCAATTGAATCATGATCAGATTCTATTTCTATAGCCATGAAACAAGCTTCTTCAACATCTTGTTCCTCTTTATTATCTGATGAAGAACTAGATTCTGAGCTTGTGTCACTCCATGTTTTAATAATAAAACATTTTCCCTTTCTCTTATCTTTTTTCTTCAGATATTTCTTCTTTTGATCCTTTGAGCTTGATCTTTCTTTTTGATGTCCTGGACATTCTGTTGAAATATGTCCTTGTTTTCTACAAGTAAAACAAATTATCTTCTTATTGGGAGTCTTGTCAATTTTTAGTTTTCCTATAATCTGTCTCTTCTTCTTGAACCTTCTGATTTAATCCATTTTCTAAATCTTGTTACCAGAAGATTGAACATTTCATTTTTTGTAATAGATGGTTCATCTTCAGTAACTTTGAATGCAACTAATTTTTCTCTAGATGATAAGCTATTCTCTTTAGCTTCAGTTTTTGCTCTACTTTTTAATAATTACACATAAGATTTCAATTTCCCAAGCAAAGCATCTATAGTGATTTCCTTATGACACCTTGCTTCTCTAATAGTCCAAATTCTGGAATCACATGTACTAGGAAAACACATGAGTAACTTATCATTAATTTCTATGAGAGATATGTCCTTATTTAGTCCTTTTAACTCATTAATTATCATACTGAATCTGTCCTACATCTCTACTATAGATTCATGAGATTTCTTCTAGAAATTTTCATAGTGAGAGATTAGAAGTGATCTTCTATCATTTCTATCATCTGCACTTCCATCAACAATCCTTGAGAGTGATTCTTATATCTCTTTTGCTGAGAGACATTCTGTAACTTTTTGAAATATGCCATCTGACATGGTAGAGACTAAGATATTCATAGCTTTTGCATCATAATCTTTAACTCTCTTCTCTACATCAGTTCATTCATTTCGTGGTATAGGTTCTGCAGTTATATAACTATCTGCATCCCTTTTATATGGCATTAATGGCCCTGTTAATATTGATTCAAAAATGCCCTCATCAATAGAGTTCATATAAAATCTAATTCTTATTTTACTGAGTGTAAACTTATCAAGATTACAGACTGGTGACCTAGTAGATGTAAATCCTTTGAAAGTATTTGAAGACATTTTTGTAAATAAAAATTTGAATTTATTTTTGCAGTTGAAGTGATCTTTTGATCAAGGTGTTAACCTTTTATAGATTAATCTTATATAGATTAGCCAATTAATGATTAACCTCCCTCTAATACTAATTGAAATAGGAGTTTAGTTATTATATTCCTCAGAGTTTTCTCTAGAGGGAGGTGAGTAGAGATTTAATGTAAATTATTTTCAAATACTTTGATTAATTCACAGAATTTGTAATAAATTATAAAACCGAATCAAATGCAGTTAATTAAAATCACAACACAATAACACATAATAAGAAATAAAAGCAAAATCACAGAAGACATAAGGATTATAGTGGTTCCCCCTCAATCTAGGTACATCCACTCTTCTACTCCCTTAGTAGGAATTCACTATCACAGTGTCTGAGTCTTTTGATCATGAGACTCTTAGAACCACACCAGATCTTTTGATAAGGAGATTTTGAACCAATTACAATCTGAGTCTTTTCTCATGGAGACTCTTAGAACCTCTCACTAAATCCTTTGTAGAGGGATTCTTAAAACTCTTTTTCTCAAATGTAAAAAAGAGAATTAAGAGAAAATTTGAGTTAAGATTATTCTTCTATTAGTGTTCTCTCTTCAAATTTCTAAGAATAATTATTGATGATCTATGAAACTTCTGATAAATCTCTGAATATCAAAATAATAAAGATTATGAGCCCAATCTCCAAATGATCTTTCAAACTTTTTCTCTAAATCTGTTACAACTTTCTCTTGAGAAGAAAATACTAATTCTCTTATCAGATTCAGCAGTTATCAAATCAATCGACTTATACTGGAAGAGATTCAATTGCAAATGATAATCTTCCAAGCTTTCTCTGTCAAATTCAATCTTCTCACATTCTGGTATGATTTTCTTGATCGTCTGCTGTTAATAATTGATAACATGTGATTGTTTCTGATTATCTGTGATTCTCTTTAGTTTTTTTTGTATCTCATATATATATATATATTGACATCCTCTAATGTCTCCAAAAATAAGTTATGTAAACCCCTTCTTGATTTAATTCAGATTAAAGCCACAAATCAATATCTGTTAAGAAATCCAATCAACGTAACGTTGTGTTCTTGTCGAAGCAACATTGATTTCTGACTGTCTGTATGAAAATCTTTATAGTCGACGTTCCGTCGATATCATGTCAAAGCTTATGTTGATTTAATCCTTAAGTGATGTTGACTTGTCCAAATTAAGTTGCTTTGATTTCAATTCAAAGTAACGTCGAATTCCAGTCGACGTTGAATTGAGATCTACTCGACACATGTTAGCAATTCATGATTTTTATCTTCAATTCAGTATGTCTTGTATATATATCCTTCATATCACTGACATCCTAGAACTTCTAAGATCAAATTACTCTTAATGTACAACATGGGTAATAAACCTAGGATGTAAAATCACTAAACATAATTTGTTAAGCTAAATCATAAGGGTTTTCCCCAACATGCACACAGGCCGGGCATAAGAAAAAACATTATACATTTTGCATTTAAGCCTTCCAGGGCCATCCAATAGCAAAAAGGGCTTCAACCCGCTACTTCCCACTGGGCTCTCCTGCACCTGCACAAGGACAATCCACCAAGACGTGACAAACAAGGTAACAGTCAGCTTTAGCTAACAAATTTATAACAATCCCACCCATCAATCGGGGCGACGGTGCTCCTTCCCTGTAGGTACGTAGTATGTATATATATAGACATAAGAACATGCAATTTAAGCACCATTCATCACAGACGTTGGCGCGCATGGCCACACATCCCATGCATACCAAGCATATTATCAGTGTACTGAATTCCCAGTCCCACCATCATCCTCAGTCCCATACTGATGGTTTAACAATGAGAATTTACCAGTCATAAGTTATTATGCTTATGGCACAGTTATCGGTCATAAGCTATTATACTTTCGAAACAAATATCGATCATACGCTATTATGCTTCTGAAGCATTTGTTAGTCATTAACTATTACGCTACTGGAATCTCCCTATGCTCATTGACAACATACATAACTGTGTTATGTTCTAAGGTTGGCTCTCACGACCACTATAGACGGGCACTCCAAGCTCGTAGCTCAATAAGTTAGCCCCTAGTCTCCAAGAGATAGGTCTCACAAACATAGCTCACTAGGAGCTACCGCTAGTGGTAGCACTACTGTTGGGTGGTATCAGACAGAACAAAAATTCTATCCACTTTTCCGGGTGTTTCCTTGAGTTAGCATCCAAGACTCTTTATAGCACTCTACATCACTCAGAACTCGAAAATAGCGTACTCATCACTGAGTGTTCTCTGGCATGCAATCAACAAAATAACCATCACCAATCCAGACCAACTTGTCCGGATGGGCTTCTCACATCATGTTTATTCCGTACTTTAGTTTCGGATTCTATATGCAAGTTTACTACCGGGGATATCATCGATCAACCCATTGGAAACTTCCTGTTCTACAATTGGTGAGGGTTTCCATGCATATGTCAAATAAGGACCTCACATGTCTAAGAAGGAAGATCTTTATCCTTTTATATCACTTAGGAGCCATGAAATTGCAAGAGATACAGATGTAAGAATTTGCAACACCTTCCTCCCCATATATCTAGCTTTGGCTCGCAAATCCGACCACAATAATACCTTCAAAAGCTCTCTAAAGAGCTGGATCAGCCTTTCTCTTCTTCTTCCTTCTTCCTCTTCTTCTTTTCCTCAACATTAGAAGAGAGCGATAATGAAAGAGAAAATGAGAATGAAATTCTCACCTCTGACCCTTAACACTCACGGGCAAAACCTTAGCCATCTGATCTCCGGGCCAAAAGGAATGGATGGTCATGATTTAATCTGCTATTATTTGTAAATTCTCTACCATCGCGTGATAACACCCTATCACCTGGCGGTAGCTTAGGCGGTGGAGGTAGTCTTATCCAGCAACACTTTGCCTCTTAACGACCGCCTCAGTATTGCTCAACATGTGGCATGCTATCGCCAACGATATCACTATTGTCTGGAGCTAGCAAATTTGAATTCATCAATTTTTTGACTGCATCGATTCGATTGGATCGACAGCACGGATTCAACTGGATCGACTTCATCACTACTGCCATCAATATCTTGCTATCTTCTGGCGGTAGCTTCCAATAAACAAAAAATTTATTGTTTTCAATTATGGGAAACCTGGGGTGTTACAGAGATCTCCCGAAAGCCCAATTCTATAGTTCTTTCACAGCAGTAGTATGCTTTGGATCTTTTGAATGACAAGTGCTGGAATGAAGATTCACCTCTTATTGAAGATGTCACCAGATATAGACTGCTTATGGGAAAACTCATCCATCTGACCGTCACAAAATTGGATATCTGTTATGTTATAGGAAGAGTGAGCCAGTTTATGCAAGCTCCTAAGGAGTGTTATTTACAATCGGCTCTAAAAGTCATAGAATATGTGAAAGCCGCTCCGAGAAAAGGTCTTTTGTTTCAGAAGAGGGTTCATTTGAGGATTGAGGCCTATTCTTATGATAGCTATACAGATGATAAGGAAGATAGAAAATATACATCTGGTTTCTGTACCTTCATAGGAGAGAATCTAGTCAGGTGGAAGAGCAAGAAACTGGCTGTAATTTTCAGGTCAAGTGTTGAAGTCGATTATAGAAGCATGACTTTGACTACCTGTGAGCTGAAATGATTGCAGACACATATGTTTGATTTAAGAGAAGTTTATGATCATCTCATGCCTATGTTCTGTGACAATAAGGCAGTTATATATATTTCAAGAAATACAGTCTTTCATGAGAGGACAAAAGTATATTAAAGTTGATTGCCACTTTATCAGAGATGAGATATTGAAGAATCAAATATGCACTCCATTCATTACCTCTGATAAATAACTAAGTGATATTTTCACCAACCAATTACCTCTTTTTTGGACATTTATAGCAAGCTGTGCATGATTGGCATACATACTCCATCTTTAGGGGGAGTGTTGAAACTTATTGAGTACGGGCGATCTGGAGAACTAGTCTCGGCAGTCTGCTAGTTTGGTGGTCTGATAGTTTGGCTTGGCAGACTGGTTGTTTAGCAGATCTTGGCAATTTGATAAACCGCAGTTGCTAGTCAGCTTTCCGCAGAGCTGTCTAGGAGGTTTTCCTTCTCGGGTTGCAGTCTGGAGGGCAACCCACAGCTGTGGTTTGATGGCAACCCGTAGCTGCGGTCTGGTGGTAACCTGTGGACGCGGTCTGGTAGCAACCCGCTATTGCGGTCAGATAGCAACACGATGTTACGGTCTAGTGGCAACCCGCAGCTACGGTATGATGGCAACCCGCAGTTGCGGTCTGGTGGCAACATGCAGCTGTGGTCTGGTGGCAACCCGCGACTGCGGTCTGGTGGCAACCCGTAGCTACGGTCTGGTGGCAACTTATAATTGCAATCTGGTGGCAACCCGCTGCTGCAGTCTAGTGGCTGCCCATAGCTGCAGTTTGGTGGCAAATCACACTTGTGGTCTGGCGGCTATCCGCTATTGCGGTTTGGTGGCATTCCAGAATTGTAACCGCATAGCCTGTGCAGCTTATAATAATTAGTTCCACATCGCTTGTTGTATTCTTATCTCTCCCCCATCTTCTATAAATAGAGGGGCATACCTTTGTATTATTTACCTTTTTGGAGCAATAAAATTTGCCTTTTATTTAGCTCTTTTTTCATCCCTACCCCTACAAGGCGAATGTGGTTGATTGTCAGTGGGTCTTTATCATCAAGATTCATCTTGATGGAACTATATTGATCGCTATAAGGCTAAGCTACTTGCCAAAGACTTTACTCAAGACATATGGTGTGGACTTCTTTGACACCTTCTCCCCAGTTGCTCATATTAACGCAATCTATGTTATTTTATCTATCGATGTTAATGGGGATTGGGAGATGTCTTAGTTAGATGTAAAAAATACCCTTCTTTATGGAAATCTATAAGAAGTGGTATATATGAAGCAACCTCCTAGGTATATTGCTCAGGGTAAGTCTAAGATATGTAAGTTGTGGAAGATAATATACGGACTAAAGCAAAGTCCACGGGCCGGGTTCGACAAGTTTAGCAAAATTACCATATTTATTAACTTTGCTCGAAGTTCTGCAGATCATTCTCTCTTCATATGCAAGACTTCTAAAGGGACAGTTGTTCTTGCTGTCTATGTGGATGACATCCTCCTTACAGGCGATGATAAGAAGGGAATTGATCAAGCAAAGAAACATCTTCTGCAACATTTTGTTGCAAAAGATATAGGATATCCTACGTACTTTATGGGAATAAAAATCTCATGAAAACACAACTCAATAGTGTTCTCGCAATGGAAATATGCGTTGGACCTTTTGAAAGAGACTGTTCTTCTTGGGGCAAGACCCGTACGATGTTCGATGGCCGTTGGTGATGACAAGTGTTGGACTGAGGATTCACCTCTTCTTTTAGATAGTACCAGGTATAAACTACGGGTGGGAAAACTCATCTATCTGACTATCATAAGCCTAGATATCTTCCATGTAGTAGGCGAGGTCAATTAGTTTATATAAGCCCCTAGGGAGTGTCATCTTCGTTTAGCCTTGAAAATACTGTAATATGTGAAAGGGACTCCAGGAAAGGGGTTACTATTTCAGAAGTATAGACATCTGAGGATTGAAGCCAACTCTGATGTCGGCTATACTGACAATAAAGAAGATAAAAAATCTATATCTGGTTTTTGCACCTTTGTGAGAGGAAATCTGGTTAGTTGAAAAAGCAAGAAACAATTTATTGTGTCCAGATCAAGTATTGAAGCTAAATACAAAAGCATGACTTTAACAACTTACGACTTGAAATGGTTACTTGCACTTATTATTGACTTAGGGGAGGTCTATGATTATCCTCTGCCAATATTCTGTGACAACAAAGTTATTATATATATATAATCTAGTTTTTCATGAAAGGACAAACATATTAAAGTTGACTGCCACTTTATCAGAGAAGAAATATTGAAGAATCAAATCTTCATTTTGTTTGTTACTTCAGACAAAGAACTTGCAAATATATTTACCAAACCAGTCCCACTTCTCTTTCAAATATTTGTGACAAGCTGCGCATGATTGACATATATGCTCTAGCTTGGGAGGGGAAAGTGCTAGAACTCATGGTCTTGGCAGACTAGCAGTCAGAAGACTTAAGCTATTGCGGTCTGGCAATTAGAGTTATCTAACCACATCTGTTACTCGTGGTCATCTATAGTGTGGATTAGAGACCGGCAGATACTTCACTAGTAGTCGCTGTTATTGGCCGGTTACCGCACAACTCACTACTGTTTGTAACTATCAGTTCGCTTAGTTTGCCTGTTGTAATTTAGTCCCACATCATTTTTTGTATTCTCTATATCTCCTCTCTCCTATAAATAAGGGTTTATACCCATGTAATGTTAAGTTTGGGGGAATAAAAAACCTATAATTAAAATGCATGCGTATTTAATTCTTTACTACTATATTTTAAAGCTTCTGCAAAAAGATGATATATTGTCTCCAAATTATTTATTTAAAATCTAGTAATGCTAAATCATCTCCCGCCTAATAGACATAAAGTTTCTTTCTCCCATGTCTATGACATCATGACCCGCCCGAAGTGCACTCTGACTTTTATTTTAGATGGGTCGTGACACATGTTATGCCCCTAGTTCATTTCTACAAGCCGTGACTAGTTATTGAAGATTTTTATATTACACACCCTCGAGTCCCGACGTGTCCCGAGGCTGTGAACTCCAGTCATATCTCCTCCTCTTTCCTTCAGCATGTGCAAATCTCTAGCTCGTCTTTAAAGTTACACACCACAGGTCACGTACCTGAGGGCATCACCCTCATGAGTAACTACTGAATTGAAGCCATTCAGGTTGTATTCTTATGATCCAGATTCATACAGTACATGGCCTAGGTCTAGGCCCTGGACCTAGGGCATGTAACATCGATTTATTGCAGATTTGGCAATTTTTCTCGAGAACATTTCCAAGATTAGTTTTGGCAATTTTTCACCAAGCCACGCCCCCATCTCAAGCAGGGGCCTAGGTGTTGGGTACATTGGAAAATGTGTACCTGATTTGGAGAAACCTCACTTAGCTCAATGATATACATCAAGGTGTATTTGATGTTATTTTGAGTTTATATGTATAGGTTAAGTATTGGCTAAAATGCAGAAAAAAGTTTCTAAGTCCATGTGTCGACACTTAAGGAAGTCTGTGTCGACACTTGGAAAAGCTGTGTCGACACCTGAAGCAACTGTGTCGACACACAGAATTTATTAGTCGACATCGACTGTGTCGACACCGGGAGGCAGTGTCGACACACAGAAATATTAGTCGACATCAACTATGTCGACACCGGGAGGCAGTGTCGACACACATGAGTATTAGTCGACATCAACTGTGTCGACACCTTGAGGCAGTGTCGACACACAAATTCTGAGACAATATCAACTGTGTCGACACACAGGACTTGTGTCGACACTCAGTAGAGTTTCAACAATGTTGATTGCTGTGTAGTGAAGAAGTGTCTATGTCGACACAAAGAGGCAGTGTCGACACATTCTACAGATGCAGTGTCAAGAAGCTGTGTTGACACCAAAGGAGTTATATCGACATCACCAAAGCTTGTGTCAACACTTAATCTACTTGTGTCGACACATAATGACAATCAGTCTCGATGCTTTGCTGACAAAGACAAAGGTTCAAGAACTGACTGGAGACTTGACAGCTGTGCATTCCAACAACTTTAATGAAGCTGTCAGACTTGTCAGTAGTTGGTTAGAAACCGGATCAGCTGGTTACCATGGATGAAGTCTATATATATAGATGGATTCTATCAAATGAAAAGAGATTAACAATAACAACAGGCACACCTATTGAAGTATTGATCATTGATCAAGAAAGTGCACGTCACACTGAAGAAGATTTTCGTGAGAAGATCTAAGGAGAATTCAAGCAAGAATTCTGAAGAAACTTCATAAGTTCTGAAGAGTGAGAGAGATCTTCAGCTGTTGAAGTAAAGGTGGAGACATTTACAAGTCTTCTAAGAAGCAGATCTTGAACTATCTGCTAAGAAGGATTCAAACCTATTTCTGGATTCTAAGAAGGAAGCTGGAAGCCAGTCAACTTCAAAGGAGATCAACCCTACTGAGTTCAAATTAAGGAAGCTTTGAATAAAGCTAAGAACAGGTTGATTTTAGCCATTAGTTTTATCAAGAAGCTGATCAAGAAAATTCTTATCCCTTATCTCTCAACAAGGGTAAGAGTCCATCTAAACACTTATCAAATTTTGTAGGATCTTTTCATAGATCTGAGTTATAAGCCTATATTATAAAGGCTGAGTGTAGGAGATATAGATCTCTGAGTGGTAGGGCTTTTGAGCCTGAGTGTAGGAGAACTTTTTCTCTGAGTTGTAGGCCTTGTGGAAAGGCTGAGGTAGGGCTGTTAGCCTGAGTTGTAGGAACCTTATAGGGTTCTGAGTTTTAGGAACCTTTCAGGGTTCTGAGCTATAAGATCTGTGGATCTGAGAAGAAGGAAGAAGTTAGGCCGAATCTAGCACACTGCTAGATAGGTGAAGGGGGAAAGTGGATGTACCCAGACCTTGGGGAACCACTATAAACCTGTGTACAATATGTGATGTGTGTGTGATTGTGATTTCTGTGATGTGATTGCTGTAGAATAGTTAGATTCTATTTTAAGATATGGAAAAATATTCTGCCTTAAGTAAAAAAGGAAAAGAACCTATTCACCCCCTCTAGGTGTTTGGGTTATCTTGAAATTAATTCTATCAAGTGGTATCAGAGAGAGGTTGCTCAAAGAAGGACTTAACAGTCTGAGTAAGATCCTTAAGGCAGATTCAAGATCAAGAAAATAGGTTCAGGAGAAAATTATAAGGAACTAGGTTCTATGAAATTACCCATATGCAGGAAAGAGATTTTTGGAATATGGAAAGAAAGGGTCAGGCTTTTCATGGAGGCTTCTGATCCAAGGATTTACATTACTGTAATGGAAGGTACTTATGTTCCAATGAAGGTGTCAGTTCTAGATGCAAATCAAAGAACTCCCAAAGATTTTTCTGAGATGACTAAGGATGAGATCATCCTGGCAACTATGGATAAAAGAGCCCAGAATATCATAGTAAGTGCCATAGATGATTCAACCTTTCAAAATTTGATTCACTGCAAGACCTCCAAGGAAATGTGGGACACTTTGATAGTCTACATGGAGGGTTTTGAAGAAGTCAGACAAGATAGAAAATCTATGTTGAACCAGGAATATGAGAGTTTCAGACAAGGAAAGTCAGATGGTATAACTGAGTGTTATAAGAAGTTTTATAGAATAGTAAATGAGCTGATATCCTATGGAAGGATCTTCAGTACATATGAACTGAATGATAAATTTCTAAGATCCTTGACAAAGGATTGGGACACTAAGATTCGTGCCATTAGAGAAGTGGCCAAACTTGCAGATATCTCTCCTCCAACTTTGTTTGGAAAATTATTGTCATATGAGATGCAGCTGATGGCTAGGAAAGAGGAAGAGAAAAGTGCTAAAGGGGAGCATAAAGAAAAGTCTGTGTCCTTCAAGGTGGAAGCCACTAGGAAGAATAGGAGGATGTCTCCATCACCTCCTGAGATTGTTGCTGAAATTACTTCAGATAATTCAGACAACCAAAGTTCAGACAGCAGTGACTCAGACAAAGATTTTGCTGCCTTCACAAAGCAGTTTCAGAAATTCTTGAAGAAGAAGCAGTGGAAACCAAGGCCATTCACATCTCAGCCTGTGGATGACTATTATCAAAAGAGGAAGTCATCAAGGAAGGACAGGAGCAGGTCTAAGCCTAGCAAATCTACAACATCAAAGATTGTTTGCTACTGCTGTAATAAGCCTAGACATGTTGTGGCTGAGTGTCCAGACAAAAGAAAGGAGTCTGCTGATAAAAGGAAGACTCAACAAAAGAGCAAGAAGGAGAAATCCTTTGTTGCTAAGAAGGAGAAGAGCTTGACAGACCAATCATCTACAAAGTCTGAATCTAAAGCTGAGACATACATTAGTCTATATGCAGCAGATGAAGAAGATGAGTTTATGCAATTGCTGAACTCTATCTATGCACAAGAAGACCATAAGTGCATGGGACTGATGGATATATCAGAAGAAGACAGGTGCCAGGATCAGCCTGGTCCTAGCAAGGTACAATGTTTTTCTAGTAATTCAGATTGTAGTATTGGCACAGAGTCAGCTACATCTGCATCAAGTGATGTGGATGGGTCTGAGTCTGAAGGTGATATTCATCAGCTGATAGATGAATATGGGAATATGGGGACTTGTTGCAGGCACTAAAGAAAAGCAAGAACCTGGCCAAAACTCAGGCTAAGGAATTGCACATCTTAAGATGGCTGCATCTGACTTAGAGAAAGAGTTAGATCAAAAATTGAATGAGATTGCCAAACTGAAAACTATAACTGTTATTCAGATGGGCACAATCACATACAAAAATGATCTAATTAAAAGTATGGAAGCCAGACTTCAAAAGGAAAAAAGATTTGGTGGCTAGTTATTCCAAGCCAAAATCAGTTTTACCCTTAATAGATGAGTTTATGGCTCAAAAGGGTAAGGCTGGAATAGGCTTTAAAGGTAACACCAGGGCTGTCCAATTCAAGAGAAAGGGCAAAGCCTCAGTCCAGCCACTGAATTTTAAAGTCCCTGTAGTTTTTAGAAAGGTACAAGTGCCTTCTAACAAGTATGACTTTGAGAATACTCATGGTCATAGTAAGAATGAAGTTCTGAATGATAAGAGCGTTTATGTCAATAAGGCAGCCCATGTCCATAAACCCCATGTTCCTAAGAAAACAGTGGGTGTAGCTGCAGCAGTACCAACACAAAACAAAAGATTTGCTGTCAACCAGACTGCCAAGAATGTATCTAAAAATAGATACAACAAATATGAATGATGATGTTGTGGCAAGACAGGTCATTATGCCATAGATTGCTGGCATAACACTAGTGTCAGGAAGAACAACAGTCTACCTGTTAGAAGAGCAGCGGGTAGATTTGGTAAGTATGAAGCTAACTTGAACCAAGGACCCAAGACTTGGGTTCTAAGGAGAGGTAATTCTTTATTGCAGGTGAGTCCAAGTCACCATACCCCTATATGGTACTTGGACAGTGGATGTTCCAGGCACATGAATGGAACAAAGGGATTGCTGAAGGAGTACTTGCCTATCATAAATGGGCATAAAGTAATCTTTGGTGGCTCTCAAAAAGGAATCATCAAAGGATTTGGTAACATTTCTAGTAACCAGATTTCTATCACTCAAGTGGCCTATGTGAAGGGTTTGAAACACAACCTTATAAACATAAGTCAGCTGAGTGATTTAGGATATGACATTTCATTTGTTAAGAATGGATGTCATATCAAAAGGTCAAGTGATCAAAAGGTCATTTTGATAGGATATAGAAAAAGGAATGTGTACTGTCTTAATTTTGAGTGTGAGAACAAAGGTTCTCCTATTTGTCTTGTAGCTGATGAGAGAGCCTCTCATTGTGTTAAATGGCACAAGAGGCTGGCTCATCTTAACTACAAAACTATTGGTCAACTCTTTAGAAAAGAGTTAGTAAGGAATGCTCCAAAAGTTAAGTGCATAAAGGATGGGATATGCTATGCTTGTCAAAAAGGCAAGCAGACAAAATCCTCCTTTCATAGCCTTGAAAACAAGGATTCAGTGAGGTGTCTATACCTCTTACATATGGATTTATTTGGTCCTATGCCAGTTCATAGTCTAGGTAGGAAGGTCTACACTTTTGTGGTGGTAGATGACTATTCTAGATATTCCTGGGTGTTCTTTCTGAGACAAAAATCAGAAACCCCAAATGTTTTATACAGCTTTGTCAAGCAAATTCAGAATGAACTTGACAGTTCAGTGGTCAAAATCAAAAGTGACCATGACACTGAATTTCAATCTGAGAGTATGACAAAACTGTGTGAAGAATTTGGGATTTTTCAAGAATTCTCCTCACTTAGAACACCACAACAAAATGGTATTGCTGAAAGGAAGAATAGAACATTGATTTAGGCTGGTAGAACTCTATTGAGTGACACTTATCTCCCAGAGTATTTTTGGGCTGAGGCAGTAAACACTGCATGTCATGTGATCAAAAGTGCATCTATCACCAAAAGCCACAAAAAGACTCCATATGAGATCATGAAGGGTAAAAAACCAAACTTATCCTATTTTAGGATCTTTGGTTGCAAGTGCTATGTCTTTAACAATGGCAAGTCTTATTTAACTAAGTTTGCTGCCAAATCCCAAGATGGGATATTTGTTGGGTACAACAACAATAGTAAGGCTTATAGAGTCTACAACTTTATTACTCAAGTTGTAGAAGAGTCTGTACATGTTTTCTTTGATGAAACAAGACTGATTAACAGTGAGTTGCCTTGTAGCTCATGCAGTTCTACAGGTATTAATGAGAAAATGGACAAGCTTACCATTACAGAAGAAATAACTGAAGAGCAGGAAGTGGAAAATGGTGGCTACTGTCTAGGGGGAGTACAGGACTCTCTAGATGCAGATGCACACCAAGAGGTGCAGCATATTGAAGAGACTGGAGGTGTTCAACCAGAAGATAATCTACCTCCAGCTGCTAGACACTTAAGGATCATCCAGCAAATCAGATAATTGGTGACCTAAGACATGGAGTGCAAACCAGAAGCAGGAACTTGAACACAGTGCTTTGCTCAAGCTTCCTATCTCAACAGGAGCTAAAGAAATTTGAAGAAGCTATTCTAGACCCACATTGGATTAATGTCATACAAGAGGAGCTGAATCAGTTCAGAAGGTGCAAGGTCTGGGAGTTAGTTCCTAAACCAAAAGACCACAACATCATTGGAATAAAGTAGATCTTTAGGAACAAACTGGATGAAAATGGAATCATTGTGAAGAACAAAGCAAGACTTGTTGCAAAAGGATACATGCAGGAAGAGGGTATTGACTTTGATCAAACCTTTGCCCCAGTAGCAAGACTGGAAGAAATTAGGATGTTCCTTACCTATGCAGCATATCAAGGCTTCAAGGTATTCCAAATGGATGTAAAATCAACATTCTTAAATGGAAATCTAAAAGAAGAAGTCTATATAGGGCAGCCCTCAGGTTTTGTTGATTCTCTTAAACCTGATTATGTTTATAGACTTAGTAAAGCTTTATATGGGTTAAAGCAAGCCCCAAGGGCTTGGTATGAAACCCTGTCTACTTTCCTTATTGAGAACAAATTCTCAAGGGGGAAAATAGACAAAACTCTATTTCTAAGGGAATCCAAAGGTAAGATAATCTTAGTCCAGATTTATATAGATGACATAATATTTGGGTCTACAAAAAACAACCTTTGCAAGAAATTTGCTAAACTTATGCAAGGGAAGTTTGAAATAAGCAGCATGGGAGAACTTAAGTTCTTCTTGGGCCTTCAAGTAAGATAGACTGATGATGGCTTGTCCATATCCCAGTCTAAGTTCACCAAGGAGTTAATTAAGAAGTATGGTATGGAATCATCCTCCACCATGAGAACTCCTATGGGAACAAGTATGCCTATATGCAAAGATGATGCAGGTAAACTTGTAGATGAGTCTCTATATAGAGGAATAATTGGCTCTCTTCTATATCTAACTGCAAGTAGACCAGACATTATGTATGCAATATGTGTCTGTGCTAGGTACCAATCATGCCCTAAAGAATCTCATTACACTGCAGCAAAAAGTATTTTGAGATACCTAAAAGGCACACCTAATCTAGCCATTTGGTACCCTAGGAATAGAGATTTTCTACTGACAGGCTATTCAGATGCAGACTTTGAAGGTTGCAAAGAAGATAGAAAAAGCACAACAGACACCTGTCAATTTCTAGGAGGAAGATTGGTGTCTTGGAGCAGTAAGAAGCAGACTAGTGTGGCAATTTCCACAGCTGAGTCTGAATATGTGGCAGCAGGAAGTTGCTGTGCACAGCTGTTGTGGATTCAGCACCAGCTAGAAGACTATGGTATTCAGGTAAGTAGAACACCTTTGTTTTGTGATTCTACAAGTGTTATTTCTATTGCTAATAATCCTGTTTCACATAGAAGGACTAAGCATATAGAAATTAGATACCATTTTCTTAGAGAACATGTAGAGAAAGAGGACATCTCACTAGTATTTGTCAAAATAGATTATCAGATTGCAGATGTGTTTACTAAGCCTCTAGATGAAACTAAATTCAATAAATTTATAATTGAATTAGGAATGTTGAACATAGATTAGTCTAACAAATTTGGCTAAGTAAATCTGTGTCGACTCATTCAGAGAAGTGATGTCGACACTTCAGTAAATCTGTGTCGACACATCCAGAGAAGTGGTGTCGATACTTCAGTTAGTGGTGTCGACACAACCAGAGTAATGGTGTCGACACTTCTAGAAATTATGTCGACACTTGCAATAAGAATCGACACAGAATTTCTGATGAACTACTAAGTATGTCTAGTGTCGACATATCATCAATTGGTGTCGACACATAGTAGTCAATGCCGTGGTCGAGACAATAGAAGTATGTGTCGACACTTTTAAACAGTGTCAACACTTTTAGACAATTTTTGCCCGCCTTTTGACTTTGTTTGTTTAGAAGGGTATAAATAGGTCGAGAACATATTCTGTCGACACACTCTCCAGATTTTCAAGACTAAACCCTTGTGTCGACAAACTCTCTTCTCTCAATTCAAGTTTTCTCTCCATCCCAATGACGCCAAAGATTGAAGATAATATTAACGAAGGGTATGAGGTGGTTCTCCATACCTTTAATGATGCGGAGTCTGAGATTAAAGGAGTAATTACCCTAATTACTGAAAGTGGTTTGGAGTTTCTGATATCCGAACCTACCAAGATTTGGAAGAAGGAGGTTTTTGAGTTCTATGATGCAGCAACAATAGACTCAACAGGACTTAAGATTAGATCTATAGTTCATGGAGCAAAAGTCAAAGTGACCTTGAAAAGTTTGAGAAAAATTCTTCATCTTCCAAGAACTCAGGATGAAGAAGAAGTCTCAGTATCAAAAACAAGGGAGGCACTACAATGGTGTGGATTGGATCCCACCTTGAAGATTGGAGCTGCAATTAATAGGAAAGGGATGAATCAGCAAGGTAAATTCCTTTCAGAAGTGGTTGAAAAGGTGGTTCTGTGTAAGCCAGGGGGACATGATAGGATTTCAGCCTATATGTTCAGCCTCATGACAAGGATAATCTTCACACTCAACAAAGATTGGTCTGTAGTACTTCTTGAGAAGATTAAGGAAAGCATCAAGAAGCCTAATTTGGCTAGAATAATGAGTCTATACTTTGCTGGAGCCATTCCAGAAGTAATGAACCAGATTCCTGGTTCTAAAATCAATCATATGAGAATAATGGACATCAGGATCATCTCCAGATGGGATAGGGTCTTCACCAAGGACACACCTGATATTGCAAGCCAAGAAGCTGCTGAGAAATCTCCTGTACAGGACCTTACTGAGACTGCACAGGTGCAAAAGGACACAGTTAGTGCACAAGTGTAGGGGGAGCTAGATAGTGTACAAGTACAGGACAATGCTGAGACTGCATAAGTGCAGAAGGACACAGTTAGTGCACAATTACAGGGGGAGCTAGATAGTGTACAAGTACAGGACAATGCTGAGAATGCACAAGTGCAGGGGGAGACAGTTACTGCACAGGTACAAGGGGAAGAGAGAATTCACTTGGCAAGTGAAATGGATTCACAATCTATTCTTGGAACACCTCATGTCAACAGTCCAGCACTAGATGTGATCATGGAGGATACATCTGTAGTTGCTGATGCTCCTGAGACAGCTGTATCACCAGTTCACATTCAACAAAAATTCACTCTGGAAGAATTGTTTCCTGACATAGAGGGAGCAGCAGATGAGGGGGAGCAAGTTAACATTGAGGGGGTGCAACATAGGACTGAAAAGGAGCTGCCTCCTAGTCCTAAAGAAAGAGTTAATATTGCCAGTACCTCTGCTTCAGAGGATGAGGAGATTGTAAGTATAAAGAAAAGAAAACTGATGATTTTCAAGAGGAGAAGCCATAGCTATAAGAAGGCTTTGCAAGCTACTACTTCACAACCAGCCCCAGAGACTGATTACAGCTCATTAATGATGGCTTTGCAAGTTAAATTGGATGAGCAGAGAATGTCTCTTGAGAAATATGTGGATGAAAGCCATAAATCACTTCAATTTGATTTGGCTCAATATATTAAATCCATAAGGTTTGAAGTCAATCTCCATAAGAAAGAGATGACAGATTGCTTCCACAAGGGGGCAATGCTGTAGTATTTTTAGCAAAGCAACAAGTAGAAGTCAAGAAATAAGTGGATGATATTGCTGTCAAATAAGGCTATGTCCTTGAAAATCAGATTAGAATGAATGACAATCTGACTAAATCTCACAATGAGATAGTCACTGAAGTAAAGAAAACAGTTATTGCAATGACTAAAGCAAGGGCTATGGAGAAAGAGAATTTGATCAGAAGTTACAGGAAGCCTTGGATTCCTTTAAGACAGCCATTACTACTTCTCAGAAAACAATTTTTGATCAGCTTCTAAAGTTAAAATCATTTTTAAAAGACGGTGTCAATTTTCTTGATGGTCAAATAAGATTTCAAAAGGATGACTTAAGAGATCACATTGTAAGAGAAGCCATAAAGGGGAGAGAGTGTTAGTCAATGCTGGCTCAGATCATGCAAAATGGATATCTAATAGAATCAGAGCCACTCTGGGATATCCACCCCTTTGTAATGATGACAATATTGCAGAATCTGGTGTGCAACCTGCTTATGCTGGAGGTGATCAACCTGAAGTTGCTCAGATCACCTACCCTCCAACAGATTTTGATATGATTCAACAACAGGTTCAGACAATGTACAGTCCTCCACATGATGTTGAAAATGTCATTATAGAGAAAGTTGATATGCCAGAAGCTGCCTTGAGAGCTCAACAAGAATCTCAACTTTCAAAGAAAAGATTCAGAGAACAGGCTGAGTTAAAGCCTGATTTTGAGCAGTGGAGCCCCACTTCAAGAAATATAATTTTGACTGCCTGGAAAGCAGTGAAAGATCAAGTTCATGAAAGGGGCAAGTGGTATAATGAACATGAATGACAGAAGTATGAGGCAAGACAGGAAGCCATTATGCAGCATAGAAGAAAGGCTAAGATTGGGAAGCTACCTCCTAATGCTCAGGAGCCAAACAAGTACTTTCCTAAGCCTTTTCATTATTTTGAAAGGCAAAGGATTAAGGCTGAAGTTCATAAAAAGGCAGAGTTGAAAGGAAAAAAGCCTATTGATGATGCAGAACTTCCTGTGCAAGCTCAGATTAAGCCAGGAAAAGGCATAGTCATTTGGGAGCCTGATCAGCCTTAGGATAGATTTGCTAAATTTTGCTAGAACAATGTAATTTTTAGTTTTTTAAAAGAAATCTATGTAATTAGTTGTTAAGAAACTTTTTATTAATATAAACAAAATAATATTTCATGTTCATTCAAGTTGCATTCTTATTCTGTGATGTGATTTTGATATATGTTTTGTTTATAAGTTGCCTTGTCATATAATGTTTATATACATCATAATGTTTGTTTATTATAAGTGGTGTATATCATTGACTAAAGGGTTATGACTTCTCCAAATAGGGGGAGATTGTTGGGTACATTGGAAAATGTGTACTTGATTTTGAGATGCCTCACTTAGCTCAATGATATACATCAAGGTGTATTTGATGTTATTTTGAGTTTATATGTGCAGGTTAAGTATTGGCTAAAATGCAGAAAAAAGTTTCTAAGTCCATGTGTCGACACTTAAGGAAGTCTGTGTCGACACTTGGAAAAGCTGTGTCGCCACCTGAAGCAACTGTGTCGACACACAGAATTTATTAGTCGACATCGACTGTGTCGACACTGGGGGTAGTGTCGACACACAGAAATATTAGTCGACATCAACTGTGTCGACACCGGGAGGCAGTGTCGACACACAGGAGTATTAGTCGACATCAACTGTGTCGACACCTTGAGGCAGTGTTGACACACAAATTCTGAGACAATATCAACTGTGTTGACACACAGGACTTGTGTCGACACTCAGCATAGTTTCAACAATGTTGATTGCTGTGTAGTGAAGAAGTGTCTATGTCGACACAAAGAGGCAGTGTCGACACATTCTACAGATATAGTGTCAAGAAGCTGTGTCCACACCAAAGGAGTTATGTCGATATCACCAAAGCTTGTGTCGACACTTAATCTACTTGTGTCGACACATAATGACAATCAGTCTCGACGCTTTGCTGACAAAGACAAAGGTTCAAGAACTGACTGGAGACTTGACAGTTGTGCATTCCAACAACTTTAATGAAGCTGTCAAACTTGTCAGTAATTGGTTAGAAACCAGATCAGCCGGTTACCATGGATGAAGTCTATATATATAGATGGATTCTGTCAAATGAAAAGAGATGAACAATAATTACAGGCACAACTATTGAAGTATTGATCATTGATCAAGAAAGTACACGTCACACTGAAGAAGATTTTCGTGAGAAGATCTAAGGAGAATTCAAGCAAGAATTCTGAAGAAACTTCATAAGTTCTGATGAGTGAGAGAGATCTTCAGCTGTTGAAGTAAAGGTGGAGACATTTACAAGTCTTCTAAGAAGCAGATCTTGAACTATCTGCTAAGAAGGATTCAAACCTATTTCTGGATTCTAAGAAGGAAGCTGGCAGCCAGTCAACTTCAAAGGAGATCAACCCAACTGAGTTCAGATTCAAGAAGCTTTGAAGAAAGCTAAAAACAGGTTGATTTCAACCATCAGTTTTATCAAGAAGCTAATCAAGAAACTTCTTATCCCTTATCTCTCAACAAGGGTAAGAGTCCATCTAAACACTTATCAAATTTTGTAGGATCTTTTCATAGATCTGAGTTGTAAGCCTATATTATAAAGGCTGAGTGTAGGAGATATAGATCTCTGAGTGGTAGGGCTTTTGAGCTTGAGTGTAGGAGAAATTTTTCTCTGAGTTGTAGGCCTTGTGGCAAGGCTGAGGTAGGGCTGTTAGCCTGAGTTGTAGGAACCTTATATGGTTCTGAGTTGTAGGAACCTTTCAGGGTTCTGAGCTGTAAGATCTGTGGATCTGAGAAGAAGGAAGAAGTAAGGCGAATCTAGCACACTGCTAGATAGGTGAAGGGGGAAGTGGATGTACCCAGACCTTAGGGAACCACTATAAACCTGTGTGCAATCTGTGATATGTGTGTGATTGTGATTGCTGTAGAATAGTTAGATTCTATTTTAAGATCTGGAAAAATAATCTGCCTTAAGTAAAAAAAGGAAAAGAACCTATTCACCCCCCCCCCCTCTAGGTGTTTGGGTTATCTTGAAATTAATTCTATCACTAGGGCATGTATTTGGAATTTTGTACCTATACAAGGAAGCCAATTTTAGAAGTCTCAAAGTTAGTTGTAAGCTCTTTCTTCATCTTAAAGTTGTAAGCACTTTCTTTAATTAGTCATTTTTTATTTCGAGATAAAGCATTTCATTTCCTTCTTCTTATTAAGCATTTCTTTCTCTACTACTTGTAGTTTACCCATCATGATGAGTAACAAAATTTTCTTCAACACTTGATCATGATGAACTTTGGAATAAAATAATCATGTTTTGATTCTCTCATATTTGCAAACTTTCTTTATTATTCAATTCGATTTATCTTTGAATTGTTTTTATTTTGATTTCAAATTTCCAGTATATGATAGTCAATCTATAATTTGTGCATACAAGGAGATCACTCAAAGATAAAAGGAATTGCATGTATTCATCGAGAGAATGACATAAATCTTCTAGATTAGAGTCAAATCCAATAGTGGGGTTCAACTCTTAATGCAAGCCTAAGTTTCAACTCGTCAAGAGATCTTTATCGATCAACTTAAGTATAGGTAGTAGTATTCCTCTAGCGAGGTGCTATTATATTACGGGAATCTTCAAAGTCGAAGTATTTTAATTAGGAACTTGTAAATTTCTCTTTTATGTATTTTATTTTATTTCAAATAGATTCTATATCAAGTGTTAATCCCCTCATCATCAAATTTCTCCTTAAATAATTGTACTTTTTGTTTCTTTTCAAATTAAACCCAAATTTTTGTCGATAAAATAATAGTTATCTTTGAGATTAATAATACTCAACAAACCTGAAAATATAAAACACTTGATATTTCTTATAATATCATATACTATAAAACTATAGTACACTTGCTTAATTGGTTTATTGTTGGATTTATGCAAAATATTCATAAGTAATATGCTCTTGCAATTTAATATTTCATTCTCCAAGTAGGAGTTCAATATATTGCAAAAAAAAAACTATAATTTCATTATGATACCAAACCATGTTGCATAAATTCTACTACGGCTCATTTTAAATGACTTATATTCTTCATTGGTTCTAAAGTGGACTAAGATATCATCTATGTATATGCTTGTAAAGATTAAATATTTGTTAAAAATGTAATCACTTTTTCGTTGGAAAATACCGTGTTTTCTTTAGTTCAAACAAGCATAACTAACCATTGAAAATGTCCAAGCGAGCAAGTAAATGTTGTCCATGGGTTACTACCAGGATGCATGTGAACCTGCCAAAACCATGATTTTAGTCGAATTTACTAAAAATATAATGATTTTAGATATTATTTGTGTCCGATTTTGTTAAGAATGTTGTAGGCAACGTCAATGATATTAATTTAATCTATGATAATTAATAATCATTCGAGATTTATCACAGGTTATTTAATAATATTTGTTTGCTATAAATGCGGGAGTGTTGTGAGGACTATTACTCACATATCCTTTTAAATAGGAATGAACTAAGAATGAATTATAATGGACTTATAGGAAATAATCTAAAAATAATCTAATAATGAACTAACCATAGAACAAAGAATGATCTATGGATAACCTAAGAATTAGCAAAGAATAAACTAAGAATGAACAAAGAATAACTAAAAAATGAACAAAGAATAACTGAGAATGAACAAATAATAAACTAAGAATGCACAAAGAATGATCTTGAGAAAGAACTAGGAATGACCTTGAGAAAGAACTAGGAAATGGCCTTGAGAAAGAACTAAGAATAACCTACTATATCTAAGATATTAAGAAGAAACCAAGAATTTAAAGATCAAACTAAGAATGAAATAACAAGGAACTAAGAATGAAATAACAAGGAACTAAGAATGAAATAACAAGGAACTAAGAATGAAAAAATGAACTAAGTATGAATTAAAAATTAACTAAGAATAAAAATAAAATAAGAAGTAATTATGAATAAACTAAGAATGAACGAATATTAAACTAATAAGTAACGCAATTAGAAATAAGAATGAAGTAAGAGAAAATTAAAAAATTGAACTTAGAATTAACTAAAAAAACTAAAACTGAATTAAAAATAAACTAAAATGAACAAAGAATGAACTAAGAATGAACTCAAAATAAACTTAAGAATGAACTGAGAATGAACAAAGAAGGAACTTAGATAACCTAAGAAATGAACTAAGAATGATTTTGAGAATGAACTAACAATGACCTTAAGAAAAAACTAAGAATGACCTACAAATAACTAAGAAAGACATTAAGAAGAAACCAGGAATTGAATTACGCTCGAATTAAGAATGAACTAGGAATAAGATAACAAGGAACTAAACATGAAAAATTAAACATGAACTAAACATGAATGAACTATGAATGAACTAAACATGAACTTAAAAGGAATTAATAAAACTGAACTAACTAAGAATTAATAAAACTGAACTTAAAAGGAATCAAGAAGAAACGCATATTCAACTATGAATGAACTAAAATAAAACTAAGCGTTTGTTTGGGAGGGCTTTTTAACTCCTTTTCATTTTCTGAAAAATGTCACTACACTTAAGATATCGTTTGGATTGTCTATCAGTGGGAAAAACTACCGCGAAAAACTCCATTTTCTCATCTTTTGGAAAAGTCACATGTCACCTACTTTTCAAGCTTTTCGAAAAGCACTTCTCCATCCAAAAACACTTATCTCTTAAAAAAATTTATAACTTTATTTTTTGGTCTTGTCGCGATTTTTTTCCCGGGCGTAATTTTTTTTGTCTGGGCGTGTTTTTTTGCCCGACGCAAATTTTCGCCCGGGCGCGAATTTTTCACCCAGGCACGAATTTTTCGCCTGAGCTAGCATTTTTCATCCGGGCTTGTATTTTTCGCCCAGGCTGGCATTTTTCGCCCGAGCGCGGGGTTTTTCGCCTAGGTGAGTTTTTTTCGCCCGAGTGCGGTTTTTTTGTCCGTGCATGTTTTTTTTTTGCCCGAGCGTGTTTTTTTCGTCCGGACGTGATTTTTTCGCCCGAGTGCGTTTTTTTCATCCGAGTGCGATTTTTTTGCCGGTGCACGATTTTTTTTTTCGCCCAAGCCGATTTTTTTGCAATGGCGCGATTTTTTCGCACGGGCGTGATTTTTTTGCACCGATGCGATTTTTTCACCCGGGCGCGATTTTTTTGCACCGGCGCGATTTTTTCACCCTCGCGCGATTTTTTTGCCCGCGGGAGATTTTTGCGCCCGCGCGTATTTTTTTCGCCCGAGGGAGTTTTTTTTGCCCGGGCGCGATTTTTTTCGCCCGAGCACGGTTTTTTGCCCGAGCACTATTTTTTTTTCGCCTAGGAGCAAATTTTTCGCCCGAGAGCGATATTTGTCATCGGAGCTTTTTTTTTTCGCCGAAGAGCGATTTTTTCGTCCGGGCGCAATTTTTTCGCCTGAGTGCGGTTTTTTCGCGGGGAGCAAATTTTTGGCCCGGGCCCTATTTTTTTCGCCCGGTCAGGAATTTTTCGACCGGGCGCGAATTTTTTGCCCGTTAACAATATTTTTTTGCCCTAACACGTTTTTTTCGCCTGAGCGCGATTTTGTCGCCTGAGCGCGCCTGGGGGCGTGATTTTTTCGTCTGGTCTCGATTTTTTCAGCGAGACGTGAATTTTTCGCTCGTGAGCGATTTTTTTTGTCAGAGCACGTTTTTCCCCCGAAAGGTTTTTTCTGCCCGAGCGCGATTTTTTTGAACGTGGGCGAATTTTTCGCTCGGACGCGAATTTTTCGCCTCGACGTGATTTTTTTGCTCGTTCGTGATTTTTTTGCCCGGTCGTGTATTTTTTTCGCCTGGAGGCTATTTTTTCCCCTTCAATGCAATTTTTTTTGCTTTCGAGCGAAAATATCGCGTCCGTGCGAAAAATTCTCGTCAGTGCAAAATATTTGCGCCCGGGCGAAACTTTCCCGCCCAATCGAAAAATTTGTGCCCGTCCGAAAAGTTCGCGCCCGTCCGAAAAATTTGAGGTCGTCCAAATATTCGTGCCCGTCCGGAAAATTCGCTCCTGTCCGAAAAAATTCGCGTCCATCCAAAAAATTCGCGCCCGGGCGAAAATAAAGGGCTCGACCGAAAAATTGGCGTCCGGGCGAAAATATCGCGCCCGGGCAAAAAATTCGCGCCCGGGCGAAAAATTTGCGCCCGGGCTAAAAAACCAGCCCGATGAAAAAATTCGCTCCCGGACGAAAAATTCGCTCTCGGGCGACAAAAAACCTGCATCGGCGAAATAAATACGCATTTCCCCCGGACGCACATTTTTAATAAAAAAAGTTACCGCAACGGAGATTTGTCAAAGGGTTTATAAAGTGCTCCTTTTTGAAAAGCTCTGCAAAAGAAGTTCATCCAAACAGTTCTCCTTTTCTAATAGGCATTTTCCAAAAACTATTTTTCCTACCATCTTTTTGTTATCACTCATTCTCCTTTCTAAAAAGCCTTCCCAAACCGGCCCTAAAAATGAACTTAGAATGCACAAAATATAACCTAATAATTAAGTGAGAATAAACTACTAAAAAAACTTACAATGAAACAAAAATGAATAAAGAATAATTTAAGGAGCTACGAATGAACTAAAATAAACTGAGTTATTAAGAATAAAATATGAATGAAGTTTAAAAGAACTTGAAATAAAATAGGAATGAAATAAAAATAAATTAAGAATGAAATAAAAAAGAAGACTAAGAAATGCCCGTAAAAATTAGGAAATATGTAAAATAAGGAATAACCTAAGAATGATTAAGGTTCCGTTTGGGAGGACTTATTTTCACCGGTCAAGCGGTCATGACCGCATGAATCGGAACTTATTTAAGTCATGATTCATGCGGTCATGACCGCTTGACCGGTGAAAGTAAGTCCTCCCAAACGGAGCCTAAGTGTAACCTAAAATGAATTAAGAATGAATTAAAAAAAATAAACACGAATGAACTAAGAATATATTAAGAATGGCCTAAAAATGAACTAAGTGTTGCGGATCGCTCAAAGCTTCGGTAGATCAGATTAAATT
Organism: Platanthera zijinensis; assembly: GCA_039513925.1. Taxonomy (NCBI): domain Eukaryota; kingdom Viridiplantae; phylum Streptophyta; class Magnoliopsida; order Asparagales; family Orchidaceae; genus Platanthera; species Platanthera zijinensis. The sequence goes on from CM077086.1 coordinate 166,437,258, forward strand.
GAACCGTCTTAGGCCGGGAGCGATCGAACGCACAAACAGTCACAGAAAAAGAAAAACTTACAGGCCAATTTTTTTAACGTGGAAAATCTTTCAACCGGGTGAAAAACCACGTGTTCGGATCTGTGTCGGTCAAACCTCCACTATTTGTTGGGTGTTGTACAGAACTTCTTTGAAGAACTCGAGGGCGACAGACCGCCTCTCGTTACAATTTGAGAGAGAGAGAGAGAGAGCTGCGCTCGGAGGGTGACAGACCACCCCTCACGGAGCTATAACTGTTTCCCTCTACAACTAGGGGCTCTGTGCTTGTGGAGGCTTTGGGGTCTTTTGACTTTAGCTTGAAGGCGGGAGCAACTTTTTGTGCTCTGATGTCAGGAGCTTGGAAGCTCGGACGGCGCTCTTTGTGCGTCTTATCCACTATGGTTTCTCATGTTGTGCTCAGTGGAGTCTGGAGTGGCAGACTTGATGTCGTTCGACGAGCTTGCTGCTGAGTCGAGGGTGCTGGAAATGCTGAGCGTTCTGTGCGTCGGTCTGCCGTTGAGCGGTCTTTGGCGGGCTCTAAAGTTGCTCTTGTAAACTAGTAGCGGTGCGGGGCACAAGAACTTTGGGTGCTATGACGGGTTTGGTCTGCCGACACTGAGAAGACTAGGTGGTCCCGGAGGAGCGCGCAGATGCGTGCTTAAACGATCTTGACGACGGAGCGTGCGGAGGAGCGCTCAGACGATCTTGACGGCGGAGCGCAGAGGCGCACTTGGTGGAGGAAAGCGCGCGGAGCACTTGCTGGCAGAGAGCGTGCGAAGCGCTTGCTGGTGGAGAGCGCACACGGAGCTTGATGGAGGAGTGCGCGTGTGGTGCTTGGTGGAGGAGAGCACGCAGGTTTCTTGCTGGCGGAGAGCGCTCGGGGCGCTTGCTGGTGGAGAGCGCGTGGGGCGCTTGTTGGTGGAGAGCGCGCGGGGCGCTTGCTGGTGGAGAGCTCGTGGGGCGCTTGCTGGTGGAGAGCGCGCGGGGCGCTTGCTGGTGAAGAGCGCGCGGGGCGCTTGTTGGAGGAGAGCGCGCGGGTCATTTTTGGAGGAGAGCGTGCGGGAGCGCGCACAGAAGAGGCGCGCGCGGGAGCGCGCACGTAAGAGGCGTGCACGGAAGCACGCACAAAAGTGAGCACGCAAGAGGTGCGCACAGAAGCGCGCATGCAAGGGAAGCGGTGGAGAGAGAAAATCTGTAAGAGGAGGAGAGAGAAAATCTGTAAGAGGAGGAGAGAGTAGAGAGAAAATCCGTAGGAGAATTTTCTGGCCGAGGAAGAGATAAAAATGAGAGTAAGATGGGTCTATTTATAGATTTCAAGTTGGGCAGGCCGGTAATTCCCCTCATAACTTCCAGTCGGACGAATATGATCGCTCTGTTTGGAGCACACGGATCGTCATAATTACGCAAAAGACAAAAACGCCCCCAGCCGGAAAAATAATCTCCCTTGCCGAAAAATAACCGCTCCTCCCGCGAGGGAGAAGCAGCTGGCAAGGGAGACGGTCGGAGAGGGCCGGGGGTGAAGGTCGGGCGGCCAATTTGGTCGCCCGGCCTAGGCGAAGAGGGGGTCGCCCCTATCCAGGGGTGGCGGAGGCAAATGGGTGGCCGAATGGCCGCCCGTTTCGGGCCACAAGGAGGCCGCCCCTGGAAGGGGCAGCGTCGGCGAACGGGCGGCCGCCCGTTTTTGTCTACGGGGAGGCCGAGCGAAGACCAGACGGCTTGGATCCAGGCCGCTCGGAGAGAAATCCCATGGCATTGTCTCTGAAGCTCATAAATTAAACTTGGCCATTGCGACTGTGTTGATTTGATGATGGAAATTCATCCCCAAGTACCTTCATATCCCAACATTGTTTTAAATTAAGTTTAAACTTAATGATGGTAGGGAGAACTCTGGTTTTGGAGCCTGAGAAAGCAGAGTGGGTGGTGGTTAACTGTGGATGCGATCGAAGGAAGAAGAAGGTGTTCTTTGACTCGCGCTTGCGGCCTCACGGTGGTGGCCGGTGATATTGGTGGTTACAGTGGCAATGATGAAGACGATGGCGGTGACGGCGACGGTTGTCGCAGCGATGTCGGCGGCGGTTGCCACGGCAGCGGTTACGGTGATGGCGGCAACGACGACGGTTGCGACATTGGTTACGACGGCGGCGGCGAAGGTTTCCACGGTGATGGCGACGACGGTTGCAGCTGCGGGGGGTTACGCCGCGGGCGGTTTCATGCGGCTCGATGGGTTTGGTCGGACCAGTTTGGGTGAACCGCATCATAAGCCTCACAAGTCACCGCATTTAAGAGCCGAAGCGAATGGAGGGTAGGGAATTTCCCTAAGTCGCGCACGTGAATAATTTGCGGTGATCATGGTAGAGGTTGATTAGTACGGCAGAGGTGTAACACCTCCCCTGTAATGAACATATAATATGAGTCCGGCCGGGGCCCCACAACATATAAACGCCACAGCTTTAGCATTATAAAGTGATATAAAGAATAACGCATATCAAAACTCAGAACACAAATATCGGAAACCCATAAACACTAGAAGTTATCCACTATCACAGAAGTATCAAAACGGCCTTAAAGCCTTACAACAATCATGAGTCCAAAAACTGAAACAACAACAAACAGAGCAATGCAATTTAACACTCCTATGCTACCTCAACATGCAAGCCGGATTACAGTTCATGGAGCAAAGGATTCAACAAAGCATAAGTAAATAAAAGAGAATCCACTTCATAAGGCTTAGACCTTTTTGGCCAGCGAGCTTGCTCCCGCTTGTGATCCTTGCCATGTAAAAATTTGTTGTAACGTGGGTCAGCAAACATTGACCTCAATAGTGTAACCAACACATCTCCTCTCGGCCGTCCCTAGCAGACCCCGAGGCACTCCATCACCCTGCAGGTCAGCACTTTGTATGCAAATATATATATACAAAGAGAGTAAAGAAATAGGTTGGGATGTCACAAACATCAACCACGTTTTTAGGTTGAGCATTTAATAAAAAAGGGGGTCTATAATGTAGCATATATGCAAACTTGGGTTTCACCCAATGCACCCTATTGCACATGAATCAAACATATCAACACACATAATCACATCACACAGGTACTTCCCTTTTCCCCTAACGACATTCAAGCCGCCACACGGAACTCTTGCTTAGGCCCAACATGCTCGTTGGTCTCAAAACCCGAGCTTGCCTGCAACCTCTGACTTCTCACGTCAGGATTCCGTCACACAAACAAACCGATGTTAAGAACCCTTTCTTGACTCCACCCGCTCATGGGCTTCATCGCCCGGGCTTGTCAAAAGCTTGGCGTTCTCGTCAGTTACTCAGAAGGGGACTTGTCTCGCCGGGACACTCTCCACATATGAATTGCACGTCACGGGCTAAAAGTCGCGCCTTCGCACATCAATCAACGAATGTAGCCTTTCCCACCCTAATCCATCATTCGTTCTCACACGAAATAAAGGGGGATAAACATCACAAACGACTTTTTGCCGCAAACGGATTTCTAGCAAAATCCTTAAGGCTCGTAATGCAACATCACCGAGTCAGACTAACAGTCGCGACTACGGCTTCACCCACAATGCCTAATCCACTAGCGGAGAGGATTTCTAATGCAACATCATGCCCGGGACGGACACAATCAACCCAGTGGCTCCTCTTGAACCATGGTAACCCGAACCCCTCTCATTTGAGAGATCCGGTGCCTAAATGCTTGAAAGAAAAATAAGATAAAACGGATGCTATGCACGCATCTAAAGACCGAGAGGAGAAGTGTCGTTACCTTACAACTCCTCTTCCTAGCCATGGAGATCTTGCTTTGCACGGATGAAAATGTGCGCCTTCAAGTGCTCACCACAGATCTGGCCTCGGTTCGACGAACGGAGCGTCGGAGCTTTGCTAATGACGGAGAAAGTCCTTCCTCCTCAAAATCCTCTCTCTCAAACCCTAACTCCCACTCAAAATGAGAAGAATGAGGGAAAACAATCTTTCAGCCCTACTTAAGTCTCTTGGACGGAGTGTCCTGGGCCATATGATTACATCCCAAGAAGGATCAGACGGCTTAAACTCAGCCATTACAAAACTGCTCCAGCATACTATCGCCGGACGGTAGCTACCTACCGCGCCGCGATAACTTTTTGAGCCGCCGATCAGAAAATAATGCAGCGCTATCGCCGGCGGTAGCAATACCGCTGCGCAGTAGCTCAATCAACGCTTTCGTCTCAAAGCAAGAAGGTTATCGCCAAGCGATAATTAGCTAACGCCGCGCGCTACCACTCGACGCACTCAACGCCTACCACTCAACGCCTCCACTCAATGCCTGAAGGATACCACTGAGCGGTAATTAGCTAACGTCGCGCACTACCACTCGACGCACTCGACGCCTACTACTCAACGCAAGAAGGCTACCGCCGGGCGATAGTGACCTACCGCCGCGCGGTAACGACCTGAGCCTCAAGTCTAGAAAACTGGGGTGTTACAACTCCTTCCCCCTTAAAAGAATTTCGTTGCCAAAATTTAGCATGTAAATAAACAACAAAGCATACCTGATGCAAAGAGATCCAGAAAGTCTTCCGACATCGCTTGCTCACGCTCCCAAGAGAATTCATCTCGCCCGCAGTTATCCCAGCGCACTTTTACGAGCTTTGCCTCTTTATTCCGCAACTGTCGAACTTCTGGACCCTCTACGCCGACTGGACGGACTTTTGTCCTCAAGTATTCTTCTACCGGCACCACCGCCGGCTCGACCACAACACTTGTCTCCATCAAAGCTTTCCTTAAAACTGAAACATGGAAGACATCGTGTAATCCACTCAACTCTGGGGTCAATGCTAACCGATAGACTGCTTCTCCAATGCGTTCTGTAACTTTGAACGGCCCCAAAAACCTCGAACTCAACTTATTGAGTCGGCGAATCCACGAAACACCTTTGAATGGCTTAATCTTTAGATATACTGAGTAGCCTACCACGAACTCCACATTCCTATGGCGCACATTGAAATACTTCGTCTGTCGGTCCTGAGCAACCTTCATGCGCTGCTGAATCGTTCGCACCAACTCACAAGCATTGGCTACCACCTCTTTTACCAAAAGTTTTGTGTCTCCCGCCTCTATCCATGACATTGGTGTTTGACACCGCCTTCCATACAAAGTCTCGTATGACGCCATCTTGATACTCACCTGGAAACTGTTATTGTAGGAAAACTCCACCATGAAAATGTGATCTTCCCACCTCTTGTCAAACTCAAGAGTACACATTCTCAACATATCCTCCATAGTACGGTTCGTCCTTTCGGTTTGACCATCGGTTTGAGGATGGAACGTCGTACTAAACTTGAGCGTTGTGCCCAGGCTTTTCTATACCAATCTCCAGTCCTTGGACATGAACCATCCATCACGATCACTAACAATACTCTTGGGAATTCCGTGCAACCGCACAATATTGTGAATGTACAGTTCTACCAGCTTCTCCACGCGTCCTCCTTCCAATTAAGGATGAAGTGAGCCACTTTGGTCAAGTGATCCACGATCACCCAAACCGCATCGTTACACTACTATTACCGAGGTAAGTCATGCATAAAGTCCATGGAGATGTCATCAAATTTTCACTTGGGGATAGGAAGAGCCTTCAGGAACCCTCCCGGATTTTGACACTCAGTCTTCACTAAGGCGCAAGTTTGGCACCGACTAACATACAAAGCTACATCCCGCTTCAAACCAAGTCACCAAAAGGATTTCTTCATATCCAAGTAAAGAAACAGGTTGGGATGTCACAAACATCAAACACATTTCTAGGTTGAGCATTTAATAAAAACAGCATGTATGCAAACCTGGGTTTCACCCAAGGCACCCTATAACGCATGAATCTAATATATCATCACGCATCATCAAATCACATCACACGGGTACTTCCATTTTCCCTTAACGACATTCAAGATGCCACACAAAATTCTTGCCTAGGCCCCACCCGCTCGTGGGTCTCAAAACCCGGGCATGTATACAAGCTCTGACTTCTAACGTAAGGATTCCGTCACACAAACAAACCGATGCTAAGAACCCTTGCTTGACCCAACCCGCTCATGGGCTTTATCGCGCGGGCTTGTCAAAAGCTTGACGTTCTCGTCAGTTTCTCAGAAGGGAACTTGTCTCTCCGAGACACTCTCCACACACGACTTACAAGTCACGGACTAGCCAGCCAACCATAGAGACAAAGTCGCGCCTTCGCACATCAATCAACAAACATAGCCTTTCCCACTCTAATCCACCATTCGTTCTCGCACGAAATAAAGGGGGGCAAACATCACAAACAACTTCTTGCCGCAAATGGATTTATAGCAAAATCCTTAAGGCTCGTTATGCAACATCACTGAGTCGGACTAACGGTCGCGACTACGGCTTCACCCACAATGCCTAATCCACTAGCGGAGCAGATTTCTAATGCAACATCATACCAGGGACAGATACAATCGACCCGGTGGCTTCTCTTGAACCATGACAACCCGAACCCCTCTTATTTGAGAGATCCGGTGCCTAAATGCTTAAAAGAAAAACAAGAAAAAATGGATGTTATGCACGTATCCTATAGACCGAAAGGAGAAGTGTTGTTACCTTACGACTCCTCTTCCTAGCCTTGGAGATCTTGCTTTGCACAGATGAAAATGTGCGCCTTCAAGTTCTCTCCACGGATATGGCTTCGGTTCGACGAATGGAGCCTTGGAGCTTCGCTAATGACGGAGAAAGTCCTTCTTCTTCCTCCTCCAAATCCTCTCTCCCAAACCCTAACTCCAACTCAAAATGAGAAAATGAAGGAAAACAACCTTTCGACCCTACTTAAGTTTCTTGGACGGAGTGTCCTGGGCCATATGATTACATCCCAAGAAGGATCAGACGACCTAAACTCAGCCATTACGAAACTGCTACCGTCGGGCGGTAGCTAACTACCGCACCGCGATAAATTCCCGAGCCGCCGGTCAGAAAATAATGCAGTGCTATCTCCGATGGTAGCAATACCGTTGCGCGGTAGCTCACTCAACGCTTTTGTCTCAACGCAAGATCGGTAATTAGCTAACGTCGCGCGCTACCACTCGACGCACTCAACGCCTTCCACTCAACGCCTCCACTCAACGCCTCCACTCAAAGCTTGAAGGCTACCGTCGAGCGGTAATTAGCTAACGTCGCGCGCTACCACTTGACGGACTCGACGCCTACTACTCAACGCAAGAAGGCTACCGCCAGGCGATAGTGACCTACCGCCGCACGGTAACGCCCTGAGTCTCAAGTACAGAAAACTGGGATGTTACAAGAGGTGCGGAAGGTGCACTATCCACCGAGTGAAATGCTCGTTCGTGGTGGTGTGTGCTTATGACAAAATGTGTCAGAGACGCGATGTGCTCGGGATGCCTCGTGCGCTAGAAGTTGTGTTTGTGAGGTGTGCACTATTGGTGCAGGATACACGAAGTGCGTGCAGCGCGCATGATGCTCAATGTGCGTTGTGTAAGGCATAATGTGCGTGAAGCACGCGCTAGGCGCAATGTACAAGGGGTGCTATGCGTGTGTAATTGCAAAGTTTGCATAACGTGTGCGCAGAGCGGGGTGTGCGCCATGTGCGTGCAGGACACAATGTGCACCGTGCATGAAAGGTGTGTAATGTGTGTTATGTGCGATGTGTGCGCATGGCGCAATGCTTATTGCACACAAGGTGATATGTGCATTGGGCGCGATGCGCACCAAATGATCTGAGATACCTGCAAGGTTGGAGGTGGCTCCCCTCCAAATGATGGCGTGGAAGCGTTGTTGCAGCGCAGCCGAATTTGGTACTTGAGATCTCTCAAAGAATGAGAGCGAGGGTGAAAGTGAGGGTAAGATCTATCTCAACTCTAGAGGGGGGTGAATAGAGTTTACTTAAAATAATTTTTCACAGATTAATAAAATAGCACAAATTAAAATTCTATTTAAGCTATAGTGTAGAGTGCTAACAGAAACTTAAAAACTGAAAGGAAAAGGACACAGCACACAGCAGACAAATCACACAAGCACAACCAGAAGACACAAGGAAATATAGTGGTTCCCCAAAACTGGGTACATCCACTCTTCTACCACCCTTGGTAGGAATCCACTCAGGACTGAGTTGATCAGGTGTCCTGACACCAATGAGCTTTTGATAAGGTGCTCAAAAACCAAAGCTAGATTTTTTGATAAGGTGTCTTGCCACCACTGAGTTTTGACAAGGCTCTCAGAACCAGACAGAACTTTTGAAGGGAGTTCAAGAACCCTTTTACAGCAGGAAAAGAAAAAGTGAAAGTTGAAGTTGTCTTCTCTGTTCTCAGTCAAATGAGAGAAGCACAAGTGGATTGAAGATGTCAAAGCTCCCCCTGAGATGTAGAGAGGTTCAGGCAGAGAAGCTTTGCAGAAGGGTGATAGGTCTTCAGAACTTGATCTCCAGAAAAGAATGGTTTCAGCAGGACAGCTGAAAGATGATGTGTCTGGAAATCTAAGATGAGGATGCAAGAACACTTAGTCAGCTAGAAGATCTTGATGTTGTAGTTTTCTTGTTCTTCTACTAACAGTATTCTTCTGTGTGTTTTCTTTTTTCTTTCTGTCTATCAGCTCTGTCTTTTGTTGTTGTTTTTCTGTATATCTAAAGGACCATAGGAATAGAATTGATTTTCTGAATATTCTCCTTGTTCAAAGATGGCCGTTGGTCAGTCATAAATGTTTTCCATAAATGGTCTTGTCTTTTAGAGGAAAGTCCAGCAAACATTCTCTGAATGATACCTTGAAACTTGCTCCAAACGGCTGGGAGATCTTCTGTCATAAATGCTGATAATATTCAAAAACATTCCAAAGAACCAGCAGCATTTGAAATCTTGAAGACGTTGATCTCTCCAAATAATCGTCGATCTGAGCTCTGCGATCGTCGAACTGAGCTCAGAGATGAACTGAGATAAGCAGATAGAAATCGTCGAACTGAGCTCAAAGATCGTCGAACTGAGCTCAGCGACCTGAGAAACAGCTGAAGGAGGCATCGTCGAACTGAGCTAGACGATAGTCAAGGGGAGTTCGACGACTAAGCAGAAGCTAGCTAAAAGCAGATAGTCGATCTGAGCTCGAAGATCGTCGACCGGAGTTCGACGATTTGTTGAAGTTGAGCTCAGAGAGCGTCGAACTGAGTTCGACGATTCGTCGACCTGAGCTCGACGAAAATTGCTTTAGACTTAGCTCTTCATCCTTGATCTTGGAGTGGTCTTGGGGGCAGCTTCAAAACTAAGTTCTAGACCCTAGACTCATTCTAATGTTGACCTTCTAAACTATACAACTGGGTCAACTAGGATCCTAAGACAAGCATAGTGATCCTTACCCAAATTAGTAATAGGGTGTTCCAACAATCTCCCCCTATTTGGGTTAGGATTACTATTTACAGACAATCATAAAGAGCATTCAATAATACAGAAGTTAAATACAAAATGCAGAGAAACAGCAATGCATATCACAGATAAATAGTAGCAGATTATCCAAAGGTGGATGATATGTTTGCTTACACAGATCACTTCTTTTCAGTTCCCTTTTTAAATAAAATTTCTCTGTTAGGGTTTAGGGCTTCTTTCTTGGACCTTCTGTCATCTTCTGCACCTAGAGAGGTTTGAGATCTTGGCCTTGGAACTACAGTCTCTGGGTGCAGCTTCATGTACTCTTCTGGATTGAAAAATTTCTTTGAAGCATACTTTTCCAGTTCTTTCTTTCTTTGTTCTGATAAGGTTGTAATGTTGGATATTTCTTTGCCTTGTTCTCTAGCCTTCTTAATCTGATCAAGAGCAGCCAACTCTTTCATCCTAGCAGTCCAGGCCACAGGATTGTTCTCAGGATCCTCATATGGAACAGTAGGTTCATATTTGTTGAGAGATTCAGGAGCAGGAGAGGTCCTTGGAGCAACTGTGTCTTTCAGTTTGTAAGGGTAAGGACCTGAAGTAGAGTCAGAATGGCCTTGTCCTTCCCTTTGATAGGGTCTCTGTCCTCTTTGATTTCCTCTATAACTACCCCTTCTGGGTTGATATCCTCTTTGATGTTGTCCCTTTTGGTAATACTTAGAATAGGATTGAGAGGAACTTTGTCTAGGAGCTGGAGCTTGAGGAGCTGAGCCTGATCCAGAGTCTGGAGGAGGAGGAGGAGGAGGCTGATGTTGAGATGATCCTTTTTCATATTTGTCAAGCTTTCTTCTCTTTTTCATGGCCTTTAGTTGGTTCTTGGAAAATTGCATCCATGGTTCAGTGATGGGGCAGTCATGCAGAATGTAATATGGAATGTCATTGGAGTCTTTGGCTTTGGTAGGAGGAACTGACATCATTGCTTTACTTCTGGCTTTTCTCTTTTTGGCAATTGTGCTGGCAGAATCATCAGAATCAGTTCTGTACTGATCACTTTCAGAACTCTGAGGTTGATCATATAAAGCATCAATTCTTCTTAGATATTCTTCTTGAGCTTTGAGCTTTGCAGCAGCAGCAGGAGCAGGAGCAGGAGCAGGAGCAGCAGGGATAGCAGAATCAGCATCATCAGTTTCAACAACAATTTCCTCAGCATTAGGTGCTAGAATCATTTCTATGTCAGCAGCAGCAGTATCAACAAAAGGAGGCACAGTGGCCTTAGTAGCAGCATCAGATACATCCACAGCCTTCCATGACTTGATATAGGAAACAATCTGGCTGGGATTACAGACAGGTACAGGCACAATGGCCTTGGACAGATCTTCAGCAGTAATTGGAGGCAGACAGCTGAGATAGGCTGTATCAAATCTGGATAGCAACCTCTGCAGATTAAGTGCAAAAGCACATCCTGAGCTTGCTGAGAGAGTAGAAGCTGGAGCTGGAGCTGGCACAATCACTTCTTCATAAGGCATCTCCCCCTGCCTTGGTTCAGAGAGAGGTGAACCAAGGCACCCAGTAGAAGGGATTGCCTGGGAGGAGGAAAAAGAATCAAGCTTGGTGGACAGCTCCTGGACTTGCTTCAGGAGTGGAGTCAGGGAGGACTCCAGCAGAGATACCAGCTTGGGAGCTAGCAACTCATAGAGCCTGTCAGCCAGGCTAGAAAGATCTATATGCCCAAGTGAGGCTTGAGTAGAGGTAGTAGTCAAGGTGGATGGAGGGATGGTGACTGAAGCTGAGAAGGTGGAGGTAGGTGGAGTAGGGATTGTTGGTTCAGAAGATGGAATGATGGGGATAGAGAAGGTTGAGGAGAAGAGTGGGAGAGTAAAGGAGGGTATGAAGGAGGGTTGAGAGAGGATGTCAGTGAGCATTTGATGGAGGGAAGATGTCTCAGGAGGAGAAGAGGGAGAGTCATCCATGAGGGAATCCTCTAAAAGGGAGAAGGATGGTTGAGTGTGGAATGGGTAGGAAAAGAGAGGATGGAAGTCCTCTGAGGAGGATGGAGGAGGGATGACATAGGTGAGGAAATGGTAATGGGAGATGAGATAATAATGGTGGAGACTGGTGGTGAGGAGGTGATGGCTTGGGTATATGTGGCTTGGGTGGATATGGCTTGGGGAGAAGAAGAAGCAGGCAGCTCTTCTACTAGAGGAGTGACCAGATTGGTCCTTGTTCCTGAGAGAAGTGTTGCAGCAGCCCTGGAGGGGTTGATTATCTGCCTGTCCCATTTACTGAAGAGGGCACAGGAGAGCCTCTTGGATGCATTGATGAACATCCCAGAAGAGGTCAAAAGGTCAGGGCACCTTGAGTGCAGAAAGACCCCAAGATTCTTCCAAAACTGACTGCAGACTTGCTTATCTTCTTCTTAATCAGGGTGAAGAAGATGGAGCCCCAGTCGAGGTGTTTCTTATCCAGTAAGGCTCCCATCAGGCAGAACTGATACCTGGAAATTGTGTCATGAGCTGAGTGCTTGGCCAACAACACCTTCCCAACTACATCAGCCAGGAACTGGAATTCTATAGCCAGATTCTTTTTCAGCAGCTTATTAGGGTTAATTACATTATGACCCATCCTATCTAACATGGAGGCATACTCCTCTCCAGACAGATCAATGGAGTCTTCTCCAGTACTGAGTTGAAAGACTTCAGTTAATAAAGCCGGGGATAGAATTACCTGGGTCCCCTTAATGGTGCCGACAACAGTATTCTCAGTCTCATCTGCTGCGGTATAACACCATTCCTTAATCTCCTCAGATGCAATCTTCATCCTGGTAGTCATTATCTGGGTTAGCTGTTGTTCTCTGAATAGATTCAGAACATCCTTGAAGCGCTGGTCGCTTCCATCAAATGAGTTTATGTCTATGTCGAAACCGGTGTCGAACTTCATCTTGGCAATAGCAGCACTCGAATCAGCCATGTGTACCTGCAACAGAAAACCAAAAACGACCAAGCGTAGAAAATTTGGAGGGAAAAGGAAGAAAGTTGCAGAGTATGAAAGCGTAAAAAGGAGAACGACGGCTGAAGAATGATTTTATATTAGGGTTCGACGGCGAAAAAGAAAATCGTTGAGCTCAGCTCGACGAAGCGTCGATCTCAGCTCGACGATTTAGGCTACAGAGGGAATCTGAAGAGTCTTCAAAATCGGCGATCTTCGTTCGACGATGTTGAAAAACGTCGAGCTCAGCTCGACGGCCTCTGAACAGAAGAAGAAAAATTCTAGATCTAGCGAAGGCTCTGAACTCAGATCGACGATAGCAAAAGCGTCGATCTCTGGTCGACGATTTTTGGAAAATCGTTGATCTCCGTTCGACGATTTTTGAGAAAACGTCGAGCGCAGTTCAGAGTCTAAACTCATTCAAAAGACAGAATTTTTAGCCTAGTCTTGGTCTGTTTTAGCTTTTCAAAATCTTGGATTTTAATTAAGACTTCCTCCATCTATCATGCCTAACTGATTTAGGAAGAACCTGTGTTTCTTTTCATCCAAGGGTTTGGTGAAAATATCTCCCCTTTACAAATCAGTAGGAATATATTGAAGTTCAATTTTGTTTTTCTCTACATTATCCCTTAGGAAATGATGCCTGATTTCTATGTGTTTTGTCCTACTATGGAGGACTGGATTTTGTGCTATAGAAATAGCACTAGTATTATCACAGAAAATTTTTGACTGCTCTAAGTTGTAACCATAGTCTAGAAGCTGATTTTGTATCCACAATATTTGTGAGCAACAACTGCCTGCAGCCATATACTCAGCTTCAGCAGTTGAAGTTGACACAGATGTTTGCTTCTTACAAAACCAGGAGACAAGTCTGTCACCAAGGAACTGACATGTTCCACTGGTGCTTTTCCTGTCTATTCTGCATCCAGCATAATCAGCATCTGAAAATCCAGTTAATTCAAATCCTGATTCTTTTGGATACCAGAGTCCTAGATTTGGACAACTCTTTACATACCTAAGAATCCTTTTAACTAGAGTTAGGTGTGACTCTCTAGGGTTAACTTGGAATCTAGCACATATGCATGTAGCAAACATTATATATGGTCTGCTAGCTGTAAGGTACAGTAGAGAGCCAATTATTGCTCTATATGTTGTCTGATCAACTGGCTTCCCATGCTGATCAGCATCCAATACAGCATTGGTAGGCATGGGTGTTTTCATACAAGATGCTTCAGACATACCAAACTTCTTGACCAATTCTTTTGCATACTTGGCTTGAGAAATAAAGATGCCTTCAGCATGTTGCTTGACTTGCAATCCTAAGAAGAAGGAGAGCTCACCCATGCTACTCATTTCAAATTTGGAATGCATTAGGTTGGAGAACCTCTTGCACAAATTTGAATCAGTAGAGCCAAATATGATATCATCTACATAGATTTGTACTAGTAGGGTGTGGGACTTATGGGTTCTAATAAAAAGAGTTTGGTCTACTCTCCCCCTAATAAAACCATTTTCCAGAAGAAAGCATGCTAGGGTCTCATACCATGCTCTGGGAGCTTGCTTGAGACCATACAATGCTTTATGCAGTTTGTAAACATAATCAGGGTGAGTTAGAGAGATAAAACCTGGAGGTTGTCTAACAAAGACTTCCTCTTTGATGTCCCCATTAAGAAATGCACTTTTTACATCCATTTGATACACTTTGAATCCTTTGTGAGCAGCATATGCTAGGAATATTCTGATGGCCTCTAACCTTGCAACTGGTGCAAAGGTCTGATCATAATCTATTCCTTCTTGTTGAGAGTACCCTTGAGCAACAAGCCTTGCCTTGTTTCTGACTATGACTCCTTGATCATCCAGCTTATTTCTGAAGACCCACTTTGTTCCAACAATGGGATGATCTTTTGGCTTAGGCACTAGTTCCCAAACCTGATTTCTTTCAAATTGATGCAGCTCCTCTTGCATTGCAATGATCCAGTGTGGATCTTGCTCTGCATCTTGAATGGATTGAGGCTCAATTTGAGATAGGAAGCAAGTGTGCATTAGGTTCTGGTTGACCTGATTTCTGGTTTGCACACCAGCTGAGATGTCTCCAATACTTGGGAAGTTGGATGATCTCTTATTGTTACTAAATCAACAGGAGGTGTTGATTGTTCACCAGCCTGTGTTGTTGTTTCCTCTAGTGGAACAACAACAGGTTCTTCAAGGTGATCTTCTTTTTGATGTTGAACTTCTTCTTCATCATCACTGCTGTCATTCTTTTCAGTAACTTGCAGTTTGTTCAAGTCTTCAGCTAAAGAATGTACCTGCAAAGGTTCTATGGTAGAAGCATTCTTCTCCTTGAAAGACATGTTAGCTTCATCAAAAACAACATGAACAGACTCTTCAATTTTACAGGAAGATTTGTTGTACACCCTATAGGCCTTGCTGATCATAGAGTATCCCAGAAACACTCCTTCATCAGCTTTGGCTTGAAATTTAGCTAGATATTTCTTGTCATTATTATGAACATAGCAAATACAACCAAAACTTTAAAATAGTTTACTTTAGGTTTCTTCCCTTTGAGCAGTTCATAGGGAGTCTTGCCCTTCAGTTTATGTATCAGACTTCTGTTCAACACATAGTTGGAGGTGTTCACTGCCTCAGCCCAAAAGGATAGAGGTAGGTGAGCATCTGACAACAATGTAGTAGCAGATTCAATTAGGGTTCTATTTTTCCTTTCAGCTACCCCATTTTGTTGAGGAGTTCTAGGAGCTGAGAAAGTGTGCCTGATCCCTTCACTTTGACAGAACTCTTGCATGAGAAGAGAATCAAACTCTGTCCCATGATCACTTCTGATCAGGGCAATGTGAGTGTTGAACTCAATCTGAATGCATTTGAGAAAATCTGTCAAACACTTGAAGTTATCAGACTTCTTCCTCAGAAAGAATACCCAAGTGAATCTTGAGAAGTCATCTACAATCACTAAAGTATAGGATTTCCCTCCTAGGCTTTGCACTGATATGGGTCCAAAAAGATCCATATGCAACAGGTACAAGATCCTAGGTGAATCACTCTTATTAATTGAGTTAAAACTACTTTTAGTTTGCTTGCCTAATTGACATGCCTTGCAAAGTTCTTCCTTCTTGTAGGGACCAGAAGGTAGTCCTCTAACAAGGTTGTCTTTGGATAGCCTAGCAATGGTTCTAAGGTTAATGTGTCCTAGTCTTTTATGCCACAAATTGTTTGGTTTTGAAATGGAGTTAAACAGGCAGATATCTACTACAGGTGAAAGAAAATTCACTAAGTAAATGTTACCTCTTCTGTTACCTGTCAACACAGTTGTGTTGTCCACTGACTGGACTTTGCATATGGCTTTGTTGAAGGTTACTTGATATCCTTCATCACACAATTGACTGATACTTATCAGGTTGTGCTTGAGTCCTTCAACATATGCCACCTTTTGAAGGTGACTGAGCCAATTTGGACTGCACCATATCCTTTTGTAGTTCCAAAGCTTGAGTCTCCAAAATTACTTTGGGTCCAAGCTTGGCTTTGAAGGAAGTGAAATTGTCCTTGTCCCCTGTCATGTGCTTTGAGCATCCACTATCCAGATACCATTGATGGTTTGATGCTGGATAGGTCTTCACCTGCACAAAACAGCTTATTTGTTTTTGACCCAGGTAACCTTGGGCCTAGGTTGATAACCTTTAAATTCTGAAATAAAGGACATCCCAGGTTGACTCTTATAGCTTTCAGGATGGTATCTCCTAGGAGTTACTATCCACTCAGTATAGGGGTTGAGTCCATGGGATGTGCAACTTCTAGGATTGAATTTGACTGAGCCATTGAAAATGTGTTCACAATTCTGAACTCTGTTCGACGATCGTCGAGCTGAGGTCGACGATCTTGGGTCAGATCGTCGATCTCTGTTCGAAGATCGATAGTGCTTGAGTTCAGAGTTTGGGTGTCGTCGAGCTGAGGTCGACGATCTGTGCTTAGATCGTCGAGCTCTGTTCGACGATCGTCGAGCTCTGCTCGACGCATTTTGTTGAACTGAAATCTCTCTGGCAGGTCTGCATTCTTCCTAGCCACCTCTACTACTCCCTTTCCTTTGTCAGAGACAAATTGATTGGAGTTGTTAACACTATAGGTTGGCTGGAGGAGGCACCCAAACCCAGTGTACTATTGAATCTAGAGTTCACTGTGCTTGTGATGTCCATCAGTCTGATACTTCTCCCATTTAGAGATTCTTCAAACTTTTTGGCCTTTGATAGTTCACTTTTCAGTGAAGCTATCTCCTCCCTACAGCATTCTAACTCCTCAGAGAGCTTGAGGTTCTTTGAGTTTAGGATACTATGCTCAGACAATTGATTCCTGAGAGATATTATCTCCTTCTCAGATTTTAATAGGTCTAGGCATAGTGTCTTAAATTCACTTTTGAAATCTTCAGAATTAAAATCAAAAGAATTGATTACCTGATCTTCATCTGGGTGAGTGTCTGAATCTGATTCTGATTCTTCATCAGAGTTTTGTTGTGATGCATTGATGGCCATCATGCAGAACTCCTTTTCATCTGCATCATCCTCATCATCACTGGAACTGGATGAGGCTTCAGATTCCTCTTCAGTCTCACTCCAGGTCTCAGCAACAAAGCCCTTCCTTGTATGTTTGTTTTTGCTGAAGGAGGCTTTGTCTGAGTTGTTCTTCTTGTGATCCTTTCCTTTTCTTCTTTCTCTTCTATCTCTCTTGTCCTTATTCTTGTTCTCTGGACAGTCAGGCACAATGTGTCCTGGTTTCCTGCAACCAAAGCATATGATTTCTGTAGTGTTGTTTGATTTATCATACCTTGGTTTATCATGACCCTTGTATGGCCTTTTTCTGAAATCTTTTCTGGCCATTTTGTAGAATCTCTTAGCCAGTAGACTTATGAGCTCATCATTTCCTGTGGCTTTATCTTCAGGCTCCTCTTCTGCAGCCCTGAAGGCTATGGTCTTTTCTTTCCTTGTGGCTGGAGAGGCAGCCTTCTGTTCTTCTTCTCTATTTTTAATGAGCAGCTCATAGGATTTGAGCTTGCCCAGGAGAGCTTCAGTGGTAATCTCATTCAGACTTCTGGCATCTTTGATTGGCCAGATTCTTGAATCCCAAGTGCTGGGAAAGCACATCAGGATTTTATCATTTAGTTCAGTTAAAGAGATTTCCTTGTCCAAAGTCTTTAGCTCATTGACAATTAGACTTAGTCTATTGTACATATCAGCCACTGATTCACCTTCTCCTTTCTTGAAGTTCTCATATTGACTTATCAGATAAGACCTTCTATCCTTTCTTTCATCAGCAGATCCTGAGACAATTTCAGAGAGTTTGTCCCAGGTTTCTTTGGCTGAGTTGCATTCAGCTACCTTTTGAAAAATATCATCAGACATAGTTTGGGCTAAGATGTTCATAGCCTTAGCATCTGCAATCTTCCACTTCTTTATATCTGCATCTGTTCCAGAAGGAGGTGGAACAGCACTTGTACTTGAGCTTGCTGGTGGAGTTGGACACACTGTCAAGACAGAATTAAAGATATCCTCATCAATAGAATTCATATACAATCTAATCCTTGCCTTCCAGAGTGCAAACTTGGAGAGGTTGCACACTGGTGGTCTGGTGCTTGCATAATCTTTGTTCTGTGCCATGTCTCTAAATGAGTAGATAGATGTATAGAAAGTAATCCTCTACAGAGATTGATCTTATCAGGGATCTTTTGGTTCAGGTGTTAACCAGTATGAGCAACCAACCTGCCTCTGATACCAATTGAAAGTGAGGGTAAGATCTATCTCAACTCTAGAGGGGGGTGAATAGAGTTTACTTAAAATAATTTTTCACAGATTAATAAAATAGCACAAATTAAAATTCTATTTAAGCTATAGTGTAGAGTGCTAACAGAAACTTAAAAACTGAAAGGAAAAGGACACAGCACACAGCAGACAAATCACACAAGCACAACCAGAAGACACAAGGAAATATAGTGGTTCCCCAAAACTGGGTACATCCACTCTTCTACCACCCTTGGTAGGAATCCACTCAGGACTGAGTTGATCAGGTGTCCTGACACCAATGAGCTTTTGATAAGGTGCTCAAAAACCAAAGCTAGATTTTTTGATAAGGTGTCTTGCCACCACTGAGTTTTGACAAGGCTCTCAGAACCAGACAGAACTTTTGAAGGGAGTTCAAGAACCCTTTTACAGCAGGAAAAGAAAAAGTGAAAGTTGAAGTTGTCTTCTCTATTCTCAGTCAAATGAGAGAAGCACAAGTGGATTGAAGATGTCAAAGCTCCCCCTGAGATGTAGAGAGGTTCAGGCAGAGAAGCTTTGCAGAAGGGTGATAGGTCTTCAGAACTTGATCTCCAGAAAAGAATGGTTTCAGCAGGACAGCTGAAAGATGATGTGTCTGGAAATCTAAGATGAGGATGCAAGAACACTTAGTCAGCTAGAAGATCTTGATGTTGTAGTTTTCTTGTTCTTCTACTAACAGTATTCTTCTGTGTGTTTTCTTTTTTCTTTCTGTCTATCAGCTCTGTCTTTTGTTGTTGTTTTTCTGTATATCTAAAGGACCATAGGAATAGAATTGATTTTCTGAATATTCTCCTTGTTCAAAGATGGCCGTTGGTCAGTCATAAATGTTTTCCATAAATGGTCTTGTCTTTTAGAGGAAAGTCCAGCAAACATTCTCTGAATGATACCTTGAAACTTGCTCCAAACGGCTGGGAGATCTTCTGTCATAAATGCTGATAATATTCAAAAACATTCCAAAGAACCAGCAGCATTTGAAATCTTGAAGACGTTGATCTCTCCAAATAATCGTCGATCTGAGCTCTACGATCGTCGAACTGAGCTCAGAGATGAACTGAGATAAGCAGACAGAAATCGTCGAACTGAGCTCAAAGATCGTCGAACTGAGCTCAGCGACCTGAGAAACAGCTGAAGGAGGCATCGTCGAACTGAGCTAGACGATAGTCGAGGGGAGTTCGACGACTAAGCAGAAGCTAGCTAAAAGCAGATAGTCGATCTGAGCTCGAAGATCATCGACCGGAGTTCGACGATTTGTTGAAGTTGAGCTCAGAGAGCGTCGAACTGAGTTCGACGATTCGTCGACCTGAGCTCGACGAAAATTGCTTTAGACTTAGCTCTTCATCCTTGATCTTGGAGTGGTCTTGGGGGCAGCTTCAAAACTAAGTTCTAGACCCTAGACTCATTCTAATGTTGACCTTCTAAACTATACAACTGGGTCAACTAGGATCCTAAGACAAGCATAGTGATCCTTACCCAAATTAGTAATAGGGTGTTCCAACAGAGGGCTCTGACGTCGATGTAGATGAGGCGTAACTCTGCATTTTTTGTTAATTTGCACGTCTGCACAATGTATTGAACTTGTGCGTTGTTTGTGGTGATGATCGAGCTTTGGTGGTGTTGGAACCATCGTTTTGCATAAGAAAACTTGTTCTACTTCTTAGATGTCGGCGGTTAGAGGGCGAAGTGTAGCCGTCATCCATGCCATACCTAGGCGAAGGAAAAATGATATTCTGCAGGAGTGAGTGTGTTGTTGCTCATCTTGGTTTTAACGACCTTTCTAAGGATGAGTACATCAAGCTTGACATTGGCGAGGACGAACATGCTCCTTAGTCTGTTATATAGTACTGTCTTGTATATTTGTTGCCTTGGTGGCACTCTTGTACTTTTGTTGTGCGTTAGCTTGCAAGCTCCTGCTTTTTTTGCGGTTCGTTGTTAGATTTATACTTCTGTTCGTTACTTTGTCGTCTGTGATTCTCCGGCACATTCCTTTGGAGTTTGGGATTAGGGCTTGATTCTTCATTTTTTTGTACTTTTCCTATGAGATTTGTTGTGTTGGATCCACTATCTTTGTGTGGGTAATTTGATGACAATCCTTTGAGATTGACTGTTGACGGACGAGACCCAGATGGTTCCGCGGCCTAATACCAAGATGAAGGGCGAACGCTTCAAACCGGGTAGTGCGAGGTAGGGTTTACCAAGCTGGGGATGTCGCTGAATGATTGGCGGTGAAGGGCGCACCTTCGAACCGCTGACGAGCGTGAGGGGGGAAAGCCCTGGCGATGTTGCGACCTACTGTGGGAGAAGGGCAGACCTTTGATCGTTGGCAGTGGGAGGCCGAAGGGACATGGTCCCAAAGATACGGTGAAGGGTAGAACTGTTAACGAGCGTGAGGGGGCAGACCCTAGCGACCCCACAACCTACTGCGGGAGAAGGGCAGACCTTCGATCGCTGGCAGTGGAATGCCGCAGGGACGTGGTCCCAAAGAGACGGTGAAGGGAAGACCTTCGAACCGAAGAGACCAAAGTCTCCTTTTGGGTGATCTGAGCACTCTGTAAAGTAAAGGTCAGAGTCTCCTTTTGGGGGATCCAAGCACTCTTTAAAGTAAAGGTCGGAATCTCCTTTGTGGAGATCCAAACACTCTATAAGTAAAGGCTAGAGTCTCCTTTATGGAGATCCTAACACTCAGTAAAGTTAAGGTTGGAGTCACCTTTGCGTAAATATGAACACTCTGTAAAGTAAAGGTCAGAGTTTCCTTTGCAGAGATCCAAACACTCTGAAAAGTAAAGGTTGGAGTCTCCTTTGAGGAGATCCGAACACTCTGTAAAGTAAAGGTCGGAGTCTCCTTTGCAGAGATCCGAACACTCTGTAAAGTAAAGGTCGGAGTCTCCTTTGCAGAGATCCAAACACTCTGTAAAGTAAAGGTCGGAGTCTCCTTTGAGGAGATCCGAACACTCTATAAAGTAAAGGCCGGAGTCTCGTTTGCGGAGATCCGAACACCTGTAAGAAGAATAGTGCGGCGTCTAATTATATTGAAAGTGTAACTTATTGTTTGTATACATAAGCACAGAGAACATAAGATGCAACTAAACTTGCTGACCTTCTTGGGATTTCTGCTGGCCGGGAATGAATCTTTCTCCGGAATAGTCACGTTGGGGATTTCCCGCCTGCTAGTTCATTCAGGACAAGCCAGTTCGTGACCCCTATGCTGCAAAAATTCTTCAAGAAACCCCTGTCAAATGAGCCTTTCAATCTCTTCTTTTAGTCGTGAACAATCTTCTGTCTCGTGCTCATATCCCTGGTGGAAGTCGCAGTATTTAGACTGGTCCCCAGAGTTTGGAGCAAGATCTCTTGGCCTCTAAAGAGAGGGATGGCTGCGTATGGCGAGCAAAACTTCCGCTAGTGAAGCACTGAGGGGAGTGAAAGCTTATTGGTGGTGATGCCCCCCGACTCAACGAGAATTGTTGCGGCCTGAGTCATTCTTCAGTAGTGGTGTCGGCTCCCATTTTCGCTGTCTTATGGAGTCCCTTTCGAACTATTGGCGGTGCGCTTCCACTGCATCTTTAGCTGCAATCTGGGTGTCGATCCAACGAACGAGATCAGGATAGTTGGACATAGTTTCCTGTATTAGTGCGGAGTGGAAGCCTCTAGGGTGGAGCCCTCCGAGAAGAAACCCTTGTAGGAGCTCCAGGTTCACCCCAGATATTTTTCTCGCCTCGGTGGTTAAATGGCGGAAGAAATCTTTAAGGGTTTCCCCTTTATTTTGATGGATACCAGATAGGTGAGAGGGATCTTTGACTATCCGCCGATTAACAATAAACTGGTCCGTGAATTGTTGTGTCAACTCTGTGAAATTCTTGATCTCTCCTTCCTTTAAGGAAAGGAACCAGGTGCGGGCTTGCCCTTTTAGAATCGTCGGGAATGCTTGACACAACAGAGGATCAGGAGCATTCCAGAGTTGCATCATGATCGCGAAGTGTCAAACATGCTTCGACGGGTCATCCGTTCCGTCAAACGCCTCGATCCTTAGGAGCTTAAAGTCGTGCAGGATCGGGTGTTCCAGTACTTCAGGAGTGAATGGTGAGAGACAATGGAAGTGGCGGGTGTCCAAGACGACGCGCTGCTAGGCTCGTTCACACTCTTTGGCAATTATGTCGCAAACTTCCTCGCGCGCGAGCTTTTCTCCTACGAATTCAAGGCCCGCAACTTCTAAGTAATGACGATGATGATCTTCGGGCACTCTGGTTTTGAAGATTTTGCGTGCTATGTCGGCTGATCAAGGGAGATCTTCTTCAAGCATGTTGACAAGTGAGTGAGGGGGAACTGGATAAACGTTCCCCCCAGGGACCATTCCTTTTGAAGTGTGGGTGACTTTTCCTTCCATGTTCTCTAGTCACGAGTATTATTGTGATGAGAATACTTTCTTCTAGCTCTTCTAGATCTCCTAGGAATTGTGGGAACCGTTGTCACAACCCGCATTTTCTCCGAAGAAAACGGATTATCAGAGTAGGAGAAAACACGCGTCATGATGCCACGTCAAACAGGGGATAACTGCCGACGCTCAAGCAAACTACTAACAACTATACTTTATGAAAATTCATAAGTTTTATGATTAGAAAATCAATTATATTTTTAAAGGCTGTATCCCTAGGCTCGGTGGATCACCTAGTCCACAATTTTAAAAAAAAACTATACTTATACGCTGCGGAAAATACTTTATTCAGGTTCGACATCCTAAAAGGGTGCATAAGTGCCCCCAAAGGACAACTTATACTATGCAGGACCCTACTTTTGATTTATACAATATATATAGGAAAATGATCTTTTTACGTTGTTTGGAAACTAGTGTTGAGTTTTATAAAACATGCTGATCATGAGATATACTTATAATAGTGTTTTTAGGTTTTAAAGTAACTAGCAACCTAGCATAAATCATCTCAAGAGTAAGTAGACTAACTCCAGAAAGGTAGCAGCAAAAAGTAACACTTCTAGTATCAAGGTAAAACTACTAGTGAGCGCCAACAAACTGACACGAACCCACTGGCAAGTATGTATGTCTGTAAGAAAACAACACCAAAACTACCTCACAAAAACAAGGAACTGATCTCTAAAGCACCAGAGACGACCAGCAACTGCACAGCACCACTAACCGCCTAATCGGCTACTAACCAGAACCTGAGGCATTCAAAGAAGAAAAGAATACCTCAGCAAGCTAAACTAGTAAAAGCTGTACGGAAATGTTAGGTTATAAGGTAACCAAGAAGAGTAAGCAAACAAAAACAAACACTACTGTCCAAAACAAGACAAAAGAAAAGCACTAAGTGCGAGGAAACATCAACAACCCTGCCCAAAAATAAATCCTGTAGAGTTTACCAGGCTACCATGAGCCCAAACGTTGCAAATTTGCAAAGGAAGAAACGTCTAACACCCTAAGCTGTGAGAGATGATAGTAGCAAAAATAACGCGGATCCGGGTTGGAGGCAAACTCAGTCCCCCAACCACCATTTCCAAGAAACAAAGCTCAGGGGTCTACATGTGAAAGCACTAGGGACCTCTCACCCCCTTTCTCAGCCCGTACCTGAAGCAAGATAAAAGAAAAAGGGTGGCCTTGGCTAAATTACACAACACCTCCCCCATTAAGAGCTTCAAACCACCACTACTAACCACGACCCACGATTCGGCCTTTTTGGAAAAAAAAGAAAATAGCCGACAAGGAACCTCAAATCAAGGAATTCACTCGGGGGAGAAAATCAAGGTAAGGGAAAAGTGTTGAGATGGCTCAACACGGCATGACGTTGAGTGAGCCCCACTCACTCAACGCCTATACAGACGGTGGCGTTGAGTGAGCTAGCCTCACTCAATGCCAAAACAACAATGACGTTGAGTGAGGTCCACTCCCTCAACGCCTTCAGCAACACAGGCTGTGACTTTGAGTGAGCTAACCTCACTCAACGCCAAAACAGCTATGGCGTTGAGTGAGGTCCACTCCCTCAACGCCTTCAGCAAAGCAGGCTGTGGCGTTGAGTGAGCTAACCTTACTCAACGCCAAAGCAGCTATGACGTTGAGTGAGGTCCACTCCCTCAACGCCTTAGCACTTAACCGCAAAACCCAACTGTGGCGTTGAGTGAGTCCACCTCTCTCAACGCCAGAACAGCTTTGGCGTTGAGTGAGGTCGACTCACTCAACGCCAAAGTACTTAGCCGCGAAAACAAACTGCGGCGCTGAGTGTGCCCACCATTCTCAACGATAGAACAACTTTGGCGTTGAGTGAGATCAACTCACTCAACGCCAAAGTACTTACCCGCAGGAAAAGGCTGCGGCGTTGAGTGAACCCGCCTCACTCATCGCCTAAACTGCCATGACGTTGAGTGAGGCCCACTCACTCAATGCCATCCGGAAGAGGTCGGCGAGAATGCAGATTGATTCTCGCCGAATCGGCGGGAATGCAGATTGATTCTCGCCGAATCGGCGGGAATGCAGATTGATTCTCGCCGAATCGGTGGGAATGCAGATTGATTCTCGCCGAATCGGCGGGAATCACTAACGATTCTCGTCGAAGTCGGCGAGAATCACTAAGTGATTCCCGTCGATTTTGACTTAGAAGGATATTCTCACTCACGCCACACTACTTAGCCGCAAAAGAACAGACCAAGGGGCAATGGCGTTGAGTGTGTGCACCACACTCAACGCCAAGTCCCAGCAGACCCGGCGTTGAGTGTGCGCACCACACTCAACGCCAAATCCTGAAATCTCCCATGCTTGAACCAGCAATCATTTCTCTACTCCCAACCCGAGAACTAGCCAACTTAACAGCAGGAAGGAAAAAAAATTAATACCAAGGCTGATTTCGGAAATAAATAAAATCTGCACAGGAAACTATCTACAGGCTTAAGCAAAACTTGGTCATAATCAAAAGGAGATTGGACCTTTTAGCAAGAGAAATTTGGAAAACCATTAACAGTAAGGAACCAAATGAACAAGAAAAATAACATGGCAAGGGCAAGAGCACCACTTGTCTCGATCTCCAGCGAAGCTTGGTCGGCCTCCCTTACTCTCACTCGGCACCAACAATAACGACACCTAAAGCAGAAATCTGGAGCTTTAATGGCGGAAACGGACAACCCAAGGATTTCGAGACCCCTAGAAATACCACGAAAACTGAATTTATTACCGTAGGAATGAAGGTCTAGGCGAGAGCAATCCAAATACGCTTTCGGAATCGAATTCCGGCCACAAACGCTCCCGGAATCGGCGTCTGAAGGGGAGCAGGTTCGGCGGTTTCTCCGCTTCTTTTCGCGATCAGCCGCAGACTGGTTCGGTCTTTCGGAAAGATGAATAGGAGCGGTTACCTCTTAAATCTAAACTATCCTATATAGAACATCCTCTTAATCTTAATTAGCTAATCAATTAATTAAGGCTAAAAATGAGCAGGCAAAACCGCCAAGCATCCGCACCCTTTCAGAAAAAAATAATATTTAATATAATATTTATTAAATAGCTTTATTTTTTTTCATAAAATACAAAACGACGCGAACACCGAACATCCTCGGAATTCGACGAAATTCGCACTGTAACTAAATATCCACGCTACGAATACAACGGCGAAGTCGAAATTAACTTTCGACGAACAGAACTCGAGTTATACCCACCCAAAGCCAAAACACAAGCATCCCCTGAGAGACCACACCGGGTCACCCAAAACGACTCGGCTTGCTAGGGAGATCTTATCAATAGGCTACAAAAATTGGCTATTCAGTTCTAAAAAGTTAAGACCACACTCCACAGATGACACAAGCCAAGAAAACGCGTCGACGTAACGCCAAGCAAGAATTAAATAATCACAGAAAAATAGGGGGCGTTACAACCGTGTTCCCACAAACGGCGCAAAACTGGTGTGGATCGCTCAAAGCTCCGGTAGACCAAACTAAATTGAACCGTCTTAGCCCGGGAGCGGTCGAGCGCGCAAACAATCATAAAAAAAGGAAAGCTGACAAGACAATTTTTTTAACGTGGAAAAACCTTCAATTGGGTGAAAAACTATGTGGCTGGATTTGTGCCGGTCAACCTCCACTATTTATTGGGTGTTGTACAGAGCTTCTTTAAAGAACTCGAGGACGGCATGCCGCCTCTCGTTGCAATTTGAGACAAAGAGATGCGCTCGGAGGGTGACAGACTACCCCTCACGGAACTATAATTGTTTCCCGCTACAACTAGGAGCTTCGATCTTGTGGAGGCTTTGGGGTCTTTGACTTTAGCTTGAAGGCAGGAGCAGTTTTTTGCGTTCTGACGTCAGGTGCTTGGAAGCTCGGACGACGCGCTTTGTGGGCCTTATCCTTTGTAGTTTGTCTCATGTTGCGCTTAGTGGAGTCCGGAGTGGCAGACTTGATGTCGTCCGACAAGCTTGCTGCTGAGTCGAGGGTGTTGGGAATGCTGAGCGTTCTGTGCATCGGGGTGTCATTGAGTGGTCTTTGGCGGGCTCTGAAGTTGCTCTTGTAAACTGGTAGCGATGCAGGGCACAAAATCTTTAGGTGCTCTAGCGGGATTTGTCTGCTGACACTAAGGAGACTAGGTGGTCCTGGCGGAGCGCGCAGAGGCGTGCTTAGACGATCTTGACAACAGAGCGTGCAGAGGTGCGCTTGGACGATCTTGACGGCGGAGCGCGGAGGCGCACTTAGTGGAGGAAAGCGCACGGAGCGTTTGCTGGCAGATAGCGTGTGAAGCGCTTGCTGACGGAGAGCGCGCAAGATGCTTGGTGGAGGAGAGCGTGCAGGGCGCTTGCTGGCAGAGAGTGCGTGGAGCGCTTCTTGAGGAGAGCATGTGGAGCGCTTGCATGCGGAGAGCGCCCTTGCTGGCGGAGAGTGTGTGAGGCGCTTGTTGGAGGAGAGCGCGCGGGGTGCTTGCTGGAGGAGAGCACGTGGGGCTCTTGCTGGCGGAGAGAGCGCGTGACGCTAGCTGGAGTAAAGTGCACAGAGCGCTTGTTGGAAGAGAGCGCGTGGGGTGCTTTTTGGAGGAGAGCGCCCGGTGCGCACAAGAAAGGGGCGCGTGCGGGAGCACGCACGGAAGAGGCGCTTGCTGGAGAAGAGCGCACGGGGTGCTTGCTGGAGGAGAGCGCGCGGAGCGTTTGCTGGAGGAGAGCGTGCGAGACGCTTTTTGGAGGAGAGCGTGCAAGAAAGGTGCGCACGCGGGAGCGCGTACGGAAGAGGCGCGGGCTGGGGTGCGCACGAAAGAGGCACGCTCAGGAGCACGCACGTAAGAGGCGCACAGAAGGGAAACGATGGAGAGAGAAAATCTGTAGGAGGAGAGAGGAGAGAGAAAATCTGCAGGAGAAGAAGAGAGGGGAGAGAAAATCTGTAGGAGAATTTTCTGGCCGAAGAGATAAAAATGAGAGGGAGAGGGGTCTATTTATAGATTTTAAGGGGGACATGCAGGTAATTTTCCCTCATAACCACCGGTCGGACGAATAGGATCGCTCCATTTGGAGCATACGGATCGTCATAATTACACAAAAGACAAAAACACCCCTGATCAGAAAAATAACTGTCGTTGCCGGAAAATAACCGCTCCTCCCGCGAGGGAGGAGCAGCCGACAATGGCGGCAACTGAAGAGGGTCGGGGGCCAAGGTCGGGCGACCAATTTGGCCGCCCGACCTAGGCGAAGAGGGGACCGCCCCTATCTAGGGGCGGCGGCGGCAAACGGGCGGCCGAATGGCCGCCTGTTTCTGGCCATAGGGATGCCGCCCCTGGATGGGGTGGCGGCGGCCGAATGGCCGCCCATTTTTGGCTACGGGGAGGCCGAACGAAGACCAGACGGCTTGGATCCTGGCCGCTCGGAGATAAATCCCATGGCATTGTCTCTGAAGCCCGGAAATTAGACTTGGCCATGAAGAATGTGTTGATTTGATGATGAAAATTCATCCCCAAGCACCTTCATATCCCAACAGTATTTTTAATTAAATGTAAACTTAATGATGGCAGGGAGAACACTTGTTCCGGAGCGTGAGAAAGCACAGTGGGCGGTGGTTAACTGTGGATGCGATGGGAGTAGAGCTGTCACTTAAAACCGAAAACCGCAAATCGAATCGGACCGAACCGGAACCGCAAAGAACCGGACCGAACCATTCGTAAATTATTCGGGTTCCAGTTTGAATTTTGGAACCGTGAACAACATTGGTCCGGGTGTGGTTCTCACATTTTATTATTCGGACCGGAACCGGAACCGGAACCGGAACCGCAACATACAAGTCCCAAGCGGTTTCAAGATTTTTAGGCCCGATCCGAACCGGACCGAAGTAAAACCGCAACCCGTTTATTATTATTATTATATTGTTATTATTTTATAATTTACATACAATATTTATACTATCACGAGTGAATCTGGTGCAGTTTTTTGAACCCAAATCGCAATCGCATTAAAGGGGATCGATTTTGGACCGAACAAAACTTCACCGCATAAAAACCGTATGGTATAGTTTGACATTGGTGCGGTTTGGAGTCAATTTTTGCATTGCATTTTTTTATTTTTATACAGTTATATAATATATTTTCAATTTTACTTACATATTTTTTTGAAATAATTTATTTAAAAAATATAAAAATATACATCTATTATTTATTAATAATCATAAAAGACAACTAATTGTAGACGGTTGTTATGCTTGAGTATGCCGATGAGACGTTCGCAAGCCAACTAGAATTCGCGGCAAGTCTACACGCGTAGGAAAGAAATTGATATTATCCCACCGATCGCGGAAAAAACCATCGAGAAATGCGCAACATAACTATTTTTTTATAATGTTTGAGTTTTACTATTTGCAGCCCGCTTTTATTTCATTCTGTCAAGTTTGATTTTCGTTTTAGTTGGAACCGATTGGAACCGGACCGAACCGCATGGAACCAGACCGAACCGATAATGACCGGTTTGGTTTTGGTTCTTGTTGAACTGTAACTGGAACTGCTGACACGACGGTTCCAAAAATTAAGCTGGAACCGGTACCAGAACCAGAACCGGTCAAACCAAATAAGATTTTGGTTCTAATTTGAAGAACCGTTACCTTAGTGGTTCGGTTCATGGTTTTAATAGAACCGGAACCGAACCGGAACTGTGACAGCTCTAGATGGGAGGAAGGTGTTCTTTTACTCGCGCTTGCGGCCTCACGGTGGTGGCCGGCGATATTGGCGGTTGCAGCGGCGATGATGAAAATGATGGCGGCGGTTGCCGCAGCGATGACGACGGCAGTTACGGCGATGGCAACGACAGCGGCAGTTGCTACGACGATGACAGCTGCTGTTACGACGATTGCGGCGACGATTGCCACGGCGGCGGTACGACGATGACAGCGGCGGTTGCCGCGGCGGTTACGCCGCGGGCGGTTTCATGCAGCTCGATGGGTTTGGTAGGACTGGTTCGGGTGGACCCCATCACTAAGAATGAACAAAGAAGGAATTAAAAGTGAAGTAAAACTAACTAAGAATTAATAAAGGGATTTGTTAAAGGCAAACTCAATTTGAAGATACGCAAATCAAAATTTTAAAATCAAATTTTTTTTTCCCGATAGTTTTTTTTTCTACGCAAAACAATTTGGATATACGCAAACTAAATTCACCGCCGCTCCCGCTGCATCTCTCGGCCTCTCTGTCGTTGCCTCTTCCGTCGCCCCTTCCGCCGCCTCTCTCGCCGCAACTCCCGCCGCATTTCCCGACCTCTCTGTCAACCCCTCTCCTGTCTCTGGTAGGTTTTGAGGCTTCTGATGAGCGGTTTTGAAGGTGTGCACGTTGGTTCTTTGTTTTCGTTGCCTCTCCCGTCGCGGGCAGCTGTTTTTTTCGTTGATTTTGAAGGTGCGTCGCACTTCTCTTCATTTTTGTTTTGATTCTGCATCTGGATTCTTTAATACATATTTTCTTCTTTCATCTTCAGCATATTAAGAAGCTAATTTTTCGTTTTAAATTCTGCATATGATTTCTACATGTTGGCTTTTTCGTTCTTTGTTTTCATTTTTGTTTTCGTGATGTAATTAGATAATGGTACTGCATGGTTAATTTCTAGCTTCTTATGCCCTATAGTAGTTCATGAAGAGGGGGAAACATAAGTGTATTATTTGCTGTAACAAATGAAGTTGATTTTTAATATTCATAATTTCATTTGTCTAAAATATTTGATTATGTAATTTGTAGTGTTAATTTGTTGTTAATAATTTTGATTTGTGATTAACAATTTGGTTTGCACAGAATATTTTTCAAAATATATAATCTGTCCTTAACAATAATTTGCGTATATCCAAATTTGATTTACCTTTAACAATTCCCTTAATAAAACTGAATTTAGAAGGAACCAAGAAAAAACACATATTGACCTATGAATGAACTAAAATAAAACTAAAACTGAACTTAAAAGGAACTAAAGATGAACCTAAGAATATATTAAATAAGAATGAAATTAAAATAAACTATGAATGAAATAAAAATATACTAAGAAACGACATAGTAGAAATTAGGAAATATCTAAAATGAGGAATAAACTAAGAATGAGTATAACCTAAAATGAATTAAGAATGAATTAGAAAATAACCACAAATAAAGAATATATTAAGAATGAACTAAGAATAAACAAAGAAGGAACTAAAATTGAAGTAAAAATAACTTTTACTAAAAACTAAGAATCAACAAAGATGTAAGTAATGAACTAGAAGTTAACAAAGATGTATTAAAAAATGAAATATGAATTAACAAAAACATAATATAGAATTAACTAAAAATTATATTATAATGAAGCAAGAATGAATTAAAAATAAACTAAAATGATAGAAAGAATTATTCAAGGACTCCAAATGCACTACAAACAAACTAAGAATATATAATGACACAACACAAACAATATCAGAGGTCTTGTATACTTGAGTTCAACCCAATCCCTATTAAACTGAAGTGAATATTTTTCTCCATTTCAAAATGTAATCTATGAATACTTCCTAAGAGATCATCCATCCAAAGATTATTTCTACCAGAGAACACTTTAACTACAAAATTTTTACATAACTCCGTGATTCGCCCCAAAACTACTGTCTATGATATTTAAGATTCTAAATTACTATTTAAGCTTAATCACATTTCCTTTCATTCCCATGTGAGATTCAATTCACTTATTTGATCTCGGTTCCTCAAATGAGCTCTCAATTCATTCTTAGTTCATTATGAGCTCCTTTCTTCAGATGGAGATATGGAAAAAAATGAAATGCATCACCAAAATTTAGGAAGCAAATGGAGCTGATATGGAGCTTTTCGCCGAATACGCACCCAGGTCACATGGCGTGTGATGTCCAAGTAATAATGAATGTTGAGAAAACCAACCACCTATTATAGCATGTGAAGAGAATTCTTGAGCACGTGCATGAATCACACGAGGTGTTCCCAGGGCAATGGTCAGCCCATGCAACGTGAGACTAGGGAGTGTACAAGTTAGATGTCTTAACTAAGATTAACATGAGAGCGCATCAATGGATTTCTTATTAATTTTAAAAACTATACAACAACACTCAAGTCTTTATCCCACTATAATGGGGTCGGCTATATAGATTCTTTGTCGCCATTGTGCCCTATCTTTTGTCATAATCTCACTAATGCCTAAGTACATCATATCTTTTCTTACAGTTTCATTCCAAGTCTTTATTGGTCTTACCCCTCCCTCGTTTAACATGCCTAGTGACTAGACTCTCACAGCGCCTAACAGGTGCCTCTAATGGTCTCCTTTGTACGTGTCCAAACCATCTTAGACGAGCTTCTCGCATCTTCTCTGCAATTAGTGCTACTGTTGTCTTATCCCTGATACTTTCATTCCTAATTTTATCCAATCTCGTGTGTCCACACATCCACATATTTTAAAAACTATAAATAGAATTATTAATACTTTTATAAATATATTTACGCTGACTATTTAAATATAAGCAGTTTGGAATTGGGTTCTCAAGTATCTAGGCATAGACAGTACCCCTACTGGACCTCCGTCATGGCGCGACTTAACCTCTAATCTCGCTCAATATCCTCTCGTACGGAAAATGAAAAAAAAAACAACTCACAATCATAAACTTAATCCAACCAGTGTTCTTTAGAATCATCAACATCACCCAGCAATGCCACAGACAGACATTGAAATATTCACTCAAAACAAAGATGTTTTTGAACAATGATCATAATGCAGTAGATGCAAGACATTGGTAGAGGCTTACTAACATATTTGCAGGGTCTCAAGTAATCAGTATATTATATAAAATTGCCAAAATAACTCTCACATCAATGAAAGTACCTCCATGAAATCTGGACGAGTGCCTCTTGAGAACACTATCCGAACACACCATAAAAGTAGGAATGCAAAGTTTTGCATGCAATGGGGTTGAGAATGGAGGGGAAAAAGAGAAAGAACCAGACAGCAAATAAGGGAACAAATATATGTAGAGTTCAACGAAACTAATCTCATCTGAGAAAGATCCAACTATGCATGATACAGGTTTTTATTGAATACAGATAACAATATAAGCAGGGGCGATGCCTTGTAAAAATGATGGATTTAGATACCTTATATCCATAGTAATGGGCTGCAGATATGCGTGGGGAAACAAAATCAGCCGAACAATAGGCATACTACCTCTCTAGAAGCATCACCATCTCACAGTGAGGGGTGTGTGGAAACAGATCTACCCCCACGGCCTTTATAGGTCGGAACGCCTCGGAACTTGGCATGGATTTCACCCTATTCCTTGCCAAACCAGCATTACTCATCTTGCGCCACCCTATATTCCCCTTTCCTTTTTCCGTCTTATCGGCAGTCGGTGTACATAGCTCGATTGCATTCGCCATAAGAGTTTCTGGATTGCAAGAGATGTAGCTGATAGCGGGAGTATAAATATTAAGTTAAAAAGGAACCAGTGCAGGCCCCAACGAAGGCAGAAAATATACACAGAATAGCATAAATTTAGAAACAGTTTACTCACACAAGCCGGCGTATGCATGGATGAGTCCTCAGAGCCTTGATCACCTATAAATTGTTATAAAAAAATTAGTACACCAAAAAAGTTTCAATGTGTTTTTGTCCAGTGGAAAAACAAGAAAACACCATGCTATCATTAATGACTTGAGGGTTCTTTCGTGGGTATCTGTGGTTGTACAACAGGAGATAAGTAAGTTATCCATGAGCAGAACAAGAAATAAGGCCAGGTTCTCACTAGCACCTGGGAACAACACTCTCAACTGGATTCATTATTATGGAAACTATACTGAATTTAAAGAAATCAATAATTAGAAAGCATACAGATCCTCCCAACTAAAAAATACCACTCACCTTATGAATTACAATAACATCAAGTTCCATGTATTCAAAATGTTTAAATTTTATCCACGGGCTTCCTATAAATATTTCAATCTCAAAATGAGGATTTACAAATGTACATGGTTTTAAGATGATGCTGGAAAGTGTGCTTACAATAGGATGAAGTCCAACTCGTGGAGGATCAACAATCACAACAACTCTCTTGAACTGATGAACAGCAATATTTGTTACTGTATTCTCTTCTAATATGAAACTTTCCAGATTGTGTTTAAAGTTGACTATATTATTACTTATGTCACAACCACCATCCCTAGTGTCCCTACTTTCTTGATTCAACTTTGTGGCAATGCACTCTGCTGCGCAGTTGCCAGTGATTCCTGAAGAGTTATCAGAAACAGTGAGCAGCTGCTCCAAATCCCCGTCAACATTATTTTGTGAGTCTGAAATTTCTTCAGTCAAATTATCTTCTACACATGGAAGCATCTCATTGATTGGATCAGCTGTGGAAACTTCAGAGGATGCACCAGTATCATCTTGGAGGTCTTCTTTATGGAAAACTTTGTTTGTTTCATTTTCAACATTAGGAACATTACTGATCCCTTTATCATCAGATACTACACCATGATGCTGTGGTGCATCAAGGTACTCATTCAGAATAGACCCCATCACATCCTCTGCCTGTTAATTGACAATTGAAAGAGCATAAGAACAATAAAATCATAACTCTTACGGATAAGTTCAAAATAGAATAGTAGTCCACAACATGAGTACATAATCATAATCACATAAACCGCTTTCAATTTGATAGTTCAATTTGATAGTGTACTTAGAACCTGAGATAGTATGAAGGGTTGATCGAACTCATGATTTGCAATCAGAAGATGATTGACGCAAGAAATGTTGCATATATGATAATATGCTAAAGCCGCTGAAAAATTCTCTAAAAGAGGAAGTCCAAGGACATGATAGCTAAAAGCTTTTGGAGACAAATAAAGCAGTAGATTAAGGGCCTGTTTGGGAGGGCTTTTTAGCTCCTTTTCGTTTTCTGGAAAACGCTACCACGCTTAAGAGACCGTTTGGATTGTCTATCGGTGGGAAAAGCTACCGCGAAAAACTCTATTTGCTCATCTTTTGGAAAAGTCACTTGCCACCTACTTTTCAACCTTTTCGAAAAGCACTTTCTCATCCAAAAACACTTATCTCTTAAAAAAATCTACAACTTGATTTCTTTGTCTTGACGCGATTTTTTTCCAAAGCGTAATTTTTTTGCCCGGGTGTTTTTTTTGCCCGGCGCAAATTTTTCGCCCGGGCGCGAATTTTTCGCCTAAGCTAGCATTTTTCGCTCTGGTTGGCAGTTTTCGCCTGACAATTTTTGCCCGGGAGCGAGGTTTTTCGCCCGAGTGAGTTTTTTTCTCCCGAGTGCGGTTTTTTTGCCCGTGCATGATTTTTTTTCGCCCGAGCGTGTTTTTTTCGCCCGGGCCGATTTTTCGTCCGACGTGATTTTTTCGCTCGGGTGCGTTTTTTTCATCCGGGTGCGATTTTTTGTCGTTGCACGATTTTTTTCGCCCGAGCCGATTTTTTTGCCCGTAAGCGTTTTTTTTGCCCGGACGCGCTTTTTTCGCCTGGGCGTGATTTTTTGCACCGGCGCGATTTTTTTGCACCTGCGCGATTTTTTCTCCCACGGGCGATTTTTGCGCCCGCACGCGTTTTTTCACCCGGGGGCATTTTTTTTCGCCCGGTCGCGATTTTTTCGCCCGGGCGCGATTTTTCCGCCCGGGCGCGATTTTTCCGCCCGGGCGCGATTTTTCCGCCCGGGGGCGATTTTTCCGCCCGGGGGCGATTTTTCCGCCCGGGCGCGATTTTTTCGCCCGGGCGCGATTTTTTTCTCTCGGGCGCGATTTTTTTGATCGTGAGCGGTTTTTCGCCCGGGAGCGAATTTTTCGCCTCGACGTGATTTTTTGCCCGTTCGTGATTTTTTTGCCCGATCGTGTATTTTTTCGCTTGCAAGCTATTTTTTCCGCTCGAATGCAATTTTTTCGCTTTCGAGCGGAAATATCGCGCCCGTGCGAAAAATTCTCGTCCGTGCAAAAAATTCGCGTCCGGGCGAAATTTTCGCGCCTAGTCGAAAAATTAGTGCCCGTCCGAAAAATTCGCTTCCGTCCGAAAAATTTGCTGTCATCCCAAAAATTCGTGCTCGTCCGAAAAATTCGCGCCTGTCCGAAAAATTGGCATCCGACCGAATAATTGGGGTCCGACCGAAAATATAGGGCTCGGCCGAAAAATTGGCGCCCAGGCGAAAATATCGCGTCCGGGCAAAAATATCTCGCCCGGGCGAGAAATTCACGCCCGGGCGAAAAATTCACGCCCGAGCGACAAATTCACGCCCGGACGAGAAAAACCGCCACCCGGCGAAAAATTCGCTCACGGGCGAAAAAAACCTTCCCCAGCGAAATAATTGCGCCCTTTTTCCCCGGTCGCGCATTTTTAATAAAAAAAGTTATCACAACGGATATTTGTCAAACGGTTTATAAAGTGTTTCTCCTTTTTGAAAATCTCTGCAAAAAAAGTTCACTCAAACAGTTCTCCTTTTCTAATAGACATTTTCCAAAAGTTCATTTTCCTATCATCCTTTTGCCACCACTCCTCCTTTCTGAAAAGCCTTCCCAAACAGACCCTAACTAAGCCTCCGTTTGGGGGGGACTTATTTTCACCGGTCAAGCGGTTACGACCGCATGAACCGGACCTTAAACGAAGCTTAAATCAGAAAATATTACAGGCGACAACATCAATAATTAATAAAGGGCAGGAACCCTATGGGAAACATCCTCTCCTATGAGAGCCTAACTAGAATAATGATCCAAAATGAAATAAGAGATTCTCCTCCAGTCCCTTATATAGGCTCTGTTTGGGACAACTTATGATGATGAATAAGCCGCTAATTGAAAATTGATATTTGCATAGAGATTTTATAAAATCAATGATGAATAAGCAGTCGACTGTTTGGATAGTTTAGTCATAAGTGCTTATCTAAATTTCTCATTTATTCATAAGAGTCCGTTTGTTTGGACGTGTTTTTTTTCGTCCGTGCACGATTTTTTTGCCTGGGGGTGGTTTTTCGCTCGGGCATGTTTTTTCGCCCGTCACACTTTTTTTCGTCCGGTCAAGATTGTTTTCGCCCAAGCTCGATTTTTTTCACTCAGGCATGATTTTTTTCGCCCGGGCGCGATTTGTTCGCTCGGAAGTGCTTTTTTCGCAAGGTCGTGTTTTTTCGCTCGATCACGTTTTTTTCGCCCGCCTGATTTTTTTCAACCGGGCGCATTTTTTTCACGCGGGCGCGATTTTTTCGCTCGAGCGCGTTTTTTCCCGCCCGATCGTGTTTTTTCGCTCGATCGCGATTTTTTTAGCCGGGGCGCGTTTTTTTCGCTCGGGCGCGATTTTTTCGACCGGGCTCATTTTTGTCTCGAGCGCAATTTTTTCTTGCAGGCGCGATTTTTTCCCCAACACAAATTTTTCACCCTGATGCAATTTTGTCGCCTGGACAAAAATGAAAAAAACTCCTGGATGAAAAAATCATGCCCGGGCGAAAAAAAACACGCCGGGGCAAAAAAAATCGCGTCCGAGCGAAAAAATCACTTTTCGCCGCGCCTGGGCAAAAAAATCGCTTTCGGGCGAAAAAATCGCTTTCGGGCGAAAAAAACGCAGTCGGGCGAAAAAAGCGCTTCCGGGCGAAAAAAGCGCTTCCGGGCGAAAAAAGCGCTTCCGGGCGAAAAAAGCGCTTCCGGGCGAAAAAATCGCGCCCGGGCGAAAAAACGCGCCCGGGCGAAAAAAGCGTGCTCGGGCGAAAAAAAACTCGTCGGGGCGAAAAAAACGAGCCAGGGCGAAAAAATCGCGCTCGGGCGAAAAAAATCGCGCCTGGGCGAAAAAATCGCTTCCGGGCGAAAAAAAACGCGCCTTGGCGAAAAAATCGGGCCCGGGAGAAAAAATCGCGCCCGGGCGAAAAAAACGCGCCCGAGCAAAAAAATCTCGCACGGGTGAATATCGCGTGCAGACGAAAAATATTGTGCATGGGCGAAAAAAACTCTTCTGGGTGAAAAAAACGTGTCATAGCGAAAAAATCGCGTCAGGAATAAAAGATCGCGCCCGGGCGAAAAGTTCGCGTCCGGGCGAAAAAATCGCGCTTTGGTGAAAAAATCGCGTCGGAACGAAAAATCATATCTGGAAAAAAAATCACTCATATGACTTTTTTAAAAGATAAGTGCTTATGAGAAGCTATAAGCTAGACCCGGATAACTTTTAAAAAATCAACTTATCATCAATTTTAAAATAAGTGATTTTATATAAGCTGCACAAACAAACAACTATAAAACCGTTTTTGCGTTTTAAATAGAGATTATTGATCAGCATAAGTTGTCCCAAACAGACCTATAATAAGAAGGGAGTGGGCATGCATGAAATTTCAAAATTTTCAACAGAGCTACATAGACAATATAACCCGTGCTCAACTATAGCGATGACGCTTGGTGAGGCGTCCATGGATCCAGAATCGTATTCATATTAATATTGTCCTCCCAAAAATCAACCTTGTCCACAAGATTGAGGCCCAAAGAGATCATCCACGAGCGTTGTAACAACCTAAGTTTTTTTTTTAAAAAGGATTCAAATTAATTAAAATTGAAGGATTCAAAGGGATCATCCACAAGCGTTGTAACAACCTAAGTTTTTTTTTAAAAGGATTCAAATTAATTAAATTGAAGGAGGGGGCATTTTTGTAATTCAACCTAATTAGATTTTCTCAAATTCATTAGCTGCAGCCCCCCCCCCCCCCTCTATATCTCGTAATATTTCGGCGCTAGGGATCCTGCCCACATCCCGTCTTCCGCAAGCCGCTCGACGCGCCGACTCCCGCTTGCCTCCACCTCCTGCTTCCTCCGGCGCCACCTCCTCTCCTCCTTCTCTAGCCGGCAGCCTTCTTCCTTTTCCTCCAAGGGCCGGGGGTTCTTCCCTCTCCAAAGGCCGACAACCTTCCTCCTCTTCTTCTGGCTGTCAACAACTTCTCCTCCTTAAGCCGTCAGCCTCTCTCGCTCCTCTTCCTCAAGGCCAGCATCCACCTTTCCTCCTTGGGCTCCGATTTCACACCAAGGGTAAGCTCGAATCCCCCTATACTCGGATTTTTGGGCTCGGATTTGGCTCATTGAGCCTGGAATTGGCACCTTTTGGTAAGGTACTCCTCTTTTCCTCCTTATTTAGATTTTTCTGGAATTATTTTGCAAATCTTGTTGCACCAAATTGCGTATAATTTGTGATTTAAGATTTCACTCATCCCGTAATCATCTAACCCCTATGTGTGTGTAATTTTCGGCATCGTTCATCGAATCAATTGGCGGGATCGCTCAAAATTCCTACCAATTCAGGATTTACTTAGCCAAAGCGACGCCGATTTTGATTTCCTTGTGGTAGCCTCCCCTCTCCTCGCCTTTGAGGTAGATAAATTTGCTAACCCCCCTTTTTGTATAGATTTTTTGTGAAATGCATATCTCAGCGTAGGAATTTTCGTTATGTCAAATATCATCTATGATATTTTCTTGAACATGTCTGAAATAAGATTTTCTACAGTTTGCTTGTATCTCTTAGCTGTCATCGTCAATTTTAGCCTTACTCAAGGCAAGTAGAGAAATCTCTCGATTGCAAACATTGAATTTAATTTCATGCACCTCTTCTTATGTTTATGAATTTTACTCTTGAATACCTGAACCGTTAAATTAGTAGCATGTCTTGATATGCTAGGAATCACTATATTATGAATCATTTAATTCATTAATATCATAAGCAAACATTAAAAAATAGTGTTTAATTGATACAACTTCTTGACTTAGGTTACCTCTTGAATCCATAACGGGAATAAATGACCGGTCATAGCAAGCATGAACCTCCCTGGCTCAAGGGTGAGGGTTCGTAAGAGCCGCCCCTTAGAGATCACGGGTATAACATCTAAATCCCTGACAAGTCTTGAATCTGATCTTGAATCCATCTGAAATATGAATCTTGCGCATCAAATAAAAACACATACTTCTTTCACTTGCTACAACCTATGTCATTACATGAATGAATATATGTTGCACTCTAGGTTAGGTTAATAATTCTGGCAGATTCTGCTTGGCTCATTTACTTCTTTCACTTGGTACACGTACATTTTTGATCCATTGCTAGTTTTGTATTTTACTTACTGTTATCAATGTTCTGAAAAAAATTTCTTCCTGTTTTGAAATTTGTCTTAGCGTTCGTGACTGTGTCTCCTGCTACATAAGCCCAATCTGTGACAAGTTTTTATTTTTTGGAGGTTTACCCTATTTATTGTTGTGTCAGATTCTATGTTTTATTTGATTTAGTGTAGGAATAATGTTTTTTTGTAATAATTATGATCAGACATTTTTTTTTGTATTATGGACAACTGCTGAGTTAAAAATTATGTATTATATTTGGATGTGTTGCATGTTCATTTTTTGGGATTTTTATTGCATGAAATTAGTACCAACACTTTATATCACGAGTTTTATTAAAATACACGTGCATCAAATTTTTCACTACTATACTCTAAAGCTTCGCATAAAAATAATGTATTTTTCTTTGAATTATTTATTTTAAATCTAATAATACTAATTCAGCTGCCGCCTAACAAACATGAAATTCCCCCCCCCCCCATGTTTGTGTCATCACGACCCGCCTGAATCGTACTCTGACGTTTGCTATTAGACAGGTCGTGGCAGTTGATACTAGAGCTAGATTGAGCTTCTAAAGATAAAGTATCTTATAATTTTCACATATTTTGAATTTCATTATACAAATATATATGCATGCATCATTCCTTCACTCAGTTTGTCATAATTATCTGTTGTACACTACTGAAACACCCACACTACACTGTATGGACACAAATGTTAAGGGGTTATGAATAAACTTAACATTTTATGTGCATATGAATTTCCACTATGATAGACACCGCTTGTGAATATTAAATGGTTATGCAGTTTAATATTTTCAAATATGATAACATTAATAACATAATA
The DNA here is from genome assembly GCA_039513925.1 of Platanthera zijinensis. Classification (NCBI taxonomy): domain Eukaryota; kingdom Viridiplantae; phylum Streptophyta; class Magnoliopsida; order Asparagales; family Orchidaceae; genus Platanthera; species Platanthera zijinensis. The sequence goes on from CM077086.1 coordinate 166,477,806, forward strand.
TGCATGGCATGTTAAGCAATATGGGCACTTAAAATGATATGTGTATCCATTCATGAACATTCATAGGAATGTATTTTAGGCACAAATTGCATTGCATGCAATGCATAATTCATTGCACAAGTGTAAAGCTAAAGAACAATAGATGATGATTGTACACACATTGATTTACTAATTATTTACTATTTCACGTGATTCTATTGTTGCAATTGCATGATCATTACCTAGTGTTGTCCTATGAAAATGTTGTAATTATTACATGATGTGCACATCCGATAGTATTAAAGTGTTAGAACCTTTAGTCTCAATCATTTCTGTTTTGCTTCACTATCAATCATTTCTGTTGTAATTATTTCTGTTCTGCTTCACTATCCACTGGTTCCGGCTACGTAAGGACAGCTGGAGTAGTTATTATTGCTGCCCCTCCTAGAGCCACCCCTCCTGCATCTGATCCCGGAACCGGCTCGCTTGTCGTCAACCTAGTGACCCTGCTCGTGTCAAATCTGACTGCTCCTCCTATAGCAATGACAGATACTCTGGCATTCAAAAGGTTAAAGTTGCAGTCTTATAATGGCAAACATGACTACTTCATCATATCGGAGTGGCACTCACAGGTGGAGAAGCACTTTGAGTATGTTGGTGTTCTGGAGACTCAGAAGGTTCTTCTTGTGGCCTACCAGCTGACCGAGGATGCTTACAACTGGCGGCTTCAGCACCGCAATCTCCCCAGTTCCGCCACCATGACTCGGGGTCAATTCAACGAAGTTATCATGGATAAGTTTCTCTCTTCTATGGAGCAATACAAGGTAGCTGAGAAGTTTTTGTCCCTCCAGCAGCCCGACAGGACAGTGATCGAGTACAAAAAGGAGTTCTCTCGTTTATCCCTCCTTGCCGCGGAGTTTGTGCCAGATGAGACTAAGAATATCAGTCATTTTGTGAAGGGACTCCGTCATGATTTTCGTTAGCACGTGATAGCTCATGATGCCACTACCTATGTCGAGACTGTGGGGGTTGCCTTGCAAGTAGAGGCAATTGAACTAGAGCATACTGCTAATAAGGTCCAGTATGGTACAAGCAATGTCACCACATCTGACCATAAGTGAAATGGTGTTTCATCTCAGGAGCAAGGTCTCAAGTCTACGGAGGTGTGTGCCTTTTGCCATAAGGTGGGTCATGTCGTGCAAATCTATCGTATTCTCTTGAAGAAGCAAAAGATGATTGTCCCTGCACAACAACCACAGATGACGCTTGTCGCTACCACCACCGTCTGTGCCTACTGCAAGAAGTCAGGTCACCTGTTGAAGGACTACCATCGTAAGAAGAATGTCTGCTACAGATGTGAACAAGTTGGGCATCATATCCAAGACTGCCTCATGAAGGAAAGCCCAATTTCTGCTCAGCCTCTGCAATCTGTTTCGGGAGCTCAGGAGAAGGGCAAAGTTGTGTTGAACGTCATCTCTCAGGGCAAGGCGCTTGCATCTACCAGTGTCATCTTTGGTATGTAGTGCATTGTTTTTAATTTTTTGCATCATAATTTATCAGCCTTAGTATCGAACAATCATTAATTGCGTCTGTAATTTCCATTTCTATGGAGATTTAGGGTCAAGAATAAGTGGACGCAGATTCTTTTTTATTCCGGTGCATCTCATTCGTTTATTGCATGCCATATGTGGACCTTCATCGTTGGCCTATTTCGCCACTTGAGATCCCTTATGAGATCTCTATTCCTGCCCATCTGCACATTTTGAATATGGGCATTCTCAATTGTCCGAACATGCTTGGTGAATTGTGAGTCTCAGTCGATCTCATAATCCTAGATATGACAGAGTTTGATGTGATCTTGGACATGAATTGGTGTTGCGTATAGAGCAAAACTAGATTGTGGCAAAGAGGGTCAATCTCAGCATCGATGACAAAAACTACAACGTTCATGTTCAGACCCGCAGTCAACTGAAAGAATTTTTATTGTGCGCGCCACTCGCCTTCTTGGTCAAGAATGTTATTCTTGTTTGTATATGCTTCACTTTCGGATTTTGCCTCTCCTCAACTCGAATTCATTCCAATTGTTTTTGGGTTTCCTGATATCTTACCGAATTGTTTGGGATGCCTCCAGATCGAGATGTGGAGTTCACTATTGATGTAGAGCCTGGAACGCGCCTCATATCAAAAGCTATATACCATATGACCCCGCGCAAGCCAGAGGAGCTTAGATCGCAATTGGATGAACTGTTTGAGCATGTATACATTTGTCTCAACTCCTCACCATGGGGAGCTCCCGTTCACTTCGTGAAGGACGGTTCCATGAGGCTTTGCATTGATTATCAGAACCTAAATAAGGTGACGGTTAAGAATAAGTATCCCCCTTCGCGCATGTATGATCTCTTTGATCAGCTCAAGGGTAGTACCGTCTTTTACAAGATTGATCTCAGATCTGGTTACCATCAGCTGAAGATCAAAAAATCTGGCATCCCCAGGACCGCCTTACAAACTCGGTATGGACATTTTGAATTCTTAGTTATGTCATTTAGTTTGACTAACGCGCCTTTTGCCTTTATGGATATGATGAACCGTGTCTTCTGCGAATATCTGAATAAGTTCATCATATTCATTGATGATATCCTGATCTATTCCAAGACTCATGAGAATCATGTGACACATCTTAGACTCACTCTCACCACTCTTCGTCAGCATCAACTATATGCCAAGATGGCGAAATGTGAGTTCTGGCTGGATCGCATTGCCTTCTTGGGGCAAGTTATTTCAAGAGATGGACTTTCAGTTGATCCTGCCAAGATTTCTGCAGTTATGGAATGGAAGCGGCCTGCAATCCTTACTGAAATTCGCAGTTTCCTAGGATTTGCTAGATACTAGCGATGTTTTGTCAAGGATTTTTCCTCTCTTGCTACTCCTCTGGCAAAGCTAACTCAAGCATCTTAGCTTCCAGTGGTCAGATCAGTGTGAGCAGGCCTTTTTGTAATTGAAACGTCTGTGTTCGGCGCCAGTTTTAGCTCTTCCTTCAGAGGGGACGGACTTTTCAGTTTACACTGACGCTTTCAGAATTGAATTGGGATGTGTTTTGATGCGGGATGATTATGTTATCGCTTATGGGTCGAGACAGTTGAAAATTCATGAACGCAACTACCCCACTCATGATCTGGAATTCGCTGCGGTAATGTTTGCATTGAAACTTTGACGATATTATCTCTATGACGTGAACTGTCACATCTACACTGACCATAAGAGTTTGAAGTATATTTTTGTTTAGAAAGATCTCAATCTTCATCAGAGGTGATGAATCGAATTCAAAGAAGATTATAACTTGCAGCTCACATATGTTCTCGGTAAAGCCAATTTGGTAGCAGATGTGTTGAGTCGACAGGCTTTTGTTTCCTGTTGTGCACCAATGTCAGCTACTCTTGCAGCCTTGATTGATGATCTCAAACGGATGAACATATCCATCAAACCCGCGGGCTAAGAAGACGTTATTGGTCCATTATGGTGGAACAGGTAAAAGATTTGCAATCATCTGATCTCGTACTCCAGCGCATTTGTCGAAAGGTTGAACTTGGGACTCTTCCGAATTTCTCTATCTTTGACGATGTCTTGTGTTTTCGAGGTTATATCTGCATCCCTGATGTTCCTGAATTGTTTGATCGTATATGTCGAGAAACTCATGAATCTCGCACATCTGGTCATCCAGACAATAATAAGATGTATCATGACTTGAAACAGATAGTGTAGTGGCCTGGTATGAAGAATTACATAACTCGCATCATTTCTCGATGTTTGACGTGCCAGAAGGTGAAAGCTCAGTGTCAGCGTCCTGGTGGTCTTTTGCAACCGTTGTCTATCCCTGAATAGAGGTGGGAAGACATCTCTACGTGCTTCATCACAGATTTTCCCCGCACTCCGAGGGGGCATGATGCGATTTGGGTCACATAGTGGATCATATGACAAAATGGCTCGTTTCATCCCGTATAAGGTCATTCCACCGAGAAGATGACTCAGATTTATGTATCAGATATTTTTAGACTTCATGGAATTCCTTTGTGGATTGTTTCAGATCGCGACTCAAGATTTGTATCGCATTTCTGGAAGGACTTCCAACAATCTTTGGGCACTGAACTACCCCTGAGCATTGCTTATCATCCGACAACCAATGGTCGGACTGAAAAGGTTAATCAAATACTTGAAGACATGCTTCGATGTTACATTCTGGATTACAATGGAGCTTGGGATGAACACCTACAATTGGTCAGATTCGCCTACAACAATAACTATAAAGAGAGGCTCAAAATGTCCCCCTTCGAAGCATTGTACGGGCAACGTTGTAGGACCCCTCCCTATTGGCCAGAAGTGGATAAAACGATTGTTTTGGGGGCATGAAATACATCAGAAAATGGAAGAATACACGTGGAAGACTCGACTTCAGCTCAGTCACGCCGTCGAGAGGCAGAGAAAGTGCGCAAATCAGCGCAGTTGTCTGTTAGAATTTGTTGTGAGTGATCTAGTGTTCCTGAAGGTTTTCCCTTTTCCTGGGGTTAAACAGTTTGGTCACCATCATATGTTTAGCCCGAGGTTCGTGGGACCGTATACTATTTCAGAGTGTGTCGGAGGATCAGTATATCGTCTTGAGCTACCTGCTACTTTGGTCGGTGTTCACAATATTTTCTATGTTATTCAACTTCAAAAGTACATTCGTGATCTTAACAGCGTCATTGAAGAAATTCATTTGATTCCTGAAGTCAATCTTTCGTATCTGGTCGAACCCACAAAGATCGTAGAGTATCAAAAACGCAAGCTTCGAAAGAGAATCATTCCTATGATAAGAGTACTTTGGATGCATGACAAGTCTGAGGAGTACACTTGGAAACTTGAATCTGATATGCGTAGCAAATATCCGCAACTTTTCTCTTGATCTTGGTAAGTCTCTGAACTTGTCCTCCTCTCTATTTCATTATATTCATAGTTAGCTTTCTACGCCTTAATTTGAAAAACTTGTTTGAATGAATGGTATCTGAATTTTCACTATAAGAGCCCCTCTTCAGGAAATCCTCAAAAGGTTCGGGACGAAACTTTCTAAGTATGAGAGCATGTAACAACCTAAGTTTTAAAAAATAAAGGTTTCAAATTAATTAAAATTGGAGGGGGAATTTTTGTAATTCAACCTAATTAGATTTTCTCTAATTCATTAGCCGCAACCCCCCTCCATTTCCCTTAATATTTCAACGCTAGGGATCCTGCACACATCCCGCCTCCCGAACAAATCCCATCTTCCGCAAGCCGCTCGACGCGTCGACTCACGCTTGCCGCCGCTCGACGTGCCGACTCACGCTTGCCGCCGCCTCCTGCTTCCGTCGGCGCCTCCTCCACTCCTCCTTTTATGGTCGGCATCCTTCTTCCTTCTCCTCCAAGGGCCGGTGGTTCTTCCTTCTCCTCCAAAGGGCCGAAAGGCGACACCCTTCCTCCTCTTCTTCTGGACGACAACAACTTTTCCTCCCCAAGCCGTCATCTTCTCTCGCTCCACTTATGTTCCTCAAGGCCGGCAACCACCTTTCCTCCTTGGGCTTCGATTTCACACGTAAGTTTGCTTGAATCCCCCTCTACTCGGATTTTTGGGCTCGTATTTGGCTCATTGAGCCCGGAATTGTCTCATTTTGGTAAGGTTCTCCTCTTTCCTCCTTGTTCAAATTTTTCTGGAATTATTTTGCAAATCTTCATGCCCCAAATTGCGTATAATTTGTGATTTAAGATTTCTCTTATCCAGTAATTGTCTAACCCATATGTGTTTGTGATTTTCGGTACCATTCATCGAATCAATTGACAGAATCGCTCAAAATTCCTTCTGATTTTTGGTACCATTCATTAAGCACAACAATGTTCGGCGCGAGGTCAAGCGCCCTCCCAGGAGGCAGTTCGGTAGTCCACCAAAGGATTCGCGGTGGGTGTCAACCCTGGGCCCGCGCGGACTCGCCTCCTCGGCGTCTGCATAATCGGCATTGCGCGGTTACGCGCGGTCTCTTATCTCAACCCCCCACCGCCCAACTCTTCGTGTACCTCAGGCGGCAGCGCATTAATGCTGCAATTAGTAAGGCATTGAATGTTTGTCTCTTCGTGAACCGTCCGAGCAGCCTACCCTCAAGTATAAATATGGACAGGGATGCTCGAATGGGGACAGCGGACTTGGCCCAGAACCTACCTTATTGTAGGTGCAGACACTAAGCCTCTCTCTTCTTTTCCTCCACTCTTGTATTTGTGCATACCCTTCGGGTACTCGCGTCATCCCACTGTAATCCTTTGTTATAATCAAAAAGCCCACCGCAAGAGAGGCATTCGTCGTGGCGTGTCAGTCTGGTGTTCGCCACTGCCAGTGGAACCTTCTTTTCTGCATTTCTTCTCTGCTCACCGAGTCCGCAGGGCATAGTAACTGGGCAGTTGTGGTCTCTGATCTCATCGCCGAACTCCCCAGTTGGTTGTTGAGTGTGAAGAAACTAGGTGACAAATTTTGCACCAACAGTTCGATCAAAAATCCCGCTGCAAGAGAGGCATATGCTGCGGTGGGTCAATCTGGTGTTCGTTGCTACCAGCGGCACCTTCTTTTTTGTGTTTCTTCTTTGCTCGTCGAGCCCGCAGACCATAGTAACCTGTCGGTTGCGGTCTCCGATGTCTTCGCCGAACTCCCCAGTCGGTTGTTGAGTGTGCAAGAACTATGCGACAAATTTTACACTAACAGTACTCATCTTAAATCCCATGAAGATGAAAAATATAGTCAACGATGCATGTTCCACACACCTATATAACGAAATTCTATAATAGCATTAGTATCTGGAACCACAGGATCCTTGTCCATAGTGAAAGTGGATAGAAATTGCATTGTAAACTCCTTGTAGTTGCTCTCGTCAATAGCAAAAAATCGAACCAGCTCCTACCATAAATCAAAGCATGAACCTCATCAGCAAGGTTGAGAGTTTCCAATACATTTCAATCAATACATCTACAGTCACAGAATTTTTTTTATCTCACATTGCTCAAATCAATCCAAATGACATCAATACGATTGATGAGTCATATAGCTACATCACATAAATATAAGGATATGTATTTGTATTAATCATTGACTGCATGTCTATCAGAATTTATTTGTGTTGGAAAACAATGTAAACTGTCCCAATATTGAAGGCCCAGTTTGAACTTACTTTCTTTGTGTTGATTAGTCTCACATCTTAGAATGAGATTTCATCTTCCCTCTCTTTTCCTATATGTATGTACAAAGACGTGTATATTGATAAGACGAAATAGAAATTAACAAAATTATGATTTTAGTTCCCACCTTTTGTATTTTCCACATGGTACTAGAGCTTAATCGATCCTAAACAGTTGTTCTCTTCCGAACGCGGTTTCGTTCTTCTTCCACGTACCGGTGGTTCTGCGGCTAGATTTTTGCTTAATCGCATCCCCCCCTTCCCCTTCTCCTTCCTCTTGTTCCTGGTCTGTCTCGCTACTTTTATAGAATTCGGTTGCTGCCTGCTGGGGACCCACTGCTTGGCACCTATCGCGGTCTCTCTCTCTCTTGTCGTGTTTCCCGCGCGTTTCTGGCCGCAGCTTCTGCTCGTCGATCATCCGCCTCCTAATTGCTTGTCGCGCTATGACTGCTCGCATCTGATCACCCGATCGCAGCTCCAGCTTGACTGATCGCATGACCGCCAGATCGCATTCTCCAACGCGCGTGCCCGCCTGATCGCAGCTCATCCTCCTAATCGCAGCCGGTCTGGCCGCATCTCTCGGTCATAGTTTCAGCTTGTTGGCTCACCGTTGGTAGCCGCTGATGTCGGCAATCTCACTTTACCGCTAAAAGCTTGCACAACCTCTCCCGTCCAGGCTCTCTCTCTTGTCCACTGCTCTCCTGCGCGATCTCTCCCGCTGAGCTCCGTTCTCATACTCATTGGGCCGCTTCGTTCTTCTCACGGGCCTCTGCTTCCCTCTGGTGATTGCTCGTATCAACAAGATCTCTCCGCCAGACCGCTCAAGCCGTCGCGCCCTCTCTTCTGATTGTGAGATCCGTCTTTACCCAGCTCCTCTCCCGGCATCTGCCTTGGTTGGATCTTCTCCAATGGCTGAACATGATACCCCGTCTCTTTTGACTCTACTCTAGCGGTCACTTCCATCTCCACGGTCACATCAATCTCAGCGGTCACCTCCATCTCACTTTTCTTCTCCATCCTCACGTAGAGGTCGCACCTCTTTTCGGGGTAGAGGTCGACACTGTTGCATTCCTCTTAAGTGTACCTACTGTGGTAGGGATGGTTATCTCGAAGCTATTTATTACCGTATGCATGGTCTGCCTCACTCGCCGCCTGCCTCTATTGCATTCCAAGCTTCAAACAACATTCATACTGGCATTGATGCCCTGCGCACCCAACTCTAGCAACTTGAAGGGATGATCAACCGTTCCTCCGGCTCTGTTGTGTCTATTTCAAATGACGGTATCTTATGTCTAACCCACAGTTCATCCTGTATTATGGATTCCGGAGCAACACACCATATTATCCCGATAAAACCTTCTCAATACTTTGATTCTGAGCATCCCAAGTTCATTACTGTTGTCAATGGGGACACTAACCCAGTCCCTGAATCAGCCGACATCACCTTTACTCCACTCATCACTCTTCGCACGGTTCTTCATGTTCCAGGCACTCCTTTCAATCTCCTCTCTATTAGCTGTCTCGCTCAAAACCTCGATTGCTATGTAACTTTCTCTGTCACCTCTTTTGCTGTGCAGAATCGAAAGATGCAGATTGTAATTGGTAAAGTGAAACTGTCGAATGGGAACTATATCCTGGATCCCCACCCCACGAATCTCTCCTCTATTAGCTATGTCGAGTGGCATCGATGTCTTGGGTATGCACCTCTCTGCATCCTCCAGAAAGCTCCCCCATATTTAGCCCTTAATGACTTCACATACAAGTTTTGTATCTACGACAAACAACATCGTTGTACTTTTTCACCTCATTCGGATATTTGGGAACCCTATAAAACATAAAGTGTTTCTAGTTATCGTTACTTAATTTATTTTCATTGATGATTACTCTCATCTGACATGGTTATATTTAATTCATAATCGCTCTTAACAAACTCTTGTATTTTGTATCGTTATTATTGAGACTTGTAACTAGTTTTCTACTACCATTAAAACTCTCTGAATGACAATGCATGTGAATACACAAGTCATGTGTTTACAGACTCGTGTGTTGAGTTTGGGATCATCCATCAAACTTCTTGTGTGTATACCCCCCAATAAAATGGTATAACAGAACGCAATAATTGTCACCTTCTTGAGGTCACACGCTCCCTTATGTTTTAAATGAATGTTCCCAAATTTTATTGGAATTTCGTGATTTCTACAGTCTGCTACCTTATTAACCGCGTGTCAACCTCCATTCTCAACTTTGTGGATCCCTTTAACCTTCTTTTTCCCTCCACGCCCCCCTTTTCAGTCACACCTCGTGTCTTCGGCTGCGTTTGTTATGTTCAAAATCTTGGCTCGTCCACTAACAAGCTTGCTTTACATGCCACAAAATATTTGTTCATTAGGTACTCTCGCACTTAGAAAGGCCATGTGTGTTACTTTCCCACAGATCGCAAGGTTGTTACATCAGCTGATTTCACCTTTCTTGAAGACCAACCCTATTATTCTTAACTTAGTGACCCTCCACTACTGCCTCTCCTTCCACAGCGTAATGTTCCTATTACTTTTAACCTTCCACCTCTCCTCCCCATGCCATTCCAAAACCTACCACCATAACCACCTCTGATTCGAGTGTATACCTGTTGTACTCCTCTATCTGCTGCTCTACGGGAGGCGCCCTTTACCGATGATAGTTTGCGACCCGTAGATCCGAAAATCATCTATACTACTCACCCTTTGGAGAATCATGTCTCCTTACACCGCCTTTCTCCGAAACTCAGGTAATTTGCAATTTCTTTATCCTCTATTTCCACCTCTAACTCTGTGCAGGAGGCTCTCCAACATCCGGGGTGGCGGGCGGTCATGAATAAAGAAATGTCTACTATTTGGGCAAACCAAACTTGGAGTCTTGTCCCTCTTTCTCCTGGCCAGACCTGTGCGGGTTGCAAGAGGGTATTTGCCATCAAACATAGTCTGGATGGGACAATTCAACGTCTGAAGGCTCGTATTGTGGCTCGTAGTTTTACTCAACAACATGGTCTGGATTATGATGAGACCTCTCCGGTCGCTAAACTTAATAATGTGTGTTTTGATCTCCCTCGATGTTCATCATCACTGGCAGTTGCATCAATTGGATATAAAAAATGATTTTCTCAATGACAATTTGCAAGAAACTATCTATATGCAAAAACCTCCCAGGTTTGAGACCACGGGATATTCTCTTGTATGTCGTCTGAAGAAATCTCTTTATGGTCTCAAACAATCTACTCGAGCTTGGTTTGACAAGTTTAGTCAAATTGTTTGTAATATTGGGTTCACTCGAAGTTCAATTGACTTCTCTTTATTCACTCGTCATCGTCCAACAGGCACAGTGATTCTCTTGGTGTATGTTGATGATATTTTGATTATGGGAGACGATCTCACAGGAATACACATGATCAAACAACATCTGGTTTCTGTTTTTCGAGCTAAGGACCTGAGAAATCTTCGGTACTTTCTTGGTCACGAGGCGGCTCGACGTCCTAATGGATTTGTTCTATCTCAACGAAAGTATTGTCTAGACCTGCATCGTGATATTGGCTACTATGGATGCAAGCCTATTGACACTTCTATGGATATCAATCATAGGCTCTACGTGCATGCCTCAAACTCCGATCTACTCTTTCCAAACACAGAGTATTATCGTCGTCTTGTGGAAAAACTAATATATCACGCTATTACGAGACCTGTTATATCATTTGTTGTTAGAGTTGTCAGTCGATTCATACATGAACAACAAATCTCTCATCTCCAGGCAATTAAGTGTATCTTTTGGTACTTGAAGACTGCACCTGGGCAGACTTGTATACAAACCTTCTTCGTATCCTTTATCACTTATTGCATATTCTGACGCTGATTATGATGATTCGTTGGATGATCGTCGTTCCACAAGTGGATACTGTACATACTTTGGTAGACACCTTATCACCTAGCGCAGCAGAAGCAGCCGATAGTTGCTCGCTCTTCAGTCAGAGCTGAGTATAGGTCAATGGCTGCTATTGTGTCTGAGCTCACCTGTTTGGAAAGTCTTTTAAGTGACATTGGTGTTAGACTTTCCTCACCGACCATTCTTTATTGTGACAGTCAAGCTGCTATACATATTGCCAAAAATTCTATTTTTCATAAACGTCCTAAACACATTGAAGTTGACTGACACTTCATTCGAGAGAGGTTAAACTGAAGAAATTAGAATTAAAACATGTTACTCCTGCTGGGCAAGTTTCTTATATTCTTTCAAAGACATTACCACGGCCGTTATATTATCAATTCTTATACAAGCTTGGTGCTTACGATTTGTATGGTCCGCTTGCAGGGAAGTGTTGGGAAATAATGTAAAAAGAACCAATATTGAAGGCCCAGTTTGAACTTTCTTTGTGTTGTTTAGTCTCACATCTTAGACTAGGATTTCATCTCCCCTCTCTCTTCCTGTAAATATGTAGGAAGGCTTGTATATTGATAAATGAAATAGAAATTAATAAAAATTATGATTTCATTTCCTTCTTTTTGTACTTCCCACAATTTGTAATACAGAATTAGATTAGTGTATATCCCTACATGTCTCGCATTAGGAGCCCACTGTCAGGCACAACTAGAAATAAATTTTTTGTGCTTAGAAATACAGCCTTTTTCAATCCTAATACCCATCGTCTGAGCTTAGAAATACATTTTTTTTGCACTCTACAGTAGATTAAATCTTATTTAGCAACTTCAAGCTAAGGCTGCGTTTGGGGGACTTATTTTCACCAGTCAAGCGGTTACGACCGCATGAACCGGTTCATGCGGTCGTAACCGCTTGACCAGGAAAATAAGTCCCCCCAAACGCAGCCTAACTCTTAAAAATGTTTACGTTCTATCTAAATCTTTCACATTCAAGCCTATCTGTCACTGGTTGAGAGGTTAAGGGCAGATGATGGTTGCCAACAAGAACAATATTAACAGCAGCAAATGCAGTTTTTCATTCAAAATTGATTAGAGGATCATGATTAAATAAAAGAATAAACAGTTCATCAAAAATATTCCACCGTGGTAATCCATATTTTCATTAGATTTCATCTGACATGGCACCGTTATTTACTTAAAATTACCATTTTAATTGACATAAGTTTCTATCCCCTGCAAACCTTCTCTTCTATAAATGAAAATTCTAATGACTCTATTTGACTCTGTTTCAGGTACAGCTAGTTGGGGAAGGATTAAAACCAGATACAAGTTATCTTTAAGATGCATCAATCTAATTCTGAACTCGAGCAAATGAAAACACAATCATGGGAATAGGGTCTATCATTTTGATGAACAGTAAAATCAAGCAGAAGAGAAAAGGTACAAATCATGGCCAAACTAACCTTTCCACAGATAAATCTGCAGTTCTTTATACCATTAATCTCTGCATTTCTGTTTGCATCTGAGACAGCAGTCTCATTCATTTCAATACCCACAACCTAGTGAAGTGTAAAAGAGACCATGTGAAGACAAGAAAACAACATAACATTTACTGATGAGAATAACCATTGTCATTAGCATTATCCAAACTACTAGTTGTACTCAGCTTTATGAATCTCGTCACATTAAGAATTACAACAATAATCTCCTAGTTCTTTGTTCAAATTAAAGAAAATGTTTGTGAGAAGATAGCAGTAAGAGCAAGTATACAACCATGCACCCATGCAAGTAGAGAATTTATAAGGGCAATGATAATAAATATTATGTATAGGACCAGTATCATTCAAGTAGGGAATTTGTGAGGTATGAGTCTAGCCCATAGGATGCTGCCATAGTTTTAAATTTGAAATCATGAAGTGCTTTTAAACAAAGATGGCAGATATCCAACCACAGACTACTATAACAAAAATCATACCTTGCAGCCATTAAATCCACAAATACTAGAAAATATTTGACTATAATTAAAAAACCGATGGAACCGGCGAAAAGAGATGGATAAAAAATAAATTACTGTGCTATGGGCTTCATCGCAGGTGGCGGTGGAGGGGAGATGCAAGGGAATCCGAGCTTAATACACGGAGAATGCAGGGAAGAGGAATGAGGAGAGTCTTGCTCAACCCTAATCGTAGAATGGGGAATGAGGGGGAAAGAGATAGAGGGAGAGGGAAAGACTTGCGAGAGAAGGATAACATAGAGAGAGATAAACACTTGATTAATTCATTGATGCCTCATACATGGCCTAAGAGTCCATATATATAGGACTTACAACGGCATGGGCGTAAAAAAAACAATAGAAAAGAGATGTGTAAAACACTAAAACATTAAGACTATAATAACACGTAACTACGACTCGACTCATAAAACTTGAATCCAATAATTAAAGACTCATAGTATAACCGCTAATAGATATTTGACGACATGGGACCCCTAATACATTATTATTGATGGTGGCAAAGAAAGTTCCTACAGAAAACAAAAAAAAATCATGTAGAGCCAAGCATGGTAAGAAACTAGTAAACCGTAAATAGCCTAGCTTGCAAAAATATCATCCTCATCACTAATATTACCCAACTATTTGGGTTCAGTTCGAAAACAATGAAAAATAGATAGTATAAAAGAACACATTTACCATAAAAAGAAGATAATTTCTTAATGCTAAGTTCCTCGTGCATGTTTAATGGCACGATCATTGGAAGTGGTGTTAATGGGGATAATAACCAGTCAGTTGATCATTGTTCGCGGTGACCCATACATGTCTACAATCGTTGGGGAGGGAGTTATATTTTGTCGTTTGGACTATCAGAGGCCACAATCATGTCTAGATCGCCTGTGGGATAAATTTATGTATTTTTTATTATTATGTATTTTTTCGATGTACATGCAGTGACCATTATGATCAGACGATTAGGTTCGTCCATCGTGGTCATCCACATCTACCACCCCTATATATATATATATATATATATATATATATATATATATATATATATATATATATATATATATATATATATATATATATATATATATATATATATATATATATAGGGGCGTTTACCGGGACCTCCCCTCTTAAATTTGAAAAATTACAGATTGCACCCCTCTTATTATTGAAAATACAAAAACCTCCCCTCAATGTTACAAAACATAACATTTACCTCCCCTGAAATACACATTTCATAACATCCATGCACAAAAATACCCCCCTCGGATTACATTTTCAGGGGGTATTTTGTGCATGAATGTTATGAAATGTAAGCTTCAGGGGAGGTAAATGTTATGTTTTGTAACATTGAGGGGAGGTTTTGTAATTTCCAAAATAAGAGGGGTGCAAGCTGTAATTATGATATCTTCCAGGGGAAGTTTTGGTAATTATTCATATGTATGTATGTATGTAAACACACACACATATATATACATAAACATACATACATATATATATATACATATATATATATACATATATATATATATACGTATATATATATACGTATATATGTATGTATATACATACACATGCATATATACATGCACAAACACATATATACATAAATATATCTTTATACTATAAGCAAGGAGCAAAAGAGCCATGGTGTAACAATTGGATGTCCAAAATACCCTCCATAATAAGATTAATGACACATACAACTCAATAAAATTTCAAAACAGTTCAAAAATACAGGGTCAATTACGTACAAATACACACCCCGCCACTCTTCACGGACTCCTCATAATGCCCTAACCTAAATCAAACACGCACTACTCCCGCGACATCACAACGCCAAGCTCGCCTTCCGCCTTCTGCCCCCATCCATCTCCATCCGGCGAATCTTCATTCCGCCAGCAAAAGCCTTCGTTCTTATGCACAGGTAGCGCATCGGCGTTCCTCACGATCTGCAGTTGTAAGTCTTGTCAATCACTCTTCATTCCCGCTCGCCGCGTATCGTCTGTCGAAGGGCATCTGCGATCATTTCTCCCCCTCTCTGTCTCTCTCCCTCTCTTTCGCTCTGTTTTAGTCTTTGTAGATCCCCCTATTTTGCTCGATCTCTGACAAAGTATCAACCTCTTCTTACAGTGCTCGGTACTCCTTCCCTGGACTATTGCAACTGCCTTCAGGAACTGGTTTTCAGGTATGGTTTCTCATTTATAAAATAAAGAAATCGATTTTTTTCCTTCCAATGTTCGGTGCTCCTACTCGATATGCCCACTACTGAGGATCTACGATATGCCCACTACTGAGGATCTATACAGATATATCTTCCCACTCTATAGATCGCCCTCTTCAGCTCAATCTCCGACAAGACATTGACCTCTTCTTACAGTGTTCAGTACCCCTTCCTTGGACTATTGCAGTTGGCTTCAGGAATTGATTTTCAGGTTTGGTTTCTCATTTATAAAGACAAAGAAATAGATTTGATTCCTTCCAATGCTCGGTGCTCCTACTCGATCTGCCAACTACTGATGATATATACTAACATATTGGGCTGTGAATGTTTGTAAATGACAAGATATTCACATTCAATTCTTTTTTATTGTCTTTTAGGCTTCTCCTTTCATTTTAATCAATTCGTTTTGTTTCTATTTGCTGACTGGGAAAGAGATTTGTCTAAGCAGGTTCAATAATACTGTCCTGCCTAATAATGAATCTGTAGAATTCACTTTTACTATTGTTTCATCTCAATGTCATAACCCTAGCTTACTGTATGCCAAATTATGCCGTTGTCATGCATCTGACATTCATGTAGTCCTCGGTGAGTTGTAGGAGCAATTTCTTCAATTATATGAGGGTCTATATTATAAAATATTTTTTGGTTATATGATAAACTATTCTATCACCTACCTAGACTGGACTATATGAGGGCCATTCAATCCAGAACATTTTTAGCTAAAAAAATATTTGTCATTCATTACTTATTTCATATATACGGCTCAGCAGTCTTTTGATTGAATCATTTTTTCATACTATGTGCTCATTTCATATTAGGACACTTTCAGTTATTTTTATGGATAAAACTAATTCCATCAAAGGTGCACAAAATTTCCACTAGCAAATTCCAGATTACCTATGAAGTGCAATGCATTTAGTTCCTCCATTGTTCATGCTTCCGATTATGTTATATGTGCACGTAAGTTGTTTGCCTATTGCAGTTTTCCCTTCATTCCAGAATCTTCATTCCAGCATTGTTGAAATGTGATATATATATAGAAGATACCTCCCTCATTCCACCATGAATCTATATGCATATTATAATTTTTATAGCATCTGCACATTCTACCACTTGAATTTTTATGAGTTCATATAGCTTATTTGATAGATTTATTTACACATCCTTAATGATGATGTTTACTAGAGCTTTGTTTGAGTAGTGTCAAGCCCCATTAGTCACTAAAGGAATAGCACAATGGGGGTTGGCAACCTTTTTTTAGTTTCAGAAATACCTCAAATGCATCCTTAACAAGGATAACGATTGTTGACCATGAAGACAAAAAAGCAATCAGATAAAGATCTTGACAATCCCAAGCCTAGCAAGTTTTGCAAGCCCGTTAAATACACCTCATACATAGCTAGCAAATATTGCATGGAGTCCTTCTGCAGCATCGAAAACCACCTCTGGGATGGCTTCTGTGATGCAGGGCATGATAGGCCTTTTTGTCATTGCAATATTATGAACAGAGTGTTTGCATCGATTCACGTGCGATTATTCTTCTGGACATGTTTGCTTGTTTATTCTTCTCATTATATATACTTTGTTTAGTTTGAATACAAACCAATTAGAATCTAATTAATTTTATTATCTCGGCATGAATATGTCCATTGCTTCTCATTATTATCTTGGCATGAGCAAAGTGATTGATTTCTGCAAGAGATATAAACAACACAAAAGTTGTAGGAATATAGCAAACTGTGCTTAGAATTTCATGTTTCAAAAATGTATTCAGTTTGTTTTGAATTTTATTTGATGTTATTTATTATTTGCTCAATTTCAGTAATTGTTGCGGATCTTATGCAATGCTCTTTATTTATTGTGTTTTAGAGGTGGCCCTGCTAACATTATGGGCAATGAATATTTGTTATTAATTTATTATAATTCTAAGGATAACTTGGGTATTGATAGGAGCATAATTATGCAAATTGTTCTAGCTATCTGCTTTCCCCGCCAACGATCGATGCCCACGCCCACAACCGATGTTCTTGCCCACGACCGATGTTCTTGCCCACGACCGATGCCGCCGCCCATGACCAATGTCGCCGCCCATAATCAATGTCGCCCACGATCTAATTGCAATCTTTAAGCATAACACACCACTTCTTGATGTCTTTTCAACAAACATTGAGCTCTCTTTTAGGAATCTTATAGAAAATTGCTGTGAAATGGTTATTTTTATTTCTTCAACTGCTTGCTCTGCAAGAGCAAGCACCTTCAAGAAATATCAGTCTATTCAAAATATATGAATCTATTATTTTTTTGGTTTTTTATGGTTACTGATTTTGAGTTTAAGGGCATTCTATATGCATCACTTATTTTCATCTTAGTTTAAAATTGTATTCTTTTCCTTAAAGATGTGTCTTCCTAATAATTTAGATTGTGTTGAAATTAATGAAGCAGATAGGATTACCAAGTCATAGACAAAACATTATTTAGATTAGCCTGTGAGTTCAATAACTTGATTTATGTCCATGTAAATATCATGACAATAGACCTCGCAAGAGAGCAACGAGTGAAGCCTCCTCACTTCGTTCTCTGTCCAAATCAAGCCCGTGAAACTCCCGATATCCATGCAACCAACCCTAGCTTGCTTCCCTTCACTGCATACCATCGCCACATGATCCTATAAACTGTCGTCGAAAGATGCAGTCTGTCGAATGTTGCCGCTTGCCGAATTTTGTCGCTCGTCGAATGTTGTCCGCCCGTCGAATGATGTCGCCCACTAAATATTACCCGCTGAATGTCGCTGCCCACCGAATGTCATCGTGCCACGACCGATGTTCCCGCCCGCGATCGATATTGTCGTCCACGATCCATGTAGCCGCTCACGCCCGATGTCGCCGCCCGCGACCGATGTCGCCGCCCCCTAACCGATGTCGACCGATGTCGCCGCCCGCCGACCGATGTCGCCGCCCGCGACCGATGTCGCCGCCCCCGACCGATGTCGCCGCCCCCCACCGATGTCGCCGCCCCCCACCGATGTCGCCGCCCCCGACCGATGTCGCCGCCCCCGACCGATGTCGCCGCCCACGACCGATGTCGTCGCCCACGACCGATGTCGTCGTCCACGACCCATGTCGCCCCCCATGACCAATGTCGCAACCCTCGATCAATTCCCCCCCCCACGACCTATGATGCCATCCACGTCCAATGTCGGCGCCCACAACCAATGTCGTCGTCCACGACCAACGTCGCCGCCCCCGACCAATGTCGCCGCACCCGACCAATATCGCCGTCCCGCACGGGGTCCCCCATGCACGACTGTTTGTATACTATATATAAAGAAATCTTCTTATGGTGTGACGGTCGACGAATCAAACCTAGTCGTTCGATCTTCTATGATTTTGATTTCAGCCATTGGATTTCAGAAACAAATGGCATGCAATTAGACATTAACCCAAATTCCCCCTCCCTCCAAACGGCATGGAAAGTTTCAGCAACTTTCATTACTAACTTATTGAGTCTTGTTATTAGCAGCGACCGTGCACACACTGAAAACTTTAGTTTGAGTGGCAAAACTGATGGTGCCCTGAACTGAATGTCCCTCAAGAGGAACACAGACTCCTATCTGAGGAGTTTCATATCTGTAAACAAGGGTGGTCATCGACCCTAAGTCTGAAACTCATGTGGTGGCCTACTGGCCCTATGAACATGGTGGTGTGCCTCCACCAAAACACGAGGGTGAACCTCTCTCGCCATTTTCTGAATTGATCTAGACTAGTGTTCAATGAGACACTAACGGGATAACGTTGTAGTTAAGTACACTAGGTTAAGGTTTCTCATGTGACTGAATATGACATTTTAGCCTATGTGTACCTTACCCTTTAACTTGGTTCTGACTTTGGGTTATTATTATTTAGTATCTAATTCCATACCCCGCGATAATAATTTCCTTATCATCTAAGTAGTGATTTTTGACTATAGGAACTTGTAATTTTCAATGCGTATACCGACATAGTAAAATCAAGAATTAAAAACAATCTGATATGCTTAACGAAAAAGAGTCGAATTTCTTACAGCGATATTTCGATGCTCATACATGCGGCGAGGTGACATGATTCTCCTTCCAATAAATCTGATCACCACTAACTTCTCCAATTAAAGATGAGGTCCAATGATCTCGAACGCTAGGGAAAACCATAAAATAAAACTCATAAAGTACTCGGAGTTAGAAACGATTTCCAAAAGAATATATTCCAATGGCTAGAATCAAGTCACTTGAAAAGAAAATCGGAGATAAAGATCTCATCTCAATTCAGAGATAAATGAGAAACTTCTCAGTTCTCTAGCACCAACAATTAAATGGATCTGAAATTAGGTGTAAAAAGTCCATACTACATTGGGCTCCACGAAAAAGGGTTACAATGAAACTCGCTAAATTGAGCAAAACAAAACTGAATCGAAAGAAATATCAAACGAGAGATCACTACCTCGATCTAGAGACGGGGATTTACACAAATATCGATTAAGGCTTGGCACACGGAAGGGCCAACCCCTCCTAAATCTGAAACCAAAAGGCATTAGGGCATGATTGCTTGATAAAAGTGAAGATAACCCTAGAATAGAAGGAGAAATGACAAACCACACTCACCGGAACCAAAAACGGCGAAAGAGGAAACTTTCTCCACCGGCTAGGGTTAGAAACTGAAACCCCCACAGTGCTGGAAGGAAGGAGGGAGGCCGTCGAGGTCTGCAGAAGGGGAAGGAAAGGCTGGCGCTAGTCGATTAGGGCTCTGATGGCCGTCAAAGCCTGCAGTTACAGGAGTCGGCGAGAAGACCAGGAGTGCGCTTGCGAGAGTACGTCGTTCGGCTGGGGGTGTGGTTTTTTTTAATCTTGTGGGATATAATTGAAACGTTCAGCGAGGGGGGGGGAGCGGTTATAGCAACTATAGGGGAAATTTCACTATAATATATATATATTACCATTTTGCCTAATACTATGAAAGGTAATATTACAAATTGTCGTAAGACCATGAGGACGGATATTTTTTCGAAGTAGACTCGCGCGAAATATTAAATCGTCGCGACAGCTACAGATTATTAACAATTACACGTCGACTCTTAGTTATCTGATTATCATGCATAATAAAATAATCAAAAATAAATCATTACCTCTACAAGTCGTCAGCTTGCTCGTGGTTAAAATTTGATCGCGGCGTTAAAATTCAGGGCGTGATGCTGTCTTCTAAATAAAGCAAGGACCATCTGAGACCCTGAGACACTACATTGATAGGTTCCAGGAGGAGATCCTTGGGATCCACGACGTAGATCGAGCGATGTATCAAGTTTTCTTGACCTGTGGCCTTCAGGAAGGCTTGTCAAAATTTGAAGTGAGCAAGAAGTCACTAACTTCTTATGAATAACTTAACAATATGGCAAACCACTTCATCGAGGGGGAGATGACCAACCCGGATCTCGTCTCCTCCATCACCCATCTGATTCGCCAGCGGCGAGGGGAGAAGTTCTCCACTCGACACCAATCACTCCTCACCATGCTCCAAAACGTCGCCAAGAGTTCTTTCCGCCTCTGCCACAACACGGGAATAACTACCATCATCCGCAACCACCCCCACATCTACATCAATTTCAATAAATGAGACCGCAACAACCTCATCCCCCCCACCCTGAGAAATAGGAGGCATCCTCCCCATCTGGTTGATCCTTCATTGTCAGAGGTTCGTCCCGCACGATATGGCAATGAGCCGGAAGAATATACATATCTCATTCATCTAATAAAGGAGGTATTCAAGATCTTGTAGAAACAACCTAGGTTTAAGAGGCCTCCGCCTCTCAGGGGTGGATATGAAAGTAGAAATTGAGGCCTCTATTGTCAGTTCAATCGCGACGTGGGCCATGACACGGAAAGCTGCAGATCTCTTCATGATCTTATTGAGAAATTGTTGAAAGGAGGGAAAGCTCAAGGAGCTTATCAACCGCAAAACAGACAATCAAGACAATTCCTCCAAAGGAGAGGAAGTGATAGAAGTTCAGGAACTTCGATGTGAATGCATCGAGCAGGGGGATGTCGGCTCCCAAGGGAGCATCAGTTGCATTTCTGAATGTGTCGAGGTGGAGGATAAAGGCTACTTAATCCTCATTCACTGCATTCATGGAGAAGTTGACCTTAAAATCCTCCAAAAATTTTAGCACCAAGAGGATCCACAAGCGGGAAGTCGCATCCACCTCTCTAGTCGACTCATCTAGGGGACGAAGACTTCCCTAAGACTGTCAATCCTTTCCACGACTCAATCATCATAAAGACGGTGTTTGATAACTACAAGGTGTCGGGAATTCTGAATGACACTGGTAGTTCGGTCAACATCCTATTCAAGACTGTGTTTGAAGCGATGAAGACAGAGAAACGGCCTCGGGCTTGCGACAACCCCCTGTATGGTTTTGTAGGGGAGAGGAAGGAAATAGAGGGGACCAATAGCCTTTCCGTCATACTTTACAGAATCACAAGGCAAGAGACTTTTTTGGTGGTTGACGCCCCTAGTAGTTACAACATCATCCATGGCAGGTCATTGTTGAATGAATATCAGGTCATCATCTCAACTTTCCATCAAGTTTTGAAATTCCCTCTGGAGGGAAAGATATAAAGGGTCTGGAGTGATCCTCGCATTGCAAGAGTGTGTTGCATAAGCGCGGTCAACATGATCAATGCATAAATTCCCCTTAGGATATTTAAAATTATGGAGGTGGAAAGCCTCCAAATCGAGGAAGACAAGGAACTTGCGACAGAACCCGCTAAGGTGAAGTTGGCAGGGGTCAGTGCTTATCTGGAGGCTTCCCGGGAAGTTCAAAGCGTTCCAGCCGCAGGAGAAGATGGAGAGATAACACTATCCACAAATTCTGAATTGAAAGGAGACAAAGCCACATTGATCCAATGTCTCCTTAGCAATTTGGATATCTTTGTGTGGTTCGCAACCGACATGTCTGGGGTGAACCCCGATTTCACATGTCATCGCCTCAACATTGATCCTTGCATCAGGTCTATCAAGCAGAAGAAGGCAGTGACAACAATCTTGGCAAAGCTCATTCGAGAGGAGGTGGAGAAACTTTTCAAGGCCAACTTCATCAGAGAGATTTAATACCCCGATTGGGTGTCAAACATTGTAATGGTCAAAAAGACAAATAATAAGTGGTGTATGTGTGTTGATTTCACCAAACTTAATAAAGCGTGTCCTAAAGAATGTTATCACTTGCCTTGTATAAATTTTCTTGTTTATTTTATTGTTCGGTTCTCTATCATGAGTTTTCTAGATGCTTTTTCGAAGTATCACCAAATACGTATGCACATACCCGATGTCCCTCGCACTTTGTTAATCACAAACAACGATTGTTATTGTTATCGCGTCATGTCTTTTGATTTGAAGAATGTAGATGCTATGTATCAAAGGATGATGGACGTGTTCAAACATCAGAAAGTATGCGATCTAGAGGTGTACCTCGATGATCTTCTAATCAAAAGCCATAAATTCGCAAATCACATTCATGATCTAGTAAAAATATTTTCCACTTTGCGGAAACACAATGAGATTGAAACAAGTGTGTTCGTAATAAGCGAAGGGAAATTCCTTGGCCATCTTCTCACACCGGAAGGCCTTGAACGGTTGAACCTAATCTGGATAAGGTCAAAGCGATCTTGATCATGTTACCGCCTTGAGACTCGAAGGAAGTTCAGCAGCTATCAGAAAGGATAGCCGGGTTGAGCCGTTTTATCACTCGGTCTGGGGACAAGTGTGTGTCTTTCTTCAAGACACTTTGAGGGGCTTCGAAGTTCCAATAGACCGAGTATGATCAAGCTATTGAGGAACTCAAGAAAAATTTAACATCAACTCCACTCCTCCAAAGTCCCTGGGAGGGCGAAAGCCTCTTCCCATACTTGGAAGTGGGATTTGAAGTTGATATTTCTATGTTTGTGTGAGAGGAAAGGAAGAAACAATTTTCGATACATTATGTCAGTAGGGTGCTGAAAGACGCAAAAACGAGATACCCTATTCTAGATAAATTATTCCTTGCTTTGATCATATCAGCACAGAGACTTTGACCTTATTTCTAGGGTCACTCGGTTCAGGTGGTAACAGATCATCCATTGAAAAATATCTAGGAGAAACCAGAGCATTCAGGAAGGCTAACTAAATGGAAATCGAACTTGGAGAGTTCGATATCTTATACATCCCGAGGATGACAATCAAGGCTCAGGTCCTCACAGATTCCATGGTAGATTTTATATAAGAGATAAACCTGGCAAGGAAAGTCTCGTCTCCCCTAGTTTGGGCAATGTATGTAGATGGAGCATCCGGAATAAATTCTTCTGGAGCCGGAGTTATCTTGGTCAATTTGAATGGCATCTGAATTGAACAGTCCCTCAAGCTGCATTTTCCCACAACAAATAACCAAACAGAATATGATGCATTTATCACAGAATTAAGATTAGCAAGAGTACTAGGAGTCGAATACATAGAAGGACAGACAGATTCCTTGGTAATGGCTTCTCGGGTGAAAGGAACCTTTGCGACGCGAGATCTGGTGCTTAAAAAGTATCTGGTAGTGGTGAAAAAAAACATCAGGAACTTTAGAACCTTTGACATCCAGCATATCCCTCGGGTGAAAAATACGGAAGTTGATGAGATAGCAAAGTATGGACTCCCTTCAAGAGAAACCATTTCGGATCTTTTCCATCCGGCAATTGAGGAAATGGAAATAATGAAAATTGATCGACGCCCTTCATGGATGGATCCATTCGTCCAGTATATCTAAATTGGAGAGTTTCATTCATCAGTGACCAATAAAAGGAGATTCAGATTGAAAGCAACCCACTACTTTCTCCTTTCAGGTAACTTATATTGCAAAACCTTTTTGTCTCCTTTTGCAAGGTGTGTTTCAGAAGAAAATATCTCAAGAATTTTTCAAGAAGTACATTCAGGATAGTGCGACAGTCACTTAGGGGAAAAACGCTTAAAAAAGAATTCTTAGGCAAGGATACTTTGGGCCTAGGATGAAGAAAGATGCATAATAGTGCGCTAGGAAATGTTTTTAGTGCCAGAAGTTTGCTCTGCTTTATCTAAGGCCTGCCCAACAATTGTGTTCCTTTTCCACCACTTGGCCCTTTGCGGTTTGGGAAATGGACCTTTTAGAATCATTCCCTATGGCAAGCAGACAACGACATTTTATCCTAGTGATGATCGACTATTTCAGCAAGTGGATCGAGACCATCGAACTGTTCGGAGCGCGATCTAGCCAAGGGGGTCTGTGTCATCGAACACGGGGATCTCGATCCGAAAGAGATGGGTCGATGGATGTCTATAGCAGGGTGAAGAAACTCAAGTCGTGCTTCGAGTTGATCCATGTGATGGGTGTCTGCGAAGGCAGAGGCAGAGGTGTCCTCATTAGCATGGAGGTTCATTGCACATGTCTGGCACATTGAACGATTGGGCTGAAGGTAGACAGTGAGTACAGGGCTGAATGGGGGATGGCGGTGGGCGATAACAAAGAACAGAAAGTGGCGCCAAGGCCACAGAAATAGTCGGCGCTGGGCGGGACCGTTGTAGGGCACGGGAGGAGGTGTTGGAGGTGTTATAAGAAAAAGGAAGCGTTGGAAGCAGACTGAGGGCTAGGCTAGGCATGCGTGCTGGAAGCAAAAGAGGAATGCACTGGAAGGTCGTGATCGGGCGCGAAGGCTAGGCACGTGCAGAGGTAAAGACACGTGGAGGAGGTCTATGTGAAATCGGGGAAGGGATACGCGACCAACGTTGGGGTGGTGAGGTGGATCGGGCCACAAAACTGAGACGAGTTCCTCTGGCAAGGCGCCAAGTGAAACCAACAAAATCGTGGAGGGGGAGAAACGGAACATGCGGCTGGAACCGAGATGCAAGTGCAATTAAGGTTTCGGCTGAAATCCTAAATGAGCAGCAGGTCAGACCAATTGATAGTTTTCACTATCAAGAACAGAAAATGATAAGATTAAACACCAAAAATAAAGATACAAATGTCAAGACAAGCTAAACCCAAACTTTTGAGAGATGGTTCCTCCTAACCTCTCTTACCTAGGAAGTTTGCACTCACAAGTTCTCAAGATTCCCAAAATAGGAGACACTACCCCTTATAGCTACATAAGTAGAGGGAGACGCGACACATGACCAGGAGGTTGTATCCATATCCGGTTTCCCCTAAAAGTTTCTCTCACCTAGGAGAGTCTAACACTCACAAGACCACCAAGGATGGAAAATAAAAGACATTATGATGCGGAGCAGAGACGAGAACCTGCAGTGGAGGACGAGTTTTGGGCCCGTTTGGGGCTGATTGGTGACTTTCCATATATGGCGTGCCGGAATCGACGATCGAACTCCGCAAATGCGTCTGAATTTGCGTTGCAAATCGATTTGATATATTAATTTTTTGTTTTATTTTGATGTATTTGGGTGGCCCCACCTCTGACCAATCATAGTCGTCGATGGTGGGATGTCCTAGCCTTTATTTCATTATAAATAGATAGGTAGTGGGCCAATTGAGGCTATTGCAGAATTTGGAGAAGAAACTTCCCGGATTCCCGTGATCCCTCCACGGTGCCGACTTCGTGCCTCCGTGGAACCCTAGGTGACGACTCCTAGGTTCATATCTCCCTCCCCAAGGTTTTCCCTAACCCCAGGCCCCTTCTTCCCCCTCCCAAGCCCCCTCTCTCAGCCTCCACAGTCCCAAATCCAACCACCTGTTAATTTCTTATTCCTTTTTCATTTCACTATTCATCTAATATAGTTTTTTCCCCTTCCCAGCCTTCCCCACCACCTGGCCTCTGCTTCCAGGCCTCCCCACAGCCTGCCGCCACCCATAAGCCTCCCCCAAAATCCTGATTAACCTTCTGCCACTCCTTGGTCCTAACCCACAGCCTCCACTTCCTCCATATTTACAACCCCACCTCCCTTTACAGCTTCCCTCCCAAGCCGTCATTCCACCCCCTCCCGTGGAACCACCCTAGCAGCCGCTCCCGCACCCTAGCAGCCGCTCCCGCACCCTAGCAGCCCGGATCTAGGCAAATCCAGCCCGAATCTGGCTTTCTCCCCATCCATCCACCATCCCCTAGCCCGGATTCGTTACCAAATCATCAGATTTATCTACCTCCGTCTGGATCTCTACCCACGTGGTTGGATTCATCCATTTCCGATCCGTTTTCATCTCCCACCGTCGAGGACAGCCACATCCGTTATTTCTGCACCGCCGGTTCCACATTCGATCGTCGTTCCACACATCCGGCACTGAAATCTTCAGTGTCTCGGTCAACCCACTAGTTTGGTGAGTCCTTGTTGTATTGGATTATTATTTTCAGCATATTTATATTGGAGTGGATCTTGTACTTATTTTGAATATCTTGCATGGTAGCTGTTTGTTAGATTATTATTATGATTTACATGGTTTATTCGTCGCGCGCACTTGCTTTGACCCTCCATGCGGAGGAAAGCCTAAGCTTGTCTCGCTTAAATAAATTAATTATTTTTGTCTTGTTTTGAATAATCTGTGTGAGATGTTTTAATTATTATCTAACTGTGACTTAACCGTTGGATTTGCATAGCATGTAGGGTTAGGTCACCGAGGCATCTGCCACCTATAGATTTCCGTCCGGCGTCATTGGTAACAGAGCGAGCTAACGCGTTCTCTTGATACGCAGTCGTAGAGGCTATAGGTTCACCATGTCTATGTATCACAATTATTTATCTCCTCAATTTGGAGGTTTCGAGTGCACTTACACTCGCATCCATAGAGCCCCGTCAGGAAGACCTTCACGGTACTACGACGATTATTCTCGATCGCAGAACACCACCGTCAAAGATCGTGTTGACCCACCAACACGACCCTATTATGTTAGAGACGATCAGTATGACGATTGTCGTCGTTCATATCCTTGCACGCGAGCGGATCGTGTTGACCCTTCAACACGACTCGCTTACCTTAGAGATGACTATTTTGAGGGCCGTCGCATTTAGAGATCTTGAGAGTCAGTTTCGTATTGTTTCCCCTCCCATTGACGGCACATCGAGTTCCGAGTATTTCAGTTATTGGCTTGTGGATATGGAGTATTATCTGGATCATTTTGAGTTATTTGGTGAGCGTCGCGTTAATTTTGTGAAACTTAGACTTTTAGATCATGCGATGACTTATTGGTCTAGCGTTGAGAGGACCTACGAGCGAGAACGTCTTCGTCGCATCATTAGTTGAGTGGACATGAAGCGTACTTTGTATCACAGGTATCTACATTCGTCGTATCAGAGTCGCTTGCTCGACCAATTATTTTCCCTTCAGCAAGGATCTGTCTGTCGTAGAGTACAAGGATTGCTTCGATGAGTTTATTGTGAGGAGTGATATCTGAGAGGACCCAGCAATGGCCATTGCCCGATTTCGGTCTGGGCTTCAGTATGACATACGTACTATGGTAGTTTATCATAGCTCGAAGTCCCTCGAGTAGACATATCACCTCGCCCTTCATTATGAACAATCTTTGAGATCTGCAAGAGCTGGTCGATAGGATTCTCATCTTCACCTCTGCAGTACGAGTCCCTCTCATACTAATGTCACCACGATGTCTACCGCTATCCTGTCAGCCACGACATAAGTGATACCTGAGGCGTATTTCTCTCACGTCAGTGAGGTGTTTAGCCCAGTGCGTGGCATATCTCTTGTTTCTGACCTGTCTCTTGTGACCCCGATTGAGAGTGAGCATGGGTGACCTATTAAGTCTGTAGTGTTGCATCCCTCACCCACACATCTTCCTCTATCATACACCGGGTTAGCACCCCAACCACAGACCCATTTCCTGACACAACACTCGCGGATCCATTCTTGAGTATAGGTCTATGTCGTTCTCCCATTGTCATTACCCTGAGTCACATCACGACCGAGAGCCTAGAGCCTGGTGTTGATCTCATAGACGTTATGCCACTCATTCATGGGGACACTACCCCTAACCAGGGTACTCATATGGAGGATCATGACCCTAGTGACGAGTTTTATGACGACCCCCCCTGTTGAGCCACCTGATGAGCCACCACATCCTGGTGAGAATGCGATTCGGGTGAGCCACTCGTTTATGAGCTATGAGCTATTGTCATATCTTTAGCCATCATCAATATAGTCTTGCCCCAGAGAATTGATCTTGAGTGGAGCATAATGTATATACGGTCTTCCTTGGGTATGCTTGACCATACTCATATTTTGAGGGTTGGACTTATGGCGCATCGCACCCTCGATGAGTTTTGGGACGCACCACCTGCTAACCCACCAGACAAGCTCTTTCTTTTCAGGGACACTCACTACACTCTAGAGTCGCGTCTTTTAGTTGGTATACACGATTTTCATTCAGGTTGTCGTCGCATTCACAATGACTTTTCGTACACACCTCCTGGTGAGCCCCCTGATGTGTCACATTCCCTGAGAGATGTTTGGCTATTTATGAGCTCGCCCTTGAGTGTAGATGTTCCGCAAGGTCACCTGAGCACTCGGCACACACGGGATGAATTTTTTTACACTACACCGAGAGAGCCCTCTGATAGGCCACCATATTTTAGAGACATCTCGGTCATTATTAGATTTGCTCGTAGCAGGCATGTAGTATCTGTCATGTTTCATTTGCATTATTTGCATGAGTCTGTTAAGCAAGGTTGTCAGGATCGAGATCCTAGATGAGATCGTTTTGAGGTAGGATCAAATCTGATAGTAAGGTCGGATCGAGGATCGCTTTATAAAATCAGGATCGATTTACAAAATCTGGATCGTAGGATCGTAAGATCCTATGATTTGGATCGCGATCCTGACAACCTTGCTGTTAAGTCATTTCTTCATCATTTGTATGAGTCGGTTGTGTTGTTTGTTCATTGTTTGCATGTGTGTCAAGATTCGGTCCGACGGAGAATCCATAATGATAATAAATTTTGTAAATCACATGCGGATGTTCACTGGCAAGAGCAGGTACTTCATGAATGCGAGCAGGTGAGGGTGAGAATCTGCGTTGTGAGACTCTGTGCGAGGCTTGCTAAAAGCTTGAGCGTTAGGCGAATGGATCCCTACATAATCATGAGATGGATCGAAGCAAACACCTACGATCTTGATATTCCTGCAAGTATGGGTATCCACCTGGTATTTAGTGTTGAAGATATGACGTTGTACTACAAGTCTCGCGAGTATGTGTACCCAAGCAGAGAGGACTTCCAGCCGCCCACACCTCCATTTTGTTGCCTTGCCACCTTCATAGCCTACACACGTCTGATGGTCACCACTACTCACCGACTTCTGACACCTACCCACCTGGGGATTCGTCTTCTTTGGTTCTACCTACGGCGTCGTTGATTGCACCGGGATCCACCACTCGTACGTTGAGCGTTGAGAGCATCACGGAGACTAGACTCCGCCAGTGCAATCCTACTACAGACGTTGATGACATCTGGGTACTTTCAGCAGAGCTCGATCGACTCGCCCCTGGACTTTGACTTCAGTACGGTCGTCTCCATTCACCTGAGATGACAGCTTTTCAATCGGGGGTTGGCGAGGGAACTCTTCCATCAACGACACTTGGACGACCTCCGGTGGACCTCTTCGAGTCTTACCTGGCATACATCGAGAGAATTCTGATCCTTATTCATCGGGAGATGAATTCTTTCAAGCCGGGGATATTGATGCAGAGCAGAGATGAGTACATGCAGTGGACAACGAGTTTTGGGCCTGTTCGGGGCTGATTGGTTATTTTCCATATATGGCGTGCCCGGATCGACGATCGGACTTTGCGGATGCGTCTAAATTCACGTTGTGAATCGATTTGATATTACTTCATTTTTTGCATTTTATTTTGAAGTATTTGGGTGGCCCCACCTCCAGCCAATCATAGTTGTCGATGGTGGAATGCCCTAGTCTTTATTTTATTATAAATAGATAAGTAGTGGGCTGATTGAGACTATTGCAGAATTTGGAGAAGAAAATTCTTGGATTCCCGCGATCCCACCACGGTACCGACTCCGTGGAACCCTAGGTGATGACTCCTAGGTGTGTATCTTTCTCCCCAAGATTTTCCCTAACCCCATGCCCCTTCTTCCCCCTCCCAAGCCCCTCTCTCACCCATGAAAGCCCCAAATCCAGCCACCGGTTAATTTCCTATTCCTTTTTCATTTCACTATTCATTAATGAAATTCACTATTCATCTCATATAGTTTTTCCCCCTTCCCAGCCTTCTCCACCGCCTGGTCGCTGCTTCTAGGCTTCCCCACAACCTGCCACCACCCATAAGCCTCCCCCAAAAGCCTGATTCCCCTCACAAAACCCACCACTCCTTGGTCCTAACCCATATCCGCCACTTCCTCCAAATCTACAACCCCACCTCCCTCTACAGCCTCCCTCCCAAGCCGCCAGTCCAGCCCCTCCCATGGATCCACCCGTGTAGTCCCTCCAGCACCCTAGCAGCCTGGATCTAGCAAATCCAGTCAGGATCCAGCTTTCTCCCCATCCATCCACCATCTCCTAGCCCGGATCCATTATTAAATCATCGAATCTCTACCCATGTGGCCGGAT
The DNA here is from genome assembly GCA_039513925.1 of Platanthera zijinensis. NCBI lineage: Eukaryota > Viridiplantae > Streptophyta > Magnoliopsida > Asparagales > Orchidaceae > Platanthera > Platanthera zijinensis. The sequence goes on from CM077086.1 coordinate 166,508,724, forward strand.
CCATCCATTTCCGATCTCCCACCGCCGAGGACAGCCACCTCTATTATTTTCGCACTGTCGGTTCCACATTCGATCACTGTTCCACACATCCGGCTCTGAAATCTTCAGTGTCTCGGTCATCTCACTACTTTGGTGAGTATTTGTTGTATCGGATTATTATTTTCAGCATATTTATATTGGAAAGGATCTTGTACTTGTTTTGAATATCTTGCATGGTAGTTGTTTGTCAGATTATTATTGTGATTTGAAGGGTTTAATCGCCGAGCGCTATTGCTTTGGCCCTCCACGCAGAGGAAAGTCTAAGTTTGTCTCGCTTAAATAAATTATTTTTGTCTTGCTTTGAATAATCTGCGTGGGATGTTTTAATTATTATCTAACTGTTCCTTAACCGTCAGATTTGCATAGCATGTAGGGTTAGGTCACCGAGGCATCCGTCACCTATAGATTCCTCATGCGTCACATTATCACTCCTATACATAGGGAGTGGTCGTACAAAGAACGATATTGCCCTTGAGCTACATATGCAGAGGGAGACCCCCTCCCAAAAACAACCTTGTTGAGAAGACCGAGGTTTGTAAGGGTTATTCGCCAGCATCAGAGGATCCAAGTCTCCGAAGTCAGGACCGTCGTCTTCAGATCCAACCAGCATGCACAAGTCTTTGAAAACGCATGCATGGTTGAACGAGTACGGTTGCTAGCAGCGAATGCAAAGGCCCTTGGATTGAAGCTTGAGATGCTGCCCGTGAGATAAGTGGTGGGGTCTTCAAGGTGACATTGGAGGTGGGGTTGGCGGAACTAACGACGACGAAGGTAGGCTTAGCAGTGCAAGCCAATGCGGGGCCAGGAGATCCAAGCGGGAAAGATGCGACAGAGTTTTCGGCGATAACGGCAGCTGTAGAAGCGACTAGTGGGGTAGGAAGGACGAAGAGGATGGTTGGGTTGTGTGGAGTTCTTCATCGAGGCAACGAGCTTGCTCCATGGCGCGTGAAAGAATAATCGGATTGTGGACCCGGAGGCGCGCCTGATAGTGGTGTTTTAAACCTACAAGGAAGCACACCAGGTAATGGTCTGGGGATAAGTCGGGTGCGTGTGGCGAACTCGATGAATTTGTCAATGTAGGTGGTCACGGTGTCAAACTGGCGCACAGAGTTGAGGCGCTCGTAAGCATTGCCCTCCTGGCAGACATAATTGTAGCGGAGGAGTTCCTCCTTCAGCGTGGTCCAGAAGAGGTCAGGAACCTGATGGCGCATCCAATGCACCCAATGGAGCATAAAACACTCTATATAGATAGTGGCAAGGGGAACCTTCTTGTTGGTGGGGTGAACTGAAGGTCGAAGAACAATTCGGCTCAGGTGATCCAACTGAGGGGGTCGATTCATAGAACACAGGGATCTCAATCCGACGGAGATGGACCGGTGGATGTCGATAGCGGGGTGGAGAAACCACGTGTACTCCGGGACAGGCCAACGGGGTTGTGGCGGTGGTAGTGGCGGGGCCGGTGGGAGGTTTATCGTCGTGGTCGCGAGATCTCGAAGGAGAGTGAGATCCTCAAGTCGTGCTTCGAGTTGATCGAAGAGCTGGTGATGTAGACTCGGATTAGGGTTTTCACAATTAAATATTTTTAGCAAAATCGATAATTTTTTGTTATAAAATAAAACTAGGTTTTTGAAAATGATTTGATCTTTTAGTGATCACTTTGACTTAATGTAGACCGGATTCCTCGAGGTGATTTTAAATAAATAAATTTGTTTTCTCTTTCAAAACTCGTAATGCTAGCGTGATTTTCTCGAACCAAGGGTAAGCGGCCACTGATTTGAATTTCATAAATACGCATATAAATCTAACACTTAAGTATAATCAACAACATGAATTAAATCTCCCACAAGCATAGACAAGAGGAAAAGAACATGTGCGGGTATGAAAATTAACGGCAAATAAGTTCAAATTAATCAAGGGCAAGCTTGCTCTGAGTTTTAAGATCAAATAAATAACAAACATATCATAATACCAACACGAAACAAGCTCAGAGAGAAATATAGGGGTATACCATAGGTTAAAGCAGCACAAATGTCCGACTGGTACCAGACGAGTCTTGCAAATCTGTTTTGCCCACAGATAAAGAGACGGGATTGGGGGAATCGGCGGACTGGATATCGGGGACAGATTGATCTCTCAAACCAACGAGCCCACCAGCCCTCGTAAGCGGCGGAGTAGACTGACGTCAGCGGTCGGACGTGGAGGCATCGAAGTTGACGGGGGCTAGAGGTGAGAGGTTCACCGGAGGTGTCGAAGCTGACGGGGAATGGAGGTGTAAGGTTTCGCGGAGCCCACGTAGACTAACGACAGCGGAATTGGAGCAGTGGTGGAGGATGATTGGCGAAGAAATGGAGCCGAGCCGAGGGACGGTGGAGGCGCCCGACTGGATGATGACAGAGCCGCCAAGGGCCAACACCGAGGCCGTCGAACAGGTCTGCATTGGCGGAGGGGGGCTTGCCGGCGGTTGGGAGCTCGTGAGGGCGTGCGTGAGAGAGGGGGTGAAGCCAGGCGGAGGAGCTCCGAAAGGGAGCGGAGCTGAATGTCCGGGAACAAAGAGAATTTCTCTGTCCCGATTTTCCCAAGCTATCTGTTACGGGAAGGAGGGGCGGAGGGTTTTATAACATAGGGAATTTTTATTTTAGAAATTAAATAACACCTCAAATATATAGAGATATACATGATATAGAATCTTTCTTATTTGGCCTATCCGGGCAACAAGGAATTAATGGAATTGTTATTTTATATTTTTTTAAAAATATTCTTTCTTTTATTTGATCTTAAATTTTGAGCATGCTTGCCTTAATTAACCTATCCCCTAATTTGACGGATCTTTTATTCAGGGACTTATTTGACGATCACCCCCAATGAGCTTCGCAACAAGTACGCCAAATAAAATACGCGTGCGCTAACACATGCGCTTACAAATACCAAAATAAAAAAATGTGAAATGAAATACATGTGCGCTAACACATGTGCTACAAATACCAAAATAATATTGCGGGACATAAAATAAGACACATGATGCGACGCAGGTTGCACCAGATGGGTGTCAGCGGAGGCAGTGACGTCCTCGTCAGCATGGAGGACCAATTAATGTGTCTGAGGAATGGAACAGTAAGGCCAAAGGGAGACAGCGGCTACGGGGTTAAACAGGGTGTGTCAGTGGGCGATAATGGAGCGCAAAGAATGTGATGAGCTCGCGGAATCAGAAGTCGCGGGTGGGGTGCGGCTGGATGCGAGGCTGGAGGAGGTGTTGGCGGCAAAGTGTCGTGAGGAGAATAGGCCGAAGAAGAAGACACATGGAAAAGTTAAAGAAGGGCGTGAATAAAGAAGGCGATGTGAGGCGAGGAAGAAAGCGTTGGAGCGGGATGCTTGTCAATGCGAGGTGAGGAAGGAGCGCTGGAGCGGGGACACAAGCACGAGTCGGTGCCCTGAGTAGAATGAGAGAGATGGATGGCGGCAGATCCACGAAAACCAGCAGTGGACGAGTGAAGGAACGGTTGGACCAAAATTGTGGAGGAGTTTAGGGTTCACGAGGAAATTCTAAGGGAATGACAAGTCGAACCAATTGATAGTTATATACTATAAAGTATTGAAATTATGTGATTGAACACAAACGAGGGATACAAATGTCGAGACAAGCTCGACCCAAACTCTTGAGAGTTGGTTCCCCCTAAGAGCCTCACTCACTTATGAGAGCCTAACACTTACAAGATCACCAAGGATAGAAAAGTATGATAATACCCTTGGGCTATGTATGCAGAGGGAGACAAGTGTTTAGGAGGTCGTATCCATATCAAAAATAATTATGGAGACAGAAAAGAGATTTTATAAAACAGCAATTAAAAGGACTATATAGTATCTACAGATCTATTTGGAAGTAAAAAAAAAAAATTAATAGTTGAGTACGACAAAAATGAGTACGTTAAGATGGTCGTGCAACAAATCTAGTAAGTATAACTCGGCAAATGCTTATATTAAAGAGATTTTGGAGTTGTGTTTAACGAAAATAAAATAGTTGGAAAATATTAGATGGTTTAGATACATACAACAAAGAATAGAAATGCACCCTATGTTATTAAAGGCGCGCCTCGAGCTCCAGACTCACCAGGCTCAGAGATTTGCGCCTTTGTGCGTCTTATTTGTGCCTTTAGAATATAAAAACCGCACCTGAGTGAGATTTTTGTTGTAAATTTCTTTCTTCAAAAATTAAGAAAAAAATAAATTAAGAACTCAATAATTTTTTCTTTATTTATTGTTTATGTAATTGTGCGTTGAGACTTAGATATGATGCAAGTGACCACGTTAATTCTATTTTTTAAAAGATACAAACGATAATAATGAATGGTTAATTAGTAGAATAAATGAAGAATTTAATCGAGAAGCTGAAATGATGCTTGATGCTGATTATTTAAAATAGATGTGGTTGTGCCTTATCTTCGTCAGCCGCATGCCTGCGTCTTGAGCCATGTGTCAAGTCTCCAAAACCCCTTTGTGTCTTAGTGCGTCTTGCGCCTTTAATAACTAAGAATACACCTATTAGCCTAGTAAATAAAATAACGTTGAGGGCTTAAGAAAGAAAAATAGTAGTCTCAAGGAAACATGAATAAAAGTTATTCAGGATTACTTGCATTGAATATGTTTAACACCTCGGGAAGTACTCAACGGAAAAGAATTTAAATAGCTTCGGAAGGCTAAAGATGAAAATGAAGATGAGGAGATGGTCTAAAATGGATTCTAGTAGTATAAGAAAATGTGTTTAATAGATATGGCAAAAATGTATTTAGCGGTTACCATTCCAACACGATGAGCCAAAGTAAGCCCAATAGTTCCTGTCCCACAACATATGTCAAACAGTATTGTATCGGGGGTTAAGTCTCCCCAATCACCAGCAAGGGAGTACAACCTTTCTGCAGCAAGAGTGTTAACCTGCAGTCTTTAAGCCATCAATATAAAGAATATCTGAGCACGAAACTTCAAGTCATGGAAAAGTTTAATTTTCTAACTTGGAAAAAAGCAGTTGGTGATATGGAAAATCGAAGATTGCAGATACAGTCATGAATTCTTGCTTCAGTGGTACAAATTACTCCTGAACCACAGATGTCATCCACCATGGGTAATTGTAATGTTATCAATGGGCAATTAGCGGGAGCAACATTTGATATCCCTCTATGGTCCTGAATGGTAAAAAATGGTATATATCATCTATAACCAATTTTAGTATAAGGTATAATAAGATTTGCCATAGAAAGTTATTAACACAAAATTAAAAAGATGCAGCATGTTAGTCAACCCATGAAATAATCCTTTCTCACATGATTACACAATGAGAATCCTGACACAAATAGGCATGCCCTTTTGTATTCCATGACCATAACTATTGATGTCAAGCTCTCTTATGGGGATCATAGTCTACGGGCGGGACGACCCGCATCAAGGCCCATTCGGGTTTACACTCGCAGGAAGAGAGGTTAAGGCGTCGTCAAATGGATGATCCGAGCCCGTCGTCACGTTCAGAGCATCGACGGGATATTTTCTATGTGTTGGTTTTATTTTATTTTGCATGTTATTCTGTAAGTTTTAGTGTGAATTGCAGCAGCCAATCATAGTCGCCCGATGCGTCGCTCTCCTATAAATATGTGTGGAGTTCATTTGTATGTATTGCAGAATTTTAAGAGTACTCAAATTTTGTGATCCTCCACTGTGTTGAATCCGTGAATTATTAGGTGTTGAAGCCTATTCAGTTGTAATCCTCTGTTTTTTCTCGTGAGACCTGTGACTTCCTCAAGGAACAGTCAAAACCACATGTAAATCGCTCCAACCCGCTCGAAACTGCCACGAACCGCAGGATAACCACTCCTCGTGTGTTCTGTCCAATCGACTCCTCCTGAGGAGGGAACAAAAAGAATTTGTGCTTCCGGGGAAGCAACAGCTGCAGTACACCCGTCACCCACGGCAGATCATAGCGTGCGGCCTATCTTTGATTCCAGAAGGGAAGAGTTCACTCGAATTCCTCTCCCTCCTCACTGGCAGCCTGCGCCGACCTCTCAGGAAGAAGAATTAGGTTGTTCCTTGTTAAGACTTGTGGTTTCTCCAGCTTCCAGCCCCTGAACCACTGTCCTCAACTTCCAGGAGACGGCTGCGGCCTTCCGCTTACCTGAAATCATTGGTGGCTGAATTTCATGTGGCTTACGACATCCAGGAAGTTTTAATCGGTTATTACTGCTGCCAACTTTTTGTACCTCTGTCCAATTTAGGACAGCAAGCAATCCCCTTCCTGCAAGCCAACCTACAACCTAACATCTGCTTCCAGCCACTCAGAGCACGAATTGTTGCCTTCAGGTGCCGTCTCACATTGTTTCCTTCAAGTGTTGTCTCACATTGTTGCCTTCAGGCTGTCTCACATTGTTGCCTTCAGGCTGTCTCACATTGTTGCCTTCAGGCTGTCTCACATTGTTGCCTTCACGTGTTGTCTCACATTGTAGAGCACAACTCCAGCTATCAAGCAGAGAGTTCTTATCCTCTGGCAAGCCCTTCACATTCAATTCAAGCCTGATGTTGCGGTAAATCCTCATAGTTTGGTTTTACTTGCTCATGTTAGTTCTAATTTGGAAACGCATTTAATTAGTGCTGAATACTTTGTTTGGATTCATACAAATCGAGACATATTTATAGAATTTCAGTTGATCATTTGTTTTATTCGAAGGGTGTATTAGTTGAGTATTTAATTAAAGAACTCTCGCTTTAACTATTACTTAACCTTGTTTGCTTATTTCTTAGCCTAATCTGGACTATACATGTGTATATATTTTGCTTATAATTTCAAGATTATTGCAATTGTTTGTTGGGCAATCGCATGAGCATTGCAATCATTTTACATCACCTCATTGTCACTACACGTGCATACATACAATAGAGCCTCTTAGTGCATCTTTTCACCTCAACCTGCACTTAACCATGCGTCAAGTTTAGTATCAGAACCCCAGATTAAGCTCATTTGCATGTTTTGTAGTGGTAAGGTGTTTAGGCATATCATGATAAGATTTTTTTCTGTAGATACCCCATGTTACCACTAGTTCAAATATCGATGTGTCTATGTTCGGTATACAAAAAAGGGGTTAATCGCTTTGATCAAATGGATGCCCAATTTGATGACCTTAGAGAACAATTTGGATTCCTCGGTAGTAGAGTGGATGGTCTAGATCCTCTTAGGAATCCTAGTCCACGGGAAGTCGCTAGCTCGCAAGCTGTTCATCGCAAAGAACATTGTGACATAGAAGAACATCCTGACTATATGTTTGTAAATCCCAATGCCCAGACACCTCCACCATTCCAATGGGGGAATGAGCCAGCCTATGAGCGTCAAAGAGATCATACAGTAGGTCGACACCACCCCCAACAGGAAGAGGGACCTCAACCCCAGTATCCCTTTTATAGAGATAATATAGTTCCCAATGCGCAATTCAACCATGGTAGAGATGAAGACTACATGTAAACCCATATTCAACAGTTTTATATTAAATTTTAATAAATAAAGAAGAGATCAAATTAAAATGAGGAGCGCGGACTCGAGCCGTTGAGTAAATAGATTAGGTGAATAACCCATGCCTAGCATGTAGCTCTCAAGTAATCAGCTTCGAGCGACGGATGTCATGAAATTAAAATCCATGGACATGAGTAAAAAGAAAAGAAGAACAAGTGAATTTCAAATTAATGGCAAACAAGTACAACGAGAGTTAGGGCAAGCTCTGAAATTACAATGATCAAATAAACGTAGCATAATTTTTATTCTAACAAGATGAGAGCGAGAGACGGGTGCGAGTGTGGCGTCTGAATAAATCCAAGCAAGGCAAGGGGTATGATTGAATGAAAAAGGAGGGCAATGTTGATAGTTGATTGGACGGGGAGGAAGGTTCGTGTGAATTGGTTGAGGTTGAAAGTGTTATTTTGACGAAGGCTTGCCAATAGTGACACGGGAGGAGTCGGAGGCTCTAGGAAAGGCAGATAGTGGCAACGAAGAACTCTGGAAGGGAATCGGGATGGTTAGTGTTTCTATGGCCAGGGAGACGGGATAGGCAAAGGATTCGTGGAAGATGACAGAGGATGGAAAAGGGTAGGTCGCCAGATCTTTGGGTGTCGAAGGAAGCGGAGGAGGGAACTGGTGAGGTCGGCGGCCTGATGGAAGAGGGATGAGGAGGCTCATGTGTGCGGGGCTGGAATTCCAAAATAGAGAAATGAATCTCTTTTTCGAAATATTTCCAAGCTCCCAAAGAGAGGGGGATGGGATGGTTGTTTTAAATGCAATAACTTTTGGAGAATGATTTTTTAAAAGGCAATAACTTTTGGTTATTTCGGGTTCGATCTTTAAGAGGGGCTAAATTCATTACCAAAATATAAAATGAATAATCATTATAGAGATCTCGATATTCTCCCCATGACTTGTCCTAAAATTAAAGATAACATGTTTAATTTGTATTTCTTTAATTTTAGGATAACAGTTTAATCTATATTAAAATATTTTTTTATATTTCATTCCTTGCCCAACTAACGCTAAACACAATTTGACGGACCATTTTATTCAAGGTCTTACTAGCCATTCATGCCAATAAGCCACAATAACGAGCATAAATGAAATGTGTAAACCAAACATGGATACAGGAGCACGACTAGTGTGCATGAAAAATAAATATAAAATGCGCGTAGACATGCTGATGCAACCTGAATTGCATCCTTATTTATTTTTACTGCATTTTGATCTAAATATTTTGTAGTGCATGTCATTGCGCAAGTTTGTCTTTCATTTCGTCTATTTATGTGTTTTACGCCGCGCTTGCGCAATCATTCGTACGACTTATTTTTGTGACCGGACAATAAGATCTTAAATAAATTGGTCCATCAAACTAGGACTAGGGTTATTTGGGGGTAAGCAAGAAATGAAGTTATTTAAAAGTTAAATAAATTTGAAATTAATATTATGATACTAAATTGATTTAATTTCAGATTTAACTCTTTGTATCCCTTTTGAGTATCCCCATTTAATATCTTTTTAACCTTTCAAATCCCAAACCCCCCAAAACAGTCGGTCTTCTCAAAGCTCCCCCATTTAATATTATAAAATGGTCATCATGAATAGTCAGGTCCCCCCCCCCTCACTCAATGCATTTTTGAAACCCCCCATTCATGTTGCCTTTTAACAATCAGGCAGTACAGGAAAAGGGCGGACGGGGATTGAATCGGGAACATAGTAGCTAGCTCTGTTTCCCGGTAATACCAAAGTAAGCCCTGTCGTTACCACCTCCCACCTCCTGTCAACAGCCCCCATTGACCTGACGATGCCACCGGGGTCTTCATTCGGCTCCGACGAACTCGTTCGGGCCTGCCTTCGGAATCCTCCACGAGGCCAGGACCGAGCTCACCCATTTTTCCCGTCAACGCCTCCTGTGGTCTTCACCAGCTCCAGCGACCAGTCCTCCGCAAGCCCTGGCCGCCGGCGAGTCCAGAGAAGCGCCACTCCAAGGTTTCCGACACCAACTACCGCAGGAACACGTTACCTGCACAGCATCCACCGCCAATTCCCTTTCTGGGCGATCACAGGTCGCAATTCTTCCCCGGCTTCAGACCCCCCTCCTTCCATTTGGACTTCAGTTGTACTTTGTCGAGTCGAGACCTACCTTTCAGAGCCCACTCCTCTATCCAGAACCGTACCAAGAGGACTCTGACCATCTTCATCCCTACACAGCAGGGTCTCACTGGTTGCGCTCGATGTTGGTAAAACGCTCACCTCATTTCACATTTCGATCACTCTTAGTCCTGTTTCATGAATGCATGTGAACGTTAAAAATTTCAGAGCTTGCCTGCCAAAACTAGCCTTGGTCCTTTTTGTCGTTAACTTACTTGCATTATTATCTCTCTCTCTCGCTTCGGAAACTTTTGGATGAGTTATTAATTTTGCTGAATACGGCCAAGTGTAGTCGCTTATGCGGGATTACAAACCCTTGATTTTAATTTTCACTAGTTGAAGCTCGGGATATCGTGACTTCACCGCTACATTTAAATTTGCGCACAAAAATTATCTTTTAAAATCAATTTCAGTTTTCAGTATGCATCAGTTTGGTATCAGAGGAGGTTTGATTCACTCCTAACGTGAATCGGACGATCCTGATCATACTTCCGTTTTTTTAAAAAAATTTAAATAAATAAAAAAATTTGTTTTTCACAAACAAAAGAAAAAACATTTCATTTATAAAAAAAATCTGAGTTCCCTGTCATCTTAAAAAAACAAGGAAAAAAATATCACAACTTTTTTAAATATTAATAATTTTCATCTCTCTTTGTTTTTAAAAAAATTACATTTTTAAAAAAAAATGGAGAATCTCATAGATCGCATGGACGCCAACATAGGCAACTTAGCTAACCGAATGGGTGAACTTATGAAAATGGTAGAAGCACTCACTGCCGACGTGAGGGGCACGAGTCAAGTTGTGAACGTTAAGAACCTCTGTTAATAACTTAGAAGCAGAACGACACCTAGGACTAAACCAACCACCTCGCCAAAATCTTAGGCAAGAGGAACAAAATCCTAGACCCGCAGAACCTGCACAACCTGAACTTGCACTCCGTCGCCAATCCCGTTGGGATGATGGAGTTAAGCTAGATGTAGATGATTTTGAGGGTCACATGGAACCCGAGAAATGCTTTGATTGGTGTGAGCGTGTGGAAAGATTTATGGCATGGAAACAAAAGCCTATGAATCGACAAGTGGAATATGTCATCCTTAGGCTTAAGGGACCCGTAATAGTCTGGTGGGTTCAACTAGACAGCACCTGATTCACCTTAGGCCTAGCACCTGTCTCCACGTGGGTTGAGTTAAAGTTGCAACTGCAGAAGCGATATGTCCCCCCGGACTATCTGCAAACTCTTTATCGAAGGTTCCAAAACCTTCGACAGGACAAGCTTTTCGTGGATGAGTACAAAAACGAGTTCTTCGTGCTACAGTATAGGCTAGACCTACATGAGCAGGACAATATGACAGTGTCCCGTTATCTGAACAGGTTCCGCTATACTGTTAGGGATGAGTTAGAGTTGCATGACTTTAGAGATTTGGGTGAAATATCTAGTAGAGCTCGTAGAGCAGAGGCCACACTTCAGAAAAATACATTTGGGCATAGGTCTTCTGATAGGCCTTCCTCGAGCTCCACCACCACTGCACCCACCTCTGAGAATTTTTATCCCACTCTTCATGTTATTACTAGGACCCCAGCTCCTCCCACTGGCCCCTCTCGGGGTAAGGAGCCCATGGGATTCAAGCCCAACATTGGGGTATTCCGATGCTTCAAGTGTATGGAGTCTGGACACAAATCTTCTGAGTGCCCGCGACGCCACTTCGTTGAAATTACTGATTACTCTGATGGGCAGGAGCCAGAATATGGAGTCTTTCTTAGTGACTCCAAACCTAAGCCTGAGCCTGATAGCGTGATCAAGGTCGAAGGAGAGCAAGTTGATCACTTAGTTTGTGTCCTCTCTTATAGTTTGGTTTCCCCAAGTGAGACCACTGTGCGTGATTTTCAGAGACATGAGATTTTCAGCACTACTGCACGTATTCAGGGACACTTTTGTTCCATCATCATTGACAGCAGTAGCATGGAAAATCTCGTTTCCCAATGTATGGTTGAGAAGCTAGGACTCGAGACACATCCCTTTGGAGCGGCCCTACCACTTATCTGAGATTAATAGCCACATGACTATGTTCGTTACTCATCAATATCTTGTGGAGTTCTCTATAGGAGATGTGTATCAAGATTCTGTTTTGTGTGATGTTGCACTCATCGATGTCTGTCATATCCTGTTAGGTAGAGCATGACAGTATGATAGGCGTGTTATACATGATGGTGTGAAGAACTCCCACTCCTTTGTTCACCATGGGCGAAAGATTGTTCTTCTTCCCCAGAATAATAGTCTTGTCTCTAAGCTTCCTGGGAGAACCTCACAAGCGTCTGACTCACCTTCCTTAGTTATCACCACACCACTTCTATTTAGTGTCGCAGTTCTGCCTGGACCCCTACTCTAGGAAGGAGCACTTGACTCCGGTGAGTCATCCATTTTAGATGTTCTGACAGCACCACCTCACGTTGATTTTATATACGATAATCACGAGTTTATTTCGAATCATTTTCCTATGAGTGTGGGTGAATACTTTGGATTACATCGTCTGATTTTTGTTTTTTAGGCTTATCCTTCGAAAGGGAAATTGAGGCGTTTCAACGAATTTTTACTCCTAATAGGGACACACGATTTAAGGGATTTATGTAGTAAGTTTAAATAAAAAATTTGTGCTTGGTTTAAAATTTTGTGGCGTTAGTCAGATATCTGTGGGTGACGAACTGACAATATGTCGATAGTTGGACTTGGATCGTCCAGTAAGTCCCTGAATAAAAATATTTGTCAAATTAGGTACAATGTTAATTATGCAAGCACTAAAAATTGATCTTTTAAAATTTAGTATATTTTAATTAAAGTTCAATTCTATTTTAGGAATTAATCTACGATGGAAATTAGTAAGTAAATAAATCTTTTGGAAAACTCTATATTTGATCCTTAAATCTCTTACTTTAAAAAAGTGTTTCCTTTTATCAAACCTACCCAGTGTTGTGGATATCGGCGTCGGTCGACAAAAAGGTTTGGGAGCTAAAACGACGTGTAACCGTTTTATTTTTTGTCCATAACGTTTTGAAAAAAAAATAGACCGATATATCGGTTATAACCAATATATCGGTCCAAAAAAATGCTAGATATCGGTTTTTTTATTATTTCATTATTTTTTGTATTTGTTGCCAGCCGTAGCCCGATCTTTTAACTCTCCCCCCACCCCCACCCCCACCCCCCCCCCCCCCCCGCGGTTCATTTCAATACGCCGCTCCTGCCCTAGCTCTCCCTCGCACTCTCCGTTGATGCTCTTGCGTTGGTGCTCTCCCACGACTCTCTCGCGCTCGCTGGTTGTTATCTCTCTCAAGCACTCTCGACACCTGCGCTCTTTGGTTCTTTCTTCTCACTGCTCGTTGGCGCTCTCACTCTGGTTGTTCTCTCGTGTTCTAGACACTTTAGCTCCCTGGTACTCTCACTCTGTTTGTTCTCTCTTCTCTCTGGTGCTCTCAATCTCGCGGACTCATGACTCTATTTGATGGTGCTCTCACACTCTCGGCTGATGCATTCTTCGCCCTACCTCCCCCTCTCATTCTCTCGCTCTGCATTTTTAGTTTTTTCGTGCTTTGATTGTTGCCTTGCTGGTTGTGGGTGTTGTGCTTGTTGTTGTTGATCTACTGTCATGTTGTTGTGTTACCTTGCTCTCTGCTGTCTTATTTGTTGGTTGTCTTGCTGGTTGTGGTTGTTGTAACATGTTGGCTGTTAGAATTCATTTTCTGCTGCCGACCTGCCATGTTGTCTTATTGGTCGGCTGCCTTTGCTGGTTGTGGGTTTTGTAGCATGTTGGTTGTTTTCTCCTTGCTGCTTCCTTCCCTGTTGCCTTACTGCAGCTGGTGGTTGTAGACAGTTGGTCGTGGATTGGTGTTCGTATTGCTTCTTACTTAGTGGCTGATTGTTATTTTATTTGGCTCATTTATGATTTTATCAGTCAACAAATGATTTGAAATACTCATATTACTAGTTATTTATCCAACTTCATTTTGCAATCGATAATGCATGTATATTCAACTTTATTTTCTAGTTTTCTTGTAGTTTTGTGTCTTTTGATAAATTAAATGTTGGATGCTTTGTTCTGATACTAGTATTGTGTAACACCCCTTCCCAGTATTTCAGAAATCAGCCGTCCGGCCGGATCAGCGATATAAAGAAAACTAAGAAACAGTATTAAAAACTAATATACAGCAGGTAAAGAAATATCTACTAAGAATTTACAACTTACAACAGAAGCTAGGAAAGTAAACTAAGGGTAACCACATACCTCATATCTGGATTCACAGAGCCACTAAACACGAATGGAATTGAAATAATTGAAAATCTGTTTAACATAGTTTGATACATGGCATAATAAACATTAATAAGTTACATTGACCACATTTATAAATACATGCTGAAATAGAGTAAACTGAAAGTTGAAGTAACTAATAACTGATTCCACTTAACGCTCATCCTAGGCGTAGTTTCCCACCTGGGTCACCTGAAAAACATTGCCCACGATGGGTCAGAGTAAAGAAAAATAACTCCTCCTAGTGACACTAAAAATAGTTTTCATATGATGAATGCATGCCTTTAGAAAACAGTTTTGTGCATTAAAAACCTTTATGTTATATGTTATGCATGTTTTTGCTATACTTCCTAATCAACACAACTATTAGTTCTATATTCGTGACTTTCCGTTCATTTACCCAAATCCTGACGTTTACTAACTAGTGTACTGACTCACGACAGGTCTATACTTGAGTTCTATGTGGCTTCTAACCTACTCATCTACTAGGAAGGCTCTAGGCAGAGTAGCTCCTAACACGCAACTGAAACTGGCAACCCGAGACCATCTTACGAACTCAATTGTTCTAGTGTCGCGCAGACACGGTCTCGAATCTACTAACTGTCTCAAAGGAAAGTAAACTCTCAAGACTGTACTGCTCACAAGATACCATATGCTTTATGAGAAAGGTAGTGCGCCTCTACCTAGCACGGAAAGACTTGTGTGCTCATTGACCTTTCGGTCTGATGCTACTCTGCTTGGGATATCTCTTTCGGTGAACTACTGAGCGACCATCGACTTTCTCATGGTCGACTTGAAGGGACCTTCTCGCCCTTGGTTGGACAATCTCCAAACTTACGTACACGGGTAAAGTTTCGTACCTAAATAACTGTTCATGACTTTACTAACGTGGTTATGGAAAAGGGCGTTATCCTACACATTTCCACGATTATTTTCCTACTGTCACACTTTTCTATGCATGGTTATGATGCTTGTACGAAACCTACTCATGCGTATAAAAATATAATTACTTGATATGTCTAACTAAAAGAAATTAGAATTTCATTACAGTAGTGCTGCGACGCTCGTACACTCGGCGCGGCGACATTTTCTTTTTCGAAGGCAAATCCTACTGCTGGGGATCTTCAGAAAACTGCCTCGATCAAAATTCGTCGCGACTCGACCCTACAATTTTAAATAAATTTCGCGTCAAAAATTAGGATGATACAAATCTCCCCTCATAACAAAAATTTTCGTCCTCGGAAATTGAAACCATACCTGAATCGAAAAGGAAAGAATAGTCTGCATTGCTCTTAAGCTCATCCTCTTGCTCCCAAGTATATTCTGGACGGCCACAGTTCATCCAAAAGACTTATCTGAAAGTTCAGAAGCGGAGTAGTTTTCGTGCGAAGCTCTCAGTTCGCTGAGTTTCAAGGAAAGAATGAATCCTTGAATCCACGATGGTCTGACTGGTCTAACCCCAATACTAAGATCTGTCTCAAGGAGAGTTGGTGTGCTTCCTCGGGCATACTGATGATCTGACTATAATCTCAGTGACTGCTCTCGAAGTTGGTAGCTCAAATAGGAGACGTGGAATACATCATGTACAGCCCAGAGCTCATGGGCTGGGTCAGCAGGAGGCGAAGGATCAGGTGTAAGGTAAGTGCCATTTTTTTACCTATATGTTCATTCAATCCTCCGTAGTGACCAACTCTCTCATTCATGTAGGCATCCTTATGATTCGTAATTTAAGGACCCTCTAACGAATTCTGTTTGATACGGGTGTCTCGCAGTTTCTTCATCCGCTTTATTCTAGAAGACCGTCCTCTGACTGGAAGTCATGATGCCTAATGGATCCCTTCTGCAGACCAGAGATAAGTGCAGGGTACGTGCAGTTTGGTGATACTTATCAAGCAGCTAAACTCTATTGCTTCGACCTGTGCTTCTGATCATGATACTTGGTCTGACGATCCTGCAGGTGCATGTAAAGGTTATGAAACTTCGTACGTTCCTGAATGAGCGCGGAGTCTGACTCCTTGACAGAGGTCAAGTGGTGCAGGAGTTATCAATCCGATGTTTTCCGGAAGAGCTCCCTGGTGCCCCTCCATAGAAGATCTGAGTTCCTCGATAGACTTGCAGCCTGGGGCTACAGCCCAAATCCCCTATCGGAAAGGTTAACAGAGTTGAAGAACGACAGGAGTTGCTTGATTTGGGTTTTATACGCCCCGATACCACCATAGAGGCCCCAGTACTGAAGAAGAAGGATGGTAGTCCGGTAATCCTGATCGCTTCGCACAAAAACTACTCCGCTTCTGAACTTTCTGCTGAAAACTACTGTTGTAGGAGAACTCCACAAGAGTAATATACTTTTCTCACTTTCCTCCAAAGTCTAAAATGCACATTCGTAGCAGATCCTCCAAAGTCCAATTTGTGCGCTCAGTCTGTCCATCGGTCTGGGGATGGAAAGTGGTGCTGAAATGTAATCTGGTACCCAACCGGTCCTGTACGTAACGCCACTCCCTGGAGGTAAATCTTTCATCTCGGTCTGAAACTATAGTCTTGGGAACACCGTGAAGTCAAACTATCTCGTCTAAATATAACTGTGCCAGCTTCGGACCTTCATCCGTCTTCCTAAGAGGAATGAAATGGGCGACCTTAGAAAGTCGATCAACTATAACCCACACAGAATCATTCCCACTCTGCGATCTCGGCAGACCATGAATGAAGTCCATGGATATATCCTCAAAAGTCCACTCGGGAATGGGAAGTTGCTGCAACTTGCCTCCAGGCCTTTGACACTCGGTCTTAACTAACTTGCATGTCTCGCACTTCCCTACATAAACTGCAGCATCACTCTTCAAACCTGGCCACCAGACTACCTTCTTAAGATCTGCATACATCTTCGTGCTACCAGGATATAGAATACCTGGAATTGTGTGCCTCAAAAAGAATGTCCTCGCGAAGGTGACTAACGTCTGGGATACACACCCTGTCCATCATGCAATAATAACTCATCCTGAATAGAGAATCTCTCTTTCTGACCTGACTGCACTGAGATCCAAATCTCTGCCATCTTTGGATCCAAAGGTAGAGCTGTCCTGATTCTATCTCTAATATCGCACGAAATCTCCATCCAACTCAACTAGGCTGAACCAAAACTACAACGGGGCACAACGACGATGTCCAGTCTCTCCAGCTCTCGAACCAACTCCTTCTGCTGAGTGAGAAGGGAAAAACACGAGCCTCTCCGGCTAAGGGCATCAGCTACAACGTTCGCCTTTCCTGGGTGGTACTGAATGTCTACATCGTAGTCCGAAAGAAACTCTAATCATTTGGGCTGCCTCAAATTGAGCTCTCGCTGATCAAAAATATACTTGAGGCTCTTATGACCAGTAAAGATCTCGCAACGCACTCCATAGAGATAGTGCCTCCAAATCTTCAGAGCATGTATGACTGCTGCAAGCTCCAAGTCATGCACGGGATAGTTCCTCTCATGAACCTTTAACTGTCTCGAGGCATAGGCTACGACCTTTCCATGCTGCATGAGGACACAGCCCAAACCCTGACCTGAAGCATCGCTATAAATCTGAAACCCGTCAGGCCCTGAAGGTAAACTCAAAATTGGTGCGGTCATCAACCTGTCCTTCAAGTCCTCAAAAGCCAATTCGCACTTAACTGTCCAATCCAAGCCCTTACCCTTCCTAGTGAGGGAAGTCAGCGATAAGGCTATCTTTGAGAAATCCCTGATGAATCTCTCTGTAGTATCCAGCAAGACCCAAAAAGCTGCGAACCTCTGAAACTGTTGTAGGCCTTGGCCAACTCTTAATGATCTCTATTTTCTTCGGATCAACACTAACCCATTTCTGACTGATAATGTGGCCTAAGAATGCAATCTCTGAAAGTCAAAACTCACACTTTGAAAACTTAACATACAACTGGTTCTTCCTGAGTGTGCTCAAAACAATCCTGAGGTGTGCTGCATGATCTTCTGCACTCTTAGAGAATACCAAGATATCATTTATGAAGACGATGACAAAACGATCCAAGTACTCCCGGAATACCCTGTTCATCAAGCCCATAAACACTGAAGGAGCATTGGTCAGCCCGAACGGCATGACCACAAACTCGAAGTGTCCATATCTAGTACTAAAAGCCGTCTTCTGAATATCCACGTCACGAATCCTCAACTGATGATAGCCCGACCTCAGATCTAACTTGGAAAAGGTGTTCGCTCCCACCAATTGGTCGAACAAATCATCAATCCTGAGAATCGGGTACTTGTTCTTAACAGTCAGCTTGTTCAATTCACGGTAATCTATGCACAGTCTCAGACTACCATCCTTCTTCTTCACGAACAGTACTGGGGCACTCCATGGTGAAGTATCGGGGCGTATAAAACCCAAATCAAGCAACTCCTGCATCTGGTTCTTCAACTCTGTTAATTCCCTTGGAGCCATCCGATAGGGGGATTTGGCTACCGGTGTAGCCCCAGGCTGCAAGTCTATCGAGAACTCAATCTCTCTATCTGGAGGGGCACCAGGGAGCTCTTCCGGGAAAACATCGGGAAACTCCTGCACCACTTGCACCTCTGTCAAGTCAGTCTTAGACTCCGCGCTCATCAAAACTACGAAGGTTTCATAACCTTTACTGATGCACCTTCTCGCTTGGACTGCAGATATGATCATCTTCACTACTCCCTTCAAACCCTGAAAAGAAAAAGATGTTTGGTTGGGGTCATCGAACTGAATCTGCTTCGCCCTACATTCAATCCTGGCGTTGACTGCCGAAAGTCAGTCCATACCAAAAATCAAGTCGAATCCTGCTATAGGTAGCTGCAAAGCTTCCACGATAATCTCGGTATCCCCAAACTGCACCGGTACCCTGCACTTATCTCTGGTCTGCAGAAGGGATCCATTCGGCATCATGACTTCCAGCGGTACTGCATCTGGGACGACTTCTAAATCAAATTTACGTACTAGAGATTCTGCGATAAACGAGTGCGAGGCACCCGTATCAAACAGAATCTTAGAGGGTAAATTACGAATCATGAGGATGCCTAGATGAATGAATTATGAAGGATGAAAATAAATGTGTCACTACGGAAGATTTGAATAAACTTGTTAAGTAAAAGAACTTACCAGTCACTACATCCTCCTGATCCTTCGCCTCCTACTGACCAAACTCATATGCTCTGGGCTGCACTAAGTCTCGACCCTGCTGCAGTCTCCCATCAGTAATCATCAACGCTTTGCCCTTATCTACCCTGCTAGAGCCACCAACTTCGTACTTTGACTGCAGGAATAATTTTCATTTAACATCTACTGAAATTACATAAATGTAATGAATACAACCAAACTTTGCTTACCTGATTTGCACCAACTTCCTGACAAAAGCGAGCTATATGTCCAGGTTGTCGGCACTTGTAGCACACGTCTGCGCTGGCCAAACACTCTCCTGGATGGCGACGCTGACATTTGGGACACGTGAGGTAGTCCTTGCTCCTGTCACCAGACTGACCACTCTTAGCATCGGGCTTCGGCTTTTTGTTCCAGTCCTTTCCTTGATCATTCCTGCTCTGTTGCGGCTGGTGCGAATCCTGAGATCGCTTCGCACGGAAACTACTCCGCTTCTGAACTTTCTACTGATCAGCCTCCAGTCTGCGAGCTGTATCCACTAAGCTCCTGTAATCAGCGTTGACCATAGTCATCAGTGGCTGCCTCAACGAGTCACGCAAGCCATCCACAAAGCGACTGCACCTCTCAGTCTGATCTCCCTGCATCACGCCCGCATATCGAGCCAGATGAGTAAGCTCTCGCTCGTACTCAGTAACTGTCATGTCCCCCTGGAAAAG
Source organism: Platanthera zijinensis (assembly GCA_039513925.1). Taxonomy (NCBI): domain Eukaryota; kingdom Viridiplantae; phylum Streptophyta; class Magnoliopsida; order Asparagales; family Orchidaceae; genus Platanthera; species Platanthera zijinensis. Next base: position 166,528,571 of record CM077086.1, read on the forward strand.
CCTAAGATACTTTTCCTGAAGACCTCGTCGTGCGGAAGGAGGCACGAACCAACTTGCAAGGGCTCTAGAGAACTCGCCCCAAGTAAACATGTTTGATGTACGACCTGGCCAAACATATGGTCATACCATTTAAAATGAAACGCATCACTTCCTAGAATATGAGGAAATTTCATTTTGCATTACCTGCAGGATCATCTGCTTGGTACTTGTCCCACCAGACTTTCGCCTCACCTCGGAGGAGGAAAACAGCCAAAGGAACCTTCTTGTTCTCTGGGCACTCCAAAACATTCAGTAGGTCTCTGGTGTTTGCTATCCAATCATCGGTGTCCATCGGGTCTCATCCCCACTGTAGTTCGAAGGCTGAAGTTCTCTAAAATTCCACAAATAGCGCTCCAGGGTCATCTCCACGGGTACTGGGGCAGGAGCTGGTGCAGGGACTGGTACTTGTACTAGAGCTGGAAACCCTACAACCAGTCCTCTCTGAAACTCCATCAAGGCAATAGTGACCGCATTGGCAATCTGAGACGCTATGTATGTGCCTTCTAGAGATGCTGGAATTGGTGGTACATGTGGCACGGCAACGTCTCCCATGGTCACATTAGGAACCGGGTCCTGACGTGAAGATTCACCTGGTTCACAAACTCGTGGTGCCTGATAGAACATACAAAAGAAATCTAATTATTTATCAAGCATCTAAGAAATCTGGCTTAGCAATTTTATTTCGTACTCTTGCGAACACTAGGGCTTAAACGTCACTTAAAATACTCTACTAACAGGAGTTTACTCTTACGCACTCATCTAGCTCTGTGAATTCTTTCTAGGGTCCAGGGATCCTAAACCTGGCTCTGATACCAATTTGTAACACCCCTTCCCAGTATTTCAGAAATCAGCCGTCCGGCCGGGTCAGCGATATAAAGAAAACTAGGAAATAGTATTAAAAAACTAATATACAGCAGGTAAAGAAATATCTACTAAGAATTTACAACTTACAACGGAAGCTAGGAAAGTAAACTAAGGGTAACAACATACCACATATTTGGATTCACAGAGCCACTAAACACGAATGGAATTGAAATAATTGAAAATCGGTTTAACATAGTCTGATATATGGCATAATAAACATTAATAAGTTACATTGACCACATTTATAAATACATGCTGAAATAGAGTAAACTGAAAGTGGAAGTAACTACTAACTGACTCCACTTAACGCTCATCCTAGGCGTAGTTTCCCCACCTGAGTCACCTGAAAAACATTGCCCACGAGGGGTCAGAGTAAAGAAAAATAACTCCTCCTAGTGACACAAAAAACAGTTTTCATATGATGAATGCATGTCATTAGAAAACAGTTTTGTACATTAAAAACCTTTATGATATATTTTATGCATGCTTTTGCTATACTTCCTGGTCAACACAACTATTAGTTCTATATTCGTGACTTTCCGTTCATTTACCCAAATCCTGACGTTTACTAACTAGTGTACTGACTCACGACAGGTCTATACTTGAGTTCTATGTGGCTTCTAACCTGCTCATCTACTAGGAAGGCTCTAGGCAGAGTAGCTCCTAACGCGCAACTGAAACTAGCGACCCGAGACCATCTTACGAACTCAATTGTTCTAGTGTCGCGCGGACACGGTCTCGAATCTACTAACTGTCTCAAAGGGAAGTAAACTCCCAAGACTGTACTGCTCACAAGATACCATATGCCTTATGAGAAAGGTAGTGCGCCTCTACCTAGCACGGAAAGACTTGTGTGCTCATTGACCTTTCGGTCTGATGCTACTCTGCTTGGGATATCTCTTTTGGTGAACTACTGAGCGACCATCGACTTTCTCATGGTCGACTTGAAGGGACCTTCTCGCCCTTGGTTGGACAATCTCCAAACTTACGTACACGGGTAAAGTTTCGTACCTAAATAATTGTTCATGACTTTACTAACGTAGTTATGGAAAAGGGCGTTATCCTACACGTTTCCACGATTATTTTCCTACTGCCACACTTTTTTATGCATGGTTATGATGCTTGTACGAAACCTACTCATGCGTATAAAAATATAATTACTTGATATGTCTAACTAAAAGAAATTAGAATTTCCTTACAGTGGTGCTGCGACGCTCGTACACTCGGCGCGGCGACATTTTTTTTTCCGAAGGCAAATCTTACTGCTGGGGATCTTCAAAAAACTGCCTCGATCAAAATTCGTCGTGACTCGGCCCTACAATTTTAAATAAATTTCGCGTCAAAAATTAGGATGTTACATATTGATACTTTGAATTATAATTAGGTGATAATCTATCTGAATGTTTTGTTAGATACTTTGAATGATACTCGAATGTTTTGTTCCTTTTGTTGGATACTTTGAATGATAGTTATAACTTTATATATTAATATACTACTGATAATGCAAAATGTTGTTGGATAAATAAAATTTTGTGTGGATAATATGAAAGATGACTGAAAATCGAACGATCTAATGAAGTTATGTGACTTTTCCGATGCTGATTTTTTTCAACTAATCAAGTTATTTTGTATTTTTTTCTCGTGTAGTTATGTAAAATATTTATTTCATTTCATATAACTAATATTGATTTTATTTCATATTCCATAGAATGACTTCTTCTGCTGGATATAGTGAGGTGCCCGTATCATTGGTACCAAATGGTAAAGATCTATTCTGGACATTTGGTGAGAAGTTGGTTGCAAACAACACCAACCAAAGTAAATGCAACTAATGCAAGCAGACAGTGAATGGTGTAATTACACGTTTCAAGCATCACTTGACTAGGTGGAAGGGTAATGTTAAGTCATGCTCTCAAGTTCCGGCCGACGTTAAGGCGAAGGCGGGGTCGGCCCTAAACTCAAACTTGGAGAGTAAGAGAGCTAAGAGTGCAATGTTACAAGCAACCTTAAATAAGATGGTAGTTTGAGGAGCCCATGATGATGAATTAGAGGAGACTGGCATACGTAGGAGCGCAGGTTCCAAGGGTCCAATGGACCAATTTGTTCATTCAGCTACTGAGTCTAGCAAGGGAAAAGATTCCCAACAGAGCACGATATAGAGCAAGTACAAAAAACAGAGATGATGTCGCGTATATAGGTAGATGGGTAGATGAAAACGGGATCCCGTTTAATGCTATATGTAATTCCTCCTTCCAGCAGATGGCTCATGTCATTGGGTTATGCGGACCTGGGATGAAAATTCCGACATTTTATGAGTTAAGAGACAAAATTTTGCGAATGGAGGTGGAGAGGACGAAGGAGATGTTGGACACATTCACGCAGACCTGCAAATTAAAAAACTGCACTATCATGACTGATGTGTGGACAGATCAGAAGGGTAGAAGCATGACGAAAATCATGACACATTGTAGTTCCGGAGTGACATTCTTGCTTTCAAAGAATGTCTCGTTCACACATGATGGAAAATTCATCTTTGACTTCTTGGATGAGGCGATTGATAGCCCTGAGAGCCCAGAAGAGGACAGTATCTTGCATATTGTGACGGATAGCACTTATGAACTTTGAAAAGACCTAAGCTTTTTTGGATAAGTTGTGCAACTCACACAATTAATCTATTATTACAAGATATAGGAAAATTGAAGCTTATAAAGAGTGTTATCTCCTTGGGCCGCCAATTGATCTTAATCTATAGTCATACCATCTCTCTCGACATGTTTAGAGAGTCAACGAAAGACTTGGACTCTCATGAGCTTAATCGACCAAGTATGACTAGATTCACTACAATATTTCTATCTTTAAAGAATATCTTAGAGAAGAAGAATCAATTTAGGGGAATAATCATATCTGCAAAGTGGGCAACAACAAAGTTAGCAAGTAGTGTCGGGGGAAAGTCAGTAAAACTATTGCATATTTATTCATTTCATTTAAAATATATGTTTGCAACTGACGTTTTATATTATTTTCTAATAGTTTATTTTGCATATGGTAGGCTGCAATGATAGTGATGAGAGGCTAGATTTTAGGCGAATGTCGAGCTGATTATTGGTATATTCACACCATTTGTGAAGGTTTTGAGAAGAGTTGACGAGGATATACATTCCATGGGGTGGTTATATAGGGATATAAAAAGCTAGGGAAGAGGTTGTTCTCGATCACCAAGAGAAAGAATAGTTTCCTATATAGAAGCTGATTCATAGCAATAGGAGAAGAAGATGAGCATCCCTCTGCACCTTGCAGGTTATTACTTAAACTCATATTTTTATTATTCCCGTCGAGTGGAGATTGAGGCTGACGGAAGATTTATGAGTGGTTTTGTTGAGTGTCACTCAAAGATATATAGAAAAGATCATTCTACATAGGATCACACCAGTGATGAGCTTGATGTTTACCAATACCAACAATGGTTATTTGGTAAAGACATGGCAAATAAACAGCTACAAAATCTCAACTTAAATCCAGGTAAATTTTAATATATATTTTTATTTACTTTAATTTTTAATGATGTATTATGTATAATTGAATTGTGTTATCGTTTTAATTTTCACAGTACATTGATGGAGGCTTAACGGTGTTGATGCGCCACACTTTAAAACAATGGCTATGAAGATTTTGAGTCTAACTACTTCATCCTCATGCTGTGAGAGGAACTGGAGCACCTTCGAGATGGTATCCATTATTTTGTTATTTAGTTAAGACATAAATATTTTAAAATATGATTATATGCATTAATTAATGTTTTTTAAAATTTTGTAGATACATTTTAAGAAGAGAAATAAACTTGGCAGTAAAAGATTGAACGATCTAGTATTTGTAAAGTTCAATGTTTTGTTGAAGTAGAAATATTCATAGACATCTCGAGATCCATTGGCAGCTAAGAATGTAGATTCTAGGAAGGTAAAAGATTGGATGATGAATGTTGATCCTGATGAGGATGAAAATGAAGATGGCGATGACGAAGTCTTTCTGGGAGAGGGGTTGACATGACCCAAATTGGCAATATAGTCGATGTTGATCATGATGAAAGGAGGCCTCCAAGACGCTACAAGCAAAGAAGTGGCAATTAGTTATCAAAGAAGGGAAAGAGAAAAACTCTAAGGTAGAATAGGCAGATCTAGAGGGTTCATCAGATGAAGATCATATTATATCCACTCTACCGACTATAAGTCTGTAAGTGATAAAGAATGGGGTATGTTTGAAATTTAATTTTTAAAATTTTGATCTCATAGAAAAATTATATAGTTGAAAGTTTCTTAAAATCACTAATTTTACAATTTTTATTATTATTAAAGTATTGTATGTTAAATGTTGCATATAACTTTTAATATTTAGAAGTTCAATAGTTGAAAATAGGTAGTACTGTGACATGTATAAAAAAATAACATTTAATTACAAAGAGGGCGACCTGAAATAGAAAACAAGACTGAAAATCTCTGTCTCGTTTCCTCCAGCCCAAATCCTTAACACATCGGCATTGTTCTGCATCCAGACGCCCTTCTGTCCTCTCCCAGCATCCAACGTCGAGGCCTTCTGCTTCCACAAACCCAGGCGCATATGTCGCCACCTTCCCAAATGTGTGCAGCCCCTCCTTTGTCGGGATCAAGCGTTCACTCTGCCGATCGAGTAGACGATCATTGCAACCACACCTAATGCTGACGGTTACGCCTTCACTAGCGACTGGCCTCCAGAAATTCAACTACTCTCTCTTAGAATAGTTATGACCCCCTCCCTACCTTTACCGACGCCCAGTTGCTAACATCTCCCCTTCCTCTCCCTGTTACCTTGCCTTGCAGCCAACAAAGGATTGGATTGAATTTGCGTTTCAGACTATGGTATATATCTCCCTCTTTCTTGCTCATGTTTTGTTATATTTAATTAAATGATAATGATTTAATGGTCAACTAATTAAAAGATTGCTTGCCCTAATTCACATTGTTATATATTTGTTATCAATTACAAAAACTCTGTTGTTCGTCATTTTATTTACGTATTTGTGAATGTATTATTTCAAGTTTTTTAATTACGCATGATTGTTACAACCTTAGAAAAGTCATACGAACTCTAAGTTGATTATCAATTCGATTATTCGACGATTCTAATGTACGTTGCTTAAGATAATATCAATGGCAAAAAATTATTTTATTATCGAAGCTTTAATATTAGTTTACATCAGTTTGGAATCAGAGCACTTTGATTCACTCCCACCATGAATCAAATGATCCAGTTTATTTATTTTTTAAAGAAAATTATATTAAGATCTCGATTTTATAAGAATTTATTATTTCTCTTATTGAAAAATATATTTAAGTTTAAAGAAAATTATTTTAATTAAGCTCTTTATTAAAAAAATTATCGGGACCTTTAGAATATAGAGGTTGTTTTTTCTCCCATTCAATAACAAGAAAGAAACAAATTTTTTTTAAAAAAATAAAGTTTTCTTATTTATTTAGAAAAAATATCTCTTTTAAAAACTAGGGTTTTTAAAAATTAGTTCCAATATTATTAACTTATTTATTAACTCTTTCTTCAATACAACAACACTCAAGCCTTTATCCCACTATAGTGGGGTCGGTTATATGGATCTTTTGTCGCCATTGTGCCCTATCTTTTGTCATAATCTCACTAATGCCTAAGTATCTCTTTCTTCAAAAATAATAATAAATTTAAGCTCTTTAAATATACTTTAAGTAATTTTAAAAAAGGAAAATCGCATAGGGCAGTTAGAGACTAGCGTCAGAAATTTAAAAGTGCAAATGAAAAATCTACAAAATGATTGAAACATTCACTGCGAGTATAGGTAACGTGACGCGGGGTAGGCAACTTGGGTGTGCCGACACTAATACGATCCTTAGTGCTCGTGATACAAGGTGGACTTGAAATAAAGTGAACGAAATGCAAATGGGTTTTAAAATTTTATCCGGAAATAAAATTGGCAGTGTTGTTTTATAAATGTGACAAATTTACACAGGGCAAACATTTATTTTCTGATGTGCAAGTAAATAGCGCTCGATTTCCCACGAAGTGCTTTCTACCACAATTTCACGAATTAAATTTATAAAATAAAGAAATTACAACACAAATACAATAATGCTTCGAAATACCCAGACAAATATGTGATGTTTTTCAATATTTAGTAAACGAAGAAATAAGCATGATACAATAGTACTCGCAAATATGTGGAATGCGGTGACCGACAGTAGATGACGAGTTGTTGCTGCGTGGCAAGGACTTTAGTTGCAGAAATATGTGACCGGCGGGCGTGTTGATGGTTTGAGCTTACTCTCAGGAGGTGAGATAAGCTAGGATGGAAATGTAGGTAGGGCGACTGGGGCTTGCAGGTAGGGCGACTGGGGCTTGCAGGTAGGGCGACTGGGGCTTGCAGTTAGGGCGAAAAAGCTAACTACCAGGGAGAATTAATAAAAGTGGGGTTTGAATGGTGAACAGAAGTGGTTCCACAGGAAGATGGAGTAGACTGGATGTAGAGTGATCGTAAAGAAGATGAACAGTGTCGGTGGGGGCGTGAGGTGGGTCCACGACAGAGAGATGGATTGGGGAAAAGGTATACGGTATTCTTGCAGTGACTGTTGAAGGTGGAGAAGAAGACTAGAGGAGCGGCGGTCTACTATGGGGACTGGGCGAGAAGACGACGTCGTACTGAACTACTCGCGGGTAGGGTTCGCAACCATGTCGGAATCAATGGCGGAAGACCTCGGTGTGTGCGAGTAAGGAAGAGGGGTTGATGGGAGGGACTTGCGAAGGAGAGGAATTCGGTTGCGACTTCTGTGGACGGAAGAGGACAATGTATAATGGGAAGAACGTGTGAAGGAACAGACAGATGGAAGGATGTGATGGACAGAACGTGGGGTTGAGGGGGAGGATTTGGTTCACGAGAAATGTAAACAGAAGGAGTAACTAAATTTCCAAGGTGTCGCACCACGGACTCGCGGGGTTGCACCATAAACGATCGTCGCTCTCGAATCTCTCACAATACAAGCAATGAAAATAAACTGCAACACCCGCCCCTATTTATAACAAGAGGAGGTGGTTGGGCACCGGACGTGAACGGCTATGATTGGTCGTTATGCCCGAGGCCCTAAAACACCAAAATAAAATCAAAAAAATCAAAAAAAATACATAAAAATAATAGCGCGACGAGTCGGACGCTCTCGCAGTCTCGGATCGCTGATCTGATCATCGCCTCTTGCATGAATAAACAAAAGTGGGATCCGCCAACGTGCGACCCATAGTTTGAAGATGATCTCCATCAACTCCCCCCGACTGAATGGAGATGGTCGTACTGACGCCGAAGATCGGGGGAAAGTCTATCAAGCTCCGTCGCGGACATCCAAGTATCATCACAAATGGGGCTCGGGAGTCACCTACACCTTTATGCGTGTCATGACTCAGATCTTTTGGCCCTTCATGGGCAAATTCTTGGTCATTTTTCTGACGATATTTTGACCTATAGCCATTCTTTTGACGACCATCTGAGCCATCTGAGGCTCGTATTGGATACTCTCTGTAAGGAGAAACTATATGTGAACTTGAAGAAGTGTTCACCTAAACTGTAACATCCCATTTTGCGCTACGCCCCTCACACGCGTTTTGAGTCAAGAGAATTGACACGGGCTCGGGAAGTGTCGAGTGAGTCGAGTGATCTCGACGCCATTCGACGAAGCGTCGAGTGCGTTGAGTACACTCGACGCCAGTCGACGAATTTAACTTAGAAAATACTCTGGAAACTGTAGGCGTCGAGTGGTCTTGACGCCATTCGACGAAGCGTCGAGTGCGTTGAGTACACTCGACGCCACTCGACGAATTTAACTTGGAAAATATTCTGGAAACTGTTGGCGTTGAGTGGTGTCAACGCGGCGTTGAGTGGCCTCAACGCCACTCAACGCTTTTAACTTGGAAACTGTGGAATGTTGCTGGCGTTGAGTGGTGTCAACGCGATGTTGAGTGGTCTCAACGACACTCAACGCTTTTGACTTAGAAACTGTGGAGCACTGTTAGCGTTGAGTGGTGTCAACGCGGCGTTGAGTGGTCTCAACGTCACTCAACATTTTTGACTTAGAAACTGAGGAACGCTAATGGCGTTGAGTGGAGTCAACACGGCGTTGAGTGGTCTCGACACCACTCAACGCTTTTGGACTATTTTTTCGGTCTAAAAATTGTGCTTATGGGTTCATATGTACGGGCTGAACCGGGTTTTCGGAATGAGCGCCAATTGAACTATTGGACCCGGCCCTTTCAATCAAGACCTAATTAAAGTAATAATTGGACAGTCCAATATTATGGTGACACTTGGCGGCAAGGAGGAACCATGCTCAAGGACGACCAGCCATGCCTCGCCACTCCCAGCCACCCCCTATTCAAAGTCCTTAAACCAGCCACTCCCAACCTCACCTCCATTCCACCCCACCATCACCTTCAGTGAGCCAAGACGAGTGGAAACCGACACCGGAGCAATCGTCGGCCATGGCTCACCACCACCGTACTCTCCGCCAAGCGCGACTAATGGTCAGTTTCTCCTCCCCTCCCTCGGTGCTAATCGTCTAGCTCTTTTAGGAGAGATATCGGGCTCAATTGAGCCCGAGACTATGTGAGGAAGATGAGATTTTATTTCCGAGCATTTCTCTTTGCTCGGGTTCGCCGGAGGAGCCGCCTTTGGTGGCCATATCGCCGGGAAACGCTAGCCACCACCTCAACAGAGGTGGTGGCGACAATCGCCGGCGGTGACGGTGGCAGGATGGCCGGGAAAGTGGAGATCAAATAGCTACAGGACGGATCGATCTGGGCCGTCGGCTCAGTGGAAAAGATACATCGATGCCGTCTGTTGGAACACTCTATTACTAATTTGGGTAAGGATCACTATGCTTGTCTTAGGAATCCCAGTTGACCTAGTTGTATAGTTAAGAAGGTCAACATTAGAATGAGTCTAGGGCTTAGAACTTAGGTTTGGAGCTGCCCCCAGGATCATTCCAAGATCAAGGTTGAAGAGCTAAGTCTAAGGCAATTTTCGTCGAGCTCAGGTCGACGAATCGTCGAACTCCGTTCGACTCTCTCTGAGCTCAACTTCAATAAATCGTCGAGCCCCGGTCGACGATCTTCGAGCTCAGATCGACTATCTGCTTTTGGCTAGCTTCTGCTTGATCGTCGAACTCCCCTCGACTATCTTCTAGCTCAGTTCGACGATCCCTCCCTGATGTTATTTCTCAGGTCTCTGAGCTCGGTTCGACGATCGTCGACCTCAGCTCGACGATATCCAAATTCTGAACTTCAGCATAATCGATCTTCGAACAGAGATCGACGATCTGACCCAAGATCGTCGACCTCAGTTCGACGATCGTCGAACAGAAATCAGGACTGTGAACAATCCTTCAATGGCACATCTAGATTCAATCCTAGAAGTCCCACATCCCAAGGCTTTAATCCATATACTGAATGGATAGTACCTCCTAGGAGATACCATCCTGAAGGTTATAAGGATCAACCTGGGATGTCCTTTATTTCAGAATTCAAGGGATATCAACCTAGGCCCAAGGTTAACTGGGTCAAAAACAAATAAGCTGTTTTTGTGTAGGTGAAGACCTATCCAGCATCAAACCATCAATGGTATCTGGATAGTGGGTGCTCAAAGCACATGACAGGGGACAAGGACAACTTCACTTCCTTCAAAGCCAAGCTTGGACCCAAAGTAATTTTTGGAGACTCAAGCTTTGGAACTACAAAAGGATATGGTGCAGTCAAAATTGGCCCAGTCACATTCAAGAAGGTGGCATATGTTGAAGGACTCAAGCACAACTTGATAAGTATCAGTCAACTGTGTGATGAAGGATATCAAGTGACATTCAACAAAGCCATATGCAAGGTCAAGACAGAGGACAACACAACTGTATTGACAGGTAACAGAAGAGGTAACATTTACTTAGTGGATTTTCATTCACCTATAGTAGATATTTGCCTGTTCAACTCCATTTCAAAATCTAATATTTTATGGCATAAGAGACTAGGGCATATTAACCTTAGAACCATTGCTAAGATATCTAAAGACAACCTTGTTAAAGGACTACCTTCTGGTCCCTACAAGAAGGAAGGACTGTGCAAGGCTTGTCAATTAGGCAAGCAAACTAAAAGTAGTTTTAAATCAATTAATAAGAGTGATTCACCTAGGATCTTGTACCTATTGCACATGGATCTTTTTGGACCCATATCTGTGCAAAGCCTAGGAGGGAAGTCTTATACTTTAGTGGTTGTAGATGACTTCTCAAGATTCACTTGGGTATTCTTTCTGAGGAAGAAGTCTGATAACTTCAAATGTTTGACAGATTTTCTCAAATGCATTCAGATTGAGTTCAACACTCACATTGCCCTGATCAGAAGTGATCATGGGACAGAGTTTGATTCTCTTCTCATGCAAGAGTTCTGTCAAAGTGAAGGGATCAGGCACACTTTCTCAGCTCCTAGAACTCCTCAACAAAATGGGGTAGCTGAAAGGAAAAATAGAACACTCATTGAATCTGCAACTACATTATTGGCAGATGCTGACCTACCTCTGTCCTTTTGGGCTGAGGCAGTGAACACCTCCAACTATGTGTTGAACAGAAGTCTGATACACAAGCTGAAGGGCAAGACTCCCTATGAATTGCTCAAAGGGAAGAAACCTAAAATAGGCTATTTCAAAGTTTTTGGTTGCACTTGTTTTATTCATAATAATGACAAGAAATATCTAGCAAAATTCCAAGCTAAAGCTGATGAAGGAGTGTTTCTGGGATACTCCATGATCAGCAAGGCCTATAGGATTTATAATAAATCTTCCTGTAAAATTGAAGAATCTGTTCATATTATTTTTGATGAAGCTAACATGTCTTTCAAGGAGAAGAATGCTTCTACCATAAAACCTCTGCAGGTACATTCTCTAGCTGAAGACTTGAACAAACTGCAAGTTGCTGAAAAGAATGAGAGCAGTGATGATGAAGAAGAAGTTCAACATCTTGAAGAAAATCATCCTGAAAAGCCAGTTGCTGTTCCACTAGGGGAGACAACAACATAGGCTGGTGAACAATCAACACTCCCTGTTGACTTAGTAACAACAAGAGATCATCCAATCACCCAAGTAATTGGAGAGATCTCAGCTGGTGTGCAAACTAGAAGTCAGGTCAACCAGAACCTGATGCACACTTGCTTCCTATCTCAAATTGAGCCTCAATCCTTTCAAGATGCAGAGCAAGATCCACACTGGATCATTGCAATGCAAGAGGAGTTGCATCAATTTGAAAGGAACAAGGTTTGGGAACTAGTGCCTAAGCCAAAGGATCATCCCATTGTTGGAACAAAGTGGGTATTCAGGAACAAGCTGGATGATCAAGGAGTTATAGTCAGAAACAAGGCAAGGCTAGTTGCTCAAGGGTACTCTCAACAAGAAGGAATAAACTATGATCAGACATTTGCACCAGTTGCAAGGTTGGAAGCCATCAGAATATTCCTAGCCTTTGCTGCTCACAAGGGCTTCAAAGTGTATCAAATGGATGTAAAGAGTGCATTTCTCAATGGGGACATCAAAGAGGAAGTCTATGTTAGACAACCTCCAGGTTTTATCTCTCTAACTCACCCTGATTATGTTTACAAATTGCATAAAGCATTATATGGTCTCAAGCAAGCTCCTAGAGCATGGTATGAGACCCTAGCATGCTTTCTTCTGGAAAATGATTTTGTTAGGGGGAGAGTAGACCAAACTCTTTTTATTAGAACCCATAAGTCTCACACCCTACTAGTGCAAATTTATGTAGATGACATTATTTTTGGTTCTACTGATTCAAAATTGTGCAAAAAGTTTTCCAAGCTTATGCACTCTAAATTTGAAATGAGTAGCATGGGTGAGCTGTCCTTCTTCTTAGGACTGCAAGTCAAGCAACATGCTGAAGGCATATTTATTTCTCAAACCAAGTATGCAAAAGAACTGGTTAAGAAATTTGATATGTCTGATGCATCATGTATGAAAACACCCATGCCCTCAAATGCTGTAGTAGATGCTGATGAACATGGGAAACCTGTTGATCAGACAACATATAGAGCAATAATTGGCTCTTTATTGTACCTTACAGCTAGTAGACCTGATATAATGTTTGCCACATGTATTTGTGCTAGATTCCAAGTTAGCCCTAGAGAGTCACATTTAATCTTAGTTAAGAGAATTCTTAGGTATGTAAAAAGTTGTCCAAATCTAGGTCTCTGGTATCCAAAAGATTCAACATTTGATTTAACTGGATTCTCAGATGCTGATTATGCTGGATGCAGAATAGACAGGAAAAGCACCAGTGGAACATGTCAGTTCCTTGGTGACAGACTTGTCTCCTGGTTCTGTAAGAAGCAAACATCTGTGTCAACCTCAACTGCTGAAGCTGAGTATATGGCTGCAGGCAGTTGCTGTTCACAAATATTGTGGATACAGAATCAGCTCTTAGACTATGGCTACAACTTAGAGAAGTCTAAAATTTTCTGTGATAATACTAGTGCTATCTCTATAGCTCAAAATCCAGTCCTCCATAGTAGGACAAAACACATAGAAATTAGGCATCATTTTCTAAGAGATAATGTAGAGAAAAATAAAATTGAACTTCAATATATTCCTACTGATTTGCAAAGGGAAGATATTTTCACCAAACCTTTGGATGAAAAGAAACACAGTTTCTTCCTAAATCAGTTAGGCATGTTAGATGGAGGAAGCCTTAATTAAATTACAAGATTTTGAAAAGCTAAAACAGACCAAGACTAGGCCAAAAATCCTTCTTTTTGTGTCTGTAGAATGTGTTTAGACTCTGAACTGCGCTCGACGTTTTCCCCAAAATCGTCGAACAGAGATCGACGATTTTCCAAAAATCGTCGATCAGAGATCGACGCTTTTGCAGTCGTCGATCTGAGTTCAGAGCCCTCGCTAGAACTAGGCTTTCTCTCTTTCTGATCAGAGGGCGTCGAGCTGAGCTCGACGTTTTTCAACATCGTCGAACTAAGATCGCCGATTTTGAAGACTTTTCAGATTCCCTCTGTAGCCCAAATCGTCGACCTAACCTCGACGTTTCGTCGAGCTGAGCTCAACGATCTTCCTTTTCGCGTCGAACCCTAATATAAAATCTTTCTTTCAGCCGTCGTTCTCTTCTTGCGCTTTCATACTCTGCAACTTTCTTTCTTTTCCCTCCACACTCTCTACGCTTGGTCGTTTTTGGTTTTCTGTTGCAGGTGAATATGGCTGAATCAAGTGCTGCTATTGCTAAGATGAAGTTCGACACAGGCTTTGACATCGACATAAACTCCTTCGACGGAAGCGACCAGCGCTTCAAGGACATCCTAAACTTATTCAGAGAACAACAGCTGACTCCAATAATGACTACAAGGATGAAGATCGCCTCAGAAGAAATTAAAGAGTGGTGTTTTACCGCAACAGACGAGACTGAGAATTCTGTTGTCGGCACCATTAAGGGGACTCAGGTATTTCTATCCCCGGCTCTTTTAACAGAAGTCTTTCAACTCAGTACTGGAGAAGACTCCATTGAACTGTCTGGAGAGGAGTATGACTCCAGGCTGGATAGGATGGGTCACAATGCAGTCAACCCTAATAAGCTACTGAAGAAAAATCTGGCTATAGAATTTCAATTCTTGGCTGATGTAGTTGGGAAGGTGCTGTTGGCCAAGCATTCAGCCCATGACACCATTTCCAGATATCAGTTCTGCCTGATGGGAGCTTTATTAGATAAGAAACACCTGGACTGTGGCTCCATCTTCTTCACTCTGATTAAGAAGAAGATCAACAAGAATGCAGTTAGTTATGGGAGAATCTTAGGGGTCTTTCTGCACAACAGATGCCCTGACCTATTAACCTCCTCTGGCATGTTTATCAATGCATCCAAGAGGCTTTCCTGTGCCCTCTTCAGTAAATGGGACAGGCAGATCATAAACCCCTCCAGGGCTGCTGCACCACTTCATTCAGGCACAAGGACTATCTCAGTCACTCCTCCAGCAGAAGAGCTGCCTGCTTCTTCCCCTCCTCCAGCCACATCCACCCAAGCCGTCACCTCCTCACCACCAGTCACCACCATAATCATCTCATCCCCAATTACCATTTCCTCACCTATGTCATCCCCTCCTCTATCCACCTCAGAGGAATTCCATCCTCTCTTTTCCCATTCAACCTTCACCCTACCATCCTTCTCACTCATTGATGATTCCTTCATGGATGATTCACCCTCTACTCCTCCTGAACCACCCTCAACTTCCTCCTTTCAACAAATGCTCCATGACATTCTCTCTCAACCCTCCTTCTCACCATCTCTTACTTCCCCTATCTCCACCTCAACCTTCTCTATCTCCATAATTCCATCTTATGAACCAACCATTCCCTCTCCACCTTTCTCCACAATTTCAGTTTCAGCCACCATCCCTCCATCCACCTTTGCCTCTACCTCTGCTCAAGCCCCACTTGAGCATGTGGATCTTCCTAATTTGGCAGACAGGCTGTATGAGTTGCTAGCTCCCAAGCTGACATCTCTACTGGAGTCTTCCCTGACTCCACTCCTGAAGCAAGTACAGGAGCTGTCTACCAAGATTGCCTTCCTTTCCTCCTCCCTGGCTATCCCATCTTCTGTGTGCCTTGATTCACCTCTCTCTGAACCAAGGCAGGGGGAGATGCCTTATGAAGAAGTGGATGTGCCAGCTGCTGATATTATGTCTGCTCCAGCTCCAGCTCTTGGATGTGCTTTTGCACTGAATCTGCAGAGGCTGCTATCTATATTTGATACAGTCCATTTCAGCTGTCTGCCTGCAACTCCTGCTGAAGATTTGTCTAAGGCCATTGTGCATGTATCTACCTGTGATCCCAGCCATATTAATTCCTACATCAAGTCCTGGAAGGCTGTGGATATCTCTGATGCTACTACTAAGGCCACTGTGCCTCTTTCAATTGCTACTAAGGCCACTGTGCCTCTTTCTGTTGAAACTGCTGCTGCTGCTACTGCTGACATAGAAATGATTCCAGCAACTGATGCTGATGAAATTGCTGCTCCTGCACTAGTGTCTGCTCCTGATTCTGTCTGCTCTGCTGCTGCTCTTTCTCCTCCTGCTCCTGCTGTTTCTGCAAAACTTAGAGCTCAAGAAGAGCTTATCAGAAGAATTGATGATCTGTATGATCAACCTCAAAGTTCTGAGAGTGACCAATACAGGACTGATTCTGATGATTCTGCTAGCACTATTGCCAAGAAGAGAAAAGCCAGAAGTAAAGCAATGATGTCAGTCCCTCCTGCCAAAGCCAAAGACTCCAATGATATTCCATACTACATCCTGCATGACTGCCCCATCTCTGAGCCTTGGATGCAATATTCCAAAAATCAACTGAAAGCTATGAAGAAGAAGAGGAAGTTTGACAAATATGAAAAAGGATCTTCTCAATATCAGCCTCCTCCTCCTCCTCCTCCAGATTCTGGCTCAGGTCCAGCCCCTCAAGCTCCAGTCTCCAGACACAGTTCTTCCCAGTATTATCAAAGATCATATCAAAGGGGACAGCATCAAAGAGGATATCAACCCAGAAGGGGTAATTACAAAGGAAATCAAAGAGGACAAAGATCCTATCAAAGGGAAGGACAAGGCCACTCTGACTCTTCTTCAGGTCCTTTCCCTTACAAGCTGAAAGACACAATTGTCTCCAGGACTCCTTCTACTGTTTCTGAAATCATCAACAAATATGAACCTCCTATTCCTTTTGAAGATCCTGAGAACAACCCTGTATCCTGGACAGCCAGAATGAAAGAATTGGCTGCCCTTGATCAAATAAAAAAGGCCAGAGAACAAGGCAAGGATACTTCAAACATAACTACCTTATCAGAGCAGAGAAAGAAAGAACTGGAAAGATATGCATCAAGAAAATTTTTCAATCCAGAAGATTACATGAAGCTGCACCCAGAGGCTGTTGTTCCAAGGCCCAAATCTCAAACTTCTCTAGGTGCAGAGGACGACAGAAGGTCAAAGAAAGAAAGTCAGAATCCAAATAGAGAAATTTTATTTAAAAAGAGATCTGAAAGGGAGTGAACTGTGTAAGCTAAAACATTTCATCCACCTTTGGATATCTGCTGCTATTTATCTGTGATATGCTTTGCTGCCATATAACTTCTCTGTAATTTTGTATTAACTTCTGTACTGTTGTATGCTTTTCATTTCCTATGATTGTCTGTAAATAGTAATCCTAACCCAAATAGGGGGAGATTGTTGGAACACCCTATTACTAATTTGGGTAAGGATCACTATGCTTGTCTTAGGAATCCCAGTTGACCTAGTTGTATAGTTAAGAAGGTCAACATTAGAATGAGTCTAGGGCTTAGAACTTAGGTTTGGAGCTGCCCCCAGGATCATTCCAAGATCAAGGTTGAAGAGCTAAGTCTAAGGCAATTTTCGTCGAGCTCAGGTCGACGAATCGTCGAACTCCGTTCGACGCTCTCTGAGCTCAACTTCAATAAATCGTCGAGCCCCGGTCGACGATCTTCGAGCTCAGATCGACTATATGCTTTTGGCTAGCTTCTGCTTGATCGTCGAACTCCCCTCGACTATCTTCTAGCTCAGTTCGACGATCCCTCCCTGAAGTTATTTCTCAGGTCTCTGAGCTCGGTTCGACGATCGTCGAGCTCAGATCGACGTTTTCTGTCTGCTTGTCCATTTCATCTCTGAGCTCAGTTCGACGATCGTAGAGCTCAGATCAACGTTTTTTTGGAGAGATCGACGCTTCCAGAAATTCAAATGCTGCTGTTCTTTGGAATGTTTTTGAATATTATCAGCATTTATGTCAGAAGATCTCCCAGCCGTTTGTCTTTATTCTGGAGCAAGTTTCAAGGAATTATTCAGAGAATGTTTGCTGGACTTTCCTCTAGAAGACAAGACTATTTTTGGAAGACATTTATGACTCCCAACGGCAAATTTTGGACAAGGAAACGTCAGAAAATTAATTTCTCTCTCCTGTGTTTTAAGATATACATAATACACAAGAGAAAAGACACACAGAGATTGACAAGAAAGAAAGTGAACACACAGAATAGAGAATACTGATAGCAGAAGAACAACAGAAGAACTGTGACTCCAAAAATCTTCTTGCTGACTGAAAAGTGTTCACAATCTCATCTCAGAACTCCAGACACCTTATTTTCAGCCTTCTTGCTGAAACCATCCTGTGCTGGAGATCAAAGTTCTGAAGACCTATCACCCTAGAGCAAAGCTTCTTTTCCTGAACCTTTCTACATCTCAGGGGGAGCTTTGACATCATCAATCCACTTGTGCTTCTCTCATTTGATTGAGAACAGAGAAGACACCCTTCACTCTTATTTTTCTTTTCCTGCTGTAAAAGGGTTCTTGAACTCCCTTCAAAAGTTCTGTCTGGTTCTGAGAGCCTTGTCAAAACTCAGTGGTGGCAAGACACCTTATCAAAAAATCTAGTTTTGGTTTTTGGGCACCTTATCAAAAGCTCATTGGTGTCAGGACACCTGATCAACTCATCCTGAGTGGATTCCTACCAAGGGTGGTAGAAGAGTGGATGTACCCAGGTTTTTGGGGAACCACTATAATTCCTTGTGTCTTCTGGTTTGTTTGTGTGATTTGTATGCTGTGTGCTGTGCTCTTTACTTCTTGGTTTTTAACCTCTTACTAGCACTCTACACTATATCATAAATTAAATTCTATATGTGCTGTTTATTTCAATTGGGAAAAATTATTTTAAAATACTCTATTCACCCCCCCCCCTCTAGAGTTGAGATAGATCTTAGCCTCACTTTCAATTAGTATCAGAGCCAGGTTTAATTATATTAAATTATAGATCATGTTAATTGATTTCATTTTTTTGTCACATAAATACAGTCCCCTTGCATGAATTATTTAGGCCTCTTAGAGGCATTTCCAGAAATAATGTCCAACATGAAAAAGGTAGATCTAGGTCTCACCTTAAATTTGACACCCAAAACTTTCAATTTGGAGCATTGTAGCTCACTGTAGGACAGTTCTCCTAGAACTGCTCCTAGGCTAGGGAAGAATTTCAAATGGATGCCTAGGTCAAACCCTAAGCCCACATGCAATGAAATTTAGGTCATGCATGTGCTTATGTTAGACTTAGGCCCTACCCAAAAATCAGAATTTTTGGAGGGTATTTTTCTATAGTTTTTTAATATAAATTTCATTTATTAAATAAAAGGCCCCGGCCATCCGATTTGTGTGTAACCACCCACTAACCACCGGGTTAGTGGGGGGATTTAATTAATAATTTTATGATTTATTTAAATGGTCTCAAAATAGCGAAATTAATATCATAATATGCACATTTAAACTATAATAAAAATAATCATGATGGTGGTTATGGTGTGCGGATAACCGCATAACCACCATAACCATCACCTGGAGCCTATAAAAGGAACCTCGGGCCTGCTCATTTCTCACCTTTTTTCCTTCTGATTCTTCTTCCTCAGGTCGAAGCTCTGCCGAATATAGGGAGATTCTCTTATTCAAATGCCCCCAAATTTGGTTGGCATGGTCATTGGGTCATTATATGACCATGGTAGAATTTCAGACCATTTTGGCCTCTGCATGTTGGGGAATCCAACATGCATGATGGAGGTAGATTTGTAAATGGTGTGTTAATGGTAAAAAAAAGGGAAAAGTGGAAAGTTAGTCATTTGGCCCAATGCATGTCCATGAGATTTTGGACAGAGCCTTATGGGGATGAATTACACCTCCCATAGAAGATTGGGATTCTTGGGATCAAAAATCTCATTAATTTGAATTATTGGAAAATAGACTCATTTAGAAATTAAAATGATAAATAGGGCTACTAACCTTATAAAATTCTAAAACTTTGATACGAGCCCTAATAGGACATTTTACATCTCTGGAAAAATTTATGAGCTTTTTTGAGAATTATATCTGCTGTAATTAGTATATTTACAGTTTTACCCTTTTGGAATTTAAATTAAAAATAGGGGTAATACTGTTTGGGAAATTATAGAAAAATGTATATAGTCTTGTTTCTGTGATATAAACCTCTGTGAATTTATCTAAGAATTTTAGATGATTCAGTATGCTGAAAACCATAGTAGTGACATTTTGTAATAATGTTCACCTGTGATTATTTTAGGTCAAATCATTGGTTAGGGGTATGAATTTTTGTTTGGAGTATTATTATGACAATGTTAATCACCAGTAATTTTCTATGAATTTTTAGTTGAATATTTTAGGTACTTTATTTGGAAAATGGAATAATTGTGAATTTAATCATAAATATAAAATGAATGGTAAATCAAATGGAAAAATTAGGATTCTTGGTGGACAGTCATTTTTTAACCTAGATGAACTCCAGATAAATTACTTAGACATAATGGATCATTGGATATAGTAGTTCATGTATAAAGAGACCTAGGTTACTTAAATAAATGATTTAATTTATGCTCCTAAATACTTACGAAGATGATGAAATTCTAAATGGTCAATCTCATACACATGACAAACCCATGATAAATATTTAGGGGTCTTTGGCCCAAGGAATTGGAAGTCATCTCATATGGGTTAGTATTAAGTCATGGGCTGCACATAGCAAAAGTAACATATAACACTAGGCCCCCCATGGGATATGATAAGTGGTTGGATTGAGAACTGTATTGGGAAGTTGAAACACTGGTAGGTATCAAGTAGACCACTACTTAGTAATGAGTGTTAGAGTGCAAACCCCAAGAAGAATAACTATAACGGGGACCGGCGGAAGACCGTCGCTCTCCCAATAAATACCTTGAGTCTTTAGGTTCACTCAAAAGCAACACCGAGAGTTGGGTACTAATAATGGGTAAACATTAATACAAGTGTCCTTGAGAAAAGGAGTTTTGGGCTTCAGCCCATCGTAGTTTCTAGTGCCCTCGAGATCCCTTCACCGGACATGCCCTGGGCAGTTCAAGGACTAACCCTAAATTGCTATATATAACAAGAATTAGACAAGAGTAGTCTAATAGGTTAAGGGAAAGGTATGACAAACTCACCCGCATAGGGTTGGAGGGATTCAGGATGGGTTTAGTCATGCAAGCTGGAGGCTCGAATGTTTGGATACAAGACGGGTTTAGTCCTGCGAGCTGGGGGCTCGGATTTGAAATAATTTGCATATGCATAGAACATATTAGTGGCGGGTCATGAGGTACTGGGTCAATCGTCACACCGATGGCAGTACAGTGACTCTGGCGAGGTGTGAGGGTTTGAGGGCAAGTGGGTTGTTTTACACTGCGGTCTAGAGGACGATCCTCGAAAACGCACACTCGACCAAAAAGACTGGTGGATTTGCCAGCAAATTAGTATGCGAAGTGTTGCGATTGTGCAACCCCCCGGCCCGTTATCTTTATTTAAGCATTAATTGTTGTTTTGTTATCCGCACCCCCTCATATATATAAGAGGGGGTAGACTATCTTAATAGGTATGCTTTGGATGTTTGGAATTAGGGTTGCTCTCTAACTATCTTCTTCTTCTCCTCATCCCCTTCGTCTCCTCCCCTCATTTGGCTCTCTCCTCCCAAAGCCATTCTTCTTGATTGTAATACCTCGTTCGTAATAAAATATCTAGTTCGTATCATTTGGTCCGACCTGCCGCTCCGCCCGCAACATCAACGCCGCCGGAGAAGCTTCCGTCTGATCCCGCGCGCCGGCCCTACATCGGCCTCGTCGCGTCGTCCTGCTTCCACATCGGCATCGCCCGCATCGACCGATTCCGCATCAGCCTGCATCGTCCGCTTCCGCATCGGCCTGCGTCGCATGCGTCGTTTCCGCCTCGCCTGCGTCATCGGCACATTTCCGCGACATCGGCACGTTCCTGCGACATCCCCTGCGTCGCCCCGTCGCCCGCGTTGCTCAACCCCGCTAGCCGCGTCGCCCAGTTCCGCCTCGCCCTCTGCGTCGCTCGCGCCATCGCTCTGCGACATCGTACGGGACATCGCACCGCGCCTTCGCCCGCGACATCGCACGGCTCCTGCATCGCCCTAGCTATCGTCGGCAGTCCATGACCCGCTCAACCCGGCTGCATCCGGACCACCCCGCCGACCCCATGGACAACGACGTCATCGCTCGTCGCCTCGACGCACAGGACCAAGCCATCGCCTCTCTCCACGCCTCCCTGTCTGGCATCCTCACTCGCTTGGTCTCCTTGGGACCGCCGACCACCGCCTCAGCGGCGGATTCCTCCGCGGCGGCGTCTACCTTAGGGCGACCCCCGACGATTGACCCTACACTGGTGGATCCGCTACCGCTGCCCCCTGCAAACCGCCCCGGCCTCTCCCTCAACATTCCGTCCTTCGCCGGCGTAGACCCGCTGGGGTGGATCGCCAAGGCGGAACAATATTTCGACCTACACTCCACTCTTGAGCAGGATAAAGTCGCTCATGTCTTCGTCGGATTAGATGGCTCGGCTCTTCATTGGGCTCGTTGGCTCCTCCAGTCCAACCCCGCCCTTACTTGGGCAAATTTGAAGCAAGAAATGATTGGCCGTTACGACTTCCGCTATACCGGCTCCGCTTTCGAGCGTCTGTGCGGCGTGCGGCAATCGGCCTCCTTGGAGGAATACATTGATGAGTTTGTTACGTTGGTGACCCACGTTCCGGGCCTTCCGTCGGATCACTACCTTGCCTTCTTCATGCAAGGCCTTCTCCCCGCTATCCGCTCCCGCCTCCGCACGCACAATCCGCGGACGCTCTCTGATGCTCTCGAATTGGCCCGCTTGGTCGAGGCAGACATCTACCCGCGCCACCCGTTCCGCTGGCGGGCCTTCTGCAGGGTCGACCACTGACAGTCCAGCCACGACCAGGACACAGGGATCAGCGCCCTGGACGCCCTCCGCCCTAACGCCTCTCCAACAGTGAGTACAATGACCTTCGCAGCAGGGGCTTGTGTTTTCGTTGTCGTCAGCCATACTCCCCGGCGCACGTTTGTGCCGTCAAAGAGTTCCACGCCATCATCGGCGACGGTGACCCGGAAGTCACCTGGGAGGACTTCGAGTCCCTCGGGAACCCCTGGGGGCCGGCCCCTCAGGCACGATTGCCGCCACGGACCGTCCGCCGCCAGCTCACTGACCACTGCCTTGAGGACAAGACAGTTTTTCCAGACGCTGACATTGTTACGATTGCGCAACCCCCCGGCCCGTTATCTTTATTTCAGCATTAATTGTTGTTTTGTTATCCGCACCCCCTCATGTATATAAGAGGGGGGAGACTATCTTAATAGGTATGCTTTGGATGTTTGGAATTAGGGTTGCTCCCTAACTATCTTCTTCCTCTCCTCATCCCCTTCGTCTCCTCCCCTCCTTCGGCTCTCTCCTCCCAAAGTCATTCTTCACGATTGTAATACCTCGTTCGTAATCAAATACCTAGTTCGTATCACAAAAGACTCTGGAATGTGCACCTAGGACGTATACGGAGGCGTACGATGGGTATAAGCCTGGTAGTGTGTATACCCGCCTAGGATGCGGAGACGCCCGCTCCGCTGCTGTCGTAGCCACAACGGCGGTACCCGAGTTAACCTAACTCCAAAAGTGGAAACTAAAGATCTGTGATCACAGAGTTGTGTGCGTGAGTTGCACTTGTATGAATCATAACCCGTATACCATATCATACATACATACTTAGGACATACGCACCATAGATCCTTATCATATAAATTAGTATTGGCTCTTTTATATGATAAGTTATATACGTGAAAGCTTAACATATAAGTTTGAATGAACATTTTTATAAGTTAAGGTACCTCTGTGATGATAGTTTGATAGTAGTTAGTTTACTTTCTGCTCCGCTCTTTACTCTACTTACCGTACTTCTTTCAGTACTGTTTTACATACTTTATTTGTACTATATAGAACTGCTAGAGTAGAGATATAACTGTTATTATATATCCATGATAGAATAGATCCACTGTCACCTGCTTTCCTTTTTATACCCCTTGTTGTCCTCCGCTTCGTCCTCCCGCTCGGTACCTAGGAATCGCGGGGGTGAGGCGAAGGACAAAATGACTTAGTCTTTATGACTAACGGTCGGTTGTGACCGTAGGAGATCGAAGAGCTGGAGCACCAGCACGACCAGCAGGACGAGGTGGCAGGACATGAGGAGCAGATACCACGTACTACTACCGCAGCTCAGCATCAGGTGATGACGAGTGTTTCAGTTACCTCTTCCGCATAGTGTTGTTGCGAGAGAGATATTTGATTCCATTTTGGAATGTACCGGGCATAAGCCCTTTTCTCACTTTTGTACTCATTGTGGACTGTTGTACCTTTCTCCTTTATTATATATATATAACGATATTGCTGTGACTTGTGAACTTGTTGGTTTTATTTACTACTTGTTATACTTCTTTTCTCGATTGGCCAAACAGGTTGAATGATCGTACTAGCTGGCAGGATCGACGTCTTGCGGTGTCGACTAACCCGTGTGTTAGTGTAACCGTAAGGCGGCAGTTCTGGGCATAAGACCGGGCAGCCTCCTAGGTAAAGGGGAGGGGGATCTTACATAAACGACTCGATAAGGATGTGGATGAGGCTCGGGAGTCACCTGCATCCGCTCTAGTGCTTGCTGGGCTACGATATTCACACAACTCTCGCTATCTATGGCTAGCTTGCAGGGACAGCCTGCACTGGGGAAATATTATAAAAGATCGTCGTACGGCGCCAATCCTCATTAGTACGGGAGGTGTAGAGGATACATCGTATAACACTTAACTGTAGAGAGCGCTCAACATCACTTTCCCAACCATCCTCGACGGTAGCAACAACCTCCTCATCAGCGATATCCTCAGCATCAGCACTTGGTTCGCCTTCGTCAACTAACAGATTTTTCATAGGGCATTGGGTCGCCACATGGACCCTACCCAAACATCGATAACACTGGATGTTCCCCGACTTGGGGGCCGCGGAAGGTCCAGTGAAGACAGCCTTGCCCTTCGTGTCTGTGGGAGCATCAGAGGGCCCTGCAGGGGTAGTAGTTGTCGATGGTGACCTCCTAAATGTGGACCTGTATGACTTGGAACTTGGAAGAAGTCTAGCGGGTACCAGCGAGTCGCAAATACTGCTCATACTCTATATCCATCTGATAAACTTGCTCTACCGTCTCTAATCGGTGGAGAATAAGCTCCCTACGCGACTCCGACCTCAACCATGTACGGAATCGGGAAGCGGTGGCACTAGTCTCCCCTCGCAGATCACTCCTCACAGATAGCTCATCAAATCGAGACATGTACTCTACTACGGATTGCGTGCCCTGATGCAACGCATAAAGCTGATTTAACAACTGATCCTGATAGGAGGCGGGAAGGTATTTCTCCTTCAGTCGGTGTTTCATGTCTTCCCAACGGATAATAGGATGGTATCTGTCTCGCTCGAGAGACCTCTCTAGACTGATCCAAAAATTTTTGGCTAAACTGACCAGCTTGATTTTTTGCAAACCTAACACAACGTTCGTCATTCATATCATACCACTCAAAGTAGTGGTCCATCTCCTGAAGACAGTCGGTAAAATTCTTCGGGTCAAGCTGGCCATTGAAGGTGAGGGCATTAACGCATATGTGACGGGCAAATGGGCAATATCATAATCAGTGTGTGATGCTCGACGTGGCTCGGGATAATCATCAAAGTTGTAAAGAGAGGCCTCAAATCTTGTATATACTTCTTGAATGAATAGTTACAAGTATGAATACACTTATATAGGAGAAGAAAGAGAAGCGAAATCCTAAATACAAGATGTGGGACTAATACATAGAGAGAAAACATGGGCCCTTAATTGGGCTTTTCTAACACTCCCCCGCAAGCTGGAGCGTACAAGTCGTAGGCACCAAGCTTGGATAGAAACTGATAGTATAGAAGCCTGGAGAGAGCTTTTGTCAGGATATCCGCAACTTGGTCTTTAGCAGGAACATGCTCCAAATCTATCTTCTTTGACTGTACCTTTTCTCGGATAAAGTGACAATCAACTTCGATATGCTTTGTGCGTTCGTGAAACACAGGATTCTTGACAATATGTATTGTTGCCTGACTATCACAAAATAAGGTAGCCGGTGATGAGAGACGAACACCCAAGTCTCCCAGAAGGCTCTCAAGCCAGGTTAGCTCGGAAGCAACCGCAGTCATGGCTCGGTACTCAGCTTCAGCAGAAGAGCGAGCAACCACATTCTGTTTCTTGCTACGCCAGGTTATGAGATGTCCACCGAAGTAGGTACAAAAACCCGTTGTGGAACGCCTATCATCAATGGAACCAGCATAGTCAGCGTCAGAGTACGCTACAAGGAATAGAGATGTTGATGGCTTGTACACAAGCCCTTGTCCTGGAGCGATCTTGAGATATCGAAGAATGCGCTCGACAGCTTGAAGGTGAGATGTCCGAGGAGCATGCATAAACCGACTTATGACTCCTACAGCAAAAGAGATATATGGTCGAGTGACCGTAAAGTAGATCAGCTTCCCAACCAAGCGTCTATAGTATTCTGGATTTGTAAGGAGCTTGTCGGAGTCAGAGCTATGGGCTGAGAACTTGTGATTTGCATCCATAGGAGTATCTGTAGGTTTGCATCCAGAATAACCGACATCATGAAGGAGGTCCATACAATACTTCCGTTGGGATAACACAAGACCATCAGGGCGTCGTGCAACCTCAAGCCCAAGGAAATACCGAAGGTTGCCAAGATCTTTGGTCTGAAAAGTGGAGTTTAACTGCTTCTTGATATGTTGTATCCCTGTAATATCGTCGCCAGTAATGAGGATATCGTCAACATAGACAAGTAGGATCACAGTTCCGGTTGGCCGGTGTCGGGTGAAGAGAGAAAAGTCAGTCGAGCTCCGAATAAAGCCAATATCACAGACAACCTTGCTGAATTTATCAAACCAAGCGCGTGGGGACTGTTTGAGACCATAAATAGATTTCCGAAGATGACAGACCCGAGACTCCACCGTGGTCTCAAACCCGGGAGGTTGGTGCATGTAAACAGTCTCCTGCAGATCTCCGTTGAGAAACGCGTTCTTAATATCCAGCTGATAAAGTGGTCAATTGCGATGAACAGCCAGGGAGAGAAGAACGCAAACCGTGGTCAATTTGGCCACCGGAGAAAAGGTTTCCTCATAGTCAAGGCCATGTTGCTGAGTAAAACCCCGGGCCACGAGGCGGGCCTTTAGACGCTCAACGGTGCCATCCGCCGCATGTTTAATAACAAAGATCCACTTGCAGCTAACACAGGATTGACCCGCAGGAAGAGGAACCAGATCCCAAGTTCGGTTAGCCCAGAGAGCCCGCATTTCATCATCCACGACCGCTCGCCATCCGGGGTGGTGAAGAGCCTCCTGTACAGAATTAAGGGTGGAGATAGAGGATAAAGAGAGAGCACTCTGACGGAGTTCCGGAGAGAGGCGGTGAAGAGAGACAAAGTTGGTCATCGAGTGGGCAGTGGAAGCAGTTATCGGATCCGCAGGTTGCAAAACATCATTAGAGCGGGGCAGCTCTCGTAGGGTAGTAGACGAGGGAGGACGTCGAGTATACACACGAATGACTGGTGGTGTAGGTGGTTTAGGTGGGATGGGTGGGATGGGTGGGGGAAGTATAGGTGGAATGGTGGAATTGACGGGAATAACAGGTCGCGGGAGAGGTGGCGGAAGAGGAGGGTCAATAGGTTGAGAGTAATATGGCTGATCTTCGAGGAAGGTGACATCAGCAGAAGTAACCACCTTGCGATCCGTGGGAGAAAAACAAATGTAGCCCTTCTGAGTTCGAGAATATCCCACAAACATATATTTAGCGGCACGGGGAGCAAGTTTGTCAGTAGACGGGCCCAGATGATGAACAAAACATACGCAACCAAACACTCGTGGGGTGATGGAAAAAGGAGGTTGGGAGGGAAAAAGAAGATTGAAGGAAACCGCAAAATTGAGGATAGATGAGGGCATGCGGTTAATAAGAGTGCAAGTGATTGAAATTGCAAAATTCCAATATTGTTTTGGAACATTCATTTGAATCATAAGGGAGCGGGTGACCTCGAGCAGGTGTCGATTTTTTCGTTCAGCAACGTCATTTTGTTGGAGGATATAGACACAGGAGGTCTGATGGATGATCTCAAATTCCGCACAGAGGTGAGAGAAGGTATGACTAGTGTATTCACGGGCATTATCGGTGCGGAGGGTTTTAATGGTTGTGGAGAACTGGTTGCGAGTTTCAATGAAAAAGGTACGGAATACACCGGGCAATTCAGAGCGGTCACAAAGGAGATACAGCCAGGTCATCCGAGAGTAGTCATCGACAAATGTGACAAAGTAACGGTATCCAAAAACACTTGTAATTTTGTAAGGGCCCCAAATATCGGAGTGAACAAGATCAAAGGGAGCAGGACGCCGAGAAGGATGTGGTGAGAACCTAGAGCGATGATGTTTCCCATAGATACAGGACTCACACGTTAACTCGTGGAAGGACACGTCTGGGAAAGATTTTTTGAGGATGGTTAAAGGAGCATGACCCAGACGGCGATGCCAGTCAACGGAGCTAATAGATGACAGCACCGTTGGGGGAGACGGGTTAAGGATATAGAGACCATTCGACAGATGTCCTTTTCCAATGATGGTTTGCGTCTTGCGATCCTGCACAACACATGAGTTAGAAGAAAAAATAACAGCACAATCGAGGTCAGCAGTGAGTCGACCAATAGAGAGAAGGTTGAACGGAGAGCCCGGAACATGAAGAGCAGAGCGAAGAGTAATGGAGGGAGTGAGGTTAATATCTACCGCACCAGAGACGGGAAGTGTGTCCCCACTAGCAACAGTAATGAACTAGGGATGCACGTAGTTCAAGTATTGTGGTGGTTTCCGTGATGTGATGTGGTGAGAGGCCCCGGAATCCAAAATCCAGGATGAGCTATGAGCAAGGCAGGAGGTGCCACCATCGGAAACAGACACCACAGAGCCCGGAGGACAGCTGATCATATTGCAAGGAAAAAGTCCGCAACGGTCACGGTGAGAACGCACCAGCGGCAAGAAACGGCCACGACCAGCGCGGTAAGAACAGCGTCCGCAGCGGCTAGAAACAAGCAGGCTGCGCGGTTAGGAGAAGACCGCAACAGAAGCAAACACCTGACGAATAAGGAACCAGCCGGGCGGATAGGAACAGACCAGGCCGCGGGGAGAAGGAGCAGGCCGCACGGTCACACCAGCGATTAGGCAGATCGCGACCAAAATGCGGAAAGGGAAGTCCGAACGGTCAGGTGGACAGCCGCGGATAGAGAGAGGAGAACTCGCACCGGTAAGGAACGGACACAGCGGGAAGCAAGATACTGCGAGCTGGAAACTCGGGCGATCAGGAGACGGGACCGCGAGTAAAAATAACTTAAGGCAGTAAGAGGGAGGGCCCGCAGCGGATAGGAAGAGAGACCGCAGCGGGTAGACAGAGTGGAGGACAGCAGCGGATAGGCGAGGCCGCAGCGAGCGAGAAGTAGGTCGCAGCGAACAGAAGAGGCAAGGGGGCCGCGAGCAGCGGTTAGCGAGCAGGGAGAGACCGCGGCGGAGAGAGAGACCGCGCGGAAGATGCCGCAAGCCGCAGTGGAGAAGGCGAGATAGCACCGAGCAGAAAAGAAGGGCAGGTCGCGATGAGCAGGAGAGCAGGTCGCGACGAGCAGGAGGCAGCGAGCAGGAAGAGGCCGCGAGTAGAGAACTCGAGCGGTCAGAAGAAAAATCCGCGAGTTAGAGAACTCGAGCGGATTAGGCAGAGAGAGGAAGCCGAGAGTAGGAAGAGAGAGCCCGCAGCGGACAGCAGAAGGGAGAGATCGCAGCGGACAAAAAGAGCCTGCGCGGGTAGAGAAGGAAAGGAGAAGGTGGACCCACGTGAGAGAGGATTATAAAAGGAGGGGGGGAAGGGGGAAGAGGAGGAGGTGGAAGCCACGAGAGAGGAAAAATTTGAGGCGGGTAGAAAAAGAGAGTCCGCAAGAGTCCGCGGCTAAGGGAAGCCGCGCGGACTGGGAAGGAAGGGAGGCGGCTAGAATTTTGGCTAGGCCGGAAACCCAAGGAGGAGACCGGTTCCCTCTGATACCATGTAAAGAGAGGCCTCAAACCTTGTATATACTTCTTGAATGAATAGTTACAAGTATGAATACACTTATATAGGAGAAGAAAGAGAAACGAAATCCTAAATACAAGATGTGAGACTAATACATAGAGAGAAAACATGGGCCCTTAATTGGGCTTTTCTAACAAAAGTAATCATCTGGCCCGTAGACATAACGGTCTTGAGCTTTATCCTGTGGAGTTGGACGTCAGACTCGAACGTAATCAAGAGGTCCCCTTCGGTGTGGAGCAGACTCTTGAAGTGGGGCGGCCTCTCGTGGTGGTCGATTCCTAACACGCATGTCTTGTGGTGGGAGGGCAACCCGTCCTTCCTCAAAGGGAACATCAAGTGGAGTGGGTGAGTTGTCCCTCCTTTGGGAAGAGGAGTGCTCTTGTTGAATCTTTAGTGCGTCAACGCAGGTGTGAAGATCGCCCTAAAGTACAGCCATTTGATCAAATCGATCTAGCACCACTTGTCGGAATTCCACTAGTGTCGTCTCCAAATTGGAGTTGGTGGCTCTCTCAATGGTATGGTTCGGGACAGACATGGTTTGACAGTAAGACCTAACACTACGTAACATGAAAGTGCTCTAACCTAGCTCTAATACCAAATTTGACGAAGGGTAGGCCGTGAGACTTAGGTGTGTCGACACTAATACGATCCCAAGTGCTCGTGATTAAAGGTGGACTCTAAATAAAGTGAACGAAACGCAAATGAGTCATAAAATTTTTTCTAGAAATAAAATTGGCAGTAGTGTTTTTAGAAATGTGGCAAATTAACACAGGGCAAAATGTGGCAAATTAACACAGGGCAAACATTTATTTTCTGATGTGCAAGTAAATTACATTCGATTTCTCACAAAATGCTTTCTACTACAAATTCCACCAATTAGGTTTATAAAATAAAGAAATATGCTTCGAAAAACCTAGACAAATATGTAATGTTTTCTAATATTTAGTAAACGAAGAAATAAGCACGATACAATAATACTAACAAATATGTGGAATCTGGTGACCGGTAGTAGATGGCGAGTTGTTACTGTGTGGCGAGGACTTTAGTTGCAGAAATATGTGACTGGCGGGCGTGTTGATGGTTGGAGGCTACTCCCAAGAGGTGAGATGGGCTAGGATGGAATTGTAGGTAGGGCGACCAAGGCTTGCGGTTTGGGAGAAAGAGCTAACTACCTGGGAGAATTAATAAAAGTGGGGTTTGAATGGTGAACAGAAGTGGTTCCACGGGAAGATAGAGTAGACTGGATGTAGAGTGATCGTAAAGAAGATGAGCAGTGTCGGCTGGGACATGCGGTGGGTCCACGACAAGGAGATGGATTGGGGAAAAGGAATACCATAGTTTTGTGGTGACTGTTGGAGGTGGAGAAGAAAGCTGGAGGAGCGGCGGTCTACTATGGGGACTGGGCAAGAAACATGACGTAGGACTGAACTACTCATGGGCAGGGTTCACAACCATGGAATAATCGATGGAGGAAGATCTCGACATGTGCGACTGGTGAAGAGGGATTGATGGGAAGGACTAGCGAAGGAGGGGAGTTCGGTTGCGGCTTCTGTCGACGGAAGAGGACGATGAATAGTTGGAAGAACGTGTGAAGGAACAAACGAATGGAGGGTTGTGATGGACAGAACGTGGGTTTGAGATGGGAGGATTTGGTTCACGGGAAATGTAAACAGAAGGAGTAACTAAATTTCCAAGACATCAATGTGAACAAAAGGAGTAACTAAATTTCCAAGACATCGCACCTCGGACTCGCGGCGTCGCACGACGAATGATTGTTGGTCTGGAATCTCTCACAATGCAAGCAATGAAAATAAACTACAGCACTCGCCCCTATTTATAACAAGAGGGGGCGGTTGGGCACCGGGCATGAACGGCTATGATTGGTCGTTACGCCCTAGGCCATAAAACACCAAAATAAAATTCAAAAAAATAAAATAAAATACATAAAAAATAGCACAACGAGCCAGACACTCTCACGGTCTCGGATCATTGATCTGATCATCGCCTTCTGCGAGAATAAATAAAAGTGGGTCACACCGACGTGCGACCCGTAGTCTGATGACGATCTCCATCAAAATGTAGGTCGCGTCATGAATGAGTTACTGTTATGGGCAGTGTACCCAATTAGTTATCGCATCTTTTATTATGTTTATTGTATCATATCAATTCTTATTATGTATGTGTAGTTATTTAAAAGGGTCGGGGTATTTATGTTAATGCCCTTGTATGTTATATTTAAGAGACCTTGGGGGTCTTGCAATGGTATGAATTGAAGTTAAGTTTATTTCTTATATCCTTGTGAGATTTGTGGTAGCTCTCTCCTCTAACGAGTAAGTCCCACTTAGGCAGTCGTAGTTCCAACTCCATAATATCAACTGTCGTCATCCTTGTCTCCGGTCATCACTCCGGCGAGCCCATAACAAATTGATATCAGATCCACTTGTTCCTCCTCCCCACAACCACTACTGTTGAATTCATTTCATGAACAGATGAGCCAACTTATGACTATGATGCAAGCCTTCATGGTGCAACAAACTATCATCGCGGACCGTCAACGGGATGTCATTGCTGCACTCTCAAAACATCTTGATCTGTCCACTGCTCTCGCACACGAGCACGCTAGCAGCATTTAAGTGCCTCACCCACCACTCATCCGCCACGAGCCACCACCATCGTGCCTCTTATGCGCTGAAGCTCTTAGTTCAAACGTTGTGACTTGACACTTTTAGAATCAACACATCACGCGACCTTCAGATCTTGAGCGATCGATGAAAAGCGAGTCGCAACAAAAATGCGGGATTTAGATTTAAAATGATATAAGAACTTCAAACGGTCATAACTTTTGATCAGATTGTCCGATTGTTTCTCACAATACCTGTGCAGAACGAGCTCCAAGCTCTCCATCCAATAAAGAGCCGAGTTTACCCGTTAGAGATCATTTAGCGCTCTTAGATTGCTCAAATTCAACTACGTTTAAAAGTTATTGCCGTTTTTCTCTTTCAGAAATTTTTGTCTCGATGAATTTGGCAAGGATGTCAAATGAAAACCCTTCCCATGGTCCAGAAATACCTATCAGAAGGGGATACTTCGGTAAGATGTTTGATTTGATGATGCAAGTGATAAGATCCATAGAAGCAAGACTTTCAGAAGAAGTTCCATCTAGAGAAAGAGCAAACACTAACGCTTACCCAACAGAAGAGCCTGCATAAACAATCCAAGAAGAAGAATATTGTACTCCTTTCTCTGATGCAATTCGTCAAGAATGTCCTCCAATTGGGTTCAAAGAACCTCATCTCCCTTAATATACCAGGAGAGAGGATCCCTTTGAACATCTTCAATCCTTTGAACTAGATGTCTCTCCCTCAGTGTTATCAGATGGATATCGTTGAAAATTATTATGTGAGTCTGGTTGGGAATGCCTTCGAATGGTTTTTCTGTTTACCTTCCTGGTCTGTTACTTCTTTCAAGATTTTCAGGAGGAAGTTTCTAACAAGGTTCGTCTCTTCAAGGAAGCGAAAGTGAGGTCATCAAGCACTTTTTCAAATCAAACAAGGTGATTCTGAGACTCTTGCCCACTATCTTGATAGATTCCAAGAAGAAAATTCTGACATTGTTGATGTTGACCAGAACATGTATCAAGTTCCTTAATATACGGAGTGCAAGAAGGGCTTTTAAAAATTTGAAGTTAGCTAAAACCCGCCCAAGTATTCTGAAAAACTCATCAATATAGCAAATCAATTTATTGAGGCTGAGGCAATGAATCGTGACCTTATTTCTTCTCTAACCTGGATGACTCAACAACGACGGAGGAATTCCTACCATCAACATTCATTTTCATCACAAAACCTTTCACAAGCAAAACATTTCAAATCTTATTCCTCTCTTCAAAATATATCTGCACAACCTCTATAACAGAATATGCCACCTGCATACCTAGAAGACAGTCTTATCCGGTCTTATGATCCTAGAACACTCAAATATGAAAATTATTATAAAGAATATACCATGTTAATCATCCCATGGAAAAGTTTTTTCCGATTATTCAAAATATGTCAGAATTTAAAATACCTCATCTTGGAAATCTAAGGTTGAAAATCGCAATCAAGAACTCTGCAAATATCACTGGGATATTGGTCATGATACAGAGGATTGTCGTGCTTTTCGGATGTTGGTACACAAATCATTGAAGGCAGGAAAACTATAGAAATATGCTACTCATAATATGATGATGATCCTTCCTCCAACAAAGACAGAGATACAGAGAATAATATTTCCCTTAATAATAGAAATACATTAAGTAGAGATGAAAATTTTTGTTTTTCTTTCTTATGGTTCTTATATCTCTCATTTGTTCGGAGTTTTCTGCATCTTTTTTTTATTTTACATGTAACAAATGCAAATATGTCACAAATTGATTATTTTATGACTCGCAAATAGATAAAATGATTTATAATAATTGCAAAATCATACCAGTTGAAAGTTTGACAACACAACATAGGTTAGTGGTGTTAGACGTATAAATCAAATTTAAGACAAGGACAATAATATTACCAAAACATTGGTGGTGGAACTTGAAGATGGAAAAACAGATTGCTTTCAAGACAGCAGTTATGGAACAACTAGTTGATGACCCTTATAATGATCTTAGTGTCTCATGGTAAGTTATGTTTTCACATTTAAGGATAAATGAAAAGAACGTAGTAAGAGAATGAAAAGTTCATGTGCACCCAAATAAAGAATCTTGGTAGTGGAAAGAGAAAGTGCAAGACAGTGAGAGCAAAAAAGGTCAATTATAAATCACTCTACGCTTGTAAGAATGATGAAAATTTAGCAAGATATAAAGTCGTCAAAAAAGAAGTTAAACATGCAGTAGGTAAAGTAAAAAAGTCAAACTCATGAAAATTTTATAAGCGACTAGATAACAAAGATGGAAAGCGTGACATTTGCTCAAACTAGAGATAGGAAGACAAAAGATTTAAGCCAAGTTAAATGCATAAAAGATGAAACATATACACTTTTGACAGACGATGTGATAATAAAAAGCGATGGAAAAAATACTTTTATCAACTCTATAATGAAATAAAAGACAATAAACTGAACTTAAAAAAGTTGAGTAAATTGGAATATAAAAACATAACGTTTTATCGTAAAATTGAAATGTTTGAGATAAATGATGTTCTAAAGAAGATAAAAAATGGAAAGGCAGTTGGGTTTGACGATATACCCATCTAAGTATGAAAATGTCTAGTGAAAAAAGGAATCTTGTAGTTTACATGTTTTTTAATAAAATAATGAAGTCAAAGAGATTATCAACCCAAAAGAGAGAAAGTATCTTGGTAACTTTGTACAAGAACAAAAAAGATATACAAAAATTGTGTTAATTACAGAGAAATTAAATTAATAAATCATACCATGAAACTATAGGAACGAGTAATAGAAAGAAGAGTGAGCCGAAATACTAGCATCTCGGAAAATCAATTTGGATTTATGTCAGTGCAGTCAACCACGAAAGTTTACATCTCTTGAGGAGACTCATTGACAACTATCGAGAAAGAAAACAAGATTTGCATATATTGTTTATCGATCTTGAGAAGGCTTATGATAGGGTTCCAAGAGAAATCTTACGGAGAGTCTTAGAAAAAAAGGTGCAAATATATTATACATTGACATAATCAAAGATACGTATACAAATTTGGTGACAAGCGTGAGGACATCAGAAGGATTAACAAAGGAATTCTCTATCATTGTTGGCTTACATAAAGGTTTTGTTTTAAGCACTTATCTCTTTACCCTTATCTTAGATGAGCTAACTGGACATATCTGATAAGTAATACCTTGGTGTTTATTGTTTGTGGATGATATCGTTTTGGTCGATGAGACGCGCGAGGGTCTAAACGCAAAACTTAAATCTTGGTGAGAAACTTTAGAAAAAAGGGGTTTGGGTTGAGCAGGGCAAACATGGAGTATATGAAGCTTAAATTTAGTAGTGCAAGAAGGATAGATGACTTCGTTATTAAGTTGGTGATGAAGATATTTCTCGCAGTGAGTGTCTTAAATATCTTATATCGAAAGTTCAAAAAGATGGAGGTGTTGATAAAGATGTGACACATAGAATCCAAGCAAGTCAGTTGAAATGGAGAGGCGCATTAAGAATATTATGTGATCATAAAGTACCTGTCAGAAAAAAATCTTGTAAAGGCTCATTTAGAAGCCCATTATAGGCCCTCTTCTTCCTCATATAATAATCCCACATCTTGAAAAAGGGATTACTCTCTCTCTCCTCTCCCTATATATTTGTACTCATACTTGAAATTTGATATTCAAGAAGTATATACAAGGTTTACTCCATTATTCTACATGGTATCAGAGTTGAACTAATCCTTCCTGCGGTTAACCTCTTTCTGACCGTCGGCCAGTTCTCCTATCTCTTTCCTAACCGCAATCCTTTGTGTGGCTTCTTTTCCTCTAACCGCACTCCTTGTGCGGTCTCTCCGCTTTCCTAACTGTAATCCTTTGTGCGGCCCCCTTTTCTTAAACCGCAACCCTTGTGCGGTTTCGTTTTTCACCTCCCTCCCTCCCGTCTCATCCCCACATCTCTCCCTTTTTATAGGGATTTGTCTGGGCCCCACTCCGATTCAGACCGCTCCGGTCTCGTTCCAATGTTTCTCGCGAACTACCCTTATCCCATGCTTCCTAGCGATCTTCTTTGATTCGCATATAACCAATCTTCCCCGCAGTCTTCTTCAGCTCATCTCGCGAACTGATCTTGCCAGACTGCTCTTGTCGCGCAGTCCACCGGTTGCTTGCCCCCTCTTGATGTTCGTCGCGGGCTAACAGTTTCTCGTCTGGCCGCTGCAAACTCCTGTAGACTCGCGCAGTCTTCTTCAGTATATCTCTTGACCCTTTTTATCGCGCGGACTGCTTGTCGTGCGAACTGATCTTGTGTGGGCTG
The DNA here is from genome assembly GCA_039513925.1 of Platanthera zijinensis. Taxonomy (NCBI): domain Eukaryota; kingdom Viridiplantae; phylum Streptophyta; class Magnoliopsida; order Asparagales; family Orchidaceae; genus Platanthera; species Platanthera zijinensis. The sequence continues at coordinate 166,565,590 of CM077086.1, forward strand.
GTTCTCCTCTAACCGTCGTCAACCACTCTCTACTATCTCACTACTTGTTGTGTGGACTGGTCTACTCCTCCTGCACCCGCTGTGCTTCTCCTCTAGCTAATACAGGCTTGCCCCTGTTCTAGCTGTTGCGGGCTTGCTCATCTATCCGTTGTGCTTCTCTTCTAGTTGATACGGTCTTGCCCCTATTCTACCCGCTGCGGCCTTGCTTCTCTACCCGATGCAGCCTTGCTTCTCTACCCGCTTCGGTCTTGCTTCTCAAACCGTTGCGGACTTGCTTCTCTACCCGTTGCAGACTTGTTGCTCTACCCGCTGCGGACTTGCCGCTCTACCTGCCACTCATTCTTCTAACCGCAACTTCGTTGTCAGGTCGTCATCTTCTCTTGCTACAATGGACTCCACGCAGCTGCCCCCTCTCCGGAAGTTCGTGATGAGCTTCGGATCACCATCATCTCTCTCAATGGGAAGCGCAACTTTGTGGAATGGGTGCATTCTGTTCGGCGAGTTCTGCAAACTAAGGGTCTTCTTCATCACCTTACTCGGGCGTCCCTATTGTTCCCGCTGACGAATGGCTTCGTGATGACGGCCGGGTCCAATCTTGGATCCTCAATTCCCTGGACAACGAGCCATACCGCATGGCCATGTATCATGAGACTGCTAAGACGATGTGGGAGGAGCTTCATTCTCACTACTCTGACAAAGACGGCTTGCTACATCTATTTGTTATCATTTATGCGGTTCAAAATCTGGATCCCGGCACAACGAATGATTTGACTTCTTTCGTTGTCAAGGCCAAAACTCTGATGGAGGCCTGGATACAACATCAGACTCCCTCCACGGATCTTGCTACACAACTGACGCAAAAGGAAGCTGTTGGGATTGCGATGATGATGGTCCGTGTTCCTCCCCATCTTCACAGTATCCAGGCTCAGATTCTTTCCTCCTCTACAACGACATCACTGTCTGACGTCTGTTCTATGCTGCTCAAGGTTACACCTCCCTCTGAGGTCCCAACAAATTTTTCTCCAACTCTCCTTCAGCAGTCACTCCTACCTACTCCAGCTCCATCTCGTGGCTCTTCATCTAGGGGAGGTCGCCACACATCTCGGGGACGAGGACATGTTGGGCGTTCTGCCTTCAAATATACTTACTGTGGTCGAGAGGGTCATCTTGAAACTACATGCTACTGCAATCATGGTCTACCTCCACACCTTGCTGCTTCTACTACAGTTGCTCCTACTCCCACTGGTGCTGCTTCACAGGACTCTGATTCTTCCACTTGGCAAGACATCAACGCTCTTCACACCCAACTTCAACAGCTCCAAGGCGTTATCAGTCGCTCGTCTGGCTCGGTTGCGTTTTTATCCACTGAAGGTATCTCCAGTCTCTCTCATAGCCCTCACTGGATCGTGAACTCGGTTGCTACCCACCACATTACATCTTAGAGACCACCGCAGTATACACAGTCTGCATATCCCAAGTTCATCATTGTCGCAAATGGCAACACCACTCCGGTCTCTGGTGCAGCTGATCTTTGGCTTACTCTCACTCTCCTTCTATCCTCGGTTCTTCATGTTCTGGGATCCCCCTTTAATCTACTATCAGTTAGTCGTCTTTCTCAATAATTTGACTGATGTATAACATGTTCTCCTTCCTCTTTTATTGCGCAGGATCGTCGCACGCAGAGTATCATTAGTAAAGGGCGGTTGTCGAATGGGTTGTATCATTTGGACGTTCCACCCACCATTCTCTCTGCAGTCTCCACCGTTGATTGGCATCGCCGTCTTGGGCATGCCCCCCTCCCGATTCTCAAGAAGGCTCTTTCTGATGTTTCATTGCAAGAGTTTACTTATGAATCATGTATCTATGGCAAACAACATTATACTTCTTTCCCTCCTATACATGTACCCGGAGTGCTACTCCGTTCTCTTTAGTTCATTCTAATGTCTGGGGACCCTATAAAGTCTCTAGTGTTTTTGGATATCAATATTTTGTCACCTTTATTGATGATTACTCGTGTCTCACTTGCTTGTATCTACTTCATGATCGTACTGAACTAATATCCATTTTTCGTACTTTTCTTACTGAGACGCGCACGCAGTTCTCCACTACGTTAAAAATCATTCGCACTGACAATACTCGCAAATATACCGATCGCACCTTCTCAAATTTATGCACCAAGGTTGGCCTTATACATCAAACCTCGTGTGTTTATACCCCCAGCAAAACAGTGTGACCGAGCGCAAGAATAATCACCTCCTCGATGTCGCCCGATCACTAATGTTTCAAATGCAGGTGCCCAAAGAATACTGGAATTTTGTGGTTTCTACTGTCTGTCATCTCATCAACCGCATGTCTTCTTTCATTCTCGACTTCGCCTCTCCATTTAGTCTCCTATTTTCTTCTAAAGAGCCTTTCTCTCACACACCCCGTGTCTTTGGATGTGTATGTTATGTTCACATTCTTGGTTCGCCTACTGACAACCTCGTTACTCGCGCCACAAAATGTATGTTTGTTGGCCACTCCCGCACTCAGAAAGGTTATGTCTGTTATTCTCCTTCCGACGGCAAGCGGATTGTTTCGACTGATGTAACCTTTCTTGAGGATCAGTCCATCCCACTCCTCTCCTTCCATCCCGTCTTCACCTTCCACTCTCGCTCGTCCTGTCGTCCCGGTCACGACTCTTTCTCTACCTCCTCCACCTCCACCACCTCTTCGTGTTTAAACTCATCGTAAGTCCATGAATGCTTCCCTACAGCTCCCTTCTACCGATGACATCCCGCGGCCAGCTGATCCAACATCACCCTCTACGGCTCATCCCTTGGCAAATTACATGTCTCTACATCTCCACTCTCCACCACTCCAAAAATTTGTCGTCTCTCTTTCCTCCATTTATATTCCTAACTCTGTGTAGGAAGCGCTTCAGCACCCGGGGTGGCAAGCGGCCATGGATGATGAAATAACTGCCCTCTGGGCTAACCAGACCTGAGATCTGGTTCCTCTTCCTCCCGGCCAGTCCTATGTCAGTTGCAAGTGGGTATTTGTTATCAAACATGTTGCGGATGGGACTGTTGACCGCCTAAAAGCTCGTCTCGTGGCTCAGGGTTTCACTCAGCAGCAAGGCCTTGCTTATGAAGAAACTTTCTCCTTGTTTGCGAAGTTGAATACCGTTCGGGTCCTGATCTCCTTGGCTGTGCATCGTCAGTGCCCCCTCCAACAGTTGGATATTAAAAACGTCTTTCTCAATGGCGATCTCCAGGAAACTGTTTATATGCACCAGCCTCCCAGATTTGAGACCAAGGGGGAGTCTCTTGTATGTCATCTTCGGAAGTCTATATATGATCTCAAACAGTCCCCGCGCACTTGGTTTGAAAAATTCAGTAGGGTGGTTCGCGACGTCGGTTTTGCACGAAGCTCGGCTGACTTCTCCCTCTTCACCCGTCATCAGCCAACAGGCACTGTGATTCTCCTTATTTATGTTGATGATATCCTAATTACTGACGACTCTACAGGGATACAACAAATCAAGTAACATTTGAACTCACCATTTTAGACGTAAGACCTAGGAAATCTTTGATACTTCTTTGGGCTTGAGGTCGCAAGACGATCTGATAGTCTCGTCTTATCCCAACGAAAGTACTGTATTGACCTCCTTCAAGATGTTATCTACTCAGGGTGCAAACTTGCGGACACCCCTATAGACGTAAATCACAAGTTTTTTGCACATGGTTCTGATTCTGACTCACTGCTTACAAATCCAGAATACTATCGACTTTTGGTGGGGAAGCTGATTTATCTTACGGTTACTCGACCTAATATCTCATTTATTGTGGGGGTTGTGAGTCATTTTATGCATGATCCTCGGATATCTCATCTTCAAGTTGTTGAGCACATTCTCAGATATTTAAAGACTGCTCTGGGACAAGGACTCGTTTACAAACCATCTATCTCTTGTTACGTATTCTGACGCTGAATACGCGGTTTCTCTTGATGATAGGCGTTACACAACTGGTTTCTGTACATTTTTTGGTGGACACCTTGTTGTCTTGCGTAGCAAGAAGCAAACCGTTGTTGCTCACTCGTCTGATGAGGCCGAGTACCGGGCTATGTTTGTTGTTGTATCTGAGTTAACCTGGCTTGAAAGTCTTCTTAATGACTTGAGACTCAAACTCTCATAGCCGGCGACCTTATTTTGTGACAGTCAAATAGTGATATATATTGCCAAGAATCTCGTACATGAACGAACAAAGCATATTGAAGTTGACTGTCACTTCATTCGAGAAAAAGTTCAATCAAAGAAAATAGAATTGGAGCATGTTCCCGCTACAGGACAAGTTACTGACATCCTAACTAAAACACTCTCTCGATCGTTATACTATCAGTTCTTATCCAAGCTTGGCGCCAACGACTTGTACGCTTCAGCTTGCAGGGGAGTGTTAGAAAACAATCTTGTAAAGGCCCATTTAGCGGCCCATTATAGGCCCACTTCTTCCTCATGTAATAGTCTCACATCTTGAAAAAGGGATTATTCTCTATCTCCTATCCCTATATATTTGTACTCATACATGTAATTTGATATTCAAGAAAATATATACAAGGCTTACTCCATTATTCTACAGTACCATTAAAACTTAAAGGCAAGTTTTACCTCACTACAATTACACCAGCGATGCTCTATGGGTCTGAGTGTTGATTAGTGAATTGTGTACATTGAGCAAAAAATGGGAGTTGCGGAGATGAGAATGCTTGGTGGATGTGTGGACATATGAGACTGGATAAAATTAGAAATGAATGTATCAGGGATAAAATATGAGTAGCACCAATTGCAGAGAAGATGTGAGAAGCTCGATTAAGATGGTTTGGACATGCACAAAAGAGAACATTAGAGGCACCTATTAGGCATTGTGAGATTCTAGTCACTAGGCATGTTAAATGAAGGTCGGGTAGACCAATAAAGACTTGGAATGAAACTAAAAGGAAAGACATGATGTATTTAGGCATTAGTGAGATTATGACTAAAGATAGGGAACAATTGTGATAAAGCGTCCATATAACCGACCTCGTTATAGTGGGATAAAGGTTTGAGTGTTGTTGTTATTATACCTGTAACAAATGCAGCAACAACCCAAGTTCTACCTACACCTATCATCACAAAGATCTTCTCAGCAGTTGGATTCATTTAACTTCATATATGTATTCTTCACAACAAGCAATTACTCATGTGTGTTTTTAACTTTCTTCATCACTTTACTTTTGCTTTTAGCATTGACATGCGTGGATATGAAGAGTGGATGTGATGTTTGAATATGATGTGTGAATAGACCTCTGATTATTCACCGGATCGTAAAACCCACCAAGAACACATCTCGCTAGAATTATTTGCAGTTGTGTAGTGGTAGTCCAACCTAATACCTTGTGATGATCGTCACTGTTAGTCATGACATCTCGTCAGGTTGATAGACCCGTTTTATTTGAATATAATTAGAGGTTTCAATCTGATAGTAGATTGATTGTGATGTTACTTACAACTAATGCTAGATTAATGTAATATTATCTACAAGAGAAATAGATTGTCTATAAATTGTACCCAAATACTCTGAATAACTATGTGGTCATTTGTTGATCACAATTATTTCAGGTGCCGTAAACTTTCACATATCATTCAAGATTCCTGGATTTCTAGATTTTTATCTCAGACTACTGGTTATTCTATTTACAACTTCAGACTTCTCAGATCATATATTGTTCTGGGTTTCTAGGCATCAATTGGCAGAGTATCGTTAGCAGCATAATTATCTTCATCGTTGAGTGAAAATTATTTAACCAGATTGATTTCATATCATTATTCTGGGAGTATGCAAATATAAGGCCATCAGAATGTCGTTTTTCTCTACAATAAATGTGGATACTATTCAGTTTTTTACATGGAGAAATCATTAGTCGAACATTAAATCTATCATCCAAGAGAAGTAAGCGTGAATGGGTATTCACATCTCCTCTATAGGTAAAATGTTATTTCCTACACTCTTCGGGTGTGTGGATATAGCAAGTATCAACAAGTCTTCTTGAGGTAATTGTAACCTTTCTTTTATAAATATTTATCCCTTACACCTTCTAGTACAAGAACTAAGCAGGTATCAGCAAGTTACCTCAGGTACCTGACATCTCTCTTTATATATACATACCTATTTTGACATCTCTTGCAGAGATAAACAAGAGACAGACATATATTCGCAAGTTCTCCTCAGGTACTCGTTTCTTATATTTCATATACCTGTTTTTATATCACTTGCAGAGATAAACAGGTATCACGAGTTCTTTTCAGGCAGTCGCATCTTATATTTTTTATTCCTATTTTTGATCTCTTTTGTAGAGATAAAACAGGTATCACGAGTTCTTTTCAGGCAGTCGCATCTTATATTTTTTATTCCTATTTTTGATCTCTTTTGTAGAGATAAACAAGTGTTCGCGAGTTCACTTTAGGTACTGACGTCTTATATTTCATACACCTATCTTTGATATCTTTGGCAGAGATAAACAGGTGTTCGTGAGCTCTCTTCGGGTACTCGAGTCTTACATTTCATACACCTATTTTTTATATTTTTTTGTGGAGATAAACAGGTGTTCGCGAGTTCTCTTCTAGCACTCGTGCCTTATATTTCATATACTTGTTTTTTATCTCTCTTGTAGCGAGAAACAGGAGCTCGCGAGTTCACCTAAGGTACTCGCGATATACATTTCAATTATATCTATTTTAGCATTTCTCTTGTAGAAAAATAACAGGTAAACACGAGTTCTCCTCTCCTCAAGTACTCGCGTGATATGTTTTTTTATACCTAATTTGACTTTTCTCCTTTGCAGAAATAAGCAATAATTCATCAATTCTCTTTAGGTACTAGCAAGTTTCCTCAGATACTTGCATTTTAGTTTGTATGCGCTTGTTTTGTGACTTCTGAGGAGGTGGAACGTGGCATTCGTGGGTAAGTTCTATTTTTCAAAGTTCTTTCGAAAGTTGAAGAAATGAGGGGATAATGTTTATCCCGAAATCGGTCATCACCTCCTCCAAAGTGATCGCTTCATGCGCTAGCCTTAGCTAGGAGATTTTCCTTTTTGGTGATCGCCCTGTCCGCGAGGTCTCCCCTTCAGGAGTGCTCGCGAGCTCCTTTTCAGCGATCGCCCTGTCCGCGAGATCTCCCCTTCGGGAGTGCTCGCAGACTTCTTTTTGGCGATCGCCCTGTTAGTGAGGTTTCCCCTTCAAGAGTGTTCTCGGACTCCTTTTCGGTGATCGCCCTATCCACGAGGTCTCCCCTTCGAGAGTGCTCACAGACTGCTTTTTGGTGATCTCCCTGTCTGTGAGGTCTCCCCTTCGAAAGTACTAGCGGACTCCTTTTCGGTAATAGTCATGTCCACAAGGGAGTGCTCGCAAACTCCTTTTTGGTGATCGCCCTGTCCGCGAGGTCTCCCCATCGGGAGTGCTCACAGACTCGTTTTCGGTGATCGCTCTGTCTGCGAGTTCTCCCCTTCGAGAGTGCTCGCGGACTCCTTGTTGGTGATCTCCATGTCCACGCGACCTCCTTTTTTAAAGCAACCAGTAATTCCTATGCTTTCCCTTCCGGGCAGCTCCCAATTCCTATAAATAGTGGTCTGATCCAAGCCAAAAGGGGGGCAGAGGCAAGGAGGCTAGGAGTTGCAGGCTCTATTTTAAGTGTTTGGGCAAGCTCGATAGGCGAATAGGGCGAACACTCCTTTTTAGCTCGCGTGAGAAGCCTCGGCGACCTCCACTCAGTGACCGTGAATCACTTCTCCTGCTGGTTTATTCGTGACCCGAAGTAACCGACCACTCAACAGTTATTCTCATAACCCTTTTAGTTAGAACGTTGTGGCATGATGACACTTTTGGCATCAATAAGTCTGACGAAAAATTCCAATGAGTAATCAAAATTAATAAACGTATACGGACACTCGCAGGAGAGAGGAGAGATTTAAAGAAGGCGAGCAAGTGATGGTGAGAATTGGAGCTGAGAGATTCTCTATGGGAACTGCGAAAAAAAAATAATTGCCAAGCGAATAGGCCCGTACACAATAGTACATAATATAAAATTGAATGCCTACGAATTGAACATCCCTAATAGTATGGAAATCCATCATGCATTTGCCATTGAGGATTTGACTTCATATTATGAACTGCATCAGTATTTAAGTCCATACTCTGATTCCATTGTCGAGCCCAGCCCACTACCCAGCTATCTGCAAATCCACATACAACTATTTCAGCACCTAAGAATATAGTTAAATTGTAGGGAACGATGTATCTTTGACATCATATGGCACCTCTATCTGTACCTAGTCCACTAGAGGGGGTGGTAGACTATTGATGATATATGAATGTCACCTCAGTAGCTCGATTCACAGCTCGATTCACTTGCCCCTGATCTGCGTCAGGAGTATGACCATCGACATTCTACATAGTTGAATGCTTTCAAGTTGGGAGGAATTGATGAGGATCATAGTCTATGGGTTAGCCGACCCGCATCGAGGCTCGTTTAGGTTTACACTCGCAAGAGGAGGGGTTAGGGTCGTCAAATGGACGATTTGATCCCATCGTCACGTTCAGAGTGTCGACGAGATATTTTTTGTGTAAGTTTTATTGTTTTGCATGTTGTTTGTATGTTTTAATGTGTATTGCTGCGGCAAAACATAATCATCTGATGTGTGTTTGTCTCCTAAAAATATTTGTTTAAAGTTCATTTGCAAGTATTGCATAATTTTGAGAGTGCTCATATTTTGTGATTCTCTGCAGTGCCTAATCAGTTATTATCCTCTCTTTTTTCCTGTGGCCCATGACTTCCTCCGAGAATCATAAGAAACCTCCCGTAACCACTCCAAACCGCTGGAAAGTACCACAAACCGCGGGATAACCACTCCTCGTGTCTTCTGGCTATTCAACCCCTTCTGAGGCGAGAACAAAAAGAACCTAATGTTATGGGGAAGCAACAGTATTCCATGTGTTTCCCACGGTAGATCATGGCGTGCAGCTTGTCTTTAATTCCATACAGGAAGAGTTCACTCAAATTCATCTCCCTCCTCTCCGGTAGCCTACGCCGACCTGGCCAGAAGAAGAATTAGGTTGTTCCCTACTAAGACTTGTCGTTTTTCCAGCTTCCAGCAGCCTGAACCACTGTCGTCAGCTTCCAGGAGCCCGTCTGCTGCCCCCCCCCCCCCCCCTTACCTGAAATCATCCGCGGCTGAATTGCATGTGTCTAACGACCATCCAGGAGGTTCCAATCGGTTATTACTAATCCAACTACTTGTACAACCTGTCCAATTCAGGACAGCAAGCAGTCCCCTTCCAAAAGCCAACCTGCGACCTGACATATGCTTCCAGCCGCCTAGAGCACAAATTGATGCCTTCAGGTGCTGTAACATTGTAGAGCACAACTCCAACAATCAATCAGAGAGTTCTTATCCGCAGGCAAGCCCTCTGCATTCAATTCAAGCATGAAGCTGAGGTAAATCTTCATAGTTTGGTTTTACTTGCTCATGTTAGTTCTAATTTGTTGGAATTCATACAAATCGGGACATATTCTAAAATTTTCAGTTAATCATTTGTTCTATTTGACGTTGGTATTCACCGAGTATTTAATTAAAGCACTATCACTTCAACTATTACTTGACCTTGTTTGCTTCTTTTGAAAGCTTGTGCATGTGTGCAAATTTTGCTTATAATTTCAAATTTGTCGCAATTTTCTGTTGTGTTATAGCATGAGTATTGCATTAATTGTATATCACCCCATAGGAGAACCTTTTTCGTCTTAAGTATTAGTCTTTTAAGGATCTCTGAGAAGAGAGGGACACGTAAGGGGATCTTGCCCTCAAGAGTTGAGATAACAAGCATGTCATCAACATCCGGTCGATGAGCACCAGTTTTCTCCATTCCCTTCAACCATGACCACCACTACAGCATCATTGCACGACCACTTTGACAAGATGGAACACAACATGGTTGACTTCTTCAACATGATGCGTGAAACTCACCCCCGACTAGTTCCCTTCCATCAGACACAAAACCTAACTTCTTTCATTGCTTACCGCACAACCTCCATGCACCTTGAAGCAACCAGCAGTCGACTAGTCCAGCAAACATCCTATTTTCTCGACAACAGTCCAACTGGCGTCCCATGAAACTCCCTCCAAAGTACTTCCACTGTACCGGCCACCAATTGAAACCCCATCCAATCCCACCCTCTGTTCTCAACCACATTTGCATCTCTTGCAGCCGCCCATTTGGTCACCCACAATCGCCCTAACAGGGTTAGTCATGCCACAATTCTCATCTTTCACTATTTAACCATTGCATGCACTTTCCATCGACTCCATGCCGACTGAAAATCCATGTCGGTCTCACGGTCAACTTTTGATAACAACACAGGTTGTCATGATGTGACATGTCCACCGCGACAACCATATAGTATGGATCCGGCCAGGCCCCACAGCATTTAGCCATCACAACTTTAGTATTATAAGATCATATAATAAAGAAACGTCAACATAACCAACATTTTCAAAGCACATCGAAAACAAAACCCAAAAGAGATTGTCTATATTTACTAAAACATATACAAATGTCCTTTGCCATATGACCTTACAAGCATATTATCGATGTCATATCAATAAAACTAAACTCCTAAGCTACCTTGGCATGCATGCCGGCAAAATACGCAAAGGAGAAGTACATCATAGAGGAGGAGGAGAACCATTTCACGAGTATTTGGCATTTTAGTCAGCTAGCGTGCTCCAGCATTGGAACCTTACCATGTAACGTGGACAACAAAAATGGTTCACGAGGGTCAGCTAATGAGCTGACCACAACTACGTAATAACTCCCCTTCTCCCGGAATTCATAGCGGACCCCGGCGAACAACATCACCCGGCAAGTCAACGCTTTGCATAAAACATGAAAACATATAAACATGCATATCAAGGATTAATCTATGTCACAAACAACCACATCTCTAAGTTGAGCATTAAGGAAATGGGGTCTAATATGCAATATGAATGCAACCGAGTAATTCCCACAACACCCTAAGCATGTGTATGAGTCTAACACACCATAAAAGAGTTGAAATCAAGTCAGTATATATGTGTATGCGTTGTTTGTATTTTAACACTCATAAAGGTGTTTTAGTCTTGTATGTGTTATTCCCGTACTCTATATATAAGAGTATAGGGTTGTTTAATGGCATCATCATTCGATTGCATCTCTCAACTTGGTATTAGAGGAAAAAAATGCGAGTCGGCCTAATCCCGCATATATCTCTCTCGTTCGACCCTGCCGCCGTTCCCCGCTTCGCTTGACGCTCCGCCCGACGCCTCCTTCTGACATTTTGTCTCGCAATCCATGGTGAGTCGCGGCTCTCCCACCGACGTATGAGCACGCTGAAGGAGTCGACCGCCCCTCCTCATGATGTGTGTTCTGTTCCGTCGTTCCTGTTCTTGATCTGGTGGTTTTAGCGCCGGCAGATCCAGCGCAGGCCGTTCCTGCTCTTTCAGATCCGGTAGATCCAGCGACGGGCCCTGTTCCCGCTCCTGTTCTTGTTGCTCTTTTAGATCTGGTAGCTCCTGTGATAGGACTGTCGTCCCGTAGGCTCCTGCTGCTCCGTCTTCCCAGACATCTAGTCGTGCCCAGTTGTTGTATGTCTTTCCATTCTTTCGGTGCCAAGTCCAAATCGAGATCCATTGTGATGGTGTTCTTCTGATCCAGTAATCATCCTGGAGGCACCTGCTGCTCCGTCTTCCCGGACGTCTAGTTGTGCCCTGCTGTTGTATGTCTTTCCGTTCTTTCGGTGCCAAGTCCAGATTGAGATCCATTGTGATGGTGTTCTTCTGATCCAGTAATCGTCTGGGTTTTTTTTGTTCTGTTTTTTCTCATGGATGATTCTTCGGCTGCTATTGATTCTTCATCGCCGAGTGTTGTGGCTTCCCGGATGGGTGATCCCCAGCGGCTCTCTGGTCATGCTGGCTCTCTGGTCCATGTACACCTCCTCTGCTAGACCTCCATGAAGGAATGCACTCTTCACATCTAGTTGTAGCGACCATCCCCCGTTCACTGTCAGGCTGATGAGATTCCTAACAGAGCTCATCTTCGCAGCCGGTGCAAACGTCATGTCGTAATCGATGTCGTAGGTCTGGTTGTACCCCTTGGCCATCAATCGAGCTTTGCAGCGCTCAACTTGACCATCTGGGTTCTGCTTTACGGTGAACACCCACTTGCACCCAACGGCCTTCTTGTCTTTTGGCAGCCATGCCAGCTCCCAGGTCTTATTCTTCTCAAGCGCCCTCATCTCTTCCTTCATTGCTGCCTCCCACTTTGGATTGTCTTTGGCGACCTGCCAATTGATAGGTACAATAACACTATCCAAAGATGCAATGAATGCTCCGTGTGTGGGGGAGATATGATCGTAAGAGACAAAGGACGCAAGGTCCCAACCGTATCTATTAGGAGGATTTCCTGCATTGTTGTGAGTAGTCTTCCGTAACATAAGAGAAGTAGGGAGAGGAGAAAGGATATCACCTGAGGCTTGTGTAGGTGTAGGTGTTCCAGGAGAGGGGGCGACGCAGGCAAGGGACTAGGAGCAAGACTGGGCACCGACCCTGGATCTGGTACTGCTGGAGGCTTCCTCCTTCTACTGTATGTCAGCAGTTCCCACTGAGTCGTAAGTCTCACACCTTGCCTCTGCTCCTCAATCTCCTTCTCCTCCTCATCACTCTCCTGCTCCTCCGCAGATTCTCCCTGCCATACTCTCAGATCTGTCACCAACATCTCTCTTTCTAGCATCGCACTTTCTTTATCTGGCGAGTCTAATGTAGGTAGGACTCCCACTTGCCAGTAGTACTGTTCTAGATCTCTAAAGTAAACATCCATGCTCACAAAGCATTTTTTCTCCACTGGGCTCCAGCACATATAACCCTTTTTGAGTATGAGAATAGCCCACAAACATACACTTGACTGCCCTTGCATCAAGCTTACCAACACCCGGTCTGTTGTCCTTCACGAAGCACACACACCCGAATACCATCAAGGGAAGTATCCCCCCATTATGTCCTTGCAGCTGCTGACATAGAGACTTCCACCCTAGTACTTGTGATGGCATCTTGTTGATCAGCTGTACCGCTGTTAACATGGAATAACCCCATAGGCTCTGAGGTACTTTCATGTTTAACATCATACTCCTTGCCATCTTCAGAAGGTGTCTGTTCTTCCTTTCTGCCACTCCGTTCTGTGCAGGTGTGTAGGCACAGGTGGTCTGGTGCACTGTCCCATGAGTTGATATGTATTCCCTCATTGTCTTGTTGGTGTATTTTGTCTCATAGTCTGACCTTAGTACCTTAATCAAAGCACTATATTGTGTCAGTACCAGCTTATGGAAATCTCGGAAACAGGTGAATACATCACTTTTGATTTTCATCAAATACAGTCATGTAACACGAGATGCACAATCAATGAAAGTAACAAAATACTTATAACCATTTAAAAAGCTTACAGTACAAGGTCCCCAGACATCAGAATGAATAACATCAAAAATAGAAGAACTTCTTCGGCCCGTACTAGCATACGAACTCCTAGTAAGCTTGCCTAAATCACATGTATCACACACCAATTTTGTTTTATTTGCTGCATCAAAAATAGTAGAAAACAGCCTAGCTACAGTCCTGAAGGAGGGGTGCTCCAACCGTCTGTGATGGAGTATTAGCATATCCTCTGCACTCATCTTCTGTCATCCACCTCTCGTTGTCTCTATCACAGAGATCAGAGCCGCATCCAGTCCTTCCCAATCCAGATACCACAGCCCATCATGCCAAATCTCAGTCTCAAGTATCCGCCTCGTCCCTTTCTCCTGCAAAGTCACCTTAGAGATATCAAAAGAAACAACACATCGCAGCTGAATAATTATGAAACTAATGGATAAAAGGCTAACTTGGAAAGGAGCATGCAAAACATTGGAAAGTGTTACCGAACCTGAGCAATTAACAGTACCCTTACCGACCACTGGCTGGAACGTACCGCCCGCCGTCTGGATGTTATCTGTCGTGGCTAGACGGGTATAGGAGGAGAACTCGCCTACATTTCCTGTCATATGCGGGATGCGCCTGAGTCGATGATCTAGTCTGATGCCCTGAAAGAAGATATAGACGCCAGTGCGAGAGATCCATTAGAAGGTGGGTGGGTTAACATAGCGACCCCCCCCCCCAGCTCCCTCTCTGCTCCCCTCACTCGACTGCTTCCTCTTAATACCCTCCATCATGCTAAGTAGGGTCTGCTCCTCCTCTGTATAGATAACGTCAAATTCCTCCGCACTCTCAGTCATACCCAAATTGGCCTGATAGCCTCCTCTACCACCACGGCCACGACCACGACCACGTCCTCGTCCACCACCCGAATCTTACTCCTTGGACGGCTTGGATCATGCGTGTCTCAGGTGGCCGACCTCACCACAGTTGTAGCACTGTCGGATTTCTTCCCTCTGTCCAGTAATACCAGGAGCCGTAACCGCTAGTGCAAACTTCACAGGTATGGACCCTCCTGTCCCTGCCTGCAGTTTGAGACGCATCTCCTCCTGAATCATAGCAGAGATGACCTTCGTGAGGGTAGGAATCGTCGTACCCGACAAAAGTAGAGCTCTCCGTTGATCGAACTTGTCATCTAACCCCTTCAGGAACTTCATCATTCTTTCCTCCACGATGATTTTGGAAGCCCAACACCATGGATCACTGCAACACATCCCACCAAAGGCGTGATAGTAGTCCACCCATAGTCGCTCCAACTCGAAGGCTTACTCCTACACCGTTTTCTCCCCCTGAACAGTGTCATCGATTTATCCCTTCACCTGAAAGACCCGCAGAATGTTCCTCACACCATCATGTGTTTTTCAGCTTGTCCCAGACCTCCATGATTGTCTTGAGACCATCTACCGTGGCGGCAATCGATGGAACAACCGAGCTAATAAGCCACATAAATACGGTCATATGGGCCGACTCCCACTCATATCCCACCGAGTTCTCTAGTTTCTTTAACGTCCCTGTCAGAAAACCCCCAACTTTTTTTGTTGTCAGGATCTTCTTCACACGACGTGACCAACTCAGGTAGGTCGTCGGTCCATCTATCTTAAGATCAATCGGTGGAAGTTCCAGCTTCGTCGGCCGTTGCGATGAACCCAACACCCTCAACAATGTGGCCAACTCGTCCGGGCCCAACATCTTGAATACGTCCGTCACCGTTCCCTCCTTCGGCTCCATGGATCAACTTCCTACCGATCATTGTGTCTCGTTCGGTATTACAATATACATCGGCTTGCCCTGGATCCGATCACCGCATCCTGAGGGATGCTAGGAGGTACGGAGACACGAGAAAGATTTGCTAGGGGCGGCGGCACGGGTACAGGAAGCCACAGTACAAGGTGGGCAGCCGGAACCCCCTAAGGTTTTCAGCAGTGTGCCTTCCCCTTCCCACGGCTCCCTGGAAGCAGCAAACTGCAGCCCTAGAGGCGGGATCCTCCGATCAGGAGAAGGCCAGGGAGCGGACAGCTTCCTCCCGGCGACAAAGCGGACGGCCTCCTCTGGCAGAGGAGGCGTTGGCGACGGAGAGGCAGAATCAAGCGGGCAACAGTGGCAGCGGCGAGCTTCGGACGAGTGGGCGTCGGCGGAATCGGCGAAATCGAGCGAGCTTCGGACGAGACGGAATCGAGCGGGCGTCGGCTGTGCTCTGATACCAAGTTGAAAATAAAACTCTAATTTATTAAGGCAACAACTTGGCTATTTATAGCCTACAACTCAAATTACATATTACAACACATTCTGCTCTGATATTACACTAAATCATGTGCATCAAACTTAAAATCAATTGATTGTGTGTAGAGGAATTCATGATATGTAAAGTGCACAAAGTATTGATGTGAGACATTCTCAACAAACTTCATAACAAAGATAATTTCATCTAGAAAACCAAGCAAAATTAAATACCCGCCACGATGTTGGTGATGGAAGTTCAATTAAGAACTTTTTATCTAGATGGTCGGGTGTTCTATCCCCGATCGCAACAACACGCCGTGTTGTAGTCGGCCCAGAGATAGGTTGGGGTGTACAGACTGCAGTCTTGATAAATCCTCCATTGTGAGACATCAGGGTAGGCCCCCTTGTGGGACTCCATGGTGGAAGGCAGGTGGATTCCTGTCATGCATCATAAAAGTGCACTTTTATGATGCAGGAAAGGAATCCTCCTGCCTGACAACCTGGATTCCCACTGGGGGGGGTCACACTGGAATCCACCGGGGCGGCTTTAAATCAAGGTTGCAGCTCATACACCCAAACCCGTCGCCAGCAACGTCCATAGGTGTGGTAGGTTGGTGATGGGAGTTCAACTGAGAACTCTTTATCTAGGAGGTCGGGTGTTCGATCCCCTGCCTCAACAACCTACCGCACAATGGCGGGTGCTGGGGACGGTTTGAAGTGTACGGAATGCAGCCCTGATTTAAAGCCACCCTGGTGAATTCCAGGGTGGGTCCCCTGGTGGGACTCCAGGGTGACAGGCAGGTGGATTCATGTCCTGCATCACCGTCCCTCCAATTAACCACAAAAAACATTTAACAAAATCAATGGGAGTGCATCTGCAAAGATAATATGAAAATTTTGTTTCGATAACTAGAAACTGCACCTGCACTAGTACTGTCGTGAGAGGAAGAGGAGGTGAACAAGCAGCTGCTCCATGTACTAAAGCTTGAGTCATCCTATTAAATTCTCTTCTGATTTGTTCTTCTTCATAATGCAACGAACAAACCTGCAATTGTTTACGGCAAGCTAACCATGAAAAATTAACTAGAGTGATATTAGACCAATTACTATTTTTAAATTCTTAGAAATTTCTCAGGTAAATTGTAAAATTTTGCATATTTCTGTATGAATGAGCATAAAAACACATTAAACCAACTATTCCCATATATGAAATGTATTTTTTAGACAAACATACCTGAACTATAAGCATGACCTCTGCAATGTCAATACCTACACTTTCATGAGCCACTTGACTAAAACATCTTCCCTCCCTAACCTAAATAGCCAAGGCTAAAAATATTACTTATTTTTTCAAGCATTTTGGTGAACAATTAGTCCAATGTGATTAAAGAAAAATTTTAAACAATAAACAGGCATGAAGAAATATATACAGAATAATGGTTAAGGTGAATTTGAAAATATGCAACAATCACCCAACATGTTCACTTTACCGTGAATTGTCGCCAAAATCCACTATTATCGATTCTATTCCAAACAGGGAGTTCTGAGGACTGTATGAAATCTTGAAAAAGCCTAGCATATTTGCAAGACAATCTGGAGATATTTGGACAGTTGTGAGGTTCTTCTACAGCTGTCACCCCGTTTCTGAAACTCAACTAAAGTAGTCAGAAGCTGCAAGATTATTTTCCTTCTTTTCATCTACAAGTCAGTGGTGCTTGTGTGACAACCTGAAATTTCCAAGCATAAACCCCACGGTCTGTTTGCCCTCTAAAGAACATCCAACTGAAAATTCGCATTTGTTCCGATAACCATCAATTATTGGAGATTCCAAAATACCTTCAAATTTGCATGGAAGACCTCCTGCAAGTGAATATGAACGTGCTAAAATTCAGATGATACTCAAGAAGAGAACTAAACATTGTACAATCAAAAATGTGTGAAGATAGAGGTTTCATCATTAAAATAAGTGTCAACAATAAGAATTGTTTACCCAGAATTCAGTGGCAACCTCCTGCAAGACAGGATCAACCTGAAAAAGTATCTTCTCTCCAGGCGAACTCACGTCAAGACTACGCACATACCAGGACTCCAACCACAGCTTGTGCGAGTACAACCATCGTACTCGCGGAACGCACTAATTCTGTTGGTGTACGTGCAAACTCTGTTGCTAACTTTGTTGGAGTGCGCGCAAACCCTGTTCGAGTATGCGTTAACTCTATTGGAGTACTCGCTAACACTGTTGGAGTATGCGCTAACTCTGTGGGAGTACGTGCTAATTCTACGTTATTGAAGTATGTGTGTCGTTGTTGGAGTATACGCAAACTATGTTGGCGTAGGCGCTAACTATGTTGGAGTAGGCGCTAACTCTTTTGAAGTACGAGATAACTCTCTTCTCTTTGAAGAGTGCAAGCGGGCAGCCCTTGTTTATGCAAACTGCCTGCGGGCAGGACCCCAATTTCTATAAATAGGGGGTGAGCAGTAATCGAGCGAACTGTTTTTTTGTTCACGAGAACTCTCTCCAAAGAAGTGTTGGAGAACTCTCTGAAAGCAGTGTTAGAGAACTGATGCAACCCACGTCGCGAGTTTTTATTTATTATTAGTGTACCTGTATTTTTATTATTGTAGCGCACGCTTTTACGCATTTTTGGATTATTGTGTAGCGTCGAGTTATATCGCGCATGTTATTTGTGCTTGGGTAATTTTGTATCGCGCATGTTGTTCACGTAATTTTTGTTTGGCTCGTTGGTGTGACCGACCAACGAGACCATAAATGCATAGGTCCAGTATTTTAGGAGATTGGTTAATTAGGGCAAGCTAGAAATAATTAACTATAATTTATAAGTTTTCAAAATATAATTCCCTTTGAGAGCCCTATTTAAAATTTCTCTTACTTTTGCCCACTTGAAAGCTCATTCCCAAAAGCCCACGTAACTCCTACATGAAACCCTAAACCCATCCTTTAAAAGCAAACCCCTCCTAACCCTAATCGGTGGCTGGAATAGAACGAACAGTGAGTTTAACTCGTTGTTGTCGTTCTCCCAGCGCAGCCCCCCCAAACCTGCGATCTTCCCTCACTTCCAGCTCGACGGAAGCCCTCGACGGACGTCCTCAACACAAGCCCCCTCCCCGTCCTGCCCCGGCGCCGTCTCTGGAGCTCCTTCCAGGAGACGACGGGCCCTCCCGTCCTATTTTATTCGAGTTCGTCGCCACTGCGACTGCAGGTCTTCCGACAGTTTCAACATTGTCTTCCACGACGTCCCGGAGCACCAGCACCTCTGTCTCCCAGCCGGCTCCAACAACGTCACCATCGGATTTCTCTTCCAGTTGTGTGACTCCTCCCAGTCCTCGACGGGTCAACTGACTTCTTCTCCAGCGACCACTTGGTTTACCCGAGCCATGGCAGAGACTTCTCGGGAGTCCAATGTATTGCAGCAACCTACATCCCGTCAGTGGACGTGTTAGCCTCTGTCACTCCATCCCGTGGTATACCTCTCCACCTCCCTCGCTCTCAACCACTAGTTATTTGTGCTTATGTTATTTAAATGAATAGTAATTATGAAGAGCTTGCCCTAGTTAATTCCATCTCCTGATTACTGTTCATTTTCATATTCGTGCTTTTGACTTCACTTATTTGTTATGTATGTGGATTTAGTATTTGTGATGTTATCATGCACATGCGGTAGCCTTGCGTTCGCGACGACGCCTTGACCGTTTAGTTCGTTAAAATAGCCCACGAAGTTGCTTCGCGCCACAATTATTTTAAAAGATCTCATTTTTATTATCTGTCAAAAAACTACACCCCCACTTTGGTTTACATCAGTTTGGTATCAGAGTATTCGATTCACTTCTACCATGGATCGGTCAATCCGTCGATCTTAATTTTTCTATATTAAAAAAAATGTGTGATTTAGATGCGCGTATTAAAGCTTTGCGGAAAGCCGTTGAGTTCGTCACTGCAGAACCCAAGCAGAATCTGAGTGGGTTGTGCACCTCTGTTCACAACCTAGAGACTACAATGTGCATGCATTATGCTGCTCCTGCATACCTCCACACTTCATACCACATAGTGGAGCCCGAGGTTAGGTCTTTCGATAGTCCTCTGTCACGCCTCGTCAGTCTCACGACGAGCGCCTTAGTCTCACTCACCCCCATCGTTACACTCCCTTCAGTCGAGAGGTTCTTCATGAGCCCCTGCTCCAGGAAGAAGAGCTTTCTCCTATCTTTATCACCCCGACTGAAGTCGTGACATCACTTGTCTCTACTATAGCACCCCCTTCAATCAAGAAGTTTCTTCTCGAGCCCCTACTCCAGGAAGAAGAGCTTTCTCCCACTTTTACCACGCTAGATGAAGTCGTGGATCCACTTGCCTTTAGGACAACACCTATTTTAGCAACTGAGTTATTTTTTGAGCCCCCGCTTTCAGAAGAATTTATTAGTGACGTGACACTCACCTCGAATCACACAGACTCGCTTTCTCTTCTCCCTGAGAAGTTGGCTAGTGATGAGACCCTCATCTTAGGAAAGATCGTTCGTCATATGTCATGGCCTTCTTCGCACACTACCACCACAAACCCTTGAGCCCACAGACGTTGTGCTTGGTGGCCACTCTCTAGTGTCATTAGAGTCGCTACCTCATGTGGAATTTATTTTTGGTGAGCACGCCTTTTGTTCACGGCACTTCCCATTGGTTTTAGGCGCACACGTTGAGTCACCACATCACTACCGTTTGAGTTCTGACACTTCTAGGTCTATTCGTATTGAGAGAGCCGAGACGGTACTTAGATATTTTACTCCCCATCGGGACACCCGTTTCAAGGGATTTTTATGGAAAATTTTACATGTTAAATTTGGGATCTGTTTAAAATTTTGTGACTTGAGCGGAATTTCATCAGGCGAAATTAGAACGATATTCGATCCGGGTCTAACAGACGTTCGTAGGTGTCTATCGGACGAGAGTATGTTGCGTTATGAGTTACTGATTCCACGGGCTGATTCTACTTGCTTCCTGTTCTCCCTACTGCCACATGTTTTCCCCACACACCGCCCCCGTCATCCTCTGAAAGCTCTAATAATTACTGTTTAATTAAATATTAGGCATGAAATTTTGACTAATGGATTGCGAGTTTTTGGGATAAGAGATTACTTCCAGGTTTTGGGTAAGAGTCCTGGCATCAGCAAGACAGTATGCAACATCTCTCAGATCGACATTTGGACTCTCTACATGCTGGTTACATCGAGTCTCGACGGGGTCGAGCTCTTTCAACCCTGGAAGAATTGATGCAACCCGCGTCGCGAGTTTTTATTTATTATTAGTGTACCTGTCTTTTTATTATTGTAGTGCACGCTTTTGCGCATTTTTGGATTATTGTGTAGCGTCGAGTTGTATCGCGCATGTTATTTGCGCTTGCGTAATTTTGTATCGCGCATATTGTTCGCATAATTTTTGTTTGGCTCGTTGGTGTGACCGGCCAACGAGACCCTAAATGCATAGGTCCAGTATTTTAAGAGATTGGTTAATTCGGGCATGCTAGAAATAATTAACTATAATTTATAAGTTTTGAAAATATAATTCCCTTTGAGAGCCTTATTTAAAATTTCTCTTACTTTTGCCCACTTGAAAGCCCATTCCTAAAAGCCCACGTAACTCCTACATGAACCCTAAACCCATCCTTTAAAAGCAAACCCCCCCCCCTAACCCTAATCGGTGGCTGGAATAGAACGAACAGTGAGTTTAACTCGTTGTTGTCGTTCTCCCAGCGCAGCCCCCCAAACCTGCGATCTTCCCTCACTTCCAGCTCGACGGAAGCCCTCGACGGACGTCCCCAACGCAAGCCCCCTCCCCGTCCTGCCCCCGCGCCGTCTCTGTAGCTCCTTCCAGGAGACGACGTGCCCTCCCGTCCCATTTCCTTCGAGTTCGCCGCCACTGCGGCTGCAGGTCTTCCGACAGTTTCGACATCGCCTTCCACGACATCCCGTAGCACCAGCGCCTCTGTCCCCGGCCGGCTCCAGCAACGTCACCACCGGATTTCTCTTCCAGTTGCCCGACTCCTCCCAGTCCTCGACGGGTCAACTGACTTCTTCTCCAGCGACCACTTGGTTTACCCGAGCAATGGCAGAAACTTCTCGGGAGTCCAATGTATTGCAGCAACCTACATCCCGTCAGTGGACGTGTTAGCCTCCGTCACTCCATCTCGTGGTATACCTCTCCACCTCCCTCGCTCTCAACCACTAGTTATTTTGTTCTTATGTTATTTAAATGAATAGTAATTATGAAGAGCTTGCCCTAGTTAATTCCATCTCCTGATTACTGTTCATTTTCATATCCGTGCTTTTGACTCCACTTATTTGCTATGCTTGTGCATTTAGTATTTGTGACATTATCATGCACATGCGGTAGCCTTGCGTTCGCGAGCGACGCTTTGACCATTTAGTTCGTTAAAATAGTCTGCAAAGTTTCCTCGCGCCACAATTATTTTAAAAGATCTCATTTTTGTTATCTGTCAAAAAACTACACCCTCACCTTGGTTTATCAAGAACTCTCTTTGGAGCAGTCTTGACGAACTCTCCTACGAAGTGTTGGAGAACTCTCCCTAAGGCAGTCTTGGTGAACTCTTCAGAGAAGTGTTAGAGAACTATCTCTAAAGCCGTCTTGGACTCTCTATAGAGCGGTCTTGGCGAACTCTCTATAGAGCGGTCTTGGCGAACTCTCCTGAAAAGTATCCTCTCTAGAGCAGTCTTGGCGAACTCTCTAGAGAAGTGTCAGAGAACTCTCCACAATAGTGTTGAAGAACGCTCCCCGGAGCAGTCTTGGAGAACTATCCAGAGATGTGTTGGAGAACTCTCTCCAAATAAGTCTTGGCGAACTCTCTAGAGAAGTGTTGGAGAACTCTCTCCAAAACAATCTTAGCGAACTCTCCCGGGAAGTGTTGGAGAACTCCTTCTGGAACAGTGTTGGAGAACTCTCTCCCGAACAGTGTTGGAGAACTCTCTCCCGAACAGTGCTGGAGAACATTGTAAAGCATGTTTTTGAGCTTTGTTAAGATAGTGTCAGAAAGACTTTTACTATTTCTAATCTGGCATAACCCAAACATTCAATCACTAACATCAAACACAACTAAAGGTTCGTGTTGTGCGATATAAAGCATCTCCGTCTACGGCACCCCTTTCTCCCTCCTTGTCATTGATAACCCAAAGTATTCTTTCACCCATAGTATCTCCCAAGTCCCACCTATCTCATTTCCCGTTGGGTGTGGAGTTGATGCACTTATTCCCTAACAACACAAACACACGACCTTCAGATTGGGGTGATTTTTTAATAGTATGTTACAATGAGTAAGAGAGACGCAGAAGAAAAGTTGCCTGAGGATTCTCACAACAAATTTTAGGCAGCCATCAATAGAAGTGAGTTCAACATTGTACTATCCACAGTAGCACGATTTTCAAGCAGGCCGAGTCTCTCATCCAGGTGGTACAATGACGGCAAGGGGAGAATTCTTCTCACTCAACCTTATGCTGGTTATTACAACCATGTTTCTAAAAATCGCCATGAGTTTATCCGACTAATACCACAACATAGGAAGAACTTCTGTCATCAATGTCCATCTGCACCATGGACATTCAAATAAATAAGGAGGTCACGATCTCGCTCCCCTCCTCGGAACAGGCCTGCACAACCTCTACTACAAGCCATATATCCTACACATATACAGGCCCAGCCCATTGAATCCCATGCTCCTCCTCGTATACTTAGATCTGATGATGTTTGAGAAGAATATACTGACCTGATCCTTCCCATGGAGAAGGTCGTTCACACCATCCAGAACCAGCCAGGTCTCAGGAAACCTCCACCTTTGAAGGATGGAAATGGAAGTTGCAATAAGACACCCTTCTACTGAGTTCCACAGGAATGTTGGCCATGACACGGGGAGTTGTCGAGCTCTCCAAGATCTGATTGGGAGATTACTAAAGGCAGGCAAGCTACAGAAGCACACATTACCTGAAAATCTGATGTTAAACCATTTCCATCAAGGCAAAGAAGTAACGGAAACACCTTCCCCAGATAATAGGAGTACGTAGAGCAAGAAGGTGTGGGCAACGGCACCCTCAATACCCGAAGATGCTTGTGTGTTTGGAATTATTTGCACTTTTTCATTTTATTTCCTTGTACCAGCTGTAATAGTTATCTGCTTCAGCGGACATCAATCATTACAAAAAGCCTTTGACAGTTAGATTTATCTTACTTCAAGTTTGTATATTTTCTTCTAAACATTCTTCAATGCTTACTTGAACCCTCATGCATTGTGATCCCGGGATCTAATCTCGCAGAGGACTTTAAGAAGTTGAATCCTATAGACATTATCGCTAGTGCCTACTTGAACCTACATGAATTGATATCTCTCGGTAGTAACACTAACACCCACCAAGACCACAACTCAACTGGAATTGAATTGTGGTTGTGTAGTGGTAGTTTGATCCCAACTCTCGCGATGGTCTTTAGGCACCCGGATCTCTCGTCGATATATGTCACACAATTAGATCGGTTGTGGTATTCATTTCTCTCTCTAGAATTGTTCGTGACTTGCAAATGTGGTATGTTGATCGGAGTGACCGACCAGCTCAGTCGCGCATCAACAGAGATATCACCGACACTATGAAACCTTTCTGAGGACAAGCTGTAAGGCATGAACTTTTGTGCCGAATTATATAAAATTAAGTATTATATTTTAATCTACTAATAGAAAGAATAAAATACTTCCCCAATGATGAAAATAACAACGATCAGAGACGATTAGACGTCCCATATTTAATTTTACGCTGCCTTTGCTTTAGTTTTACTTACCATATATGTATGGTTGGTGTATACGAGAGTGGAGTTGAATTTTTATAGCTGGGTCTGCTGAGAAATACAATAGCAACATATTTATTATTAATGTCAGAAAATTGAATATGTATTAAGAGCTGATTATCATTAAGGGCATCAGGTTGTACAAAATTTCCATTTACACCCCTCTGAAGCATTAGTCTGTGCTGGGAAGAGTTAGGGCATGTGATTCTTCTTCGTCCTGCACAACAACTTCTCTTCTTGTCGTCGGTGCTGGGAGAGCTCGAGAAAAGCTGTTTCCCTCTTCCTTTTGCGACATTGTTGCTGTTTCTGGGCGGTTTGGTGCTTTTGATCAGCAGTTTTATGCTTTCAATTATCCACTCTGAGCTCTTCTTTCATCCCTCTCCAGCTCCCCCCTGATGCAGTGGTAGGTTGACTCGGGGTGGACTTACTAAATGCAACCTAATATGCGATGAAAAATATTATGAGTATGCAAGAGTAGTCCGATTTAAAAAAAAATTTACAGCCGTAATTAATTAGTATAAAATCTAGCAGCTAAACAAGAAATCACAAACTTTGTTGATTAAAGAGAACAAGTGAAATTGCAGACGAACGAAGCGCAGTTATTATTAAGTGTTTGCAGAATAAGCTCCGCAAGTGGTACGAAAAATGATCTAATAGCACAATACGATAAAAGCCACCACAATATGAGTTGCCAATGTAAAAACTAAAAGAAAGTGACTTTACCACAGTTCGCACATGCAGGCGGCGGCAAATGATGGTTGTTGGAGGGCATCCAAGGTTACTGTAGCGTCGGAACCGGCTGAATTATAGTGGATCCACGACAGGGAGAAAGGATTTGGGGAGAAATAGAAGTTACTGACGGGGTGAGGCCGACTGGAAGGGAAAGGAAGGGTTGTGGATTTGAGTAGGGTTTGCGGGCTGGATGAGGACTGGGGCTGTAGTAGGGATTTGCGGGCTGGTTGTGGACAGGGGCGGATGTAGGGATTTTCTGGTGGGTAGAAGGCTGACAGGAGGAGGGGGGGTAAAGGCCTGGGTGTTGGGCGACTTCTGGAGGGTCGTAGAAGAGGGGAAGGGCTTCGGGTGGTCCGGCGGTGGGAGAGGAGGGGGTGATTTTTTGCCGGAACAGGAAGATCGGCTTGGTAGGGATGTGGCTTGGGAAATGGCGGGTTGGACGGGGAAGATAAGGAGGCGGGGTCAGGGAAGATGAGGGAGGCAGGATTTACGGTGGTAGGACGGAGAGAGGGACGGAAAGGGAGGCGAGGTTGTGTTGGCGTCGCACCAGCGCGAGGGAGTCGCACCGAGAGGAAGAATGAGCGGATCCGGAAAAGACTCCAAACCCTCAATGCCCCCTCAACCGGATGTCTGCCCTAATTATAATCATTGCCTGCATTTTAAAACATCATGATAAAACCACTTAAACACTCGAATCGGACGGCTCGTAATGTCCGGCCCGATCGGGCATCAACAACAACTCAAAATATAAAAAGTCCTATATGAATCTGACTCGGCTCGACCATCCGGACGCAACTACGGACTCTGATCATCCACCTGGGCAACGGATCACCGCCTCCTGTGGGTATATGCGTGTGTCGGTCGTGGCGCGCCATCAACTCCCCCGGCTTGAAAGCACTCATCTCTGATGACTGAAGATGGTCATTCTCGTTGTGTAGCCGTGGGGTGAGTCTCTCGAACTCCTCTGAAGAAATCCATGTAGCAGCGTGTAGCGACTGACCGCTCCAACGGACAAGATAGCGCACAATATCTTGTCCGCCTGCGGTGTAGTAATCGTGGCCGATGATCAGAAAAACACCGTCGTAGAACTAGATGGCACTAATGTAACTCTGTTTGGCAGTAATGTATCTTCGTTTGGCAGTAATGTATCACCGTCTGACAGCTGTGTTGGTGGAACCGTCGATGGTGTAACGCGATCCTGAGGGCGCGACTCTACGGGTGGCAACAAAGAGGGACTGGTGGAGGCAATAGGAGGTGAAGGCTCGGGTAGAGGGGCTATGGGAGATGAAGGCTCGGGTAGAGGTGTGGAAAAGGGGTCCACGTACACGTGCTCCTTGTAGTAAAGAGTTAAATCCTCGACGTTGAATACTCGGTTGATGCCCATACCATGAGGGATATCTATCCCATATGTGTTCGTACCAATCTGATGTACAACTGTATAGGGGCGCATTCTGTGTGCGCTTAATTTCTTTGTTGGTCCTTGCGGGACCCTCTCAGCTCGAATGTGAATCAATACTTGTTCTCCCGCCTCAAAGATTTGTTCTCGCATGTGTCGGTCTGCTTGATCCTTATAATAATAATTACTAGCTGTAATTTTATTATGGACCGACTCATGAAATGCATGCACATGTCGAGTAAAAGACTTTGTGGACTCGTGGGAGTGATGCAAATCATACGATGGACTCAATTCATGCAACATAGGAGAGTCGGATACTAAATAAGAACAACCATGCAAATTATGCAACAGATGCAATTGGCTGGTGACTGACATGACAGACGGACAAAATGCGTACGTATTGTAGCAGTGAAGCTCCTTAAGGATGGGTGGTTTATCTGGAGGCTCTTTGGGAGGGGTGTAGAAAAACTTATTAAGCATACGGGGACCATCCAACTAACTAACTGAAATATCGACAGTGAGTCGCAAGATCAGGATATACAAAATATCTCCTACAGGGTGCAAGTCATCATGAGGTATATCGGGTGGTCGATAGAAAAATTCAGAATGAACAATGTCATCACCCGAAGGAATGTCGTAGATGGTGAGATAATAGTGTGACGCATGGGTGTGATGGGTATCTTTCAAATGAAAAAGTCCATCAGGTTGCTCACCAAGGGGTGTCATCGCGTATGAGATGATCACTAGTACGGAAATACGACCTATCACTAAGGTGCGGGCGGGGAAGCTCGTCAAATGAGCCTTTCGGGGACTTAATCCTGAGGCGGTCAATAAAGATAGAATGGTTCCCCAAGAAGAAGGCACCAATAACAGTAGTGTCTGTGGGAACAAGTAGGACGCCCACAACAAAGTCGATGCTAGCCTCTTGAACTCCCAAGGGAGTAGTGGCTCATCTGGAGGCTTACCCAGAGGTTCAACAATGGCTTCATTAGCCTCAGTCTCGCTAGGCGTCTTGGTCGCCACCGTGGTCGCCTCACAAAACATAACCTCTGTCCCAAAACTCTCTCAAGAAATCACCCTTTCTCAAGACATGAAGGGGTCTCGAAGATCCCACACTAGCAGACGACTCGACCTTGCCCTTGGGAGGATCCCTGGGCTGGGTCGGGGTAAGGGTAATCTTTTGACCCTTGTTGAAGAATACACACGTGTTGGACCGGCCATAACACGTGGCATCACGATCATATAACCAGGGTCGTCTGAGAAGAACGTGTGCGACGTCCGTGGGAATAACGTCACACCAGACCTGGTCCTCAGTGGTCACCAGACAAATCGGTACCAAGCATCTATGTGTAACCTGGATGGTGGACTTGTCCACCCATAAAACACGGTAAGAATGTGGGTGTGGTTCGGCTGTGAATTGCATCCTATCCAACACTTTCTTCGCAATTATATTTACACAGCTCCCACTATCGATAGCGAGCTTTCAGGGGCCTTCAGCGCTCGGGAAATACGTAAAGAAAATAGTGGTGCGGGGCCAATCTTCCTCTGTACATGGGGTGTGGAGAAGGCAGCGGAGAACTCCTAACCCTAGTGATCTCTCACCACCGCTCTCCCATCCGTCCTCTACGACGGCAGTAATCTCCTCAATGGCGGTGCCCTTAGCCTCAGCGCAAGGTTCGCTCGAATCCCCAATCAGTAAAGAAAATAGTCGGACATTGCGCTGCGAAATGCCCTCTGCCAGAACACCGATAACATTGGACGCCCCCAGGCTTGGGGCCTCCAGGTACAATAACTTTTCCCACCGCGTCTGCGGGAGCGGTGTCAATAGTCGTGGCGGAATGGAGTCTCCTAGCTGTGGTGGAGTTAGGTCTGAGTAGTGACCTGCCTCGGGCAAGCAGTACGTAAATATTGCCTGTACTCTAGCGCGAGCTAAAATACCTGCTCAACCGTCTCCATACTATGGGGAATTAGTTCCCTCCGGATGTCCGCTCTAAGTCCCGCACTAAAGCGTGATGCAGTGGCCACGAGCTCCTCCATAATATCGTTGCGAACTACGAGCTCGTCAAATCGGGACATATAATCTGCAACGGAGAGAGTCCCCTGACGTAGCGCATAGAGCTGGTCTAAAAGTTGATTTTGATACGAAGCGGGGAGGTACTTATCTTGTAATCGTTGCCTCATTTCATCCCATCGGGTGATGGGGCAGTAGCCATCCCGCTCAAGTGATCTCTCGAGACTCGACCAATAAATTTTTGCCTGGCCGATCAACTTCATTTTGGCGAATCGCACTCGCCTCTCACCGTTCATCTCAAACAAGTCAAAATAGTGATCCATGTCCATGAGCCAATCACTAAATGCATTCGGGTCTAGGTGACCGTCGAAGGAAGGCGCATCAATGTGAATACGTCGGGTAATATCATCCCCCTCTGGAGTCATCCCATGGCGCGGCTCACGGTAATCACCATACTCATCATCGTAATCAAAATCATATCGCGCTCGATCTCTACAACGAGGTGGGGGAGGACGAGGCTCATCAGGAGGACGGTGATCTCTTCCTGGATCTCGCCTAAACTCGTATCCACGACAATAATTCCCTCTAGCAGAGGGAGGGGGATCTCGGCGAGGGATGTCTCTACCACACCTCTCTGGGGGAGGTGTAGCGTCTCGTGGATCCTTATGGGGCTCCTCATCTAGGGGAGGAGTCGCTCGACCTCTAGGTGTCACTAACTGATCTACCCTCGTGCTAACCCTCGCAATATCACCTCTAAAAGTTTCAAATTGGGCTCTCATCCGATCAAATCGATCGAGAACCAAAAGTTGAAACTCAGCGGGTGTCATGTCCGTCTATGAACTAGCGGTCTTATCGTCAGTGTGATTGTGACTTGACATGGACTGACGATAATCCCTACCACCAAGTAATATGAAAATGACCCCAACCTAGGGCTCTGATACCAATTTGATGCAGTGGTAGGTCGACTCGGGGTGTACTTACTAAATGCAACTTAATATGCGATGAAAAATATTATGAATATGCAAGAGTGGTCCGATTTAAAAATAATTACAACCGTAATTAATTAGTACAAAATCTAGCAGTTAAACAGGAAATCACAAACAATGTTGATTAAAGAGAACAAGTGAATTTACAGACGAACGAAAAGCAGTTATTATTAAGCATTAACAGAATAAGCTCTGCAAGTGGTACGACAAATGATCTAATAGAACAATACGATAAAATCCATCACAATATGAGTTGTCAATGGTAAACAACTAAAAGAAAGTGACTTTACCACAGTTCGCACATGCAGGCGGCGACAAATGACGGTTGTTGGCGGGCATCCAAGGTTACTGTAGCGTCGGAACCGGCTGAATTGTAGTAGATCCACGACAGGGAAAAAGGATTTGGGGAGCAATAGGAGTTACCGACGAGGTGAGGCCGACTGGAAAGGAAAGGAAGGGTTGTGGCTTTGAATAGGGTTTGCGGGCTGGATGAGGACTGGGGTTGTAGTAGGGATTTGCGGGCTGGTTGTGGACAGGGGTGGCTGTAGGGATTTTCTGGTGGGTAGAAGGCTAACTGGAGGAGGGGGAGTAAAGGCCTGGGTGTTGGGAGGCTTCTGGAGGGTCGTAGAAGAGAGGAAGGGCTTCAGGTGGTCCGGTGGTGGGAGAGGAGGAGGGGGTGATTTTTTGCCGGAACAGAAAGATCGGCTTGGTAGGGCTGTGGCTTGGGAAATGGCGAGCTGGATGGGGAAGATGAAGGAGGCGGGGTCGGGGAAGATGAGGGAGGCAGGACTTACGGTGGTCGGTCGGAGAGAGGAGGGGAAGGGGAGGCGGGGTTGTGCCGGCGTCGCACCAGCGCGGGGGTCTCGGAGTCGCACCGAGAGGAAGAAGACCGAGCGGATCCGGAAAAGACTCCAAACCCTCGATGACCCCTCAACCGGATGCATGCCCTAATTATAACCACATCCTGCATTTAAAAACATCATGATAAAACCACTTAAACACTCGAATCGGGCGGCTCGTAATGTCCGGACCGATCGGGCATCAACAACAACTCGAAATATAGAGTCTTATATGAATCTGACTTGGCTCGACCATCCGACCGCAACCACAGACTCGGATCATCCATCTGGGCAATTTAGCTGTTGAAATTTAATGAGAGGTCGGCTGCTGACTTATCATCTGGAAATGTGGGGGTTTTGTTGATCAGCAAGTGATGAGGAACCTTGGGGGGGAGGGGGGTAGGAGAGAGATGAAATAATTAGGGAAACTCATGGCCGGCTGTTAGTCTAACTCTCCCTCTAACTCTTCTTCTTCCTCTTTTACAATTTCTGAATCGGGATTTTTGGAAGGAATATGGATATGTTAATAAGTTTTAGTTGGCTGTAGGTTTTCATTTCCTTGATTTCAGTTTTGGTGTTGATTTTATAGCATTTATCTTGGATGAAATCAGTAGTGGGTGTTGACCTTCTGTTGGCTGCTCTGCTTCCTCTTCAGGTCAGCAGCTATGTGCTTAGAAAGGGGGATTCCTGTTGGGTTATGGCTGGCTGTTGCTTTTGCAAAGGCTTTTGTTTCCTATTTTTCATTGTTTCCTATTTAAGATTCGATTAATTGGATGGTTTTAAGAGTATCCACCTAGTTTCTTCCTGCCCTAGACCAGTCCTGATAAGTCAAAGTGGACATAAGAATCAAATTGAAATTATTTAACGAACAGACCTAAGTAGATGATTTTATTGATACTGCAGAGGATGACGTCCGGCGATAGATGCAACAAGAATCCTGGAAACGATAAGGGAAAAGGAAAATTTGTGGTAAGTCTTTACAGCTTTGATGATGCATATTTGAATTATTTTGAATTATGTACATGCGAAATTACTTTACTATGAGCCTACTTCCTTTGCATATGCACTGGATATTGACTGAATTGGGGAAATTCGAATCTCTAAAATTATTGATAATTATGAATTCGCTCAAATTGCAACATGGAATAGCAAGCGATGAGGAACCTGAGGGGAAAATTATATGAATATCACTTGATTCTTTTCTACTAAATAAGAGCTTATTATAAGAATTGTTAGAGATATTGTATTTTAATGTTATTGAGTTTAGTCTCACACCGCCTCTCGGTGTTGGGTGTCCTGTTGTAATCCTATTTAAAGCTCATATGTGGATGAATGAATTACACCTTCTATTCCTTTCTACATGGTATCAGAGCCAGGTTCTGAGACCTAAATTTTTTTTCCCGATCCGCTACTATTCTCCCCCTTCCCGGACCCATCCTTCCACGACCACGACCTGATAGGGCTCACGAGAATAGCCTTTCCCCTCGCTCCCGTCGAAGGAATCGTCGTCTGATTCCGGATACGGGAGCGGGACCTTCTCCTGACGGCTTCGTCGGCTTTCTCCTGACAATTGCGCCAACTGCTCCCGCCGCCGCCGCCCTGTGTTGCTTCCGCCTGCGCCATTGACGGCTCCTCCGGCTTCCATCAGCGACATCGACGATCCCGTCGGCTCCCCTCTGCATCGTCGACGTCGATGCCTCTGCTTCCAGCTTCTCTCGGCGTCTTCATCGCTGCTGCTTTCGCCTGCGTCATCCTCTGCCTCCGTCGTTATCTTCTCCCGACGTCTTCGCCGCCGATGCTGTCGTCTCTGCTTCTCCCGACAGTTTCGTCGTCTTCTTCTGACGGCTCGGCTTCCGTCGCTGCTTCTCCCGACGGTTGCTTTTCTCTCCGGCTACTGCTTCTTCTCCGGCTGCTCTGCATGCTCCTGCTGCCCTGTCGCTGCTTCTCCCGACGACTCCGCCGTTGCTGCTGCCGCATGAGCCTTTTTTCTGTCCAGTCTAATTTTTTTTTTTAAGTTGTTTGTGTGTTTGTCTGCATCTCTATGATTTTCGCCTTCTTTCGCGTGATCTGGGTTCATGTACTCGACGAAGGTCCCACACGTGCACGTGGTCTACGCGAGGGGGAGTGTACGCCACGGCCTCCAGGCATAGTCTATGTCTTCATGCACGTATTCCATGTGAGGGGGAGTGTTTGTGATAACGACGACTCGGATGCCTCTTTCCCGACACCTGTCTTAGTCATGCATGGCCCTCAGGTCGATTTTGTATGTTGTTTGTGTCTCCTCGTCGTTTTCTCTAGATTTGGTAGGGTTGGTTTGGTCTTTCATGGTTGACCTAGTTTCCGCTCCGAGTGTATCCAGCGTGGTCATGGTCGGTTTTGTGGACCAACATCGTGTGGCTCTTGCCCGGTTGTAGTATCCTCGGCGACACGCGGTTGGGCCTCGGTGGTTGCTGGTTTGTCCCACGTTGCCAACCTTCTTTTACCTTCCGTTTTATGTTGTATTCAAGCTGTAGGTTTCCCCTCCACCTTGAGGGGGAGTGTTAGAGATATTGTATTTTAATGTTATTGAGTTTAGTCCCACACCGCCTATCGGTGTTGGGTGTCCTATTGTAATCCTATTTAAAGCCCCTATGTGGATGAATGAATTACACCTTCTATTCCTTTCTACAAGAATAATAAGAAACTAATTGTGCACCGATGCGTAGAAATGTTAAGGATTAGCCTCGTATAAGGGCAAAATTCCTACAAAATTTTGATGATCCAGAGACGGGACATGTGTTCGATCACCTTGAATTGGAATAGAATTATCAAATCTAGGGGATAAAGAGACTGATGTGTGTTTGATCGCCCTACATTGGGCATTGATTCGACGGGCTCGGATGATTGACAGATTTTAGAATGACCAATAACATTTCAGAAGAACAAGATAAGAAAAGAAAACTCTGAACTGAATACTAACAAGGTACTTGTTCACTGATGTTGCTACTGTACCGTTTCCTGTTTCCCTTGCTATTTTACTCTTTCTACTGCACATGTATATAAACCCATATTGCTACTAATTCTTCGTGTTTGCTCGTAGTGCGGTTGAAAAGGTAAATGATTCACTTAGTTTTATAAACTAACTGGTTGTTGATTTCTATTTCTAGGATCCGGCCCCAAGTGTGTCAAGCCCCGATAGGAGGTTAACTGTTGAGGCAGGAAAGAAGCAGAGGGAGGAGGTGGATAAATTATAGGTTAGAGTTTTGTTATAGTTCGTCTTAGAGTGGATTAAAATCTATATAATATAACGAGTGGCAGTGCATGGGGAACCCACCGTGCCCCTCGAGACAGTACCCGGCCTGCGGCGGCGGGCTTCACCCACCCCCACAGGTGGGCATTTTTAAAATTATTTTGTTTAATTTGTTTTTTAATATTTTAAAATTTTTGTTTAATTATTTTATTTTGTACAATAATTTTTTAATAGTTTTTGCTTCATTTAAAATTATTTTTTATGTTAATTGTTATATATATTTATTTTGTAAATTATTGAAATAAAAAAATTGTAAAAAATATAATAAACATAAAAAATCAAACACGCGCGGGCCGCATGGTTTTAGCCGTCGACGACGGCCTGCCCAGCGCCCACCGGTGGGTTCGCTGGGTCCGGCGAGTCCGCCGGGCGCCGGGCAGGCCGCCGACGGTGGCCAAAACAGTGAGATTTTTTTAAGGTATCGGGAGACTGTCGGGTTTCCTTTGGGTTGGATTTCTTAGAGAAGCTATTGGTAGACCATGTCCATCCTTGATCCAATGGCTGAAATATATCTATGGAAGATCGAACGGTCTGTAATTTTTTGTTGACTGGGTTACACTATAAGGGGATATCTTTATATATAGTATAGATATATGGTATCTTGTACTAGTTTTGTTTCTGTAGTTGTGCATATGTACTCTGGTTGAAAAAAATCTATTATATGTCAAATGAATGTAAAAGTTGTCTTTTTGTTTTCTCCTTATATTTAGTGAAGGAATTATTTTGTTATAACATTGTGAAAAATTGCTAAGAATAACATAATTAAATTGTGGTGGTCCACGGGCTGTTATAATTAAGTGGTATCAAAGCCAGATTTTTCGCAATGCACATAACGCGGAGTACTTGGATGTTCACTATGTTCTCAAACACCGTGCAGGTGTTGAGAACAAGCCTGACGATGTTCTCAATCTGACGTATTGCCCTACTTCGTACAATGAGCGCTAGCGCGACTAGTTTTGATCGGCTGTCTAGTGACTACCCCACCTGTCCTAGTTTTGGTGAGATTTACTCAAGAATTTTGAGAGACTCCATTGAGCCCACTGAGGGGTTATATATTGTAAAGGGATACTTATATCGTGGGTCTCGTTTTTGCATCCCCAGGACATCCTTCTGGGATTTTCTGATTTGGAAGATGCATGTGGGTCTCTTCTTTACATCCCACTGAGGGGTCTGAGACCACGAGCTTGTCCAGAGTGCTTTTTTATTAATTCAATGTATTTTGTTTTTATTTTTGGACTTATATTTAGTATTTTAGGACACCGGACATAACAGACAATCACAGTCGTTCACGTCGGGTGCCCAACCGCCCCGTTTCATTATAAATAGGAGTGGATGCTTTCAGTTGGAGGTATTGTTTATTTTTTGAGCGAATTCAGAATTGGCAATCATTCGTGGTGCGACAACGTGAATCCCTGGTATGCGACATCTTGGCTTATTCTCATCAAGTTTTTTTCATTTTTTCCTTATTGTTCCGTACCCCCCCCCCCTATTTCCCATGCTCCCCTCATTTCTGCAATAACCGACCACACTTCATCCTAGCCGCTAATCGCAAGCCTAAACCCTCCCCCGCACATCTCTTTATCACGGCTATACGGCTCGACCTAAGCCACCTTCCTCCAACATGATTCCTTCCCCATTGTTGTAAGTCGTTGATCCCGCTCAAGTCGTGATAACTCCACTCCAATCTGAGGTGTCTCCCTGCTCCTTATTCAGCAATTTCCTCTCCTCATTACAAGCCGCAAGTTCATCAACCCTCGCCAAACCTTCTCGCATGCCTACAGCAAACTGACGACGTCTCCCATTCGAGGGACTTCACTTCAACCTCAACCTTTGCTGCCAGCTTCTAACTTTTTACATTACAGCAAACCGTAAATATTAACTGTATAGTACACTCCACCTTAGT
The DNA here is from genome assembly GCA_039513925.1 of Platanthera zijinensis. Classification (NCBI taxonomy): domain Eukaryota; kingdom Viridiplantae; phylum Streptophyta; class Magnoliopsida; order Asparagales; family Orchidaceae; genus Platanthera; species Platanthera zijinensis. The sequence goes on from CM077086.1 coordinate 166,601,374, forward strand.
CATCCACCCCGTCCCCTATCTTGTTACTTTCCCCGAACAACGTCCATGTCCACCACCAGAGCCAAGTGTAGTCGCTGCCTATTTTCTCGTGGATCTCCTTCAACTTCCTGCCCATGTGAGTATATCATTGTATGTAGTATGTTGTTTTTTTATATTGAATATTGGGGAAACATTTAATACTTGTTTGGGTATTTTTTATTTGTTTGAGTAGTTGCTTTCCTTTTCAAATTATAATAAAAATCATTTGAGAAATTTTCGTAATTGAAAATACCTTGTGCGTAGGCGAGCGTGACATTGCTTGTACACTTGAAATCAAAGATTCCCATCGTGATTAATTTGCCAAACTCTATATAATTATAATTGCTAGAATTTTATTTCCGGATTAAATTAAAATGTCTTCACATAGTATAGTTTAGGTGTGCATTAGCGTCGGCATAGCCTCATACGGCCTACCTTGCGCCAGATGTCTTATGCCCAACTGTATTATCATCCAGCCCTCGAGACCCTATGGATTATGATTATTATCGTCCCTAACATTTCAGTTCTCAAGTATTATATGAGTTTTCAATGAGTTGTCCCGAAGTCTCATATATAGAATATTGGATTTTTTATTAATTTCTCTCTTTATTGGATAATGGCACTATGAGAGATATTTTCTCATTATTGATTGGTGGATTACTGTCAGCATCCCATGAATATTTGACAACACGTAATGGAGTTCACAGATGCCATCATTATTTCAACCTTACAGGGCATTTCCCTAGGATGTATAACAGTATACGAGAACACTTTTTCAATACTCACATATAGAATCATTCTCCTGGCATCAAAAAGTATCATTTAACTATAGAGAATAACATAGTATTTGTGAGTTATCTCTTAGAAATAAACCGTTGTTCGTGAGTTCTCTTCCAATTACTCGCATATAATCTTCCATTATGTTCTTTCTTCATGTGTGCTCTAAGTGCAGGAATAAACCAATGTCCGTAAGTTCTCTTCCAAGTACTCGTGTATACTCTTCCTGTATGCTCTTTATTCATATGTTCTCTAAGTGCGGGAATAAACCACTATTCACAAGTTCCCCTCCAAGTACTCGCGTATACACTTCCTTTATGCTATGTATTCATACGTTCTCTAAGTGCAGGAATAAACCATCATCCGTGAGTTCTATTTCAGGTACTCACGTATACTCTTCCATTATGTTTGTATTCATGTGTTCTCTAAGTGCAGGAATAAACCATCATTCATGAGTTCTCTTTCAGGTACCGACGTATATTCTTCCTTTAGATTTGTATTCATGTGTTTTCTAAGTGCAAAAATAAACAATTGTTTGTGAGTTCTCCTCCAGGGATCAGATAACGGTCAAAAAATGACACCAGAAATCAGTGAATACTTAAGAACTTTGAAAAATGATTCCAAGACCCAATTCATGAGCTATTTTTTGCAAAAACAACATTGAAGTTGGGTCGCGACATTCGTGGGTGGTCTTTATTTTTCGAAGTTCTCGCGAACTAGAAAATGCGGGGATTTTGTTTACCCGGAATTCGGCAACTACCTACTCCGAGACAAGATCATCCTGAGAAAGCACCTTCTCTTTAGCATGTGCGAACTCACGTCAAGAGTTCGCACATACCTGGACTCCAACCACATCTTGTGCGAGTACAACCATCGTACTCGCAGAACGCACTAACCGTACTGGAGACACGCTAACTCTATTGGAGTGCGCACTAACACTACTGGAGTACGCGCTAACTCTGTTGGAGTATCCGCTAACTCTGTTGGAGTATGCGCTAACTCTGCTGGAGTGCGCGCCAACTCTGGTAGAGTGTGTGCTAAATCAGCTGGAGTACGCGCTAACTCTGCTGGAGTACGTGCTAACTCTACTAAAGTACACGCTAATTCTGCTGGAGTACGCACTAACTCTGCTAGATGTGCTAACTCTGCTGGAATACACGCTAACTTTGCGGAAGTGCGCGCTAACTCAGTGGGAGAACGTGATAACTCTGCGGGAGTACGAGCAAACTCTGCTCTGTTGGAGTATGCGCTAACTGTATTAGAATACGCGCTAACTCTTTTGGAGTATGCACAAACACTATTGGAGTATGCACTAATTCTATTTGAATAGTGCAAGAAGGCTTCCCGTGTTTATGCAAGTCAGCGTAAAAAATCCCAATTCCTATAAATAAGGGGTGAGTAGTAAGCCGGTGAATAGTTTTTTTGGCTCACGAGAACTCTCTCCCTGAGAGCAGTGTTGGAGAACTCCCTGAGAGCAGTGTTGGAGAACTCCCTGAGAGCAGTGTTGGAGAACTCCCTGAGAGCAGTGTTGGAGAACCCTCTGAGAGCGGTGTTGGAGAACTATCCGAGAGCAATGTTGAAGAACTCTCTGAGAACAGTGTTAATAACTCTCCAGAACAATCTTGGCGAACTCTCTCTAGAGTAGTTGATGGGGATCTAATCCGGTGAATACTTTTTTGGGTTCACGAGAACTCTCTCCAGAGAAATGTTGGAGAACTCTCTGAGAGCAGTGTTGGAGAACTCTCTGAGAGCGATGTTGGAGAACTATCTGAGAGCGATGTTGGAGAACTATCTGAGAGCAATGTTGGAGAAATCTATGAGAGCAGTGATCAAAAACTCTCCAGAACAGTCTTGGCGAACTCTCTCTAGAGCAGTTGATGGGGATCACGACACACATCAACTTGCATAATGATCGGAGCCGTCCATTTTATGTGAATTTATGATCCGAGAATTTTAATTTTTTTGTGTGATTTTAATTTTCATGTATTTTAAGGGTCGGCATGATCGGAGAATAATGAACGTTCACGATGGCCCCTGGTGTCTATATATTGAGAGTGAGGGCTCACATTTAGAGGCATTGAAAAATTTAGTGTTAAAAGTCAATCCCTTGGTCATTTTGGTATCGAAGCCGACCCCGGGTGTGAAGCTTGGGATTACCCCCTCCTCACACTAGCAGTCGGCCACCCTCCTTCCTCCATTCCCCTTTGTCGACCGCCCTCCATCCCCCCCCCCTTCTTGTCGTGGAACCACTTTACCAACACCCTCCTACTAAAAATCCAAACAGCCCCTTAAAATTCATCTCTGGCGATCACCAAAAGACTTTTCTAGCCTCCCACTACCACCACCACCAACTCCTTCGAATTCCCTCCATTTTAGGTTTTTCGACGATAGCCAGAAAATATCTCCGGCAACTACCACCACCACCGGCGGCCACCAATAACCTCCACTAGCCGGCACCATCCCACCACTCCATAACCACCTCCCAACTCCATCCAAACTGCCCACTACCCCCACCACCCCACTCCTAAATTTCAGGATCTATTCCTAAAATATAGCCCTCAACTTATCCCCACTTCCTCCATAACAACCAGCCCCCATTATCTCCAAACCCCCCACTAGATCCACTTCCCCAATTCTAGGACAAAACTCCCAAATTTCCTCCCTTTTTCCAATTCTTCCCAATTTCCTCATAACTCCTCTTCTCCCTAACGTGGATCCACCTTCCCCTCTCCCAACCGAACCCCACACAAACTCTCCCAACCGGACATCTCCACTCCAGCCCCAATTCCCTCTCAGCCAACCATCCAGTGCACTCCCAGGCCCAGAATTCCAGACACTGGAATTAACCAGCAGCCCGATTATCTGCCCCTGTAGCCCCCAAGTCTCCAGTATACCCAACCATTCACTGGAAAACACTTCCCTTCTGCCCGTAATCCCTTTTTCAGCCTCCCAGTCCCTACTGGAGCTCTGAACAGCCCGTCTGCACCTATTATTCCACACTTTTCTCTGCTACCAGTTCATTTTCCAGCGCCCCATTGTGTCCCCCACACAGCCAGCAGTCCCCCCAACAGCCAAGAAAGTCCAGAAACAGACCCACTGTCCGTTTCCCAACAGTTCAAAGGTTCACTGGAAGCCCAAAATTCAAGTCCTACTTAGATTTCAGCCCCGGGAGAATCCTCCAAGTCCCCCTACCATCTAGTTGTGTAAGTTTTCAAGTTCGTTGTCATTTATTTTATGTTGAATTATTTGTGAATTTCCTACTCAAAGAATAGAAGTTTGTAATCGTTGTCTCCAAAACTTTTTGAAGTGGTGTACACTCTTATTTACTTAGTTATTTGATTTTGAGTCCTCTTGCAATTATACTCTCTCGCGTTTCCTTCTTCGTATGCTTTAATTACTATGGCTCATTATTTGTAATTGGATTATAAAGAAAAATTATTGCAAGATACAAATCGTTGGATCATGAGTGATTACATATAGAAATTCACCCATTATTTCCCCCATCATATAGAACCGTCCCGCATCAGCAGTCTTGGCAAACTCTCCTGAGAAGTGTTGGAAAACTCTCTCTAAAGCAGTCTGGGTGACCACTCCAGAGAAGTGTTGGAGAACTCTCTCAAGAGCAATCTTGGTGAACTCTATCTAAAGCAATATTGGTGAACTCTCCTGAGAAGTGTTGGAGAACTCTCTCTAAAGCAGTTTTGGTGAACTCTCCTGAGAAGTGTTGGAGAACTCTCTTTAGAGCAGTCTAGGCAAACCCTCCGGAGATGCGTTGGAGAACTCTCGCGAAAGCATTCTCGGCGAACTCTCCAGGGATGTGTTAGAGAAATTTCACCAAAGCATTCTTGGAGAACTCTCCAGGGAAGTGTTGGAAAACTCTCTCTGAAGCAGTTTTAGAGAACTCTGCAAAGAGTGTTTTCGATCTCTATTGAGATAGTGCCAGAAAGACCTTTTGACGCAGGATAAATCTACAGGTAATGGAAGTGTGATTCCCAAACCCTAGATACAATGCAAGCTAGCACGCGATGAATGCAATGGACTGACGACAACCCTAAAATGAAAATGCAGATGAATGCATGCACACAACCCAATGAATTAACAAAGGTCAACCCTAATGCAATGTACACGGAATGATTCAATCATGTCAATATTTTTTCCGACGCACAATTAATCAAATAATGTTAATTTTAAAATTCTCGCACGTTTGACGTCAATTAAGCATAAACATCCAAGATTAGTAATTAAGAGACTATTACACAATAAATTGAGAGTGCATCAAAATTCTAAATAGATATTGAATAAGAAATAAATTCCTTTGAAAAGAGAAACAATCAAATTAATTCGAGTAAAATATTACTAACAATACAAGATATTCGTGTAATATGAAGAAATGAAAGTTGAAAGTAAAATCTCGCCAAGTAATTGATGTTGATGGGGATGGTGGTCGTTTGGTGGATGGGATGGGATGGGATGAGAGTGTTGTATGGAGGCCTTTTTAAGGTCGTACTGAAGTGGAGGAGGACTGAGGGTGGGATGGAATGTACTAGGAGGGCAGTTGAAAGAAGGAAAAAGGGAGGTGTGGTGTTCTGGAAGCGCAGGAGTAGATATATGGAGGGGTGTTGTCGTGGAAATGGAGGATGGCTGGTGGAGGATGGAATCCGGCAGCGGGGACTAGGAAGGGAGGGGAAAAGGCCGGTTGGAAATTACAGGGGCGGTGGAGGCCGGCGGAGGATAAGAGAGCTAGAAACGGGGCAGTATCCGTCAGCTGGAGGGGTTGGGAAGGACGAGAGAAACGGCAGCGGACTCGAAAAAGGGCGATAATGGTTGAACGGGGTACTGGTGGGGTTGTCGGAGGCAGGAGGCATCGTAGCTAGTGGGGGCGCAAGCGTGCGGCCCTCCTGGAGTTAGCACCAGTAGAGGATTGAGCTTCAGCACCCTAGACAGAGCAGTTTCTCTTCAAAAACCATGACTCTCGACTCCTTGCCCTAACTGGTTGCACGCAACACATAAAGGGGAATTTAGGTTAACTCATTTGATGGACCTAAACGCGTGATCAGATATGTAATGGAGCTAAGCACAATATTGAGGTAAATAAGAAACTCACAATATGCTAATATGAGCTCGACATGAATACCAATAAAGTATAGTTCTGAACTTGAAAAATTTGAAATAGTGAATGCAACATAATTCCATAATCCATAATTACAGGGGCAGTGGAGGCCAGCGGAGGATAAGAGAGCTAGAAACGGGGCAGTATCCATCAGCTGGAGGGGTTGGGAAGGACGAGAGAAACGGCAGTGGACTCGAAAAAGGGCGACAATGGTTGAACGGAGTACTAGCGGGGTTGTCGGAGGCAGGAGGCATCGTAGCTAGTGGGGGCGCAGGCGTGCGGCCCTCCTGGAGTTAGCACCAGTAGAGGATTGAGCTTCAGCACCCTAGACAGAGCAGTTTCTCTTCAAAAACCATGACTCTCGACTCCTTGCCTTAACTGGCTGCACGCAACACATAAAGGGGAATTTAGGTTAACTCATTTGATGGACCTAAACGCGTGATCAGATATGTAATGGAGCTAAGCACAATATTGAGGTAAATAAGAAACTCACAATATGCTAATATGAGTTCGACATGAATACCAATAAAGTATAGTTCTGAACTTGAAAATATTTGAAATAGTGAATGCAACATAATTCCATAATCCATATATACATGTTTTATGCAGATCAGAGGCAACATGATAATATCTGATGTTTTGAACAAGAAATGATGATTTTATTATAGGGTAGTGATAAAGTGGGTAATCACATAACTAAGTTGAGCCACAAACTTCTTTTGAGTACCAACATCATAAAAGAAAACATAAATACTAAATGAATAGAGCCAAAATAACCAAACATTAATTTAGGCAATGAGGAAATATAAAGCTTCCTAATGTCAGTTACGCTAGAGGAAACTCCATAACGGAATTACGTCCTCGCAGAATCTAGCGCATATCTAAGTTAAAACCATATTTAATAAAAAAACACCAAAACATCACATTAAAACCATCAACCTCACCTATTTCTCGAGATTTCAGAACCCATTCCGGAAGAGAAACACAACCTGGACAAGCCTTTCGTGCATTTCGAGTCTACAATAAAGAAAGAAATTTAATTGATGGTAGTATATATTATCACACAATAATATTTTAAAAGGCAGAGGTATAAGGCAAATCGCTTTACCTATAGCAAGTCAAGGCCAAATCCACAAGGCATGGGGCATAAGTCCAATGACATTAATATTTTTAATATTTAATAAATGAGAATGTGGTTAAAAAATTAAAGATAAGAAAAAAAACAAAATGAATACACAAATTCAAATCTATAACCACATTATACATGTTTTACCACCAAAGATCAATTAACGCAAATATAAAAAGGAAATAAAAGGAAGTACTACCCTAAAAGAATATAATTGACTGTGGTCTCAACAAGTCCTAATCGTTTAAATTTTTCTCTCTAATTGAAACAAGCAAATCAACATAGTATAAGTAAAGGTGTTGCATAGTGAGCAAAAAACCTAGACAGATAAGATGAGAGGAACAAAGATCAACACGTCAGTATTGGGCGTTGATGTTTCTGTGGGCTTACGATTATTGATTTTCTTGGGAGATTAAAAGGAAAATGATCTTTCCATTTATTATTTTTATATAGATGAATGGAAATTACTTAATTGTCGTAGTTTACTTTTATATCATTCAAGAAACTTTTTACGATGGAGTTATTGCACAGTCACTGGGGTGCTTGGCCTGCGGGCGTAAGATCTATAGGCAAAGGCCACCCCTAAGTGTCCTGAGATGATTTTGCTCTTCATTGGCCTAGTCTAGCCCAGGGAAAATATAGTATTTCATAAGAACTTCAAACAAGTCTCTAAAATGCCTTTTAAAACATTAATCACACATGAAGTAAGATTACAATCAAAGTAGTAAATCTGTTAGTAAAGAAAACAATGTGACGCAAATTATAGGATAACAACTTAGCAAAACATAGAATAACATAATTCGCCTTACAAGTCTTTTAAGTGTTTGAGACAATGAATTTCTCTTGTGATCTAGTTGATCTTTGTAGGGCATTCGACCAAGAGGAGTAACTACATCACAAACAGCTTTAGTCTTTGTAACAATCCCTTCGGTATTTGGGGTGTCAACAGTAACATCATCCCCATAGGCCAAAATAGAACCATTCGCAGTACTTGAAGTGCACATAGCGATTTTCATCATTTGATTTTTTTTCTGTTGTCCACAATTTGCATCAGCGACCTTTACTTGCTTACAATTAAGTGGATTTTCCCTTAAAACCTATGAATTCAACAAAGGTGAGATGGATGCTTAGTTGCAAATATAAACTAAAGAAATGTAATGCTCCGGGAGGTACACTAAAGAAGATACCTCAATAGCATTTTTAACCTGTTCAGCATCCTCAAAACTCACAAAACCCACTGTCATTCCTTTCTTCTTTTTTGCTGTTACATAGGAAATTTCCTGGCAAGAAAAGTTAACGGAACAACTCAAAAAAGTATATAGACAACAAATCAGTTAATAAGTTAGTATATGCAGAGATAAAAACAATCAAGAGAAGCAAAATCAGCATCAGAATTTCAGCTTTGAGCAAAGGAACTAAAACCATGATTTTTTTTACTCCACTGAACTTGCCTGGCTACCAAGGAAGCTCTTTAGGTTTTCGGAAGCCCACTTTTTAGGAAGACCTATAAGGCACTTGTCCAGGGCGATCAAGTCAACGGCATCATCTTCGTCTTCGTCCTCGTCCGGCACTACCGATTTAGCGTAGCCATTGTTGGTTTTTAAGAGCTTTTTGGCCCTCTCAGAAGTCGGATCCCAAGAATTATCGTGGCGCGGTCGGAGCTCAGCCTCACCATGGGCAAAGCGGCAGTCTTTACCGTGTCGGCATACCCCTCCAGGCGGCCGGCGGAAGTAAGAACAAAGGCTCGTCTTCCAAATAGAACGTGAGTCTACTCGTTCTCGCTGTCTCCCAGCTTCCTTGGAAGAAGGGCTGTTCTCTTCGTTCTCAACATCATCATCCGCGCATTCCGACAGGTCCATTCCACGGCTTCCCTTGCCGCCACCGAGTACGTGGGAAGTGTTTCGGGGCAGAGTGGTTTCTTCCCTTTCAATGACCATCGGCTTCTCTCTTCCCAACGCAAAATTTGTGTGGTTTTTTTTGGCAGGAGATGGGATGGCCAAATTTTTTGAAGTCAATTTCAATTTTATTGCTCGGTACATTGAATGCATGTTTTTAATCAAGGTGCATTTATTTTGGGTGATTGTTATTAGCACTCTATTTTTGGATATTCGCACTATATTTACTTTTAATTTTTCCGCAACTTTTGAAAATACTTCTTGTACATGCATTTTTAGGAAAAGTGTTCAACACGAAAGTTGTAGATCTCAAGTTGTAGATCTCGACGAGATCTACAACTTTCGTGTTGAACACTTTTTCTAAAAATGCATGTATAAAGCGTATTTCTAGAAATACGCTCAGATTTCGCGCCTTTTAGAAATGCGCTTTATACATGCATTTTTAGGAAAAGTGTTCAACACAAAAGTTGTAGATCTCGACGAGATCTACAACTTTTGTGTTGAACACTTTTCCTAAAAATGCATGTACAAGGAGTATTTTCAAAAGGCACGGAAAATTAAGACTAAATATAGTGTGAATATCCAAAAGTGAAGTGCTAATAACAGTCACCTTATTTGTGGGTTTTGGGAGAAAGAAATTTATTTTGGGCACATCAAAATCAATTTCCGTGTTTATAAGGGATGGAAGTGATCTGACAGATTTTAAGGAGGAGGTTTTGGAGGAAAATCAATTTTGGTGATCGTTTGGGGCTTTTTATGGAGAGGATTGTCTTTCACATAAAATTCATAAGTTTTGAGTCTTTAAAAATAGCATATCCAAAAACCTACCTATTTTGGTGGATCTACATGTGAGATAATCTTTATTGCCTGCCAGAATCATCTTCTTCACCTACACTAGTTCTGTAATACTCTTCCTCCGAGCATCAGTAATTTGCAGAACTTGAATTATCTCACCAGAGCTTCAACTCATTGGTCAGCGTGATTCCCTCAAACATGACTCACTGTGTGAATCTTTGGGCGCTTGACCTAAGCGGCAACCAGCTCTCGAACTCGATTATTGGTGGAATCAGCTATCTTTCAGAGCTCGTGCATCTTGATATCTCGAACAACAGCATCGAAGATAGCATTCTGGTATCCCTCGAGAATCTGTCTTCACTAGAACAACTTTTTGTGGGAAGAAATCAATTTCATGGCGACATTTCGGTGGAGAACAGTCGGCTGGCCAAACTACTCTGACGATCCCTAGAGCCAACATTAAATTCCCCTCCCCCAAAAAATCAATTTTGAATTCTATCTCAATACCTTCTCCAAACAAACAAACAAAAATTGCATTTGCCCCATTTTCAAAACTCGCACATTTTTTTTTGAACAAAACCAATTCCCTCCATGTTAAAACCGCCAAACGAATGCACCCTCAAAGTAATTGAAATTAGTAATTCCGTTGTTCGGTTGTATGTCAAAATTCAATGGACGAAATTGAAATTTTAAATTTTGTTGGGAAGATTGTCATCAATCTTTCAAGATTTGAAGAAGCATCACTACCAATACTAAGAACATAGTGTATTTGATGCATTCGACTTTATGAGCATGCAGGGCTCTTGGTAGAAATTGTTAAAGTAAAGTTTAGTTATACATCTGAGTCAGCTTATAGTTCTCAGCTACATCTTGAGATAATGGTCCATACCGTCGAGAGCCATGGATCTCAGCCTCAAAGAAATTACCGCTAAGAATGAGGATTGTCTCAGTGGTACAGTTGAGAAGATTCAAATACAGTCGTTTAAAGGCATAGGTCTCAGCACCAGGTCTAATTCCGTTGAGAATGGAATGAATACTCAGCAGTACAGTTGACACAATTCAAAAGTTATTGTTGAAGCCCAGATTGCTTGGCGGAAGTCAACTTTGGCATTTGTACTGAAAGCAGGGACAAGATATTCTATTCCTACCCATGTTTCGATAAGACGTTTTCTCAAGACCGTTGCAGCGTGTCAAAGGATATATAGATGCAGTTCCAGGTCAATGGAACAGTGTCGTTGCTAGAATTCGTAAAACAAGATACGGCGCACTGCTTCCTGCAATCTGCAATCTATTTCTTCTTGGAGACTTTTTGAAGAACAAGTTGAGTCAATTTAGACTCAAAGCCAGGTCTTCTTCCTAAAGAAGAAGATCAAGAAGAATAACCCTTGATTTGCACTTCCTGAAGAGATCTTTGAATCAAGGGCTGCTTTCAAGTGAAAGATTATTCAAGCAGTGATAACTAAGACCCAGCTTATAAGGTCAATCTTTTTAATCCTTCAGTTGTAGTTTTACACAAACATTTAATTCTGTAGGATCTTGTATAAGATCTAAGTTGTAAGGCTATTGCCTAATCTATAGGGGTGTTGACCCTGAGGTAGAACTTTCCTCTCTGTCTGAGTTGTAGGGTTGTGCTCCTAGCCTAAGTTGTAGGACTTCTTCTTTATTCTGAGGTAGGATCTTGTGAAGATATGAGGTAGGAGACCAGTTGGGTCACTAAACTATAGGAGGTGGAGCACTCTAAGGTAGGGATGTATGCTTGAGGTAAGATCAGGGAGGAGGCATGAGAGATCCTGAGGAGTCTATACTGTAAACTCTTGGAGCTGAGTTTCTTGGAGGAGGTTACCTTATCTAGCATACTTATAGAAAGGTGGCGAGGGAAAATGGATGTATCCAAACCTTAGAGAACCACTATAAATGCTCTGTGCTTTTTGTGTGTTTGATTTATTCTAAATTTATTCTAATTGTTGTAATTAGAAAAGAAACCATTTAAGTGCAAAGACTGCCTATTCACCCCCCCCCCCCTCTAGGTGAGTTAGTCTATCCATATAATAATCTATCAAATGATATCAGAGGGGGGTTAGTCAAAAAGGACTTAACAGTTTGATCAAGATCCTAAAAAGGGTATTCTAAGTCTTCACCATCTATTCTAGTGGGTATAAAGAGTTGAGCTCTATTAAGTTGCCTATATGTTGAAAGGAAACCTTTGACATGTGGAAGCAAAGAGTTAAGTTGTTCATGGAGGCCTCAGATCCAAGGATTTACATAACTGTTGTGGAGGGTCCTTTTGTCCTTATGAAGGCGTCCTTCATTGATCCAACTCAGAGGTTTCCAAAGTAATTTTCTAAAATGGATAAAGATGAAATTGTGCTGTCTATAATGGAGAAAAGAACAATGAACATAATAGTCAGTACAATTGCTGATTCAACTTTCCAAAACCTTGTGCATTGCCAGACAGCCAAGGAAATGTGAGACACCTCATTTTCTACATGGAAGGAATAGAAGAGGTAAGGAATGACAGGAAATCTTTTTTCAACCAGGAATATGAGGCCTTCAAGCAGGGAGGAAAGGATAACATAGCTAATTACTATGAGAAATTTTTCAAGATATTCAATGAGTTGAGGACCTATGATAGGATCTGAAAGTGGGAACAAGATCTATCTCAACTCTAGAGGGGGGTGAATAGAGTTTATTTAAAGTAAATTCACAATTTTAAACTAGCAAAACTTTTAAGATTTAACTTATATATAGGTGTAAGGTGCCTGCTATAGAATTAACAAGACAGTAAAAAAAGAAGAGCATAACACACAGCAAAGAAAACACACAAGCAAACCAGAAAACACAAGGAGCTATAGTGGTTCCCCAAAAACCTGGGTACATCCACTCTTCTACCACCCTTGGTAGGAATCCACTGCAGGAAGGGTTGATCAGGTGTCTTGGCACCAATGAGCTTTTGATAAGGTGCTCAAAAACCAAACTAGATTTTTTGATCAGGTGTCTTGCCACCACTGAGTTTTGACAAGGTTCTCAGAACCAGAATCAAAACTTTTGAAGGGAGTTTTGAAAACCCTTTTACAGAGGGAAAGGGAAAAGAAAAGGAGTGAAGTTGTCTTCTCTGTCTCAATCAAAGAGAGAAACACAAGTGGATTTGTGTTGTCAAAGCTCCGCCTGAGATGTTGACTAGTTCAGGAGTGGAAGCTTTGCTTCAGGGTGATAGGTCTTCAGAAGCTTCAGATCTCCAGCAAAAGATGGTTTCAGCAGATGCTGAAAGGTGAGTTGTCTGGAGTCCTTGAGATGAAGCTAAGATCACTTTTTCAGTATGCCAAAATGTTCAACTGATTCTCCAGGGTTGATTACTTGAGTTTTCTTGTATTGATCAGACTGTCCTGAGAATCACTTGTTCTTTTTCTTTCTTATCTGTGTGTATCACTGTAACTGACTCTGTCTGTGTATGTGTATCTAAATCTGTGTGTCTAGAGAGAAGAAGAGAATGGGTTTTTGTTCTCTGAAGATTCTATGTCCAAGATAGTCGTTAACAGACATTAAATGTCCTTCCATAAAATTTTGTCTTCTAGAGGAAAGTCCAATAAAACATTCTCAAAAAGAATTCCTTGAAACTTGCTCCAGAATAAATGAAAACGACTGGCAGATCTCTTGACATAAATGCTGAGAGAATTTGAAAAACCTTCCAAAGTCTGACTGAATTTGAAACCTCAAAAACGTCGATCTCTCAAGAAAAACGTCGATCTGAGCTCTACGATCGTCGACCTGAGCTCAGAGATTGGAATGAAGATCAGACAGAAAACGTCGAACTGAGCTCGAAGATCGTCGACCGGAGCTCAGCGACCTGAAGAAATAAGTGAAGAAAGATCGTCGATCTGAGCTCGAAGATCGTCGACCGGAGCTTGACGATTTAGCATAGTTGAGCTCAGAGAGCGTCGAACGGAGTTCGATGTTTCGTCGACCTAAGCTCGACGATAATTGTCTTAGACTTGGCTCTATTTCCTTGATCTTGGAATGGTCCTGGGGGCAGCTTCAAACCTAAGTTCTAAGCCCTAAACACATTCTAATGTTGACCTTTTCAACTATACATCTAGGTCAAACTGGTTTCCTAAGAGAAACATACTGATCCTTACCCAAATTAGTAATAGGGTGTTCCAACAATCTCCCCCTATTTGGGTTAGGATTACTATTTACATATTTCAGAAATAAAAACTACAACAACATATAGAAGAGCAATAAACTAAAACAAAATAGCAGAGCAAGCAATCATAGAAGCAATCAAATGGAATTTCAGCAAATGTTCAGAGAGATTGTGCTGTCTGCTTACAAAAATTACTTCTTTTCACTTCCTTTCTTAAATATAATTTCTCTGTTAGGATTAAGAGCTTCCTTCTTTGACCTTCTATCATCATCTGCACCTAAGGAGGTTTGAGCTCTTGGCCTAGGAACCACAGCCTCAGGATGCAACTTCATGTAGTCCACTGGGTCAAAGAATTTTCTTGAAGAATACCTTTCCAGTTCAGCTTTTCTTTGATCTGATAGAGTAGTAATATTAGAGTTGTCTTTCCCTTGTTCTCTGGCTTTCTTCAACTGATCTAAAGCAGCCAGTTCTTTCATCCTTGCAGTCCATGACAATGGATTGTTCTCTGGATCTTCAAAAGGCACTGCAGGCTCATATCTATTGACAGTTTCTGAAGCAATAGGAGTTTTAGTCTCAAATTTTTCTCTGAGTTTATAAGGGAAAGGACCTTGAGCAGAGTCCATGTGTCTTTGTCCTTCCCTTGCATGAAATCTATGTTCTCTTTGACTTCCTCTATACTGTCCCCTTCTGGACTGAGAACCCCTTTGGTGTTGTCCCCTGGGATAATATCTTTGTGAGGACTGGGAGGAACTATGCTTTGAAGCTGGGGTTTGAGAAGCTGAGCCTCCACCTGATCCTAAATCTGGAGGAGGAGGAGGAGGAGGAGGCTGAAATTGAGATGAACCTTTCTCATACTTTTCAAACTTTCTTTTCTTTCTCAAGGCCTTTAGTTGATTTTTAGAATATTGCATCCAATGTTCAGTAATTTGGCAATCATGCAAAATATAGTATGGAATGTCCTTTGAATCTTTAGCTTGAGCAGGAGGAACCTTCATCATGGCCATGCTTCTGGCCTTCCTTTTCTTGGCAATAGTATTAGAAGAGTCATCAGAGTCAGTGTGAAACTGATCACTGTCTGAACTTTGAGGTCTATCATATAAATCATCAATGCTCTTTATATACTTTTCTTGTTGTTTTACTTGATCAGGGGTCAGAGCAGGAGCAGTAGTAGCAGGAATTGGAGCAACAGCAGGAGCAGAAGTAACAGAGGCAGCAGGTTCAGATCCTTCCAGATATGTAGCAAGTTCTTTAGCAGCAGTATCCTCAACAACAGAAATCATGTCAATATCTTCTGATACAATTGTAGAAACAGCAACAACTGCAGAACTGAAAGCATCAACATCCACAGCCTTGAAAGAATTGACATATGAGGCAATTAGGCTGGGATCACATACAGAGATAGGCACAATGTCCTTAGTGAGGTCTTCAGCTTGATGCACTGGCAAAGAACTGAAATAAACAAAATCAAATAGAGAAAGCAGACTCTGAAAGTCCACTGCAAAAACAAGAGCAAGACTTGAACCTTCAGCAGCCTCAGGCACATCCAATGCTTCATAAGGCATCTTCCCCTGCCTGGGTTCAGTGGAAACTGAATCAAGGCACCCAGATGAAGGGATTGCCTGGGAGGAGAGGAAGGAAGAAAACTTGGTAGACAGCTCCTGAACATGTTTCAGGAGTGGAGCCAAGGAGGTTTCCAGCAGTGAGGTTAGCCTGGGGGCTAGCAACACATAGAGCTTGTCTACCAGGGCTGAAAGATCTACATGCTCAAGATTGGCTTGAGCAGAGGTAGGAGTTGAAGAGACTGGAATGAGGGTGGCTGGAACTGATGTAATGGAGATAGGAGGTGTAGGGATGGATGGCTCTGAAGGAGGAATAGTGGAGATAGATGTTACTGAGGTGGAGATGGATGAGATGGAAGAGGTAAAGGATGGGGTGAAGGATGGTTGAGAAAGTATGTCTTGAAGAAGTTGTTGGTAAGAGGATGTAGAGGGAAGCTCAGGAGGAGTTGGAGGAGAATCATCTATGAAGGAGTCATCTATAAGAGAAAATGATGGGGTGGTGAAAGATGGATAAGAGAACAAAGGGTGGAATTGTTCTGAGGTAGAGGCTGGAGGAGGTGAAATTGGTGAAGAGATTGTAATGGGGGATGATATGATAGAGGTTGAGATTGGTGAAGAAGTTGAGGTAGTGACTGGGATAGAAACAACTAGAGGAGGAGAAGAAGAAACAGGCAATTCTTCTGCTGGGGCAGATACCTGAGGAGGAGTGATTGATATAGTCCTGGTGCCTGAAGCAAGTGGTGTTGCAGCAGCCCTACTGGGGTTGATGATCTGCCTGTCCCATCTGCTGAAGAGGGCACAGGTAAGCCTCTTGGATGCATTGATGTACATCCCACTAGAGGTCAGCAGTTCAGGGCACCTGGAGTGTAGGTAAACCCCTAATATCCTCCCATAGCTTACACAGCTTTTGTTCAGCTTCTTCTTGATCAGATTGAAAAAGATGGATCCCCAATCTAAATGTTTCTTGTCAACCAATGCTCCCATTAAATAGAATTGGTATCTTGATATTATATCATGGGCTGAGTGCTTTTCCAGAAGCACTTTTCCAACCACATCAGCCAGAAATTGGAATTCAATGGAAAGGTTCTTTTTCAGCAGTTTGTTAGGGTTCACAACAGTGTGACCCATTCTATCCAGCATAGAATCATACTCTCTAGACAAATCTATGGATTCATCTCCAGTACTAAGGAGGAATACCTCTGTTAGAATGGTTGCGGACAATGGTACCTGAGTCCCTTTGATTGAGCCGATTACAGAATTCTCATTCTCATTCGTGGCGGTAAAACACTATTCCTTTATCTCTTCTGCTGCAATCTTCATTCTGGTGGACATGATCTGAAACAGTTGCTGTTCTCGAAAAAGGTTTAGAATATCCTTGAATCTCTGATCACTTCCATCGAAAGAATTCATATCAATGTCGAAACCTGTATCAAATTTCATCTTTGAAATAACAGCACTTGACACAGCCATCTGTACCTACAAAGATGAAACAAACACGACCAAGTGTAGAAGGTTTGGAGGGAAAGAAAGAAAGTTGCAGAGAGTATGAAAGCGTAAACGACGAGCGGCGGCCGAAAAAAGATTTTATATTAGGGTTCGACGCGAAAAAGGAAGGATCGTCGATCTCCGTTCGACGATCAGGACTCCTGATGGAAGCTGAAAGGGCTTTAATATCGTAGATCTCAGTTCGACGATCTAGGGAGAACGTCAAGCTCAGGTCGACGATCGAAGATCTGAAAGAGATAGTGTACAACTATCTGACACGCTCTGAACTCAGATCGACGTTTTTGGGAAAACGTCGATCTCCGTTCGACGCTTTCTGGGAAAACGTCGAGCTCCGTTCGACGCTTTCTGGGGAAAATGTCGAGCGTAGTTCAGAGTCAGAAAACTATCCTACAGACACAAAAAGAGAGGGTTTTTAGCCTAGTCTTGGTCTGTTTTTAGATTTACAAAATCTTGGAGTTTATTTTAAACAGCCTCCATCTAACATTCCTAACTGATTGAGGAAGAAGTTATGCTTCTTTTCATCCAAAGGCTTGGTGAAAATATCTCCCCTTTGCAAATCAGTTGGGATGTATTCAAGTTCAATTTTGTTTTTCTCAACATTATCCCTTAGAAAATGATGCCTAATTTCTATGTGTTTTGTCCTACTATGGAGGACTGGATTTTGTGCAATAGAAATAGCACTGGTGTTATCACAAAATATTTTAGACTTCTCTAAGTTGTAACCGTAGTCTAGGAGTTTGTTTTGTATCCACAATATTTGTGAACAACAACTGCCTGCAGCCATGTATTCAGCTTCAGCAGTTGAGGTTGACACATATGTTTGTTTCTTACAATACCATGAGACAAGTCTATCACCAAGAAACTGACAAGTTCCACTAGTGCTTTTCCTGTGTA
The DNA here is from genome assembly GCA_039513925.1 of Platanthera zijinensis. Classification (NCBI taxonomy): domain Eukaryota; kingdom Viridiplantae; phylum Streptophyta; class Magnoliopsida; order Asparagales; family Orchidaceae; genus Platanthera; species Platanthera zijinensis. The sequence goes on from CM077086.1 coordinate 166,619,195, forward strand.
TTCTGCATCCAGCATAATCAGCATCTGAAAATCAAGTTAAGTCAAATGCTGAATCTTTTGGATACCAGAGTCCTAAATTTGGACAGCTTTTAACATACCTAAGAATCCTCTTTACTAGAGTTAGGTGTGACTCTCTAGGGCTAACTTGGAATCTAGCACATATACATGTAGCAAACATTATGTCAGGCCTACTAGCTGTAAGGTACAATAGAGAGCCAATCATTGCTCTATATGTTGTCTGATCAACTGGTTTCCCATGTTCATCAGCATCCAATATAGCATTGGTAGGCATGGGTGTTTTCATACATGATGCATCAGACATCCCAAATTTTTTAACCAATTCTTTTGCATACTTGGTTTGAGAAATAAATATGCCTTCAGCATGTTGTTTGACTTGCAATCCTAAGAAGAAGGATAGCTCACCCATGCTACTCATTTCAAATTTTGAATGCATTAGATTAGAGAATCTTTTGCACAAGTTTGAATCAGTAGACCCAAAAATAATATCATCTACATAAATCTACACTAGTAGGGTATGAGACTTATGAGTTCTAATAAAAAGAGTTTGGTCTACTCTCCTCCTAACAAAATCATTTTTCAGTAGAAAGCATGCTAGAGTATCATACCATGCTCTAGGAGCTTGCTTGAGACCATATAATGCTTTGTATAGTTTAAAAACATAATCTGGATGAGTTAGAGAGATAAAACCTGGAGGTTGTCTGACATAGACTTCTTCTTTGATCTCCCCATTGAGAAAAGCACTCTTGACATCCATTTGGTAGACCTTGAATCCCTTGTGAGCAGCATAAGCCAGGAAGATTCTTATGGCCTCTAACCTTGCAACTGGTGCAAAGGTCTGGTCATAGTCTATCCCTTCTTCTTGTGAATACCCTTGAGCAACTAGCCTTACCTTGTTTCTTACAATAATTCCTTGATCATCCAGCTTATTTCTGAACACCCATTTGGTTCCAACAATGGAATGATCCTTTGTCTTAGGCACTAGTTCCCAAACTTTGTTTCTTTCAAATTGATGCAACTCCTCTTGCATTGCAATGATCCAGTGTGGATCTTGCTCTGCATCTTGAATGGTTTGAGGTTCAATTTGAGAGAGAAAGCAAGTATGCATCAGGTTTTGATTGACCTGATTTCTGGTTTGCACACCAATTGAGATGTTTCCAATTACTTGGGAGATTAGATGATCTCTTTTTGTTACTAGATCAACAGGGGGTGTTGATGGTTCACCAACCTGTGTTGTTGTTTCCTCTTGTGAGACAACAACTGGCTCTTCAAGAAGATTTTCTTCCTGATGCTGAACAGCTTCTTCATCTTCACTACTGTCATCCTTTTGAGTAACTTGTAATCTGTCCAAGTCTTCAGCTAGAGAATGCACCTGCAAATGTTCTATGGTAGAAGTATTCTTCTCCTTGAAAGACATATTAGTTTCATCAAAGGTAATGTGGACAGATTCTTCTATTTTTAGAGTAGTTTTATTATAAACCCTATAAGCTTTACTGATCATGGAGTATCCCAGAAACACTCCTTCATCAGCTTTTGCTTGAAATTTTGCTAAATATTTCTTGTCATTATTGTGAATGTAACAAGTGCAACCAAAAACTTTAAAATAGTCTACTTTAGGTTTCTTCCCTTTGAGCAATTCATAGGGAGTCTTGCCCTTCAATTTATGTATCAGACTTCTATTCAACACATAGTTGGAGGTGTTCACTGCCTCAGCCCAAAAGGATAGAGGTAGGTGAGCATCTGCCAATAATGTAGTTGCAGATTCAATGAGGGTTCTATTTTTCCTTTCAGCTACCCCATTTTGTTGAGGAGTTCTAGGAGCTGAGAAAGTATGCCTGATCCCTTCACTTTGACAGAACTCTTGCATGAGAAGAGAATCAAACTCTGTCCCATGATCACTTCTGATCAGGGCAATGTGAGTGTTGAACTCAATCTGAATGCATTTGAGAAAATCTGTCAAACACTTAAAGTTATCAGACTTCTTCCTCAGAAAGAATACCCATGTGAATCTTGAGAAGTCATCTACAACCACTAAAGTATAGGATTTCTCTCCTAAGCTTTGTACTGTAATGGGTCCAAAAAGATCCATGTGTAACAGATATAAAATCCTAGGTGAATCACTCTTGTTAATTGATTTAAAGCTATTTTTAGTTTGCTTGCCTAATTGACAAGCCTTACAGAGTCCTTCCTTCTTGTATGGGCCAGAAGGCAGTCCTCTGACAAGGTTGTCCTTGGATAGCCTAGCAATGGTTCTAAGGTTAATATGTCCTAGTCTCTTATGCCATAGAATATTAGGTCTAGATATGGAATTAAACAGACAAATATCTACCTTAGATGAATGAAAGTCTACTAAGTAAATATTACCTTTCCTGTTACCTGTCAACACAGTTGTGTTGTCTTCTGACTTGATTTTGCATATTTATTTGTTGAAAGTCACTTGATATCCTTCATCACACAGCTGACTAATGCTTATCAGGTTATGCTTGAGTCCTTCAACATAGGCTACTTTCTTGAAGGTGACTGTCCCAATTTGGACTGCACTATATCCTTTTGTAGTTCCAAAGTTTGAATCACCAAAGATTACTTTGGGTCCAAGCTTGGCTTTAAAGGATGTGAAGTTGTCCTTATTCCCTGTCATGTGCTTTGAGCACCCACTATCCAGATACCATAGCTGGTTTGATATTGGATATGTCTTCACCTGCACATAAACAGCTTATATGTTTTTGACCCAATTAACCTTGGGCCTAGGTTGATATCCCTTAAATTCAGAAATAAAAGACATCCCAGGTTGATTCTTATAACCTTCAGGATGGTATCTCCTAGGAGGTATTATCCATTCAGTATAAGGATTAAAGCATTGGGATGAAGCACTTCTAGGATTGAATTGAGATTTGCCTCTGAAAGAAGGTTCAAAGCTCTGAGCTCCGTTCGACGATCGTCGATCTGAGTTCGACGATTTTGGGTAAGATCGTCGAGCTCCGTTCGAAGATCGACTGTGAGGGAGTTCAGAGTTCAGGAATCGTTGAGCTGAGTTCGACGTTTCAGCCTGAGATCGTCGATCTCTGTTCGACGATCGTCGACCTCTGCTCGACGTTTTCTGTTGAACTTTGCTTTTCTTAGGTAGATCTGAATTCTTCCTAGCTACCTCTACAACACCCTTCCCTTTATCAGAAATAAATTTGATTGGGGTGGTTAATACTATGGGTTGGCTAGATGAAGCACCCAAGCCCAGTGTACTATTTAATCTTGAGTTCACTGTGCTTGTGATGTCCATTAATTTGATACTTCTCCCATTAAGGGATTCTTCAAATTGCTTAGCCTTGGATAGTTCACTTTTCAATGAAGCTATCTCCTCTCTATAGCATTCTAACTCTTCAGAGAGTTTGAGGTTCTCTGATTTTAAAGTGCTATACTCAGATAGTTGTTTTTTGAGGGAAGTGATTTCCTTCTCAGACTCCAACAGATCTAGACATAGTACTTTAAACTCATATTTAAAGTCCTCAGAACTGAAATCAAATGAATTGATTACCTGATCTTCTTCTAGTTGACCTTCTGAATCTGATTCTGACTCTTTTGCTTCTGAATCTGTTTGAGAGGCATTGATAGCCATCATGCAAAATTCCTTTTCATCAGCATCATCCTCATCATCACTAGAGCTGGATGAGGCTTCAGAGTCCTCTTCAGTTTCACTCCATGTCTCAGCAATAAATCCCTTCCTTGTATGTTTGTTCTTGCTGGAGGAGGGTTTGTCTGAGCTGTTCTTTCTGAAATCTTTCTCCTTTCTTCTTTCTCTTCTATCTTTCTTGTCCTTGTTCTTGTTTTCTGGACAGTCAGACACAATATGGCCTGGTTTCCTGCAACCAAAACATATAATTTCTTTATTGTTATTTGATTTATCATACCTTGGTTTATCATGTCCCTTGTATGATCTCTTTCTGAAGTCTTTTCTGGCCATCTTGTAGAATCTTTTGGCCAGTAGACTTAGGAGCTCATCATTTCCTGTAGCTTTATCTTCAGGCTCCTCTTATGTAGCTTTGAAGGCTATGGTCTTCTCTTTCCTTGTGACTGGAGAAGTAGCCTTTTATTCTTCTTCTCTATTTTTAATGAGCAGCTCATAAGATTTGAGCTTGCCCAGGAGAGCTTCAGTGGTGATCTCATTTAGACTTCTGGCATCTTTGATTGACCAGATTCTTGAATCCCAAGTGCTGGGGAAGCACATTAAGATTTTGTCATTCAGCTCAGTCAATGAGATTTCTTTATCCTGAGTCTTTAACTCATTGACAATCAGACTTAGTCTATTGTACATGTCAGCCACTGACTCAGCTTCTCCCTTTTTGAAATTCTCATATTGGCTTATAAGATGGGATCTCCTGTCTTTCCTTTCATCAGCAGATCCTGAGACAATTTCAGAGAGCTTGTCCCAAATTCCTTTGGCTGAGTTGTATTCAGCTACCTTCTGAAATATCTCATCAGACATTGTCTGAGCTAAGATGTTCATGGCCTTGGCATCTGCAGTCTTCCACTTCTTTATTTCAGCATCTGTTCCTGAAGGAGGTGGAATAACATTTGTACTTGAGCTTGCTGGTGGACTTGGGCACACTGTCAAAACAGAATTAAATATGTCTTCATCAATAGAGTTCATGTAAAGTCTAATCCTTGCTTTCCAAAGTGCAAACTTGGATAGATTGCACACTGGAGGCCTGGTGCTTGCATAATCTTTGTTCTGTGCCATGTCTTTATATAAAATTAAATATAATAAAAATAACCCTCTTAAAAGATTGATCTTATCAAGGATCTTTTGGTTCAGGTGTTAGCCTGTATGAACAACCAACCTCCCTCTGATACCAATTGAAAGTGGGAACAAAATCTATCTCAACTCTAGAGGGGGGTGAATAGAGTTTATTTAAAGTAAATTCACAATTTTAAACTAGCAAAACTTTTAAGATTTAACTTATATATAGGTGTAAGGTGCCTGCTATAGAATTAACAAGACAGTAAAAAAAGAAGAGCACAGCACACAGCAAAGAAAACACACAAGCAAACCAGAAAACACAAGGAGCTATAGTGGTTCCCCAAAAACCTGGGTACATCCACTCTTCTACCACCCTTGGTAGGAATCCACTGCAGGAAGGGTTGATCAGGTGTCCTGGCACCAATGAGCTTTTGATAAGGTGCTCAAAAACCAAATTAGATTTTTTGATTAGGTGTCTTGCCACCACTGAGTTTTGACAAGGTTCTCAGAACCAGAATCAAAACTTTTGAAGGGAGTTTTGAAAACCCTTTTACAGAGGGAAAGGGAAAAGAAAAGGAGTGAAGTTGTCTTCTCTGTCTCAATCAAAGAGAGAAGCACAAGTGGATTTGTGTTGTCAAAGCTCCCCCTGAGATGTTGACTAGTTCAGGAGTTGAAGCTTTGCTTCAGGGTGATAGGTCTTCAGAAGCTTCAGATCTCCAGCAGAAGATGGTTTCAGCAGATGCTGAAAGGTGAGTTGTCTGGAGTCCTTGAGATGAAGCTAAGATCACTTTTTCAGTATGCCAAAATGTTCAACTGATTCTCCAGGGTTGATTACTTGAGTTTTCTTGTGTTGATCAGACTATCCTGAGAATCACTTGTTCTTTTTCTTTCTTATTTGTGTGTATCATTGTATCTGACTCTGTCTGTGTATGTGTATCTAAATCTGTGTGTCTAGAGAGAAGAAGAGAAGGGGTTTTTGTTCTTTGAAGATTCTATGTCCAAGATAGCCGTTAACAGACATTAAATGCCTTCCATAAAATTTTGTCTTCTAGAGGAAAGTCCAATAAAACATTCTCAAAAAGAATTCCTTGAAACTTGCTCCAGAATAAATGAAAACGGCTGGCAGATCTCTTGACATAAATGCTGAGAGAATTTGAAAAACCTTCCAAAGTCTGACTGAATTTGAAATCTCAGAAACGTCGATCTCTCAAGAAAAACGTCGATCTGAGCTCTACGATCGTCGACCTGAGCTCAGAGATTAGAATGAAGATCAGACAGAAAACGTCAAACTGAGCTCGAAGATCGTCGACCGGAGCTCAGCGACCTGAAGAAATAAGTGAAGAAAGATCGTCGATCTGAGCTCGAAGATCGTCGACCGGAGCTCGACGATTTAGCATAGTTGAGCTCAGAGAGCATCGAACGGAGTTCGACGTTTCATCGACCTAAGCTCGACGATAATTGTCTTAAACTTGGCTCTATTTCCTTGATCTTGGAATGGTTCTGAGGGCAGCTTCAAACCTAAGTTCTAAGCCCTAAACACATTCTAATGTTGACCTTTTCAACTATACATCTAGGTCAAACTGGTTTCCTAAGAGAAACATAGTGATCCTTACCCAAATTAGTAATAGGGTGTTCCAACAGGATCTTCTCTGATTATGTGCTTAATGACAAGTTCCTTAAGTCTCTAATTAGAGATTGGGACAACACAATCTGTGTCATTAGGGAAATAGGGAGCATATCCACCATTCCTTCACACATCCTATTTAGAAAGCTACTCCCCTATGAGATGCAGCTAAAAGCCAAAAAGGAGGAGGAGATTGCTTCCAAAGGTCTTTAGAAGGAGAAGACGGTGGCTCTCAAAGCTGGGGAGTCAAAGAAGAACAAGGATAGGACGCCCTCTCCTCCCAGGAGACCTGATGACTCAAAAACTTCTGAGCCCAGCACATCAGATGGAGATATATCTGATAGGGAGCTTGCTTCCTTCTCTAGACAGTTCAAGAAAATTATGTCCTGAAAGAAGCACTGGAAAAACATGTCTTCTTCCTTCTCCAGGTATAAAAAAAACCTAAGGGAGGTATAGTTTCTCCAATAACAAATAGATTTCTATAAACTTTATTTGTTATTGTGGTAGTAAGCATGGACATGTCATTGTTGATTGTCAGTGAAAAGAAAAGAAAGAACTGCTTCCAAGGAGAAGAAGCATGATAGTGAAAGGAGACATCATCACAAGAGAAAGAAGTCAAAAAAAATCATTCATTGCCAAGAAGGAGGAGAAGAGTTTGAGTCAAAGTGACTCAGATTATTCAGATTCTGAGGAAGAAGAAGCCTATATTGGGCTGCTTGTTGTTGCTGAAGAAGACATTTATCCAGCTGCTAGGATAGGGATTAGGGCCCCACTGTCAAGCCCTGAAAGTGTCTGTGAAGCTAAAGAAGAAGAAGAAGAGGATAGTTATGGCATGATGGTCATAACTGAAGACATCAGCTAGGATGATTTTTAAACTGATGAGGTAATTATTATTCCCCACACTCCTTCTGATTCTTAGTATGAAACTGGTCCAGATTTTAAAGTAACCCCTTCATCTTGTGATGAGGATGGATCAAAATCAGAAAAAGATGTCAATCAATTGATTGACAAGTATGGTGCTCTCTTAGAAGCTCTGAAAATGTGCAAAACTAGTCAAAAGACAAGCTGAAGAGATTGTTTCCCTTTAGTGTGCTAAGCCAGAATGCACTGAGTGTCACAACCTGCATTTTCCCCGAGGTTAAGAAGTACCAGAGTACGGGAAAACACGTGTTGTGATGCCACGTCGAGCAGGGGATAACTACTGATGCTCAGGCAACACACTAAGACTTCAAATCACAAGTTTTAAAATAGTAGGAAACTAGTTTATTTAAAGGTCGTATCCCTCGGCACAGTGGATCAGCTAGTCCACGATAAGAAAATATATTTTCTTGCAGAGGAAGAATACTTTGATTTAGTTGATTTGACACCCTAAATGAGTATAAGGGCCCTCAAGGGACCTCTTATGGTATGCACGACTCCTAAGGTGAGTATAGTATTTATATATGAATGATATTCTTTACGCTTAAAGAAGATAGTGTTTTAGTTTTAAAAATATGATATGCATGAGATACATATAATAGTTTAGAGTTTTAAAATACCTAACATACAACCTACCATAAAACCTTCCCAGAAGCAAGTAAGCAACCCCAAGAGGGCAAAAACAGAATTTTAATTCATATCCAGCAAAATAGTAAGCCACCTGTGGGCGTCGACAACCCGACACGAACCCACCGGTGAGTGTGCATGTCCATACAGAAAAGAAGAATAACTACCTCACAAGGTGGAAGATCTGTAACTCAGCTACCCTGGAGGCTATCAACAAAACCCACTAAAAGGGAACAACCGCTCTATCGGCTACAACCTGGACTTGAGACATTCAAGAAAGAACGCCTCAGCGTAATATCAAAGCATGAAGAATATATGATTTAAGTGCGAGTAAAAAAAGGGTTTACCAACCCGGTAACAAAAGCAACAACTAATAGTAAGCAAAAAGTATGAAAGTAAGAAGAAAAATACTATCAAAAGGACAGTAAAGGTAAATCACACTAAGTGTGAGCACAAAAGCTACCTGCTCGGCAGAAAGAAACAACCTGCAGCAGGAAAGCATCAGTATACTAGCAGAAATAGCCAAAAGCAAGAAAAGAAAGAGCTAACAATCCTAACTTTGTGGATAAATGACCGGGGTGTAAATAATAAGGGGCAAGAGTGGGTGGCAGTACCAGCACCAATAACCAGACCCCAAAATAAATACTCAAGGGTGAACACAACCGGTGGCAGCCTTAGGGTCCACACACCTAAACAAGTCGGCCCCATTATCCAGACTTTGCTGTGTCCACAGCTCAGCACACACATTTCACCCCTCCAGAGTCCAAAAAACACCCCCTCCGGCCATAGTCCACGAGTCGGCATGCAAAAACTAGCCGAACACCCCAACATCCCCCTTAGGAAGGAAAAAACTCCTCTAACAGTCCTAAAGAAGCACACATCCCAAGGCTAAAGACTTAGCCTAAAAAAAACTGCGGCGTTGAGTGAGTTTACCTCACTCAACGCTAAAACAGCCACGGCTTTGAGTGAGGTACCCTCACTCAACGCCAAAGACTTAACCGCAAGCCCTGGCTGTGGTGTTGAGTGAGTCTACCTCACTCGATGCCAAACCTGCTTTGGCGTTGAGTGAGGTCGACTCACTCGACGCCAACCCTGCTTTGGCGTTGAGTGAGGTCGACTCACTCGACTCCAAACCTGCTGAAAAGACTGTGGCGTTGAGTACTCAATGCCAAAACAGCTGCGGCGTTGAGTGAGGTATACTCACTCAACGCTAAAGACTTAGCCGCAAGTCTTAGCTGTGGCGTTGAGTGAGTTCACCTCACTCAACGCTAGACCTGCCTTGGCATTGAGTGAGGTCGACTCACTCAACGCCTCGACACTTAACCGCAAAGAAAACCAAGCTGGCGTTGAGTGAGTGCACCATACTCAACGCCAGAGGCTAAACAGTCTAGGCATTGAGTGAGGTGCACTCACTCAACGCTTTTGACTTAGCCTGCAAAAAACAAAGTTGGCGTTGAGTGAGTGCACCACACTCAACGCCAGAGGCCTAACAGTCTAGGCATTGAGTGAGGTGCACTCACTCAACGCTTTTGACTTAGCCAAAAATTCTAAAACTAAGCCCACAGCCCTCTCAACGCCTAGAGACAGAGAGTTGGAAATTAATTCCAACTCTCTCTCCTACCTTCCCTACTCGACCTCAACAGCCAAAATAACTTAGCCCACCACTTAAATAATACTAAAACCTAACTCCATCTATAACCTGGACCCCAAACCAAGAACGAGAAAATAAAGAAAGAAAAAAAAACAAAACGGAAAACTAGGGCTCGATCTGGATGGTTTCCTGGAGCCGAGGAAGAGAAAGGACTGGAGCAAGGGCAACGCTGATGCTCCAGCTCCTAGAGGCAAGGGCAAATGGCTATTTACAGCAATCTAACAAAGGTAAAAGGAAAAAAGATTTAAAACTACAAGGGAAAGGAGCCACTTGCCTTAATTCGGGCAAGGAGAAAAACCGCTGGAACACCAAGCTTGGCACTGGAGGCTCGGCCTGCTGCAAAACCAGCGACCTAGAAAACAAGCTCTCGGCGAGAGCAGCTCGGATCCACCGTTGTCAGAGAGAAATGAGCCCTAAGCTAGAGGCCACCGCCGGTCAACGCTCCAGCACCTCCGCCCGAGCTCCTTTCGCAGGAAGCTAGCAGCTTGCTTGGAAAAAGGGAAAATGAAATAAAAAGACAACTGGGTGCCTTTTAATATCATGCTCCACCCAAGACTAAGATATAATAGAAAACTAAACTCACTCCACTCAAGCTATTAAAATAATCCTAAGCTTGGAAGACTCGGCCACTAGCTACAGAAAATCTGCCACTCAACCCGCCAGCTATACATCACTTACATATTTATGTATATATATACATTTGTACTCAGCTAACAGAAAACTAGCCACCCAGATGACCCAACCCGAAGCTGTATGGCACAACTATATAGATATATACATAATTATATACTCTCAGCCTATCAGCTCCCAAGCAACCTGTACAGCTAGCTATAACCTAAGCTTAAACATATAGAGGTACATGATTAGCCAAAACTTAGCCCAACCCGAGCTCCACTAGCTAACTATGGCTAAATGCAGAAAATAAGACTTAGCGTAAATCCTGGTACAAGCTCCAGCCACTTAAAACAAAGCTTATAATTTAACACTTAAGCTAATAAATCCTGCTTATAACAAGCCACACCAAACCGGCCACAATCATAAAGCAGCATAACAACACGTCAGAATGACGCGAAAATCAAAGATCTCGGATTTCGACAAAACTCGCACCGTAGCTAAACACACAAACTACGAAAACAACGACGAAGTCGAAAACAACGACGAAGTCGAAAACAACCTCCGACGATCAAAACTCGGGCTAAAACTACCCGAAGCCAAAACACAAGCATTTCCTAAGAGGCTCAGCCAAGTCACCACAATAGACTCCAGCTAGCCGGGAAATCTTGCAAACAGGCTACTAACAGGCCACTAAAGGAACCTAAAGAGCTATGACCACGCTCTAACAACGGCAAAAAGGCCGGAAACGCATCATCGTAACGCCAAACATCTATCAAACAAAACACAGAAAAGCCGGGGGCGTTACAGTCACCCCCCGCCCCTAAAAGAAAGTTTCGCCTCGAAACATTACACAAACACTTCTATCAAGAAGGAAAAGAAATAGCTAAGCCAAAGCTATGAAAAAAAACACAATACATACCAGGCAAAAGGTTAGGGAAACAGATGAGGGTAAACCTTCCTCATCGCCCACTCTAGCTCCCAAGTCGCGCTTTCCACATCCTGGTTCTTCCACAAAATCTTAACCATAGGAATGGTTTTCCTCCGCAACACGCGATCCCGAGCATCCAAGACGCGGACAGGCACCTCCACAAAAGAAAGGTTCGGCTCCAACTTGGGCATAGAATCCAAAACCTATCTGTCACTCTGCACACACTTCCGTAACTGACTGACGTGAAAGACATCATGCACGCCAGGAAAATTTACAAGCAACTCTAACCGGTAAGATGATACTCCAATCCGCTCCGTAATCAAAAATGGCCCCATGTATCTCGGGTCCAATTTCCTGTTCTTGCCAAACCTCTTAATCCCGCTCATCGGGGAAACTTTTAAGAACACCTGGTCCCCCACAGCAAATTCCAAATCTGATCTACGCCGGTTGGCGTTCTTTTCATATCTCTCCTGGGCTATTCGAAGCTAGCTTTTCCCGAATAATCTTCACCGAAATCTCCATTTACTCGAGTGCTTCTGGACCCAACAAGGGTCTCTCGCCCAACTCAGCCCAAAATAAAGGAGTCCCGCAGCGCCTCCCATACAAAGCCTCAAAAGGAGCCATTTTTAAGCTTTCTTGATAGCTGTTGTTATACGCAAACTCCATAAGCCGCAAACGCTCGTCCCACTCCCCACCGTAGTCCAAAATATAGCATCAGATCATATCTTCCACAATCTGATTTACCCGCTCCGTCTGACTGTTGGTATGCATGTGATAAGCAGTGGAATACCTCAAATCTGTTCCCAACCCCTCTTGAAGACTCTTCCAAAAACGAGACGTGAACCTGGAGTCTCGATCTGATATGATGCTCACAGGTACACCATGCAGTCTGATGACCTCCTCCAAATACAGCTCTGATATCTTCCTCATCGGGTAGTCGATCTTGAATGGCATGAAGTGAGCACACTTCGTCAGTCTGTCCATGATCACCCATACTGAATCATTCCCCCTAGGAGATCTTGGCAAGTCTGTAATGAAATCCATCGAGATGCTTTCCCACTTCCAAGTCGGAATCCCCAAGAGAGTCAGCTTGCCACCTGGTCTTCCATGATCAGCTTTCACTCGCTTGCAAGTGTGGCACTCAGAAACAAATCTGGCAATGTCTCCCTTCATCCCAGACCACCAGGCAATCTGCTTCAAATCGCGGTACATCTTGGTGGATCCTGGGTGGTAGGCAACGCTAGATCCATGGGCTTCCCTGCACACCATAACCCTGATGTCTCCAACTGCGGGAATACAAAACCTGCCACGGTACTTCAAAGTACCTGAATCATCTATAGAAAAATCTGGTAGTTCGCCTCTCTCAGCTCGAAGATACAAATGCAGAAGGTCAAGATCATCCTTCTAATGCAATCTCGTGAGCGCGATCCATGAAGGTTCTACCACTTCCAGGCTGCTCTGCACATCGCAGCTACCCACAGAAATGCCCATCAACAGAAACTCCTCTACTAACAACTCGGCTGTGAGACCAAAAATCTTCCCTGATTTCCGACTTAGGGTGTCGACCACCACATTGGCCTTGCCCGGATGATACTGAATCTCAACATCATAGTCGACCACGTACTCTAGCCATCGCCGCTGATGCAGATTCAACTCCTTCTGCGTGAAGACATACTTCAAGCTTCTATGATCAGTAAAAATCCTGCACTGCACACCATACAACAAATGCCTCCACAACTTCAGAGCATAGATCACGGCAGCAAACTCCAGGTCGTGCGTAGGGTAATTCCTCTCATGAGTATTTAGCTGTCTCGACCCGTACGCAATCACCTTACCGTCTTGCATCAGTACGCATCCCAGCCCGATATGTGATGCATCCACATATACATCATACTCAACACCTTCAGTAGGCAAGGACAAAACAGGAGCTGAACATAGCCTTCTCTTTAGCTACTCAAAAGCTTCTTCACATTTGCCATCCCATATGAAGGCTACATTCTTCTGTGTCAACTTGGTCAACGGCGCAGACAAGGTGGAGAATCCCTCCACAAATCTTCTATAATAGCCCGCCAAGCCCATGAAGCTTCTGATCTCTCGAGGAGTAACAGGTCTCGCCCATTCTATAACCGCAACGATCTTTTCTGGGTCCACTGAGATTCCCTCCTTGCTAACCACATGGCCGAGGAAAGATACCTGAGGCAGCCAAAATTCACATTTGCTCAGCTTGGCGTAAAGCTTATGGTCTCTCAGAGTCGCCAAGACCAGACGCAAATGTCGATTATGCTCTTCTGCATTCCGGGAGTACACCAAAATGTCGTCAATAAAGACAATCACAAACTTGTCTAGTCAATCCTTGAACACGCGGTTCATCAAATCCATGAAAGCTGAAGGCACATTAGTCAAACCAAATGACATGACTAAGAACTTGAAATGCCCATGACGAGAACGGAACGCCGTCCGCGGAACATCTGACTCCCGAATCCTCAACTGGTGATAGCTCGAACGAAGGTCTATCTTTAAAAACACAGCACTACCACGCAGCTGGTCCAAACAAATCATCAATCCGAGGCAAAGGGTACCTGTTCTTAATTGTAACCATGTTCAGCTCTCTGTAGTTGATGCATAGCCTCATCGACCCTTCTTTCTTCCTTACGAACAGCACAGGCGCACCCCAGGTCGACGAACTCGGCCTGATAAAACCCTTTGCCAACATCTCATCTAGCTGGATTCGCAACTCCTCCAGCTCTCGCGGGGCTATGCGGTATGGTGCCTTAGCAATAGGATGCGTACCCGACTCCAAATCTATAACAAACTCGACATCTCTATCGGGTGGAAGACCGGGAAGATTGTCAGGAAAAACATCAGAGAACTCACAAACAACATGAATCTCCTCCAACCGCGACACTGTTAGGTATTGTATACACAATTACCTGGATTTGAGGAAGCCTCCTGTCAAGCTAAGATGAATTCATAAAGTGTTTGATGCTCTGTCTTCAAGTTGTGCTTGCAGTTATTCCACGCTAAGTACACACCAATGTCAGGGTGCAGTAGGTCAATATACACGGGTATGCGCAACGTAATCCCTCGTTGAGCAGATCAGTGTGTTGGCTTACGTGTACTCTCTCTATTGAAGTGTACTTACTTTCAAGTACAGGGCTGAGATAGATCAAGAGTAGAAGAGGAGCAAGGAAGGGCCAAAGACCAACTCATGGGCAGAAAGACAAAGAATCGTCTAAGTTAAAGTCGATGAGAATCACTAAGTGATTCTCGCCGATTCGACGGGAATCACTAGTGATTCTCGCCGAATCGTCGAGAATCACTCGCCGATTCTCGCCAACTGCATCCGGCTGACTCAACGCCTTCAAGATTTCTGCTAAAGCAGAATCGACGAGAATCGTCAACTGATTCTCGCCGAATCGTCGAGAATGACTTTGCATTCTCGCCGATTCGTCGAGAATAGTTGTGATTCTCGTCGATTCTCTCCGGATGGCAAGCTTTTCAGCAGGAATTCTTCTAAGTAGAATTCGACGGGAATCATAAGTGATTCTCGCTGAATCGTCGAGAATCACCAATGATTCCCGTCGAATATGCCTTAGGCGTTTTCCGTCGACTCGCTGGACCGGACCATGTACTCAGGCGTTGTTTGTACCGGAATTAGGGTTTTGTCTTGTGGGGCCCACAACGGTCATAAAGGAGTATTCTACAGTATAAATACTCTCCTATTTTGAACGTAAGAGGTAGCGAAGAAAACGAACAAGTCAGCCGTCGCTGACGTGACCTAGCAGATCACGGATTTCCTTTCGCCGCCGTCGCTGCTCGAAAGGTTATCGCCGCCGCTGATCGGATTCTTCTTGATCTCTCGGCGACAGAAACTTAGCCAAGCAACGCGTCTCACGTTTCTTTCTTGAGATCCTTTGTCTCTTGGTTTGTTGAACGGGAATACCTTCCCCTTCCGAATCGGTTGAGACGATCGATCCAAATAAGATCGTTGGTAGACCTTGCTAGCTTTGTTAAGAAGTTTGGATCTACAAAGCATCGCCGCCGCAATCCTTGCCACCGACGATCTTGGGAAGATCTTCTCCAAGAGAGTGCTTAGGTCGTGGACTCTTTGTATTCTTCAAGAACGCTTCATCGAACGAAGAGGGACACCAAGCGCTCCAAACGTAGTTTGTATTTTGTACATTTTATTTTTACTTTTGTTGTAAAGGAACTTTGGTTCCTCATTGTAAGGGTTGAGTGCAACCCGTGGTGGAGGAGTAGTGACTTCTTCGGGTGGAAGGGTTCCTTCCATAGTGTGAGGATTGGATTTCAATTCGGTTAGTGAAGTGACTGAGTCGTCCCTTGTTGGGAGATAGGTCGAAGGGGGAAAGTGGACGTACCCAAATCGGGGAACCACTATAACTGCCTGTGTGTTTCTGTGCTGTGCTTGTTTTGTTTTATTATGCAGGTAAATTTTTAATTCCGCAAAGAGACTGCAAATCACCTATCCCCCCCATAGGTGAAGGTAGTTGACACTAGAGTGACTTTCAAGTGGTATCAGAGGGAGGTTACTCAACAATAAGGTTAACACCTTGAGTAAGATCCCGGTTCTAGTGTCAAGAAGAAGACAAGACTCAAGCATGGAGCTGGACTCTGATGTCTCTCCTCTGAGACTCCCTGCTTGCACAACAGAGTATTATCCCATCTGGAAGATGAGAGTTATGTTTCATCTGGAGGCCATTGACCCTCACGCATCACTCATTTTGGAAGATGGTCCCTTCATTCCCATGAAGGCTTCCAGCTCAGGAAACGATCTCCAAATCCCCAAGAGTCTCAAAGAGATGTATGAGACTGAGCTCTCGCTTTTCAACCTGGACAAGATGATTCGTCAGATCATCACTGACGTGTGGTCTGGATCATCTCGATCAAGATTGGACAAGTGTAAGACTGCAAAGTCTATGTGACAAATTATCTCAGATCTCATGATAGGATCGGAGATAGTTAGAACTGGATGCCAGCAGGAGGATGAAGCCTATGTGGGGGTCCTCATTTCTGAAGATGAAGGTCAAGACCAATCTCTCAGTATCAGGGCTCCTGTGTCCATATCAGAGACTGAAGAAGAGGCTGAGGAAAGCAGTTCTGATGAAGCTGACACAACAGTCTCTGCCGATCTTAACGCTGACCCGGAACATCAAAGACAGGATCAGGTAACTTCTTCATCATGCTCCTCTCCCCTTGAAGTTCCTGAAAACATGAATAGTTCAGAGGGTTGTCCTTCTAGTGATGCAAGGGATATGGATAGCTTCAATCAAAAGATTGAAAAATCTTGATTCCCTTGAGAGTGCCCTTCAGAAGAGAAACTTACTTGTGGAGGAGCAAGCTAAGGAGATTGCTCAGCTGAAGACCTTGATGAATCTCCAATTGGAATCCATCAAGGTAAAGGCTCAAAGATCTCGGATCTAGAGAGTCGTCTAGAGACCGAGAAGAGGATAGTTTCTAACTTTTCCAAGATAGATGCTATCAAGAGAAAAGCAGAAAATGGGTGGATCTCCCAAATCATTAATTCATGGAAAAATGGGGAAACTGTGTTCAGACCCCCCACCCTGAGTAGGAAGGGCACACATCATGCTTTCAGGTATGACCACTGGAATATCCATGGTCACTACAAGAATGATCGGCCCTCAGGTGGAAATGCCCACAGTGCAAGAGCTGTCATGGCTACCCATGAGAGAATACCCAAGGCTCATCCTGAACCCTTTGTATTCTCGGCCTCTGCCTCAACTCATCATGAATCTGCAGGAACCAGCTCTCACTGTCGTACTTACCTCCCTAGGACACAGGAAAGGGGGGTCAGGAAACATGCGGTAAGTACCCATGGGGCCTCTGGAAGTGTGCTGACTAAAAGGAAGGCACCACCTCCCAGACCTCATGACACTCACCACATGCTCTCTTTCCACCCTCCCATGTGTCACGGTGAAAAAGGCAATTTTGTGAGCAGAACCTGCACTGTTCCGTTTAGACCTAAGATCATGACTACCTCAGTCAGTAGATCAGGTCAGAAACGACGATACAACATTCATGAGTGTTGGTACTGTGGCAAGGTGGGTCACTTTGCCGTAGATTGTTGGCACAATCCCTCTGTGCCAAGGGCAAGGGTATGTCCACTTCCTCTGGGCAGATTTAGCCTTCCTGACAGGATTCCTGTAGAGAGGCATTCAAGATTTTATGCTGACAAGAACCTAGGACCCAATACATATTGGGTTTCTAAGGTAAGATAATCCTTTTTGCAGGTTAGTCTAGGTTCCCGTAAACATGATGGGAACTAGACATGTGATGTTCCAAGAATGACATGGAATAAGTATTAGGGATAAGAGCAGTGCTAACTACAATGACATACTCAAATTGGACACCTGGTGTACCTCAAATAGAAGATCTGAATGATCAATTTTATGATCCCAAGTACACGCATTCAGTGTCAAGACTTGAGTCAGATTATCTTGATGTTTACAATTATATATCCTCATATTTATCCACAAGAATTTGTCAATTCTTACTCTAAAAAGTGAATGGTTATATGTATATATACACACATACGTTCACACACTTGATGACAGACCGAAACTGTTAAATGATCCTTAGGTACAATCTGAAGAATTCCCTGTAGGTACATATTTATATATTTGATAATGAATCTCAATAGGCATAAATCAGCCCATTTGAAATTAAAGAATGTATGCCAGTGGGTGTAACAAAATATTACAATTTTTCACCTAGAATAACTCTGGAATTACGTATAGGGCTCATATATTATTCAACTCGATCGAGGTTTCGTGATTAAGAAATATAATGAAGGCTAAGGCTTGAAATTAACATGCCACGATTAATGTGTATAGAAAATCCCATCGCACTCTCCTCGATCGTACGAAAGAAATAATTAGTAAACCCCGTCGAATCCCATCGACTTCCCCCCGGTTCGAAAGATTTAAATAGCATATATTGGTTTGACTCTTCATGTCCCCGAATATCGCTAAACTCCCGACGAATCCCCTAGAGCATCCCGTCGACTTCCAAGTCTCCTCGCGTAATCTCGTGGTCGTGCGGAAGCTGCTTCGCCTGGTGCTCACCATCTCTCCTCTGGGCTCCCGTCGACAACACCCTCAAATCGCAAGGACCATCCCGTGCTCCCGTCGGTTCCGTGAATCCTGCATCTTCCCGTCAGGTTTCAATCACCGGTCGACGATCCTTCCAGTTGCCATCGTACCTTCAAACCGCTCGGCGCTAGGGTTTGTAATGGCTCCTAGAACCACTGCAGGACTCCTCACTGGAAGTGAACTGGTTCGGACAGGCTTCTCTCATGCCTCCGATGAGTTCAGGAATATTATCCTCATGCTTGAAGAGGCCGGACTTACATTCATCCTGGAGCATCCTTGCAAAATTCTGGATAAGGAGGTGCTGGAGTTCTTTGCAACAGCAAAACTACGGCGTGAAGTTACAGTGATCAAGAGTAAGATTGCTGGAGTACGGATCAAAGTGTCTGCAGGAAAACTGACACAATATTTGCAGCTCTCCAGTTCTGAAGATGAGGACAATCTGGAGGAAGAGGATCGAGCCAGGACTCTCCTCTTCTGTGGACTAGCTCGAGGAACCAAATCAATCAAGAGAAAGGAAATGAATGAGGAAGGGAAGCTACTGTCGGATATCGTTGTGAAAGTCCTGATCTGCAAACCAGGCTCCCACGATCATATCTCGGGAGATATGTTCAAGATCTTAGTGGCTATAGTCTGTCGAAAGAGATACAATTGGGGAGCTATATTGTTTGAGAAAATAAAAGATACTCTGCGAACCCCAAGTTTTGGAAGAATCATCAGCCTGTTTCTCAACCAGCTGGATGGAGACAGGTTCGATATGAGTAAGGGAGTTCCTCTACACTACCTAAAGAAAATGGATTCAAGTGTTTTTATAGATGGGAAAGAAGAATTAGTCAAGCAGCCGTTGCTGAAGAACATGATGAATCCCTGGCTGAGTCCTATGGGGATGAGGACAATAGAACTCTAGAAGATCCCGTGGCTGAACCCAGTGAAGTTCCTGATCTGCTGCCTGCAGGAACTAAGGGGGAGTCTCTACCCCTTGCGACTGGAACTCACAGGACAGATCTCTCAGTACCTGCTCCTGCTGATGTTGTTTCTGACATCTCTCAGATAGCCAAAGATGCAGTTGATACCCTGGATGAGGAGGAAGATGAGGAAGCCCTAGATAATGATGTAATTGACAATAATGATATAGAAGATGAGGGTGCTGAAGAAGTGGATGATGTCGTTGAAGATGAAATAACCTTGAGAGAGAGGGTGGAGATAGTGGAGCCACAGGATGAAGTTGAAGTTCCATCTGTGGAACGGGCTCCAATGGTAGTTCATGAGAAATCTGGTGCAATAATGGAGGGGGAGTCCTCTCAGCAAAAGATGATAAGCATTCCTGAGCAAACTACAGAGGCTGCCCCTATCCCCCCAGTGGAGACAGTGTATGTATCATGCTCCCCCAGTGAATCTGCTGAAGAGCCAGACCAAGGCTTGCCTCAGGGACATCCACTTCGATCTAATCTAGCAAATCACACAGTGAACGTCATTTAAGGTATAATGGATTAGCTCAAACTGTCTTTTGAGCAAGCACAGAACAAAGTGTTAAAAAGGATTAAGAAATCTGAGGATCTAATGCTCAAGAACGTCGTGGAAATTAATCACAAGCTGGATGTGATAGGAAAAGAAGTTCGAGGCCAAGTATACAGAGGCTGACACTGCTATTACTCTTCTTATGCAAGGACTCAAAAAGAACACGGATGACCTGACAGTGGTTAATCAGAATGCACATGTTGTGGCTAATAACATCAAGCTATTCGATGCCAGCATGATAACTCTCAACGTAAATCAGACTTCTCTTCTATCTAATTTTATAGACTGCAAAACATATAGATGAGTCACTGCATTCTTATGCAAACTCCATTGCCCTCGAAGCCAAAAAGGGGGAGAAGGCATACATAGCTAAGATGGTAGGGCTGGAACAGATTATGGTCGAAAACTTCAAACAGTCAAATAAGTATGTCTTTGATAGCTGCCACTAGGCTAGTGCAGCAAGCATCAGGTGTACAAATCCCAATTCCAGTTCCTTCTTCTGATGAGGTTACCTTTGCTTCTAATGAGGTTGCCTTTGCTGCTGATGAGGGTGCAAATGTTGAGGAAGTTCCTCTTAGTGAAGCTGATGCTAAGAAGGCTGCTGTCAAAGCTGCACTCAGTACCATGTTTGACCAAGTAGCCCTAGCAAAAGCAAAAGGAAAGCAGAAACTCCAAGAAGGGACATCCAAAGAAACTCCAACCGAAAAGAAAGTAAGATTGAAGGAGGATGAAGTGAGAAATGAAAAATGGAGTCCTGTTTTAAGGAGCATTATTTTGGATACTTTTATGCTACAGCAGAAGGGGGAAATTAATCGGAATGATGTATACAATCAGTATGAATGGGAGATGCACAAGATGTATGAAGCTAAACGAAATATATTTTTCAGGAATAACAAAGTAGAACATAAAGATCCTCCCCCCTAGATATTATCCAAAGCCCAAGGAGTATTTTGAGAGACAAAGCAAGAAATTCTTGGCTCAACAACTAAAGGATGATTTAGCCAAGGAGAAATAGGCTTAGGATTATGGCTTGTCATTTCCTCAATGCATGTTTTTTATCTTCATGTTATTGTATGAACAATTCTTGTGGATATATATATATATATATATATATATATATATATATTCATGATTGACTCATATATTGTTCTGTTTGCCTTTATTTCTCCGTGCCTTGTCTTTCTTCATTTGCCTTGTATATTACTCTGGTTGGTGTAATTCATCTTAGCTAGTAGGATTTTGGCTTCTTCAAATAGGGGGAGATTGTTAGGTATTATATCCACAATTACCTGGATTTGAGGAAGCCTCATGTCAAGCTAAGATGAATTCACAATGTGTTTGATGCTCTGTCTTCAAGTTGTGCTTGCAGTTATTCCACGCTAAGTACACACCAATGTCAGGGTGCAGTAGGTCAATATACACGGGTATGCGCAACGTAATCCCTCGTTGAGCAGATCAGTGTGTTGGCTTACGTGTACTCTCTCTATTGGAGTGTACTTACTTTCAAGTACAGGGCTGAGATAGATCAAGAGCAGAAGAGGAGCAAGGATGGGTCAAAGACTAACTCATGGGCAGAAAGACAAAGAATCGTCAAAGTTAAAGTCGACGAGAATCACTAAGTGATTCTCGCCGATTCGACGGGAATCACTAGTGATTCTCTCCGAATCGTCGAGAATCACTCGCCGATTCTAGCCGACTGCATCCGGCTGACTCAACGCCTTCAAGATTTCAGTGCTAAGGCAGAATCGACGAGAATCGTCAACTGATTCTCGCCGAATCGTCGAGAATGACTTTGCATTCTCGTCGATTCGTCGAGAATAGTTGTGATTCTTGCCGATTCTCTCTGGATGGCAAGCTTTTCAGCAGGAATTCTTCTAAGTAGAATTCGACGGGAATCATAAGTGATTCTCGCCGGATCGTCGAGAATCACCAATGATTCCCGCCGAATTTGCCGGAATTAGGGTTTCGTCTTGTGGGGCCCACAACGGTCATAAAGGAGTATTCTACAGTATAAATACTCTCCTATTTTGAACGTAAGAGGTAGCGGAGAAAACGAACAAGTCGGCCGTCGCTGACGTGACCTAGCAGATCGCAGATTTCCTTCCGCCGCCGTCGCCACTCGAAAGGTTGTCGCCGCCGCTGATCGGATTCTTCTTGATCTCTCGGCGACAGAAACTTAGCCAAGCAACGCGTCTCACGTTTCTTTCTTGAGATCCATTGTCTCTTGGTTTGTTGAACGGGAATACCTTCCCCTTCCGAATCGATTGAGACGATCGATCCAAATAAGATCGTTGGTAGACCTTGCTAGCTTTGTTAAGAAGTTTGGATCTACAAAGCATCGCCGCCGCAATCCTTGCCGCCGACGATCTCGGGAAGATCTTCTTCCAAGAGAGTGCTTAGGTCATGGACTCTTCCTCTTCTTCAAGAACGCTTCATCGAATGAAGAGGGACACCAAGCGCTCCAAACGTAGTTTGTATTTTGTATATTTTATTTTTACTTTTGTTGTAAAGGAACTTTGGTTCCTCATTGTAAGGGTTGGGTGCAACCCGTGGTGGAGGAGTAGTGACTCCTTCGGGTGGAAGGATTCCTTCCATAGTGTGAGGATTGGATTTTAATCCGGTTAGTGAAGTGACCGAGTCATCCCTTGTTGGGAGATAGGTCGAAGGGGGAAAGTGGACGTACCCAAATCAGGGAACCACTATAACTGCCTGTGTGTTTCTGTGCTGTGCTTGTTTTGTTTTATTGTGCAGGTAAATTTTTAATTCCGCAAAGAGACTGCAAATCACCTATCCCCCCATAGGTGAAGGTAGTTGACACTAGAGTGACTTTCAGACACACTAACATCTTCCCCTACCAGAGAGACCAAACAGGCAAAATAGCCAGAATCAAGCAACTTGCGAGCACGTACCACAGAAAATAACCGGAGACTCCTGGAGTGGATCGGCATAAACGCTCCCGGGCTGACCATTGTCCTTCACGAAATCCAAGCGCTTACCCTTGCACTGGATAATCGCATCATATCTGGACAACCAGTCCATGCCTAGGATAACATCGAAGTCCTCCAGGTCAATCACCTTCAAATTCGCCTTTGCTAGAAAGTCCCCCAACAAGATTGGGCAGCCATGAATACAAAAATCTGAAATCACAGAGTCACCAGAAGGGAACTTTATGCAGAAAGCTCCACCAACACGATCACGGCCCAAACAGAATCGCTCCACGAAAGCCCTAGCAACAAAAGAGTGGGTAGCGCCAGAATCAAAAAGGACGCGTGCCCCAGCGGTTCTTTACCTTAAATCTCCCTATAAAGTAGCCCACACAACTAAGGGAAAACAAAAGCTAAACTATACAAGAAGTAAAATATTCAATTTAGGAAGAAATCTAACCTGAAATAACCTGGGTCGAGGTCAACGCTTCCTCCGAAGAGATAACATTCAACTTCCCCTTGCATTTATCCACGCGCGGGGGTGGAGACAATGCCTACAATAGAACTGCTGGGAGAACGGGTTGCGCTTGTGGGCACCTCGTCTTGAGATGACCCTTTTACTCACACTAAAAGCAAACTTTATATTTCAACCAGCAACGGGCCGCATCATGCCCCTTCTTTCCGCACAAAGTACACACCACATCCCCTTTGGAAGTACCCTGAATAGCATGGACTTGCTATTTCTTCTGCGCTGCAAATCTCTTGAAGCACTTCTCCAAAGGATGGCCCGGCCGGCCACAGAAGCTACAAGTCCCCTTGGTCTTCTTCCTTGAAACTATATCAGGTTCCTGGGGGCCTTTCCCTCCAACAGAATTCCGCTTGTCTTGCCTCGCATGCTAGCCTCTATTCTTAGCATTCTCAATGGCCTCGACCTTCAAGGCAGCTTCAACCACACCGACATAATTGACTGCTCCGTAGGCATTTGCTAACTGTTGAACGTCGCTTCTTAGCCCACCCAGAAACCGCTTAACCCGGTCTGTTTCAACACTCACAAGTCCAGGAGCAAATCGACTCAGCTTGCTAAATTCAACCTCATACTCACTGACCGTGAGTTTCCTTTGCTTCAAATGCAGGAAGTCGTTCATCAACCGGTCCCGCTCTGTTGGTACCCTAGTTTGATTTGAGTTTAGTCCTCTCCTTTGTGCTCCTTGACCCAAGAATTATCTATGGTCAATGGTAGTAGTCTAGCTGTAGAGTCCTCACTTTTCCAGATTGAGAATTTGGTTAAGTTGTTTGTTCGTTCGACTATCGTCGAACGCCGCTCGACTATCGTCGACTAACTGTTCGACGATCGTCTATCAGTTGTTCGACTTTCAGTCTGCGTGGATAGTTCGACTATCGATTGATAGTTCGACTATCTGTGTGCTTTGATAGTTCGACTATCTGCTTGGATAGGTCGACTATCTGATAGTTCGACTATCTGTTGATAGGTCGACTATCTGTTTGGTTTTGATAGTTCGACTATCTGTTGATAGGTCGACTATCTGATAGCTCGACTATCTGTTGATAGTTTGACTATCTGTTCTGCGTTGATAGTTCGACTATCTGTTGATAGGTCGACTATCTGTTCTCGCTTGATAGTTCGACTATCTGCTTTGATAGTTCGACTATCTGATAGTTCGACTATCTGTTGATAGGTCGACTATCTGTTTGTTTTTGATAGTTCGACTATCTGATTGATAGGTCGACTATCTGATAGCTCGACTATCTGTTGATAGCTCGACTATCTGTTTTGCCCTGATAGTTCGACTATCTGTTGATAGGTCGACTATCTGATAGTTCGACTATCTTCTGGTAGTTCGACTATCTGCTGTGATAGTTCGACTATCTCCTTTGATAGTTCGACTATCTGGATCGTTCGACTATCTGTCCGATTGTTCGACGATCTCCGTGCGTCGGTCGACGATCTCCGAGGGTCGTTCGACGCTTTCTGTCTGCCTTTATATTTTGTATTTATTTATTATATTTAATTAATTAATACATTATCTGGCATATCTTTTTAGCTGTATTATGATAATATTTCCAGGCATATCTGCTCTATTCTTTTTGCCTGAGTCAAATCTTTTTAGATAAAGTTGTTTGTCTTATTAGCTGACTTTATAAATTACTTTATCTGCTGTCAGCCCTTTATAGCCGTTAGACTGGAAAGTCTTCTTTTTGCTATAAAGAGTTTGTTTCTGATATGACTTTATTTAGTACTTTATTATCAAATTGTTTCCTGCAGCTTCCTAGAAAAAAGGTTATTCCTTTTATAGAATGTTTCTGCTGCAGTGATTGTTTTGTCTTCTTGATATTTACAGCCCAGGTCTCAAGACTCAGAAGAAGACAAGTAATTCAAACTGAAGAGAGCCGTTGCTTGCTGATGTTATATAAAGGACCCTTTGAAGAAGGATTCAAGCTAGCTAACTAGTTATTCAAGCCTTCATCAAGATCAAGTCTTCTGCTCTCAGCAATTTCCATCTAACTGAGAAGTGTTAAGATCTTCTACTCTTCTTCAACCTGAGTTCTCCTGCTTTCAGGAAGTTCAAACTCAGAGTTCTTTTGAAGAAGAAGAAGAAGAAGATAGCTGCTTGAAGATCTTTATTTTATTATTTATTATCTTCTTGTAGTTTTTCCTTCAGAGCTTTCTGAAGAGTTTTCTGCACTGAAGCAAGACTTCACCTGGACATCTTTGAGCCAGGGGGAGCCTTGATTCTTTAGAGCTTTCTAGCTCAATGCAAGTTTTTGTGCTTCTCTAATCTTTGTAAAATAGAGAAGACATCTTAACCTTCTTCCCCCTCCTGTACAGGGTTATTACTCCCTTCAAAAGTATCCCTTGGTGGCAGGGCACCTGATCAAAAACCTGTGCTTGGTTTTTAGACACCTGATCAAAAGTCTAAAGGGTTTCTGGATCTACCTGAAGAAGATCCTGTTGGTGGCAGGGCACCTGATCAAAAACTTGAGTGGATTCCTACCGTGTGGGTAGAAGAGTGGACGTACCCAAGTTGTTTGGGGAACCACTATAAATTTCCTTGTGTCGTCTGGATTCACTTGTTTAATTCCTGCATTGTGGCTGTGAATAGATATACCTAGGATTGCTAGTTGCTGATTAGGTTTTCCAAGCCTTAACTGTAATTACAGTTAGCTTGAGTTTGTGCACATCACTGTGTGTTAGGCTTTAAGGTTAAATCAATATCTATAATCTTTTCATTCTGCACTTCACTCCAAGGGAGTTGGGTAGACCATTAAGTTTTGTCTAGTGCAAAATTTGATAACTCTATTCACCCCCCCTCTAGAGTAGTATCTATCCCTTCACTTTCAATTGGTATCAGAGGGAGGTTGACTGACTGAATAGGCTAACACCTAAGTCACAAGATCCTGATAGATACCAAAGCTTATAGATATTCACTATCATGGCCCAGTTCAAGGATTATTCTAGCACCAGACCTCCAGCATGCAACTTAGCTAAGTTTGGCATCTGGAAGACAAGGATAAAATTATATATGAATTCTATTGATGAAAGCATCTTTACTTCTATTTTGTCAGGTCCCCCAAGAGCACCTGCTGCTGCTACTACCTCATCATCTGATATGAGTGCAGTGCCTCCTCCAGATTACAATGATGAGTACAAGAAGGCCAAAATAGCAGATGCCAAGGCAATGAATATACTGGCTCAGACAATGTCTGATGAGGTATTCCAGAAGGTTGCTGACTGCTCCTCAGCAAAGGCCATGTGGGATACACTGAACCAGATTGTAGCTGGTTCAGCTAATGAAAGGAAGGACAGAAGGTCCAACCTGATCTCACAGTATGAGAACTTCAAGAAAACTGATGCTGAATCAGTTGAAGCCATGTACACCAGGCTCAGCTCAATCATCAATGAGCTGAGGACCCTGGACAAGGACATATCATTGACAGAGGTCAATGATAAGATTCTTATGTGCTTCCCTAGCACATGGGATCTAAGGATCTGGCCCATCAAGGAAGCCAGAAGTACTAATGAGATTTCAACAGAAGCCCTCCTCGGCAAGCTCAAGTCTTTTGAGCAAGTGCTGAAGACAAGGGAAGCAGAAGCTGAAGCAAAGACCCCCACTCCAACAAGAAAAGAGCAATCTCTAGCTCTTAAGGCTGCTGATGCTTCTGAAGGCAGCCAATCAAATGAGGAACTAATGACATTATTTGCCAAGAGGTTTCTCAAGATGGGGAGAAAGGAGTTCAGAAAGAAGTCTTCACGCTATGAAGACAAACCAAGGTATGATCGTTCTCCTGCTAAAGAAATTATTTGTTATGGTTGCAGGAAGCCTGGACATATCTTGCCAGAGTGTCCAGAGGAGAAAAACAAAGACAAGAGAAAGGAAAAGGAACAGCACAGGAAGCACTCCAAGCCATCCTCCTACAAAAACAAGAAGAAGGAGAGAGGTTTCATTGCTGAAACCTGGAGTGATTCTGATGAAGAATCCTCCTCATCAAGCTCTAGTGAGGATGAGGAAGAGAAGAAGGCAAAAGAAGTTTGCTTGATGGCAATAGATGCCTGCAGCAACCACTCTGCTGCAGAGAGTTCTGATTCTGATGAAGAGATGCCTACAGAAGATGAGGTACTCTCTTCTTATGATTTTACTTCAGAAGAATTTAAATTAGACTTTAAATCTTTATGCTTAGATTTGATTAGCTCTGAAAAGGAAATAAAAGAACTTAGAAATAGGTTAGCTGACTCAGAATCAATAGCTACAGAAAATGTTAGGTTAAAGGAAGATCTCACTACTTGTAGTGAAGAAATTAAATTTCTTAAAATAGAGTTAGCTAAGTCTAAGAGGTTAGAAGAATCACTTAATGGTAGAAGCCTTAAGTTGTTAGAAATTACCAGCATGACTAACACTAGGTCAGGTAATGACAAACTAGGCTTAGGAGCTTCTCCCAGTGAACCCCCAGTTCTACTTAAAAATAACCTTTCAACTCCAGTAAACTTCATTTCAGCTAGTGGAATGAAGAACACTGAGCAAGTAAATCTAGTTAATAAAACCTTAAATAAAGCTAAGAGAGAAAAGAGAAAGAAGTTTTTTAAAGAAATGCAAAGAGCGTCGAACGCCGCTCGACGATCGGAAGCTCAATGGTAGAACGAAGCTCGACGATCTGAGCGCCCATCGTCGAACGTCGATCGACGATTTCAACATGATTTTCAAAATCATAATCAGTATCATAGAAACCTAAATGAAAATAGAAACCCTAGGTTTGTTGACCCATCATCTGCATGGAGAATCCCACCTAGGAGATCTCACCCACTAGGTTATCACCCTCAGCCTGCATTCTCATATATTTCCAGTTTTTCTTATGTGAAAAACAAGGGACCCAAGGTTACCTGGGTCCACACTGTCTAAATAAATGTCTTGCAGGTGAAGGCCTATCCAATCACTCAAAATAAGTGGTATTTGGATAGTGGATGCTCTAAGCATATGACAGGAAATAAAGATCTTCTGTCAAAGTTCAAAGCTAAGCTCGGCCCAAAGGTTATCTTTGGAGACTCCAGCTGTGGTCAGACAGAAGGCTATGTCAAGATCACAATTGGAGCAGTTACTTTCAAGAGAGTTGCATATGTCAATGGACTGAAGCATAATTTGATTTCAGTCAGCCAGCTATGTGATGCTGGCTACCAGGTTTCATTTTCTAACTCCTCTTGCAATATTACTTTAAATAATAATGTTGTTTTAGTAGGTATTAGAATAGGTAATATTTATTTAGTAGATTTCAATTCATCTCATTCTGAAATCTGCCTGTTTAATAAAGTAACGATTAATAATAATTCTTTGTGGCATAAGAGGCTTAGTCATGTAAACCTTAAAAATATATCTAGGTTATCTAAACACAACCTTGTTAGAGGTTTACCTTCTTGCCCCTACAAGAAGGAGAGCCTATGCAAGGCTTGTCAGCTAGGCAAGCAAACCAAAAACTCTTTTAAATCTGTAAATAAGAGTGATTCTCCTAGAATCCTGTATCTATTACACTTGGACCTTTTTGGCCCAATAAATGTACAGAGTTTAGGAGGGAAGTATTACACTTTAGTAATTGTAGATGACTTCTCTAGGTTCAGTTGGGTTTTCTTTTTGAGAACTAAGTCTGATAACTTCAAAGCCCTTACAGACTTTCTACTATGTGTGCAGACTGAGTACTCTACTCATGTGGCCTTGATCAGAAGTGATCATGGTACTGAGTTTGACTCTCTTCTCATGCAAGAATTCTGTGAGAGAGAAGGTATCAAACATAGTTTCTCAGCTCCTAGAACTCCTCAACAAAATGGGGTAGTTGAAAGGAAGAATAGAACACTCATTGAAGCTGCTAGCACATTGTTGGCAGATGCTAACATGCCTCTCTCCTATTGGGCAGAAGCTGTTAGCACAGCCAATTATGTCTTGAATAGAAGTTTGATACACAAGCTTAAGTGTAAAACTCCTTATGAGTTGCTAAAAGGAAAGAAACCTAAAATTAATTATTTTAGAGTTTTTGGCTGTATTGTTTATATTCATAATAATAATAAAGAATATATTAGAAAGTTTGAAGCAAAAGCTTCAATGGGAATCATGCTTGGATATTCCCAAGTAAGCAAAGCTTATAGGGTTTATAACAAATCTACCTGTAAGATTGAAGAATCTGTGCATGTATCATTTGATGAGCATCAGATGTTTTACAAGGAGAAAGAAAATTCTCCTTCCTCCAGTTCATTGCAGGTACCTGATGCCCCTCTAGAAATTCTTCAACTATCAACTCTTCAGATCACTGAATCAGACAGTGATGAAGACATTGCTGAAGCTGTTGTTATACCACCAATAGTAGATCAAATTCCTCCTGAGGAATTAATCCCAACTGTTGCTGAAGATCACATCCCACCTGCTGATATTGTCACACTTAGAGATCACCCCACATCTCAAGTGATTGGAGACATATCAGCTGGTGTACAAACAAGACACCAATTAAGACAGGATGTGATGCATGCTTGTTTCCTCTCACAAGTTGAGCCCCTCACCTTTAAAGATGCAGAGCTAGATCCCCACATGGATCATTGCTATGCAAGAGGAACTCAATCAGTTTGAGAGATGTAAAGTTTGGACTTTGGTTCCAAGACCTAAAGGCCAACTGATCATAGGCACCAAGTGGGTGTATAGAAACAAGTTGGATGCAAATGGAATTATAGTAAGGAATAAAGCTAGGCTTGTAGCTCAGGGCTACAGACAGGAGGAAGGTATAGACTATGACCAAACCTTTGCTCCTGTTGCAAGGCTAGAAGCAATAAGGATCTTCTTGGCCTATGCAGCCTACATGAAGTTTAAGGTGTTCCAAATGGATGTCAAAAGTGCATTCCTGAATGGTGAGCTTAAGAAAGAGGTGTTTGTTGAACAACCACCAGGGTTTGTTTCTTCAACTCAGCCCTCACATGTTTTTAAGTTGCAGAAAGCTCTATATGGACTAAAGCAAGCTCCCAGAGCCTGGTATGAGACTCTAGCTAGTTTCCTTTTAGAGCACAACTTTACTAGGGGAGTAGTTGATAGAACCCTTTTCGTCAAGCATCACAAGGACACAATCCTGTTAGTTCAGGTGTATGTAGATGATATTATATTTGGCTCCACTGATCCCAAACTTTGCAAAAGGTTCTCTGACCTGATGCACTCTAAGTTTGAGATGAGTAGTATGGGTGTGCTGTCTTACTTTCTTGGTCTCCAAGTTAAGCAAGATGCTGATGGTATCTTCATCTCCCAATCCAAATATGCCAAGGAATTGGTAAAGAAATTTGGGATGGCTGATGCTTCAGCAATGCCTACACCTATGGCTACTAATGTAGTTATTGATTCTGATGATCACGGCAAGCCAGTTGATCAAAAGAATTATAGGGCCATTGTTGGTTCCCTATTATATCTAACTGCAAGTAGGCCTGCTATAATGTTTGCTACATGCCTTTGTGCTAGATTCCAGGTCAACCCCAAGGAATCTCATCTGATTCTTCTAAAGAGAATCCTGAGATACCTGAAGGGATGTCCAGATCTAGGACTTTGGTACCCAGCTGAGTCAGAATTTGAGTTAATTAGATATTTTGATTCTGATTATGCTGGTTGCAGAGTTGACAGGAAGAGCACCTCAGGAACTTGCCAGTTCCTGGGAGAGAGATTGGTCTCTTGGTTCTGTAAGAAGCAGGCTTCTGTCTCAACTTCAACTACAGAGGCTGAATATATAGCTGCTGCTAGTTGTTGTTCACAGATCCTGTGGATTCAAAACCAGCTTGTGGATTATGGTTACTCATACAAGAACACCAAAATCATGTGTGATAGTACCAGTGCTATTTCAATTGCACAAAATCCAGTGCACCACTCTAGAACGAAGCACATTGAGATTCGGCACCATTTCCTGAGAGATTGTGTGGAAAAGAACAAGATTTGTCTTGAGTTCATATCCACTGAGTTTCAGAGAGGTGATATATTCACCAAGCCTTTAGATGAACAGAAGCATCTGTTCTTTTTAGTTCAACTAGGCATGATCAATGGACGAGACTAAGTGTGACTATATCTGCCTATGTTGAAATCTGCTTGAAGATCGTCGAACGATGATCGAAGATCGTCGAACGGATTAAGCCTATCGTCGACCTCTGGTTAATGGTAGCTTATCTGTTGGAAGATCGTCGACCGGTGTTTGAAGATCGTCGAACAGGTCTGGCTTATCGTCGATCTCTGAACGACGACAGCCTGTTGTTTGAGAAGCCAGAAATAGTCGAACGATGGCTCGACTACTCTGCTTCTGAGCCGATCGTCGAACGGCCGTTCGACTATCGGGTCTAGTATCTTTTTAATAGATCGACTATTTCCGGTCTAATATAAAGCCGATAGTCGACCTAGGTTAAAAGATCTTTTGTTTTATCGTCGACGGAGCGTGACTTTTCGCATTCTGCCTTCCCGCTTGCGATTTTCTGCCGCTTCGTCTCCTTCGTCTTCTCCGTCCTTCTCGAGCTTTCTCCAGCAAATCAATGGCGGTTTCTCCAGCAGTTCTAGCAGTTGTGAAGTTTGATGCAGGCTTTAGCGTTGATTTCGACGCGTTCAGTAGCTGCGAAGCCGGGATCGTAGAAGTTCTTCAGCTTTGCCGGGATCAAGGACTCGAGAGGTTAATGTCTTCAAGGATTAAGATAAACATCCCAGAGATTAAGGAATGGGCCTTCACGTCGTCCTCCACCGACTACTTGATGACTGGTACCATCGGCGGAGAAGAGGTAATCCTAACTCCGGCCGTTCTGACTGATATTTTTGGTTTAATAAATGGTGAAGAGGATTATGAGCAAGATGTTCAAGAATTCGGAAGAATGTTAGTTGAGCTGGGACATGCAGAGGGCATTCCCACGAAGCTGCTCAAAGTAAATTTCCCTTTCAAGATCAAGTTTCTTGCTGAGTTGGTAGGAAAAGTGCTCCTCGGTAAGCACTCTGCTCATGATAATATCACAAGGCAATAATTCACACTGATGTGTGCGATTGTTAATCGGAAAAGGATAGATTGGGCGGGAGTGATGTTTGATTTAATAAGGAAAAAGAATGGTAAGAAGGAAGTTACCCTCGGAAGGGTTATTGGAATCTTCCTGAAGGAAAAGTACCCCCAGCTGCTGAGTTCAACCGCAACAACAATAAACGCAAGCAAGAAAATGGATCCAAACCTGTTCTCCAAATGGAAGAGAACCTTTGTGAAACCCGCTCTCACAGGGGTTGCTCCAGCAACATCTGAGAGCACCAGGACCGATTCGGTCGCTCCTCACCATGTTGAAGCTGGCTCAGCTCTTCCCTCTTCCTCTTCTGCTATGTTGTCTGCCTCAGTTGAAGTACCATCAATTTCAGTTGAAGTAAGACTTTCCCCTTCTCCTGTTAGAGAAACAACTACGGTTGTTCTTTCTTCCCCTCCAACATCTCCTCTTCCTTCTCATCAGACTAGGATATCTGCTCCTAGCTTTGATTTGTTAGGATCTGAGAGAATTCCTACTTCTCCTTTGTCTCCCATTCATTCTCCAGTTAATTCTCCAATTAACTCTCCAGCTCCATCTCCTATTCAATCCCCTGTCCACACCATTCTTCATCCCAGCACTACAACAATATCTGCTGCAGCTCCATCCACTACACTTCCATCATCTTTTGAGATTACTCCTGAACTTATCTCCCGCATTGTGGAGTTGATTACCCCTTCAATCAAAACCATGATTGAAGAGGCAATCGCTCCCCTTGCATCCTCCATTGATATCTTAGCTGCCTCCATCAAATCTCTTTCCAAATCTGCTGAGCCATCTTCCTCAAGGGGCCTGGTTTCAGTCTCCACTGAAATCAGGCAGGGGGAGATGTTCTGTGAAGATGCCTCAGAACCTCCTGCCTCCCTTCCAGCTATAACAGATACTGTGATGACAGCCCTGGAAGAGTCTGCTCCAGCTGATAAAGAAGTAGTTCCAGTGTTATCTGATAAGGAAATAGCTGATGGAATCATGCTATCTGAAATTGCAGTAAAAGTCTGCCTAGAAGATCTCACCACTCCCGTGGTTGCTCGATTCCTAGAAGGTATTATCACCTCATATCTAGATGAATCATGGGAGATGGTCAAGTATGAAGGTAATTCACTTATTCGATTTATTGACGAGTCAATTAATTTGCTTGCTAGTGAATACCTTGAAGGAATGATTATTGCTTATTTAGCAGATCTGTATTCATAATTCTACAGATTTTATTAGAGAAGATTTATCTGCTCAGATAATAGTAATTGTCTCAGAGGCTGCCCCAAGTGTTCCTGATATCCAAGTAGATCCAGAATTGGATTCTTTTCTAGATGATAGAGAAGATGAGTCTGAGAATCAAGATGAAATCAAAGATGACACTCCTGTTCTGAGTATGGAAGAAGTACAAGCAAGAGCTGCCTGGAATCTAAGAGTACAGTCTTTGTTGAAAGAGAAAGAAAAAGAGCTGCAAGTTGAAAAGTCAACTATCTGGGATGATTCACCAGGGTTGGACTTAGATTCCCTTCTGGCTCTGGATGCCATGGAAGAGGAAAGAGAGAAATCAGATCTGAAGTTAAAAGAAAAGGCTGTTTCTGAAGCCTATGATCCTTATGATAATCTTCCATCATCTCACTCTGATGATGATGATGATTCTGATGTATCTGAGAAATCAAGGAAAAAGAAAGCTGCTCAAAAGAAAAGGAAAGCTGCTGCTCCTCCTCCTCCCAGTAAAGACAATGATACTCCTTATTATATTCTGAAGGGCATTGACCCTAAGTCAAAGGAATTTCAGCACTGGATGTGGTTCTCAAAGAACCAGCAGAAAGAAAGGAAAAGATCTAAGAGGTATGATAGTCCTGTTTCAAGATGGACTCCCAGAGGTCCTCCTCCTCCACCTCCCAGTGCAGGAGCCTCTGGGAACCTATCTGCTAACCCTTCTGCCTCTTCTGGAAAATCTGCATCTTTTCAGCCTCAGCCAAGGAAAAGTTATCAAAGCTCGCAAGGCAGATCGTATTCTGGCTCTCAAAGACAAGTGAAGGAGGTTGTGGTTCAAAGACCAACTTTTTCCCCTCCTCCTTCTCCAAAGAAAAGAGTTCCATCTCTAATACCAGTTCAGTCTGAGAAAGTTATTTTAAAAGGTAAGTAGTTTACTTTGTTTTAAAATTCTAGCAAGAACCTTTTGCTAAGTCTGCTCCAATATCTTATCTAGATAAAGAATCCGATGCTGCTCCTCCTGAGCCTGTTTATGAAAGTCCAGAGCTTGATCCTAACTTTAGGATGGCTCGTTTTCACGAACTAGTTGGAGCAGCTCAAATAAGAAAAGCAAAAGCAGAAGGAAAAGATACTACTGGTTTAACCACCATGTCTGCTTTCAGAAAGAAAGAGTTTGAAAAGTTCCAGGTCAATCCTGATGTATTTGATCCCTCAAAATATATGGAAAAGCATCCTGAAGCAGTAGTCCCAAGAGCTGCAGAATTGAAGATCAATGGTGTACAGGACTTGAAGCTGTCAAAGAAAGAATCTGATGATCCTCTAAGGAAAATCTCTTTTGTTCCTAGTTCCTCTGATCCTTTGCCGGATTCTGTAGATTCTTAATAGTTTGATTGACTGCTGTGTTATATTTGTTTATTATCTATCTGTTTGATATCTGCTAGTTATTTGCTATCTATTTCCTGTATTGTTTATAGTGTTCTATAGCTAGCTGTATGTTTTAGATTTTGAAGGACTTAACTCAAATAGGGGGAGATTGTTGGTACCCTAGTTTGATTTGAGTTTAGTCCTCTCCTTTGTGCTCCTTGACCCAAGAATTATCTATGGTCAATGGTAGTAGTCTAGCTGTAGAGTCCTCACTTTTCCAGATTGAGAATTTGGTTAAGTTGTTTGTTCGTTCGACTATCGTCGAACGCCGCTCGACTATCGTCGACTAACTGTTCGACGATCGTCTATCAGTTGTTCGACTTTCAGTCTGCGTGGATAGTTCGACTATCGGTTGATAGTTTGACTATCTGTGTGCTTTGATAGTTCGACTATCTGCTTGGATAGGTCGACTATCTGATAGTTCGACTATCTGTTGATAGGTCGACTATCTGTTTGGTTTTGATAGTTCGACTATCTGTTGATAGGTCGACTATCTGATAGCTCGACTATCTGTTGATAGTTCGACTATCTGTTCTGCGTTGATAGTTCGACTATCTGTTGATAGGTCGACTATCTGTTCTCGCTTGATAGTTCGACTATCTGCTTTGATAGTTCGACTATCTGATAGTTCGACTATCTGTTGATAGGTCGACTATCTGTTTGTTTTTGATAGTTCGACTATCTGATTGATAGATCGACTATCTGATAGCTCGACTATCTGTTGATAGCTAGACTATCTGTTTTGCCCTGATAGTTCGACTATCTATTGATAGGTCGACTATCTGATAATTCGACTATCTTCTGGTAGTTCGACTATCTGCTGTGATAGTTCGACTATCTCCTTTGATAGTTCGACTATCTGGATCGTTCGACTATCTGTCCGATTGTTCGACGATCTCCGTGCGTCGGTCGATGATCTCCGAGGGTCGTTCGACGCTTTCTGTCTGCCTTTATATTTTGTATTTATTTATTATATTTAATTAATTAATACATTATCTGGCATATCTTTTTAGCTGTATTATGATAATATTTCCAGGCATATCTGCTCTATTCTTTTTGCCTGAGTCAAATCTTTTTAGATAAAGTTGTTTGTCTTATTAGCTGACTTTATAAATTACTTTATCTGCTGTCAGCCCTTTATAGCCGTTAGACTGGAAAGTCTTCTTTTTGCTATAAAGAGTTTGTTTCTGATATGACTTTATTTAGTACTTTATTATCAAATTGTTTCCTGCAGCTTCCTAGAAAAAGGGTTATTCCTTTTATAGAATGTTTCTGCTGCAGAGATTGTTTTGTCTTCTTGATATTTACATCTCAGGTCTCAAGACTCAGAAGAAGACAAGTAATTCAAACTGAAGAGAGCCGTTGCTTGCTGATGTTATATAAAGGACCCTTTGAAGAAGGATTCAAGCTAGCTAACTAGTTATTCAAGCCTTCATCAAGATCAAGTCTTCTGCTCTCAGCAATTTCCATCTAACTGAGAAGTGTTAAGATCTTCTACTCTTCTTAAACCTGAGTTCTCCTGCTTTCAGGAAGTTCAAACTCAGAGTTCTTTTGAAGAAGAAGAAGAAGAAGATAGCTGCTTGAAGATCTTTATTTTATTATTTATTATCTTCTTGTAGTTTTTCCTTCAAAGCTTTCTGAAGAGTTTTCTACACTGAAGCAAGACTTCACCTGGACATCTTTGAGCCAGGGGGAGCCTTGATTCTTTAGAGCTTTCTAGCTCAGTGCAAGTTTTTGTGCTTCTCTAATCTTTGTAAAATAGAGAAGACATCTTAACCTTCTTCCCCCTCCTGTACAAGGTTATTACTCCCTTCAAAAGTATCCCTTGGTGGCAGGGCACCTGATCAAAAACCTGTGCTTGGTTTTTAGACACCTGATCAAAAGTCTAAAGGGTTTCTGGATCTACCTGAAGAAGATCCTGTTGGTGGCAGGGCACCTGATCAAAAACCTGAGTGGATTCCTACCGTGTGGGTAGAAGAGTGGACGTACCCAAGTTGTTTGGGGAACCACTATAAATTTCCTTGTGTCGTCTGGATTCACTTGTTTAATTCCTACATTGTGGCTGTGAATAGATATAACTAGGATTGCTAGTTGCTGATTAGGTTTTCCAAGCCTTAACTGTAATTACAGTTAGCTTGAGTTTGTGCACATCACTTGTGTTAGGCTTTAAGGTTAAATCAATATCTATAATCTTTTCATTCCGCACTTCACTCCAAGGGAGTTGGGTAGACCATTAAGTTTTGTCTAGTGCAAAATTTGATAACTCTATTCACCCCCCCCTCTAGAGTAGTATATATCCCTTCACTTTCAATTGGTATCAGAGGGAGGTTGACTGACTGAATAGGCTAACACCTAAGTCACAAGATCCTGATAGATACCAAAGCTTATAGATATTCACTATCATGGCCCAGTCCAAGGATTATTCTAGCACCAGACCTCCAGCATGCAACTTAGCTAAGTTTGGCATCTGGAAGGCAAGGATAAAATTATATATGAATTCTATTGATGAAAGCATCTTTACTTCTATTTTGTCAGGTCCCCCAAGAGCACCTGCTGCTGCTACTCCCTCATCATCTGATATGAGTGCAGTGCCTCCTCCAGATTACAATGATGAGTACAAGAAGGCCAAAGTAGCAGATGCCAAGGCAATGAATATACTGGCTCAGACAATGTCTGATGAGGTATTCCAGAAGGTTGCTGACTGCTCCTCAGCAAAGGCCATGTGGGATACACTGAACCAGATTGTAGCTGGTTCAGCTGATGAAAGGAAGGACAGAAGGTCC
The DNA here is from genome assembly GCA_039513925.1 of Platanthera zijinensis. Classification (NCBI taxonomy): domain Eukaryota; kingdom Viridiplantae; phylum Streptophyta; class Magnoliopsida; order Asparagales; family Orchidaceae; genus Platanthera; species Platanthera zijinensis. The sequence goes on from CM077086.1 coordinate 166,656,829, forward strand.
AACCTGATCTCACAGTATGAGAACTTCAAGAAAACTGATGCTGAATCAGTTGAAGCCATGTACACCAGGCTCAGCTCAATCATCAATGAGCTGAGGATCCTGGACAAGGACATATCATTGACAGAGGTCAATGATAAGATTCTTATGTGTTTCCCTAGCACATGGGATCTAAGGATCTGGCCCATCAAGGAAGCCAGAAGTACTAATGAGATTTCAACAGAAGCCCTCCTCGGCAAGCTCAAGTCTTTTGAGCAAGTGCTGAAGACAAGGGAAGCAGAAGCTGAAGCAAAGACCCCCACTCCAACAAGAAAAGAGCAATCTCTAGCTCTTAAGGCTGCTGATGCTTCTGAAGGCAGCCAATCAAATGAGGAACTAATGGCATTGTTTGCCAAGAGGTTTCTCAAGATGGGGAGAAAGGAGTTCAGAAAGAAGTCTTCACGCTATGAAGACAAACCAAGGTATGATCGTTCTCCAGCTAAAGAAATTATTTGTTATGGTTGCAGGAAGCCTGGACATATCTTGCCAGAGTGTCCAGAGGAGAAAAACAAAGACAAGAGAAAGGAAAAGGAACAGCACAGGAAGCACTCCAAGCCATCCTCCTACAAAAACAAGAAGAAGGAGAGAGGTTTCATTGCTGAAACCTGGAGTGATTCTGATGAAGAATCCTCCTCATCAAGCTCCAGTGAGGATGAAGAAGAGAAGAAGGCAAAAGAAGTTTGCCTGATGGCAATAGATGCCTGCAACAACCACTCTGCTGCAGAGAGTTCTGATTCTGATGAAGAGATGCCTACAGAAGATGAGGTACTCCCTTCTTATGATTTTACTTCAGAAGAATTTAAATTAGACTTTAAATCTTTATGCTTAGATTTGATTAGCTCTGAAAAGGAAATAAAAGAACTTAGAAATAGGTTAGCTGACTCAGAATCAATAGCTACAGAAAATGTTAGGTTAAAGGAAGATCTCACTACTTGTAGTGAAGAAATTAAATTTCTTAAAATAGAGTTAGCTAAGTTTAAGAGGTTAGAAGAATCACTTAATGGTAGAAGCCTTAAGTTGTTAGAAATTACCAGCATGACTAACACTAGGTCAGGTAATGACAAACTAGGATTAGGAGCTTCTCCCAGTGAACCCCCAGTTCTACTTAAAAATAACCTTTCAACTCCAGTAAACTTCATTTCAGCTAGTGGAATGAAGAACACTGAGCAAGTAAATCTAGTTAATAAAACCTTAAATAAAGCTAAGAGAGAAAAGAGAAAGAAGTTTTTTAAAGAAATGCAAAGAGCGTCGAACGCCGCTCGACGATCGGAAGCTCAATGGTCGAACGAAGCTCGACGATCTGAGCGCCCATCGTCGAACGTCGATCGACGATTTCAACATGATTTTCAAAATCATAATCAGTATCATAGAAACCTAAATGAAAATAGAAACCCTAGGTTTGTTGACCCATCATCTGCATGGAGAATCCCACCTAGGAGATCTCACCCACTAGGTTATCACCCTCAGCCTGCATTCTCATATATTTCTAGTTTTTCTTACGTGAAAAACAAGGGACCCAAGGTTACCTGGGTCCACACTGTCTAAATAAATGTCTTGCAGGTGAAGGCCTATCCAATCACTCAAAATAAGTGGTATTTGGATAGTGGATGCTCTAAGCATATGACAGGAAATAAAGATCTTCTGTCAAAGTTCAAAGCTAAGCTCGGCCCAAAGGTTATCTTTGGAGACTCCAGCTGTGATCAGACAGAAGGCTATGGCAAGATCACAATTGGAGCAGTTACTTTCAAGAGAGTTGCATATGTCAATGGACTGAAGCATAATTTGATTTCAGTCAGCCAGCTATGTGATGCTGGCTACCAGGTTTCATTTTCTAACTCCTCTTGCAATATTACTTTAAATAATAATGTTGTTTTAGTAGGTATTAGAATAGGTAATATTTATTTAGTAGATTTCAATTCATCTCATTCTGAAATCTGCCTGTTTAATGAAGTAACGATTAATAATAATTCTTTGTGGCATAAGAGGCTTAGTCATGTAAACCTTAAAAATATATCTAGGTTATCTAAACACAACCTTGTTAGAGGTTTACCTTCTTGCCCCTACAAGAAGGAGAGCCTATGCAAGGCTTGTTAGCTAGGCAAGCAAACCAAAAACTCTTTTAAATCTGTAAATAAGAGTGATTCTCCTAGAATCCTGTATCTATTACACTTGGACCTTTTTGGCCCAATAAATGTACAGAGTTTAGGAGGGAAGTATTACACTTTAGTAATTGTAGATGACTTCTCTAGGTTCAGTTGGGTTTTCTTTTTGAGAACTAAGTCTGATAACTTCAAAGCCCTTACAGACTTTCTACTATGTGTGCAGACTGAGTACTCTACTCATGTGGCCTTGATCAGAAGTGATCATGGTACTGAGTTTGACTCTCTTCTCATGCAAGAATTCTGTGAGAGAGAAGGTATCAAACATAGTTTCTCAGCTCCTAGAACTCCTCAACAAAATGGGGTAGTTGAAAGGAAGAATAGAACACTCATTGAAGCTGCTAGCACATTGTTGGCAGATGCTAACATGCCTCTCTCCTATTGGGCAGAAGCTGTTAGCACAGCCAATTATGTCTTGAATAGAAGTTTGATACACAAGCTTAAGTGTAAAACTCCTTATGAGTTGCTAAAAGGAAAGAAACCTAAAATTAATTATTTTAGAGTTTTTGGCTGTATTGTTTATATTCATAATAATAATAAAGAATATATTAGAAAGTTTGAAGCAAAAGCTTCAATGGGAATCATGCTTGGATATTCCCAAGTAAGCAAAGCTTATAGGGTTTATAACAAATCTACCTGTAAGATTGAAGAATCTGTGCATGTATCATTTGATGAGCATCAGATGTTTTACAAGGAGAAAGAAAATTCTCCTTCCTCCAGTTCATTGCAGGTACCTGATGCCCCTCTAGAAATTCTTCAACTATCAACTCTTCAGATCACTGAATCAGACAGTGATGAAGACATTACTGAAGCTGTTGTTATACCACCAATAGTAGATCAAATTCCTCCTGAGGAATTAATCCCAACTGTTGCTGAAGATCACATCCCACCTGCTGATATTGTCACACTTAGAGATCACCCCACATCTCAAGTGATTGGAGACATATCAGCTGGTGTACAAACAAGACACCAATTAAGACAGGATGTGATGCATGCTTGTTTCCTCTCACAAGTTGAGCCCCTCACCTTTAAAGATGCAGAGCTAGATCCCCACTGGATCATTGCTATGCAAGAGGAACTCAATCAGTTTGAGAGATGTAAAGTTTGGACTTTGGTTCCAAGACCTAAAGGCCAACTGATCATAGGCACCAAGTGGGTGTATAGAAACAAGTTGGATGCAAATGGAATTATAGTAAGGAATAAAGCTAGGCTTGTAGCTCAGGGCTACAGACAGGAGGAAGGTATAGACTATGACCAAACCTTTGCTCCTATTGCAAGGCTAGAAGCAATAAGGATCTTCTTGGCCTATGCAGCCTACATGAAGTTTAAGGTGTTCCAAATGGATGTCAAGAGTGCATTCCTGAATGGTGAGCTTAAGGAAGAGGTGTTTGTTGAACAACCACCAGGGTTTGTTTCTTCAACTCAGCCCTCACATGTTTTTAAGTTGCAGAAAGCTCTATATGGACTAAAGCAAGCTCCCAGAGCCTGGTATGAGACTCTAGCTAGTTTCCTTTTAGAGCACAACTTTACTAGGGGAGTAGTTGATAGAACCCTTTTCGTCAAGCATCACAAGGACACAATCCTGTTAGTTCAGGTGTATGTAGATGATATTATATTTGGCTCCACTGATCCCAAACTTTGCAAAAGGTTCTCTGACCTGATGCACTCTAAGTTTGAGATGAGTAGTATGGGTGTGCTGTCTTACTTTCTTGGTCTCCAAGTTAAGCAAGATGCTGATGGTATCTTCATCTCCCAATCCAAATATGCCAAGGAATTGGTAAAGAAATTTGGGATGGCTGATGCTTCAGCAATGCCTACACCTATGGCTACTAATGTAGTTATTGATTCTGATGATCACGGCAAGCCAGTTGATCAAAAGAATTATAGGGCCATTGTTGGTTCCCTATTATATCTAACTGCAAGTAGGCCTGATATAATGTTTGCTACATGCCTTTGTGCTAGATTCCAGGTCAACCCCAAGGAATCTCATCTGATTCTTCTAAAGAGAATCCTGAGATACCTGAAGGGATGTCCAGATCTAGGACTTTGGTACCCAGCTGAGTCAGAATTTGAGTTAATTGGATATTCTGATTCTGATTATGCTGGTTGCAGAGTTGACAGGAAGAGCACCTCAGGAACTTGCCAGTTCCTGGGAGAGAGATTGGTCTCTTGGTTCTGTAAGAAGCAGGCTTCTGTCTCAACTTCAACTACAGAGGCTGAATATATAACTGCTGCTAGTTGTTGTTCACAGATCCTGTGGATTCAAAACCAGCTTGTGGATTATGGTTACTCACACAAGAACACCAAAATCATGTGTGATAGTACCAGTGCTATTTCAATTGCACAAAATCCAGTGCACCACTCTAGAACGAAGCACATTGAGATTCGACACCATTTCCTGAGAGATTGTGTGGAAAAGAATAAGATTTGTCTTGAGTTCATATCCACTGAGTTTCAGAGAGGTGATATATTCACCAAGCCTTTAGATGAACAGAAGCATCTGTTCTTTTTAGTTCAACTAGGCATGATCAATGGACGAGACTAAGTGTGACTATATCTGCCTATGTTGAAATCTGCTTGAAGATCGTCGAACGATGATCGAAGATCGTCGAACGGATTAAGCCTATCGTCGACCTCTGGTTAATGGTAGCTTATCTGTTGTAAGATCGTCGACCGGCGTTCGAAGATCGTCGAACAGGTCTGGCTTATCGTCGATCTCTGAACGACGACAGCCTGTTGTTTGAGAAGCCAGAAATAGTCGAACGATGGCTCGACTACTCTGCTTCTGAGCCGATCGTCGAACGGCCGTTCGACTATCGGGTCTAGTATCTTTTTAATAGATCGACTATTTCCGGTCTAATATAAAGCCGATAGTCGACCTAGGTTAAAAGATCTTTTGTTTTATCGTCGACAGAGCGTGACTTTTCGCATTCTGCCTTCCCGCTTGCGATTTTCTGCCGCTTCGTCTCCTTCATCTTCTCCGTCCTTCTCGAGCTTTCTCCAGCGAATTAATGGCGATTTCTCCAGCAGTTCTAGCAGTTGTGAAGTTTGATGCAGGCTTTAGCGTTGATTTCGACGCGTTCAGTAGCTGTGAAGCCGGGATCGTAGAAGTTCTTCAGCTTTGCCGGGATCAAGGACTCGAGAGGTTAATGTCTTCAAGGATTAAGATAAACATCCCAGAGATCAAGGAATGGGCCTTCACGTCGTCCTCCACCGACGACTCGATGACTGGTACCATCGGCGGAGAAGAGGTAATCCTAACTCCGGCCGTTCTGACTGATATTTTTGGTTTAATAAATGGTGAAGAGGATTATGAGCAAGATGCTCAAGAATTCGGAAGAATGTTAGTTGAGCTGGGACATGCAGAGGGCATTCCCACGAAGCTGCTCAAAGTAAATTTCCCTTTCAAGATCAAGTTTCTTGCTGAGTTGGTAGGAAAAGTGCTCCTCGGTAAGCACTCTGCTCATGATAATATCACAAGGCAATAATTCGCACTGATGTGTGCGATTGTTAATCGGAAAAGGATAGATTGGGCGGGAGTGATGTTTGATTTAATAAGGAAAAAGAAGAAGGAAGTTACCCTCGGAAGGGTTATTGGAATCTTCCTGAAGGAAAAGTACCCCCAGCTGCTGAGTTCAACCGCAACAACAATAAACGCAAGCAAGAAAATGGATCCAAACCTGTTCTCCAAATGGAAGAGAACCTTTGTGAAACCCGCTCTCACAGGGGTTGCTCCAGCAACATCTGAGAGCACCAGGACCGATTCGGTCGCTCCTCACCATGTTGAAGCTGGCTCAGCTCTTCCCTCTTCCTCTTCTGCTATGTTGTCTGCCTCAGTTGAAGTACCATCAATTTCAGTTGAAGTAAGACTTTCCCCTTCTCCTGTTAGAGAAACAACTACGGTTGTTCTTTCTTCCCCTCCAGCATCTCCTCTTCCTTCTCATCAGACTAGGATATCTGCTCCTAGCTTTGATTTGTTAGGATCTGAGAGAATTCCTACTTCTCCTTTGTCTCCCATTCATTCTCCAGTTAATTCTCCAATTAACTCTCCAGCTCCATCTCCTATTCAATCCCCTGTCCACACCATTCTTCATCCCAGCACTACAACCATATCTGCTGCAGCTCCATCCACTACACTTCCATCATCTTTTGAGATTACTCCTGAACTTATCTCCCGCATTGTGGAGTTGATTACCCCTTCAATCAAAACCATGATTGAAGAGGCAATCGCTCCCCTTGCATCCTCCATTGATATCTTAGCTGCCTCCATCAAATCTCTTTCCAAATCTGCTGAGCCATCTTCCTCAAGGGGCCTGGTTTCAGTCTCCACTGAAATCAGGCAGGGGGAGATGTTCTGTGAAGATGCCTCAGAACCTCCTGCCTCCCTTCCAGCTATAACAGATACTGTGATGACAGCCCTGGAAGAGTCTGCTCCAGCTGATAAAGAAGTAGTTCCAGTGTTATCTGATAAGGAAATAGCTGATGGAATCATGCTATCTGAAATTGCAGTAAAAGTCTGCCTAGAAGATCTCACCACTCCCGTAGTTGCTTGATTCCTAGAAGGTATTATCACCTCATATCTAGATGAATCATGGGAGATGGTCAAGTATGAAGGTAATTCACTTATTCAATTTATTGACGAGTCAATTAATTTGCTTGCTAGTGAATACCTTGAAGGAATGATTATTGCTTATTTAGCAGATCTGTATTCATAATTCTATAGATTTTATTAGAGAAGATTTATCTGCTCAGATAATAGTAATTGTCTCAGAGGTTGCCCCAAGTGTTCCTGATATCCAAGTAGATCCAGAATTGGATTCTTTTCTAGATGATAGAGAAGATGAGTCTGAGAATCAAGATGAAATCAAAGATGACACTCCTGTTCTGAGTATGGAAGAAGTACAAGCAAGAGCTGCCTGGAATCTAAGAGTACAGTCTTTGTTGAAAGAGAAAGAAAAAGAGCTGCAAGTTGAAAAGTCAACTATCTGGGATGATTCACCAGGGTTGGACTTAGATTCCCTTCTGGCTCTGGATGCCATGGAAGAGGAAAGAGAGAAATCAGATCTGAAGTTAAAAGAAAAGGCTGTTTCTGAAGCCTATGATCCTTATGATAATCTTCCATCATCTCACTCTGATGATGATGATGATTCTGATGTATCTGAGAAATCAAGGAAAAAGAAAGCTGCTCAAAAGAAAAGGAAAGCTGCTGCTCCTCCTCCTCCCAGTAAAGACAATGATACTCCTTATTATATTCTGAAGGGCATTGACCCTAAGTCAAAGGAATTTCAGCACTGGATGTGGTTCTCAAAGAACCAGCAGAAAGAAAGGAAAAGATCTAAGAGGTATGATAGTCCTGTTTCAAGATGGACTCCCAGAGGTCCTTGTTGAAACTAGTCGAACTAGTTTCTCCTAAAAGCTCGGATCTAAGGCTGCAACCCACGCTTACTTTCTTTGAACCACGCTCCCAACAAGACACCTAAAGGAACAGACCGGGAGCTTCAGCTCGGAGGTCCCACCGCTCACCCGGAAGGACTAGAATCCTTCCCCTCCCTAGCCAGTGCTGAGCTAGGTGCCTGAGTGAGAAGGAAAAAGAAGGTTCCACATCCCTTCTTCTCAGACACCTTACCGGTCTATTTATAGGCTTCAGGATTTGAACTGCAAATAACCAAAACAAGCACCTGTGAAATTACCTGAATACCCTGGGGCTGGGTCTGCCAACAGCCAAACTCCGCTGTTCTGAAGGGCTATGAGCAGACCACCGAGGGTAAAAGAGTAAAAAAGGCCAAAAAGGATGAACCACTTGCTGAGTGAACCGGTTCCCACCCCATTGCTGAACCGGCCTTATCTCTTCTTGCCGACCCGATGCTTGGCGAGAGGACCACCTTGCGGCTGAAAAGGATTACCTCGCGGGCGAGACCCTCAGACGACATATAGACAATCTTTCTTTGACCCCCACCTGCCAGGCGAATGGACCCACGTTTTGGCTCCTCTCGCCTATTGCGAGTGGACCCTCTTTTGGGCTCCTCTCGCCTATTGCGAGTGGACCCAGCTTTTGGGCTCCTCTCGCCCATTGCGAGTGGACCCAACTTTAGGCCCCTCTCGCTTAGTGCGAGTGGTCTTTGCGTCGGGCCCCTCTTGCCTAGGGCCTTATCTCCTTTTGAGGATTCTTCTAATTCCCTCTCTGCTGGGTTCCCTCCTGTGAGCCCGAGGTTGTACACAATCCCCGCTCTTTTCGGGGTTGTCTAAGCCCGAAAAGAAAAGTCCAACCGAGGCTCACGTCACCTCAGCGACTTTAAAGCGGAATCTTTTTCGGGTGAGATTCCCCCCCCACGAGTCTATAAATATTGGGATCCTCCCCAAGTGCAACAAGCCTCCTTTCTTTGTTACAGCTACATCCACCCTGCTGCCATGTCTCTTAGCAAAAGCTTTCGCGATCGTATCGCGTTGGTGCGCCAGCGGAACAAGGCGAGTGCGCCTGCCTTGAACCTAATTCCCGCTCGCACTTTTTCCTCACCCCCGCCCTCTTCTTCTCGCCCGAAGAAGGCGAGAACAACCGATCTGGTTCCCCCGTCGGGAGGACTCTTACCGGATCCCCCGGAGAGACGCATCCCTCCTACACCATCGCTTCCCCAAGAAAAAGAGGTAAGGTCCTTGTATACCTCACCTGTTCGTTATCTATCTTTCATTGCTCCTTTTGCTGTTGGTTTTCAGAAAAGTCACGCACCCCTCGGTCAGTCTGGTAGCACACAAACTCATCTCGCCAGCCATCATCTAAACCCTGTCTCGCCTCCTCCTTCTACTCCTCCTTCTACTCTTGGTGGGAAGAATGGTGAGCCTTCCCATGTCGCTGGGACCTCTCGCCACTCTGGTTAGGAATCCCCTACCCTTGGTTCTAGCCTCTCTGGCTGCCCACCTTTTATTATGTCTTTCCTTCTGTTTTTGCCTTTGCAGATGTGCGAGTAGACTCATCTGCCGAAGACTCGCCTGCTGAGGAGCGCCCGAGGCGAGCGGTCTCCTCGCCTCCTCCTCCTATGGACGAGATAGAAGATTTCCTTGGCGACCCTATGGATCCGCTGGCGATGAAGCGCAGGGTGGCCGAGATGTTCCGAAAACACGCGATCATGATTCAAGAGTTGGAGAAAGACAAGCAAACGGCCGACCGGCAGATTGATTGGCTGGAGGTGGAGGTTGCCCGCTTGACCTCTGAAGTTGATGCTGACATTGAGATAGACGAGACCGATCCCCAGGCGATTCTGAACGAGGTCGATCAACAACTCCGTCTCGCGCGCCGCGGCGTGGATGCGGCTCGTGCTTTTCACCTCCCCCACCGTCCTCCCTGCGCGAGGTCTCGCGGTGGGGGGCGCTGGCGGTGGCATAAGGATTGAATCCCTCGCGCCGCCCTACGCCTTTATTTTCTTTGTACCGCTCTTCGTTTTGTAATAACGTTTCCTCTCGCGGCTACCGCCCGAACTCTTTGGATCTACTGAATGGGTCTGCTTAATAACATCTTTTAGTAGTTCCTTTGATAATTTTTACCTCTAGTACCGTGCTTTTCTACATTGTGACTCGCGCGTCACATCTACGCTTAAATCATTACTTTTTCTTTTTGTTTTTATTGTATTTTTATGATACTGTCTCGTCCCCGGCCTGGGACTTACGTTAGGTTACACCCATCGAGACTAGGAGAGAGAGAAGGACGGCCGACTCTTCCCCTTCCTTTACACTATATATTTTTTTCACCTCTTCGTATTTTTCTCTTTACCCAACGGGCTATAAATACCCCCTATCCCTGGGGCCCGGATCATGCTCTCGATTTGTCTCGGCGCCCTAAACCTCACCTCTCTCTCCCTTCTCTCGCGAACTGATCCTGCTGGTGCCTCGTCTCGCCTGTTCTTCTCGCATCCTCCTTTTCGCTCTCTCTGTCCAGAATGGGGAAAAGGAAGGCTGAAGAAGGCGAGGGGCGAAGCCGATGCGGGAGGCGGTTTGGTGACCATGATTTTCCTCCCGGCCGGATTTCCGAGGAGGACTACAACGCCTTTACTCGCGATTTCTTGCCGGAAGGTTTTGAGTCACGCCCTCCAAAGGTGGGCGAGTCAATCAACACTTTTTATCCCGGTGAACTCGCCTTCCCCGTCCCGCATTTCGAAGCGGGGCTGAGGTTGCCCCTCTGGCCAGAAGTGAAACAGGTTCTCAAATACTTCGGGACTGTTCCTGCGCAACTGAACCCAAACGCTATCTCGGTACTCGTTGCCTTCGCCTGCTACATGCGCCGGGAGCGAATCGAGTTCAGCCTGAACTCCTTCCGCAAGCTTTTTGTCTACCATGCCAATGCCGACGGCGTTTCCTATTTCACGGGGCAGGGTCTCAAGGTTTGCGAGACGCCTAACAAGAATCATCACTGGCTTACTCGCTTCGTCTTTATTCGCGGCAATATGGGTGGCATTCTGCTGGCGCCCGTGTCGCCAGCCGAGGTGTTCTATACCACTCCCCAGGTTAGTGGCACGGACAAGCTTCTCTGTGACTTCTTCATCGGCAAGAACTTCGAGGTTCAGTTCCTGAGGCGGGGCCTCGACTCCCTCCTTCCTGTGCTTCCAGGCGAAGGTAAATGCTGGGGCCCTTTATTTTCGTCTAGGTCTAACGAATAGTTTTTGTAAACGCATCGTCTCGCCGTTTCCAGGAGAAAGAAATGTTCCCGTTCGCCCGCCTTATAAAAGCAGCATCAAACCTTCCAAAGATGTCGCCTTCGCCACGATGGCAGCTGAGGCGGCGAGAGAAAACCTACCCCTCTCCCTGAAGAAAAGGCCTGCAGAAGGCTCCGCCCCGTCTCGCCAGAGTCCTTCAAAGAAAGCAAAGGTCAAGAAAGGAGCGCCTCTTCCCTCTGGAAAGGCGAAGCAAGTTCCTGCCGAGATGGTAGATGTGTCGGGATCCTTATCCCCCATCTCTTTGGGTTCCCAATCTCCCCAATCCCCTTCTCGGCTTCTTGATCAGCGGACCGTCTCGCCGATTGGCGGGACGGGTCAACCTGATTCTCTTGCTGACAACATCCCCTCTAAATCTCCTACTCGCGAGGTGGGCTCTTCCAGCCGCCCGGCTCCCTCCACTCATCTTAACTTCAATATGGGCCCAGCGATCCCGGATGCTGCCGGTGAGCCAACCCTGATATGGGACAAGGAGGCGAACCGGGTCTCTATCTCTACCCTCCTTCCTCCCTGGATAGAGCGAGACCAACCTACGGCTCACTCGTTTTCTCTGGGCTTTGGCCTTTACGGTGGCGCAGAGCGAGAACCTGCCGCTGAGCCTCCCTCGCGGGATTTGATCCTGAGGGCCGCGCAATCCCAGCTGCGCTCGCTAGAGCTATCGCACCAGGTCTCACGCCGTCTGATTTACAATAATAAGAGCTGGAGGGATTCAGAGGCGAGCCTGGCGGCTGAGCGCGAGAAGTCTACGGATCTTGAGAAACGGTTGGCCGTGGCCGAAAACCTTCTCGCCAAAGCTCGGGGTGGTGTGGTGAGTTTCCCCATTCTCAATTCCTTCCCTTTCTTTGTTCACCTTCAACTTCCCCTAATGAATAAACCTCTCGCAGGATGCCGAGACGGCCGACAGGATGCACTCGCGCATAGCTACTCTGGAAGGGGAGGTTAAAAGCATGAAGTCCGAGATCACTCGACTACAGGAGGCTGCCCTCTCGCCTTCTCGCGTGGTGATTCCCCAACCTCCTCCCTCTTATTATTCTCATGCCGAGGTCATGGGGCTCTGCAAAGACGCCAATATCCGGACCGCCGAACTAATCGTGAAGATGATGAAGGAGATGGAAGTTATCAGGGAAGGCTGCGAGGAGGTCACTGCCCGCGACCTGGTACCCGAGATTTATGGCGAGGAGGAAGACGGCCCGTCCTCCAGCGCGGAAGAATAGAGGATTTATTTTACAGTGTTTTTTTTGGTATACTCCTCTTCTCCCCCCTTTTTCTCTTTTGGATACTTGTTGCTGAGGCATTTTTGTATTACGGCCTCTTTTTGTGAATGACATATATATTTTATTTTTAAGGCCCTTCTTTTCATCTCTCCTGTATGCCTACCCTCTCTTCACTTTGCGGAACGAGATCACGACTTGTCTCGCCTACCGATGGAGGGGCTAGCTTTACTTGTGGCGCGAGTGGGCGGGCCCTCAGTGCTCTCGCGCAGGGACGTATCACTCCCTCTCGCCTTATCTCTGGACACCCTAGGCGCGAGTGGGTCTCGAATCGTTATTATGCTTGATTTCGTTTGCGAGACGAAGGTACTCCTCTTCTCGCCCTTTGGCCGAAGAGCAGACCCCTTACTCTAGGTGCGAATAGCCATGTACCCTTCCACTCGCCTTGCCCCTGGGCACCCTTGGCGCGAGAGGATCTTGAGGGACCGACTCCTTCCTCCTCTTCTTCCTTTGGGACAAGGATCTTGCTTTTGATCAAATTATGAAACTCCCATCCATATGCTGCCCCTTTACCTAACCTCCGAGTGAGCCTACCGACCTGTCAGCTCGATGATAGCCCGGGTAGCGGGTCTTCTCGGGGGCCTCCTCTTCAAAACCAACTCCAACCACCTAGTGAGCCTACAGACCTGCCAGCTCGATGGTAGCCTGGACAGCGGGTCTTCTCGGGGTCTCCTCTCCAAAACCAACTCCAACCACCGAGTGAGCCTACTGACCTGCCAGCTCGATGGTAGCCTGGACAGCGGGTCTTCTCGGGGTCTCCTCTCCAAAACCAACTCCAACCACCGAGTGAGCCTACAGACCTGCCAGCTCGATGGTAGCCTGGACAGCGGGTCTTCTCGGGGTCTCCTCTCCAAAACCAACCCCAACCACCGAGTGAGCCTACAGACCTGCCGGCTCGATGGTAGCCTGGACAGCGGGTCTTCTCGGGGTCTCCTCTCCAAAACCAACTCCAACCACCGAGTGAGCCTACAGACCTGCCAGCTCGATGGTAGCCTGGACAGCGGGTCTTCTCGGGGTCTCCTCTCCAAAACCAACTCCGACCACCGAGTGAGCCTACAGACCTGCCAGCTCGATGGTAGCCTGGACAGCGGGTCTTCTCGGGGTCTCCTCTCCAAAACCAACTCCAACCACCGAGTGAGCCTACAGACCTGCCAGCTCGATGGTAGCCTGGACAGCAGGTCTTCTCGGGGTCTCCTCTCCAAAACCAACTCCAACCACCGAGTGAGCCTACAGACCTGCCAGCTCGATGGTAGCCTGGACAGCGGGTCTTCTCGGGGTCTCCTCTCCAAAACCAACTCCAACCACCGAGTGAGCCTACAGACCTGCCAGCTCGATGGTAGCCTGGACAGCGGGTCTTCTCGGGGTCTCCTCTCCAAAACCAACTCCAACCACCGAGTGAGCCTACAGACCTGCCAGCTCGATGGTAGCCTGGACAGCGGGTCTTCTCGGGGTCTCCTCTCCAAAACCAACTCCAACCACCGAGTGAGCCTACAGACCTGCCAGCTCGATGGTAGCCTGGACAGCGGGTCTTCTCGGGGTCTCCTCTCCAAAACTAACTCCAACCACCGAGTGAGCCTACAGACCTGCCAGCTCGATGGTAGCCTGGACAGCGGGTCTTCTCGGGGTCTCCTCTCCAAAACCAACTCCAACCACCGAGTGAGCCTACAGACCTGCCAGCTCGATGGTAGCCTTGACAGCGGGTCTTCTCGGGGTCTCCTCTCCAAAACCAACTCCAACCACCGAGTGAGCCTACAGACCTGCCAGCTCGATGGTAGCCTGGACAGCGGGTCTTCTCGGGGTCTCCTCTCCAAAATAAAATCTTCCTGCTTTGAGGAGACAGCTATTTGAAACTGTAGGGCGGTACCAGAAGGCCTTGCCAGGTTGGCTAACATTGAAAAGTGAGAGAGAAAAACAAAGGAAACCACATCTCATTCCGCATAGATAATGAACATGAACAAAAGTATTAAGGATAGAAACGCTTTAGGTCGTCGCCGCTTCGGGCGCGATCTAGGGGTGTCCCGTCTACATCTTGGAGGTGATACCCTCCTGATTTCAAGACCTCTTTTACAATAAAAGGACCTTCCCAGTTGGGGTTGAGCTTCCCTACCGAAGCCCCTCTCCCTGCTGCATCCACTTTCTTGAGGACTAAGTCTCCCTTCTCAAACTGCCTGACTCTGACGTGCTTATCAAAATATCTTGACATCCGACGCTTGACCTCCTCTTGTCGGATAGATGCCAGCTCTCTAAGCTCCTCCACCAAGTCGAGAGAGAGCCTTTGCTCTTCGTCATTATCTACCAGCCACTTCTCATCTCCCTTCCTTGCCGCAGCTACTCTAGGTGACTCAACCTCGAACTCAACAGGTATGACGGCCTCAGAGCCATGGGAAAGTTTGAACGGTGTCTCCCCCGTGGCGGAACTTGGCGTGGTCCTTAAGGCCCAGAGGACGGAGGGGAGCTGCTCCACCCAACTTCCCCTCAAGTTTTCCACCTTTTTCTTTAAGAGATTCACGATGACCTTATTCGCGGCTTCCACCTGCCCATTGCTTCGAGGATGATGCACTGAAGCAAACCGAAGGTCTATACCTAGTTGTATACAGAAATCTACGAACTCTCTGCTGGCAAATTGCGGTCCGTTATCCGTGACAATGGCCAGAGGGAGCCCATGCCTACAGATGATTTCCCCCCCCCATACGAAGCTTTTGACCACTTGAGACGTCACCTTCGCCAATGCCTTCACCTCCAGCCATTTTGAGAAATAGTCTACCATGACCAGCAGGAACCTCCTCTGGCCACTGGCTTGAGGGAATGGACCCACCAGATCTAGCCCCCATATGGCGAAGGGCCATGGAGCTGTGATCGTGCGCAACCTTTGGGCCGGGAGGAGCTGAAGAGGGGCAAATTCCTGGCACTTTCTGCACTTCCTTGCGAATTCCTCGGCATCCTTCCTAAGGGCGGGCCAGAAATAGCCTTGCCTCAACACCCTTACTTCCAAGGTCCGACTCCCGGAATGGCTGCCGCACTCTCCAGAGTGAATTTCTTCCAGCACCCTCGCAACCTCCTTCTCGGATACGCATCGGGCCAACAGCCCCGACAACGTCTTACGGTATAAGATCCCTTCTTTTAGCAGGTAGTACGCCGACTTGTACCTGACTTGCTTCTTCTCAAGCTCTCCCTCGGGCAGACGTCCCGTCGTCAAGTAGGTGGTAAATGGATCCATCCAGGATCTCTGCTGATCTACTTCCATCAGTTCTCCCTCTTCGATGGAGGGCCTAAAGAGCTCTGTCATGGTTCCTCCGGCCCGAGGACCGTGCTTGGCGAGCAGGTCTGCCCGAATATTTTCTTCCCTTGGGACGTGTTGAACTGAGAAACTGCGGAACTGCCCAATGATTCTCTTTACCTTTGTTAAGTACAACTGGAGGGTGGGCTCTCTTACCTCAAATTCTCCTTTTATATGCCTTGCCACTATCATAGAATCCGTGGAGACCTTAATATCTTGTATACCGAGCTCACGAGCCAACCTCAGCCCTGCTATAATGGCCTCGTACTCCGCTTGATTGTTGGTGAGGATGAAATGAACCTTCAGGGCCTGTTCGATCCGTGTTCCCTCAGGACTTACCAAAACCATCCCTCCTCCAAAAGAATTCTTTCCCGAGGCCCCATCTACAAGCATCTCCCAAGCTACTACGGAAGACGTCTCGGCCTCCTTGACCTCCACCGTGTAATCTACCAAGAAATCTGCTACAGCTTGCGCCTTGATAGCCAACCGAGGAACATAAGAAAGGTCAAACTCACTGAGTTCTATTGACCATTTAGCTAATCTCCCTGAGTGCTCTACCCCTTCCAAAATACGGCGGAGAGGGTGGTCCGTCACGATCTGGATGGAATGGGCCTGAAAATAGGGCCTGAGCTTTCGAGCTGAGATAACGAGGGCGAAGGCTAGCTTCTCCAGGATAGGGTACTTTAGCTCTGCCTTTTTGAGGACTCTACTTACATAGTAAACCGGGAATTGCTTTTTACCTTCTTTCCGCACGAGGACCGAACTCACTGCCCCTGCCCCTACCCCTAGGTACAAGAATAGAATCTCTCCTTCTCTCGGGCCTTGGAGTAGCGGTGCCTTGGTGAGCTGCTGCTTCAAGGCTAGAAAAGCACTCTCGCACTCGGAGGTCCACTCGAATTTCTTCCCCCCCCTCAATGTCCGAAAGAAAGGTGAGCACCTCTCTCCTGCCCTGGAAAGGAATCTGCTGAGCCCCGCCAACTTGACGGTAAGGCGCTGGACCTCTTTGGTGTTCGTTGGAGGCTCTAGTTCTAGGATAGCTCTTACCTTATCCGGGTTAGGCTCTACTCCAGCTGGGGTGAGGAGATGTCCTAAGAACTTTCCCCTACTAGCCCCGAATACGCACTTTGACGGATTAAGCCTCATCTTGTACTTCCTTACAGTTGCAAACGTTTCTTCAAGGTCCGCAATATGAGACTTGAGATCTTGGCTCTTGATCATCAAGTCGTCTACGTAGACTTCGAGGTTCCGTCCCTTTTGTTCTCGGAAGATCCGATCCATCATCCGTTGGTAGGTCGCCCCCGCATTCTTCAACCCAAAAGGCATCATGTTATAGCTGAAGCATCCATCCTCGGTGATAAAGGTGACATCCTTGATGTCCGGTGGATGCATGCGTATTTGATGGTATCCTGAAAAGGCATCTAAAAAACTCATTAGTGAAAAACCGACGGCTGAATCAACCAGCGCGTCGATTCGAGGCAGAGGGTAACAATCCTTGGGACATGCTTTATTCAAAAGAGAGAAGTCAATACACATTCTCCACTTCCCTTCCCCCTTCTTTACCATCACAACATTGCTCACCCACCCCGGATACTTGTTTGCGGATATGAATCCGGCCCGGAGCAGCTTTTCCACCTCCTCCCTGATAGGCTTGGCCATCCTGGAAGCGATGGCCCTTTTCTTCTGCTGGATGGGACGAACCTTGGGGTCCATGTTGAGACGATGACATGCCACGTCTGCGTCAATCCCTGGCATGTCGGCCGCGCTCCAAGCAAAGATATCAATGTTTTCCTGCACGCATTTTCGGATCTCCTCCTGGTCCTCAAGACCGAGCTCTCCGCTGATTCTGATCTTTTCTTTCCTTCCTTCTTTTGTTAGGATGTCCACCTCCTGTAGCTCGACTGCAGCCTTCAGCCTCGAGGGCTCTTCTTCTTCCTCCTGATCTTTCGGAATCTCCTCTTCCTCTCCCAGCCCCTCCTCCTGGTTTCCGAGCTCTTGCTCTCCACCCTCTTTTTTCTCTACTGCCATGTCTACTTTCTCTACGAACCTCTCCTCCACCCGCACCGGGCCTCCTCCTAGCACTGACTCTTCCATCTTTCCTATTTTTCTTTTCCTTCCTCTCTCCTCTTTCCCTTCTCCTCCGACCCTTAACTCCCCTGCCATTACTGGCTCCTCCGCAATGCCACCTCCCCACTCCTCAACTCTACTCTCCTCTTCCCCTTCTCTTCCGACCCTTGACTCCCCTGCCATTACTGGCTCCTCCGCAATGCCACCTCCCAGCTCCTCAACTCTATCCTCCTCTTGTTCCTCCCGTTCCAGTCTTCTCTCTAACTCTTCCGCATCCCCCCTCCATGAGATAGTGTTTACTGCCGTCACATAACATTCCCGGGCCGCCTTCGGATCTCCTCTCACCCTGATCTGGGTCCCTCCTGAATTGAGTTTCAAACATTGATGAAAAGATGATGGTACACACCTAAAGGCACTAATCAAAGGGCGCCCGAAGATGGCGTTGTAACTGCTGGGAGCGTCCACTATCACAAAGCGGCAGTTCCTGGACAGCCCTCCCAGGGTTACCTGGAGACCGACTCCCCCCTCTACTTCTTTCCTTTCTTCTGAGAATCCGAACAGCGGTCCATCCGCTGCTAACACCCTCCTGGCTTCCACCCTCATCTCATTGAATGCCTTTTTGAAGATAACATTAACCGAGCTTCCATTGTCCACCAAGATCCTTGATACCGTGAAGCCCTCGATAGCCGTCCGAATCACCAGCGCATCGCAGAACGGGTCTTCGTGATCCGGCAAGTCCTTCCTGGAGAAGGTGATCTTCTCGTCCGGGGGCGGAGCTTGCGATGTCGAGGCGACACCTCGACGGTACATTGTATGAAGGCTGGCCTTTCGGGTAGCCTCGATTCCCACCCCACCATGAATCACCCCGATCCCCCCTCTATCCCCCACATCTGACCGATCTACACATCTATCCTCCTCCCCTACTCCGGTCATCTCTACTATCCGCGCTGGTGGCTGCTGCTCTCCCGCTCCTCTTCTCCCCTTCAGCTCCAGAAACTCTGGACATGTAGCTGTCGCGTGACCTTCCTCCTCATGGAAGTCACAGAATGGTATAGCTACTTCTCCCTCCTGCCTCCCTTCTTGGTGATTCCTTCTCCTCCCTGCTCCGGCTCCCCCCTTCCTCGCTCTCTTCCTCTTCCCCGGCCTATAGCCATAGCCTGCTGAGGCGGGGGTGGGAGTGGCCTAGGTCCCTGTCTCCACCCCAGCTGTGGCAACCTTCCTGCTCCTCCATGGTAGTAGCTCCTTCCCCCGGGGGAAGACCTCTCCATTGCCCTTGAACTGGGCCTTCCGGTTGCCTCCAACCCAACTCCTACTGTGCCGGCCCCCTTGGCTCCTCCCTTCTCCTCCCTTCCTGCTGCCTCGCTCCTCCTAGTTCTCTGGACTCTACCTCCGTCAGCCTTGCTAGTTTCTTGGCAAAAGCCGGGTTTGCTGCCTCCATCGCTATCTCCTTGGCTGCCTTCTCCATCAACCCTTCAAATGATAAGGGTGCCTTCCTGGTGAGGCTCATTTTGAAGAAGCCTTCCCTGAGACCCACAGTAAAGGCCATTTGGAGAGCAAATCCCGGTACCTCCTGAATGTCCAGGATTTCCTCTTGGAAGCGATCCACGTACTGGGCTAAGGACTCGTCTGCCTTCTGCTTGATCAGGAAGATGGACTCCGGGTTTTTCTTCCTCTTCTTCGAGGTCGAGAAGCGCAACTGGAAACTCCTACTCAAATCTTCAAAACCATATATTGACCCTGCTGGGAGTTGATGAAACCAGTCCCGGGCCTTGTCCTTGAAGGTGATCGCGAAAAGGCGGCACTTGAATGCATCCGTCATTGGCCTGATGGAGACCGCATCTTCGAACCATTGCAAGTGTTGGAGGGGGTCATCCTTCCCCACATAATAAACCATCTCAGGTTCGCGGAACCCCTCCGGGACGGGAGCCGAAAGAACCAGCTCGCAAAAGGGGGACCCTCTCGCCAGGGGTCTCGCCGTCTCCACTCACGCGACGAGGTCTACTGGCGAGACGGCGCTCGCCGGGCTGGGGAACAACTCCCTTCCTGCCAGATCTCGCCCGTTTCCTTCCACCACCTTCTCCTTTCCGGGCCGCCCTCCTGGCGCATCCTCGCCCACCCTTGCCGAGACGGCTCCTTCCGGAGGCGAGAGGCCCGGCCCCTGAGGTAGAGGGGTCACGCACTCGCCTCGCTGCGAGATCTGCTGCAACATCCCCATGATGCCCCCGATGGACGCCATGAATTCTTCCCTCCCAACATATCCTCCTGGGTTCTGGGACCCGCCCTCATTTCCTCCGCCCTCATCTCCTCCCAGATCTCCTGCCATGAGATGATCCAAAGTTCTTCGACGCTGGCTGCGATCCACGCTCACCGCACCAAAAATGTTGAAACTAGTCGAACTAGTTTCTCCTAAAAGCTCGGATCTAAGGCTGCAACCCACGCTTACTTTCTTTGAACCACGCTCCCAACAAGACACCTAAAGGAACAGACCGGGAGCTTCAGCTCGGAGGTCCCACCGCTCACCCGGAAGGACTAGAATCCTTCCCCTCCCTAGCCAGTGCTGAGCTAGGTGCCTGAGTGAGAAGGAAAAAGAAGGTTCCACATCCCTTCTTCTCAGACACCTTACCGGTCTATTTATAGGCTTCAGGATTTGAACTGCAAATAACCAAAACAAGCACCTGTGAAATTACCTGAATACCCTGGGGCTGGGTCTGCCAACAGCCAAACTCCGCTATTCTGAAGGGCTATGAGCAGACCACCGAGGGTAAAAGAGTAAAAAAGGCCAAAAAGGATGAACCGCTTGCTGAGTGAACCGGTTCCCACCCCATTGCTGAACCGGCCTTATCTCTTCTTGCCGACCCGATGCTTGGCGAGAGGACCACCTCGCGGCTGAAAAGGATTACCTCGCGGGCGAGACCCTTAGACGACATATAGACAATCTTCCTTTGACCCCCACCTGCCAGGTGAATGGACCCACGTTTTGGCTCCTCTCACCTATTGCGAGTGGACCCTCTTTTGGGCTCCTCTCGCCTATTGCGAGTGGACCCAGCTTTTGGGCTCCTCTCGCCCATTGCGAGTGGACCCAACTTTAGGCCCCTCTCGCTTAGTGCGAGTGGTCTTTGCGTCGGGCCCCTCTCGCCTAGGGCCTTATCTCCTTTTGAGGATTCTTCTAATTCCCTCTCTGCTGGGTTCCCTCCTGTGAGCCCAAGGTTGTACAGTCCTCCTCCTCCACCTCCCAGTGCAGGAGCCTCTGGGAACCTATCTGCTAACCCTTCTGCCTCTTCTGGAAAATCTGCATCTTTTCAGCCTCAGCCAAGGAAAAGTTATCAAAGCTCGCAAGGCAGATCGTATTCTGGCTCTCAAAGACAAGTGAAGGAGGTTGTGGTTCAAAGACCAACTTTTTCCCCTCCTCCTTCTCCAAAGAAAAGAGTTCCATCTCTAATACCAGTTCAGTCTGAGAAAGTTGTTTTAAAAGGTAAGTAGTTTACTTTGTTTTAAAATTCTAGCAAGAACCTTTTGCTAAGTCTGCTCCAATATCTTATCTAGATAAAGAATCCGATGCTGCTCCTCCTGAGCCTGTTTATGAAAGTCCAGAGCTTGATCCTAACTTTAGGATGGCTCGTTTTCACGAACTAGTTGGAGCAGCTCAAATAAGAAAAGCAAAAACAGAAGGAAAAGATACTACTGGTTTAACCACCATGTCTGCTTTCAGAAAGAAAGAGTTTGAAAAGTTCCAGGTCAATCCTGATGTATTTGATCCCTCAAAATATATGGAAAAGCATCCTGAAGCAGTAGTCCCAAGAGCTGCAGAATTGAAGATCATTGGTGTACAGGACTTGAAGCTGTCAAAGAAAGAATCTGATGATCCTCTAAGGAAAATCTCTTTTGTTCCTAGTTCCTCTGATCCTTTGCCGGATTCTGTAGATTCTTAATAGTTTGATTGACTACTGTGTTATATTTGTTTATTATCTATCTGTTTGATATCTGCTAGTTATTTGCTATCTATTTCCTGTATTGTTTATAGTGTTCTATAGCTAGCTGTATGTTTTAGATTTTGAAGGACTTAACTCAAATAGGGGGAGATTGCTGGTACCCTAGTTTGATTTGAGTTTAGTCCTCTCCTTTGTGCTCCTTGACCCAAGAATTATCTATGGTCAATGGTAGTAGTCTAGCTGTAGAGTCCTCACTTTTCCAGATTGAGAATTTGGTTAAGTTGTTTGTTCGTTCGACTATCGTCGAACGCCGCTCGACTATCGTCGACTAACTGTTCGACGATCGTCTATCAGTTGTTCGACTTTCAGTCTGCGTGGATAGTTCGACTATCAGTTGATAGTTCGACTATCTGTGTGCTTTGATAGTTCGACTATCTGCTTGGATAGGTCGACTATCTGATAGTTCGACTATCTGTTGATAGGTCGACTATCTGTTTGGTTTTGATAGTTCGACTATCTGTTGATAGGTCGACTATCTGATAGCTCGACTATCTGTTGATAGTTCGACTATCTGTTCTGCGTTGATAGTTCGACTATCTGTTGATAGGTCGACTATCTGTTCTCGCTTGATAGTTCGACTATCTGCTTTGATAGTTCGACTATCTGATAGTTCGACTATCTGTTGATAGGTCGACTATCTGTTTGTTTTTGATAGTTCGACTATCTGATTGATAGGTCGACTATCTGATAGCTCGACTATCTGTTGATAGCTCGACTATCTGTTTTGCCTTGATAGTTCGACTATCTGTTGATAGGTCGACTATCTGATAGTTCGACTATCTTCTGGTAGTTCGACTATCTGCTGTGATAGTTCGACTATCTCCTTTGATAGTTCGACTATCTGGATCGTTCGACTATCTGTCCGATAGTTCGACGATCTCCGTGCGTCGGTCGACGATCTCCGAGGGTCGTTCGACGCTTTCTGTCTGCCTTTATATTTTGTATTTATTTATTATATTTAATTAATTAATACATTATCTGGCATATCTTTTTAGCTGTATTATGATAATATTTCCAGGCATATCTGCTCTATTCTTTTTGCCTGAGTCAAATCTTTTTAGATAAAGTTGTTTGTCTTATTAGCTGACTTTATAAATTACTTTATCTGCTGTCAGCCCTTTATAGCCGTTAGACTGGAAAGTCTTCTTTTTGCTATAAAGAGTTTGTTTCTGATATGACTTTATTTAGTACTTTATTATCAAATTGTTTCCTGCAGCTTCCTAGAAAAAGGGTTATTCCTTTTATAGAATGTTTCTGCTGCAGAGATTGTTTTGTCTTCTTGATATTTACAGCCCAGGTCTCAAGACTCAGAAGAAGACAAGTAATTCAAACTGAAGAGAGCCGTTGCTTGCTGATGTTATATAAAGGACCCTTTGAAGAAGGATTCAAGCTAGCTAACTAGTTATTCAAGCCTTCATCAAGATCAAGTCTTCTGCTCTCAGCAATTTCCATCTAACTGAGAAGTGTTAAGATCTTCTACTCTTCTTCAACCTGAGTTCTCCTGCTTTCAGGAAGTTCAAACTCAGAGTTCTTTTGAAGAAGAAGAAGAAGAAGATAGCTGCTTGAAGATCTTTATATTATTATTTATTATCTTCTTGTAGTTTTTCCTTCAGAGCTTTCTGAAGAGTTTTCTGCACTGAAGCAAGACTTCACCTGGACATCTTTGAGCCAGGGGGAGCCTTGATTCTTTAGAGCTTTCTAGCTCAGCGCAAGTTTTTGTGCTTCTCTAATCTTTGTAAAATAGAGAAGACATCTTAACCTTCTTCCCCCTCCTGTACAGGGTTATTACTCCCTTCAAAAGTATCCCTTGGTGGCAGGGCACCTGATCAAAAACCTGTGCTTGGTTTTTAGACACCTGATCAAAAGTCTAAAGGGTTTCTGGATCTACCTGAAGAAGATCCTGTTGGTGGCAGGACACCTGATCAAAAACCTGAGTGGATTCCTACCGTGTGGGTAGAAGAGTGGACGTACCCAAGTTGTTTGGGGAACCACTATAAATTTCCTTGTGTCGTCTGGATTCACTTGTTTAATTCCTGCATTGTGGCTGTGAATAGATATAACTAGGATTGCTAGTTGCTGATTAGGTTTTCCAAGCCTTAACTGTAATTACAGTTAGCTTGAGTTTGTGCACATCACTTGTGTTAGGCTTTAAGGTTAAATCAATATCTATAATCTTTTCATTCCGCACTTCACTCCAAGGGAGTTGGGTAGACCATTAAGTTTTGTCTAGTGCAAAATTTGATAACTCTATTCACCCCCCCTCTAGAGTAGTATATATCCCTTCACTTTCAATTGGTATCAGAGGGAGGTTTCCTTTGCTGACCGTGAGTTTCCTTTGCTTCAAATGCAGGAAGTCGTTCATCAACCGGTCCCGCTCGACCGAGGGCAGAAATTTACTTAACAACATTACCTTAAACGACTCCCAGGTGCATCCTTCCACCAAGCTTTCTTTCTCCCTTAGCCACCAACTCTTTGCCAATCCCTTGAGCTGGTAGGCAGCGAGCATTACCTTCTGATCATCCGTAATCCTAGAATAAAAGAACATCTCCTCTAAGGAAATCAGTCAGTCATCCAAAATCATGAAATCCGCTTGCCCTTCATAAGTAGGGGGCCTAAGCCGCTGAAACTGAGATATGAAGGCCATCTCCGGGGGCACCACAACTGGAGGCACAAGAGGAGCAGGAGGGGGAGGAATAGCTACACCCCCAACGGGGTCCTGAACTCTCTGAGCTTGCCCTGCCACTACTGCAACCAAGGACTGAATCTGGGTCTACATGTCCACTATCTGCCTAGATAAGGCTTCATTACTTAGCCGCAAACTTTCAATCAGAGCCTCGCTTTGCCCTCCTGAAGACTCTCCCTTAGATTGGGGAGTCGATCACGTTGCAGGACGCTTCGCCATCCTATAATCGCACCAGCTCTAGTTAAAATCCAGCCCAATAGCTAGAACAAAACTACCCGGTACAGATAAGCATACTTAAATATGAATTTCAACTACAAAACTTGCTCTGGGATCTGTTTTATAACGATGATGTTATGCTTAACCTGAGATGGTTCACCACCATCATACTAACTCATGTGCCTAAACCATGAATGCATGCTTTTATATTCGTTTTGACTCAAAACCATGTGTGTACATATGTCATCATGCAAATATTTAGCTTGACACGTTGTGCTTATGCAATGTCATGTTATGCATGTTGTGCTATGCATTCTAAAAAAGCCTTAATGCATGCCATGGGTGGCGTACACATGAAAATGTTATGCATCCCATACTACATAACATTCCCATGCAACGAAAAAAAGAAAACGTGCTAGCCGCATTCATGTGGTGAAGTTATGCATCCCATACTACATAACCCTCACATGTTGCCTCCTATGGTGGATCCATATACAAACACATATTATGCATTATGCATCACATACTACATAATATGCCCCGTATACTTCTTTATGCTTATGAGTGTAGTGTTCGTGCTTTGGCCAATACGTGCTGATGACATATCGGTGTGTGTGTGCTTATGAAGCTAAACTTTTAATGCAATCATAAGGAAAGGTTGCCCGACTAACTTGTCAAGCAACCTCCCTCTGATACCAACTGTCACAACCCGCATTTTCCCCGAGGTTAAGAAGTACCAAAGTATGGGAAAACACGTGTTGTGATGCCACGTCGAGCAGGGGATAACTGCTGACGCTCAGGCAACACATTAAGACTTCAAATCACAAGTTTTATGATAGTAGGAAACTAGTTTGTTTAAAGGCCGTATCCCTCGGCACAGTGGATCAGCTAGTCCACGATAGGAAAATATATTTTCTTGCAGAGGAAGAATACTTTGATTTAGTTGATTTGACACTCTAAATGAGTATAAGGGCCGTCAAGGGACCTCTTATGGTATGCACGACTCCTAAGGTGAGTATAGTATTTATATATAAATGATATTCTTTACGCTTAAAGAAGATAGTGTTTTAGTTTTAAAAATATGATATGCATGAGATACATATAATAGTTTAGAGTTTTAAAATACCTAACATACAACCTAGCATAAAACCTTCCCAGAAGCAAGTAAGCAACCCCAAGAGGGAAAAAAAACAACAGTTTTAATTCATATCCAGCAAAACAGTAAGCCACCTGTGGGCGTCGACAACCCGAAACGAACCCACCGGTGAGTGTGCATGTCCATACAGAAAAGAAGAATAACTACCTCACACGGTGGAAGATCTGTAACTCAGCTACCCTAGAGGCTATCAGCAAAACCCACTAAAAGGGAACAGCCGCTTTATCGGCTACAACCTGAACCTTAGGCATTCAAGAAAGAATGCATCAGCGCAATATCAAAGCATGAAGAATATATGATTTAAGTGCGAGTAAAAAAAGGGTTTACCAACCCGGTAACAAAAGCAACAACTAACAGTAAGTGAAAAGTATGATAGTAAGAAGAAAAATACTATCAAAAGGACAGTAAAGGTAAATCACACCAAGTGTGAGCATAAAAGTTACCGGCTCGGCAGAAAGAAACAACCTGCAGCAGGAAAGCATCAGTATACTAGCAGGAATAGCCAAAAGCAGGAAAAGAAAGAGCTAATAATCCTAACTTTGTGGGAAAATGTTCGGGGTGTAAATAAAAAGGGGCTAGAGTTGGTGGCAGTACCAGCACCAACAACCAGACCCCAAAATAAATACTCAAGGGTGAACACAACCGGTGGCAGCCTTAGGGTCCACACACCTAAACAAGTCGGCACAATTGTCCAGACTTCGTGGTGTCCACAGCTCAGCACACACATTTCAATCCTCCAGAGTCCAAAAAACACCCCCTCCGACCATAGTCCATGAGTCGGCATGCAAAAACTAACCGAACACCCCAATATCCCCCTTAGGAAGGAAAAACTCCTCTAACTGTCCTAAAGAAGCACACATCCCAAGGCTAAAGACTTAGCCAAAAAAAAACTGCGGCGTTGAGTGAGTCTACCTCACTCAACGCCAAAACAGCCACGACGTTGAGTGAGGTACCCTCACTCAATGCCAAAGACTTAACCGTAAGCCCTGGCTGTGGCATTGAGTGAGTCTACCTCACTCGACGCCAAACCTGCTTTGGAGTTGAGTGAGGTCGACTCACTCGACGCAAACCCTGCTTTGGAGTTGAGTGAGGTCGACTCACTCGATGCCAAACCTGCTGAAAAGACTGCGACGTTGAGTACTCAACGTCAAAACAGCTGCGACATTGAGTGAGGTCTACTCACTCAACGCCAAAGACTTAGCCATAAGTCTTAGCTGTGGCATTGAGTGAGTTCACCTCACTCAACGCCAGACCTGCCTTGGCGTTGAGTGAGGTCGACTCACTCAACGCCTCGACACTTAATCGCAAAAAAAAACCAAGCTGGCGTTGAGTGAGTGCACCATACTCAACGCTAGAGGTTCAACAGTCTAGGTGTTGAGTGAGGTGCACTCACTCAACGCTTTTGACTTAGCCTGCAGAAAACAAAGCTGGCGTTGAGTGAGTGCACCACACTCAATGCCAGAGGCCTAACAGTCTAGGCGTTGAGTGAGGTACACTCACTCAACGCTTTTGACTTAGCCAAAAATTCTAAAACTAAGCCCACAGCCCTCTCAACGCCTGGAGACAGAGAGTTTGAAATTAATTCCAACTCTCTCTCCTACCTTCCCTACTCGACCTCAACAGCCAAAATAACTTAGCCCACCACTTAAATAATACTAAAACCTAACTCCAGCTATAACCTGGACCCCAAACCGAGAACGAGAAAATAAAGAAAGAAAAAAAAAACAAAAAGGAAAACTAGGGCTCGATCTGGACGGTTTCCTGGAGCCGAGGAAGAGAAAGGGACGAAGCAAGGGCAATATTTATGCTCCAGCTCCTAGAGGTAAGGGCAAACGACTATTTACAGCAATCTAACAAAGGTAAAAGGAAAAAAGATTTAAAACTGCAAGGGCAAGGAGCCACTTGCCTTAATTCAGGCAAGGAGAAAAACTGCTGGAACACCAAATTTGGCACTGGTGGCTCGGCCTGCTGCAAAACCAGCGACCTAGAAAACAAGCTCTCAGCGAGAGCAGCTCGGATCCACTGTCGCTAGAGAGAAACGAGCCCTAAGCTAGCGGCCACCGCCGATCAACGCTCCAGCACCTCCGCCCGAGCTCCTTTCGCAGGAAGCTAGCAGTTGGCTTGGAAAAAGGGAAAATGAAATAAAAAGACAGCTGGGTGCCTTTTAATATCATGCTCCACCCAAACTAAGATATAATAGAAGACTAAACTCACTCCACTCAAGCTATTAAAATAATCCTAAGCTTGGAAGACTCGGCCACTAGCTATAGAAAATTTACCACTCAACCCGCCAGCTATACATCACTTACATATTTATGTATATATATACATTTGTACTCAGCTAACAGAAAACTAGCCACCCCACTGACCCAACCCGAAGCTGTATGGCACAACTATATAGATATATACATAATTATATACTCTCAGCCTATCAGCTCCCAAGCAACCTGTACGGCTAGCTATAACCTAAGCTTAAACATATAGAGGTATAGGATTAGCTCACACTTAGCCCAACCCGAGCTCCACTAGCTAACGCAGGCTAAACGCATAAAATAAGACTTAGCATAAATCCTTGTACAAGCTCCAGCCACTAAAAACAAAGCTTATAATTTAACACTTAAGCTAATAAATCCTGCTTATAACAAGCCACACCAAACCGGCCACAATCATAAAGCAGCATAACAACACGTCAGAACGACGCGAAAATCAAAGATCTCGGATTTCGACAAAACTCGCACCATAGCTAAACACACAAGCTACAAAAACAACGACGAAGTCGAAAACAACCTCCGACGATCAAAACTCGGGCTAAAACTACCCGAAGCCAAAACACAAGCATTCCCTAAGAGGCTCAGCCGAGTCACCACAACAGACTCTGGCTAGCTGGGGAATCTTGCAAACAGGCTACTAACATGCCACTAAAGGAACCTAAAGAGCTATGACCACGCTCTAACAACGACAAAAAGTCCGGAAACGCGTCATCATAACGCCAAACATCTATCAAACAAAACACAGAAAAGCCGGGGGCGTTATACTGAGTTTGCTACACAGCTAGCTCAGATGAGTAGGAAAATAAGCAAGCTAAAAGGAATTACAATTATCCAAATGAGCACCATCAGCCAGAAGTGTAAGACCATTAGGAAGCTTGAGAGTGAGCTCCTCAAAGAGAGGAAGCTAGTAGCTCAATTCTCTAATCCAAAATCTGTGTTGTCTATCATTGACTCATTCACCTCCCAAACTAATAGGAGGGGATTGGGTCAAAGGATATGCAACTCGAACTTGGAATAGTGGAAAGGGCAAGGCTCCAGCAAAGCCTCAGTCCACCTTTCAAAAGATTATGCTTTCATTTAACAATCTAACAGGTATGATCATGAAAGTATGTATGTGTTGGGTACATTGAAAACTAAGTACCTGATTTGAAAAAATCCTTTTCAGCTCAATGATATACAAATAGTTGTATTTGATGTATGTTAAGTTCTTGTGCAGGCAAAAAAAGTTAAATACAAAAGTGTCGAGACACTAGACAAGTGTCGACACCTTTGTCAAAGATGTGTTGAGACAAGAAGTAGTTGTGTCGACACTCAGGAATAGTGTCGACACATTCTACATCAGGAGTGCTGAGTCAAGGATAAAGTTGTGTCGACACTCAGGACTTGGGTCGACACCATCAATCATGAAGTAAGTTGTGTCGACACACAGGACTTGTGTCGACACATTCTACATCAGCAGTGTCGAGACAAGGTGAAGGCCGTGTCGACACATTCAGAAGTATGTCAAAATCACTACAAGAGTAGTGTCGACACCCATGACTGGTGTCGACACATCCAACAGTCAAGTTTCAACACTTCAAGCAGAATTGTTTCCTGAGTACAGAAATCTAGCCAGAGATACTGACAACTGTCAGAACTGTCAAATGTCAGTTATTAACTGGATCAGCCTGTTACCCTTGATAGAGCCTATTTAAAGGGATCAGCTCTTCAGAAAAGTTAGTTAGAAAAATTTAATGAAGCCAGATCTAAGAAGAAATTTGCTAGAATTCAGAAGGTGGAGAGAAGTCTGATCAAGAATCGTCTTCAACTTTCTCTAGCCTAGATCTACCCTAATTTCAACTTCAATAAGCTTTGAAAAGATAAGAAGGGTCAGATCAAATCATCTACAACAAGGATCAAGGGAAGTTGATTTATCAAGTTCAGTTCAAGAAGCAGTCACTCGTTTCTCTCTTGCTGGGTGACTAATTCTGATTCTTTCTTTTCACCATTATTAATCTTGTAAGATCTACTTATAGATCTGAGTGCAGGGAAATTAATTTCTCTGAGTTATAAGCCTGTGTTATAAAGGCTGAGGTAGGGCAGGAATTGCCTGAGGTAGGAGAAGTGGGTATTTCTCTGAGGTGTAGGACCTGATTGTTCTGAGTTGTAGGGCAGGGGTTGCCTGAGGTGTAAGAGTGTGGATTCACTCCGAGGTAGAGTTCTTGGGAAGAACTTGAGGTGTATGATCTTGGTGATCTGAGTGGTAAGACTTGTATAGTCTGAGTTGTAGGAGCCAGCTGGGCTCTAAGCTGTAAGATCTGAGGATCTGAGTAAAGAAAGAAGAAGGAGTTTGGCCGAATCTAGTTCATTGCTAGATAGGCGAAGGGGGAAAGTGGATGTACCCATCAATTGGGGAACCACTATAAATCTTGTGTATTGTGCTGTGATTGTTGTGCTGTATTTGATGTGTTGTGATGATCTTTAATTGTTGTTTAGTATTCCTGTTTCATCTGACTGGGGTAATAAAGATAGAAAAGTAATTTTCATTATCTAATAGTAGCCTAGAATTAAAATTAGACCTATTCACCCCCCTCTAGGTCACTCTATCCTAAAACAAACATTTACAATTGGTATCAAAGGGAGGTTCACTGAGAAGGCATAACAGCCTAGTGAGAATCTAAAGGATTATAGAGAAATATATATCATGGCTTAGAGGTAAAATAATTCCATCAAGCTCTCAGTCTGCTCCAAAGAGAATTTTGGAATTTTGAAGGAAAGAGTCAGATTATTCATGGAGGCAACAGATCCAATAATATACATCACAGTGGTTAAAAGACCTTTCATTCCCATGAAAGTTCCAGTTCTTAATGCCAACATCAAGACACCAAAGATCTACATGGAGATGGATAAGGATGAGATAATTATGGCCTCTATGGATAAGAGGGCACATAATATTATAGTCAGTGCAATAGATGATTTCACTTTTCAGAATCTGATTCATTGCAAGACAACTAAAGAAATGTGGCAGTCACTGATTGTCTACATGGAAGTAACTAAAGAGGTAAGAGATGATAGGAAATATTTGCTAAACCAACAGTATGAAGCCTTCAGGTAGGATAAGAGAGACTCAGTGGTTGATTAGTTTGAAAAGTTCTTCAGAATTGTAAACAACCTGAGAACTTATTAGAGGAAATTTACTAACTATGAACTTAATGACAAGTTCTTGAGGTTCCTAAACAAGGAATGGGACATCAAGATTTGTGTCATAAGAGAAATGAGGAACTTAGCCAACATAGACACCCATGCTCTATTTGGCAAGCTGTTGTCCCATGAGTTACAGCTCAATCTCAAGAAGTCTGACGAAGATTCAGCTAGAGCACACAATAGAGAAAAGACCTTGGCCCTAAAGGCTGAGTCATCCAGAAATGTCAAAGAGAAGTCAAAACTCTCAGAAAGACTGGAAATAACTTCTGAGTGTTCAGAATCATCCTCATAAGAAGGAGACCTGATTAAGGAGGAACTGTCTCTCTTCTCTAGACAATTCAAGAAGATGTTGAGGAGAAGAAAGCAAGGCAGTTGGAAGGGACTAGCTGGAGACTCTTTTATCAAGAAGACCAATCATCCAGATAAGCCCAGGGAAAAAAAATTTAGGGACAGGTATGGTTCTTCACAGAACAAATATAGTAAGACTAATATTGTGTGTTATTGTTGCAATAGGAAAGGGCATGTCATAGCTGATTGCCCAACAAAAAGAAAAGAGAAAAAGTCAGATAACGTGAAGGATGGACAATACAAGAAGGCTGACAAAAGCCTCTGGGCAAAGAGACAGTCTACACTATCTGATAGTGAATCTGATTCACATGGACCTGATGGATATTGAGGAGACCCAATCAGGAGAAGGACATCAGGATTGTTTAGATCCTGCTAAGGTAAAATCAATCTCTCATAGTTTAGCCTCAAATTCTTTTTCTACATCAGAAAATGAATCATGTTCCCACTCCTCTAATAATAGAGAACATGATTCAGACATTGAAGCTGATTTAACTCCCTTATCAATAGATATGGGAAGTTACTAAAGGCCTTGATTGCAAGCAAATAGTTTGCTAAGAATCAGGCAAGAGAATTAGAATCTCTGAGGGGAGTATCTTTTCAGTTGGAAATGGCCAACATAAAATTGGACCTGCAAAAACTAATGCTTATAGAACTAACCAATAAGATAGATAGCCAGGCAGAGGTAATAGTAGAACATGTCAAGACTGTCAAGGACCTGGAAGCAAAGCTCAACCAGGAAAGACAACTCCTGACTCAATTCTCAAAACCCAAGTCAGTGCTACCTATCATAGACACCTTTTATTCACCATTTAGAAATGGTGTAGGGTATGTCAAGAACAAAAAGTTCAAAAAGAAATCTGTACCTAAGGGTAAAGCCCCAATGGGTCTATTTAAGTAACCCTCTAAGTATCTGCCTTCTAACAGATGCTTGAGATCATGTGTTCTTGGACACATGATGTCTGAGTGCTCTTCCAGCAAGGTCA
Organism: Platanthera zijinensis; assembly: GCA_039513925.1. Taxonomy (NCBI): domain Eukaryota; kingdom Viridiplantae; phylum Streptophyta; class Magnoliopsida; order Asparagales; family Orchidaceae; genus Platanthera; species Platanthera zijinensis. The sequence continues at coordinate 166,689,163 of CM077086.1, forward strand.
ATAAAGAGCCTTGCTGGAAGAGACAGACATCTAATGACAATAAAGGCCAAATACCTCCATAGAGGGTGATAGTTCAAGAAGCCAAAGAATTCTTGGAGCTGGTCCCAGTGCACCACACTCAAATCAAAAAGGTAATGGTGTGAATTTTGCACCACTACCTTTGAAGTTGGATGATAATTTTGTGTTGCACAAAATAACAACTTAAAATGTACAACCAAAGAAAATATACAACTGATTTGAGTGTTGGTGTTGTGGAAAGGTTGAGCATTTTGCCCTAGATTGTTGATATAATCCAACATCACATTCATATAAGATTCAACAAGTTTTGTTTAGAAAGTCTGCTGTGTTTCACACAGCAAAGCCTGACAAGAACCAAGGTCCCAAAACTATTTGGGTTCCTAAGCTGAACTAATTCTGTGTTTGTAGGTGGAACCAAGTATCACAGGAAGGCCAGTATGGTACTTGTATAGTGGCTATTCAAGCACATGACTAGAACAAGGAGATTGCTAAGAGATTAAACTCTAGTTAGGAATGGACCAAAAGTCATCTTTGGAGGGTCAGAGAAAGGACTCACCAAGGGATATGGTAATATTTCTAATGGCCTAGTTACCATCACAAATGTGACTTATGTAGAAGGATTGAACCACAATCTGATAAGCATAAGTCAGTTTTGTGATATAGGTTATGAAATTGTTTTCCACAATGACAACTGTCTGATAAGGAATTCAAGTGATCAAGAGATCATCTTGTCAAACACTAGGAGTGGGAACATATATTTTCTAAATTTCTTAAGTGTAAATGAAAAATCACCTGTATGCCTAGTAGCTAGTGAGAAAGACTCATTATGTGTGCAATGGCGCAAGAGGCTGACTCACTTAAACTATAAAGCTATGAGCAAGATATTCTCTATGGACTAGTTAGAAATAGTCCCCAGCTCAAATGCTCCAAAGAAGGCTTATGTCCTGCATGTCATTAATGCAAACAGACAAAAGTCTCCTTTAAGAGTATTCAGTCCACAGACACTGAGAGGTGTCTCTACTTACTTCATATGGATCTATTTGGTACTATGCAAGTTTTTAGTTTGGATAGGAAGTCCTATATCTATGTGATTGTGGATGATCACTCTAGGTTTGCTTGGGTACTCTTCCTAAGGAGAAAGTCTAAAACACTAGACATCCTTGCTGATTTTGTCAGACAAGTTTAGAATGAGATGAGATGTTCTGTGGTCAAACTTAGAAGTGACCATAGTACATAATTTCAATCTGAAAAGATGACAAAATTTTGTAAGGAACTAGGGATCTTCAGGAGTTCTTCTCTCTAAGAACACCACAGCAAAATGGAGTTACTGAGAGAAAGAATATAACTCTCATTGAGGAAGCTAGAACAATGCTGAGTAATACATCTCTCCCAGAATATTTCTAGGCTGAGGATGTGAACACAACATGCTATGTTCAAAATAGGGCCTTGATCAACAAGAATCACAGCAGGAATCCCTATGAACTAATGAAAGGTAGAAAACTAAATCTGTCCTACTTCAAAATTTTTGGTAGTAAGTGCTATGTATTGGACAATGGGAAAACTTATCTAACTAAATTTTCAGAGAAATCCTATGAAGGAATCTTTGTAGGGTATAGTGCACATAGCAAAGCATACCGAATCTACAACTTGAAACATCAAGTTGTAGAAGAATCTATAAATATAGTTTTTGATGAAACATCTGTTTTATATAATGAGATTTCTAATAACTCTAGTCTAGGTGATATAGATTTTAGAATGGAAAAGTTAAAAAATAGATGACTCACCTGATCTAGAGTTACACACTAGAGACAATGTAGAAATCCTATAGAAGATACAGTAACTGCCCAGGGGGAGGAAGAGAATCATCCTAATCCTCCTACAGAACTAGGTTATGGTAGGCACCTTCCAGTAGCTGTTAGACACCTTAGAGATCATCCTATTGATCAGATAATAGGTGATGCCGGGTTAGGGGTAACTACTAGAAGTAAACATCATAATGAGGTTCTATACTCTAGCTTTCTTTCTCAGGTAGAACCTAAAAAGTTTGAAGAAGCTAATTCAGACCCAAACTGGATTATTACTATGCAAGAAGAGCTCAATCAATTTGAGAGAAGCAAAGTCTGGAGTCTAGTTCCTAGACCTAGTGATCACAATGTCATAGGCACTAAGTGGATTTATATGAATAAACTAGATGAACATGGGGTTATAGTTAAGAACAAAGTTAGATTAGTGGCTAAAGGATATAGACAAGAGGAAGGCATATACTTTGACCAAACCTTTACTCCTGTAGCTAGGATAGAGGTCATAAGGTTGTTTTTAGCTCATGCAACATACAAAGGATACAAGGTCTACCAGATGGATGTAAAGTCGGCTTTCCTCAATGGTACACTAAAGGAGGAAATCTATGTTGAGCAACCACCAAGTTTTATAGACTTTAAACTCAACTCTCATGTCTTCGAATTGCACAAGGCTTTGTATGGGTTAAAACTGACACATAGAGCCTAGTATGAGACCATGTCTACCTTTATTATAGAGAACAAGTTCTCTAGAGGAAAGATAGACAAGACACTATTCCTAAGGGACATCAAAGGATCAAGCATCCTAGTCCACATATATGTAGATGACATAATTTTTGGGTCTACTAATGAGAAGCTGTGTAGAAAATTTGTTAGTCTTATGCAAGACAAGTTTGAAATGAGCAGCATGGGTGAGCTAAAATTCTTCTTGGGATTCCAAATTAAACAATCTGAAGATGGTATATCCATCTCTCAGTCTAAGTTCACTAAGGAGTTAATTAAGAAGTATGGTATGGAGAATTCTTCTACCATGAGAACTCCAATGGGTTCTTCAGTGTCACTACACAAGGAATGAATCTGGGAAACTAGTAGATGCAACATTGTATAGAAGCATAATTGGATCACTCCTTTACTTAACTACTAGTAGGCCAGATATTATATTCTCAACATGTGTCTGTGCTAGGTACCAAACATGCCCATAAGAGTCTCATTGCACTGCTATAAAGAGAATAATAATATATCTTAAGGGCACACCCAATCTTGGGCTTTGGTATCCTAGGGATAGTGATTTTGAACTCACAGGGTACACAAATGCTGTTTTTGTAGGTTGCAAAGAAGATAGAAAGAGTACTTCTGGAACTTGTCAGTTTCTAGGGAAAAGACTCATAAGTTGGAGTAGCAAGAAGCAAACCAGTGTTGCAATTTCAACAACAAAATTTGAGTACATATCTGCTGGAAGCTGCTGTGCACAATTGTTGTGGATTCAACATCAACTATTGGACTACAGTGTACAACTAAGTAAATCTGTTATGTTTTGTGATTCTACTAGTGCAATTTTTATTGCTAATAATCTTGTTTCACACAGTAGAACTAAACATATAGAAATTAAATATCACTTTCTCAGAGAGAATGTTGAAAAAGAAAATATCAGCTTATAGTATACTCCAACAGAAAGACAAGTTGCTGACATTTTTACAAAACCCCTAGATGAAAGCAAATTCAATTACTTTAAATTTGAACTAGGTATGTTGAACATTGAGAAAATATTTTCAATTAGTAACAACAAAAGACTGTACAACTGATAAAAGATAACTAACCATGTCAACAAATCTAAACAAATAAGAAAGACTTGATATAAGTTAAGAAATTATAGTCAAAACACAAATTTTGATTAAGTCCAAGAATTGTGTCGAGACACCACAGTGTGTGTCGACACTATAAGCAGTATTGTGTCGAGACACCAGAATGTGTGTCGATAAATAGATAGTCATGTGTCGAGACATTAAAAATTAGAGTCGAGACATAAGGGTGTCGAGACTTGAGGGCTGTGTCGAGAGACATAAACCTTGTGTCGACTTAAGTCGACACATCTCGACTGTGTAGGTTTTCAGTGTCGATACTGGACATTTCCCGAATTTTCAGATAAGTCTAAATGCAGCGCGCTTTCTCGCCTACTGCATACAGTTACTCTAAATAGAAGGTGCACGGAGTTGTCGACTACACTTACCAGAAAACTTGAGAGGTTGTTCCCAGAGTGTCGAGAGCTAGAAATCCTTAGTCGACTCCTCTCAATCTAAAAATTCTCTCAATTCAAATGGAACCAAAGATGGACGATAACATCAACGAGGGTTATAAGCTAGTACGAAACGCATTCAACTCCGCACAGGAAGAAATCAAGAAGGCGATAGACCTAGTCAATGAAGTAGGTCTTGAGTATCTACTTTCAGAACCAACCAAGATATGGAAGAGAGAGGTATCTGAATTCTTTTATAGTGCTTCTATTGATGCGCGAAAATGGAAGGGCCGCGGGCACCAGCAGATAACGGGTGTTCGGTCTCACTAGGATGAGGTGGTGAGGTTGATGGGGATGCGGTGAATGCTTCTGCAAGCTCTAGAGTGGAGCACGCACTTGATCAAGGGTTGCAGGGATAATGGGAGGTTGATGAGGAACTGTCAAGCAAATGTTTACTTTGACGGTTAGCTCTGATGGTTGATGATGTTGCTGAGAGAGGAGAGGAGTTGAGAAGAAGAGGGGGCCGCTGACAGCGATAACAGCAGACTTTTCCCTCCGCGGCTTAAATGCCTCTCCTGCGACGATCTTTCCTTTGATTATGAATCAGTATTATAGCTTGATTCAAGTCCTACATGAGCAAATAAAGGGTATAAGAGGAAGCTGGCGGCTAAGGAAAGAAGATGGCAGATGCCGCGCGGTTTGACTAGAAAGGTCGGCATACCGTGCAAAAAGCTGATCACGCAGTTCGCTACTCAAGGCCGAGCGGACTGCGGGATCAGGGAGAGAGGGCAGCTGAGGCCAAGGACGGGAAATAGGCCGCAAGGGCTTGACCGTGGAGGTTGCGCGGACTGAAAGATTGAGTCCGTAGGTCTTGATGCCTTGGTTGTCCAACTCCACTGTACTTGACTATCGTGTATCCAGTGAGAGGTTTGGGGGCCTATTTATAGGCTCGGGTTGGAGACGGTCCTAGTAATGTTACCCCCGGTAGAGCGGTAAGTTGTGCGAGTAGACGAGAAGTCCGCTGAGTCGGCACCATGTTGTACGGTTAGGGACTTGCCTGCTTGAATTGATCTGCTGTTGGCGGACTGGGACAAGTCCACCTCTACTACACTAAGCGAGCCTGCGTCAAGTTATGCGAGCTGAGGAGTAGTCGGCCTGCTGCTGGGAAGAAGTGGGCACTGGGAAACTTGAGGGCTAGCTTGCGGACTGCAAAATGAGTTTGCCTAGGCCGCTGTAGACAGGATGAGCTTATCTGCTTGAGGCTTGTCCACCCTACTGGGCGACAAGGGCTTGGCGACCTGGCGAACTGAAGAGAGCAGGTCGCGCATGCTGGCGAGGTGGAGCAGGTAGCCGTTGTTGACTGGCGGCCTGGAGGCAGGTCTCTATTGCTGTTATACGGCGAGCTGGAGGCTTGCCGTCGCTGTTGATGGTGGGCGGCCTGGAGGTAGGTCGTCATTGCTGACTGGAGGCTTGTCCCCCCGGCTGGGCGACAAGGGCTTGGTGACCTGGCAGACTGAAGAGAGCAGGTTGCGCTTGCTGTTGGATTAGGCGAGTTCCTCAGCTAGTGAGCGGAGCATCCACCTCCCTTTGGCGGACAGAGGCTGAGTCCGCTAACTTCTGTCAAACTGAGTTGAGTCTGCATTGTGTTGGACGACCTGCCCCGCATTGTGTTGGGCGACCTGGGGGTAGGTCTCCTGGCGATGAGGCGGTTTTCCTTGCTTGCTGTGCGATCTACAGGAGTGGGCTGAAGAAATACGTAACTCCTACCGGGCATACAGCTATTAGCGGTCTGGGCGGATTGCAATGCGAGTCCGCCGCTTAGTTCAGTAGTTTGCTTGTTGGATAAGAATGAACCATTACACAGTTAGCTGACCTAACCACGTGACATGCAGGGGAGGACTGAGGAAGCAGTCCACAGCCCCTACAGAACAAGCGGCTGCTGCGCAACCTGGGCAGTCAGGATGGGAAGACCGCCCTAGCCACACGGCCTGAGCGTACAGAGAAGTCTGTCCGTCCATCCTTAGAAAAAAAAGGGGGCTGACGGGCCGTGACCTCCAGGGGGAACTTGGAGCAGGTCACGACTTGCAAGCTAGCTACCTTGGGAGGGATCGCTGATTTCTGGGTTAACATAATCCCCACACTTTTTAAGTCCCGAAGGGAACTTCGAAAAAGTAGGAGACCCACGAAAATCGTGATCCATCCCTCAGAAAAATAAGAGGCAGGGAGAGATAGAACCTGATGTCTCTCCTCAGAAAAGGTTTGCCAATGTCTTTCTTTTTCCTACAAAAGAAAATTAATGCAGGCGAAAAGAGGTACATTTTGTGTGTACCTGAGTTGTTTTTGCAAAACGAAGAAGACTTGTGAATGTCTTTCATTGAGCTCTACAAAATAAAGGTGAGAGGAAGGCATAGAAGAATAATAACTTGCAGGTACCTGATGGAAAATTTCAAGCACCTGTTAACCTCTGTAGAAGGAAAGGTAAGCAGTGGATATGAGAGAAAAGTAAGTTGCAAGTACCTGGAGGGGACTTGCAAATATCTGCTAATCTCTACAAAAGAAGAGTTAGACGCAGATATGATAGAAAAGTAAGATGCAAGTACCTGAAGGGAACTTGCAAATATCTACTAATCTCTACAAAAGAGGAGTTAAAAGTAGATATGAAATAAAAGTAAGCTGCAAGTACCTGAAGGGGACTTGCAAATATCTGCTAATCTCTGCAGAATAAAAGAATAACATATATAAGAGAAAAATAAGTTGTAAGTACCTGATGGGGATTTGCAAATATCTGCTAATCTCTGCAAAAAAAGAGTGAGAAGCAGATATGAAAGAGAAGTAACTCGAGTACCTGAGGAGTTTATGGATAAATCTTCTGCTAAAAGTTATTGTGATAAGATAGTTATGATTAGACTGTAGAAGGAACATCCATGAAATCCCACTATTGACTGAACAAGCAAAATCAAGTAGAGATCAAGCCGCAGCATTAAGCTTCTTGCTTGGTCAGATATGATATCCCAATATGAAATCCTAATCAGTAAGATGGAAGCACTGACTAGACTTCAGTTGAAGGGTTAGCCAATCAATGAGAACCAGATTCTCTGACTATTAATTAGTGCCAGAAACACCTAATAAGAGTAGCAGAGAGCTTGTTAACCATCATCTGATAGAGCTTCATGCAAGCCGAGTATATAAAATGGACATAAGCAAAAAAGATGTTGCAAATCCTTTGGATAGGTCAGATTTAACCTGATAACCTGAAAGAAACCAGAATGAAAAAGGAGGGCTACACCCGAAGATGACCCAAAAAAGACTGGATGCTGCCACAGGTGTTCCTCCGGTGCCTTAAGCATCACTTGCCTAAGAAAAATCATCTAGGGTGTAGTCCTACCTAGAGCAAACAAGCCACATTCCCTTGAAAGAGCACAAAAGGGAGACATGCACAAAATCCTAAGAAGGAAACGATAAATGCACTAATCTCATGCCTCGGGTTACAAACATCGCTGATTAATTAGACTAGATGCGCCAAGTGGCCTATTGCATGTCTTTGGAGTGATCAGCGGAGTTGTGGGCCCCGCGAAGGTACGAATTGAGTGTACCATAGAGTATTCGTCCATTACAGTCATGAGATGATCAAAGAGACAAGGCTATACTTTATCGCCATTGCTTGTCAAGCAAAGATCATCGTAACTATAATGTATCCCTAGCGAAGCACATCAGAGCTAACACACTGGGACCTCCCTTGATACACACTGTGTGTTAGATACCGGCTGGATCCGAAGCCTGAAGTCCACCATCATAGATTGAGAGGCACCCACTGCACATACGCGAACACTCCCCACTATATGTGGTCATTGTGGTCTTAAGCCCGAGAACAATCTATGGAGGGAACAATAAGACTCAGCGATATCTCAGTGGTTTAGTGATCCCTTTGGCAAAGAGAAAAAAGAGGAGGAGGCACTCCAAAAAGGGAAATGTGTTAGTTTGGGATATTTGACGTAAAATTTATTGAAAAGAAATGAAAGAATACTTAGAAGTGTTTTTAGAAAGAAGATGTTTGAAGAATGAGAAGTAAAAGAAACCGGCCATGGTTGTGTGGAGGCGTGGGGACTTTGCGGCAAGAAAGTCGCCTGCCTCCTTTTGCCTTTTGGGATTTATGGATGAGATGGGTTATCCTTCTGGAGCAAATGTGGACATTTACCCTACTTCAACATTTTCTCCACCAGTTGTTGAAGGGCTCTGCAATCTTCTGTCCCATGACCCTTTACTTTGTGATGTTCGTAGTACTGGTCAGAGTCTTTGGATCTTTGGTCTGTTGGCTGGTAATTAGCCTCGCCTTTTTGGACTCGGATTACTTCCTGCATGGCTCTGCTCAGTTCAGGTTTTGTGGAGTTATTCCCCTGCTGCCAGTAAATTAAAGCTGCTTGTGGAGCTTGTGCTGGATAAGCGGAAGGGAATGACAATCACAGTTTTTTTACTTTGGAAGTGATCCTTGCTTGGGAAGAAGTGTTGATGACGCTGGCCAATTATTCCCTTCCTTGCTCGCGGTTGAAAATCCTTCCGAGGAGACTTTGGAGGCTGCTTGTAAGAAGAAGAATCCTTCTCTGCTACAAGCCTGGAGATGAAACTGGGATTACTCTCTTCAATGCAAATATATTCATTGGCGAGACTAATTAATTCCTGATACGGCTTTGGCTGTCAGAAGCAGGCTTCGAACTTGAGTGGTCCTTCTTGTAAACCAACCATCAACGCGATTTTGTAGAATTCTGGATCAACGTTCTTCACTTCCAAGATATCTTTTTAGAAGCGTTCAACAAAGTGGGCCAAAGTCTCATTCTCACGTTGCTTGATGTGAAATAAAGCTTTTGGGCCTCTTTTCCTCTTAGTGGAAAACTTGGGCAGTTTTCTCGGGTGATTGGCAGAATAAGCGATTGTTCGAGGACTGAGTTTGTAGAAAAACTCCCTTTGTCCAGCAACTGGAGACTGCAAAGGGACTGCGGCCTGCCTAGGTGGGTAACTTGCTAGATAGGTATGAAGATCAACTCTACGAAAAGTTGGTGGGTAAGAATGCGGATTCTCCACTACTGGGTTGACTGTAGGAACCGGCGCTGCTGCAGGTTGCGAGTCTAGTCGCTGAATTATAGCAGCTAGGGTGTCGTTAATCTCTGCAAATTGCTGGGTAGTTTCCCGACGTGTCAGCATGAGGGCTTCCCAGAGAGCATCTTCGCTGGTACGTGGAATGTTTTGAGGGGGTTGGAGATCTGACAAGAGTAACTGCTGATTTTCCCTGTCTGTTCGAGATCTGAAGGCCGCATGTTAAATGTTGATGCGGAAATTGCGCTCTTCCGCTAGATTGCTCGAGAGTGGAGCACGATCGATCCGGGATGCGGGGATAAGAAAGGAGGTTGATGAGGAACTGTCAAGTAGATGGCTACTTTGACGGTTAGCCCTGATGGTCGAGACCAAGAAAGGGAAAAAGTAAGGGAAAGGGGGCCCCTGGCAGCGATAACAGCAGACTTCTCCCATCGGGGCTTAAATGTCCACTCTTTCGACGGGCTTTCCTTTTATTATGAATCAGTATTACAGCTTGATTCAAGTCCTTTACATGAGCAAATAAAGGGTACAAGGGGAAGCTGGCGGCTAAGGAAAGAAGATGCCAGAGGCCGCGCGGTTTGACCAGAGAGGTTGGCAGATCGCGCGAAAAGCTGATCCTGTAGTTCTCTACTCAAGGCCGAGCAAGCTGCGCGATCAGGAAGAGAGGGCAGCTGAGGCCAAGGCCAGAAAATAGGCCGCAAGGGCTTTACCATGGAGGTCGCACGTGCTGAAAGACTGAGTCCGCAGGTCTTGATTCCTTGGTTGTCCCACTCCACCGTGCTTGACTGTCGTGTCTCCAGTGATAGGTATGGGGGCCTATTTATAGGCTCGGGCCGGAGACGGTCTTGGTAACGTTACTCTCGGTAGAGCGATAAGTTGTGCAAGTAGATGAGAAGTCCGTTGAGTCCGCACCATGTTGTGCGGTTAGGGACTTGCCAGCTTGAATTGATCTGCTGTTGGCGGACTTGGACAAGTCTGCCTCTGCTGAACTAAGTGAGTCCGCATCAAGTTATGCCAGCTGAGGAGTAGTCCCGCCCGCTGCTGGGAAGAAGCGAGCGTCGGGAAACTAGAGGGCTAGCTGGCGGACTGCAGAATGAGTCCGCCTAGCCCGCTGCGGACAGGATGGGCTTATCTGCTAGAGGCTTGTCCCCCCTACTGGGCGATAAGGGCTTGGTGACATGACAGACTAAAGAGAGTAGGTCGCGCATGCTGGCGAGGTGGAGCAGGTAACCGTTGCTGATTGGTGGCCTGGAGGCAGGTCGCCATTGCTGTTATGCAGCGAGCTGGAGGCTTGCCGCCACTATTGATGGTGGGAAGACTGGAGGTAGGTCGTCATTGCTGAATGGAGGCTTGTACCCCCTACTGGGTGACAAGGGCTTGGCGACCTGGCGGAGTGAAGAGAGCAGGTCGCGCATGCTGTTGGATGAGGCGAGTTTGTCAGCCGGTGAGCAGGAGCGTCCACCTCCCTTTGGCAGACAGAGGCTGAGTCCGCCAACTTCTGGCAGACTGAGTTGAGTCCGCGTTGTGTTGGGCGACCTGGGGGCAGATCGCCTAGCGATGAGGCAGTTTGCCTTGCTTGTTGTGCGATCTGTAGGAGTGGGCTGAAGAAACACGCAACTCCTGCCAGACATGCGGCTACTTGGCGGATTGCAATGCGAGTCCGCCGCTTAGTTCAGTAGTTCGCCTGTTGGAGAAGAATAAACCATTGCGCAGTTAGCTAACCTAACTGCGTGGCCTACAGGGGCAGATTGAGGAAGCAATCCGCAGCCCCTGTAGAACAAGCAGCTACTGTGCGACCTGGGCGGTCAGGACGGGAAGACCGCCCTAGCCGCGCGGCCTGAGCGGACAGAGAAGTCTGTCTGCCCATCCTTAGAAAAAAGGGGGCTGACCGGGCCGCAACCTCTAGGGGGAACCTAGAGCAGGCCACGACTTGCAAGAAAGCTATCTTGGGAGGGATCGCCGATTTCTGGGTTAACAGCTTCTCTCAACACTAAGTCAGCCAAGATAAAATCAAATTTTAATAGAGCAAGAGTAAAGGTCACAATAAAAAGGCTGGACAAAGTTTTTCAGATTACAATAACAGTACAGGAAGATGAACTTGATTCCAGAACGAATGTAGAGGCATTAGTGTGGTGTGGACTGGCTCCAACCACCGGGTTTGGTACTTCACTATACAGGAAGGGAATGAATTCCCATGGGCAATTCTTGTCTGAAGTTATAGGAAAGGTGCTCCTCTACAAGACTGGAGCATATGATAGGATTTCATCCTTCATGTTTAACCTGATGAGAAGAATTATTTTCAGGATAAATACTGATTGGAACAAGGTTGTGTTTGATAGGATAGTAGAAGGAATTCAAAAGCCCAATATGGGCAGAATAGTTAGTATGTATCTGGTTAAGACTATTCCAGATATCATCAACCAGAAAGTTGGAACAAAGATCAATCACATGAGAAGGATGAATTTTGTCTAGATGGGACAGGGTCTTGTCTAAAGAGACTCCTCCAAAATGTCTAAGAAGGTAAAGGGCAAGAAATCTGTGGTAGAGGAAGTTGAATCCACTAGTGATTCTGAAGAAGAGGTGAACTTCAGTTCAGATAGGGATGCTGAGGAAGAACAAAGAAGATCTCCAAGGTACTCACCTGGAACTAGTGTTCAGGTGCAGGGGGGGGGGGATTTTAAAGAGGTGCATCAAGTTGAGGGGGAGAACCTCACTGAATTACCAATGAATACAGCTACTACCATTATAATGGAAGTAGTTCAAGATCTAGAAACTGTTCAGGAACCTATTGCTGTTCCAGACCAAGATTGACTAAAGCTCAAGAGGATGTTATTCCTCTTTCTAAAGAGGTGCAAGAACAAATAAACCAAGATACCACCAATATTGGTGAAGGAGTTGCTGCTGTTCAGGGGGAGTTACTAGAACATGCCCTAGGCACTGGAGGAGATATACAAGAGAAGTCTGTTGAGCTGGATAATAGTATGGAGATGGTAAGCTCTTTAGATTCAGAGGAAGAGCAAGCTGCTCAGCTCAAAAAGAGAACAATATCTGAAATTAGAAAAAGGAGCAAAAGCTACAAAGAGCATTTACAATCTGGAATACCAACTGCTCTTACAGTAGACACTAGCTCTCTACTAGTGCAAATTCAGATAATGCTGGATAATCATAGGACAGCTCTTGAGAAATATGTTGATGAAAACCATAAAGAGTTATAATTCCAACTGGCTCAAGATATAAAATCAATCAGGTTTGAGGTAAATTTGTTAATGACAAACATGATCAATTTCTTTGAGAAAGGAGAAAATGTTGTTGTCTACCTGGCCAAGCAACAACTAGAAGCCAAACAACTAGAAGATGATGTGGCAATCAAGCAAAGCTATGTCCTTGAGAATCAGAATAAAATGAATGAAAATCTGATCATAATGCATAATACTACATTAGAAGAAATAAAGAACCAGGCCACTTGTTTGGGAACTCAGATTGATTCCACTATAAAAGAAATGGAAACAGGACTGGCAGCTCATAAGCATCACTATTACAAGATATCAAAGCATCTGATAAGGAGCTGGATGATCATCTACTTAAAGTAAAAACAACTCTAACTTCTAGAATCAATCACTTGGAAGGCCAATTAAGATTTCATAAGAATGATTTAAGAGATCATGTGGAAAGAGAAATCATAAAGGGGGAGAGAGCAATGATAAAGACATGCGCTGAGTATGCTATCTGGACCTTTAATAGCATAAGAGAGACTTTAGGCTACTCTCCCATCAGGTATGATGAAGACCAAGTTGCTGAGTCTGGTTGCCAACCAGCTCAGTTTGAGGATATTCAACAGGCTATATAGACTATGTACATTCCTCCTAAAGGTTTAGATCAGAATATAATCTGTGAGAAAGTGGACAAGTCTTCTACTACTAAGGAAATAGAGGCTCAGCTATCAAAGAAGAGATTCAGAGAACAAGCTGAGACCAGGCCAGATTTTGAGCACTAGAGCCCAACCTCCAAATCTATTATTCTCACTGCATGGAAATCAGTTAATGATAATGTAACTGAAAGGGGTAAGTGGTATTTAGAGCAGGAATGGGCTAAGCATCTAAAGCAGCAGGATGTCATTCTAAAATTCATACATGATCTAAAGACAGGAAGGATTCCTGCTAATTCTATTGTGCCCAATAAATACTTTCCAAAGCCTTACCACTATTTTGAAAGTCAAAGGCTGAAAGAGAAAGAAATTGCAAAGACTAAGGATGACAAGGGCAAGAAGGTTGCTGATGAATAGGAACCAGAAGTTAAAGCCAAAGTCTAGTCTGGAAAGGGGATTGTTATCAGAGAACCAGTATTACCTTAGGAAATTTTAGTTTTGTATTTATTCTAAAAACATTGTATAACCAAAGCTCATAGTTGTAAATCTTTTGACAAACTATTAATGAAAATTTTGGTTTGCACAAACATTCTGTATGTTAATTAATTAATATTACAATTCTTTGCTTTATCTTCTGTTCAACATTATTTTTGTTGATTTATGTATAATGTAATATGTGATCTTGTCGTGTTATAGGACAACATCGTTATCTTTATGTCTAATTCATAATATTTTTGTGAACATGTGTTTATCATTGAGTAGGGTTATGAATTCTCCAAATAGGGGAGATTGTTGGGTACATTGGAAACTATGTACTTGATTAGGAAAAATCATTTTCAGCTCAATGATATACACATAGTTGTATTTGATGTATGTTAAGTTCTTGTGCAGACAAATAAAGCTAAGTAAAAAAGTTTCGAGACACTAGACCAGTGTCGACACCTTTGTCAAAGATGTGCTGAGACAAGAAGTAGTTGTGTCGACACTCAGGATTAGTGTCGACACACTCTACACCAGGAGTGCTGAGTCAAGGATAAAGTTGTGTCGACACTCAGTACTTGTGTCGACACCATCAGTCAGGAAGTAAGTTGTGTCGACACACAGTACTTTTGTCGACACATTCTACATCAATAGTGTCGGGACAAGGTGACGGCCGTGTTGACACATTCAGAAGTATATCGACATCACTATAAGAGTAGTGCCGACACCTAGGACTGGTGTTGACACATCCAACAGTCAAGTTTCAACACTTCAAGCAGAATTATTTCTTGAGTACAGAAATCTAGCCAGAGATACTGACAACTTTCAGAACTGTCAGATGTCAGTTATTAACCGGATCAGCCGGTTACCCTTGACAGGGCATATTTAAAGGGATCAGCTCTTCAGAAAAGTTAGAAAAATTTGGTGAAGCGAGATCTAAGAAGAAATTTGCTAGAATTTAGAAGGTGGTGAGAAGCCTGATCAAGAATCGTCTTCAACTTTCTCTAGCCTAGATCTTCCTTAATTTCAACTTCAATAAGCTTTGAAAAGCTAAGAAGGGTCGGATCAAATAATCTACAACAAGGATCAAGGGAAGCTGATTTATCAAGTTTAGTTCAAGAAGCAGTCACCCATTTCTCTCTTGCTGGGTGACTAATTTTGATTCTTTCTTTTCACTATCATTAATCTTGTAAGATCTACTTGTAGATCTGAGTGTAGGAGAATTAATTTCTCTGAGTTGTAGGCCTGTGTTATAAAGGCTGAGGTAGGGCAGGAATTGTCTAAGGTAGGAGAAGTTGGTATTTCTCTGAGGTGTAGGAAATAATTTTTATTAGGTGTAGGGTAGGGGTTGACTGAGGTGTAGCAGTGCGGATTCACTCTGAGGTAGAGTTCTTGGGAAGAACTTGAGGTGTGGGACCTTGGTGATCTGAGAGGTAAGACTTGTATAGTCTGAGTTGTAGGAGCCAGCTGAGCTCTGAGCTGTAAGATCTGAGGATCTGAGTAAAGAAAGAAGGAGTTTGCCCGAATCTAGTTCATTGTTTTGATAGATGAAGGGGGAAAGTGGATATACCCATCAATTGGGGAACCACTATAAATCTTGTGTACTGTACTGTGATTGATGTGCTATGATGATCTTTAATTGCTGTTTAGTATTCCCATTTCATCTGACTGGGGTAATAAAGATAGAAAAGTAAATTTCATTATCTAATAGTAGCCTAGAATTAAAATTGGACCTATTCAACCCCTCTAGATCACTCTATCCTAAAATAAACATTTATAGTATGGTCACTAGAATAATGGAAATTCCTTTATTAAGGTCAATCATGCTCCTAATTATGGAGAGAGAATGGGTATAGGGATGAGTTCTTTGAAATCTCCCCATGAGGAAATACAGATGCCTCATATGATCCATTTGTATTTGGTACTCCAGTCCCAACACTCAAGGGCAAGGAAACTGCATCTTACAAATCTCTTCCAGCAATGAAGCATGTTGGTGGCAAGTCAGTGACTAACCCTCACAAGGCAATATTAGATGCCATCAACACTATCTTAGCTGCTAAGCTGAGACCTTTTATTGTCAACCTGATACCGCTGAGTACGGCTACTTACCATCGAGCAAATTATCAAGGACTAGCTGAGAGAGATAGGAAGAATGCAGCTGCTTTCTCAGTTAAACATGGACATACAAATGTACCTTCCACTTCAAGATGTGTTCAGAAGGGAAGGTACAATAACTTTGAATGTTGTTGTTGTGGTAAAGTGGGTCACTTTGCCCAAGATTATTGCCATAATCCTAATGTGCCAATTAAAAAGGAGAGCTTTCCAGCTAAGGTAGTTGCATGGAAAAATATTGCTATTTATGTTAATAAGAAACTAGGACCCAAAGTCTTTTGGGCACCTAAGGTAAAATTAATTGCTTCTTGCAGGATAGTTCAAGTATAAATCTCAAGCAAATATGATACTTGGATAGTGGGCGCTTAAAATACATGAAAGGAACAAGGAGTCTTCTAAAGAGTTATGTGTAACACTTCTATCAATCAACGTAAAATATAATAGAAGTTCCGGTCGGGGCCTCACGGCATATTCCACGGTCAGTCAGTGGAGTTATAAGTGAATGTCATAAATACCAAACGAATCCTAACTCAGAGCATTCTAGCAGAAACTTCAAAGGTTAACAGAACTCAAGTATCAACAATGTCCACTAATATAACACATAGGAATGTTATACAAAATACACCAAAAAGTGTGGTCTTAAGGCCTTATAATTGTTCTTCATAAAAGGTGGTTTACAAACATCGGCTCGCAGACCGACCACACATAATAATAATAAAACCTCTTTGCTTGGCCTTCGAGGGCCGGCATAGCATCAAAGGGCTACAACCCGCTATTTCCCAGCACCTGCACAGGGGCATTCCACCATAAATGTGGCAAACAAGGCAATGGTCAGCTTTAGCTGACCAATTTATAACGAACCTACCCCCTTCCCAGGGCAGCGATATTCCTTCCTTGCAGGCATATCATTCATATATAGATATATCACACGAAGGTAAGACTTAAGCACCATTTAATATATCACAAATGCTTGCATCAACTGCCAAACGTTATGTGCACTTAGGACACGTACATTATCGATGTACTCGAAATGCCCAGCCCCACCACCATCCAAAAGTCCCGGACTTGACGGTCAATATTGAGCATTTTAGCCTGGCACATAACCGCATTATAGCCATGACTCTCTCCCTATACCAACGGCAAGTTCCATGTACTTTAGGTCTCTTTAACCAAACCACATAGAGTGGGTACAGGTCAGCTCTTTCACGTTGCTCAAATCATCATGCCATAGTCGAAAGCCGAAACCTTTGTGGCCAATCTACATAATGCGGGTCAGCCTTCCCTTTCTTGTAATTCAAAACATAACCAACGTTATGTACAATGGATCTCAAGGCCATCAAAGCTAGGCACCCAGGCTCACAGCTCACCCGCTAGCCACATGGTCTACACGAGACAGGCTTCACAAGCATAATACTATCTGGGAGCTATCACCCGCGATAGTCACTATCGTCTGGCGTTAACAAAATAACATCTCCTTTTGTCTCCAAACTCAGCCATAACTATATTATCTTTCCAAAAAAACCTGCAGCATCTTGCAGTGCCAGAAAAGTGGACTTTCACAACATATAGCTCACTAAGAGCTATCTCCATTGATATCCACTGTCCCCCGACGATACCCAACAGTTATCCAAAATCATGGTATTTTCTGGGTATTTTCCTGGAGCGCATCTCTATTACTTCATGCTATAAAACTCACAGGCACAACCCCTCAGAATCCATAAACTACCCATTTATACTCGGAGTCATCTCCGCCATGAAAATCAAAGCATCACCAATCCATACCAACATGTTCGGATGGGCTTCACATAACATGTCTATTCCGTACTATGATTTTCGGTTTCTATATGCAAAATAACACGGGGATATCACGTATCAATACATCAGAATTCCCTTCACTTTCAAACTTTTGGTGGGGGACTCCATGCATATGCAAAACTTAGGACTTCACTTGTTCAAGAAGGAAGATCGTTACCCTCGTAGATCGTTTTGGAGCCATGATCAAGTCTTTTATCCGGATGAAAAGGATCGCCTTGCTTTCCTCTTCACGGATCTTACTTCAGCTCTCAATTCCGATCACGAAATCTCCTTCACCAAGCTTCCAAAGTTCAGCCACCGACCCCTCTTCTTCCTTTCTTCTAAGGATGAGATGAGAAAGATGAGAGAGAGAGAGAGAGAGAGTGAGAGAGAAGAGAAGTGATCCTTCTCTTTACTTCTTCTCTAGTTCAGCAGCCTCGGGAATAACCTCAGCCATACAATCCTTTTTTAATAAGAATGATGGGTCACGAATTCAGTTGACAGGTCAAACATATCGCTATTGCTGAGCGATATCGGCTATCATCTGGCGATATCGTCAATAGCTGCTTTGACCCCAGTCAATACCACTTATAAGACCTCCTCCTATAACACACAACACAGCCGAGGGGAGTCTTATGCCTAGAACAACAGCTTTATGGTAGCGTCAACACACGGGTTGAGCGGTACTACAAGACGCCTATTCTGCCGGCTCTTCACACTATCATCCATGCCAACCAACATAAAGAATGTACAGAGGTCATATCATAACAATAAGAAAATGTTCAAACACAGTACATAAATAATAAGGAACTACATCTGTTCCTTTCATATCAGAGTACAATGAAAATTGCCCGAAGGCTACACCACAACACTCAAACTCAAATCAGTGATTGAAGGCTGCGAGGGTATCGTCGTATCAGGTCCCGTCCCCCTGGCCCGACTACCCTCCTACATAACCTTCTGCTGCCCTATCCGCTGGGTTTCCTCCTAAAAAGGTAATCGTAGCAACCGTTAACAATAGAGACTAAGTGGCTATCTCATCCTCACCCCCAGCAACTCTTAGGCACCGGGAGGGAGAAAGAAGATAAGGTAGAATATATATATAAACTGTGAGTACAAGCAGATGAAACAATTCTATTCATCATCAGAGTAGCAAAAGTAGTGTATCGCAAGTAATAACATCATTCTACACTAGAAATTTGTAAGGGTAAGAGCAATCAACTACATTATCTATTTCTACAACAGGAATATAAATTAACTTATAAAAATGCTCATACAGATTTATAAGTTAATGATCGGCTTAACAGATAGGAACTCATCATATAAAAGTGCCCATACAAATTTATATGATGAGGATCTTATGCAGTGTAATGCAATGTTATGATATGAATGCAATATGATGACTCACCCATGCTCACATACACACATAATGCTATGTCGACATAGTCCTTTAGTTCCCACTTTTCAAGCAGGTAGCTAACCTCTCAGGCGTCATCCATCGTGGCCAGACGGTGACGGTAAAGCGGGCTTCTCCGCTACTAGGTAGACATCCACACTACCAAGCCTAGGTCTCCGTACGCAATGCTAAGAACGAAATAGCGGATCCTCTGCATATATGGCTAAGAGGGGTCTCGGGTAGATGTGCACCAAGAACACATCCCAAACTGGCCTATCATCGTGGCACAGAAGGAGCCTCTGGGAGCGCATCTCCAAAGGACCAAGCCCAACCGTCCACTTGGCACAGAAGGAGCCTCGGGAATGAGCATTGAGGACCAAGCCCAACCGCCCGAGGTCTATCTATCAACTCCCGTCGGTGTGATGACTGACGAGCCCATTGAACTACCACACTATCCTTAATCCAGGATTATGACACCGCGATTCAACACACACCACATGCAATTTCACATGGTCATGCCATCAAACATCCAAGGGCTCCAACCGAGTCCCTTCTCATCATTACCAATCCAGTGCTCAAAAGCACTCCAGGGCTCCACACTGAGTCCCTTATTATCATACCAATCTAGTGCTCAAAAGCACTCCAAGGCACCACATTGAGTCCCTTATTATCATACGAATCCAGTGTCTAAAAGCACTCAAGGCCTACCTTAGCATGGGAGACTAATGTTCTTAGTTGTCAATCCTATCATATCTTCAATACCTGAGATAATTGACTAACACATCACATGGCCATGGGCGTTTTCTCATCTAGCCCTTTTCTATATTTCTATATTCCAGCATGCTCATGTATATCAAATCATTCATCTTTCCCAGACTTTATATAATTAAACATTCAACATGATATTTATGTTTTTGCATGATCAGCACAATTTTATGAGGAATACATCACATGTTCTCCCAATGATTATAAATTACCGCATAGCTATAGATTACATATTCATGCAACATGCATCACAAATAAAAACTTCGAAAACCCATAACGTTCATCGTATTGTTATCAAGTGCATCTTCACTGGATTTCATGAACACATTATTTGTACAACCCAAGGTTCGTCAAAAACCATTTACTTATCATGGTTACATTTAATAAATTCATCTAATCCAAAATATCATTTGGCTACAATCTTCTTATTGAACCCAAACATTCAAATGCACGTCTAACACAACTTACTTGGACAAAAAGTCTACTCCGGCCTTATATTAGTTTAGACAATCACAACCTACACATTAGACATTACAACACATCCAGTTTGACTGAACATTCCTGGGACTACAGTACTCCCCTAACAACAGGCTACCATCCACTGGAAAGTTCTTTCTGAGGGCTATATCTTTTGTGTTCAGCACAAGACCTAGAAGTGCTCGGATCATGGCTTAAATCGGGCATGAAGCCTACTGCGTATAGAAAACAGATTTCTGCATGCATCTTAAAGTCAAATGAACGACATCGGTTCGTCTTCTTCTTCTATCCATTCCTACAAAGTTACATTTAGCTTTCCTGCTTTTTTATTCACCCTTAATAGACCACCATTTTTCACAAAACCAAGTCCATCATCTTCATATTAAAGAGAGGAAAGGCTGAAGACAACAAAACCCTAGGACAAAGGTCCTAGCGTGGTCTCTTCCTAGGAGATCTTAATTTCGCACCAAAGTCAAGCTCCTTTGAGCTGACATCTCTCCTATTTCATAACTAAAGATCTAGTACCAAGGGATAGGGTAGGAAGCTCACCTAATTTCCGGCCATAAATCTCGTTATTATCCTTGGCGGCATGTTTGGTTTCCTTGTTAGTATCGTTCTTCACGGAGAGAGAGTTCTTCCTCCAGAGAATCCGACTCCAGCAACTTCCTCATTTCCGTCGGGCTTGGCATAGGATCTACACGGCAAAAGAACGGATATGGCTAGGGTTTCCTATGCATTCCTTTTTATAAGGAAGCATTAGGGTTTAGGTTACTTCGCCACCTTCTATTCTATCATTGGACCGCCCATTATTACATTAAATAAGTCCCCTTAAAAAGACCGGCCATAATTTGTCAGCGATACTCGACAAATCCTGAAATGGTTCAACCCGTAAGCATTATTCCGCAAACATAGCCTGGGCCAAAATATTCTAAGTCAGATTTGTCTTCTATATATATACTCGACGAATCGGCCAAAACTTCAAAGCAGTTTCTGACAAATCGAGTATCATTGACAAGTTTCTCTGAACCCTCTATGTCAAGGCATCATATTCGTCGGGTATCACTCGACGCTTAGTCGAAAGGCATCATGATCACTCGACGCTTCTCGACGAATCCCAATGGCCGAAAACATTCTAAGTACAAGCATCATATTCATCGAGTAACACTCGACGCTTCATTGAAAGGCGTCGTGATCACTCGATGAATCCCACTGGCCGAAAACATTCTAAGTACAAGCATCGTATTCGTCGAGGATCACTCGACGCTTCGTCGAAAGGCGTTGTGATCACTCGATGCTTCTCGACGAATCCCATTAGTCGAAAACAATCTAAGTACAAGCATTGTATTCGTGGAGTATCACTGGACTCTTTATCGAAAGGCGTCGTGATCACTCGACTCTTCTCGACGAATCCCACTGGCCGAAAACTTTTTAAGTACAACTATCGTATTCGTCGAGTATCACTCGATGCTTCATCGAAAGGCGTCGTGATCACTCAACGCCTTTTGAATCCAGAATTATTCCAAGTCAAATTCCTCTTATGCATCGAGTATCACTTGATGCCTGCCCAGTAGTCAACATACTCGACACTTCGTCGAGTCCAGTCGATGCACTCAATGCCTGTTACCAGTGCACCCCGAGCCTGAGTCAATTTTCTTGACTCAAAACGCGTGCGAGGGGTCTAGCACGAATCAAGACGTTATAATTCCTATAAAAAAGTAAAATATTTTGTCCCCGAAATCAGGTTAAGTCTGTGGGGGAAAACAAGTATGATGAATACAAGGTATGCGTTTAAGTTTACCTTGGGGAAATAACTCTGGGTAGTGCTTCAACATCAAATCCACCGGCTCCCAAGTATACTACTCTCTTCCATGATTAGACCATTGGACCTTCACCAAAGGAACACTCTTTCGCCGCAAGCTTCTTGTCTCGGTGTCCACTATCCGCACTGGATCTAGTCAAACAGACCTATCAGTTGCCACTATTCCACTTGTAGTGGTGACATGCTAATCAGGCCATAGTAATGTTTTCTGAAGCTACGACACATGGAAGACATCATGCAAATTTTCTAGCTTAGGTGGTAGCTCTAGCTGATAGGCCAAAGGGATAATTCTTTCCAATATAATATAAGGCCCCACGTATCTCAGACTGAGCTTCTTTCTACCGCGCACACTTAATACTCTATGCATTGGCCTGATCTTCAAGAACACCTTGTCACCCACTTGGAACTCCACCATCCTGTGCTTCATATTATAGTACTTTGTCTGCCGACTCTGAGCCTTTAGCATGTGGTCTCGTATCAGTCTAACCATTGCATCAGTGTCAACAATATATTCCACTCCCAAAGTCTTTGTGTCTTCATCCTGCACCCACGATAATGGAGTTCTACACCTCCTACCATAAAGTGCTTCGTAGGGCGACATTTCGTTGCTAGCTTCATAACTATTATTGCATAAAAACTCCACTAGCGGCATGAGTCTTTCCCACAGCTCTCCTCTATCCAACATGCATAACCTCAACAGATCTTCCATGGTTCTAATTGTCCTCTCAGACTGGCCGTTCATCTGAGGATGAAAAGCTGTACCAAAGGTAAGGCGAGAGCCCATATATGCTTGAACTGCCCTCCATTCCTTGGAAGTGAAGCGACCATCACGGTCAGAGAAAATTGTATCGGACACCCCATGGTACTCCACAAACTGCTCCACAAAGAGATGCACCAAAACATCAACATGCGACTCCTTCCTCATTGGAATGAACCTGGCAACCTTCATCAAACGATCCACAATCACCCAAGCGGAATTGTTCCCAGAGCTCGAGCGAGGTAACCCGCAAACAAAATCCATGGAGATATCCTCGAAATTCCACCCGAGGATGGGAAATGACTGTAATAATCCTCCCGGGCTCTTAAACTCCACCTTCACCCTTTGACAAGCCTCACAGTGCATAACGTAATACTTAACAGCTCTCTTCATTCCTTACTAGAACATGGTCTTCCGTAAGTTATTATACATCTGGCAATCCCGGGATGCACCGAATATATGGTGCAATGAGCCTCTCTAAAGATGTCTTCCCAGATTCCACCTCCCTCAGGAATATAGAGTCTGCCACAGAAATGAATGAGACCTTCCTTCAGAGTATACTCTTCAGTAGATTCACTCTCAATTGCCTTAAGAACAGGGGCGAGAGCAGCATCCTTACCTTGCTCTGCCCAGATCCACTCACGGATATCACATACTATTCTCAAGGCAGTCAAGTATTCCGTATACATCTCAGAATGATTCTTATATACCAGTGTAGTCTCCATCTCCTCGAGCACTCCAGTCAATTCCATACCCATCATTCGAGACTCGGGGCTCGACGTTGGTATCTTTCTACTTAATGCATCTGCTATGGAGTTCGCTTTCCCGGGATGGTAGTTCAATGTATATTCATAATCACACAGGATTTCTAACCATCGCCATTGCCTCAAATTCAACTCCTTATGAGTATGAACATACTTCAAATTCTTATGGTCCGAAAAGATCTCGGAGTGGACGCCGTATAAATAGTGTCTCCAAATCTTTAAGGCGAACACCACTGCTCCCAACTCCAAATATTGTACCGAATAATTCACCTCATGCTTCTTCAGCTGTCTTGAAGCGTAAGCAATCACATGCCCATGCTGCATCAATACTGCTCCCATACCTTGATAGGACGCAGCAGTATAAACCTGAAATCCTTTCTTCCCAGATGGAAGGGCTAGTGTTGGGTCCATTAATCCCAATGTACAAGATTTGAAGAAGTCCTAATAGATAATGGTATACACATGTGTGTAATTTAACAGTTATCACAAGCTTTTTTTTATGATGGATGTTCCTTGGAACATGGTTAGACAGGTTGTCTAAGTGATGGTGACAGCTTTTCACAAGGCAGGCAGGTGGATAGACAAAAAATCTGTCTAAGTCCACAGGCGTTGAGTGAAGCAAGCTCACTTAATGCCAGATGCAAAGAAATGTGGCTAAGTCCACATGCATTGAGTGAAGCAAGCTCACTCAATGCCAGATGCAAAGGAATCTGGCTAAGTCCAGAGGCATTGAGTGAAGCCTATTCACTCAACGTCAAGAGGTAATAGCGTTGACTGATCCCCATTCAGTCACAAAATTTTGTCCAAGGACAAAAGCATTGAGTGAAGGCTATTCACTCAACGCCTTATCAACTAAGGATCTGTCTAAGGACAGAAGTGTTGAGTGAAGCCTATTCACTCAATGCCTCTTCAGCTAAGCTGACCGAGGGTTATAACGTTGAGTGAAGAAGTAACACTCAATGCTTTTGTAAATGAAATATTGGCCAAGTCCAATTGCGTTGAGTGATGAAGGTTCACTCAATGCTTAGCGACATAATATCTGTCTAAGTGTTTTGGCATTGAGTCAAGCTTACTCACTCAACGCCTAGTGATAAAAAATCTGTCTAAGTGTTTTGGCATTGAGTCAAGCTTACTCACTCAACGCCTAGTGACAAGATTTCTGTCTAAGTGTTTTGGCGTTGAGTCAAGCTTACTCACTCAATGCCTAGTGACATAATTTCTGTCTAAGTATTTTGGCGTTGAGTCAAGCTTACTCACTCAACGCATAGTGACAGAATTTCTATCTAAATGTTTTGGCATTGAGTCAAGCTTACTCACTCAACGCCTAGTGATAGAAAATCTCTCCAAGTGTTTTGGCGATGAGTCAAGCTTACTCACTCAACGCCTAGTGACAAAATTTCTATCTAAGTGTTTTGGCATTGAGTCAAGCTTACTCACTCAACGCCTAGTGACAGAAAATTTATCTAAGTGTTTTGGCGTTGAGTCAAACTTACTCACTCAACACCTACTGATAGAATTTCTGTCTAAGTGTTTTGGCATTGAGTTAAGCTTACTTACTCAACGCCTAGTGATAGAAAATCTGTCTAAGTGTTTTGGCGTTGAGTGAAGGTTGCTCACTCAATGCTTATACTAATACTGCTTGAATTTGACTATGTCCACAAGTGATGACGTCAGCAAGATTTTAAATATTGTGGGAAGTCTACAGTACGCAAAAAACGGCACCGCATGCCTGTTGTATAATATTTGATGTTAAAGCAAGTTGCTTCCATCAAGTCATGTGGGTCCTAACGCTCAATAGAGCCGTTGAGCTTCGGGAATAAAAGAACGAGGATCAGCTTGGTGAAAATAACTTTTGGATTATTATGAATAGAAAGAACTTCATCTTCTACCTCGCCATTATTATTGAGGCTGAAGCTTGAAGGACACAAATCTGCTAATCTAGAGGTTCAAGTAAGTTAGCTGCAACAAGATTCATCTGCTACAATAAGTTCAGAAGGGAGTTCTAAGAAAGAAGAAGAAGAAGCAGAGCATTCTTGTCTCTGCAGTCAAGTTAGCTAATTGAAGAACACATCATCATTCTTCTTCAGCAAGTTTAGAAACAAGTTTCTGAGTTACTTCTAGCACAAACAATAGCTTATTGAAGAACAATTTTCTTGTTGTTGAGAAGAAGTTAGAGTTGAGGTTAACTTAGCTCAGGAGGCAGGCATAGAGAAATCTCTTTGGTGTCAAATCAACCATACAAACCAACCTTACTCCCTATAGGATCCATTCTTGTATCTGACTGTAGAATCCTTTTTGGATCTGAGTTATAAGCCTATTCTATAAAGGGTGAGGTAGGATCCCGCGTGGATCTAAGGGTAGGATCTGGTTGTAGATCAAGGTAGGGCTTTGGCTTGAGAGTAGTATCCATTTTGGATATGAGTGTAGGATCTGGTTGTAGATCTGAGGCAGGGATTTGGACTGAGAGTAGGATCTATATTGGATCTGAGTGTAGGATTTGGTTAAAGATCTGAGGTAGGGCTTTTGCCTGAGAGTATGATCCATTTTGGATCTGAGGTAGGGCTTTTCAACCTGAGGTAGGAGAGTCATACTCTCTGAGTGTAGGACCTTTGGGTCCGAGTGTAGGATCTAGATTTGGATCTTAGGTAGGGCATTGCGCCTAAGCTGTAGGAGAGTCATTCTCTCTGAGGTAGGGCTGTCCTCCTAGCCTGAGTTGTAGGGCCTTTGGGCCTGAGGTGGGTGATCTTTGGATCACTGAGTTGTTGGGCCTTGTGCTAGAGCTGTAAGTCTTGGAGGAGACTGAGTGGTCCCGCGGGATCGTGTTGTAAGCTTTTAGGAGCCGAGATTGGAGAAGTGCCTTTTCTAACAAGCTATTAGAAAGGTGGAAGGGAAAGTGGGCATACCCATAATTTGGGGAACCACTATAAAATCTGTGTGTGCTCCTTGTGTTGTTTCTTTGTTACAGGTTGTGTGTTTCATGAAAGCAAAAAACTACTAACTTATAAAGCACTTAAAGAAGGAAAGTAAAGATAGTCACAAGAGACTAAGAAACATATTCACCCCCTCTAGGTGATTTAGCAATCCTTGAAATTAAAGACTTTCAAGTGGTATCAGAGGGAGATTGCTTAAAAAGGACTTAACTGTCTGAGTGATCTCCAAGGATAGCTAAAAGGTTTGTTCTTATGAGCCTAGGAGTGAACCATAAGGAGTGGAGCTCAATGAAGCTTCAAGTCTATAGAAAGGAAAAGACCTACAATGGGCTGTTGGCAGATGTTGTAGATGATGAAGACTATCCTGTTGCAAGGATAGGAATCAAAGACCCACTGTCCTTTATGTTCAGTGACAGTGATATAGATGATGTCTATCTAGATGCAAGAATATAGATCAGGGCCCCTCTGTCACATTCAGACAGTGATTCAGAGGATGATGATGATGAGGGAGATGACTACAAAAGTTATGGGCTAATAGCTATGATAGAAGAAGAATCCTGTTAGGATCAGCCTGGTCCAAATCAGGAACATTCCCTATCTAGCTCATCCTTAGAATCTAATTATGAGACCAGTCCAAACTCTGATGCTTCCACATCAAGTGCTGATGATGGATCATAATCAAAGGATGATGTCAGTCAATTGATTGGCAAGTATGTTGCACTTCTGGATGCCTTCAAGAGGAGCAGGAAGTTGGCCAAAAAGCAAGCTGAGGAGATTGCCTCTCTTTAGCTAGCTGCTGCCAGCAGGCTGAGATAATAATCCTGCTGGATCATAAAGCAAGGGACGTTAGCCAACTGAAAAATATCACTCTCATTAAGATTGGAACCATCAAGGATAAGAACAGTCTCATTAGGACCTTGAAGAGAGGCTCTAGAGGGATAAAAGGATAGTGGCTAGTTATTCTAAGCTAAGTACTATGCTTCCCTTGATAGACTCTTTCTCCTCTCAAAAGGGTAAGAAAGAGTTGGGATTCAAGGGAAGCACAAGAGTTGCCCAGTCCAAAGGGAAAGACAAAGCTCCTATTCTGCCACTAGCTTCCAAGCCTCCTATTCCTTTTAAGAAAGTTTTGTTACCTTCTAACATGTATGACCAAGAGAGCATCTATGGTCACTCGATGAATGGTGGATCCAATTGTGTGAGCAAAGATGTTCACAACAATGGTGGAAGGTATAGTAGGGGAATGAGTGCCTTTAAGGCTCCCCATAAGGAAATTCAAATGGCCCATTATGGACCATTTGTCTTTGGTACCCTAACCCCCACTCTCAAGAACAAGGCAATAGCCTTCACTCAAGACCTTCCAGCAAAGACTCTAAACAAGGGTAATTCTGTCAGTAGGCCAGATCTAGCTATCTCTGATTCCATAAATAGCATGTCATCTGCAAAGAAGATTGCTGTAAATGGTTGTTAGAGCCACCATAGAAAGACTGCTGAAAGGCTTACCTTCAGTCAGCTCCTTGTTGAAAGGAGCTTGAATAAGGCTGATACATCTCTTCCTTCTGTTCAGTTAGCAATTAACCAAACTATAGGACCAACACAAAAAAAAAGATACAACACTCATGAGTGTTGGTGATGTGGGAAAGTGGGGCATTTTGCCTTAGATTGCTAGCATAATCCTACTGTGTCAAGAGCTAGTGTTATTCTTCATGTCAGAAAATCTACAGGAAGACAAGTTTAGTTTGAAGCTAACAAGAACTTAGGACCTAATTCATTTTGGGGTCCTAAGGTAAATTAAACTTTATTTTGCAGGATAGTCTAAGTGCCCATACCCATATATGGTACTTGGATAGAGGATGTTCCAGACTTAGGACTGGAACAAGGAAGCTATCTTTAGGATCATACACCTATAAATGGAAGTGGATTGACAAACTATCAAGCAAAGGATGTCCAAGACGTGTGCAAACATTGAGGGGGAGACCAACAAGCTAGATGCTCCTGTTGAGGGGAAGCTAGGACAGTCTAGTTCGCCGGACTAGCTTGTGTCTTACCAAGAGAATTGGTATCAAAAAAATCTCCTACACCAATTGGATCAATCAGCTAGAGCCAGAGGCAAATCTTTAGCTAAAGGTGAGGAAAAGATCTAGCTCATCAAGAAGAGACTTTGTAGGGTGCAAGGAAGTTGTTGTGAATCCAGCATCTGCTCCAAGTATATAATATAAAGATAAGTAGAACTCCTTTATACTATGATTCTACTAGTGCACTCTCAATTGCTAGAAATCCTGTCTCTTATAACAAGAATATGCATATTGAGATAAGGTATCTTTGTATTAGAGAGCATGAGGAAAAGAAAGACATTAGTCTTAAATTTCTCTCAACAGATAAGCAAGCGGCTCACATCGTTACTAAGCCACTATATGGAGCTAAGTTCAACACCGTCAAATTTGAACTGGGTATGTTGAATTTAGGTCAGCTTAAGTAGCTCTCTACCATATATATGCATTGTGCTTGTAAGTAGCAGGTTCATCTAATCCCTAGTGGAAAATGTAGTCAAAATTAGACTAAGTATAAAAACGTTAAAAGGATCGAGTCCATTGCGTTCACTCAATGAATGCTGCAAAATTGTCTAGTTGCGGCTAAGTATCGGGAATAAATCCCAGCCGTTGATAACATACTTGATCCTAAACAGGTACGCGCCTCTCTGCCTTCTAACTTAGAAATAATTATAAATAGAAGGACTTGTACATAGAATAAAAGCATACTGTTCCTTGCCCTCCTCTGCCTGATTTCGCTGAATCGACGGAACTGTTTCGCCAACCTTCAAAAATTCCAAAGCGAAATGGCTCTGAAAGGTCAAGAATTCCTGTTTGAAGGCTCCAAAGTAGTTCGAAATGGATTCAGGATGCGCTATAAGAGGTGCAACTCGTTCTTCACTTAATCTAGGTCTTTGACTTAGATTTCGTTCTGTCCGAACTATGTTTTCTCTAGAAGCGGGAGGTACTGGAGCTGTACTCCAATGCAAAGGTCGACGCATTTAGAGGCAAGATCAAGTCAGTTGTCAGTGGAGATAAGATAAAGATAACTCCAAGAAGATTGAGCAAAACTCTATAGTTGCCCAGGTTCATGGAAATAGATGAGGAGGAGGACCTGGATCAGTCTAGGATCAGGTCTACTCTGAAGTGGTGTGGCCTGTCTAAACACACCACCGGCTCCATTCTCAAAAAGAAAATGAACTTGAGAGGTAAGTTCCTAGCCGATGTGATTAGGAAAGCCCTGTTATGGAAGACAGTCTCCCATGATAAAATATCGAAGAAAATGTTTGAGCTCATGGCCTGGGTAATTCTCTCCAAGAGGATAGATTAGGGAAGAATTATTTTTGACAGAATAGCAGAATGCTTGGTGATGGTTAAAACTCATGGCGCCTCGCAGGTGGATATATTTTAGTTTGTGGTTTAATTATTTGTGGAGGTCGGGGCGTGCAGATTTTTTTGATATAAAAAAGTTGAAACCGAGTTTTAACGAAAGGAGGCAAGTGCACATATCGCGTGTAGTACATGATATTCTGGTGAGGAATATCGGGGTCGTATTATTCTCAGGGACGGGTTGATTATTTCTACTCTTTCCCTAGAGAGACTATTATTTTACCGAAGATAACTTGTCGGGTTATAAATTAAATAGCACGGTTATATAAAAGGCAGAAAATAAAAGCAGATAAAGCTGATGAAGAAATAACGCATCGAAACCGAATCGATTAGAACTAAAATAACTTTTAATAACTAGAGATCCTAAATTTCAAATTAATTAAAGGACGACTTGGCCGTGGAGGTTCCAAAATAATGAGCTCACCTAGCTCTAGGAATATCGCTCACATGAACATTTAGACTATTCGACCGAACTCTCGTCTGACAACGAAGGGTTCCTCTTAATGCCCGCATTAAGCTAAGAACCCCGCTATTAGGTGGGGAACCCAATCCGGGAGAGTGACGCTTCTCCTCTCTCGAGGGTATGCTCGCAATTCTCTTTCTCCAAGGGTGATCAGTCCATACGCACGACCTCTCGGCTAGCTAGCGTATAGATAATGAAAATAGAGCCCACACATCGATATGTGGTCCTATGCGTCGTATACCCGAGGAAAACCTTAAGTGCTTTAATTAAAAAGAAAAAGAGGACCTTTAATTATTTAAAACGATTTTATCTTTCCCAATGCTCTTCGATACTGAGGGCTAAGAGCGATTTGCCACTCATTGGAATGGGGACGGCTTATGAAAAGAAAATGCATAATTGAAATGCAAGTCCTACTCAAATGTGTAGGCGGGAAATGAAAGCAGTAAAGAAAGCAGAAAAATTGCAAGTCCTACTCAAACGAGTAGGCGGGAAATGAAAGCAGTAAAGAAAGCGATAAAGTGCGAGTCCTGCTCAAACGAGTAGGCGGGAAATGAAAGCGATAAAATGACAAGTCCTACTCAAACGAGTAGACGAGAAATTGCGAGTCCTACTCAAACGAGTAGGCGGGAAATTGAAAGCAGTAAATACTATCTCATACACGCACGTACTCTACTTGAAAGAATGAAAATGATAAAAATCTAATTCATACACTCACGCACACATACAAAAAAAGGAAAACCAAAGTGACCAAAAAATTAAAATGATTATAAATATGCCACTAGAACTTGATAAAAACTCATAAAAAGAGAAAATAAAAATAGAAGGAGCAAAGGTTTTCAAAATAAAAGTTAAAATTAATGGGTTACACAAAATTTAAACAAGTAGATTTTCATTCTTATAATTTTATAAAAGGGCTTAAAAAGTGGAAGAAAAGTTAAAAAGAACAAAAAGTTTTACGAACTAAAAACAAAACTAAGTAAATAAAAAGATAAACAAAACCACTTTAAAATCATTTTTATAAATTCATAAGAATGAACATAAAGAGCACAAAAATCCTAAGTTTAAACAAAGCTAGGTAACAAAACAACTAAAACTCAAAAGCATAAATCTATACTCTCTCACACACACACATAGAAAAATAAAGAAAAACAAAAGACAAATAAGATTGCTGAAGGTGGGGCATGCACAACCTCGTATCTGGCGAGTGGGGTCAACAGGAGCCAGACTGGCCAAGTCCAGGCCATGACCCAGGCGAGCCAGGTCCCTGGCGTCGAGTCTACTCGATGCCCTCAGCCCCAACGTCGAGTGGGGCGAGCTCACTCAACGCCTCCAATCCCGGCGTCGAGTGAGGCGAGCTCACTCAACGCCTTCAACCTAGGCGTCGAGTGAGGTGAGTTCTGTCAACGCTTCTTGCCCTTGGAGTTGAGGGATATCTCGGCATCCGCGGGTTCGCACTCGCCCTAGAGAGCTCAGTAACAGCCCAAGCTCGCCCAGGCGGGGTAGGATGCTTCCGGAAGGAGGGCTTGAACTCGCCGAGCCTCTTTTGATGAGCTTTGTACCTCTCGTCGAACTCTGAGTCTTTTGATGAGCTCTAGCTGTTCAATGAACTCGCGATAGGTGAGAAGGGCCAGCCGAGCCCGTGCTCGCCAAGGACTAGGAGGAGATGGCGGGTGACAGCTCCATTAAGCACTCACCGCCCCTGTCGAGTAGAGATTATTGAGGGTTACTCGCCCTGTACTCTTTGATGTGTTTTTACCATTTTGCCCCCGCTGGCCTGCCCGTAGCCAGTTAAAACAGCGGAGTCTCGTCTTTGGCAGACCCGGGTGGGCTACACATAGCTGTTCAGAACAGCGGAGGTTGGCTATTTGTAGGATATTTTCAGAAATCTATAAATAGGACCCAAGGGGTACCTCAGAGGGCAGGCTTACTTGTCTCCCAGTCTTCTAGCACCTTCTGAGGTACCTTAGCCCGACATTTGGCTAAGGAGGGGAAGCACTCAGTGATCTTCCGGGTGTGTGGTGGGACCTCCGCGCCGGGCCCTTGGTTTAGTCCTTTACTCTTTTTTCCTTATTGTTTTTCTTGCAGGAGCGAAGTAGGTGCGCGACCACCCCTTCCCAAGGGTTAACTCCACAAAAGACTTATTTTCGGTTTCAACATTTTGGTGCGGTGAGCGTGGAGAGTGGTCAGCACAAAAAACCTTCAGCAAGCTCAATGATTGGAGGAGAAGGGCAAGGATCGGACAGGACCGACTCGCCACCCCCCCCCTCTCGCCACCCTATGGATGCTCGAGGATTTCAGGCAGGAGGTGCTCGGCATGGTCCGATTCGCGCTCGGCGTGCATGCTGAGAGCTCAACTCCAGCGATTCCGGTCCTCGCGGATCTGACACTTGGCGAGGTTGGGTCCGCCAAGCGAGCTGGGAAGGAGGTCGCCGAGAAAGGTCTTGGTGCTAAGATCTATGGGCGAGTGCTCTCCCCAGGTTCAGGAAGCGGCGGTAGGTTTGGTGAGTTGGGGGCGCGAGACCCTCCAGCTCGCCCTGTGGGCGGAGATAGCCCCTTCAGCGAGTTGGTCTCCTCTGCACCAGTCCCGGATGGGTTCAGGGAGCCCGAGATGTCCTACTACACCGGGAAGGGGGACCCGGTCCATCACGTCTAGTGGTTTGAGGACGTGGTCTCAATCCGACAGATGTCGGATGGCTTTAAGTGCAGACTCTTTGCCATCACTCTAAAGGAGAAGGCAAGGGAGTGGTTCCACCAGCTGCCGGCTAGTTCCATCTACTACTTCGAGGACCTATACCGGGGGTTCATGTTGAGGTTCACAATCTCGAAGAGGAGGAAGAGGGAGTCAGAGTCCTTGTTCTGCATCAAGCAGGGGGTGAATGAGACCTTGGGGAGCTACATCAATCGCTTCCAGGAGGAGGTCACCCAGGTTTAGGAGATGCCGGGGCACACTCTGATGATGGCCTTCACCTTAGGGCTGCAGCAGGGTTTCTCCGGATGGAGTTGAAGAGGATCCCACCCCTCTCTTACGAGGAGTTGATGGAGAGGGCGGTGAGAGAAGTCGATGGGGATACGTCGAACCTGGAGTTTGCCCGGAGGCTAGCCAGGTGGGATACATAGGAGGAGAGGCCCAGAGGGGGCTGAAGTCAGGAGGAAAGAAGAGCTGAAACCCCGAAAGAGGGAGCAGCAGTAGCAGTAACAACAACCCAGGTGGGGGCGTCAGGAGCCAAATCACCAGCTAGGGTGGAGGCAAGAATGACAAGATCAGGGGGAGATAAGAGGGTTCTATGGAGGGGACCGTCGCCAGAGAGGCCAAGACCAGTTTTATCCTCCAGGAGGATGACAGGCCTAGAGGCCGCCTCTTCCCAACCAGGAGCAGGCTATGACAATAGCCATGGGGGAGAGAAGGAGGGCGGCAAGGAGAAGGAGAAGGGAAGTTAGGGTGGAGCTGCCATATTGCGACTTCCACCAGGAGGAAGGGCACACTACGACCACGTGCCTGGAGTTCCTCGAATTGCGAGGAAACTGGGAACAACAACGGCAGCAGGAGCGTCAGGAGGTGCAGATCGAAGAGGTCATGCCGCGCCCGGAGGAGGACTGGTGCGAGGACCGGGCGGATATGGGGACCCGGGGAAGGATCAGGATGATCCATGGAGGGGCAGGTGTCGAGGCTTCCCGCAAGGAGAGCCTCCATACTATGTACCGAAGGAGCGTCACCTCCACGCCCCAAACCCCACCCAGGAGGATAAGATCACCTTCTCAAGGAAGGATATGCCGGATCACGAGGATCTGTTTTGTGATGCACTTGTCATACAAACAGCCATCGAGAATTTTACCATCGCCCGGATCCTCGTCGACAATGGAAGCTCGGTCAACGTCATCTTTAAGAAGGCATTCGACGTAATGAAGGTGGAGGCGAAGAGGGTGCTTGCCTCAGACGGACCCTTGTTCGTGTTCTCGGGGGAGAGTAAGGAGGTAGAAGGAGGAGTGGAACTTCATGTTACACTGGCGGGGGCAGTCCTGCATCTGCAAGTTCGTTATTGTGGACGCCAACAACAGATACACCGCCATCTTCAGGAGGCCCCTCATCAGCGCCTTTCGCTGCATCCCCTCATCCTTCTACCAATGCTTGAAGTTCAACATCGAGGGAGTCCAAGTCCGGGTCTGCAGAGACCCTAAGATAGCAAGGGAGTGATATGTCACCGCCGTAAACTCCATCTCATGGAAGGGGGTGCCAAGGAGATGGGGCGAAGGATGGAGGAGGCAGGGAAGGAGGCTGGCCAAGAGGATATGGAGGTGGAGGTGACCCTCCCTCGAGAGGAGGAGATGGAGGAAGTCCAGGAGCCGGCCAAGGCAATGGCCATAGAGGAAGCCGAGGAAGAGGTCTTCACCCCCTGAGGGGGGATACTGAAGAGTGGGGGGAGCAGTCTCGTCTAGAGGCGGAGGAAGAGGTGGTGGAGATGGAGGTTCTCACCCTCAGAGGCAGGGTGGAGAAGGTTCGCGTCAGCGGGGGGATGACCCCGGAGGCTCAGGGCAGGATGTTGGAGTGCATCCGGAAGAATGTGGATGTCTTCGCCTAGAGTTCCGCGGAGATTCCAGGGATCGATGTGGACCTGGCCTTCCATCGCCTCAACCTGGATCCGGAGGCTCGCCCCATCCAGCAGAAGAAGAGGTCCACGAAGGACAAGTTGGCAGCGCCAATTCGGGAGGAGGTGACCAAGCTCCTCAAGGCCGGTTTTGTATCCGAGATCTAATACCCCGGCTGGGTCTCCAACGTTGTTATGGTTAAAAAAAGGGACGGCTGGTGGAGAATGTGTATTGATTTTTCTTTACTTAATAAATCATGCCCCAAGGATTGTTACCCCTTGCCACAGATCGACGTGCTGGTTGACTCAGCTGTCTGTTTCCCTGTAATGAGTTTCCTAGATGCTTTTTCAGGTTATCATCAGATCAGGATGCACCTCCCCCGACATCAAGGATGTCTCCTTCATCACAGGGGATGGATGCTATTGTTATAAAATGATGCCATTTGGGCTAAAAAATGCAGGGGCGACCTATCAAAAGATGATGGACATGGTCTTCCAAGAGCAGAAGGGAAGGAACCTGGAGGTGTATGTAGACGACCTCATGATCAAGAGCCTGGACGTCGACTCTCACCTCCGGGACTTGGAAGAGACTTTTGCCACTCTCCGTAAATATAAAATGATACTAAACCCGTTGAAGTGCATTTTCGGGGCGAGCAGGGGAAAATTCCTGGGGCATCTCCTCACCCCTACCAGTGTAAATCCCAACCCTGACAAGGTGAGGGAGATTGTGGAGTTAGGGTCACCACGGAATGCTAAGGAAGTGCATCGGTTGACGGGGAAGTTAGTATGTTGGGTCCGGCATTCCTTCACTTGACCCGTGGCGCTTTGCTACTTATTTAAGAAATTAAGTAGCGCCCTCTCCAACAGTCCGGGCTTTTGGTGCAGTTGGGTATGCGCTTGATCCTTCAATTGGTATCAGAGGAGGTCACGGGTTCAAGACCGGGGGGGGGGGGCGCTATTAAATCCTGATTTTTCCCTTCTACCTGTGTGGGTTCGGCGGGTCAGGCAAACCGTGGACATGTGGTAACCCCACCTCTGAGCCATGTGGTCCATGTGGTAACCCCACCTCTGAGCCGACGGGTTGTGCTGGATGCCGGGGGGGGGGGGGATTGTTGGGTCCGGCGTTCCTTCACTTGACCCGTGGCGCTTTGCTACTTATTTAAGAAATTAAGTAGCGCCCTCTCCAACAGTCCGGGCTTTTGGTGTAGTTGGGTATGCGCTTGATCCTTTATAGCAGGGTTGATCTGGTTCCTCTCCCGGGCCGGGAAGAAGTGCTCTCCCTTCTTCAAGACTCTCAGGGGAGGGCGGAAGTTCGAGTGGACCTCGGAGTGCGAGGAGGCATTTAAGGCCTTGAAGAGACAGCTGACTCAGGCCCCCCTGCTCCAAGGGCCAAAGGAGGGGGAGGATTTGTCCTTGTATCTAGGGGTCAGAGCGGAGTCCCTGAGCTCCATTTTGGTTCGGGAAGAGGGGAAGAAACAACTCCCGATTTACTATGTGAGTCGAGTCTTGAGGAAGGCAGAGCTTCAGTATCCTATCCTGGAGAAGCTGGCCTTTGCTCTTATTATTTCAGCTCAGAGGCTCCGACCCTACTTCCAGGCACACTCGATCCGAGTGGTGACTAACCACCCCCTCCGCAACATCTTCTAGGGGGTGGAGCACTCTATCCGGTTGGCCAAGTGGTCGGTAGAGTTAAGCGAATTCGACATTTCCTTTGTCCCTCGCCTTTCGATCAAGGCACAAGCAATGACCGACTTCCTGGCAGATTATGTGGTGGAAGTGGAGGAGGCGGAACTCCCCCACCCATTCCTCTGGAAGGTGATGGTGGACGGCGCGTCAGGAAGGCATTCCCTAGAAGTGGGGGTGATCTTGGAGAGTCCACAAGGGACGAGGATTGAACAAACAATGGTGGTGCACTTTCCCATTACCAACAATCAGGCCGAGTATGAGGCAGTGATCGCAGGGCTACGCTTGGACCGGGAGTTGGGGGGTGTGCGGCGTGGAGGTCCTCACTGACTCTATGGTGGTGGCCTCCCCGATTAACGGAGAGTTCAAGACAAGGGAGCCAACTCTACAACTGTACTTGGCAAAGGTGAAGGGTGTAATCGGCGCATTCCAGACTTTCTCCATCCGATACGTGCCCAGGGAGGAAAACGAGCAGGTAGATCAACTGGCAAAGCATGGTCCCCGGGTGGGGGGTACCATCACCGACTTGTTCCACCCCTCCATTGAGGAGGGAGAGCTGATGGAGGTGGAGAAGCACCCCTCGTGGATTGACCCATTCACGACTTTTCTTGTCCACGGGAGAATATCTTGAGGGGATGGACAGGAAGAAGCTCAAGCATAAATCGACATACTATCTCATGCGCGATGGGCAGCTGTACCGAAAGACCCTCTCGGGGATGTTGGCACGATGCGTGGACGAGGGGGAGGTCCCGAGGATCTTGGAGGAGGTCTACTCCGGGGAGTGTGGAAGCCACTCTGGGAGTCGGACGTTTGAAGGGAGGATCGTCAGGCAAGGGTACTTTTGGCCGACCCTGAGACACGATGCGGTAAAGTTCACAAAGGAGTGTCATAAGTGCCAACTATTCGCCCCCTCCAGCTGCAATCGGCCTAGCGCCTCAGGAGTATCACAACACCCTGACCATTTGCAATCTAGGGAATGGATTTGGTCGGACCCTTTCCCCAGGCCAGCGGTCAAAGAAGATTCTTGCTAGTCATGATCGACTATTTCTCCAAGTGGATGGAAGTTAAGGCTTTGGCCAAGGTGACCTCCCAAGTCATTAGGAACTTTGTTTGGGGGGGAGATCATCTGCCTATATGGGCTTCCCCAGGCCATCGTTACAGACAATGGACCTCAGTTTGCTAGCGCCGAGTTCATCAGCTTTTGTGGGCAGCTCGGGATTGATCTCAGGTTTGCCTCGGTCCATCACCCAAGGAGAAACGGGCAGGTGGAGGTGGAGAACAAGATCATTGTCAACCTCCTCAAAAAGAGAGTAGAGAACCTGAAAGGTAGTTGGGTGGAGCAGCTCCCCTCGGTCCTCTGGGCCCTCAGAACCACACCCAACACGGCCACATGGGAGACCCCTTTAAAACTTTCCCATGGGTGCGAGGCGGTTCTCCCAATAGAGTTTGAGGTCCGAACGCCTCGGGTGGTCGAGGCAGGAGAAGGTAGGGAGGAATGGAGAACCGAGAACGAAGAGGTGCTACGGTTCTCCCTTGACATGGTTGAAGAGCTGCGAGACCTCTCTGCCATCAGGCAAGAGGAAGTAAAGAGAAGAATGGCCAAGTACTTTGACAAGCACGCAAGAGTCAAACAATTCGCGGAAGGGGACTTGGTCTTAAGAAAGATGGATGCCGCAGGGAGGTCAGACTCAGCGGGGAAACTCAACCCCAATTGGGAAGGACCCTATATAATGCAGGAGGTCTTGAAGTCAGGAGGGTATCGCCTTCGAAATATGGAAGGTGAGACCCTAGGTCTCACCTAGAGTGGTGATGAACTGAAGTACTTTTACCCTTGAGTTATGTAAGTTCTATTTTGTGGAATAAAATTTCTCTAGATGCTTATGCTCATGACATGTTTTGTGCAAGTGGAAGAGTGAATCCGCCCCAGACCCCGAGCAGATCCTACTATCAGTCTCTCACCTAGCTAACAGGGCTGGATGTCACTCGGAGGAGTCTGCCCCAGACCCCGAGCGGATCCCGCTGTCAGGCTCCCATCAAGCTGGCAGGGCTGGATGTCACTCGGAGGAGTCTGCCCCAGACCTCGAGCAGATCCCGCTGTCAGGCTCTCACCTAGCTGACAGGGCTGGATGTTACTCAGAGGAGTCTGACCCAGACCCCAAGCAAATCCTGCTGCTAGGCTCTCACCTAGCTGGCAGGGCTGGATGCCACTCGGAAGAGTCTGCCCCAGACCCCGAGTAGATCCCGCTGTCAGGCTCTAACCTAGCTGACAGGGTTGGATGTCACTCGGAGGAGTCCGCCCCAGACCCCGAGCAGATCCCGCTGTCAGGCTCTCACCTAGCTGACAGGGCTGGATGTCACTCAGATGAGTCCACCCCAGACCCCGAGCAGATCCCGCTGTCGGGCTCTCACCTAGCTGGCAAGGCTGGATGTCACTCAGAGGAGTCTGCCCCAGACCCTGAGTAGATCCCGTTGTCAGGATCTCACCTAGCTGACGGGGATGGATGTCACTCGGAGGAGTCTTCCCCAGACCCCGAGCAGATCCCGATGTCAGGCTCTCACCTAGCTGACAGGGCTAGATGTCACTTAGAGGAGTCTGCCCCAGATCCTATTATCAGGCTCTCACCTAGCTGGCAGGGATGAATGTCACTCGGAGGAGTCTCCCCCAGATCCTGAGCAGATCCCGCTATCAGGATCTCACCTAGCTGACAGGGTTGGATGTCACTCGGAGGAGTCTGCCCCAGAACCCGAGCAGATCCCACTACCAAGCTCTGATCAAGCTGGCAGGGCTGGATGTCACTCAGAGGAGTCTGCCCCAGACCCCGAGCAGATCCCGCTGTCAAGCTCCCATCAAGCTGGCAGGGATGGATGTCACTCGGAGGAGTCTGCCCCAGACCCCGAGCAGATCCCGCTGTCAGGATCTCATCTAGCTGACAGGGTTGGATGTCACTCGGAGGAGTCTGCCCCAGACCCCGTCAAGATCCCGCTGTTAGGCTCTCACCTAGCTGATAGGGCTTGATGTCACTCGAAGGAGTCTTCTCTAGACCTCGAGCAGATCCCGCAATCAGGCTCTCACCTAGTTAGCAGGGCTGGATGTTGCTCGGAGGAGTATGCTCCAGACCCCGAGCAGATCCCGCTGTTAGGCTCTCACCTAGCTGACAAGGCTGGATATCACTCGGAGGAGTCATCCTCAGACCCCGAGCCGATCCCGCTATCAGGCTCTCACCTAGCTGGCAGGGCTGGATGTCACTCGGAGGAGTCTGCCCCAGACCCCGAGCAAATCCTGCTGTCAGGCTCTCACTTAGCTGGCAAGGCTGGATGTCACTCGAGGGGGTTAAAATTTCTCCTAGAATTATTTGAGAAGATTTCTTTCCTAAAGGTATGAGGGGAGAAGACCCTCGTGGGTGAGATCGTACTCATAGGCCCATCTCGGCAAAAATAAGGCGAGCTGTCCTGAGTCTCCTATTGAGGGCGAGATCCAACGAGGCACTCCACCCCCTTTGGTTTTACTTAGAAATATTTTGATGGTTTGGACTCAGCATTGGCAAAGAGAAGGTTAACTCGCGCGCTAGCTGGGTGGGCACGACCCCAGCTTGGTAGGCTCATGTCTAGTTGACCTGGGGTAGG
Organism: Platanthera zijinensis; assembly: GCA_039513925.1. Lineage (NCBI taxonomy): Eukaryota > Viridiplantae > Streptophyta > Magnoliopsida > Asparagales > Orchidaceae > Platanthera > Platanthera zijinensis. Next base: position 166,729,226 of record CM077086.1, read on the forward strand.
GGGAGCTCTCGGAATTTGCTCGCGAGTACGAGTCCCAAACATGCGTTCTAGCGTCAAGACCTGTCCTAGCGAGATCTGCCGAAGGGAGGGAAACTCGCGGGCGAGTGCGGAACAAAAAGAAGAATTCAAAGAAAAAAAGATAGAGGAATCTCACAAACATTTGCAAATGGTTTTCATACTTTAAATATCTGATTACAATGTCAAAACTCGCCTTTGCGAAGTTACAAAATAGGGAGGGGGAAAGAGAAGAAAGAACAAAAATCTGGCTCAGCTCTCGCCCTCCTCCACGGAGGTGCGACCTTCCTTGACCCCGCACCCCTGGCCCTTATCCATGTCCCCGAACAGTGAGGTGAAGCTATCCTCCTTCTCGACAGGCAGGCTCAACGGGTATAGACCTGACATGAGGTCACGCACCGCGACCTCCTCGCAGCCATCCGCCAGTATCCCCATACCCCTCATGGCATCCAGAAGGCACTCGGCAGACTCGATGGAGTTGATTCACAGTCTTTCTTCAACTTCCTTCATGCCAAAGAGCCGCGGCCTCTAATAGGGGTAGGGGGTCATGTCGTCGCCCTCTGGGAGTAGAAGCTCCGCCTGCCGGAGGAACTCGCTGTGAAGCTCCCAGTTCTGCACTTTCAGCCGCCCCACCTCGGCCTCCAGCTCAGCAGCGCGGGCCTCCTGCTCGGTAGCACGCGTCTTCCGCTTGCCGTAGCGAGCCTCTTGCTCAGCAAGGAGGGCCTGCAGTTGGGCGATCTACTCCTCCAACCAGGAGGCGAGGACCTGTAGCTCGCGAGCGGCCTCAGCATCCTGTGGATCACCAACTTAGCACCAATTCCGGAAAATGTTCTAAGTAAAAGAGGAAAGGGATAGTTAGCACTTACCAACCCGCTGGTGGCTTTCACGAGTAGGCCCTCGGCCATCCCGCAACGTCTTTCCGCGTCGGCGGCCTTTTCCTTCGCAAGGTCGCGCTCCTGCTCGGCCTTCAGTAGCAACCGGTCGAGGTTGAATCCGCGGCGCACCATCAGGTGGTGGAGCTCGAAGGCCCGCAAGTGGGCCTGCAGACCCTCATGACCCAGCTGGCGGGGCGTCATGGTCTTGAAGGCCGCAACACTATATCGACCGTAGAGGCTGAAGCCGAGTGTGAAGGCATGACCTGCAGGAGGTTGGCGAGCACTCTGAGAGGGGTGGCAGGTAGAGATGGAGACCCGGTGAGCCAACTCGTCCCACTTTATCATCGTCTCGCCGACCGAGTCTTTGCATTTCTCCCCCATGCCAAATAAGGGATGTTCTTTGGGCTGGCCCGGCTCGCTGGGCATTGGCCCTTCCGCGTCCTTGGGAGGAGTGGGCTCGCGCCCCCGACGATCCCTTCCCATTGTCTCCTTCAGCGGACTCTCCGGCAAGGCGTTAGGGGGAGTCTCGGGTAGGTCCATGTATTTGGGGGTCTGTCTCTCTCCCAAGGAGACGACCTTGGACCTCTTCTTCTTGCACTCCAGAGCGCGGTAGGAAGCATCTGGCCCCTCAGGGACCGGCCGCTTTTTTATGGAAGAGGGTTAGGACGTCACCGCTTCGTCTCCGCAGGCCAGCGCAGATGCCTGCATGAGCTGGAGCGGATCCGAGTGAAGCCTCGAGTCCAAAAAGGGAGGATTCTCGGGGATAAGCCTCTCCCCTGTGAAAAAAGACAGTCAGATTATTTCAAATTGTACTTGCCGAGCCCAGTAAAAGCGAGAGGGAGCCTGAGTGTACCTTCGCCAGGGAGAACAGACAACAGTAGGTCGAGGCCGCGATGGAGGAAGGTGACCTCAAAGTCTTTATACATGAAAAATTTGTGGAGGTTGGCGTCGTTCCCAAACACCGACGGAGGTCGGTATACCTCCTCGGCCTTCTGCTAAGGCGAGAAGGGGATGTTGCCGAGATCGCCCTCTATGAAGACAATCTTGGTCATCCAGTTGTGGTGCTTATTCGCGACCTCGCGGACCTTGATGAGGGTGCCGCCGAAGAGGGTGACCCCGTCGGTGGCCTCCTTGTAAGATAACAACTTGCGGATGACTGACAAGTTGAACTCTATCCGCTCGCGGCAGAGATAGCAGATGAATGCGACCATCATGGCGATCATGTTTGGGTTCAGTTGCGCGGGTACTGTGCTGTAATACTTGAGCATCTGGCGGATCTTCGGCCAGAGGGGAAGGCGCAACCCCATCTCAAAGTGCGAGACGGGGAAGGCGAGCTCGTCGGGATAGAAGGAGTTGATAGCCTCGCCCTCGGTTGGCAGGCGAGCAGTAAAGCCCGAGGGAACGAAGTTTGACACGCACTCGGTGAACTCCTCCGCCGTGGTGTTCCCCTCAAAGAAGCAGTGCTCGGTAAAATGCTGAGCACATTAGGCCCTCCCGTTAGAATCAGGGTTCCCTTTGCCCATGTCTGCTTAGAACGAGGATGCGAACGACAAAGAGTGGGTGCAGAGAAAAAGTACGGAGGCAATAAATGGGTGACAGGGGTTGGTGGGGAGGCCTATTTATAGAGGGAGGAATTCGGGACTACGCCAGCTTGCCTACCCTAGCTCGCCTATCCACAGGTGTATGTAACTCGGAAATGTAACTCGTTACCCCTTGTTTTTGAGTAAGTTATGCATTCTATTTTTGCCCCTTTGAGAGTCTCCTCTCTTGAAGTGGCTAGATTTCTAAGTATTTTTTGGTAGTTGCATTGGCGTTCTACCTGTCTATGTAATACTTTTGCTAGAACAATACTTTTTACAGGTGCTAATGCTGACGGATATTGTTGCCAATTGTCCCTTGCTTCTACTAATTCTTTAGTGTACTGATTGACTACTGCTTGTAGCTCTTTAATGTGATCTTTTTGATCTGCTAGTTTATTTTCTGCTATGGCTAGAGATGTTCTTAACATATGATAGTCTGGGCTCTGATTTGGCCTCAGTTGGATGCTACTTGATGAAATTTTTTCTAAAATATTTTGGCTATTCTTACTATTGAGGAAGGCAAAGTGTCCACAAACACATTCCACGATGTCTTTGTAATTTTTGGACTTTTTGTTGTTCCATAAGTTATCCTTCAGGCATTGTTGGAGTGGTGTAATTTGGTGGCTAGTCCTGAAACGGAGATTGCTATTTGCTGGGAAAGTCTGGAGTTGGAATGGGCCAAAGGAGATCTTGTTATTCTGCTCCATCTGTAAAAGAAAAAAAATAAGCGTATTGTTAGCAAATGTTAAGAACTACTCAGGCTACTACTGGAGCTATCTCCAGGGGTGAGATTTTGTATTTCTCTTGCGATCATGTCACGAAGAGTATTGAAAAATCTCTTTATATCAGCTACTTCTTTTGATAAATTTCTATATGTTGGATGCAAAATTTGTCGGCTTTGTTCTAGGTATTCTAGAATCCTTAAATAACGCTTATTTTCTGCGTGTAATATGCGAAGTTTTTCGTTATTATACATTAATTACTTTGCAGGATGCGGGACAGTTGGTCTGCTAGTTTATTGTCCATTCCTTTAATGTGTTCGAATAATACTTTATTATTTTTATTTAATATGTGGTCCATAAAATTGGTCCATCGCTTATAACTAATTTTCTTTTTATTCCTATTTTGGTAAAATTTTACTATTGCTTCGCAATCTGTTCTTACTAATATTTCTTTTTTGTTAATGATGAAAAGGCGAAAGGCGTCTAATCAGTGGCAGACTGCTAGTATTTCTTGATCAATGCTACTGGCAGGGTCTTTTTCTTTAAAATGTCCGCTATTGTATCTACATATCTGCTCTTCATTTTTTCCTGTATATTTGTGGGGTTTGCATTTTAGGATGGCTCCCCACCCGATTTCACATCCATCTATTTCTATTATTAGATATTCATTATCTAATGGTAGTCTTAAGTCTGGTAGGGACTTGACTGCTTCTTTTATTTTATTTATTTGTCTTTTATCTTCGTCATTGAATGTTCTTTGCATACTTTTCATTTTACTGTACAATGGTCCTGCTAATTTTCCTAGGTCTTTGATAAATGGTCTTGCGTAATTTACCAGCCCAAGGAATTGCTGTAAATGTTTAATAGTTGTAATAGGTGGGAATTCTAGAACCTTTTTACTTATATGTTCTTGGAGTTTTATTTTTCCTTGGCCTAGTATTACTCCAAGGAATTTTATATTTTTTCAAAAGAATTGGGCTTTTTGGGTGCTAATAACCAACCCTTGTTTCATAAATTCTGATAGTACCAATTTTAAATGGCTCACATATTCTTCACTGGTCTTTGAGTGTACTAAAATATGATCGATATAAATGTTTGTGAAATTTCGATATTTATTGAAGATATCATCCATTTTCCTTTGGAAAATACTAGGTGCATTTTTTAGTTCGAAGGGCATTTCTAACCATTCTAAGTGTCCTAGTGGGCATGTGAATGCTGTCCATAGAATGCTATCCAGATGCATTTTTACTTGCCAAAAACCTGATTTTAGATCAAATTTACTAAAGACGTAATGGTTCTGGATACTATTAAGTAACTCATTTTTATCAGGGATATTGTAGGCATCGTCTATAGTGTTGTCATTTAAGCGACGATAATCTATGACCATACGAGATTTGCCACAAATTTTTGCACTATGCTTATTAACGATGAATGCGGGGCTACAGTGTGGGCTATTACTACGTCTAATGACTTTAAGGCTAAGTAGATCATCAATATGCATCTTAAAGTCTGCTTTATTTTCATTTGTTGCATCAATCTTTTGAGATACAATAAGAAAATTTGGATCTTTTAGTTCTAATTTACAAAAGTGGTTGTTTCTATCCCAATTGCGCTGAAGATGAGTTCCAAATGTTTCAACCTTTGCTAATGTACTAATGAGATTGTCTATATCCTTGTTTCTGGTTTCTAAGAGAGTGTAAATTGTATGTAAAGGAAGTTGTGAAGGATATACGTCGTCTGTAGTATCATCTTCATATGCATACAGAGTATCGGCGTAGGTTTCGAATGTGTTGATGGTATGGGACAGGGGAAGAGAACAGTCGCCGTGACATTTGCTCTTGGTTTGGCACTGGCATGTAGGGATGGTGTTAGTTTCGATTCCACCACACTTCTGGGGCAACGCTGATATGAAGCGGAGGGCAGGTTGTGGAAGGAGGTGCAAACCAGTATGGGTAATCAAAATATCATGGTACCAATTGATGAGGAGGTTAAGGCCGATAACACAATTAACATTGCTAAGATGTAAATCCCAAAGGGTGATACGGACTGGAAGTGCCAGGTCCTTAGTCCATGTATCATTATCTAATTTGTAACTAAATTTGTACGCGGTAGTTAATTGTTGATCATAGTGGAATAATTGACCATCCATTTGTTGGGCTTTAAAACACTCATTATTAGGGATTGGTTGGATATGGGCCCGTGGGACCAATTTGATGTCTAATAAGGTGTTGCTACAGCCGGTATCGACGAGTCCTAAGAATTCCAAGATCCATTCTTTAATTTTGAAACGAAGCTGGATTTTTAAACTATAGATCCGGGGACCATGTCGGAGTTCGGATAGGAGTGATTTAGTAGGAGTATGTTTACTGCTAAGGAGTTGGTATGGCTGGTCGCATTGTTGGTGGATTAAATTGTTCGGATTGGATACTCCTGATTTTAACGTATTCGTGTGGGAGACTTGGGCACGTAATTTGCGAAGAAATATTTTAGATGATAGGTAAGGTTTAACACTACGCTCAATGGCTTGGGTAAGATATATTTTATTATGTGGGCGGTCGTGAGCCAGAAAGGCTGCGATCATATGCAGATCAAATTTTAAATTATGGAGTATGGACATGGCTATATATTTGTTCAAAAAGAGTAAATAAGTTTGCGACTTCTTTTTGTATGGTGGAGACTTTTATGTGGAGATTGCTTAATTGATTTTCAATGTCTAATATTCGTAACTCAATAATTGCTATCCTAGCTTGCCTTTGTGATGGAAGTTGGGGAATGGATGTTGTAGGGTGTTTTTATTCGAGGCAAAATTTACAAGTCTCGATTAAGCATAGGGTGCATTGGTATCTTCATGCTAGAGTGGGGTATCAAAAACAATAGACACATGGTTTATCATTACTCCCACTATTATTTTTCCAACTATGCTCACTGGTTGTCATAGTTGTTTTAAGTATTGGTTGAGGAGATCAAGTTTAGATAAATTATCTTCGTAAGAATTGCGACATTTTCTATCGAATTCTACTAGTTCTCTGGGTAACGCTTTGGTATCGCTATCAGAGTTAGAGAGGTACCTATCGTCTTGGTCATTAATACTAATAATACTGTAAACACTTTCTGTGTCACTAATGGTTTCGTCAACTTGTATTAGATCCACATTTGTACAGTTTATCATGGCAGCTTGTTTATTATGTATGTTATGCCTTTTGTTACATTCACAGGCTAGATGTTTAGTAGAGTCGCAAGTAAAACATGCTAAGGTTTTACTATAGTTTCTTCATCTATCATACTTTCGGACGTGCTTATCCTTATTGAGATAAGATTTCCTAGCATTACTTCTGCGTAGGAAATATTTTCTTCTGGGTTTGTATCTGTGAGTATTTTGTGGTGGTCTATAGGTAGTTTTGTCTTCCTTATCATATCTTTGGGGTGTGTATATATTTCGGCAAAAACTATACTCGCCTTTGAGCTGTTTATTAATCTGGAGGTCAGTGCATTTTTTTACAAGATAGTCGTGAATAAACTTTATCTTTGTACTAATATTGTCTACTTGGGGAAAATTTACTTATCATTCTTTATATTTTTTGTATATAACCGTTCCTAATGGATCTGGTAGTTTTAGGAATAGTTTTTCTCCTATAGTTTGATCATAGAAACATCCTGCAATACTATTATAATACATGTAGTCTTGGAGGAATGGTTTGATGTAGTGTCATTTTCTGATTTGGAGTTGTTCTAATCTTCTGATGGATTCTATCTGAGCTATTGAGGTAATATTTTGTTGATATCCTAATAACAAATACGTAATCTTATTTGTGAAGTTATATGGATTTGCGCCTAACGAAATATCTTGGTTAAAGTCTTAGAGATATTCTCTTTTATAAGATTCCCAGATTGCGCTTGCTGTTTTGCCCAGGAACTTCTCAAGGTAGTTGTACATTTCTTCAGGCGACTTGATGATTTCTAATTCGTCGTATTTTCTAACTACCATCTGGCTCCAGACTTCTAAAACTATTGGTAGTTTTTGGGGGTCATGTGCCGTGATATTTAATAATCTTCCGTCATCTATCAGTAGTCTTTTATCGATGGTTTCTAAGGTAATCCATTTTCCTTTAGGTTTATGAGTATCTCTTTCGCCTTGATAGTCATTATATGTGGTTTTAGGCGGTTGTCCTATTCTGTTATCAATCTCTGTGTTAAATGTATATGTGTTACTTGCTTGGGATGTGGATTCTCCATTGACCAGCTCTATCTGCTGTTCGTACTCTATTGTGGTGTATAATTCTGGTTCTTCTTGGAGTAGTAGGTCTCTATGCATTACTAAGTGTCCTATTTCGTTAAGTTCAAGGCTATCGTATTCATACATCAAGCCTTCAGTTTCCATTTTATTTTCTAGCCTAATCCGTTCGTCATAAGTACCCTTGTAATTATATCTAACTATATGACCGTCTTCGATTCTGTTCATTTCATAGAGAGTCCACGTCAGAGTCCATTTCATCTTGTTCGGGGATCGGCTTATGCACATAACCTTGGAATCTTAGACTGTAGGTGTTGTCTATGTTTTTGTATAAAAGACTATCATCTGGGATACTAACTGTGCTATTTGTTAAGTTATCACTAATATTCCAGGCTAGCCCTTCTGAGATGGCTGGGTCGATGTCCATGGGCTAGATCATTTTCAAACCTGTACTACTTATGGCATCTATAATATGTGCGATATTAAGCTTGTATTTTGTGGTACTATTATTTGTTAATTTTCCTAATAATCCTATATTTATCAGCAGGTTGCTATGTCCGGTAAAGTCCTCATATCCTTTTGTTTGGATTCCTAATTCAATTTTATCCATGTCTTTTATACTAACTATGAAGTCTGGACTACAATAGAATATTCCTTTGTTTCCTGACATATCTACTTCCATTGTTGCGATCATTGCTTTGCGGGCGTCTGACTGCCATCTCTTATCTAGGAGAGTAATCAGGACTTTTGTTCTTAATCTTTTCCTTGCAAGCTCTTTTAAACCGATGACTATTAATCCAAGATGGACTACTACGAACACAATCGCCTTGTAAGCCCTTTTGTTCCGAATCATGTTCGAAGAGAATCATGTTCGAAGTAGCTGATAACACAATCGCCATGATGTTCCTAATCTCTTTCACTTCCTTGAAGATGATCTGTAGGAGGTCCATCCCGAGTGTAAGATATCCCATGAGTCCTTATTATGTCCCCTTTGGTCTCAATTAGTTTAAATTTAGTTTTTTAGTTTTTTAGGTTTTTAGATTTTTAGTTTTTTAGGTTTTAGATTTTTAGATTATTTTTTTAGGAAACGGCGCCATTTCATTTTTTTAAAGATAAATAAATATATGAAATATTATTAATAATAAAAAAGATAAAAGTAATTTTTTAGATTTTTTAGATTTAGTTTTGTTTAAAGTAATTTTCAATATTATTATTATTATGGCCAAATTTTTTGTAATATTTATAAATATAATAGGTAAAAGTAATAGTTTTCTAGAGATTCAAAATAACAACACGTAAAGTCCCCGACAACGACGCCAAAAACTTGATGGCCGCGAGGCCGACTCTTATTTAGGTGGTTGGTTCGATTGGTCAAACGTCGCGGACTGCTAAAAATGAGTTTTTAACGAAAGGAGGTAAGTGCACATATCGCATGTAGTACTCGATATTCAGTGGGAATATCAAGGTCATATTGTTCTCGGGGACGGGTTGATTATTTTTACTCTTCCGGGAGGGACTATTATTTTACCGAAGATACGGTGAGGATTTTAATTAACTAAGACGAATAAAATAAAGGCACGAAAACGAGTTAGGAAATTCAATGAAGGGTTAACGCTCGACATCGAATCAGATCGAAACTAAAATGGCTCTTAATAATTATAGAACTTAGTTTTCAAATTAATTAAAGACAACTTGGCCGTGGAGGTTCCACAAACATGAGCTCACCTATCTCTAGGAATATCGCTCACCTGAATATTAAGACTATTCGACTGAACTCTCATTCGACGAAGGATTCCTATTAATGCCCGCTTTATGCTAAGAACCCTGCTATTAGGTGGGGAACCCAATCCAGTAGAATTACGCTTCTCCTCTCTCGAGGGTATGCACATAACTCTTTTTACCCAAGGGTGATTAGTCTATATGCACGGCCTCTCACCTAGCTAGTGTATGGATAACGGAAATATAGCCCACACATCGATATGTGGTTCTATGCATCGTATACCAGGGGCACACCTTAAGCCCTTTAATTAAAGTGAGAAAAAGATCCTTTAATTTTTTAGAGCGATTTCATATGTCCTAATGCTCTTCGATGCTGTGGGCTAAGAATGATTAGTCACTCATCGGTATGGGGACGGCTTATGATTTTAATGAGGCGTGAGTTCGAGACTAAGTGCTAAAGGGTTACAAAAAAGGGACAGAAAAGAACACGACGTTAGAAAATTATAAAACTAACTAAAACGAGAACTCACACCTTTCAAAATAATAAAATAAAAAGGTAAGTTACACAAAAAAGAGAAATTACAAATCTTACTCGTTTGAGTAGGACTTGTAATGCATTTATTTCCTTCCTACTTGTTTGAGTAGGACTTGTAATGCATTTATTTTTCGCCTACTCATTCGAGTAGGACTTGTAATTTCTCTTTTTTGTGTAACTTAGCTTTTTTATTTTATGATTTTGAAAGGTGTGATTTCTCATTTTAGTTAGTTTTATAATTTCCTAATGTCGTGTTCTTTTCTGTCCCTTTTTTGTAACCCTTTAGCACTTAGTCTAGAACTCACGCCTCATTAAAATCATAAGCCGTTTCCATACCGATGAGTGACTAATCATTCTTAGTCCTCGACATCGAAGAGCATTGGGACATATGAAATCACTCTAAATAATTAAAGGATCTTTTTCTCAATTTAATTAAAGGGCTTAAGGTTTGCCCCAGGTATACGATGCGTAGAACCACATATCGATGTGTGGTCTCTATTAAAAATTAGGCTTTTAATTTTTAAGATTTTTTTAGTTTTTTAGATTTTTTAGTTTTTTAGGTTTTTAGTTTTTTAGGTTTTTAGATTTTTTGATTGTTTTTTAGGAAACGACACCATTTCATTTTTTTTAAGATAAATAAATATATGAAATATTAATAATAATAAAAAAGGTAAAAGTAATTTTACAGATTTAGTTTTTTAAGTAGTTTTCAATATTATTATTATTATGGCCAAATTTTTTGTTATATTTATAAATGTAATAGAAAAAAGTAATAGTTTTCCAGAGATTCAAAATAACAACGCGTAAGTTCTCCGATAACAACGCCAACAACTTGATGGTTAAACAATTGGGTTTAGGGTTTAGAGTTTAGGGTTATTATTACGAATGATGGTTTTAGACTTGAAAGGCTCTTGGGAAAAATATTTATCGTTAGCTGAATTTGCTTATAATAACAACTATCAAGCAACGATCCAAATGGCCCTGTTCGAAGCTCTATATAGGAGGCGATGCAGAAGTCCTTTGAGCTGGGCAGAAGATGGAGAAAGGAAATTGTTTCCGCAACAGAGGACAGATAAAATTGAGGAGAAGATCCGCATTATTCAACAAAGAATGAAAATCACTCAAGATCGTCAACAAAAATATTATAATGCCCGACATCGTCTGGTAGAATTTACCGTGGGTGATCAGGTATGTCTAAAAATTAAACCGTTCAAAGGGATTTCCCGATTGAGACAGATTGGAAAATTAAGTCCTAGATATTTTGGCCCCTTTCCTGTGATTGAACGTCTTGGCGAGGTGGTGTATCGCTTAGATCTGCCTACCGAATTACAAAGGTTGCATGATGTCTTTCATGTATCCGTACTCAGACGGTATATTCCGAACCCAGAGTTGATGATATCTGCCAGTGATGTGCAGATAGAAGCTGATTTGTCAAGTCCGACAACACCTTACCAGATTATTGATCGGCAGAGCAAGAATCTTCGGAATCGACAGGTAAATTTTGTCAAAGTCTGGTGGACAGGTCATCCCACCAAGGATGCTACGTGGGAGCTAGAAGACTTGCTGAGGAAAATATTTCCCTCTTTCTTTGGGAATCAAGAAGATGCTTGAATTTTCGAGGACGAAAATTCTGATAAGGAGGGGAGAATTTGTAAGACTCGAACGTAGATATATATAAATATTTTTTGTATAAAACTATGTAAATATCCTTGATGATGAAAATATGATTTCAGTGCCGATTCGATGTAGCACAGTAATTTTGATGTTCAGATTTTTCTGTTTGATATTATATATTTTATAACGGCCGCTTTGTTTTCTTGAGTTGGCCGATATTGATATGAGCCTAAGTGAATTTTGGTTGGAATTGGGTTGGAATATGGCTGAGCTATGGGGGAACCGGTGGGTTGGCTGAGCTATTTTAATATAAGTAACAAAGGCTGTGTTATTTTTTGGTGATAACCGGTTGGACCGGTGGTGTGACTGCTTGCTTGGGTTAAGCGGTGGCCTAAATCTCATGATATAACCCGACACCATGTTCGTTCTTCTTCATTTTACGACGAAACGAACCGACGGAAGCTCTCCTATGCCGATTGCCCTAGCCGCCTCAAATCTCCTCCGTTTCGTATGATTTCTGCTTCTTTGGGAAGGTAATCTCTATCCCTTCAATCCTCTCTCTTCTTGTATGAAGTTTGTGAACGGATTGATGATGGAGGAAAACCCTAGGGTTTGGGGTTTTGGTTTTGGTTTTGATTCACTTCTTTTTAAATCAAAAGTTTCTTTATAGCTTTCTAGGCCCTAAACCTTGACTTTGAACTAATTTTGGGAGAGATGAAGTTAGGGTTTCATTTAGGGGTTTTGTTTTGACCCCTTTGCAAGTTTGTTGCCGGTTGTGCTTGTGGATTGCTTTGTGTGGGCTACCTGGGTGCTACCGGTTGCGCTGTTGGACTATTTTGTGCTAGCTGCCCGACTATTTTCGAGGGGATTTATGCCTTGCTGTGAGCTGCAATTCGCATCACTTGGTGTTACCTTCGTGATAACCCTTGCGGCTGTGCATTGGAGAAACTTGGATAGATATGTGCTGAATGGTGTGCCCTCATTTTGATCACCCATGTTAGTCCTTCTCTAGAGAACTCTTAGAGGTCGTAGTTGTGACCATCGTAGGAGTTTGCTTATAACTATTTATGGCACAACCCTAAAGTAAATGATATTTTGATACTGCAGAGGATGACGTCCGGCGATAGACGTGACGTGAACCCTTCGAAGGACAAGGGAAAGGAAAAAATTGGGGTGAGTCCTTACTATTTTTCTTCCTCATTTGTGAACTTGTTAAGTTAGTTACTTTTCAGTTGTTTGCTATCACAGAATATATGAATTGCTGAAAACGCTAACGTGGCTTAGCGAGCGATAGAATTCTGAGGGGAACCAAACACAAATAAATCCTATTTTTGAAATAAACTGAATGAATCAAAATGATTGAAATTGAATTGAAATTGAGAATGCGTCGACGCATCGAAATGCTAAGGGTCGGCCTAGTAGGGGGGATGGTTCAGACTCATACACCTCGTGAGGGGGGTAGAACTCTCACACCTCATAGGGGGGGGGGATCGAACTCCTACAGATTATGATATGAACCCGACTAGGAGGCGTTGAAGCCTATTGCACGTAGAAGCACCCTAAAGTGGATAATGATATGAGGGGTCGATGGACCTGGATAATTGTGATATTCGAATGACCCTAAGAATTTTGAGAAACGAATTATGAATAACAGGAAATTGATAAATGCAGTACAACGAAAATATGAATTGATATCAGAGATAGAGATGTTGATTTTACTTGTTCCTAGCTTAGTAACATGTTCATATGAATTTCATTGCTGCTGACTTTCTTGTCTGCTTGCAGTGCGAAGTTACAGGTAAGGGTAAGGATTCACTTAGTTTCAAAACTAATTGGTTCCTAATTTATTTTAGGAACCGAGCACAAGCGTACCAGACCCCGCTAGACGGACATAAGCAGAGGCAGATCGAAGACTAGTTAAAGACGTGGCTCGTCCATGGGTTATCATGAGTTTATTCCTTGTACTTTTGATAGTGTAATAAATGAAAATACTTTTGTACCTGACAGTTAGACTGTGTGTATATATTCTGTATCTTAATGAAATGTGATGTTATGTTTCCACTGGTACACTTCTTTTATTATACTGCTGCGTATAATTATGTGAAAAACCCACTCAGAAAGAATGCTTTTAAATTATGGCGGATTTTGGCCCGTTACAATTAAGTGGTATCAGTGGGCGATTTTTCGCAGTGCGTGTAACACAAAGAGTACCAAAATAGAACATAAACCACAATGATGAGATTTGAATAATAGAATATACAGAACTGTCTTATATTTGTTCCTCAGGAACCTTTTCAAGTGTATTCGAGCCGCATAATGCGAGAGGATCTGAATGAACCTGAGGACTCAAGGGACTCCAGATCCGAAGAAAGTGTGAGTGGTAGACAGTCTTCCGTAGTGCATATTGCCGATATTGCACTAGCCATCGCTGAAGTTATTAGGCTGGTTCGGGGCACCCCTACAGCTGTACCTCCTCCTAGAGTAACCCCAGTTGTGCCTCCTCCAGTATATGTGGAACCGCAGCAGCCTCGCTTAATTGATATCAATATGAAGCAATTTTTAGAATTGAAACCGTCGACTTTTCGCGGTTGTTTGTCTCCGATCGAGACGGAAGATTGGATCCTGTGGATTGAAATGATATTTGATACGATGTGGTGCCCCACAGAGAGGAAGGTGGAGTTGGTTATTTTTCTTCTGGAAGGAGAGGCTAAGATATGGTGGGTGAATCTGATGAAAGGGAAGTTTCAGACCCGAAGTTTGGGGAATGTGACTTGGGCAGAGTTTGTTCGTGAATTTACAAAGTGGTTTGTGCTGCGGGAAAAAAAGAGACAGCTACAGGAGAAGTTTCTGCGGTTGATACAAGGAAACCGCTCTGTTCTTCAGTATGAAGCTGAATTTTCCAGCTTGGCATATTATGCAGAGTCTGTAGTGGCGACCGAGGAAGCTCACTGTTTACGGTTCCAGGAAGGGTTGCGGGATGATATCCGCGCTTCTATGGTTCCGTTTGATATTACTGAGTATGCACTATTGGTGGAGTAATCTCGATTAGTCGAGTTAGATAATGAGAAGAGACAGAGGAGGACAAAGATGAGGAAGAAGTTCAAAGAGGGTGCTAGCAAAGAGAAATCGGGCAGAACAGATGAAGCCCCGTAGAAAAAGAAGAAGCAGCAACAATCAGTGTCGACTAGTAGCACTCAAGTATTCCAAACAACGTTGACCAAGTGTGCCAAATGTGGCAAGATGCATAGAGGGTAATGCTTGACCGGAGTCTGCTTTTATTGTCGACAGCCGGGTCATCGTCGAAAGGATTGTCCAAAACTGCAAAGGGATGAAAGTTCGAGGGGAGCTCCAGCCTTGCCACCTCAGAAAGTCTATCATATTGGGACTTCCAGGGAAGGGGAGTCGAAAGTGTCGACACCCGCTGAAGGGGCTAGAGATGAGAGGCTGATTCAGGCCCGAGCTTTCAATCACGGCCAGCAAGAGGCGAAGGACGATGATACTGTTGTCACAGGTATGCTGCTTGCTCATGATCAAGTAATGAAAGTTTTATTTGATACTGGTGCCAGTCAATCTTTTATTTCAACATCTATTCTTGAATCAATTCATATACGACCATATCAAAGTACTCAACCTTTGAGTGTACTACTACCGAATAATACGATTCTGAAAACGAAAGAGCGAGCCGTAGTCACGCTGCCTTTTAATGATAAACGAATTGAAGTCGATGTTGCGGTCTTACTGTTGGTTGAGTATGATATCATCCTCGGTATGAATTGGCTATCAAATCGAGAAGCCGTCATTAACTGTAAAACGAAAGAGGTGGCATTCAAATGGCTAGATGGAAGTCCTATACTCTATAAAGGTCTGGGCGAAGTGGCAAAAATCTGGATCTCGACAATGAAAGCCAGAAAAATGGTACGGAAAGGCTATGAGGCCATTTTGGTGATGATTAAAGAAATGAAAGAAGAAAAGAAAGAAATTATGGCTGTGCCCATAGTGCAGGAATACATGGATGTATTCCTAGAAGAGTTACCTGGTGTGCCTCCAGCCATAGAAGTTGAATTCGAAATTAAAGTGACGGAAGGAGCTGCTCCTGTGGCAAAAACTCCATATCGGATGGCGCCAAAAGAATTGGCCGAATTGAAAGTGCAATTGCAAGACTTGCTTGATAAGAAATTTATCTGACCGAGTACCTCACCTTGGGGAGCTCCAGTATTATTTGTGAAAAAGAAGGATGGATCTCTCCGTCTATGCGTCGATTATCGCGAGCTGAATAAGTTAACAATAAAGAATAAATATCCTCTACCGCGTATTGACGATTTGTTCCATCAACTGGTAGGCGCACATGTATTTTCAAAAATTGATCTTCGATCAGGATATCACCAGCGGAGAATTCTATAGGAAGATGTCTTTAAGGCATCATTCAGCACCAGGTATGGGCATTTTGAATTTGTGGTTATGCCTTTTAGCATAACGAATGCTCCTGCAGCTTTTATGGACTTGATGAATCGTGTATTTAAGGCATTCTTGGATCAGTTCGTGATAGTGTTTATCGATGATATATTAATTTATTCAAAGACAAAGGAAGAGCATGCCCATCACTTGCGTCGAGTCTTGCAAACACTAAGGGAACAACATTTGTATGCCAAATTCTCAAAATGTGCGTTTTGGCTGACTGAGGTGGCCTTTCTAGGTCATGTCACTACTAGAAAAATGAATTTTAGCCACGAATTCTTTTGCCACGAGGGAAAAATCGTGGCTAATAGTGAGTATTAGCCACGGTTTTTTTCCGTGGCTAAAAGTCTAGTATTAGCCACGGTTGACTAATCCGTGGCTAATATTGGACTTTTAACCACAGTTTGCCTGAACCGTGGCTAAAAGTCTAGTATTAGCCATGATTTGCCTGAACCGTGGCAAAAGGTCGTGGCTACATTTAGTCCCACACCGCCCAAACAAAACGAAATTTTGGGTTTATAAGGAATTTATTTCAATTAGTATTTGAAATAAATATGGCGGCGGCGGCGGGGGCCGGGCGGCGGTGGCTGCCCGGCGGCGGCGGCGGCGGCAGCCCGCCGGCGCGGGTGCGGCGTGCCGGCCGGCCGGCGGTGGCGGCTGGCCTTAATTTTTTATGTTATGAGTGGCCCTTTAACCACGACAATTAAACCGTGGCTAAAAGTCCAGTATTAGCCACGACAATCAAACCGTGGCTAAAAGTCCAGTATTAGCCACGGTTTTGGACTTTTAGCCACGGTTTGGACTTTTAGCCACGCTCGTATTGCCCACGCCCATTTTCCGTGGGTAGACCGTGGCTAAAAGTCTTTAGCCACGGTTTTGGACTTTTAGCCACGACAATTTGCCGTGGCTAAAAGTCAGTTTTCTAGTAGTGTGTGATTAATGCAGAAGGGTTGGCTATTGATCCAGCTAAAATTGAAGTAATAATAAACTGGACCCGACCGAAATCCGTGACTGAAGTCCGAAGCTTCTTGGGCCTGACTGGGTATTATCGGAAATTTGTTAAGGATTTTTCGAAGCTAGCACTACCACTGACACAATTGACTCGAAAGAACGTAATGTTTATGTGGGGAGACAATTGCCAACAAGCATTCGAAGCTTTAAAGGAAATATTACCGACAACGCCAGTATTGGTGATGCCCAAAGGCTCCGATGGTTTTCAAATTTATAGCGATGCGTTCTATAAAGGATTGGGTTGCATGCTAATACAACGTGGAAAGGTGATTGACTTTGCTTCCCGACAATTAAAAGATGCTGAAAAGAACTACCTGACACATGACCTGGAATTAGCAGTGGTTGTGTTCGCCTTGAAAATTTTGCGTCACTACCTGTATGGTGTCCGATGCGAGATATTCACAGATCATAAAAGTCTGAAATATATCTTTGATCAACGAGAAATCAATTTACGCCAGAGAACTTGATAAAAACTCATAAAAAGAGAAAATAAAAATAAAAGGAGCAAAAGGTTTTCACAATAAAAGTTAAAATTAAAGGGTTGCAAAAATTTAAACAAGTAGAATTTCATTCTTATAATTTTATAAAAGAGCTTAAAAAGCGGAAGAAAAGTTAAAAAAACAAAAAGTTTTACGAACTAAAAACAAAATTAAGTAAAGAAAAAGATAAACAAAACCACTTTAAAACAATTTTTATAAATTCATAAGAATGAACATAAAGAGCACAAAAATCCTAAATCTAAACAAAGCTAGGTAACAAAATAACTAAAACTCAAAAGCATAAATCTATACTCATACACACACACACACATAGAAAAATAAAGAAAAACAAAAGACAAATAAGATTGCTGAAGGTGGGGCACATAAATGCGATTCATAACAACGTAAGAAGGAAAAAGCTACCAATTTTATTAAGATGAAAAGTTGATTATAAAGTTAAAACAAACATAAAAGTGAGGGGGAGAAAATCTCCTTACAAAGCATGAAAAGCACTTAAGCAGCCTCCTAACAGCAAAATGGTCCAAAAAGGTGAGCATTGGATCTTACAGAAAAGATCTATTTATAAGCAAAAAATTATAGGAGGTGGCAAGTTGGCGTGCAGGGGAAGCCAAAAAAATTTAATGACAGGCCAAGTTCTAGAAGCAGCGGGCGTGGGCTTTATCTGGTGAAGGCATCGAGTGTAGGGAGCATTTTGTTGAGTTGTCGAGCTTGGTTCTAGCAAAATTTTCATCGAGCGCTGCTTGAGGACTGTCGAGCTGAGATCGACGAAAGTCGATCTGGCGAAGCATTGAACTAGGGCGTCGAGTTGAGGAAGCATTTCGTCAAGCTCTGCTAGGAGAATTTTCGTCGAGCTCTGCTGGGAGAATTTTTGTCGAGCACTGCTCGACGAAAGTCGAGCGTTGAACTTGGGTGTCAAGTTGAGATTGACGAAAGTCGATCTGGCACATATTTGAGAAGTCGATTGTGTTAAGCTCGACGAACGTCGATCGTCGATCGTCGAGCACTGAGTTGAGTTCGAGGTCGACTAACTTCATTGGCTGAAACATCGAGCTGATTCTGACATCGAGTCGTCGTACTGAGTTTGACGAAAGTTGATCTGAGAAGTGCTGGCAATATCGTCAGGCTGAGACTGTCTTCAAATCGTCGAGCTGGCGCTAGTAAAAATTTCGTCGAGCTGAGCTCGACGAAATTCGAGCTCAGATTGACGAATTTCCATATGTTGAATTTTCCACCGGGTCTAGAGCTAAATCGTCGAGCTCAGCTTGACGAAATTCGAGCTGAGTTTGACGAATTTCTTGACAGACTTTTATTTTTGTTGAAATAAAAAATAAAAGAAGTAAGAAAAAAAGGAGCATATTATTAAAGAAAAATAACTAAAAATAATGAAAATAAATTAAAACTACATAAATAAACTACGTAAAAATACGAATATTTAAAACTTACCACTTGGCTGAGCCAAATCTGGGAAGAATTCTCTCCGTATTCCAACTAAATAGTGTTCCAGGGATCCTCAATATGAGGTTAGGAACCAAGATTCATCATATGATAAAAATGAACATAAAGATGATAGATAGATGGGACCGGGTCCTTCAGCCCTATGGCCAGTCTATTGCCAAGAAGAAAGAGAAACAAGCTCATGTACCGGAAGAGAGCACCACCGACAGTTCATCTGAACACCCTGAAGAAGCGCCTCATGATCCCAACCTAACTGACTCAACTGATGAGTCTAGGAGGGACACGAGCGCCCAGGTCTCCATATCTGAGGAAATAGTTGGCGTAAACCTACCAACAATTGAGAAAGCTGGCCAAGTGGCACAAGAAATTGTTGACAAAATCTTTGCTATGATAGAGGGGGAGACCTCCAAGTTCCCAACTGCTGATGTATCTACTCCAACACCCCAAGATCTTCATGATGGAAATAATCCATAGAGTGAAGGGGAGGCATATTAGGATCAAGTAATGGAGAATGTAATTACTGAGGGGGAGAAATCCCAGTATCCTCCAGAGGAAATCCAGGATACTGTGAATGAAGGATCTGCTGCTGCTACTGCTGTTATGCATGTCACTAAGGACATGACAGTAGTTGAGGGGGAGATTCATCTTGAACTCCCTACTCAAGGTCTAGTGTATGATGTTGACTCCTCTACATCTGAAAAGAAGCTATCTAATAAAGCACCTTCTTCAACATACACCATGGGTGACTCTGATAACAGGACAGAGAACAGGCCTATGCAAGAAACACTCTGTGATGAAGGCACCTCTGCCAGGACTGATCAAATGCCTCCTGCATTTCTAGCACAACTAAAAGGCTTACTGGACGAGCAAAGAAGATCTTTGGAACACTTTTTTGATGATGCCCTTAAAGAAATCAGAAATGAGTTGTCCACAAAAATTAAGTCCATCTAGTTTGAAGTGAATCTGCTGAAGGACGAAACTATAAAATTCTTCACCAGGGCAGCCCTTACTGTTGATTACACCATGGAGAAACTGGATGAGGTGGGCAAAAATGCTGTTATAATTATAGAAAATCAAACTATTCAAGCTAACAATATGGTTGCTATGTAACATCCCAATGTTACTTCTAGACCCCTTAACTTAGATTGGGTTAGGCATGGGGTGGGTGTTAGGGTAATGAGCTAGGTTTGACCCTAGATAGTGGGTTGTAGCCATGTGGGGCCCACTATGGGGCCAAAGTCAAACTAGGTCAAACTAGCCTAAACAGGAACCTTAGCCACACCATGACCCCACCATGATGCCCTAACCCTAAGTACAATCTAAGTGGACCCCAAGGTAGGTCAGGGGGTCAACCAATTGACCATGATGGGTCAAGTCAACACCTTTGACCTAAATAGTGAAAATGGTGCCCTAGCCCAATTCACTGGGTTGGGTCCACCCAAATCAACCCAAATTCATCATGTGGGCCTAAAGTGACCCTATAAACCCTAGGAGAGAGAAAAATAGGGCCTCTCAATAGTAAATTTGGAAAATTACCTAGGAGAGAGAAAAGAGGAAGAATAGGAGAGAGAAAGTGCCTAGGAGTTATTTTGGGCCACTTGGGCTCATCCCACCAACCCATGATGGGTTGGCTGACAATGCATGAGTATTAGGAGGTGTGGGACCCCCACCATGCTGCCTTGGGCCAAGCCCAAACCCAACCCAAGCCCAACATAGCCTAAACAACTTGGTGGAGTCAACCCTCCCTATTCACTCACCCAACCCGGCCCAACACTTGGCAACCCGACCCACTAGGCTCTAATCAGCCTTCATGGCCAGTGGGACCCACTCACCAGCCACCTAGCCGGCCAAATCCACTAACCCGACCCCTCCTTGGTGAATCCGCCCCCCCCTACCTAGGTGAAGTCGCCCCTCTCATAACTCAGCCCCAAACCGACCTCACACCCTCACTCCCACTTCATCCCTACCCCAGAGAGAGAGAGAGAGAGAGAGGAAGGAAGCCATGGAAAGCCGTGGAGCTCGCCGGAATGTGCATGCTAGGGGAAGCCGCCGCCACCCTCAACCACAACCACCAAGAGTCCGTATCCCCTCCCCTCTCACTGTACTAGTTTCCTAGGTCTCCTAGGTTAGTAGTCAAGCTCAAAAGAGCTCGACTGTAGGCCTCTACCAGCTTGGAAAAGCTTCAAAAATGGCGGATTAGGGTTTTTTTCGGTTTGGTGGCGCCGCCGCCGTCCGCCGCTCCTCGCCGCCCAGCCGCCGGCCAGTTCAAGCCCCGACCACCGTGAGGCCGGGGGATAACTTGGCCGGAGGCCCCGCCGCCGGCGATGGCCGGAAATGGCCCCGCAAGGAACACCTGCTCGGTTGGCCCTGCATGCAATGCATGGGGACGAAGACTCAGCAGCCGTCAGATCTACATCAAGATTCGTGCTGGCTGATATAAATTCCTTAATATTAAATACATATATGAATAGTAAGATTAACTGTCACACTATATCAGACACCTTGCATGTTGTTTATGAGGTACTTAGAGGCCCCACCATAGGATGAACCCTGCATGAAAAAGTTAGGTAGATGGGTTAACTTTGAAATGCCACAAAAATCATGACTTTTGGACCAGTAGGCTGCCCTGTAGGGCTGTTTTGCTAGGACTGCCCCTAAACTAGGGCAGAAACCAAATTTGATGCCCAAGACAAACCAAACATCACCATGACCTGAAATTTTGGTCATGGGTGTATTTAGGGAATGCCTATGCCCTGCCAAAAATTTGGAATTTTTGGAAGAACTTTTTCTATAGTTTTTATCAAAATATCAAAAATTAAATTAAGGGCATAATTGTAATTTTAGGCACCCAAATGACCCCAAATTTTGGTGGTATGTCCTTGGGGACATTATTGGTGTCTGGTAGAAATTTCAAGGCAATTGGACCCCCGCATGAAGGGTTATTCCATGTGCAAGTGTAGGCTAGAATTAACCTTGGTGTGCAAATAGCAAGTTTGCTAAAATGTGTATTTATTCATCTCAGGACTTCTGAAGACCTTGAAATTAATTTTAAAGGATATTTAGGTCACATGCAGCCCCTCAAAATTATTATGGGATTTTTGGGAATAAAAATCCCATTATTTGGAATTATTGAAAACTATGGTCTTATTGGAAAATAAAAATAAAAATTAGATTCAATCAAGCAAAAATCCTCAAATTTGGTCCTGTTAAAGATTTGGATATAATTGAGTTGGGGTAATTTTATTTTCTCTGTTTGAGACCTTTTGAAGTAGAATGTTATGTAAATGACCATTTTACCCCTATTGCTTTTATTCATGATTTAATGAAAATATAGGTCAGAAAAATTTGGGAATATTCATAGAGGTGTATATGGGTATTATCTAACTGACATATTTATTTCAGAATTTTTAGAGGTGCATACAAATTTTAATTCATCATAATGGCATTTTGGTAAATACCCAAGAAATTGAATTGCAAGTCTATAACATTGTTAAAGTTGATGAAACTTGGTCAGTAGCATTGTTTTGATGAATTAGATTCCCTGTAAATTTATTGGAATTTTTGTGATTAAAATTCTCTATACTTCATTTGAAAAGTAGTAATTATGATGGCTTATGAAAAGTAATATTTAAATACATGAAATTGGAGAGAAATTATGAATTTTTGAAAATAATGATGATTCATCATGATAATGACAAGATAATTACTTTGCATCATTAGGACTATGCAACAACATACCTCATGTGTTAAACGACCTTGGGGAATGTTTGGAGAAAATAAAATAAATATAAAAATAATAGAGAAAATTATAAAAGTTACCATACACACTTTAGATGGTCATACCACCATAGGATAAATACTTGGGGTCTATTGGTCCAAAGATTTGAAAGTTTGATTTCGGGGTGGTACAAGGTCATGGGGTGCGCATAGTAAAAGTAGACTGTACTATAGGCCGCCAGGGGATGGATTAACAACTGAGTTAGAGTATAAGATCGGAGGTGTAACCCTGGGTGGCAGATGCATTCTAGAGACGAGAGTAACAGTGCAATATTAGACTTGCCTAGGAAGAGTTGACGGAAGACCGTCACTCCTTAACCCATACCTTAAGTCACTAGGTCACTCTATGTAACAGGAGAGAGAAAAAGGGATTCTGGGTAGATATCAACTAAAGTAAATATCCTTGAGAAAGGGAGCTTTGGGATTCAGCCCATCGTAGCTCCTAGTGCCCCTAGAGCCCTTCACCGGGAGTACCTTGGGCAGTCCTGGGATTAACCTTAAGACTCTAAGTATGATAATCTGTAGATAAGGGTAGTCTAATAGGTTAAGTGAACTGGACATGTGCTCACTCGTGCCGGGTTGGAGGGACTTGGAGTCTTTTGACTACTTGCTCACCCGTGCAGAGTTGGAGGAAAGAAATTGGCTTATATACACTCACCCGGCCAGGGTTGGAGGGTTTGTAGCATATACTCACCCGTGGCGGGTTGGAGAGATTTGAGACAGGATAGTCCTTTGAGCTGGAGGCTCAATATATAATACTTGCATGTGCATATACTAGTGGCGGGCCATGCGGTACTGGCCGGTCGTCACACCGACGGCAGTACGGTGGACCAGGCGGGTGCGAGGGTTAGAAGGACCAGTAGGATGTTTACACTGGAGTCTGGAAGGCTTTTCCTAATAACACGCACCCAGCCCAACAAGACTGACAGGTAGTCAGCAAAGTTGTACGCAGAGACTCTAGAGTGCACTGACGGTGTACAGAGGCGCACAAGAGAGGTCTAGGCCTGGTAGTGTGTATACCCGCCTAGAAGGCGGAGACGCCCGCTCCGCTGCTGCCGTAGCCACAACGGTGGTACCTGAGAGTGATGCTAGCTCTCGAAAAGTGGGAACTAAAGGTCTGTGATCACGGAGTCGTGTGTGTGTGTTGCACTGCATGTTCATATCATACCCACCATATAGATGCATAACATTAACCTTCATAACAACTTAAGTCACCTAATGTATAAGTGGTATGGGACGCTTATACATTAGGACCTGCTATACGATCCCTTAGCCTATAAGCCTGAGTGGGCATGTTTATAGGTTGAGGTTATTTTTCCTTTATATATATATGCTTGTGACTCTGACACCCCATTGTATAAATGGTATGGGACATTCTATACAATGGGAGCCTTGCAAAAGATCCCTTGCTTATGCGTACCCGCATAAGTGGAGGTTACATTTCATTATATTTTGATTATACATACCCTGTTAGTTTCCTGTCACCTGCTCGCCTTTGCCACCCCTTGTTGTCCTCCGCTTCGTCCTCCCGCACGGTGCCTAGGAGTTGCAGGAGGAGGTGCTGAGGATACGACTTAGTCTTTTTGACTAATGGTCGGTGACCTTACTATTTTAGGAGCTCGAGGAGGTGGACCAGCACGTCGAGGAGGCAGGACTTGAGGGGCAGATACCTACTACTACTGGAGCACGTCTACAGGTGATGAGAGAGTTATGGTTTTTCCGCTGCTGTGTATGAGAGTGAGAGAGAGATATGATGTACTGGGCATAAGCCCTTCTTTCATTCATTTTCTGTACTCATTATGGACTGTCTTATGTTTCATTTGATATATATATACTGTGGCTGTGGACTTGCTTCTGCTTTTACTCTGATTTATTATGCAATTATTCTCATATTGGCCGAACAGGTTATGATCGTACTAGCCAGCAGAATCGGCGTCTTGCGGTGACGACTAACTCGTGCGTTAGTGTCACCGTAAGGCGGCGGTTCTGGGCATAAGATCCGGGTTGCCTCGGATTTGAGGAACAGGATCTTACATGCTATCCACAATGCTGATAAAGTACTGTTGGATTAACAAAAGGCTGTTATATTTAACAAGATGGACGCTTGCACCTAGCTCTTGGATGATCATTTGCTACAGGTAAAGAACCAAGTTACAGCTGGTGTTAATCATCTTGAATCTGAAAGGAACAAGGCTAGCCTGTCTCAAACAAAAGAACTGATTGAAGAAGTCAAAAAGGGGGAGAGGGAGACAATCAAGGCCAACGATGAGAATGTTGTGTGGGTCACAAATGTCATAAGAGGATCATTCGGGATAAAATTAGTTCAGTATGATAACATCCCTATGTTCCCTACACAGATTCAAGAAGCCCTGAATGCAGGTAAGTTAGCTAAGTATGTTGAAGAAGGTGCTCAGTGGGATGAACAAGTTGCTGATATTCCATCATTCAGCCCCACTACTGACCAAATTCTGAAGGCAAAAGGGAAATCTATAGCTACTAAAGAGGAATAAGCTGTCAGGGCTAGTAAGAAAAGATATAGAGAGCAAATGGAAGCTAGGCCTGTCTTTGAGCAGTGGAGCCCTGAGTCAAGGACAATCATTCTGTTAGCATGAGAGCAGGTAAAGACCACGAAGACTGAGAGAGGAAAGCTGTATAGCTCTATTGAGTGGGCTAAGATAGAAGAGAGGGAGAATGAAAGAAGGCACTATAGAAAGGACGAGAATGTTAGCACCTTGACTCCAAATGCTTTTGAGCCTACAAAGTACATTCCAAAACCCTTCAGTCACTTCCAAAGGCAGAAAGTCAAAAAGTTTGAAGCTGCAGCTGAGAAGACTATCAAGAAGCCCAAAAGCAGTATCATTGTTATAAGAGAACCTGAAACGTGAGAGTGTTTCCTGTTTATCTTAGAGGGCTGAAGGATGTGTGATTTTTGTATTATGCACATTAAAAATAATTATCCTTTTGTTAATGAACTTCATTTTAATCAAATATGTGTTCATTTTTTCTTTATTATATAATATGTTATTTATTGTATTTGTTGCATATTTGAGTTAGTGTATAACATTGTCTTAAGGTTTTGACTTCTTCGAATAGGGGGAGATTGTTGGGTCCATTAATTCCAATGTCCAAGATTTGGAGAACTCCTAATAGACAATGGTATACACATGTGTGTAATCTAACCGTTGTCACAAGCTTTATTTGTGCATGATGTTCCTTGGAGCATGATTAGATAGGTTGTCTAAGTGATGGTGATAGGTGGTCACAAGGCAGGCAAGTGGAGAGATAGAAAATCTGTTGAAGTCCACAAGTGTTGAGTGAAGCAAGATCACTCAACGCCAGATGCAAAGAAATGTGGCTAAGTCCACAAGCGTTGAGTGAAGCAAGCTCACTCAACGCTAGATGCAAAGGAATCTGGCTAAGTCCAGAAGAATTGAGTGAAGCCTATTCACTAAACGACAAGAGGTAATAACGTTGACTGATCCCCATTCAGTCACAGAATTTTATCCAAGGACAAAAGCGTTGAGTGAAGGCTATTCACTCAACGCCTTATCAACTAAGGATCTGTCTAAGGATAGAAGCATTGAGTGAAGCCTATTCACTCAAAGACTCTTTAGCTAAGCTTACTAAGGGTTATAACGTTGAGTGAAGAAGTAACACTCAACACTTTTGTAAATGAAATATTGGCCAAGTCCAATTGCGTTGAGTGATGAAGGTTCACTAAACTCTTAGAGACAGAATATCTGTCTAAGTGTTTTAGTGTTGAGTCAAGCTTACTCACTAAATGCCTAGTGACAGAAAATCTGTCTAAGTGGTTTTGGCATTAAGTCAAGCTTACTCACTCAATGCTTAGTGATAGAATTTCTGTCTAAGTGTTTTGGCGTTGAGTCAAGCTTACTCACTCAATGCCTAGTGATAGAATTTTTGTCTAAGTGTTTTGGTGTTGAGTCAAGCTTACTCACTCAACGCCTAGTGACAGAATTTCTATCTAAGTGTTTTGGCATTGAGTCAAGCTTACTCACTAAACGCCTAGTGATAAAAAATCTGTCTAAGTGTTTTGGCGTTGAGTCAAGCTTACTCACTCAATGACTAGTGACAAAATTTCTGTCTAAGTGTTTTGGCATTGAGTCAAGCTTACTCACTCAACGCCTAGTGACAGAAAATTTTCCTAAGTGTTTTGGCTTTGAGTCAAGCTTACTCACTCAACACCTAGTGATAGGATTTCTATCTAATTGTTTTGGCATTGAGTCAAGCTTACTCACTCAATACCTAATGACAGAAAATCTGTCTAAGTGTTTTGGCGTTGAGTGAAGGTTGCTCACTCAATGCATATACTAATACTACTTGAATTTGACTAATTCCATAGGTGATGACGTCAGCAAGATTTCAAATGTTGCGGTAAGTCTACAGTACGCGACAAATGGCACCGCATGCCTACTGTATGACATTTGCTGTTAAAGCAAGTTGCTTTCATCAACTCATGTGGGTCCCAATGCTCAATAGAGCTGTTGAGCTTCGGGAATAAAAGAACGAGGATCAACTTGGTGAATATAACTTTTAGATTATTCTGAATAGAAAGAACTTCATCTTCTTCCTCGCCATTTTTGTTGAGGCTGAAGCTTGAAGGACAAAAATCTGCTGATCTAGAGATTCAAGTAAGATAGCTGCAACAAGCTTCATCTGCTAAAGAAAGTTCAGAAGGGAGTTTTGAGAATGAAGAAGGAGTAGAGAATTTTTGTCTCTACAGTCAAGTTAGCTGATTGAAGAACACATCATCATTCTTCTTCAGCAAGTTCAGAAACAAGTTTCTGAGTTACTTCCAGCACAAGCAGTAGATTATTGAAGAACAGTTTTCTTGTTGTTAAGAAGAAGTTAGGGCTGAGGTTAACTTAGCTCAGGAGGCAGGCACAGAGAAATATCTCTGGTGTCAAATAAACCATACCAACCAACCTTACTCCCTATAGGATCCATTCTTGGATCTGAGTGTATGATCCTTTTCGGATTTGAGTTGTAAGACAATTCTATAAAGGCTGATGTAGGATCCCTGTGTGCATCTGAGAGTAGGATCTGGTTGCAGATTTGAGGTAGGGCTTTGGCATGAGAGTTGGATCCATTTTGGATCTGAGTGTAGGATCTGGTTGCAGATCTGAGGTAGGGCTTGGCTTGAAAGTAGGCTCCATATTAGATCTGAGTGTAGGATCTGGTTACAGATCTGAGGTAGGGCTTTTGCCTGAGAGTAGGATCCAGTTTGGATCTGAGGCAGGGCTTTTTAGCCTAAGGCAGGAGAGTCATACTCTCTGTGTGTTGGAACTTTGGGTCTGAGTGTAGGATTTAGATTTGGATCAGAGGTAGGGCCTTGTGCCTGAGCTATAGGAGTGTCATTCTCTCTGAGGTAGGGATGTCCTCCCAGCCTGAGTTGTAGGGCCATTGGTCCTGAGGTAGGTGATATTTAGATCACTGAGTTGTAGAGCCTTGTGCCTGAGCTGTAAGTCTTGGAGGAGACTGAGTGGTCCTGTGGGATCATATTGTAAGCTCTTAGGAGCCGAGATTGAAGAAGTGCCTTGTCTAACAAGCTGTTAGAAAGGTGGGAGGGAAAGTGGACGTACCCATAATCTGGGGAACCACTATAAAATCTGTGTGTGCTCCTTGTGTTGTTTCTTTGTTGCAGATTGTGTGTTTCTTGAAAGAAGAAAAATAATAACTCACAAAGCACTTAAAGAAGGAAAGTAAAGATAATCACAAGAGACTAAGAAACCTATTCACCCCCCTCTAGGTGATTTATCTATCCTTGAAATTAAAGACTTTCAGCTAGGATTGGTGCGGAGGTAAGTCAATCATTCAGCTCTTGGAATGCCGCCTCACACTTAGGTGTCCACTCATTTGTCATATGGCACACCTTTCTTTGTCAGGGCAGTGAGAGGGAGGGATATCTTTGAAAATCCATCCACAAACTTGCGGTAATACCCAGTAAGTCCAAGAAAACTTTGCGTTGGCTGCCGACCTCAAAGGCGACCATTCCTTCAAAACACTCATCTTGGCCGTGTCTACTGCTAACCCAACACCACTAATAACATGACCCAAGAAGGCAACTTTTCAAAGCCAGAACTCGCACTTGCTGAACTTAGCAAACAAGGAGTGCTCTCTCAATTTCTTCAAAACTAAGGCCAAGTGTTCCGCGCGCTCCTCCTCTGTCTTTGAGTAGACAAAAATTTCATCGATGAAGATGATTACAAATACATCCAAATACGGCTCAAAAACCCTGTTCATCAAACTCATGAAGGCAGAAGGGGAGTTCGTGAGCCCGAACGGCATCACCGTGAACTCGTATAAGCCATATCTCGAGCTAAACACTATTTTCGGAATATCTTCCTCTTATATTCTCAACTGGTAGTACCCCGAGCGCAAGTCCAATTTATAAAACTAATGCGCTCCCACTAGCTGATAGAATAGTTCGTCGATCTGGGGTAAAAGATAGGTGTTCCTCACTGTCAGTCGGTTGAGTTCCCGGTAGTCTATACATAGCCGTAGTGATCCATCCTTCTTCTTAGCAAATAAACCAGGGGCTCCCCAGGGTGATGAATTGGGACGAACGAACCCCGATTCTACCAACTCCTACAACTGAACTCTAAACTCAGCGAGTTCCTTTGGATCCATTCTGTAAGGGGTCCGAGAGATGGGCTTGGCACTCGATACTAGTTTAATCTGAAAGTCTACTTCTCTATATGGGGAAAATCTTGGCAGCTTCTCGGGAAATACTCAGGAAAATCCCGCACTACCATCACATCTTTCATGCTTGTCTCCATCTCTTTTAGTTCGAAGCATATCATATACACCACATCCCCGTTCATATGGGCCTTAAGGGCCTGAATTGAAGACAACAACATTCAGGGTGAAAATCTAATACTTTGGAAGACGATCTCTGAGTCTCCATACCTCAAAGTGATTTGCTTCACCGCACAATCAATCCTAGCGTGGTGCCAATCCAACCACACCATGCCCAGAATAAGGTCAAATTTTGGCCTCCCTAACACCGTTGCAGGGGTTTCAAAAAGTTTCCCTCCTATATATACTTCCAAGTCGCACTTGGCAGATGAAGTCATCTCGGAGCCTTCTGGGAGGTGTCCTCTCCAAGTGATACCAGTGAAGTATTACGCGCCATTTATATCTTTTACAAAGTCCACCGAGACAAACAAATTAGTGGCACTGGTATCAAATAGGGCTTGGGCTGGTTTTCCACCAACAATCACGATGCCTATATATTAATTATAAAAATTTCAACTAGATTTCTGCACAATTTTAGGCAAGCTAAGGACGAATACTTATAACATATTAACCAAATTACGACATACCTGCAATCACATCCTGAGGATTTCGCTCTTGAGTCATATCCAGAGTGAACATCTGATCTTTAGCAGGTCCAGAATTCCTTCCTCGTGGTCCTTGTCCTCGACCACGAACTTTTCCTCGTCCTCGTGGAGTTACTGGAGGAGCAACAGGGGGAACATCTCCACCTAGATATAGGCAATAACGCCGGATGTGGCCTGACTAGTTTCACTGATAACATACTTGCCTAAATGGTCCTCTTGGTTATTGGCGAGGTTGGAACTATGGAGGTGGAGGCAACGCTAGTTGCGGGGCCGGGCACTTCATCCTAAAATTCTGATGGAAACGGCCGCCACCTCTTTGGTTTCCTCTTCCACCTCTAATATTTTGTGACCTCCTAAAGCTGGGACCTACTTCCATCACACCCTCAGTGGGTCTCTTACTACTAGCCTGGACTCCAAGATGATGTGCTTCTAATCTTTTTGCCATATCTATAATCTCTATCAGGCCCGAGTCCATTATAAACAAAAGTGCTTGGCTAAGTGGATCTCACAAACCTTTGTTGAACCACTTCGCATATCCACCATCATCCAAACAATAGGAGTTAACAAACCTTACAAGATGCTGAAGCTCTCGCTGATACTCCACGACAGACTTCGATCCCTGTTTCAATTGCTGGAACCTTTCTTCGAGCTTGTCACGAGCCGTGGAAGAAATGAAATTCTCTAAGAAAGCATCAGAAAATTTGCTCCAGCTAATATCAGTGTATACACATCCTTGAAAAGTGGAGCCCATGAGGGACTTCCACCACCTTTTTGCGTGTGAATCTAAGACGGATACAACTAAGGTAACAACCATTCTAGCTGGACATTTAATTCCGACCATCAACTCTTGCACAATATCTAGCCATTCCTCTGTACGAACAACCGACTCCATCCCATGATAAGCAGGTGGGGAGAGGGCTTGGAAGGTACTCAACCAGTTAGAACCTAGGGCTTGTTGCTGCACTGGGGCCTATTGAGATCTAAACACGTCTAAGATTTCTTTGAGGGTCTGTCCTAGGACTGTTAAAATTGAGTAGGGATGGAAGGGGCGGGAGTGCTCACTACTGGCTCTATGCGCACCGAGATGTACGTATAAAGGTACAAACCTATGGTCAGGTTGGCTAATCGTAGGTTAATAACTGGACATACTTAATGTGAATTACACATGGGCGCACCACTACTTCCACTATGTTAGTTTGGCTCCAAACTGACCAATCGAGCGGGGGTGGCACCATTTTTCGATGACTTCTTTAGTTTAGGATCGTTGCAAGCTGATACCATTTGTAAGACCCCCCTATCGAAACACATAACACGACTGAGGGGATTCTTATGCCTCGAACAACCTCCTTGTGGTAGCATCAACACACGGGTTTACCGATACTCCAAGACGCCTATTCTGTCGGCTCTTCAAAATATCATCCATGCCAACCCAATATAAAGAAAGTACATAAGTCATATCATCATAATAAGCAAATGTCCAAACACAGTACATAAATAATAAGGAACTACATCAGTTCCTTTCATATCAGAGTACAACAAAAATTACACAAAGGCTACACCACAACACTCAAACTCACATCAGTGACTGATAACTATGAGGGTATCGCCGTATTAGGTCCTGTCCCCCTAACCTGGTTGCCCTCTTGCATAACTGTTGCTGCTGCTCTATCTGCTGGGTTTCCTCCTAAAAAGGTAGTCGTAACAACTGTTAGTCATAGAGACTAAGTGGTTATCTCATCCTCTCTCCCAACGACTCTTAGGCACCTGGTGGGAGAAAGAAGATAAGGTGCAATATATATATATATATATATATAATATATATATAAGTTGTGAGTATAAGCAGGTGATATAATTCTATTCATCATCAAAGTAGCAAAAGTAGTGTATTGCAAGTAATAACATCATTCTATACTAGCAATTTGTAAGGGTAAGAACAATCAACTATAATATCTAATTTTACAATAGGAATGTAACTTAACTTATAAAAATGCCCATACAAATTTATAAGTAAAGGATCAGCTTAATAGAAAGTAACTTATCATATAAAAGTGACTATACAGATTTACATGATGAGGATCTTATGCAGTGCAATGCAATGTTATAATATGAATACACTATGATGACTCACCCATGCAACATGCACACACACTGCTATGTTAACATAGTCCTTTAGTTCCCACTTTTTCGAGCAGGTTGCTAACCTCTTAGGCGTCATCCGTCGTGGCCAGATGGTGACAGTAGATCAGGCGTCTCCACTACTAGGCTGGCATCCACATTACCAAGCCTAGGCATCCATACTCCTTAATGCCAAGAATACAACAACAGAGCCTCTACGTACTACAGTGCAGAGGTGTTTTGGGTAGATGTGCACCAAGAATATAACCCAAACTGAGCTATCGTCGTGGCACATAAGGAGCCTCTAGGAGTGCATCACCAAAGGACCAAGCCCAACCGTCCACTTGGCATGGAAGGAGCCTTGGGAATGAGCACCGAGTACCAAGCCCAATCGCCCAAGGTCTATCTATCAACTCCCGTCAGTGTAACGACTAGTGAGCCCATAAACCTGCCACACTATCCTTAACCCAGGATTATGACACCGCGTGTCAACACACACCGCATGCAATTTCATATGGCCATGCCATCAAACATCCAAGGGCTCCAACCGAGTCCCTTCTCATCATTACCAATCCAATGCTCAAAAGAACTCTAGGGCTCCACACTAAGTCCCTTATTATCATACCAATCCATTAATAAAAAGCACTCCAGGGCTCCACACTGAGTCCCTTATTATCATACCAATCCAGTGCCCAAAAGCACTTAAGGCCTACCTTAGCATGGGAGACTAATGTTCTTAGTTATCAATCCAGTCATATCTTCAATACCTGAGATAAGTGACTAACACATCACATGACCATGGAAGTTTTCTCGTCTAGACCTTTTCTATATTTCAACATGCTCATGTATATCAAATCATTCATCTTTCCCAGACTTTATATCATTAAAAATTCAACATGACATTTATGCTTCTGCATGATTAGCACAATTTTATGAGAAATACATCACATGTTCTCCCAATGATTGTAAATTACCGCATAGCTATAGATTACATATTCATGCAACATACATCACAAATTCTTCCAAAACCCATAACGTTCATCGTATTGTTATCAAGTGCATCTTCACTAGATTTCATGAACACATTTTTTGTACAACACAAGGTTCATCCAAAACCATTTACTTATCATGGTTACATATAATAAATTCAACCATTCCCAAATATCATTTGGATACGATCTTCCTATTGAACCCAAACATCTGGATGCATGTCTAACACATAACTTACTTGGACAGAAAGCCTATTCTGGTCTTATATTACTTTAGACAATCACAACCTACACATTAGACATTACAACACAACAACTTTTACTGAACATTCCCAGGGCTATAGTACTCCCCTAACAATGGGCAACCATCCGTTGGAAAGTTCTTTCTGAGAGCAACAACTTTCGTGTTCATCCCAAGATCTAGAAGTGCTTGGATCATGACTTAAATTGGGCATGCAGCCCGCTGCATACAAAAAACAGATTTCCGCACACATCTTAAAGTCAAACAAACGACATCGTTCGTCTTATTCCTCTATCTATTCCTACGAAGTTACATTCAGCTTTCCTCCTCCCTTATTCACCCTCAATAGACCACCATTCTTCACGAAACAAAGTCCATCATCTTCACATTGAAGAGATGAATGGTTGAAGACAACAAAACCCTAGGACAAAGGTCCTAGTGTGGTCTCTTCCTAGGAGATCTTCATTTCACACCAAACTCAAGCTCCTTTGAGCCAACATCTCTCCTATTTCATAACTAAAGATCTAGCACCAAGGGAGAGGGTAGGAAGCTCACCTCAATTCCGACCATAGATCTCGTTATCCTCCATGGCGGCATGTTTGGTTTCCTCGTTGGTATCGTTCTTCACAGAGACAGAGAGTTCTTCCTCTAGAAAATCCAACTCCGGCAACTTCCTCATTTCTGTCGGGCTCTGCACAGGATCAACGCGACAAAAGAACTGAGACAGCTAGGGTTTCATGTGCATTCCTGTTTATAAGGAAGCATTAGGGTTCTATCATTGGACCGCCCATTATTACATTAAATATGTCCCTTTGAAAAGACCAACCATAAATATTCACTCAACACAAATCCCGAACCAATTCAACTTGTAAGCATTATTCTACAAACACAGCCTGGGCCGAATGTTGGGAATATTGCCCTCAATGTTCCATAGATTTGATTTGAAGAGGCATCACCATCAACACTAAGAGCATAGTTGTATTTGATGTTGTTTAAGCTCATAATATACATGATGTTTCTTGGAACAAGGTTAGACATGTTGTCTAAGTGATGGTGATAGGTGGTCACAAGGTAGGCAGGTGGAGAGATAGAAAATCCGTCTAAGTCCACAGGCGTTGAGCGAAGACAGCTCACTCAATGCCAGATACAAAGAAATGTGGTTGTCCACAGACGTTGAGTCAAGAAGGCTCACTCAACACCAGATATAAAAAAATGCGGTCAAGTCCACAGGAATTGAGTGAAGCAAGCTCACTCAATGCCAGATGCAAAGAAATGTGGTTAAGTCCACATGCATTGAGTGAAGCAAGCTCACTCAATGCCAGATTCCAAAAAGCGTTGAGAGAAGACAAGTCAGTCAAAGCCTGGCTATTTGCAAAGCAGAAAAGTGGCTAAGTCCACAAGCGTTGAGTGAAGGCAGTTCACTCAACGCCAAACTACAGAAAGCGTTGAGTAAAGCTCAGATAGTCAAAGCTTTATCTTTGACAGTAATGAAATCTGATTAAGTCCAGAAGCGTCGAGTGATGAAGACTCACTCGACGCCTAAGAAGTTAAGACTACAATAGTCTAGATGGAGTTGAGTGATGAAGACACACTCAACGCACTTAACGCCTAAGCTGACAGAAAACCTGTCTAAGTATAGAAGCGTTGAGTGAAGGCTATTCACTCAATGCCTCATCAAGATAATAGGCTAAAGAAAAAAGCATTGAGTAAAGAAGCTACACTCAACGCTTTCATTCAGGAATACGACAAAGGGTTTTGGCGTAGAGTGATGAAGGCTCACTTAATGCCTAGTGACATAAAACTATCTAAGTACTTTGGCATTGAGTGATGAAGGCTCACTCAATGCCTACTAGTACAGAAAGATTGGCCAAGACAAACAGCGTTGAGTGATGAAGGCTCACTCAACGCTCTCAACGCCTGAGATACATAAAGATTAGCCAAGGCAAAAAGCGTTGAGTGATGAAGGCACACTCAACGCTCTCAATGCCTGAGATGTAGAAAGATTGGCTAAGGCCAAAAGCGTTGAGTGAAGCATGTTCACTCAATTCTCTCAATGCTTGAGTAAGACAAAAATTTGTCTAAGTATTTTGGCATTGAGTGTAGCTTGTTCACTCAACGCCCATACTAAAGAGTTTGAATTTGACTAAGTCCACAGATACTGACGTCAACAAAATTCAAAATGTTGCGGGATGGCTACAGTATGCGACAAACAATGTCACAGGCCTACTGTACAACTTTTGGCTGTTAAAGTAAAGTTACAACTATCAATTTCAGTGGGGCCCACTGGTCAAAATAGCCGTTGATCGGCGGAATAGAAACGACGGAGATCAGATCGAAGAAATTAGCTTTTGGAAAACGTGTTGGACTTCATCTTCTTCCTCGGCCAT
Organism: Platanthera zijinensis; assembly: GCA_039513925.1. Lineage (NCBI taxonomy): Eukaryota > Viridiplantae > Streptophyta > Magnoliopsida > Asparagales > Orchidaceae > Platanthera > Platanthera zijinensis. The sequence continues at coordinate 166,764,811 of CM077086.1, forward strand.
TGTTGGAGAGCTTTGAAGAACAAGTTCTAGCTACCTAATCTGAAAGTTCTAGAGCTAGTTGTTGACATCCTCACCATCAACAATAAGTTTAGAGACATCTCTCTGAAGAAGAAGAAGCAGTAAGGTCTAACCTAACTGAAGTTGATCTGAAAGCTGATACAAGTTAGGTGTAGCCATCTTCACCTACTACAGCAAGTTCAGAAGATATTTCTGAGGTAAAATAAGAAGCAACAAGGTTTACCCTAGCTGCAGGAACTGGAGTCAAATAGAAGTTAGCTGTTGACATCTTCACCATCAACAAGAAGATTAGAGTAATTTTTGAGAGAGAAAAAGGTAGCAGCAAAGGGCTAACCCTAGCTGTAGTAGAGCTAGTCTGATAACTTCAAACAAGCCAGATCAGTGACTTCTCAGCTCAACCAAGCCTAATCCTGAAGATCAACTTCTAGAGCTGAGAAGAAGATAGGTCTGAGATTCTGGTTCAGTTCAGGAAGGAAAGGAGAAGCAGAGCAGAGTTCTGCATGTTACTTCCAACACAAGCATCTATTTATTAAAGATCTACTCTTATTGTTGTGAAGAAGATGGGGCTGACACTTCCTCAGTTCAGGAAGTAGAAGGCTCAGGGACTATTTCCTTGGAGTCAAAGTTGGGCTGAGTTCACTCAGTCCAGGAAGGTAGACTCAAAGATCATATCTCTATAGTCATATTTCACTAACCCACTTTCATCCTATAGGATCCTTTTGGATCTGAGATGTAAGTCTGAAATTATAAATGCTGAGTGGTAGGATTCTGTTGAGAATCTGAGGTAGGGCTTTGGCCTGAGAGTAGGATCCAGTTTAGATCTGAGGTAGGGCTTTTGAGCCAGAGGTAGGAGAGTCATTCTCTCTGAGGTTTAGGGAACTTATGCCTGAGTTGTAGGATCCTTTAGATCTGAGATAGGGCCTTTGTGTCTGATCTGTAAGAGAGTCATTCTCTCTGAGGTAGGGTTGTCCTCCCAGCTTAGTTGTAGGGCCTTTAGGCCCGAGGTAAGTGATCTTTGGATCACTGAGTTGTAGGTATTTGTACCTAAGCTCTAGGTCTTGGAGGAGACTGAGTAGTCCTGTGGGATCATGTTGTAAGCTCTTAGGAGCCGAGATTGGAGAAGTGCCTTGTCTAACAAGCTGTTAGAAAGGTGGGAGGGAAAGTGTACGTACCCATAATCTGGGGAACCACTATAAACCTTGTGTGTTGTGTTATGTTCTTGAAAGCAAGCTAACTAAGCTAAATCAACACACCTAAAACACAAATAAAATTAAAGAGAGTCACAAGAGACTAAGAAACCTATTCACCCCCTCTAGGTGGTTTATCTATCTTTGAAATTAAAGACTTTCAAGTGGTATCAGAGGGAGGTTACTCAAAAGGACTTAACAGTCTGAGTGATCTCCAAGGATAGCTAAAAGGTTTGTTATTATAGGTTCAGGAGTGAACCATAAGGAGTGGAGCTCAATGAAGCTTCAAGTCTGCAGAAAGGAAAAGACCTACATTGGGATGTTGGAGCTATTGTAGAAGGTAGAGACTATACTGCTGCTAGGATAGGAATCAAAGCCCCACTGTCCACTGTGTTCAGTGACAGTGACAAAGATGATGTCTATCCAGATGAATGAATAGTGATCAGGGCCCATTTATCACATCCAGACAGTGACTCAGAGGAGGATGATGAGGATGAAGATGCCAATTGCTGCTATGGGCTGATGGCTATGTCAGTTGAAGAATCCTGTAGGATCAGCCTGGTCCAGATCAGGTACATTTGCTATCTAGCTCATCCTCAAAATCTGATTATGAGACCAATCCAAACTCTGATGCTTCCACATCAAGTGTTGATGATGGATTAGAATCAGAGGATGATGTCAATCAATTGATTGACAAGAATGGTGCACTTATGGATGCCTTCAAGAGGAGAAGGAAGTTGGCCAAAAAGAATGCTAAGGAGATTGCCTCTCTTCAGCTAGCTACTGCCCAGCAGGCTGAGACAGCAACCCTGCTGGATCAAAAAGCAAGGGAAGTTAGCCAACTGAAAACTATCACTCTCATTTAAATTGGCACCATCAAGTACAAGAACAGTTTCATTAGGGACCTTAAAGAGAGGCTCTAGAGGGAGAAAAGGATATTGGCTAGTTATTCTAAGCCAAGTATTGTGCTGTCCTTGAAAGACTCCTTCTCCTCTCAAAAGGGTAAGAAGGGGTTGGGATTCAAGGGAAGCACAAGAGTGGCCTATTCTAAAGGGAAAGGCAAGGCTCCAGCTCAGCCTCTAGATTCCAAGCCTCCCATTCTATTTAAGAAAGTTCTGTTACCATCAAATAGGTATGACCAAGAGAGCATCTATGGTCACTGGATGAATGGTAGATCCTGTCACAACCCACATTTTCTCAACATTTAAGTTATATCAGAGTAAGAGAAAATAAGCGTCGTGATGCCATGCCATGCAGGGTGTAACTGCAGGCGCTCAGGCAAGACTCCAAACTCTATAGTTTATATGAAATCCATAAGTTATTAAGTAAAAACCAGTTTAAGTTTAGAGGGCCGTATACCTCGACATAGTGGATCAGCTAGTCCACGAGTAAAAGTATAGTTATACGCTGCGGAAATACTTTGATTATGTTGGATTAACATCCTACTCAAGCATAAACATCCACGAAGGACAACTTGCGGTATGCAAGACACTAGATTTATTATAAGTATAGAAATAGTCTTTACGTTAGTTAGAAAATAACATTTTAGTTTTAGAAAGATGACATGTATGAAATACTAGAAGTAATGCTTTTATAAGTTAAAATACCTAACATGCAACCTAGCATAAATATTCCCAGAGAGCAAGTAAACACAAGCACAAAACAGGCCAACTAGGTAGCTTAGCAAAGTAATTAGCATTTCAAAAGAAAATCCCCAGTGGACGTCAACAACCTGACATGAACCCATTGGAGAGCATGTATGTCTGTACTAACATGAAAGCAACAAAACACTACCTCACTACTGTGAGGAAAACCTCTACAAAACAACAGTCCACTAGCAAACTTCCAAACCTAGCCGCTCACCCGGCTACTACCCTGAACCTGAGGCATTCAAAAAAGAACACCTCAGTAAGAAAATACAAGTGGCAATAGAATTCAATCAATAGACAACAAAATGTCAAAAGGGTTACCAACCCATAACTAGATGATTATAAGGAATCATCAACATTTTAGCCCAAGGAAAAAGGGAAGAAGGAAATCACAAAGGTAAAACATTCCAAGTTGCACCAAGTGCTATAAGGATCAAAGCTTAAATAACATAAGCATAAATACGTGCATATATGAAAGAAAATAATAGGTCAATTCACCATTAGAGAGCAAAAACATCGACAAAATCTGGCACAAGCAGTGGAAGGGACCTACCCAACACACCAATAGTAAAGCTTTATTGGGCCCAAGAAAAGGTGATCTCATGACTCGACACACCCAAAACCGGGGAAAAACCGGTACCTGCGATAGAAGGGACCTACCCAACACACCAGCAGTCGCAACACACGGTGGAAGGGACCTTCCCAACACACTAGAAGCCACTAACCCATATAGGGTAAAGATAAACAAAACCGGGCACCAAAGGCCCTAACATCCATACACTAGTAACACATCAACCAACATCTGGTTTATTCTGCTAAAATGAGGAAGAAAACCCCAAATTCACCCTGAGGTCCATTCCCAAGGAATCAGACAAGAATAGGCAAAAAACTTCTAAATCTAAGGAAAAGCGTTGAGTAAACTCGACGTCGCATCGAGTGCAGTCAATGCACTCGATGCAATCCAGCTAAACTCAGCGAAAACCAAACCACTCAACGCCGCGTTGAGTCCACTCAATGCTGTCGATGCCTTTTAACTTAGACTCAGAATTCCTACATGGCGAGGCTTCACTCAATGCCGCGTTGAGTATAATACCACTCACTCAACTCTTTCTTACTTAGACAACAAATTAAGCGATGGCATTGAGTGTCTTCAACACACTCAACGCCATGTTGAGTGAAGTCAGCTCACTCAATGCTTTTACACTTAGCTGCTCAGACACTTAGCATGGCGTTGAGTGCATTCAACACACTCAACGCCGCATTGAGTGAAGTCAGATCACTCAACACTTTTACACTTAGATTAAATTCTGATTTCGTTGAGTGTCTTAAACTCACTCAACGCCGCATTGAGTGTGTGCAACACACTCAACTCTTTTATACTTAGCGTTAAAATCTGATGGCGTTGAGTGTATTCAACACACTCAATGCCGAGTTGAGTGTGTACATCACACTCAACGCTTTTATACTTAGGCTAGAAACTGAATATTAGTGCTAAGGCTATACTTAACGCCTAAGATAGAAACTTGGCAGAAGTTCTATCCTATCTAAACAGAGGATATTAGACTTACAACAACCACTCATTTTTCAATAATTTAATTAATAGTATTAATAATTAATTTTTTTTTGACACTATCTAAACCTAGACCAAGAACAACTTACTGTTATGATCACGCAGGAAGAGATTTCTCCTATAATAATGCTCCCTCACAACAACCACTAGTTTGCTGCTAAGCTAAGCACTATTTGGCCTACTAGGAAAGAAACAGTAACATGAAAGCTTGGCAAGGGTGTAAATCACTACTTGCCCTAAGATTTATAGAAAACGAATTTGACAAGGAGGAGATCCTACATTAATTCAGCTTCTGTACCAGGAGGAAATCAAGAAAATGTGAAATAAAAACAAGCAAGGGGGGAAACCACCACTTGCCTCAAATCGCCGAATCCGGCCACGCAAACGCTACTCCTCAAGAATCTGTCCGCAAGATCACCTAAGCAACACTTCCTGAAACTTTTCAGGACGAAAGAGGGTCAAAATGAAATTCCTAACACCCAAAATTTCACGAAATGGGAAAATCTTACCGTAAAAACGTAGATCTAGGTAAGAGCTATCTAGATCTACCCTCCAACGATGATTTCGAGCACCAACACTCCAAAAATCGGTGGCCGAAAGCTTAGAAAAGACCGCCGCTCTCGCTCTTCTCGTAACAGCCAACGGTTTTAAGAAGAAGACGATGAATAGGGTTTGTCTATTCACAAGGCTATTTATACTTAGAAATATAAGTATTATAATAATAGTTTATTATTAAATAATGGTCCAAACGACCCAAAATTCGCGCCAACACAGATTTCTACAAAAATCACACCGTAGCTAAATACCAACACTACGAACCCAATGCCGCAGTCAAAATTAAGATTTGACGAACCAAACTCGGGCAAACACCTCCCGAAGCAAAAACACAAGCATTCCCAAAGAGGCTCCACCGAGTCACCAAAACAGACCCGACTCGCTAGGGAATCTTACAAATAGGCTAAACCCAGTCACATAAAAAAAAAATCTAAGAGCTAAAACCATGCTCTAACAATGGCATATGCCAAAAATGCGTCAACATAACGCCCTGACATCATAAACACGCCAGATAATGAATTAAACCAAATATCGAAAAATTGGGGGCGTTACATATCCACCTGTGTGAATAAAGATATTCACAACAATGGTGGAAGGTATAGTAGGGTAATGGGTGCCTTTAAGGCTCCCCATGAGGAAATTCAAATGGCCCATCCTGGACCATTTATCTTTGGTACCCCATCCCCTACTCTCAAGAACATGGCAGTAGCCTTCACTCAAGACCCCTCAGCAAAGATTCTAACCAAGGGTAAGTCTGTTAGTAGGCCTGATCTAGCTATCTCTGATGCCATAAATAACATGTCATCTGCAAAGAAGAATATTATAAATGGTTGTCAGATCAAGCCTAGAAAGACTGCTGAAAGGCTCACCATCAGTTAGATCCTTGCTGAAAGGAACTTGAAGAAGGTTGTTGTACCTCTTCCTTCTATTCAGTCAACAGTTAACCAAACTGCAGGACCAACACATAAAAGAAGATACAACATTCATACGTGTTGGTGTTGTGGAAAAGTGGGGGCATTTTGCCCTAAATTGCTGGCACAATCCATCTGTGCCTAGAGCAAAAGTTAGTCTTCCTGCCGAATAATCTATAGGAAGACAAGGTCATTTTGAGGCTAACAGGAACTTAGGACCCAATACCTATTGGGGTCCTAAGGTAAGGTAAACTCTATTTTGCAGGATAGTCCAAGTGCTCATACGCCTATGTGGTACTTGGATAGAGGTTGTTCTAGGAATAAGACTAGAACAAAGAGCCAACTAATGGATCATACTCTAGTAAAAGATGGATCCAAAGTAAGCCTTGATGGGTCATACAGAGGATGATCCATACTTAGGACTGGAACAAGGAAGTTATCTCAAGGTTCATACTATAGTGAGTTATGGACCTAAGATATGCAGTTGAGAAGTTGAAGATGGATAACTTGACCATCAAGTTCCTCCTACTGCATAAGATGAAAATGATCTTGTGAGCTCTCCTAAAGAGGGAAATACTACACAGGAAATGGATGAAGACCAGGTGGATCCATCCATTAAAGTTCAAGATGTCTGAGTGATGGGACATATTATTGCTGCCACTTCAGCAGATCAGTGAGGAGAAGAACTAGAAGGCTGTACTCATCACTGAGGAAATCACTAGAAGTAGCTCTTCTGAGAGCAGCAAGGAAGGGGCACATAATGCTCAGCAAAAAAGACTCTCACATTGTATCCTCAGCTATACGACTCTTCTAAGGAAAAATGAAGAGAAATATATGCTCAGGGTTCAGTATCATCTAAACCTACAGCAAGGGCTATCCATGTAAGTGGATACTAATCAGAAAACAATCTAGCCGAGGTAGCAAAAATGGCAACTAAAAGTAAGGTTGTACAAGGTTTTTGCAAACACTAAGGGAAAGCTAGTACAGTCTGGTAAGCTGGAAAGCTTAAGTATTACATAGAGAATTGGAGTTAGAGAATCTCCTGCACTAAATAGATCATCAATACTATTGAAGTTCAGCAATATCTCTAGGGACAATTCTAAGATTGAGGTGGATATTCCAACAAATCTCCCTGCTTAAGATAATAAGAGTGTCATTGAAATGACTATAGATGCTTTAAAGAATAGTGATCCATCTATATGAAGAGATAAATCAGGTGAAGATCTCCCTGTCCTATTTGAAGAGTCACCCTTACCGAAGAAGTCATAAAGTGGGAGGAGGCAATTGGAGATGGCCATGATCAAAGGGGAGTATGTTGTACAAGCAAAGATGCTTTCCAAAGGAGACATGTATGATCCTCAACCCAAAAAACATATTTCTCTAACATAATATGTTATTGTTATAGCATGGCTGGGCATGTCAGTGCTGGCTGCCCAGTAAAATAAAAGGAGAATAGGTTAAAAGAAGCACCTCCACCACAGGGTGCAAGGAAGATAGGATAAGCAAGGATGGAACCTGTAAAATCCTAGGAAAAAGACTGACTACTTGGAGCAGCAAGAAACAAACCAGTCTTGCAATCTCAACTCCAGAATCAGAGTATATATCTGCAGGGAGTGCCGTGCACAGTTGCTGTGAATCCAACATCAGGTCCTGGTTTAGTACATTAAGATAAGTAACATTATCATATAATGTAAGTCAACTAGTTAAATCCTCATTGCTAGGAATCATGTCTCTCATAGCAGGACTATGCATAAGGATTAGGTATCATTCTATTAGGGGGAATGTGAAGAAGGTAGAAATAAGTCTTGAGTTTGTCTCCACAAACAAGCAAGTGGCAGATATCTTTGCTAAGCCACTAGATGAAGTCGAGTTCAACACCTTCAAGTTGGGTATGTTGAACTTGGTATAGCTTCAGTTGCTCCATGTTATATTTCTATTGCAGAACTCACCTCTCCTACAGGTAGATAAGTCTGAAATTTGATATCAAGACTCTCATGTAATATCAAGTGGTATCAAGAATAAGATGGACTCAATTGTCCAGTAAAGGGAATTACAGCAGATGCTCCAGTTGAGGGGAATCAAGTCAATATGATCTTGAAGTGGGTGGAGCAAATTCAGAAGTTACAGGAACTAGTTCAGCTTCCTGTTAAGTAGCAGCCAACAACTGAAGTGGATAAAAAATCATCAAAACTAATCAGCAGGTTCTCCGAACTATGCATAGTTTGAGGGGGAGATCAACCCTAGTGGATGGCTGCTGCTAAGCTGTCACTACTGTTGTTGCAAGGATATACTTCTACATGGCAAGAGGAAAAGCCAGCACCTCCCTTACTACAGTTGTATTCTGCAGAAGCTTTACATGATATAGGAGTGGCATTAGCTCAAGTGGCTGTAGTGATGTGTTGTATCAATATATCAACACAAAAGGTATGACTCCTAGTCAAATAGTTTGTTCAGTAAGATAATTTCTCAAGTGGTATGAATATTGGATTTTATTAAGTGGTATAACATTAAGAGTTAATCTCTCCCTTGATGCTTTCATCTCCCTCTTTAGAAATGTTTTCTGAAGAAGCCAGAAAAGGGGAGAGGTAGGAAATACCTTAAACCCTAAAGGGGGAGGTGTAGATGATCTGTTAAGATCCTACAGGGAGAGATATGCAATATCCTAAACCCTAAAGGGGAGATGGTGGACATTACATGCCCAGGGGGAGATATAGAATACTGAGAAGTGAATATTACATGGAAAAATTCAAGTAATATGAAGAGAGCAATGTTGAGCCATTGCATGTTATGTTTTCACCCTCAAGTGGCTTGAGGAAAGTTCTCTGCTTAAATGTTAAGTTATGAGAAAAGCTATAAGATGCTTTGATTTTTCAAGTGGTGTAGGAAAGCTTACAGTTGCTTTTAAATTTATATGCCTTATAGGTAAATGCTTCTTAGTATTGCTGGGTGTTCTACCTTCTTCAAATAGGGGGAGATTATTGGGAATATTGCCCTCAATGTTCCCTAGATTTGATTTGAAGAAGCATCACCATCAACACTAAGAGCATAGATATATTTGATGTTGTTTAAGCTCATCATGTGCAGGATGTTCCTTGGAACCAGGTTAGACAGGTTGTCTAAGTGATGGTAATAGGTGGTCACAAGGTAGGTAGGTGGAGAGACAGAAAATCTATCTAAGTCCACATACATTGAGTGAGGACAGCTCACTCAATGGCAAATGCAAAGAAATGTGGTTGTCCACAGGAGTTGAGTGGCGTAAGCTTACTCAATGCCAGATGCAAAGAAATGTGGTCAAGTCCACAGGCGTTGAGTGAATCAAGCTCACTCAACGCCAGATGCAAAGAAATGTGGTTAAGTCCACAGGCATTGAGTGAAGCAAGCTCACTCAATGCTAGATGCAAAAAAGCATTGAGAGAAGATAAGCCAGTCAAAGTATGACTATTTGCAAAGCAGAAATATGGCTAAGTCCACATGCATTGAGTGAAGGCAGTTCACTCAACGCCATACAACAAAAAGTGCGGAGTAAAGCTCAGATAGTCAAAGCTTTATCTTTGATAGTAATGAAATCTTGTTAAGTCTAGAAGCATAGAGTAATGAAGGCTCACTCGACGGCTAAGAAGTTAAGACTACAATAGTTTAGATGGCGTTGAGTGATGAAGGCACACTTAACGCACTCAACGCCTAAGCTGATAGAAAACCTGTCCAAGTACTGAAGCGTTGAGTGAAGGCTATTCACTCAACGCCTCATCAAGATAATAGGCTAAAACAAAAAGCGTTGAGTGAAGAAGCTACACTCAACGCTTTCATTCAGGAATGCGACTAAGGGTTTTGGTGTTGAGTGATGAAGGCTTTCTCAATGCTTAGTGATAGAAACTATCTAAGTACTTTGGCGTTGAGTGATGAAGGCTCACTCAACATCTACTAGTACAGAAAGATTGACCAAGGCAAAAAGCATTGAGTGATGAAGGCTCACTCAACGCACTTAATGCCTGAGATGCAGAAAGATTGGCCAAGGCAAAAAGCATTGAGTGATGAAGGCTCACTCAACGCTCTCAATGCCTGAGATGCAAAAAGATTGACTAAGGCCAAAAGCGTCGAGTGAAGCTTGTTCACTCAACGCTCTCAATGCCTGAGTAAGACATAAATTTATCTAAGTGTTTTGGCATTGAGTGAAGTTTGTTCACTCAACGCCTATACTAAAGAGCTTGAATTTGACTAAGTCCATAGATGCCAATGTCAACAAAATTGAAAATGTTGCAGGATGGCTACAGTACGTGACAAACGGAACCACATGCCTACTATACGACTTTTTGTTATTAAAGTAAAGTTGCAGCTATCAATTTCAGTGGGGCCCACTAGTTTAAATAGCCATTGATCGGCGTAATAGAAAAGGCAGAGATCAGATCGAAGAAATTAGCTTTTGGAAAACATGCTGGACATTATCTTCTTCCTCGGCCATTTTTGTAGAGCTTTGAAAAATAAGTTCTAGCCACCTGATCTGAAAGTTCTAGAGTTAGTTGTTGACATCCTTGCCATCAATAGTAAGTTCAGAGACATCTCTCTGAAAAAGAAGAAGTATCAAGGTCTAACCTAACTGAAGCTGATCTGAAAGCTGATACAAGTTAGTTATAATAATCTTCACCTGCTATAACAAGTTTAGAAGTTATTTCTGAGGTAAAATAAGAAGCAGCAAGGTTTTACCCTAGCTGCAGGAACTGGAATCAAATAGAAGTTAGCTGTTGACATCTTCACCATCAACAACAAGATAAGAGTAATTTCTGAGAGAGAAAAAGGTAGCAGCAAAGGGCTAACCCTTGCTATAGTAGAGCTAGTCTGATAACTTCAGACAAGACAGATTAGTGACTTCTCAGCTAAACCAAGCCTAATACTGAAGATCAACTTCTGGAGCTAAGAAGAAGATAGGACTAAGCTTATGGTTCAGTCCAAGAAGGAAAGGAGAAGCAGATAAGAGTTCTGCAGGTTACTTTCAGCACAAGCATCTGTTTATTGAAGATCTACTCTTGTTGCTGTGAAGAAGATAGGGTTGAGACTTTCTCAATTTAGGAAGCAGATGGCTCAGGGACTCTTTCCCTAGAGTCAAAGTTGGACTGAGTTCACTCAGTACAGGAAGATAGACTCATAGATCATATCTCTATAGTCATATTTCACCAACCCATTTTCATCCAGTAGGATCCTTTTGGATCCGAGCTGTAAGCCTGAAATTATAAAGGCTGAGTGGTAGGATTCTGTTGAGAATCTGAGGTAGGGCTTGGCCTGAGAGTAGGATCAAGTTTGGATTTGAGGTAGGGATTTTGAGCCAGAGGTAAGAGAGTCATTCTCTCTGAGTTATAAGGAACTTGTCCCTGAGTTGTAGGATCCTTTGGATCCGAGGTAGGGAATTTGTGCCTGAGCTGTAGGAGAGTCATTCTCTATGAGGTAGGGCTGTCCTCTAAGCCTTAGTTGTAGGGCCTTTGGGCCTGAGGTAGGTGATCTTTGGATCACTGAGTTGTAAGGCTGTTCCTGAGCTGTAGGTCTTGGAAGAGACTGAGTGGTCCAGTGGGATCATGTTGTAAGATCTTAGGAGCAAAGATTAGAGAAGTGCCTTGTCTAATAAGCTGTTAGAAAGGTGGGAAGGAAAGTGGATGTACCCATAATCTGGGGAACCACTATAAAACTTGTGTGTTGTGTTGTGTTCTTGAAAGCAAGCTAACTAAGCTAACTCAACACACCTAAAACATAAAGAAAATTAAAGATAGTCACAAGAGAATAAGAAACCTATTCATCCACCCTCTAGGTGATTTTGCTATCCTTGAAATTAAAGACTTTCACTGAAAATATTCTTAAGTCAAATTCGTCATCTATATATACTCGACGAATCTATCAAAACTTCAAAGCAGTTTCTGACGAATTCGTCGAGTCCAACTTGACAAATTTGCCGAGTATCATTGGCAAGTTTATTTGAACATTCTAAGTCAAGGCATTGCATTCATCGAGTATCACTCTATGCTTCATCGAAAGGCATCGTGATCACTTGACTCTTCTCGACAAATCCCACTTGCCGAAATTATTCTAAGTATAAGCATCGTATTCGTCAAGTATCACTCGATGCTTCGTAGAAAGGCATCCTGATCACTCGTCGCTTCTCAACAAATCCCACTGGACGAAAACATTCTAAGTAAAAGCGTCGTATTCGTCTAGTATCACTCGATGCTTTGTCAAAAGGCGTCATGATCACTCGACGCTTCTCGACGAATCCCACTGGCCGAAAACATTCTAAGTACACGCGTCGTATTTGTCGAGTATCACTCGATGCGTTGTCGAAAGGCATCATGATCACTTGACATTTCTTGATGAATCCCACTGGCCGAAAACATTCTAAGTACAAGCGTTGTATTCGTCGAATATCACTCAACTCTTCGTCGAAAGGCATCATGATCACTCAATGACTTTTGAATCCAGAATTATTCTAAGTCAAATTCCTCTTATGCGTCAAGTATCACTCGATGCCTGCCCACCAGTCGACACACTCGACACTTCATCTAGTCCAGTCGACGCACTCAATGCCTGTTACCAGTGCATCCCGAGCCTGAGTCAACTTTCTTGACTCAAAATAAGTGTGATGGGTCTAAAACAAATTGGGACATTACACCACTCTTCGACCTCCCTCTGGCAATCCGACACATGTTCAGCTATCTCCACGCGATAACTCACTATCTCCATACGGTAGTCTAATGAACGATTTGTTGAAATGCATTGAGTGGTATCACTGTGCAATATCTCACTATCGCCATACGATAGTATACTCAACGATTCATTGAGTGCATCAAGTGCGTTGAGTGCTATCGCTAACAATAATCACTATCACTAGGCAATAACTACCCGTGAGATCTGTTTTCCAATTTTGGGGGGTGTTACACTATGTTCCTTTGAAGAATGGACCTAAGGTCTATTTTGGAGGCTCAGACATGAGAGTCACCAAAGGATATGGTATGATCTCTAATGGCATAATCTCTATCATAAGGGTAGCTTATGTTGAAGGGTTGCAACACAAACTTGTAAGCATAAGTCAATTATGCGACTTAGGTTATGTCACTAAATTCCACAATGATAAGTGTTCGATTAAGAAATCAAGTGACTTAAAGGTTGTCCTCTCAGGCTCTAGGAGTGGAAATGTTTATTGTTTGGATTTCTTTTGAAATTATTCCTCTACTCCGATGTATCTTGTAGCTAAAGAGAATGAGTCCCTTTGTGTTCAATGACACACGAGACTTGCTCATATTAACCACCAGACAATTAGCAAATTAATTTCAGAAAACATAGTTAGAGATTCCCCTAAGTTAAATTGTGTTAAAAGGGTCTTTGTCATGCATGTTAAATGGGAAAGCAAACAAGGATCTCTTTTAAGAGCATTGGCTCCAAAGACTCAATAAGATGTCTTTATCTGTTGCATACAGACTTGTTTAGTCATTTTCCAATTCAGAGCTTAGGAGGGAAGCAATATACCTTTGTGATTGTTGATGATCACTCAAGGTTTACACGGGTATTCTTCCTTAGGAAGAAGTATGATACCTTGGATGTCTTCATGAATTTTGTCAAGGCAGTCCAGAATGAGATGAACTGCATATTGTTCAAATTGAGAAGTGATCATGATATAGAATTTCAATCTGGGGACATGACAAAGTTCTGTGAAGAACTTGGTATCACCTAGGAATTCTCTTCTCCTAGAACCCGACAATAAAATAGGGTGGCTGAGCGAAAGAATAGGACTTTGATTGAGGTTGGTGGAACCATGATCAGTTATTCCTTATTTTTGGGCTGAGGCAATCAATACTGCATGTTATGTTTTGAATAGGGCTTCAATTAACAAAGTCCATGGTAAGACACCCCATGAACTCATAAAGTGCAAAAAATCAATTATTTCATATTTTGGAATCTTTGGGTGTACATGTTTCATTTTAAATAATGGAAAATCGCATTTGACTAAGTTTGCTAAAAAATGCTCTGTGAGAATACTTGTTAGATATAGCTTCCAGAGTAGAGCATATAGGGTATTCAACAAGAAGACCCAAGTTATAGGAGAATCTATGCATGTTATTTTTGATGAGACTAACCTCTATACAAAGGCTCGTCCAGTGTGCCTAATGATGCAGGTTTAGTGCCAACCATAAAAGATTTGTCCATTCAATACAAGCCTAGTTCAAGCATGAGTACCTCTGAAATTGATGTGCTCTATGAGGAAATACAGCTAGCTAAAATAATTTCTGAAGAACAGCAAGGTGCTTATAGATTGCCTGCTGCAACCAAGCATATGGGAGATCATCCCAGAACTCTCATTATTGGAGATGCAAGCTAGGGTGTCACTACTAGAAGCATATTTCATAATGAAGCTCTCTTCTTGAGCTTCTTGTCCCAGGTGGAGCCCAAGAAGTTTGATGATGCAAATAAGGATCCATTTAGATCAATGCAAGAAGAACTCCAACAATTTAAGAGATGCAAGGTCTGGAAGTTGGTGTCAAAGCCACAAGGACACAACATTATTGGCACCAAATGGATTTTCAAGAACAAGATGGATGAACATGGAGTGATAGTAAAGAACAAGGCCAAAATAGTTTCTAAGGGATACAAACAAGATGATGGAATTGCCTTTTACCAAACCTTTTCCCTAGTAGCAAGACTGGAGGCTATAAGGATATTCCTAGCTTATGCAACATTCAAAGGGTTCAAAGTCTACCAAATGGATGTAAAATCTGCCTTCCTCAATGGTAATCTGAAGGAAGAGGTATATGTGGAGCAACCCTCAGATTTTGTGCACCCAACTCTAACATCTCATGTTTATTTTCTTAAAAAAAGCTTTGTATGGGTTGAAACAGGGCCCTAGTTCTTGGTAAGAAACCCTATCTACCTTTCTCATTATGCACAAGTTCTTAAGGGGAAGATAGATAACACAGTATTCCTAAGGGAATCAAAGTTCAAATGTCTCTTAGTCTAAATTTATGTTGATGACATAATGTGTGGGTCTACTGATGATAACCTTTACAAAAGGTTTACCAACCTTATGTAAGAGGAGTTTGAAATAAGCAGTATGGGGGAGCTCAAGTATTTTCTAGGTCTCCAAGTGAAATAGTCTGATGAAGGGATATTCATCTCTCAGACCAAGTACACTAGAGAACTTATTAAGAAGTTTGGGTTGGAATCAACATCCACCATGAAAACTCATGTAGGGTCAAATGTATCCCTGGATAAGGATGAGAAAGAGAAAACTTTTGATGAATCTATATACAGGTGTATCATTGGATCCTTATTATATTTAACTACTAGTATAACTGACATTATGTATACAACATGTGTTTGTGCTAGGTACCAGACATGCCCTAAGGAATCTCATTACATAACTGCAAAGTGAATTTTGAGATACCTCAAGGGCAACCAATATCTTGGCATATGATACCCTAGTAATAATGATTTTGAACTAACTGGTTATTCATATGCAAATTTTGTAGGATGCAAAAAGAGATAGGAAAAGTACAAGTGGTACTTATCAATTCTTAGGATGGAGATTGATCTCCTGGAGCAGAAAGAAGCAGACCCGCATGTCCATATCCACTGCCGAGTCTTAATACATTTCTGCAGACAGCTGTTGTGCCCAATTACTATGGATTCAACATCAACTTAAGGACTATAACCTCAAGGTGAGTAAAACCCCCTTATTGTGACTCATCCAGTTTTATTTCTATTGCTAAGAATCACGTCTCACATAGCAGGACTAAGCACATAAAAATATGATATCATTTCATTAGAGAACATATTGAGTGTGAAGATATCTGTCTTTTATTTATCCCAACTGACAAGCAAGTAGCATATATCTTTACAAAGTCACTGAATGAGGCTAAGTTTTCTTTATTTAAAATTGAGCTAGGTATGTTACATATGGAATAGTTTATCCCTCATCATTTCTGGTCTCAGTTATAAATTTCTATGATATTATTTACCATTATCTAACTAGGTGACAATATCTAGCTAAGAAATATAGCTAAGGAAATCCAGTTGAGAAATCTAGCTAAGCAAGCTCAGTTATTTGGTGAAAAACACTGAGAAAACACAGCGATATTCAGATATGTCATTATTCATATTAATAACCACTGAGACAATGCTCATCGGTATAAATCCTAGTCTCAACGATATTGCTGAGACGAGTTATTATGGGCTACAGATGATCTATCTCAGTCATTGGTTCTATTTTTTTGTTCACCCAATAGCATATCAGTTCAAAACCCAATTATTTCAATTAAATAAATATATAATTATCAATCTATCTAGGGGTCGAAACCCTAAACCCTAGGTAAACTAAGGACTTAAACCATAAGCCCTAGAAGGCCATCAAAACCCCTCCGTCTTTCTCAACGACTCAACCACAAGGATTTCAACTACAATGCCGCCAAAATCAGCAAACACTCTTCTCGAAGGATATGAATTAGTTAGAGATGGTTTTTAGTTTGCCACAATAGAGATTAGAGAAGTTATTAGTATGTTGGAAGTCGTCGGGCTTGACTTCATTCTGTCAGAACCAACTCCAATTCTGAAAGATGAAGTTTTGGAGTTGTATTCTAACGTAAAGTCCTCTTCATCAGGTCATTCAATTAAGAGAAAAGTAGGGGGAGTTAAGATCAAAATAAACCCAAGAAGGCTTGTCAAAGTCCTGAAATTTTCCTCTACAAACATTGAAGAGAACTAAGATATATCCACCAATGAAATTGACCAAGCTTTGGAATGGTGTGGTCATAGTGGCATAAGGTATGGTTCCCTGAAAAAGAAAATCTTTAACTAAAAAGGAAAATTGCTTGTTGATATCATTGGGAAGGCCATCCTATGCAAACCAGGCTCCCGTGACAACATATCAAAAACCATGTTTGAGCTAGTAACAAGAGTGATTCTATAGAAGAAAACCAACTGCGAAGTTGTAATTTATCAGAAGATCATTGAGTGCCTAAAAGCTCCAAACATAGGAAGAATTCTGTCCCTATATCTGATTAATGCTTACCCTGAGCATTTATCCAAAGGAAAAGGGGTTCAGATCTATTACATGGAAATAATGGATATCAAGACATTGGAAAGATTTAATAGGGCATTGCCCTCCAGTCAAGTAGTTCAGTCTAAGAACATACCAAAGGTCAACGAAAATAAGAAGATTGTAGTGGACTCCTCTGAATAAGAGAATTAGGGTCAAAGCACACCAATTCATAATCCTGACCTTTCCTCATCTAGTGAAGAAACAACTACTATTCAGGACCTAAGTATTCAAGTGGATGTAGATTCAGCTCAAGTTCCTACAGAAAGGGAGAAAAATGCATTTGAAATGGATGTTTAGTTAGATCCAAATGGTATAGACAAGATTGAAGCCCCAACCGAGGGGGAGCTAGTGTAGTCAATTGTTAATCTACAAGGAGAGATTGACCATTTCTAGAGAATCTGCGGGACAGAATAATTTCAATTTCATATGTTTCTCAGAAGAGAAGTGAGGCAGAGCTAATGGCTCTAGATCAGTCTAATGTTCTAATTGAGGGGGGGGGGGCATGAGTAATTGGATGAAGGTTCTATAGATATTGATCTCAATAAGTTTCTTGAGATTGATGATCAGGTAGAGGGGGAGACTCATACTAAGATCCTAGGTCATGTAGATGCTTTACCTCCCCCAAGTGGCTGAGACATCTATTCAAATTGAACTGGATGGTCAAGAGGACCAAGAAACAAGGGTAAATCCTGCTGTGATTCTACCACCAAAGATGCCCCAACATCTATCCTCTACCAGCAGTACTGAAAGCTCCATCATAGCTTCAGTCAAAGCTCTACTAGATGAGCAAGAAAAAACACTAAAAACCTATATTGATGAGTATATCAAAGGATAGAAGCTGAGATCATGTCATAAGTACGAATAGTCAAAACTGAGATAATACATGATCTTAAGGTTTTGAAGGATGATACTACACACATCAACAATGAGATCACCAGATGGTTTGACTTGGCTGCAATCATAGTCAAACAAAATGTCAACATTATGAAATCAATGGATGATAACCTTAAGGATACTGCTAGAGATATTGCTAGTGTGAAGAACTGGGTTAGTCTGACTAAGGATGTAATTAGGGATGAAGTTGATCATATTCAACGGTACATATACTTTACTTAAGGACAAGCTATGGGAAGAGAAATTCAGAATAAAGAGGCCATTCTAGATGAACTTGAAAATGTTTTCAAGACAATATCTAGTAAGGTTGAAGCCAACACCCTCCATCTACCCGACAGATTTAATGAAGAAGCAAGAAAGAGGGAGAAGTTAAATACTGAGCTAGCCCTAAAGGTCCTTCAAGGCACAAGAATTATTCTAAATCTGCCCCTATTGGACAACAACAGACCTGAACATTTTGATTTCCAAGCACAAGAAAGAGTTGCTTAAGATGCTCAGATGGTTGCTAGGAGGAAAAGAGATGACATCATGCTTCATGAAGAATTCATTATTGAAGTTGGTGACCGGGAGGTCTGGCGGTCTGTCTTGGCGGATTGAAGACCGCGGCTTGGCGATTTTCCTTCAGCGGTTTGGTTGCTGTGCTGTTACTGTCTAGAGTCCGAGCGGTCTAGCGGTCTCCCATGGCGATCTCTCCTTCCTCTCTGGTGGTAGCCGAGTGGTTAGCCCTTCCGTCTAACCGCATGGATTGTGCGAGTTGTTTCTGTATAGACCGCTTAGTCCTGTAATTTTTTAGTCCCACATCTCTTATTTGTATTCTCTCTTCTCTCCTCTATTCTATAAAAGGGAGGCCATACCTTTGTAATAGATACCTTTTTCAGATAATAAAACTTCGGTTATACCTCTTCCGACTTATTTTTTGTTCATTTCTTACATGGTATCAGATGACTCGATCTTCTCCTCCTGATTCTGTGTGCCTTCTCTGTCCGCGTGACCTGTCCGCGCGGCTTGATTCTTCTTCTCGTGACCTGGTCTCGCGACTTGTTTCTTACGTCGGCTTGCGCCCTGTTCGCGCGGCTTCTTTCTCTTCTTATCGTTGCCCTTTGTGTACGCGACCTCTTCTCTCTCCGCGACCTCTCCTTTAGTCGTCGCAACCTGTTGCCGCGACCTATTTGCCTTGTTCGCCTTATTTGTGTCCCGCGGTATTATCTCTAACCGCGCGGTCTTCTCTTTCTTCTGTTCGCGCGGGATGCCTTCTAGCCGCACGACTTCTTCCCCTCTGCTTGATTCTGCGGCTTGGTCGTGTATTTTCTTGCTGCTGGTGGCTGTCATCGTGACCGCCGTAGATCTCCTTCTTCTAATCGCTGCGATTTCTCCTTGTTCGTGCGGTTTGTTTCATAACCGCACGATTTGATTCCTAACAGCGCGACTTACCATAGTTTTCTCCTATTGCTCTTTCTGATGCTTCTACTGCTACCACTCCTGTCGCCAATCCGGCTCCACCTCTTCCCCCTACTCCTTCCGGGAACCTTAGCACCGTTTCAAAACTTGTCGGCTCCAACTACCCGGATTGGAGCGTCTCCTTCATCTTTCTCCTTCGCTCGCAACGTAAATGCCACCATCTCGTCGATGACCCTCCTCCCACCACTTCACCTCTCTTTGATGACTGGGATGTGAGTGACGCCCTTGTGCATACTTGGCTCGCTAACAACCTCTCCGATGAATGCCTCCCCGTCATCCGTCATGATGAGACGGTCAAGGACGCTTGGCTTCATCTTGTCGCTCTGTACTCAAAGGGGGCTCAGACGTCCCGCATCTATACATTGTATGCAGACCTCTTTGCCCATCCTACATTGTCTCCTGCTGCTGTCTACCAACAGGTTCAGGCTCTTGGGGCTGAGATTCTTCAGAATTGCCCCTTTTCTGCAGATTTGGCTCAACAACACAAGCATTTTTAGGAGCTTCTTGTTGTGTGTTATCTGCTACGGCTTCCTGATACTTATGATATGATCCACCATCAAATTCTGGGTGAGGCAGAATCCCCTACCTTAGATGCCACCGCTGCCCGCATCACTGCTGTCACCTCCCTCCTTCAGCGTCTGCTTCTTCCCGCTCCTTCTCCACCGGACAACTATGCTCACCAAACTCAATAGAGTGGATCTGGTAGCCAAGGTCACCAGCTTGGCGGACGTGCTCCTTCCCGCTACCTCTGCTCTCACTGTGGTCGCACCGGACATACTGTGGAACGCTGTTGGACGAAGTATCCCCATCTTCGACCCTCAGGTGACTCTTCTGCCTCCTCTTCCAAGCCGTCTGCCTCCGTGGTCACATCATCAGGTAGTGCCCACGTGGTGACCCAAGGTAAATGGCTTATCGACTCTGGTGAGACTAATCACATGACGGGCAATCCTCAGTGCTTCTCTCTACTCGAACAGCATGATCGGTTGCCTCCTGTCCTCGTTATAGACGGTTCTCCCTCCCCGGTTCATGGGTTGGGAGTGGTTCATGTTACTCCGTCTCTTCACCAAGCGGACACTCTCTATGTGCCAAAATTTCCGTGCAATTTATTGTCGGTTACCTCTTTATGCAAGCAGCTTCAGTGCTCTATGACGTTTACTCCGACTTCTTGTTCTTTTTAGGATCCAAGCTCCCAACGGACGATTGCTACTGGGATTGAGAGCGGCGTCCTCTACTTCCTCGACAATGTTTCTGCCTTGTCCTCCTTCTCCTCTTCTTCTACGGATCTTCTCCAGTGGAATCTCCGCCTCGGTCATTCTCCTCTGCGACTTCTACATCAGCTTCTGCCCCACCTCCCTCCTTCCAGTACTCCTCTCAACTGTGACGCTTGTCAGCTTGGCAAGCATCACCGTTCCTCCTTCACGCCGAAGCAAGGTCGGAGCTCTACCCGTCCATTTGATCTAGTCCACTCTGATGTCTGGGGCCCTGCTCCTACCCTCACCATTGGTCGGGGTAGTTCTTATTTTGTAACTTTTATTAATGATTTTTTTAGATGTACTTGGGTGGATATCTTACGAGATCGCTCTGAACTTTTGGATGTATGGATATCTTTTTATCAATTAATTAAAACTTAGTTTGGTATTTGTATTAAAACTTTTTGCTCAAACAATGCTAACGAGTATCTGAGTCATGCGTTTACATCTTTTTGTGTGCAACATGACATTATTCACCAGACTAGCTGTGTTTATACCTCCCAGCAAAATGGGGTGGCGGAACGCAAAAACCGTCATCTCCTCGATGTCGCTCGTACCTTGATGACCCAGATGCATGTTCCTCGCTCCTATTTGGGCTATGCTGTTCTCCTTGCCTGCTACCTCATCAATCACATTTCCTCCACGGTTCTCCATGGGAAAACCCCATTCTCCATTCTGTATCCGGTCAAGGAGCCCTTCCCCCTCCCTCTCCGAATCTTTGGGTGCACTACCTTTGTGCATGAACCATCTTCCACCCGAGATAAGCTCTCCCCTCGCTCCACCAAATGTGTCTTTCTGGGGTACTCCCCAACTCAAAAAGGCTATTGTTGCTTTGACCCCATTCTTCATAAGCAGTTCGTCTCTGCTGATGTCACCTTCTTCGAGAATGCCTCCTACTTCTCTGCTGAATCCTCTCCTCTCCCTCCAGCTTCTAATACTCCTACTGTTCTCTTTGTTCCCTCGTATCCAACTATGATTTCTACCCCTACTCCGTCTCCATCCACTCCTCTCCCTCTGCCGCTTTCTCCCTCTTCTCTTCCACCGTCTCCCTCATCTCCGCGATCGTCACTCTCTACTCCGAGGCCAGCCCTCTCTGCCACGGATGCTCTGGATGCCGAGGGACCTGCCGACCTGGATCTTCCTGTAGCTCTTCGTAAAGGGATGCAGACGTGTACTCTACACCCCCTTGATGCTGTTGTTTCATATTATTTCCTTACCTCTTCTCGTAGGGCCTTTGCTCTAGCTATCTCTGCCACTGCCACACCCTGTTCCTACCAGGAGGCCCTTGCTATTCCTCATTGGAAGATGGCCATGGATGAGGAAATGGCGACCCTAACTGAGCGGGGTACCTGGACTCTTGTTCCTCCTCCCTTCGGTACTGATGTTGTTGGCTGTTGCTGGGTCTTTGTGGTCAAATTTTGCCCGGACGGCACTGTGGATCGTTATAAGGCCCGCCTTGTTGCTAAGGGCTTTAATCATACCTATGGGGTTGATTACTTTGCACCTTCTCTCCCGTGGCTCGTCTCAGCACTATCCGGGTCCTACTCTCTGTGGCCGTCAATTGAGATTGGCCGATTTCTAGGCTGGATGTCAAGAATGCCTTCCTTTATGGTGATCTTCAGGAGGTCGTCTACATGGAGCAACCTCCTGGGTATGTTGCTCAGGGGGAGACACGGGTATGCCGGCTGAAGAAGGCCATCTATGGCCTTAAGCAGAGCCCTCGAGCTTGGTTTGAAAAGTTCACCGGCATCATGGCGGCCGTTTGTTTTACGCGAAGCTCTGCCAATCACTCGCTATTCATTCGCAAAACCTCCTCGGGACTGGTGGTTCTTGCTGTGTACGTCGATGATATTCTTCTCACTGGAAATGACCAGGAAGGGGTTGCCTTGACAAAGCGGCATCTTCGTCAATATCTGGTCACGAAAGATATGGGCTCTCCGAAGTACTTTCTGGGGATTGAAATCTCTCGGAAGCCAAACTCCTTAGTCCTCTCCCAACGTAAGTATGCTCTTGATCTATTAAAAGAGGCAGGATTGACTGGAGCAAAACCTGCTCGATGCCCCATGACAACTGGAGAAGACAAAACCTGGACAGATGATTCGCCTCCTCTTTCAGATATTACACGATACAGGCATTTGGTTGGTAAGCTCATATATCTCACAGTGACCAGACCCGACATTTCCTATGCTGTGGGCAAGGTGAGTCAATTCATGCAAGCGCCTAGGGAGTGCCATCTACAGTCCGCCTTACGGATCTTGGAATATGTCAAAGCAGCACCTGGGAAAGGATTACTCTTTCAAAAGAATGGTCATATGAGGGTTGAAGCATACTCAGATGCGAGTTACGCTGATGACAAAGGGGATCACAAGTCAACTTCGGGTTTTTGCACCTTTGTTGGGGGAAATCTGGTGAGCTGGAAGAGCAAGAAGCAGTCTGTTGTTTCCAGATCCAGTGCAGAAGCAGAGTATCGTAGTATGGCGTCAACCACTTGTTAGTTAAAGTGGTTACGGGCTCTCATGATGGATTTAGGAGAGGTCTACAACCATCCTCTACTTATGTTCTGTGATAATAAGGCGGCCATATACATCTCCAAAAATCCGGTCTTTCATGAAAGAACCAAGCACATTGAGGTTGACTGTCATTTCATTCGTGAAGAGATTTTGAAGAAACAAATTTGCACTCCCTTCGTCACTTCTGATAAAGAGTTGGCTGACATCTTCACCAAGCCAGTATCCGTCTCGTTCTTCAAATTTGCGACAAGCTGGGCATGATCAATATATATGCTCCAGCTTGAGGGGGAGTGTTGAAGTTGGTGACCGGGCGGTCTGGCGGCCTGTCTTGGCAGATTGAAGACCGCGCAGTCTGGCAGTTTCCCTTCAGCGGTTTGGTTGCTGTGCTGTTGCTGTCTGGAGTCTGAGCAGTTTGGCGGTCTCCCATGGCGATCTCTCCTTCCTCTCTGGTTGTAGCAGAGCGGTTAGCCCTTCCATCTAACCGCGTGGCTTGTGCGGGTTGTTTTTGTATAGACCGCTTAGTCCTGTAATTTTTTAGTCCCACATCTCTTATTTGTATTCTCTCTTCTCTCCTCCATTCTATAAAAGGGAGGCCATACCTTTGTAATAGATACCTTTTTCAGATAATAAAACTTCTGTTATACCTCTTCCAGCTTGTTTTTTGTTCGTTTCTTACATTCATGGCCAAGTGAAGAGCGGATAAAGGCGATAATCTATATTATGTGTAATATTCCCCTCACTTCTAGACCCCCTTGGGTTAGGGTTAGGACTTGAGTTATGAGTAGAGGTCATGAGATGAACCTAGGTTTGCTTGAACATAGGAAATTTCTATAAGCACCCCAAAGATGCATAAGTCAACCAAGGCCAATTCACTCCAAATTGGACTCACGAACTCAAATTGGACTTTACCAATAGATCCATAACCCTAAGAGAAACCCAAATGACTCAAAAGTCATATCATAGGGTCACCAAATTGGCCAAATTGACCAAAGTACCCTTTAGATAAACTTAGGCCAATCCTTCACCATTATGTCCAGTTGGCCCCCAAAACATGAAATTGACCTCACCCATGGTCTTAGTACATCATAAGGGACCCAATTGACCCAAAAAGCCCCATCATGGGATCATCAATTTGACAAATTTGACTTAAGTTATACTGTAACGTCCCGATTTGTGTTAGACCCCTCGCACGCGTTTTTGAGTCAAGAGAGTTGACTCGGGCTCGGGGTGTAATGGTGGGCAGGATTGCACACGAGCTAGAGGGAAGCGCCGACTCGATGCTGGGTGTCATGTTGCTACCACGCGGAGGTAGCAGGATACCGCGTGGCAGTGCAGGAGTCGAGTGTTCATAACACCTCTTGACGAGCGTTGAGTGCTACCGCGCGACGGTAGTTAGTTACCGCTAGCTGCAGTGTTCATCTGGATTCGACCAGTGTCAAGTGTACTCGACAATCATCAAGATAATATCGCGCGGAGGTAGCGGGATACCGTGCTGTGGTAGTCGAACTGGGCATAGGCAAAACCCTCTGTAAGCAACTGCCTGACAGTATAAGTATTGCTGGCGGTAGCAGAGTTTCCGGTGCAGCTTCAGGAGTTGGTAGATTCTGGATTTGTTTGCCCCAGTTCATCGCCATGGGGAGCTCCAGTGTTGTTCATAAAGAAGAATGACGGGTCACTTCGGTTGTGTATAGATTACCGGGAGCTTAACCAATTGACTGTACAAAAAACACTTACCCTTTTCCCCGGATTGACGAGCTTTTCGATCAGTTGGTGGGGGCGCATTGGTTTTTCAAGTTAGATTTACAATCGGGGTACTATCAGCTGATTTTTAAAGAGGAAGATATTCAGAAGATGGCCTTTAGCACAAGGTACGGCCTGTATGAGTCCACGATGATGCCGTTTGGACTCACAAATGCCCCTACGCATTCAAGAGCTTTATGAATAGGGTGTTTGAGCCATATTTGGACATCTTTGTCATTGTCTTCATCGACAATGTGTTGGTTTATTTAAATATGGAGAAGGATCAGGCGGAGCACTTGGTCCTAGCGTTGGAGAAGTTAAGAGAGCACTCCTTGTTTGCTAATTTCAGCAAGTGTGAGTTTTAGCTTCGAGAAGTTGCCTTCTTGGGCCATGTTATTAGTGGTTTCAGATTAGTAGTAGACCTGACCAAGGTGCGTGCTGTGAAGGAGTGGTCGCCTTTGAGGTCAGTGGCCAACGTGCGAAGTTTTCTTGGACTTGTAGTGTATTATTGCAAGTTTGTGGAGGTATTTTCTTAGATCTCCCTCTCTCTCAATGCCATGACAAAGAAAGGCGTGTCATATGAGTGGACACCCCAGTGTGAGGCTGCATTCCAAGAGCTAAAGGATTGAATTACCTCAGCACCAATCATAGCCCTTCCATCTAGGAAGGATGGATTTCAGGTTTACACTGATGCGTCCTATCAAGGCATGAGAATAGTGTTGATGCAACATGGACACGTGATTACTTACGCTTCAAGACAGCTGAATAAGCATGAAATTAATTACATAGTGCATGATTTAGAATTAGGGGCAGTTGTCTTCTCCCTAAAGATTTGGAGGCACTATCTCCACGGAGTTCATTGTGAGATTTTCTTAGATCATAAGAATTTGAAATATGTTCATACTTAGAAGGATTTGAATTTGAGGCAACGACGGTGGTTGGAATTCTTGTGCGATTATGAGTTTACGTTGAACTACCACCCCGAGAAAGTGAACTACGTAGCAGATGCATTCAGTAGAAAGGTACCAGCGTCGAGCCCTGAGTATTGAATGATGTTCATGGAAATCACTTGAATGTTCGAGGAGATGGGGATTACACTAGTGTGTAAGAATCACTCTGAGGTGTATTCAGAGCACTTGGCTTCCTTGAGTAAAGTATGTGACATCCGTGAACGGATCCGGGCGGTACAAGGGAAGGATGCTGCTCTGGCCCCTGTGTTTAAGGCAATTGAGAGTGGATCTGCTTAAGAGTATACTATGAAGGAAGGCCTCATTCATTTCCGTGGCATGCTCTATATTCCCGAGGGCCGTGGAATCCGGGAAGACATCTTGAGAGAAGTTCATTGCACTAAATATTCAGTACATCCCAGTATTGCCAACATATATAATTACTTGCGAAAGACATGTTCTGGCCAGGAATGAAGACAGCTCTGAAGTATTACATTACAGATTGTGAGTCTTGTCAAAGGGTGAAGGTGGAGTGTAAGAGCTCAGGAGGATTATTGCAGTCATTACCTGTAACATCCCTGCGCCCCAAGGTGTACTCTAATTTCCACCTGGTCCAGTTCCGGTTACCGGGCTGTAGCCCAAGCACCCCAACCACTCTCCAGCCCACGAGCGGGTTATTGGTGCCTCAACCTCCCTTTAATGAGCAAAACTCTCCGGTTAAGAGGGCAGCACAGGGACTTCCCAAGAGGTCACCCATCCCAGTACTACTCCAGTGCGAGCATGCTTAACTATGGAGATTTCTAACTTCACATCACCAATTGAGAAGTCCACATACACTTTTTATTGTAACATCCTTGCGCCCCAGCATGTACTCTAATTTCCACCTGGTCCGGTTCCGGTTACCGGGCTGCAGCCCAAGCACCCCAACCCCTCTCCAGCCCACGAGCGGGTTATTGGTGGCCTCAACAATCCTTTGATGAGCGAAACTCTCCGGTTAAGCGGGAAGTACGGGGACTTCCCAGGAGGTCACCCATCCCAGTACTACTCCAACCCGAGCATGCTTAACTATGAAGTATTTCAACAACTCATCACCAATTGAGCTGCAACACCCCATTTTTCTAGAACCTGAGGCTCTGGGAGCAACCTCCCGGCAGTTGGAAGCTATCGCCCGACGGTAGGCTTGTTTCGATGAGAGCTTTGAGACGAAGGCGTCAAGATGAAAGTGTCAAGATGAAAGATAATGCATGGTGTTAGGAATCTACTGTGCGGTGGTAGCCCTTACTCGTCGAGGTGTCGAGTCGAGAGAATTGAGTAGCTATCGCGCAGCATTATCACTACCACTGGTGGTAGTGCATGATTATTTTGAGACTGGCTGGTCGGTAAGTTACCCCGGCGTAGTACCTAGCTACCGCCCGATGGTAGCGGAGGGAAGCAGTTCCGTAGATGTGATACAATCCATTCTTCTTAGGATTCGATCCAATGGCCCAAAAATCTCCATCCTTGGGCTTTTTATACGGCTGAGGGGTCATCTTCCCCATTCTTTCTCATCTTCTAGGGTTTTGAGGGAGTGGTGGAGGAGGAAGAAGAAGGGCTTCTTCTTCCATTTGAAGCTCCGTTCGTCGATCTAAGGCCAGATCCGTGGAGAGTACTTGAAGGCACACACTTCCATCTGTATAAACCAAGATATCCATGGATAGAAAGAGGAGTTGTAAGGTAATGACATTTCTCCTCTCAGTTTTTAAAATGCATGCATGGCATCAGTTTCAATTTTTGCTTTCTTTCAAGCATATATGCACCAGATCTCTCAAGTGAGAGGGGTACGGGTCGCCATGGTTCAAGAGGAGCAATCAGGTCGATTGTGTCCATCCTCGACATGATGTTGCATTAGAAATCCGCTCCGTTAGTGGATTAGGCATTTTTGGAGAAGCCGTAGTCGTGAGCGTTAGTCCGACTTGGTGATGTTACATAACGAGCACTAAGGATTTTGCTAGAAATCCGTTTGCGACAAGACGCCGTTTGTGATGTTCTCCCTCTCTTTGTGTGAGAATGAATGGTAGATGGGGGGGGGGGTTGATGTGTTTGATTGATGTGCGAAGGCGTTGCTTTGTCTTTGTGGTCAGTTGGCAAGCCCGTGATGTTGCAAAGTCAATTATGGAGAGTGTCCCGACAAGACAAGTCCCATTTTGTGAAACTGGCGAGAACGCCAAGCTTGGGACAAGCCCGAGCGATGAAGCCCACGAGCGGGTGGGATAAAGCAAGGGTTCTTAGCATCAGTTTGTTTGTGTGATGAAATTCTGATGTGAGAAGTCATAGATTGCAGGTAAGCCCGTATTTTACTACCCACGAGTGGGTAGGGCCTAGGCAAGAATTCCGTGTTGCGCCTTGAACGCCGACAAGGCAAATTGAAAGTACCCGTATGATGTGATGTGATGATGCGTGATGATGTGCTAGAATCATATGCGCTATATTGTTCCTTGGATGAAACCCGTAATTGCGTACATGCTGCATGTTAGGCTCCTTTTTATTAAATGCTCAACCTAAAAACGTGTTTGATGTATGTGACATCCAATCTTGTTACTTTACTTTCTATGTTAATGTACATTTGCATACAAAGTACTGACCTGCAGGGTGATGGAGTGCCCCGGGGTCTGCTAGGGATGACCGGGAGGAGATGTGTTTGTTATACAGTTGAGGTCAGCCTTTACTGACCCCATGTTACAACAAATTTTATAGGGCAAGGATCGCAAGCAAGAGCAAGCTCGCCGACCAAAAAGGCCTAAGGCTCATGTAGTGTTCTCTTTTGTAGTACTTATGATTTGTTGAATGGTATGCTTAGTGCATTGTAATTCCAGCTTGCACGTCGAGGTAGCCTTGGGGTGCTAAGCACGTTTTTCTGTTTGTTGTTTATGAAGTTTTTGGCATTTTGATTGTTGTAAGGCCTTAAGGTCATTTCAGACTCCTATGGTTATGGATAATATCTAGTGTTTGTGTGTTTCCACTGTCTTGTTTCTGAGTTTTGAGATGGGTAGTTCTTTATATCATTTTATAATGCCGAAGTTGTGGATTTTATATGTTGTGGGTCTCCAATCAGACCTATATTATATGGTTATTACAGGGGAGGTTTTACAATTTGGTATCAGAGCCAGGTTTGTGTCCACGATAAGATTTAGTGGTCAATTTGACATAATTAGATCACGTAAAGAAGTTATCCACATAAGAGTATCATGGGACCGTGAGTGTCCTTGTGTCTAAGTTTTGCAATTTACAGTTGATTCCCGATTTACCTTGCTTTTAATAAGGGTGCAAGTGATGAGGCGGGGACGTTGAGGCTGCAAGAGGAGCCTTCGGCGAGTAGTGCTACTGCTCCGAGTTCTATGGGCATGGGTGTAACCCAACTGATTTCTGTCATATGCTAGCAAAGGCAATGGTAGAGGCCCAAGCTGCAGCAGCAGTGCAAGTTGTGACCCCTATTGCACAGGTAATGACACCTATTACCCCAAATGTAACACTAATCATACCGGGTGAAGGAGCCAGGCAGGCAGAGCCATTGGCTGGGAGCGTGGTCGTTTGGAAGGAGATCGACAAATGAAGTACTTTATATGTTTCCATCCTTTGACGTTCGAGGGGGTCGACACACCGAATGATGATGAGGACTGGTGGGTGAGGATTCAGAAACTTTTGAGGGTGGTAGAAACACTAGATCATAAGTAGTCTCAATTCGCGACCTTCATGTTAGAAGCTGACGCCAAGTTATGGTGGGTGAGACATAGCGACCGCTAGTTTGCTGGAAGCACCCCATCCATGGAAGAGTTCGGGAATGCCTTCTTAAGGAAGTATATCCCATTGTCGATGAGGTTAGCCCTTCAGAGGAAGTTTCTTCACTTGGTGAGCGGGATAAAACTGTGGATGAGTAAAAACAAGAATTTACTTGTTTGGGTCATTATGCGGGAACGACCATGGCTGATGATGAAGAAAGGGACAACCTCTTCTACCATAGGTTGAGAGAGAACTTGAGACAACCCCTTATAGCTTTGAAGAATTCCGGCTTCAATAAGTTGGTTGAGGCTTACAAGACATTGGAAAGTGATTTGGAGAGACCCCAACATCGCAAGGGACTTATAGTGAAGTAGGGTGAAGGAAAACCTTCTCAATCACAAGGGAAATCTGAAGGGAGTAGGTGGAGGAAGAAGCCCCATCCCTTCAAGTCAGGAGAGAAGAGTAGTACGCCATCGGGGGGATCTCATTTTAAGGGACCACTAACATGCTACAGGTGTGGCAAGTCAGGTCACATAGCTCGATACTGTACCAAGGGTGGTGTTGAACCAGAGCCAAAGCAGGAGCAGTTAGTACGTTTTGGCCCCAGCATTGTAGAGAAATAGAAAATGGCAGAGTTAAGCGCTTCACATTTCTAACCCATGCAGACAAGGGCCTATAACCTTAGGTAGCAGGAAGTGATTCGACAACCTAATGTGGTGACAGGTATGGAAAAGTTTAAGTTCATTTATTAACTCTAAACTTTCACACCCTTTTATGTGTGTCGCATATGTACTAGGCTTTGTGCTAGTTTCCGGTTACCCCGCTAGGGTACTGTTCGACACGGGAGCGTCACACTCCTTTCTTGCGGAAAGCTTTATACAGAGAATTGGAGTCGAGCTCTTTTAAGAAAATGTAGAGCTTAGGGTGCGCATGCCCAATGGGTCTTTTATGACTCCCGGGATGAAAGGGCACATTGGTTGGAATCTAGATGGATTTGACTTCATGTTGGTAGAGGGAGTCCTACCGTTAGCCAAGTTTGATGTGATCTTGGGGATGGCCGGGTTGGCTTGCAAAGCAGTAGGCCAGTATTCACTGTCTATCAAAGGAGGTGACTCTGAGAAGAAAAGGAAAGGAAGAAGTCAAATTTGAGGGCCTTAGTGGAGTGGCCTATTCCCTTATTTCGACCATGCAATTGGTGCAGACAGTTAACCGGGGAGGAGTAACATTCGTAGCTTTATTGAAAATGCACATTTCTAGGTTAATAATTAGAGAAGTGTCGGTGGTGGCGGAATTCGAGGATGTGTTCCCTGAGGAGCTTCCAGGAGCACCTCCTCAGCGGGAGATCGATTTATCGATCGAGTTAGTGCCAAAAGCTAGGCCGGTGTCATGTCCTCCTTTTGGGATGGCATCGAAGGAGTTGGTCGAGCTCAAGGTACAACTACAAGAGCTGTTGGAGCAGGGGTATATTAGGGCCAACTCTTCGCAGTGGAGCGCGCCAGTGTTGTTTGTAATGAAAAAAGATGGAAGCATGCGGCTGTGTATAGACTACCATGAGCTGAATAAACTGACCGTCAAGACTAAGTATCCGATTCCACAGATAGATGATCCGTTCGATCAACGGGTAGGTTTAGTTGTGTACTTTAAGTTGGACTTGAAGTCAGGGTATTACCAGTTGCAGATTCGAGATGAGGATATACCCAAGACAGTATTTGGCACTAGGTATGGCCACTTCGAGTTCTCGATGATGCCATTCGAGCTGAAAAATGCACCATCAGTATTCTTGGATTTGATGAACCGAGTGTTTCAGGAGTACTTAGACTCATTTGTGGTGTTCTTCATCGATGATA
Organism: Platanthera zijinensis; assembly: GCA_039513925.1. Taxonomy (NCBI): domain Eukaryota; kingdom Viridiplantae; phylum Streptophyta; class Magnoliopsida; order Asparagales; family Orchidaceae; genus Platanthera; species Platanthera zijinensis. Next base: position 166,796,171 of record CM077086.1, read on the forward strand.
TTTTGGTATACTCCAAATCGGATACGGAACATGAGATGCACTTAAGAGTGGTCCTGCAGGTTTTGAGAGAGAACCAACTTTATGCTAAGTTCTCGAAGCGTGAGTTTTGGTTAGAGAAAGTGGTGCTTTTTGGCCATGTGATATTGGTGATGGTGTGGAGGTGGATCCGACGAAAGTTGAGGCTATCAGGGATTGGCTAGCTCTGAGCACCGTGGAGAAAGTCAGGAGTTTCCTTGGACTAGCCGGGTACTATAGAAGGTTTATGGAAAACTTCTCACCGATAGCTCTGCCCCTCACTTATCTGACTCGTAAGGACCAGAAGTTTGTGTGGACTCAGGAGTGCAACCAAGCATTTGATACCTTGACGGAAAGGTTGATGTCGGCTCCAATCTTAAGGCTTCCTAAAGGGACTGAAGGGTTTCAAATTTCCAGCGACATGTAAGGTTGCAGTTTGGGTTGCGCTCTAGTACAACATGACAAGGTGACAGCGTTTGGGTCTAGACAGTTGAACCCCATGAGGGGAATTTCCCCGTCCACGACTTGCAGTTGGCGGTGGTATTTTTTGCATTAAAGTTGTGGCGGCACTATGTGTATGGTGCGAAGGTGGAGATCTTTACGGACTACAAAAGCCTAAAGTACCTTTTGGATCAAATAGACTTGAACATGCGATATCGCAAGTGGGTCGAGTTCCTTTTGGACTATGACATGTCGATTTAGTATAAGCCAGGCAAGGCCAACATGGTGGTCGATGCCTTGAGTAGGAAATATTCAGGACAAGGGAATTGGATTGAAGCTCAGTATGAGCAGTTGGTGTGGGACTTTGAGTCCCTCAATTTTGATTGTATAGCAAGAGGTGAGTTTAGCATAGCTCAGTTGAACTGGATAGAGTTGCAGAATGACTTATCCGATCGTATCCGGGAAGCGACCAATATGGATGCTGAGTTCCAGCTATTTATGGAGGAAGCTCAAAAAGGCAAGGATAATACCTGGGAGATGGTTGGTGGGATCTTAAAGCAGGATGGAAGGGTATGTGTACCGTAGTTCGGCAAGTTCCATGAGGAGTTGATGTTTGAGACCCATTACACAAAGTACTCCATTCACCAGGGCAGTACAAAGATGCACTTAGATTTGAAGAAATTATTTTGGTGGCCTAGGTTAAAGCGGGATGTAGCTCTATATGTTATTCGGTGCCAAACTTGTGCCTTAGTGAAGGATGAGTATCAGAAGCCGTGCGGGTTCTTAAATCCCCTTCCTATCCCTGAGTGGAAATTTGACGACATCTCCATGAATTTTATGTATGGATTACATCGATTGCAGTAGGGTAATGATGCGATTTGGGTGATTGTGGATCGCTTGACCAAAGTGGCTCACTTCATTTTCAATCGGAAGGAGGACACCGTGGGGAAGCTGGTGGAATTGTATGTTCCTAATATTGTTTGATTACACAGAATTTCAAAGAGCATTGTTAGTGATTGTGATGAACAGTTTACGTCCAATGGCTGGAGACTAGTGCAGAAGAGTTTGGGCACCAAACACAAGTTTAGTACGACATTTCATCCTCAAACTGATGGTCAAACGGAGAGGACAAACCGTACAATGGAGGATATGCTGAGAATGTGTACCCTTGATTTTGGGAAGAAGTGGGAAGACCAACTTTTCATGGTGGAGTTTGCCTATAATAATAGTTTCTAGGCAAGTATCAAGATGACACCATACAAGGCTTTGTATGGAAGGCAGTGCAAACACCGATGTCTTAGATAGAGGCGGGAGATACCAAGCTTTTGGGAAAAGTGGTCGTGGCATGAGGGTCGCTCAGGATTGGCAGACGAAGTATTTCATTGCATGCAGTAGGAATGTGGAGTTCGCGGTAGGTGAATGGGTGTATCTTAAGATTAAGCCATTCAAAGGTATTTCACGGATTTGCCGACTCAAGAAGTTGAGTCTGAGGTTTCTATTGGGTCCATTGCTCATAATGTCCTAGATTTGTAGAAGTAAAACAAGTCATTGGTATACACATAGTTGTATTAGATGTATTTTCAAGTTCATGCATGCAGGTTAGTCCCAGTCTCATTGACTGGACAAGTATTCTAGGTGGTCATAAGTTAGATAAGTGGAGAGACAGAATTTTGTCTAAGTCAACATGCGTTGAGTGAAGCTAGTTCACTCAACGCCAGCTCTCAAGGAAGGATGCTAGAAAGACTGAAAAAATCATCCAAGTCCACATGCATTGAGTGAAGCCAGCTCACTTAATGCTAGATGCCAAAAAGTGTTGAGTATAGCTTGGATAGTCAAAGCCAAACTATTGGCAAGAAAGAAAATGGTGAAGTACACAAGCATTGAGTTAAGACAGCTCACTCAACGCCAAAAAACATAAGCGTTGAGTAATTCTCAATCTGTCAAATCCATAGAGAAACTGTGAAGAAATCTGGCTAAGTCTAGAAGTGTTGACTGAAGCTTATTCACTCAACGCACAGAGGTGAAAGCATTGATTGAACCTTATTCAATCAGAGCCGCTGTGTTTTCAGACACAAAATTTTGTCTAAGGACAAATATGTTGAGTGAAGGCTATTCACTCAGTGCCTAACCAATAGAGAATCTGTCTAAGGACAGAAGCGTTGAGTGAAGCTTATTCACTCAACGCCTCTTCAACAAAACTGACAGAGGCTGGAAGCGATGAGTGAAGAAGCAACACTCAACGCCTCCCGAATAGAAAAATTGACTAAGTCCAAATGCGTTGAGTGATAAAGATTCACTCAACGCATAATGATAGAATAACTATCCAAGTGTTTTTTTTGCGTTGAATCAAGCTTGCTCACTCAACGCCTAGTGACATTAAATCTGTCTAAGTGTTTTGGCATTGAGTCAAGCTTGCTCACTCAACGCCTAATGACAGAATAACTGTCTATGTGTTTTGGCGTTGAGTCAAGCTTGCTCACTCAATGCCTAGTGACAGGAAATCTGTCTAAGTGTTTTGGCGTTGAGTGAAGCTTGTTCACTTAACTCCTATACTAATATTGTTTGAATTTTACTAAATCCACTGGTGATGATTTAAGTAAGATTTCAAATGTTACTATATGTCTACAGTATGCGAAAAACGACGCCGCATTCCTACTGTACGACAATTACTGTTAAAGTAAGTTGCTGCCGACAACTTTTGCTGGTCCCAATGCACAATAGAGCCGTTGAGCTTCTGGAACAAAAGAGCGAAGATCAGTTTAGAGAAAATAACTTTCAGGTCATTTCGAAAAAGCAAAGAACTTCATCTTCTTCCTCGGCCATTATTGCAGAGCTCTGAAGAACAAGTTCTAGAGAACTGATCTGAAAGTTCTAGTGTTAGCTATTGACATCTTCACTATTAACAACAAGTTCAGAGACATTTCTCTGAAGAAGACGAAGCAGCAAAAGGCTAACCCTAGCTGTAGCACTTCACAACTCAAGCAGAGTAAATCCTGAAGATCAATTTCTTGTGCTGTGAAGAAGAAGATAGAGCTGAGATTTTCTCAGTTCAGGAAGCAGAAGGCTCAAGGACTATTTTTCTGGAGTCAAAGTTGGGCTGAGTTCACTTAGTCCAGGAAGGTAGACTCAGAGATCATATCTCTGTAGTCATATTTCACCAACCCACTTTCATCCTGTAGGATCCTTTTGGATCTGAGTTGCAAGCCTGAATTTTTAAAGGCTGAGTGTAGGATCTGGTTGCAGATCTGAGTATAGGGCCTGTGTGACTGATGTAGGGCTTTGGCCTGAGAGTAGGATCCAGTTTGGATCTGAGGTAGAAATTTTGAGCCTGAGGTAGGAGAGTCATTCTCTTTGAGTTGTAGGGCACTTGTGCCTGAGTTGTAGGATCCTTTATATCTGAGGTAGAGCCGTTATTCCTGAGCTATAATAGAGTCATTCTCTCTGAGGTAGGGCTTTCCTCCCATCCCGAGTTGTAGGGCCTTTGGGCCTGAGGTAGGTGATCTTTGGATCACTGAGTTATAGGGCTTGGTGCCCGAGCTGTAGGTCTTGGAGGAGACTGAGTGGTCCTGCGGGATTGTGTTGTAAGCTCTTAGGAGCCGAGTTTGGAGAAGTGTCTTGTCTAATAGACTGTTAGAAAGGTGAGAGGAAAAGTGGACGTACCCATAATCCGGGGAACCACTATAAATTTATTATCATTTGTGTGATTGTCTTCGAAGCAATATATAACTCACCCACAACACACTAAGTAGAGGGAAAATTATAAAAGACCAAAAACCTATTCACCCCCTCTAGGTGTTTAGCTACCTTGGAATTAAAGACTTTCAAGTGGTATCAGAGGGTGGTTGCTCACGAAAGACTTAATAGTCTGAGTAGATCTCAAGGGTAGCTACAAGCAGTATACTTATGAGTTCAGGAGAGAACCATTAGGTGCTGGGTTCCATAAAGCTTCCAATATGAGGAAGGAAGGCTTTGGATTCTAGAAGGAGAGGGTCAGACTCTTCATGGAAGCATCTTACCCAAGGATCTTTGTGACAGTCAAAGAGGGACCTTTCATCCCTATGAAGGGATAGATACTACTCTAGAGGGGGGGGGGGGGGGGGTGAATAGAGTTGTCAAATTTTGCACTAGACAAAACTTAATAGTCTACCCAACTCCCTTGGAGTGAAATGCGGAATGAAAAGATTATAGATATAGAAATAACCCTAAAGCCTAACACAGTGTTGTGCACAGACTCAAGCTAACTGTAATTACAGTTAAGTCTTGGAAAACCTAATCCGCAACTAGCAAACCTAGTTATATCTAATCACAGCCACAATGCAAGTAAATTAAACAAGGCAAACCAGACGACACAAGGAATTTAATGGTTCCCCAAACAACTTGGGTACGTCCACTCTTCTACCAACAAGGTAGGAATCCACTACAGGTTTTTGATCAGGTGCCCTGCCACCAACAGGATCTGCTTCAGGTAGATCCAGAAACCCTTTAGACTTTTGATCAGGTGTCTAAAAACCGAACACAGGTTTTTGATCAGGTGCCCTGCCACCAAGGGATACTTTTGAAGGGAGTAATAACCCTATATAGGAGGGGGAAAGAAGGTTAAGATGTCTTCTCTATTTTACAATAGATTAGAGAAGCACAAAGACTTGCACTGAGCTAGAAAGCTCTAAAGAATCAAGGCTCCCCCTGGCTCAAAAATGTCCAGGTGAAGTCTTGCTTCAGTGCAGAAAACTCTTCAGAAAGATCTGAAGGAAAAACTACAAGAAGATAATAAATAATAAAATTAGAAATCTTCAAGCAGCTGTCTTCTTCTTCTTCTTCTTCAAAAGAACTCTGAGTCTAAACTTTACTAATTTGGGCAAGGATGGAATCCAGGTTGAGAACTTAGAATGAGTCTAGGTTGAACTTAGGTTTGAAGCTGCCCCAACCATTCAAGAAGAAGCTTAGTCGAACACTTCTCGAGCTAGATGTCGAGCTCTGGTCGATGTCCTCAGCCTTCTGCTTGTTGCTGGCTTTGGTCGACTATCGAAGTCCGACGATTCGAGCTGAGAGGCAGTGACTATTTCTGGGAAAGCTGGTCGACGATTGGTTCAGGTCGACGTTTTCTGTTGAGGCGACGTTGAATGATCGACTTTTCTGCCAGAAAGAACTTAGATAGTCGATCTCTGGTCGACGTTTTCTGTCTCTGCTTATCTTCAATATCTCTGAGCTAGCGATGATCTTCGAATCCTTCTCCATCTTCAATATCTCTGAGCTCAGATTCGAGCTCAGATCGACGTTTTCTGTCAGAATATATATTCCTTCTCTGTAGCGTGGACCTCAGATCGACAAGCACGATCGGCAAATCTCTTCAATTTGAACCAGCCGTTCTCATTATTCTGGAACAAGTTTGTTATTCAGGAATGTTTCTTGGACTTCCTCCAGAAACTCATGAGGCACTGATATCTATCTTGGAAGAATTATATTCAGCTCTTCTCCAACACAACTCTTAGTGAGAATTAATCAAATATCAAAAATCAAGAGACACACACTGTTAAACAATTAAGCTGTGAAAGATAACCATCCTCTTGCTTACAGAAAAGTCTACTTTCAGCCCTTTTGCTGAAACAACTTTGCTGGATTAAAGATCTGAAGACCTATCACCCTAGAGCAAGCTTCCATTCCTGATTCATTCAAACTCAGGGGGAGCCTTGACAACAAAAGATCCACTAGTTCGAAGAACAGAGAAGACATCACCTTTTTCTTTTTCCTGCTGTAAAGGGTTCTTGAACAAAAGGTCTGGTTCTGAGAGCCTTGTCAAAACAGTGGTGGCAAGACACCTCTGATAATATTGGTGTCAGGAGTACTAAATTCCTAAAGGGTCAGGTTTCATATATTTCATTAGTTTGCTGTGTGCTGTGCTTTTTTACAGTTTTTAACAAACTCTACACTATATCAGAATTTTATATGTGCTGTTTATTTCAACTGTGAAAAACTATTTTAAAATACTTTATTCACCCCCCCTCTAGAAAAACTTTTCACTAAACTTCCTGTAGGAGAACTAACGGTTGAAGAAGAACAGAAGAGCTAACACTTCTCAAAATGGACTGACAGTGAACTTGGTCTTGGTGAAGGCTTGAATAAATGAATAACTGGTTAGCTAGCTGAATATAATAGCAACAAGCAACGGCTCAATTTGAACTGTTTGTCTTCTTCTGAATAACCTGGGCTGCAAATATCAAACAACTTTAGCAAAAACATTCTATAAAAGGAATAAACCTCTTTCGAAGAAGCTGCAGGAAGCAATCTGATAATAAAGTACTCAGGCAAAAGTCTAACGGATAAAGGAGCAGCAGATAAAGTTGCAGCTAATAAGACAAACAACTTTATCTGAAAAGATTTGACTCAAGTAAAAGGGATGGAGCAGATATTGCCTGGAAATATTATCACAAAACAACTGAAATAAAACATGCCAGATAATATATTAATTTGTTAAATAGAATAAATAAATACAAAATATAAAGGCAGACAGAAAACGTCGAACGACCCTCGGAGATCGTCGACCGAAGAACGAAGATCGCCGAACTATCAGATAGTCGAACGATCCAGATAGTCGAACTATCAAAGGAGATAGTCGAACTATCACAACAGATAGTCGAACTATCAGAAGATAGTCGAGCTATCAGATAGTCGACCTATCAACAGATAGTCGAACTATCAAAGCGAAACAGATAGTCGAACTATCAACAGATAGTCGAACTATCAAAGACAAACAGATAGTCGAACTATCAACAGATAGTCGAACTATCAGATAGTTGAACTATCAAAGCAGATAGTCGAACTACCAAGCGAAAACAGATAGTCGACCTATCAACAGATAGTCGAACTATCAACGCAGAACAGATAGTCGAACTATCAACAGATAGTCGAGCTATCAGAGAACGACAGATAGTCGAACTATCAACAGATAGTCGAGCTATCAGATAGTTGAACTATCAAGGAAGATAGTCGAACTACCAAGGGAAAACAGATAGTCGACCTATCAGCAGATAGTCGAACTATCAGAAGAAAGCAGATAGTCGATCTATAAACAGATAGTCGAGCTATCAAACAACGCAGATAGTCGACCTATCAAACAGATAGTCGAGCTATCAGATAGTTGAACTATCCAAGCAGATAGTCGAACTATCAAAGCACACAGATAGTCGAACAATCAACCGATAGTCGAACTATCCTCGCAGACAGAACGTCGAGCAACTGATAGACGATCGTCGAACAGTTAGTCGACGATAGTCGAGCGGCGTTCGACTATAGTCGAACGAACAAACTACTTAACCAAATTCTTTATCTGGAAAAGCGGAGGACTCTACAGCTAGACCACTAACCATTGACCATAGATATTTCTTGGGTCAAGGGACAAAAGGAGAAGACTAAACTCAAATCAAACTAGGGTACCAACAATCTCCCCCTATTTGAGTTAAGTCTCTCAAAAACTAAAACATAGAACTAGCTATAGAGCAATAAAATTAATACAGGAAATAGATAAACAATTAACAGTCAATCAGATAAATAACAACAGTCAAACAAAACTAAGGATCTACAGAGTCTGGCTTAGGGTCAGAAGAGCTAGGAACAAAGGAAACTTTCCGCAAAGGATCAATGGCCTCTTTCTTAGACATCTTCAAGTCTTGCACGCCAATAATCTTTAATTCTGCAGCCCTTGGAACAACTGCTTCTGGGTGCTTTTGCATATACTTTGAAGGGTCAAAGACCTCAGGGCTAACCTGGATTTTATCTAGTTCCTTCATTCTGAACTTTGACATTGTAGAAAATCCTGTAGAATCCTTTCCTTCAGCCTTAGCTTTCTGAATTTGAGCTGAGCCAACAATCTCAAGAAATCTAGCCATCCTGTAATCAGGATCTAGTTCTTGGCTTTCATACACATTTTCAGATGTATCAACAGGCTTAACAGCTTTAAACTTAACTGATAAATCTAATAAACTTTCAGCTGTGTCTTTTACTTCTTGAATAACCAGAGACGGTGGAGGAGCAAACTCAGCAAACTTTTTGCTAGATTTTTCAGAGAATATGGTTCTTTTTCCTTTTGCAGCATCCTTAGCAACATGAACTGGAATACCAGAAGAGATCTTTTTCTTAGGAGAAGGAGGAGGTGAAAATGTTGGCTTCTGATACACAACCTCCTTTACTTGTTCTTTAACTTCAGTAACATGCCTTTGAGAACCAGAATGAGATATCCCTTGGTGACTTTGAGAGCTTTTCCTTGAAAGGTGCTGAGAGGGAGCAGATTTTGCTGACGGAGCAGAAGGATTAGCAGAAAGGTTGCCAGAGGCTCCTGCACTGGGAGGTGGAGGAGGAGGACCTCTGGGATTCCATCTGGGGGTAGGACTATCATATCTATTAGATCTCTTTCTCTCTTTTTGCTGGTTCTTGGAGAACCACATCCAATGTTGAAACTCTTTTGACTTGGGGTCAATTCCTTTCAGAATATAATATGGAGTGTCATTATCACGATTGAGAGGAGGAGGAGCAACAGCTTTTCTTTTCTTCTGTGCAGCTTTCTTTTTCTTCGAATTCTCAGATAAATCTGAATCCTCTTCATCCTCATAATGAGATGAGGGAGGATTGTCATATGGGTCATAGGCTTCAGAAACAGCCTTTTCCTTTAAAGCAGCTTTCTCCTTTTCTTCTTCTATGGCATCCTGAGCCAGAAGGGATTCCAGGTCAAGTCCTGGGGAATCATCGTTGTAATCTGGAGGAGGCACTGCACTCATATCAGATGATGAGGCAGTAGCAGCAGCATGTGCTCTTGGGGGTCCTGACAAAATAGAAGTAAAGATGCTTTCATCAATAGAATTCATATATAATTTTATCCTTGCCTTCCAGATGCCAAACTTAGCTAAGTTGCATGCTGGAGGTCGGGTGCTAGAATAATCCTTGGACTGGGCCATGATAGTGATAGTGAATATCTATAAACTTTGGTATCTATCAGGATCTTGTGACTTAGGTGTTAGCCTATTCAGTCAGTCAACCTCCCTCTGATACCAATTGAAAGTGAAGGGATAGATACTACTCTAGAGGGGGGGGGGGTGAATAGAGTTGTCAAATTTTGCACTAGACAAAAATTAATAGTCTACCCAACTCCCTTGGAGTGAAATGCGGAATGAAAAGATTATAGATATAGAAATAACCCTAAAGCCTAACACAGTGTTGTGCACAGACTCAAGCTAACTGTAATTACAGTTAAGGCTTGGAAAACCTAATCAGCAACTAGCAAACCTAGTTATATCTAATCACAGCCACAATGCAAGTAAATTAAACAAGGCAAACTAGACGACACAAGGAATTTAAGTGGTTCCCCAAACAACTTGGGTACGTCCACTCTTCTACCAACAAGGTAGGAATCCACTATAGGTTTTTGATCAGGTGCCCTGCCACCAACAGGATCTGCTTCAGGTAGATCCAGAAACCCTTTAGACTTTTGATCAGGTGTCTAAAAACCGAACACAGGTTTTTGATCAGGTGCCCTGCCACCAAGGGATACTTTTGAAGGGAGTAATAACCCTATACAGGAGGGGGAAATAAGGTTAAGATGTCTTCTCTATTTTACAATAGATTAGAGAAGCACAAAGACTTGCACTGAGCTAGAAAGCTCTAAAGAATCAAGGCTCCCCCTGGCTCAAAAATGTCCAGGTGAAGTCTTGCTTCAGTGCAGAAAACTCTTCAGAAAGATCTGAAGGAAAAACTACAAGAAGATAATAAATAATAAAATTAGAAATCTTCAAGCAGCTGTCTTCTTCTTCTTCTTCTTTTCAAAAGAACTCTGAGTCTAAACTTCCTGGAATAGGAGAACTCAGGTTGAAGAAGAACAGAAGAGCTTAACACTTCTCAGATGAATGGAAATTGCTGAGAGCAGTGAACTTGGTCTTGGTGAAGGCTTGAATGCTTAAATGAATAACTGGTTAGCTAGCTGAAATCCTTCTCCAAAGGATTCCTTTTATAGTAGCAACAAGCAACGGCTCTCTTCAATTTGAACTGTTTGTCTTCTTCTGAAACTTGAGACCTGGGCTGCAAATATCAAAAAGACAAACAATCTCTGCAGCAAAAACATTCTATAAAAGGAATAAACCTCTTTCGAAGAAGCTGCAGGAAGCAATCTGATAATAAAGTACTAAATAAAGTCACATCAGACACAAACTCTTTATAGCAGAAGAAAAACTTTTCAGTCTAACGGCTATAAAGGACTGACAGCAGATAAAGTAAAATATAATGTCAGCTAATAAGACAAACAACTTTATCTGTAAAGATTTGACTCAGGCAAAAGGGATGGAGCAGATATTGCCTGGAAATATTATCACAAAACAACTGAAATAAAACATGCCAGATAATATATTAATTTGTTAAATAGAATAAATAAATACAAAATATAAAGGCAGACAGAAAACGTCGAACGACCCTCGGAGATCGTCGACCGAAGAACGAAGATCGCCGAACTATCAGATAGTCGAATGATCCAGATAGTCGAACTATCAAAGGAGATAGTCGAACTATCACAACAGATAGTCGAACTATCAGAAGATAGTCAAGCTATCAGATAGTCGACCTATCAACAGATAGTCAAACTATCAAAGCGAAATAGATAGTCGAACTATCAACAGATAGTCGAACTATCAAAGACAAACAGATAGTCGAACTATCAACAGATAGTCGAACTATCAGATAGTTGAACTATCAAAGCAGATAGTCGAACTACCAAGCGAAAACAGATAGTCGACCTATCAACAGATAGTCGAACTATCAACGCAGAACAGATAGTCGAACTATCAACAGATAGTCGAGCTATCAGAGAACGACAGATAGTCGAACTATCAACAGATAGTCGAGCTATCAGATAGTTGAACTATCAAGGAAGATAGTCGAACTACCAAGGGAAAACAGATAGTCGACCTATCAGCAGATAGTCGAACTATCAGAAGAAAGCAGATAGTCGATCTATCAACAGATAGTCGAGCTATCAAACAACGCAGATAGTCGACCTATCAAACAGATAGTCGAGCTATCAGATAGTTGAACTATCCAAGCAGATAGTCGAACTATCAAAGCACACAGATAGTCGAACTATCAACCAATAGTCGAACTATCCTCGCAGACAGAACGTCGAGCAACTGATAGACGATCGTCGAACAGTTAGTCGACGATAGTCGAGCAGCGTTCGACTATAGTCGAACGAACAAACTACTTAACCAAATTCTTTATCTGGAAAAGCGGGGACTCTACAGCTAGACCACTAACCATTGACCATAGATATTTCTTGGGTCAAGGGAAAAAAGGAGAAGACTAAACTCAAATCAAACTAGGGTACCAACAGACTTAATAGTCTGAGTAGATCTCAAGGGTAGCTACAAGCAGTATACTTATGAGTTCAGGAGAGAACCATTAGGAGCTGGGTTCCATAAAGCTTCCAATATGAGGAAGGAAGGCTTTGGATTCTAGAAGGAGAGGGTCAGACTCTTCATGGAAGCATCTTACCCAAGGATCTTTGTGACAGTCAAAGAGGGATCTTTCATCCCTATGAAGGTATCAACTCTAGATGCAACAGTCCAAACACCAAAGACATATTCATAAATGACCAAGGATGAGGTCATATTGGCTGCACTAGATAAGAGGGCACACCACATAATTATTAGTTCCATAGATGATTCTACTTTTTAGAATTTGGTTCATTGCCAGACCTCCAAGGTGATGTGGGACACTCTAGTGGTCTACATAAAGGGAACTGAAGAGGTCAGAGATGAAAAAAATAATGCTCAACCAGGAGTATGAGGCTTTCAGGCAGGCCTAGAAAGAGAGCATAGCTAGATACTATGAAAGATTCTTCAGGATAGTGAATGACCTGAGGGCCTTTGGGAGGGTCTTAAAACATTATGAGCTGAATGACAAGTTTCTTAGGTCTCTAACAAGAGATTGGGACACAAAGATTTGTGCCATCAGAGAGGTGGCCAAGCCGACTAAAACTCCACCTCATACACTATTTGTAAAGCTGCTCTCTTATGAGATGCAACTGACTGATAGGAAGAAGGAGGAGACCACTAGCAAGTCCCAGGAAAAAGAGAAGACTATGGCCTTTAAGACTTAAAGCAATAAGAAGAGCAAGGAGAGGATTCCCTCTCCTCCAAGGAGGCCTGCTGATTCAAACATTACATGGCCTATCTCATCAGACAACAACTTGTCTGATGAAGACTTTGCTACCTTATCCAAGCAGCTGTAGAAGCTGATAAGGAGGAAGTAGTTGAGGACCAGACCTTCCTCCTCCTCTCATCATAAGGAATACTACTACAAGGCAGAGAAGAAGCACTCCAAGGGAGGCAGGTATAACTCTAAGCCTAGTAAACATATTTCCTCTAAATTGGTTTGTTACTATTGCAGCAAGCCTGGGCATGTTATAGCCTACTGACCAGTCAAGAGAAAGGAAGCTGATGAGAAGAAACACCAATGACAAAAGGGCAAGAAGGAAAATTCCTTCATTACTAAGAAGGAAAAGTGCTGGACTGACTCATCTTCATCAGAATCAAAAGAAGAAAAAGCCTACATTGGACTAGTTCCTGAAAAAGAAGCAGAAGCAGAAGCTGAAGACTATCCTGCTACCAGGATAGGGATCAAGGCCCCTATGTCACATTAAGATAGTGATTCAGGGGTGGATGATTAAGATGATGAAGATGGCAACAGTTGCTATGGAATGATGGCAAGGTCTGATGAAGAATCCAGCCAGGATCAGCCTGGTCCAAGCAAGATACATTCTTTATCTAGTTCTTCTTTTGAGACTGGCTATGAGCCTAGTACAGATTATGATGCTTCTTCATCCAGTGATGAAGAGGGCTCAGTTTCTGAGGAATATGTCAATCAATTGATTGACAAGTATGGTGCACTTCTGGATGCTTTCAAGAAAAGTAAGAAGTTGGCCAAAAAGTAAGCTGAGGAGATCACCTCCCTTTAGCTAGCTACTTCCCAGCAAGCTGAGACAACAAACTTGCTAGAATAGAAGGCAAGGGAAGTTATCCAACTGAAGAACATTTCTATCATTTAGATTGGCACCATCAGATTCAAGGATAGTCTCATTAGGGACCTTGAAGAGAAGCTTTAAAGGGAGAAAAGGATAGTGGCTAGTTATTTTAAGCAAAGTACTGTGTTTTTCTTGATAGACTCCTCCTCTCAAAAGGGTAAGAAGGGCTTGGGATTCAAGGGAAGCAATAAAGTTGCCTATTCCATGGGGAAATGCAAGGCTCCAGTTCAGCCTCAAGCTTCCAAGCCTCCCATTCCTTTTAGGAAAGTTCAGTTACCTACAAATAGGTATGACCAAGAGAGCATCTACGATCACTGGTTGAAAGGTAGATCCACTAGTGTGAACAAAGATGTTCACAACTATGGTGGAAGGTATAGTAAGGGAATGAGTGCCTTTAAGGCTCCCCATGAGAAAATTCAACTGGCCCATCATGGACCATTTATATTTGGTACCCCAGCCCCGTCACTCAAGAATAAGGCAGTGGCTTTCACTAAAGCCCATCCAGCAAAGATCAGACTAAGGGCCAGTCTACTAATAAGCCTGATTTGGCTATTTCTGATGCCATAAATAACATGTCATCTGTAAAGAAGACTGCTATAAATGTCATTCATAGCAAGTCAAGGAAGCCAGCTGGAATACTTACCTTCAGTTAGATTCTTGTAGGAAGACTTACCTTCAGTCAGATCCTTGCTGAAAGAAATCTAAAGAAGTATGCTGCTCCTCTTCCTTCTATTCAGTCAGCAGTTAACCAAACTATAGGACTAGCTCAGAAAAGAAGATACAACATTCATGAGTGTTGGTGATGTGGGAAAGTGGGGCATTTTTCCCTAGATTGCTGGCACAATCCAAGTGTGTCGAGAGCAAACGTTAGTCTCCCTGTCAGAAATTTTGTAGGAAGACAGTTTTGTTTCAGACTTATTAGAACCTAGGACCCAATACTTATTGGGGTCCTAAGGTAAGATAAATTATGTCTTGCAGGTTAGTCTAAGTGCCCATACTCCTATATGGTACTTGGATAGTGGTTGTTCTAGGCACATGACTGAAATAAGGAGCAATCTAAAGGAGTACACTCCAGTAAAGGATGGACCCAAAGTTATCTTTGGTGGTTTAGAAAGAGGAGTGACAAGATGCTATGTATGATTACAAATAACATTGTCTCCATCTCAAAAGTGGCTTATGTTGAAGGGTTGCAACACAACCTCATAAGCATAAGCCAACTCTGTGATCTTGTCTATGTCATTACATTCCATAAGGATTAGTGCCAACTTAAGAGGTCAAGTGACCAAGAGGTCATCTTCACAGGCACTAGGAGTTGGAATGTCTATTGTCTGAATTTTCTATGTTTAGATATAGACTCTCCTATATGTCTAGTTGTAAATGAGAAAGTCTCATACTGTGTTCAATAACGTAAGAGGCTAGCTCATTTGAACTACAAGACCATTAGTAAGCTCTTTAGTGAAGAGCTAGTTAGGAATGGTACCAAAATGAAATGCACCAAGGAAGGCATTTGCTCAGCATACCAAAAGGGCAAGCAGACCAAAGCATCCTTCAAGGGCACTGGGATTAAAGACTCTATGAGGTGCCTATACCTCTTACATATGGACTTGTTTGGTTTTATGCCAGTTCATAGTCTAGGTAGAAAAGTTTACAACCTTGTGGTGGTTGATGACTATTCCAGGTTTGCTTGAGTTTTATTTCTTAAGAAAATGCCTGAAACCCTTGATGTCTTCAAGACATTTGTCAAGAAAATTCAGAATGAGCTAGACAACACTATGGTCAAATTCAAAAGTGACCATGAGACTAAATTCCAGTCAAATAACATGACAAGGTTCTGTGAAGAGCAAGAGATTCATCAAGAATTTTTCCTCCAAGAACACCCCAGCAAAATGGGATTGTTGAGAGGAAAAATAGAACTCTCATAGAGGTTGGAAGGACCTTGCTAAGTGACACATCTCTCCTAGAATATTTCTGGGTTGAGGCAGTTAATACTGCATGTCATGTACTCAATAGAGCCTCTATCACCAAGAGCCAAAAGAAGACTCCCTATGAAATTATGAAGGGAAGAAAACCTAACCTGTTATATCTCAGGATCTTTGGTTGTAAGTGCTATGTGCTGAATAATGGGAAGTCCTATGTGACGAAGTTTGCTGACAAGTCCTATGATGGAATTTTTATTGGGTACAACAATCATAGTGAAAGTGAAGGGATAGATACTACTCTAGAGGGGGGGGGGGTGAATAGAGTTATCAAATTTTGCACTAGACAAAACTTAATGGTCTACCCAACTCCCTTGGAGTGAATTGCGGAATTAAAAGATTATAGATATGGAATTAACCCTATAGCCTAACACAAGTGTTGTGCACAAACTCAAGCTAACTGTAATTATAGTTAAGGCTTGGAAACCCTAATCAGCAACTAGCAACCTAGTTATATCTATTCACAGCCACAATGCAGGAATTAAACAAGGCAATCCAGACGACACAAGGAATTTATAGTGGTTCCCCAAACAACTTGGGTACGTCCACTCTTCTACCAACAAGGTAGGAATCCACTCAGGTTTTTGATCAGGTGCCCTGCCACCAACAGGATCTGCTTCAGGTAGATCCAAAAACCCTTTAGACTTTTGATCAGGTGTCTAAAAACCAAGCACAGGTTTTTGATCAGGTGCCCTGCCACCAAGGGATACTTTTGAAGGGAGTAATAACCCTGTACAGGAGGGGGAAAGAAGGTTAAGACGTCTTCTCTATTTTACAAAAGATTAGAGAAGCACAAGAACTTGCACTGAGCTAGAAAGCTCTAAAGAATCAAGGCTCCCCCTGGCTCAAAGATGTCCAGGTGAAGTCTTGCTTCAGTGCAAAAAACTCTTCAGAAATATCTGAAGGAAAAACTACAAGAAGATAATAAATAATAAAATTAGAGATCTTCAAGCAGCAGTCTTCTTCTTCTTCTTCTTCAAAAGAACTCTGAGTTTGAATCTTCCTGCAAGCAGGAGAACTCAGGTTGAAGAAGAGTAGAAGAGCTTAACACTTCTCAGTTGGATGAGTATTGCTGAGAGCAGAAGACTTGATCTTGATGAAGGCTTCAATGCTTAAGTGAACAACTGGGTAGCTATTAGCTAGCTTGAATCCTTCTTCAAAGGGTTCCTTTTATATCAACAACAAGCAACGACTCTCTTCAATTTGAATTACTTGTCTTCTTCTGAAACTTGAGACCTGGGCTGTAAATATCAAGAAGACAAAACAATCTCTGCAGCAGAAACATTCTATAAAAGGAATAAACCTCTTTCTAGGAAGCTGCAGGAAGCATTCTGATAATAAAGTACTAAATAAAGTCACATCAGAAACAAACTCTTTATAGTAGAAGAAAGACTTTTCAGTCTAACGGCTATAAAGGACTAACAGCAGATAAAGTAAAATACAATGTCAGCTAATAAGACAAACAACTTTATCTGAAAAGATTTTACTCAGACATAAGGGATGGAGCAAATATTGCCTGGAAATATTATCATAAAACAACTGAAAGATATGCCAGATAATGTATTAATTAATTAAATATAATAAATAAATACAAAATATAAAGGCAGACAGAAAACATCGAACGACCCTCAAAGATCATCGACCGACGCACGGAGATCGTCGAACTATCGGACAGATAGTCGAACGATCCAGATAGTCGAACTATCAAAGGAGATAGTCAAACTATCACAGCATATAGTCGAACTATCAGAAGATAGTCGAGCTATCAGATAGTCGACCTATCAACAGATAGTCGAACTATCAAAGCGAAACAGATAGTCGAACTATCAACAAATAGTCGAACTATCAAAAACAAACAGATAGTCGACCTATCAACAGATAGTCGAACTATCAGATAATCGAACTATCAAAGCAGATAGTCGAACTATCAGATAATCGAACTATCAAAGCAGATAGTCGAACTACCAAGCGAGAACAGATAGTCGACCTATCAACAGATAGTCGAACTATCAACGCAGAACAGATAGTCGAACTATCAACAGATAGTCGAGCTATCAGATAGTCGAACTATCAAAGCAGATAGTCGAACTACCAAGCGAGAATAGATAGTCGACCTATCCACAGATAGTCGAGCTATCAGATAGTTGAACTATCCAAGCAGATAGTCGAACTATCCTCGCAGACAGAACGTCGAGCAACTGTTAGACTATCGTCGAACAGTCAGTCGACGATAGTCGAGCGGCGTTCGACTATAGTCGAACGAAAAACTACTTAACCAAATTCTTTATCTGAAAAAGCGAGGACTCTACAGCTAGACCACTAACCATTGACCATAGATATTTCTTGGGTCAAGGGACAAAAGGAGAGGACTAAACTCAAAACAAACTAGGGTACCAACAATCTCCCCCTATTTGAGTTAAGTCTCTCAAAAACTAAAACATAGAACTAGCTAAAGAGCAATAAAATTAATACAGGAAACAGTTAACAATTAACTAGCAGTTATCAAACAGATGAATAACAGTCAAATATAATTAAGGATCTACAGAGTCTGGCTTAGGATTAGACGAGCTAGGAACAAAGGAAACTTTCCGTAAACGATCAATTGCCTCTTTCTTAGACATCTTCAAGTCTTGCGTGCCAATAATCTTTAATTCTGCAGCCCTTGGAACAACGGCTTCCGGGTGCTTTTCCATATACTTTGAAGGGTCAAAGACCTCAGGATTAACCTGGAACTTTTCGAACTCCTTCTTTCTGAATGTAGACATGGTGGTTAAACCAGTAGTATCTTTTCCTTCAGCTTTTGCTTTCCTGATTTGAGCTGCTCCAACCAATTCGTGAAAACGAGCCATCCTAAAGTTAGGATCAAGCTCAGGACTTTCATACACAGTCTCAGAAGAAGTATCATCTGGTTCTTTATCTTGATTAACTAGATAAGACAGGGGAGCAGACTTAGCAAAGTTCTTGCTAGAATTTTTAAACAAAATAAACTACTTACCTTTTGAAACAATTTTTCAGAATGCACTGGCATTGGAGATGAAATCCTTTTCTTTGGAGAAGGAGGAGGGGAAAAAGTTGGTCTTTGAAACACAACCTCCTTCACTTGTTCTCTCACTGTATCAGTTCTTTGATGACCAGAATATGATTTATCTTGAAAATCTTGAGAGCTTTTCCTTGAAGAAGACTGAGACGGAGCAGATTTTGCTGACGGAGCAGACGGATTAGCAGATAAATTCCCAGAGGCTCCTGCACCAGGAGGTGGAGGAGGAGGACCTCTGGGTGTCCATCTAGGGGTAGGACTATCATATTTCTTAACTTTCTTTCTCTCTTTCTGCTGGTTCTTGGAGAACCACATCCAATGTTGAAACTCTTTTGATTTGGGGTCTATTCCTTTCAGAATATAGTATGGAGTATCATTATTATGATTGGGAGGAGGAGGAGCAATTGCTTTTCTTTTCTTCTAAGCAGCTTTCTTTTTCTTTGAATTTTCAGATAAATCTGAATCCTCTTCATCTTCAGAGTGAGATGATGGAGGATTGTCATATGGATCATAGGCTTCAGAAACAGCCTTTTCCTTTAAAGCAGCTTTCTCTTTTTCCTCTTCTATGGCATCCTGAGCCAGAAGGGAATCCAAATCAAGTGTGACACCACTAAATAATGGTGTGCTGATAGCAAGGAGTGGAAATAGGGTTAACCGGTTCAAAGGAGCTTGAACCGGCTATTCCCCGTCAAATACCTCCGTGTCGCGCGTGTGTTAAGCGGCGCCGGTTATTAAATAAGCGAAGAAGCCGCGGTTCATACCATTTCTCTCCCGATTCCCGCACAGCACTGCAGAAGGCGAGCGGAAGCCGCACGACGCCGAAACCGCCGAGCCTCACCGGAAGCTCGTTTCTCCTCCGTTTCTTCCGATTTCTCTTCCATTTGAAAGGTAATCTCTTCCTCTCCAGTCCTTTTAATTCTTTTGTAACGATCTTTCACGGATTGAATTAGTAGAAACCCTAGGGTTTAGGGTTTTCCGAAAATAATTAGTTGTTTGCATGAGAAAAGTTTCTGTAATGGATGTTAAGCCTAAATCCGTGAATTTCAAAGGGATTTGATGAAACCCTAACTAGGTTAAGCGGATTTTGGTATTTAGGGTTGGAAAAAAAAAAGAAGGAAACCTAAGCCCCAAATAATTATTTGAGGCTAAGGGAGGCTAGGGCTTGCTGCCCCTTACACTAAAACAGTAAATTTAGGGCAGCAAAACCTTAAGTTGTTTAGAGGTATTTGACCTCATTAGAGAGATGTTTGACATAGTAAAGATGATATATTGTAGGCAATGGCATCACGTGGTCAAGGAAGCGGAAAGCGCAACGAAGAAAATAGGAACGAGAAAGGAAAAGGAAAAGCCACGGTGAATTCCCACCCTTTAAATGCTTATTTCATGATTTGTATTTATGCTTATGTTATGTTTCACGTGTATGCTATATTATGGTTATGCATTTCTTATAAGTAACAGCAATTGCAAGAATGATTGAAAGTAATTGAAAGTAAATGTCAAACAAAGTAAAAATGAAATGGGCTAAGTTAAGGGTCAACCCAATAGTGGAGGTGGGGTGAATGTCCTCCCAATGATATGAAAGGAAAGTTAACGTGCGAATATGAAAAGGCACGTTAAGAAATGTGTGCGAATATGAAAAGGCACACAAGCGCGCTATATAAATAATATGAAATGTTAATATTCCCGTAACATTGCCCAATAGAAAAAGAATGATGAAAACCAGAAAATAAAATACGAATCCATATAAAAGCGATTTGCAACGTACCTGGGTGAGGAAAAGAATGAATGAAAGAAGAAAAGCTCAATAATAAGAAAATAATGTAAACAAGAAAAAGAAAATGATGTAAACCTATCTTTATGACGCAATTATGAGAATAAGCTATAAAATCCTTATAATTAAAACATTTTATTAAAGGGAATTCATTTAGTCTTTGACTAATATAAATGTAACTAAAACAGGTCACAGCGGAGGCTGCTCCCGTTAATCCTCCTGGCGCCCCTTCTCGTAAGGAAAAGATGTACAAGATCTGGATGGAGGTCATCACAGCTGTCTTTGGTTACATGGATGCTCACAAGGAAGCTTGCCGCGACCCTGACTGCCCCCACGATGAATTTTAGTTTTTCTTTAAGTAGTCTACTCATGTGTGATAGTATAGTTTTGATCTGAGTTACAAGTATAGTATATTATGATCAGGTTGTAAATCTTTAAATGTAACTCAGATTTTGTGATGACTCCACTTTTGTGTTATTATAGTGAGTCATCTTTTAGACATGTATGATACTATCTGACACTGTGGTATAAATAAAAGGTTTCACCTTGCTGCACTTTTATTTTTGCATGCTTAAATGCTGAATGTCAATTTCCCTTGCAACTCTATAACATTGTTACATGAAAAGAAAATTGTAGTGGTGCCTAGAATGTAGGGCCGTTACAATTAAATGGTATCAGAGGGAGGTTTTTGGGTATGGAACACCAGAATACTTTGTAATAGATTTGTTAGTAAAACAAGTATGACAATGTCAATCGTCCTGTTTCAGGAACCCTTCCGCACATATTTAAGTCAAAGGGAAAGAGATGAACTTGAGGAAGAACAAAATCGTATGGCTGAAGAACGGTGTAGAGAGCGATCAAATCCTCCTCTATCGGAGATCATGCAAGCATTGGCAGAAGCCATTCAACTGGGTAATAGAACTGTCGCTATACCGCAACCACCGACATCAAGTGAGTCATATGTGAAACAATTTCTCGAAATGAGACCACCCTTATTTCGAGGTGGGCTATCTCCAATGGAAACTGAAAGTTGGATAAAAAGAATTGAACTCACCTTCAATGCCTTGAAGTGCCCCGACAATCAAAAAATCGATTTAGTCGTTTTCCTGCTGGAAGGAGAGGCTGATCGATGGTGGGACAGTATGAGGCAAGGTAAATTTGCTGGGCGTAGAAATTCGGAGATTCCCTGGGCCGAATTCCTAAAAGAATTTGTTAATTGGTTTGTTCCCCCGTCTGAGAAACAAATGCTGCAGGAGAAATTCCTCCGTTTAATGCAAGGAAGTCGTACAGTTTTGCAATATGAGGCTGAGTTTGCACAATTAGCCTATTATGCTGGAGACATGGTCACGAAGGAAAGCGATCGATGTTTTCGATTTCAATTGGGTCTACGAGAAAACGTACGGGTACATCTAATCTCGCAAAGAATTAAAATTACAATGAATTGGTGGAGACAGCTAAGTTAATTGAGATGGATGTGGAGAGTTCGCAAAGGCGAATGGAGTTTCAAATGAAGAGACTTCCAGAGGGACAAAGTTTGGAGCGAAAGAGTGGAAATTCTAACTGGAAGAGGAAGAAAGGAGGTCCTCCAGCGCAAACTCGAAGTGAAAGCGCAGCTAGCAGTAACACCGTGAAACCTTTATGTCCGAAATGCGGAAAGAATCACTTTGGCGAGTGTTTGAAAGGTACCGGTGTTTGTTTCAAATGTCAGAAACCGGGACATCGCCGACAAGACTGTCCGCTGTGGAAGACAGTATCTGAAAGAGGTGGTCCTAATCAGGCACCAACATTCCATTACCTTGATACCAGCTTAGTTGGTAGAGTGGATAAAGGTAAAGGAATTGAAACTTCTGGATCTGTAATGGAAACTAGAGAAGATCGACAGGTACAACCTAGAGTCTTCAATATGAATCAACAAGGAGCTAAAGCTGACGATACTGTTATCACAGGTATGATTTATGTACACAATCACCTATTAAAGGTATTATTTGATACAGGGGCTAGCCAATCCTTCATATCTACAAGAGCAATTAAACAATTAAAGTTGGAACCTCATACGTCTATTGAAGAATTGAGAGTTAAAATGCCCAATAATACCGAGATGATTACAAAGCTTCGATGTACAGTGTGGCTAACAATTGATACCAATCCAGTAGAAGCAAATGTTGCAGTTCTACCTCTATCCGAATTTGATATCATTTTAGGGATGGATTGGTTAGTGAAAAGTGAAGCTATCATTAACTGTAAAGAGAAAGAAATTACACTGAAAATAAATGATACACAGTGCACATTTAAAGGATTGAATGAAGTTTCAAAAGTTCTTATATCTTCATTCAAGGCAATCAAGAAATTGAGGAAAGGTTGTGAAGCAACTTTGGTAATGATTAAGGGAACCAAGGTAGTGACATGTGAGCCGACTGCCGTTCCCGTAGTGCGTGATTTTCTCGAGGTATTTCCTGAAGAATTACCAGGACTACCCCCATCAAGGGATGTAGATTTCACGATCGATTTGGTAGAAGGAGCTAAACCAGTAGCAAAGGCACCATATCGTATGGCTCCTAAAGAATTGGCAGAGCTGAAAAGTCAATTGCAGGAATTACTTGATAAAGGTTTTATACGACCAAGCACTTCGCCATGGGGGGCTCCAGTGCTATTCGTGAAAAAGAAAGATGGCTCGTTTCGATTATGTGTTGACTATCGAGAATTAAACAAGTTAACAATTCGAAACCAATATCCATTACCTCGTATTGACGATTTATTTGATCAACTCAGTAATGCAAAAGTATTTTCCAAGATTGACCTAAGGTCAGGATATCATCAGATGCGCATAAATGAAGATGATATTTATAAAACTGCTTTTAGCACGCGATATGGACACTTTGAGTTCGTCGTCATGCCGTTTGGATTAACAAACGCACCAGCTGTTTTTATGGATTTAATGAATCGAGTATTCAAGGAATTCCTGGACAGATTTGTTATCGTATTTATAGATGATATTCTAGTTTATTCGACGAACAAAGATGAACATACAGAACACTTAAAGGTTGTATTGACGACATTGAAATGTCATGCCCTATATGCGAAGTTTTCCAAATGTGAGTTTTGGTTACGTGAAGTTGCGTTCTTAGGCCATGTCATTACAGGGCATGGATTGTCAGTAGATCCAGCAAAAGTGGAGGCAATTATAAATTGGCCAAGACCAACTACAGTCACCGAAATTCGAAGCTTTCTTGGTTTGGCAAGTTATTACAGGAAATTTGTAAACGGCTTTTCAGCGATTGCACTACCGCTTACAAAACTGACTCGGAAGAATGCTCTATTTCTCTGGACTAAAGAGTGTCAGGAGGCATTTGATGAATTAAAGACAAGGTTAACTACTGCACCAGTATTGGTTATGCCATGCGGGATTGAAGGATTCCAAATTTACAGCGATGCCTCTTTAAAAGGGCTTGGTTGTGTATTGATGCAGAATGGTAAAGTCGTAGCTTATGCATCAAGACAATTAAAGGATTCGGAGCGTAACTACCCAACTCATGATTTAGAATTGGCAGCTGTCATATTTGCCCTAAAAATTTGGAGACATTACTTGTATGGCGCGCAATGTGAGATCTTTACGGATCATAAAAGTTTAAAGTATATTTTCTCCCAAAAAGAAATAAACATGCGTCAGAGACGATGGTTAGAACTTATCAAAGATTATGATGTCGATATTAAATACCATCCCGGTAAAGCGAATATAGTAGCTGATGCGCTCAGTAGGAAGCACTTGGCACCGATGATTGTTCCACTTACTGAGCAGCAGGAGTTGTTACGAGAAATACAAAACTTTAAATTGCTTACATGTATAACTATCTCGCAGACTCCAGGATTACTCTTCCAACTCGTGGCAGAAAATTCTATTAAAGACAGGGTACGGAAGGCGATGAATCAAGATCCTATTTTTGTGAAAATCCTGGAAAAGGTAAAAAGTGGACAATCAACTG
Organism: Platanthera zijinensis; assembly: GCA_039513925.1. Lineage (NCBI taxonomy): Eukaryota > Viridiplantae > Streptophyta > Magnoliopsida > Asparagales > Orchidaceae > Platanthera > Platanthera zijinensis. The sequence goes on from CM077086.1 coordinate 166,820,445, forward strand.
CTTTTACAGAGCATGATGGATTATTATTCCTGAATGGAAGATTGTGTATTCCTCATGTTGATGCACTTCGATCAGAAATCCTTTACGACGGACATAATACAATGTATTCAATTCACCCCGGAAGAACAAAAATGTATCAAGATCTCAAGCAGAACTTTTGGTGGCCAGGAATGAAGACTGATGTAATTCAATATATTGCCAAATGTCACACGTGTCAACTTGTGAAGGCAGAACATCAAAAACCTGGCGGATACTTACAATCACTACCGATTCCGGAATGGAAGTGGGATGACATAACCATGGATTTTGTCATGGGGTTGCCAAGGAGTAAAGCTGGGAACAACGGTATATGGGTCATTATTGATCGATTAACAAAAGTTGCACATTTCATTCCTATGAAAAATGATAGTCCAGTACAGAAGTTAGTCGATCAGTATATTGATGTTATTATAAAATATCATGGGATTCCCCGATCCATTGTATCTGATAGAGATGGACGCTTTACATCTGATACATGGAAACTCGTGCAGAGAAAGTTAGGAACAAAACTGCTTTTCAGTACCGCCTTTCACCCACAAACAGATGGTCAATCTGAGCGAACTATTCAAATGTTGGAAGATCTATTGAGAATGGTCATACTTGATCTTAAGGGCTCATGGGAAAAGTACTTATCGCTAGTGGAATTTTCGTACAATAATAGCTACCAGTCAAGTATTCAGATGGCACCATTCGAAGCATTATATGGACGAAGGTGTCGTACCCCACTAAGTTGGGCAGAAGATGGCGAATATAAGTTATTCCCGAAGAATCAAATGGATAAAATGAATGATAAGCTTACACTTGTCCGAGAACGACTGAAAATAGCACAAGATAGACAACAGAAATATTACAATGCCAGACATCGACGAGTAGAGTTTAATGTAGGCGAGATGGTATGTCTGAAAATAAAGCCCTTCAAAGGAGTTTCACGAATTCGTCGACTTGGAAAGCTTAGTCCGAGATATGTAGGACCATTCGTCATCTCTGAAAAGATTGGACCGGTGGCTTATCGCCTAGTGTTATCTGATGCCCTTCAAAATGTTCATGATGTATTCCATGTTTCTTCATTAAGGAAATACATAGCAGATCCTGATAAAATAGTTCCTTCTGAACAGATTCAGATAAATTCGGATCTATCTAGCCCAACTGAACCATACAAGATTGTAGATTGGCAAAATAAACAGCTTCGAAACCGAGAGGTTCGATTTGTCAAAGTCTGGTGGAAAGGGCATAGTATTCATGAAGCAACGTGGGAAAAAGAAGAAGACATGAGAAATCTCTTCCCTCAGATGTTTGATGCAGAGTCAGACTGATGATTTTCGTGGACGAAAATTCAATAAGGAAGGGAGAATTGTGACACCACTAAATAATGGTGTGCTGATAGCAAGGAGTGGAAATAGGGTTAACCGGTTCAAAGGAGCTTGAACCGGCTATTCCCCGTCAAATACCTCCGTGTCGCGCGTGTGTTAAGCGGCGCCGGTTATTAAATAAGCGAAGAAGCCGTGGTTCATACCATTTCTCTCCCGATTCCCGCACAGCACCGCAGAAGGCGAGCGGAAGCCGCACGACGCCGAAACCGCCGAGCCTCACCGGAAGCTCGTTTCTCCTCCGTTTCTTCCGATTTCTCTTCCATTTGAAAGGTAATCTCTTCCTCTCCAGTCCTTTTAATTCTTTTGTAACGATCTTTCACGGATTGAATTAGTAGAAACCCTAGGGTTTAGGGTTTTCCGAAAATAATTAGTTGTTTGCATGAGAAAAGTTTCTGTAATGGATGTTAAGCCTAAATCCGTGAATTTCAAAGGGATTTGATGAAACCCTAACTAGGTTAAGCGGATTTTGGTATTTAGGGTTGGAAAAAAAAAAGAAGGAAACCTAAGCCCCAAATAATTATTTGAGGCTAAGGGAGGCTAGGGCTTGCTGCCCCTTACACTAAAACAGTAAATTTAGGGCAGCAAAACCTTAAGTTGTTTAGAGGTATTTGACCTCATTAGAGAGATGTTTGACATAGTAAAGATGATATATTGTAGGCAATGGCATCACGTGGTCAAGGAAGCGGAAAGCGCAACGAAGAAAATAGGAACGAGAAAGGAAAAGGAAAAGCCACGGTGAATTCCCACCCTTTAAATGCTTATTTCATGATTTGTATTTATGCTTATGTTATGTTTCACGTGTATGCTATATTATGGTTATGCATTTCTTATAAGTAACAGCAATTGCAAGAATGATTGAAAGTAATTGAAAGTAAATGTCAAACAAAGTAAAAATGAAATGGGCTAAGTTAAGGGTCAACCCAATAGTGGAGGTGGGGTGAATGTCCTCCCAATGATATGAAAGGAAAGTTAACATGCGAATATGAAAAGGCACGTTAAGAAATGTGTGCGAATATGAAAAGGCACACAAGCGTGCTATATAAATAATATGAAATGTTAATATTCCCGTAACATTGCCCAATAGAAAAAGAATGATGAAAACCAGAAAATAAAATACGAATCCATATAAAAGCGATTTGCAACGTACCTGGGTGAGGAAAAGAATGAATGAAAGAAGAAAAGCTCAATAATAAGAAAATAATGTAAACAAGAAAAAGAAAATGATGTAAACCTATCTTTATGACGCAATTATGAGAATAAGCTATAAAATCCTTATAATTAAAACATTTTATTAAAGGGAATTCATTTAGTCTTTGACTAATATAAATGTAACTAAAACAGGTCACAGCGGAGGCTGCTCCCGTTAATCCTCCTGGCGCCCCTTCTCGTAAGGAAAAGATGTACAAGATCTGGATGGAGGTCATCACAGCTGTCTTTGGTTACATGGATGCTCACAAGGAAGCTTGCCGCGACCCTGACTGCCCCCACGATGAATTTCAGTTTTTCTTTAAGTAGTCTACTCATGTGTGATAGTATAGTTTTGATCTGAGTTACAAGTATAGTATATTATGATCAGGTTGTAAATCTTTAAATATAACTCAGATTTTGTGATGACTCCACTTTTGTGTTATTATAGTGAGTCATCTTTTAGACATGTATGATACTATCTGACACTGTGGTATAAATAAAAGGTTTCACCTTGCTGCACTTTTATTTTTGCATGCTTAAATGCTGAATGTCAATTTCCCTTGCAACTCTATAACATTGTTACATGAAAAGAAAATTGTAGTGGTGCCTAGAATGTAGGGACGTTACATCAAGTCCTGGGGAATCATCCCAAACAGTTGACTTTTCAACTTGCAAATCTTTTTCTTTCTCTTCTAACAAAGATTGAACTCTTTGATTCCAAGCAACTCTTGCTTTCTCTTCTTGATTTTTAGATACATCTTCTAAATCATCTAAAAAGGAATCCAGTTCTGGATCTACTTGAACATCAGGAACATCTGGAGCAGCTTCTGAAACAACTGCTATAACCTGAGCAGCTATATCTTCTTTAATATAATCTGTGGATTTATGAACACAAATCTGCTAAATAAGCTAAAATCATTCCTTCTAGGTATTCACAAGCTAGCAAATTAATTGACTCGTCAATAAAGCGGATGAGTGAATTACCTTCATATTTTACCAACTCCCAAGATTCATCTAGGTAGGATGTAATAATCCCTTCTAGGAAATGGGCAACCACGGGAGTGGTGAGATCTTCTAAGCAAACTTTCGCAGCAAATTCAGATAGCATAATTGCATCAGATATTTCTTTGTCAGATAGCACTGAAACTGATTCATCTTGAGCTTGAACTGCATCAGTCTCTTCTTGAACTGCTGGAAGAACTGCTGGAAGGGAGGCTGGAGGCTCTGAGACATCTTCACAGAACATCTCCCCCTGCCTGATTTCAGTGGAAACTGAAACCAGGCCCCTTGAAGAAGAGGGCTCAGCAGATTTAGAAAGTGATTGAATGGAAGCAGTCAAGGTGGCAATGGAGGAGGCAAGTGGAGCAATTGCCTCTTCAATCATTATTTTGATTGAAGGGGTAATTAACTCCAAAATGCTAGAAATGAATTCTGGGGTTATCTCAAAAGATGATGGAATTGCAGTGGATGGAGATGCAGCAGAGATGGTTGTAGTGTTAGGATGAGAAGTGGTGTGGACTGGAGATCGAATTGGAGATGGAGCTGGAGAGTTAACAAGAGTGTTAACTGGAGACTGAATAGGAGACTGAATAGGAGACTGAGGAGGTGTTGGAATCCTCTCAGATCCTAACAGATCAAAACTAGGAGCAGATATCCTAGCCAGATGAGAAGGAAGAGGAGATGCTGGAGGGGAAGGAAGAACAACCGTGGTTGTTTCTCGAATAGGAGAAAGAGAAAGTCGTACTTCAGCTGAAGTTGATGGAACTTCAACTGAAGCAGACTGCATAGCAGAAGAAGATGAGGGAAGGGAAAGAGCTGAGCCAGCTTCTACCGGGTGAGGAGCGACTGAATAAGTCCTAGTGCTCTCTGAAGTCGCTGGAGCAACCCCTGTGAGAGCGGGTTTCACAAAAGTCCTCTTCCACTTGGAGAACAAATTTGGGTCCATCTTCTTGCTTGCATTTATGGTTGTTGCAACGGGGACCAGCAGCTGAGGACACTTTTCCTTCAGGAAAATTCAAATAACCCTACCTAGGGTAACCTCTTTCTTACTATTCTTTTTCCTTATCAAATCAAACATTACTCCTGCCCAATCAATCTTTTCTGATTAACAATTGCACACATCAGTGCAAATTGTTGCCTTGTAATGTTGTCATGAGCAGAGTGCTTTCCAAGGAGCACTTTTCCAACTAACTCAACGAGAAATTTAATCTTAAAGGGGAAAATGACCTTGAGCAGCTTCGTGGGAATGCCCGCCGCATGTCCCAGCTCAGTAAGCATCCTTCCAAACTCTTGAGCATCTTGCTCATAATCTTCTTCACCATTTATTAATCCAAAAACATCAGTCAGAATGGCCGGAGTTAAAATTACCTCTTCTCCGCCGATGGTGCCAGTCATCGAGTCGTCAGAGATGACGAAGTGAAAGCCCATTCCTTGATCTCGGGGACATTTAACTTTATCCTTGTCGACATTAATCTTTCTAGACCTTGATCCCGGCATAACTGAAGAATTTCTACAATCCCTGCTTCACAGCAACTGAACGCGTCAAAATCGACGCTGAAGCCTGCATCGAACTTTACAACCGCTAGTACTGCGGGAGAAATCGCCATTGAATTGCTGGAGAATGCGCGAGAAAGACGGAGAAGACGAAGGGGACGAAGCGGCAGAAACTCGCAAGCGGGAAGACAGAATGCGAAAAGTCACGCTCCATCGACGATAAAACAAAAGATCTTTTAACCTAGGTCGACTATCGGCTTTATATTAGACCGGAGATAGTCGATCTATTAAAAAAGATACTAGACCCGATAGTCGAACGGCTGTTCGACGATCGGCCCAAAAGCAGAGTAGTCGATCAATCGTTCGACTATTTCTGGCTTCTCAAACAACAAGCTGTCGTCATCCAGAGATCGACGATAAGCTCGACCTGTTCGACGATCTTCGAACGCCGGTCGATGATCTTCAAACAGATAAGCTATCATTAACCAGAGGTCGACGATAGGCTAGATCCGTTCGACGATCTTCGATCATCGTTCGACGATCTTCAAGCAGGTTTCAACATAGGCAGATATAGTCACACTTAATCTCGTCCATTGATCATGCCTAGTTGAACTAAAAAGAACAGATGCTTCTGTTCATCTAAGGGCTTGGTGAATATATCACCTCTCTGAAACTCAGTGGATATGAACTCAAGACAAATCTTGTTCTTTTCCACACAATCTCTCAGGAAATGGTGCCGAATCTCAATGTGCTTCGTTCTAGAGTGGTGCACTGGATTTTGTGCAATGGAGATAGCACTGGTACTGTCACACATGATTTTGGTGTTCTTGTGTGAGTAACCATAATCCACAAGCTGGTTTTGAATCCACAGGATCTGTGAACAACAACTAGCAGCTGCTATATATTAAGCCTCTGCAGTTGAAGTTGAGACAGAAGCCTGCTTCTTACAGAACCAAGAGACCAATCTCTCTCCCAGAAACTGACAAGTTCCTGAGGTGCTCTTCCTGTCAACTCTGCAACCAGCATAATCAGAATCAGAATATCCAATTAATTCAAATTCTGACTCAGCTGGGTACCAAAGTCCTAGATTTGGACATCCCTTCAGGTATCTCAGGATTCTCTTTAGGAGAATCAGATGAGATTCCTTGGGGTTGACCTGGAATCTAGCACAAAGGCATGTAGCAAACATTATATCAGGCCTACTTGCAGTTAGATATAATAGGGAACCAACAATGGCCCTATAATTCTTTTGATCAACTGGCTTGCCGTGATCATCAGAATCAATAACTACATTAGTAGCCATAGGTGTAGGCATTGCTGAAGCATCAGCCATCCCAAATTTCTTTACCAATTCCTTGGCATATTTGGATTGAGAGATGAAGATACCATCAGCATCTTGCTTAACTTGGAGACCAAGAAAGTAAGACAGCACACCCATACTACTCATCTCAAACTTAGAGTGCATCAGGTCAGAGAACCTTTTGCAAAGTTTGGAATCAGTGGAGCCAAATATAATATCATCTACATACACCTGAACTAACAGGATTGTGTCCTTGTGATGCTTGACGAAAAGGGTTCTATCAACTACTCCCCTAGTAAAGTTGTGCTCTAAAAGGAAACTAGCTAGAGTCTCATACCAGGCTCTGGGAGCTTGCTTTAGTCCATAAAGAGCTTTCTGCAACTTAAACACATGAGATGACTGAGTTGAAGAGACAAACCCTGGTGGTTGTTCAACAAACACCTCTTCCTTAAGCTCACCATTCAGGAATGCACTTTTGACATCCATTTGAAACACCTTAAACTTCATGTAGGCTGCATAGGCCAAGAAGATCCTTATTGCTTCTAGCCTTGCAACAGGAGCAAAGGTTTGGTCATAATCTATACCTTCCTCCTGTCTGTAGCCCTGAGCTACAAGCCTTGCTTTATTCCTTACAATAATTCCATTTGCATCCAACTTGTTTCTGTACACCCACTTGGTGCCTATGATCAGTTGGCCTTTAGGTCTTGGAACCAAAGTCCAAACTTTACATCTCTCAAACTGATCAAGTTCCTCTTGCATAGCAATGATCCAGTGGGGATCTAGCTCTGCATCTTTAAAGGTGAGGGGCTCAACCTGTGAGAGGAAACAAGCGTGCATCACATCCTGTCTTAATTGGTGTCTTGTTTGCACACCAGCTGATATGTCTCCAATCACTTGAGATGTGGGGTGATCTCTAAGTGTGACAATATCAGCAGGTGGGATGTGATCTTCAGCAACAGTTGGGATTAATTCCTCAGGAGGAATTTGATCTACTGTTGGTGGTACAACCACAGCTTCTGCAATGTCTTCATCACTGTCTGATTCAGTGATCTGAAGAGTTGATAGTTGAAGAATCTCTTGAGTAGCATCAGGTACCTGCAATGAACTAGAAGAAGGAGAATTTTCCTTCTCCTTGTAAAACATCTGAGACTCATCAAAAGATACATGCACAGATTCTTCAATTTTACAGGTTGATTTGTTATAAACCCTATAAGCTTTGCTTACTTGGGAATATCCAAGCATAATTCCCATTGAAGCTTTTGCTTCAAATTTTCTAAGATATTCTTTATTGTTATTATGAATATAAACAATACAACCAAATATTCTAAAATAATTAATTTTAGGTTTCTTTCCTTTAAGCAACTCATAAGGAGTTTTACACTTAAGCTTGTGTATCAAACTTCTATTCAAGACATAATTGGCTGTACTAACAGCTTCTGCCCAATAGGAGAGAGGCATGTTAGCATCTGCCAACAATGTACTAGCAGCTTCAATGAGTGTTCTGTTCTTCCTTTCAACTACCCCATTTTGTTGGGGAGTTCTAGGAGCTGAGAAACTATGTTTGATACCTTCTCTCTCACAGAATTCTTGCATGAGAAGAGAGTCAAACTCAGTACTATGATCACTTCTGATCAAGGCCACATGAGTAGAGTACTCAGTCTGCACACATAGTAGAAAGTCTGTAAGGGCTTTGAAGTTATCAGCCTTAGTTCTCAAAAAGAAAACCCAACTGAACCTAGAGAAGTCATCTACAATTACTAAGGTGTAATACTTCCCTCGTAAACTCTGTACATTTATTGGGCCAAAAAGGTCCAAATGTAATAGGTACAGGATTCTAGGAGAATCACTCTTATTTACAAATTTAAAAGAATTCTTGGTTTGCTTGCCTAGCTGACAAGCCTTGCATAGGCTCTCCTTCTTGTAGGGGCAAGAAGGTAAACCTCTAACAAGGTTGTGTTTAGATAACCTAGATATATTTTTAAGGTTAACATGACTAAGCCTCTTATGCCAAAAAGAATTATTATTAATTGTTACTTCATTAAATAGACAGATTTCAGAATGAGATGAATTGAAATCTACTAAATAAATATTACCTATTCTAATGCCTACTAAAAAAACATTATTATTTAAAGTAATATTGCAAGAGGAGTTAGAAAATGAAACCTGGTAGCCAGCATCACATAGCTGGCTGACTGAGATTAAATTGTGCTTCAGTCCTGTCACATATGCAACTCTCTTGAAAGTAACATCTCCAATAGTAATCCTGCCATAGCCTTCTGTCTGACCACAGCTGGAATCTCCAAAGATAACCTTTGGGCCGAGCTTAGCTTTGAATTTTGACAGATGATCTTTATTTCCTGTCATATGCTTAGAGCATCCACTATCCAAATACCACTTATTTTGAGTGATTGGATAGGCCTTCACCTACAAGACATTTATTTAGACAGAGTGGACCCAGGTAACCTTGGGTCCCTTGTTTTTCACATAAGAAAAGCTAGAAATAAATGAAAATGCAGGCTGAGGGTGATAACCTAATGGGTGAGATCTCCTAGGTGGGATTCTCCATGCAGATGATGGGTCAACAAACCTAGGGTTTCTATTTTCATTTAGGTTTCTATGGTACTGATGATGATTTTGAAAATCATGTTGAAAACGTCGATTGACGTTCGACGATGGGCGCTCAGATCGTCGAGCTTCGTTCGACCATTGAGCTTCCGATCGTCGAGCGGCATTCGACGCTCTTTGCATTTCTTTAAAAAATTTCTTTCTTTTCTCTCTCTTAGCCTTATTTAAAGTTTTGTTAACTTGGTTTACTTGCTCAGTGTTCTTCATTCCACTAGTTGAAATGAAGTTCACTGGAGTTGAAAGATTATTTTTAAGAATAACTGGGGGTTCACTTGGAGAAGCTCCTAAGCCTAGTTTGTCATTACCTGACCTAGTGTTAGTCATGCTGGTAATCTCTAACAGCTTAAGGCTTCTACCATTAAGAGATTCTTCTAACCTCTTAGACTTAGCTAACTCCATTTTAAGAAATTTAATTTCTTCACTACAGGTAGTGAGATCTTCCTTTAACCTAATATTTTCTGTAGCAATTAATTCTGAGTCAGCTAACTTATTTCTAAGTTCTTTTATCTTCTTTTCTGAGCTAATCAAATCTAAGCATAAAGATTTAAAATCTAATTTAAATTCTTCAGAAGTGAAGTCATAAGAAGATAGTACCTCATCTTCTGTTGGCATTTCTTCATCTGAATCTGAACTCTCTGCAGCTGAGTGATTGCTGCAGGCATCTATTGCCATCAGGCAAACTTATTTTGCCTTCTTCTCTTCCTCATCCTCACTGGAGCTTGAGGAGGAGGATTCTTCATCAGAATCACTCCAGGTTTCAGCAATGAAACCTCTCTCCTTTTTCTTGTTCTTGTAGGAGGATGGCTTGGAGTGCTTCCTGTGCTATTCCTTTTATTTCCTCTTGTCTTTGTTCTTCTCCTCTGGACACTCTGGTAAGATGTGTCCAGGCTTCCTGCAACCATAACATATAATTTCTTTAGCAGGTGAACGGTCATACCTTGGTTTGTCTTCATATCGTGATGACTTCTTTCTGAATTCCTTTCTCCCCATCTTGAGAAACCTCTTGGCAAACAATGCCATTAGTTCCTCATTTGATTGGCTGCCTTCAGAATCATCAGCAGCCTTAAGAGCTAGAGATTGCTCTTTTCTTGTTGGAGTAGGGGTCTTTGCTTCTGCTTCCCTTGTCTTCAGCACTTGCTCAAAAGACTTGAGCTTGCCGAGAAGGGCTTCAGTGGAGATCTCTGTGGTGCTTCTGGCTTCCTTGATGGGCCAGATCCTTAGATCCCATGTGCTAGGGAAGCACATAAGAATCTTATCATTGACCTCTGTCAATGATATGTCCTTGTCAAGGGTCCTCAGCTCATTGATGATTGAGCTGAGCCTGGTGTACATGGCTTCAACTGATTCAGCATCAGTTTTCTTGAAGTTTTCATATTGTGAGATAAGGTTGGACCTTCTGTCCTTACTTTCATCAGCTGAACTAGCTACAATCTGGTTCAGTGTATCCCACATGGCTTTTGCTGAAGAGCAGTCAGCTACCTTCTGGAATACCTCATCAGACATTGTCTGAGCCAGTATATTCATTGCCTTGGCATTTGCTATTTTTGCCTTCTTGTACTCATCATTGTAGTCTGGAGGAGGCACTGCACTCATATCAGTTGATGATGAGGCAGTGGCAGCAGCAGGTGCTCTTGGGGGTCCTGACAAAATAGAAGCAAAGATGCTTTCATCAATAGAATTCATATATAATTTTATCCTTGCCTTCCAGATGCCAAACTTAGCTAAGTTGCATGCTGGAGGTCTGGTGCTAGAATAATCCTTGGACCGGGCCATGATAGTGAATATCTATAAGCTTTGGTATCTATCAGGATCTTGTGACTTAGGTGTTAGCCTATTCAGTCAGTTAACCTCCCTCTGATACCAATTGAAAGTGAAGGGATAGATACTACTCTAGAGGGGGGGGGGGTGAATAGAGTTATCAAATTTTGCACTAGACAAAACTTAGTGGTCTACCCAACTCCCTTGGAGTGAATTGCGGAATTAAAAGATTATAGATATGGAATTAACCCTATAGCCTAACACAAGTGTTGTGCACAAACTCAAGCTAACTGTAATTACAGTTAAGGCTTGGAAACCCTAATCAGCAACTAGCAACCTAGTTATATCTATTCACAGCCACAATGCAGGAATTAAACAAGGCAATCCAGACGACACAAGGAATTTATAGTGGTTCCCCAAACAACTTGGGTACGTCCACTCTTCTACCAACAAGGTAGGAATCCACTCAGGTTTTTGATCAGGTGCCCTGCCACCAACAGGATCTGCTTCAGGTAGATCCAGAAACCCTTTAGACTTTTGATCAGGTGTCTAAAAACCAAGCACAGGTTTTTGATCAGGTGCCCTGCCACCAAGGGATACTTTTGAAGGGAGTAATAACCCTGTACAGGAGGGGGAAAGAAGGTTAAGACATCTTCTCTATTTTACAAAAGATTAGAGAAGCACAAGAACTTGCACTGAGCTAGAAAGCTCTAAAGAATCAAGGCTCCCCCTGGCTCAAAGATGTCCAGGTGAAGTCTTGCTTCAGTGCAGAAAACTCTTCAGAAAGATCTGAAGGAAAAACTACAAGAAGATAATAAATAATAAAATTAGAAATCTTCAAGCAGCAGTCTTCTTCTTCTTCTTCTTCAAAAGAACTCTGAGTTTGAATCTTCCTGCAAGCAGGAGAACTCAGGTTGAAGAAGAGTAGAAGAGCTTAACACGTCTCAGTTGGATGAGTATTGCTGAGAGCAGAAGACTTGATCTTGATGAAGGCTTGAATGCTTAAGTGAACAACTGGGTAGCTATTAGCTAGCTTGAATCCTTCTTCAAAGGGTTCCTTTTATATCAGCAACAAGCAACGGCTCTCTTCAATTTGAATTACTTGTCTTCTTCTGAAACTTGAGACCTGGGCTGTAAATATCAAGAAGACAAAACAGTCTCTGCAGCAGAAACATTCTATAAAAGGAATAAACCTCTTTCTAGGAATCTGCAGGAAGCAATCTGATAATAAAGTACTAAATAAAGTCACATCAGAAACAAACTCTTTATAGCAGAAGAAAGACTTTTCAGTCTAACGACTATAAAGGACTGACAGCAGATAAAGTAAAATACAATGTCAGCTAATAAAACAAACAACTTTATCTGAAAAGATTTTACTCAGGCATAAGGGATGAAGCAAATATTGCCTGGAAATATTATCATAAAACAACTGAAAAGATATGCCAGATAATGTATTAATTAATTAAATATAATAAATAAATACAAAATATAAAGGCAGACAGAAAACGTCGAACGACCCTCGAAGATCGTCGACCGACGCACGGAGATCGTCGAACTATCGGACAGATAGTCGAACGATCCAGATAGTCGAACTATCAAAGGAGATAGTCGAACTATCATAGCAGATAGTCGAACTATCAGAAGATAGTCGAGCTATCAGATAGTCGACCTATCAACAGATAGTCGAACTATCAAAGTGAAACAGATAGTCGAACTATCAACAAATAGTCGAACTATCAAAAACAAACAGATAGTCGACCTATCAACAGATAGTCGAACTATCAGATAGTCGAACTATCAAAGCAGATAGTCGAACTACCAAGCGAGAACAGATAGTCGACCTATCAACAGATAGTCGAACTATCAACGCAGAACAGATAGTCGAACTATCAACAGATAGTCGAGCTATCAGATAGTCCAACTATCAAAGCAGATAGTCGAACTACCAAGCGAGAACAGATAGTCGACCTATCAACAGATAGTCGAGCTATCAGATAGTTGAACTATCCAAGCAGATAGTCAAACTATCCTCGCAGACAGAACGTCGAGCAACTGATAGACGATCGTCGAACAGTCAGTCGACGATAGTCGAGCGGCGTTCGACTATAGTCGAACGAAAAACTACTTAACAGCACACGTTCAAGCAAAACTCCAGACTCTACACCTTTAAAGAAAATTGTAAATTATTATGAGAGGAATCAGTTAAATTAGATGGCCGTATCCCTCAACACAGTGGATCAGCTAGTCCACAATTAATATATATATATATATATACGCAGTGGAAAATACTTTGGTTAGGTTGATTTGACATCCTATAAGAGCATAAGTGTCCCCAAGGGACGACTCATGGTATGCACGACTCTAGAGGTTAGTACAGTATATATAAAAATATAGTCTTTACGCTAATATGAAAAGTAGTGTCTTAGTTTTGTAAACATGATGTGCATGAGATACATGTAGTAATTCTTTAGGGTTTTAAAATACCTAACATGCAACATAACATAAAACCTTCCGAGAAACAAGTGAACAACCTTAAATAGGCAAAAGTAGTAGTTTTAGTTCATACCAAACAACATAAGTAAGCCACCAGTGGGCGTCAACAACCTGACACAAACCCACTGGTGAGTATGCATGTCTATATAGAAAGGAAGAAAAACTACCTCACTAGATGAGGAACAACAACCTAAGCCACCCAGGAGGCCACAAGCAAACTCCACCAGAGGACTAACCGTCTAACTAGCTACAACCTGAACCTGAGGCATTCAAAGAAAGAATACCTCAGCAACAAAAAAACAAAGGAAGTGGAGCATTAGATTAACAAGCAATGAAAGAAGGGACCAACCCTGCAACAAAATGCTATCAGTAGAAGAAAAGCATGACAGTAAGAGTAAAACACTGTCAAAAGAGCAGTAAAAGCACACAAAGTGTGAGCATACATAGCAACAAGCTCTGCCAAAAAGACTGCAGAAGCACCAAGGCAAACATATGCCAAGAGAAATAGCCATGAGAAAGGAAAGGAACTAACAGTCCTAATCTTGGTGAATTATTGGTCGTGGTGAAAACCTTGGGTCGGAGTGGGCGGCACAACCCTCACCAACAACCAGACCGAAAAACACTCCAGGGTGAAAACAAACGGTGGTAGCTACAGAGTCCATACACCAAACCATACCAGCCCAACACGGCCTAGGTGGTGGTGGCCACAGCTCAGCACACACAATTCACCCCTTACAGAGCCCACAAAAACACACCACCTGCCATAATCCATGAGTCGACATGCAAAAACTAGCCGATTACCCAACTTCCCCCTAAGGAAAAAGCCATACTAAAATTCCTAAGGAAACACACCATACCCAAGTCAAAAGCGTCGAGTTCACTCGATGCGGCGCTGAGTGGGTTCACCACACTCAACGCCAAACAGCTTCGGCATTGAGTGAGGTCCACCCACTCAACGCCAAGTAACTTAACCGCAGCAACAATCTTTGGCGTTGAGTGAGTCCACCACACTCAATGCCAAAATAGCCACGACGTTGAGTGAGGTCGACTCACCCAATGCCAAAAGACTTAATCGCAAAAGCGGGCTTTGGTGTTGAGTGAGTCCACCACACTCAACCCAAAAACATCCACGGCGCTGAGTGAGGTCAACTCACTCAACGCCAAAAGACTTACCGCAAAAACAGGCTATGACGTTGAGTGAGTCCACCACACTCAACGCCAAATTAGCCATGGCGTTGAGTGAGGTCGACTCACTCAACGCCAAATGACTTAGCCGGAAAAACAGGCGCTGGCGTTGAGTGAGTCCACCCCACTCAACGCCAAATCAGCCATGGAGTTGAGTGAGGTCGACTCACTCAATGCCAAATGACTTAGCCTGTGGGAAAAGTTGCGGCATTGAGTGAGTCCACGACACTCAACGCCAAACAGCCACGGAGTTGAGTGAGGTCGACTCACTCAATGCCAAAACACTTAGCCGTAAAAACATCCATGATGTTGAGTGAGGGCACCACACTCAACGCTGGAAGCCTAACAGTCTAGGCGTTGAGTGAGGTACACTCACTCAATGCTTTTGACTTAGCCTAATAATCAGCTATCCCAACCCAAGCCCACTCAACGCCACTTATCTAGAGAGTTGGAATATTAATTCCAACTCCCTCTCCTACCTCTTCTACCCAACCACAGCAATCTAAAAACTTAGACTAAACCTAATTAAGTCCATATCCTATTTCCTGCTACCATCTGGACATAAACGAGAGTACATGTGGAGAGGAGAATAAATTAAAGCTCGGACAACTTGAGCAAGCTCTAGCTAGAATGAAACCGCAACTACCCTAGCTTCTAGGAAGGGAAGTGAAAGTCCACCTAGTGTCAACTATGTTCACCTATGGGGGGGGGAATAGGTGTCTTTGCCGCGTATTTGCGGAATTATGATTTTACCTGCACAAGAAAACAAAACAACCAAGCACAGAAAATACACAGACAATTTATAGTGGTTCCCCGATTTGGGTACGTCCACTTTCCCCCTTCGACCTATCTCCCAACACGGGACGACTCGGTCACTTCACCAACAGGATTGAAATCCAATCCTTGCACTCACGGAAGGAACCCTTCCACACGTAGGAGTCAACACTCCCACAGTCCGGGTTGCACCCAACCCTTACAACTAGGGACCAATCGGTCCGTTACAAAGAAATTAAAAATTAGCTTGTAAGAAATACAAACAACGTTTGGAGAGAAGGTGACCCTCTTCGTTTGACGACGTGCTCTTGAAGTCAACGAAGAGTGCACAGCCCTAGATCTCACTTGGAGTGAATCTTTCCCGAGACCGGCGGCGGCTTGAGGCGGCGGCAACGTTCTCGGAATCAGCAGCGGCGACGAAGAGCAGCAGCAGTGCCAACTTGATTCAGACTTCGTAGCAAAGGGAGCAAGATCTACCAACGGTCACACAAGGATCGATCGTCTCGATCGATTCGGAAGGGGAAAGATTTTCCCGATCAATGAATCAAGAGACAAGGGATCTCTCGTTAGACGCATGAGACGCTATGCTAGCCTAAGCTTCTGTCGCCGGAGATCTGGAAGACCCTGAGATCAGCAGCGACGACAACCGTGCGAGCGGCGGAGATGACCGGCGGAGCAAGATCGCGAGATTAGGGTTTGTCGTCGGCCGCTTGTTCTTTTTGAAATACCGTATATCCGTCGCTTTTACTGTTCACAATGTATCGTATTTATACCCTAGGTCAAGAAGATGACCGTTGTGGGTCCCACCAAAGTAAGGACCAAAGTCCGGTTCAAACAGCTGCAGGTAACTTGGACCGGTCCAGAACTTTCAGAAAAATTGCCAAGTCAAAATCGGCGAGAATCATAGGTGATTCTCGCCGAATCGGCGAGAATCACTTATGATTCTCGCCGACTTCTACTTAGCCGAATTCTGACTGCACAGATACAGAAGCCGGGGAGAATCGGCGGGAGTCACTTTTGATTCTCACCGAATCGTCGAGAATGCAAGGTCATTCTCGACGAATCGGCGAGAATCATAAGTAATTCTCGACGATTCTGCCTTAGAAAATTTCCCTGTCTGTGACGAAGCTGCCGGCTTCAACCGGCGAGAATCAGCTAGTGATTCTCGACGACTCGGCGAGAATCACTAGTGATTCTCGCCGAATCGGCGAGAATCACTTAGTGATTCTCGTCGATTTGTACTTAGGCTGTTTCTCCTCTTTCTTTCCTTGAGCTGGTCTTTGGCCCATCCTTGCTCCTTGTCTGCTCTTGCTTTATCATAGCCCTGTACTTGAAATTAAGTACACCCCAATAGAGAGAGTACACGTAGGCCAACACACTGATCTGCTCAACGAGGGATTACGTTGCACAGACCCGTGTATATTGACCCACTGCACCCTGACATTGGTGTGTACTTAGCATGGAATATCTGCAAGTACAACTAGAAATATTTCATCAAATACATTGTCTATTTACCTTGGCTTACACAGGGGCTTCTTCAAATCAGGTACATTGTGGATGCAATACCCAACAATCTCCCCCTATTTGAAGAAGCCTAAACCCTACAAGCTAAGGTGAATAGAGCATATAGTAATGAAAAACCGAAGCTTAAAAATGAGGTGATAGGGATAAGCATTACCCGTTACTTGAGAGCAAACGAGAGCATTGAGCTACCTTAGCCTTAGCCGAGAGGGTAATCTCCCCCTTTTCGGCTTCTGCAAATTTGGGTCTGGTGCACCGGACACCATGCTCCCCCTCAGTTCGTGCACTTATGTTGTCACTTGAAATGCTGGCAGATGCTCCCCCTAGAGGCACGAGCCAGGAGCGTCTGGAGGCTTTATTCTTCATAGTTGAGCATCCCCAATTCAGTTTTGAAGAGACTGAACTTGGCCTCGTCTAAGGGCTTTGTGAAAATATCTGCAATCTGCTTGTCCGTGGGGACATAGCAGAGAGAGATGTCCTTGTTCTCCACGTGCTCCCGAATGAAGTGGTAGCGCACTTCAATATGCTTTGTTCTGCTATACGATACTGGATTGTTTGCGATGGCAATTGCACTTGAGGAGTCGCAGTACATGGGTACTTCCTTGAACTGAAGATCATAGTCTGCTAACTGGTTCCTTATCCATAGGAGTTGTGCGCAACAGCTCCCTGCCGAGATGTATTCAGACTCTGCTGTGGAGGTTGCGACACAATTTTGCTTCTTGCTGTTCCAGGAGATAAGCCTTCTTCCGAGGAATTGGCACGTCCCGGAAGTGCTTTTCCTGTCATCCCTACTCCCTGCAAAATCAGCATCTGAAAAACCTATTAGCTCGACATCATTGTTTCTCGGGTACCACAAGCCAAGATTTGGAGAACCTTTAAGGTATCTAAGAATTCGCTTTGCAGCGACATAGTGAGATTCCTTAGTGTTCACCTGATATCTGGCACAAACACATGTGGAGAACATGATATCTGGTCTACTGGCAGTAAGGTAGAGCAGGGATCCAATGATGCTTCTGTATTTGGTTTCATCGAAAGGTTTACCTTTCTCATCCTTATCCAGAGACATAGTGGATCCCATTGGAGTCCTCATAGAGGTTGCATTCTCCATTCCGAATTTCTTGAGGAGTTCATTTGTGAACTTTGTCTGAGAGATGAAGATTCCATCCTCAGACTGTTTCACTTGAAGTCCCAAGAAGTACTTCAGCTCCCCCATACTGCTCATTTCAAACTTTCCTTGCATGAGTTTGGAAAACTTTTTGCAAAGATTATTGTCCGTGGAGCCAAATATAATGTCGTCAACATAGATTTGCACTAGCAAAATCTTGCCTTTGACTTCCCTGAGAAACAATGTCTTGTCTATTTTTCCTCGAGAGAATTTGTTCTCAAGAAGAAAACTAGACAATGTCTCATACCAAGCTCGAGGAGCTTGTTTTAAGCCATATAGTGCTTTATTAAGAAAATATACATGACTAGGATAAGTAGGATTGACAAAACCTGGAGGTTGAGCGACGTATACTTCCTCTTTCAACTCTCCATTCAAGAAAGCTGATTTCACGTCCATCTGATAAACTGTGAATCCTTTGTGGGAGGCATAAGCTAGGAATAGCCGGATAGCTTCGAGCCGTGCTACTGGTGCAAACGTCTGGTCAAAATCAATCCCCTCTTCCTGACGGTAACCTTGAGCCACTAGCCTGGCCTTGTTCTTTATGATGACACCATGTTCATCCAGTTTGTTCCTGAAGATCCACTTGGTGCCAATCACATTTTGCTTGTGAGGTCTGGGCACAAGCGTCCAAACGTTGCATCTTTCGAACTGATGCAATTCATCTTGCATGGCCAAAATCCATGCAGCATCTTTGTTTGCCTCGTCGAACTTCTTTGGCTCAACCTGTGACAGGAAGCTAAGATGCAGAATCTCGTTAATAGTACCTCGGCGAGTTCTGACTCCGTCACGAGGATCTCCGATGATCTGATCTCTGGGATGATCCCGCATGTGTCTGAGCTGTAGAAGTCTGGCGTCAGGAGCGTCGACTACTTCTTGGACATCGCCTTCTTCTAAAGGAGTTGCTCCATTTTGATTTTCAACTTCTCCGATCTGCGTAGAAGTGGATACCTTGACGTATGTTGGAGGTGCATCTTTCTCGGGCTCATCCAGTTGCAACCTTTCGAGTCTGTCACCTGCATCTTCAGGAAGAAGACTAGAAGTCTTGCCATTAAGCAAACTTCCTTCATCAAATACAACATTGATTGACTCCTCTACCACTAGGGTTTTCTTATTGAAAACTCTATAAGCCCGGCTGCGGCTACTATAACCCATAAATATGCCTTCGAAGCATTTTTCACCGAACTTAGTACGCGGGTACTTCCCATTATTCAGTACATAACATTTGCAGCCAAAGATCCTCAGGTAGGACATGGTTGGTTTCTTGCCTTTCAGTAGCTCATAGGGAGTCTTACGATGGCTTTTGTTAATCAATGCCCGGTTTTGTACATGACAAGCCGTATTGACAGCCTCGGCCCAGAAGTATTCTGGGAGAGAAGCGTCATTCAACATTGTCGTGCTTGCCTCAATGAGTGTTCTATTTCTCCTCTCCGCCACTCCGTTCTGTTGAGGAGTGCGAGGGGAGGAGAATTCATGAAAGATACCAAGTTCTTCACAGAACTCTGTCATAGCCCCAGACTCAAACTCTGTTCCATGGTCACTTCTGATTTTGACCACCGAGCAGGTAAGTTCGTTCTGTATCTGCTTGACAAAATTAGTGAAGATGTCTAACGTATCCGACTTGCGTTTTAAGAAGAACACCCACGTAAACCGAGAGTGATCATCTACAATCACTAGCGTATATGACTTCCCTCCTAAGCTATGAACTTGCATAGGACCAAACAGGTCCATGTGCAGAAGGTAAAGACATCTGGAGGAATCTTTGTCTGGGATGCTCTTAAAGGTAGCCCGAGTCTGCTTGCCCATTTGACATGCAGGACATGGACTATCTTTAATGCACTTAATAATGGGAGCATCCCTTACTAAGTCTTTTGAAAATAGCATATTAATTGTCTTGTAATTAATGTGTACCAATCTCTTGTGCCATTGTTCGCAGAGAGATGCACTGCCTTTTGCTACTAGGCATACAGGGGTAGAAGAGTCTAAACTAAGAAAGTCTAAACAGAAAATATTTCTGCTCCTAATGCCTGTTAATACGGTCTCCGAAGAGTCACATGATATTATCAGGCATTTATCCTTGCAGAACTTAACGTCATACCCTTTATCACATAACTGGCTTACGCTGATCAGGTTATGATTTAACCCTTCAACATAAGCTACGTCAGAGATAGAGAGTATACCGTTGGAAATCATACCGTAACCTCTGGTGACTCCCCGATCAGATCCCCCAAAGATGACTTTGGGTCCATTCTCGACTGGGGTGTACTCCCGCAGCAGGCTTCTTGTCCCAGTCATATGACGGGAGCATCCACTGTCCAAATACCAAATAGGAGTTTTGTTGGCCTTTGGACATCCCTGCAAAACAGAATTAATTTGCCTTAGGAACCCAATCAAACTTGGGTCCTAGATTCCTTATTAGCATACTCCCCCTCGATTGGTTAACTCTACGAGTGGTCGGCCTCGCATTGCTGACATAAGGAGTCTCGTTATACCTTGGATTAAACCAACAATCCATGGCAAAGTGACCAATTTTGCCACAGCACCAGCAGTCAAACCTGTTATACTTCCTCTTGGGCGCCTGCTTTACCCTTGAAACGTGGGGTCCAACTGGGGCCGAAGACCTGGAGGTGGAGGCAACATGATGACCACAGTCACATGACTTCTTCACCTCTTGGCTTTTCAGTGTAACATGTTTGGCCTTAGGTGCCAGCTTCCTATTATGGCCGCTAGAGAATTGACCATAATTTCCCAAGTGGATTTCCTCATAGGGTGCCTTGAAGACACTCTCACTGAAGTTACGGGGAAAGGTCCACCCATCATATCGGCTCTTCGGCTTTGCAACCGAGAGCCTGAAGTGATGCCCATATGTTGACTCAAAGTCATGTTGGTTACAGGGAAAGCTAGGCTTTCTGAACTCAACAGGACTGAGTGGGGCCTTTCCTTTCTCATCAGTAGAGGCTTTCTTGGCAGCCTTATTCTTTCTCCTATTCCTGTTTCTCCTGGACGAGGAACTGGACACACCTACATGCCCCAAGCCAGCTCCTTTGGCCTGAGCAGAGAAGGTATCAACTAATGGAGAACAGTTTTTGGCATAGAGAAGCTCTTGACGATCTTCCTTTCTGCCGCAAGTAGTTCTTCCAACTTGTCGACTTCTTCCTGCTTGAGATCAAGGAGCTTAAGAGACTCTGAATGCTTTGAAGTTAGTTCCAAGTGCCCCTGTCGGAGAGTGATCAAACTGGTGATCTCTTCCCTCAGGGATACACTTTCACTTTTAAGGGATTTTACTTCCTTCTTCGCAGCCTTCATTCTCTTTCGACATTCCAGAAAAGTATTGAGCAGAAGCTCATACTTATCAAGAAGCTCAGCTTCACGGGCAGAAGAGCTATCCTCAGCATCATCATCCTGAGACTCAGGATCAGAGTCAGAGTCGGAGAGAGGGGTGTGATCTTTTACCTTCCCCGTAAATGGGGGGCAATCTCCCTCTGAGTCAGAGCGACCCATTAGCCCAAAGTAGGCCTCCTCATCATCGCTGGTGTCTGACGTGTCAGATTCACTCAGCGTCTTTGGCTTCTTTGCGATGTAACTCCTCTCCTTCTTCTTGTCTCTTGAGGACCTGTGCTCCTCTCCCTTTCCCTTTTCCCTCTTGCCTTGATGGCAGTCGGCCACAACGTGTCCTGGCTTGTTGCAACCAAAACATATAATGTCAGAAGAGCGGTGTTTATTCGGTTTGGAAACATACCTGTCAGAGGAATAGTTCTTCTTCTGATCCCTTGAGGAGGAGCCGGTTCTCTTTCTCTGATTCCTCAGCTTGAGGAACTTCTTGAATTCCCTTGTGATAAGGGATAAATCTTCCTCAGATAACTCTGATCCGGAGGAGCTTGGCTCAGAGTCTTCCTCTTCATCCCTCTTCCATGCCCGGGAGGAGGCGACACCCTTACCCTTTCTGGAGTGAATGGCTTTCAGGGCCACCGTCTTTTCCTTGGCCGCGGCTTTCTCTGCTTCCTCTTCAGCCTTCCTTATGTTCAACTGAAGCTCATAGGACATGAGCTTCCCGAACAGAATCTGAGGGTCGGTTTCCGCAAGTCTGCCAAACTCGTGGATGGCGCAGATCTTTGTGTCCCATTCCTTAGTGAGGGACCTAAGGAATTTATCATTGAGTTCACCGTCAGTGAACACTCTTCCATATCCTTTGAGTGCATTGACGATCTTGAGGAAGTTTTCGAAGGTGACTCCGATCTCCTCCTTTGGCCCTTGTCTGAAGGCCTCATATTTCTGATTGAGGAGGGATCTCCGATCGTCCCTCACTTCATCTGTGCCCTCCATTAAGACAATCAGACAGCTCCAGAGATCCTTGGCTGTCCTGCAATTGCTGAAGTTTTGCATCATAGAGTCGTCAACTGCGCTCACCAGGATGTTCTGAGCTTTCTTGTCGAGTCCGAACAGCACCATTTCGTCCTTGTCCATTTCCGAAAGTTGCTTGGGTACTTTCCTGGTAGGATCAATGGTGGAGGCCTTAGTGGGAATGTAAGGTCCCTCCTCCACTATCATGAAGAGCCGAGGGTCGACCGCTTCCATGTAGAATCTGATTCTTTCCTTCCAGATAGGAAAGTTCAGTCTGGTGCATACTGGGATTTTGCCGGAGTGCTTGAGTCCGTCCATGGAGGATATCTGTCTGCTTCTTGACACTGGGGGCAGGATTCTACTCAAGGTGTGAACCTTTTTGATGAGGAACCTCCCTCTGATACCACTTGAAAGTCCACCTAGTGTCAACTATGTTCACCTATGGGGGGGGGGGGTATAGGTGTCTTTGCCGCGTATTTGCGGAATTATGATTTTACCTGCACAAGAAAACAAAACAACCAAGCACAGAAAATACACAGACAATTTATAGTGGTTCCCCGATTTGGGTACGTCCACTTTCCCCCTTCGACCTATCTCCCAATACGGGACGACTCGGTCACTTCACCAACAGGATTGAAATCCAATCCTTGCACTCATGGAAGGAACCCTTCCACACGTAGGAGTCAACACTCCCACAGTCCGGGTTGCACCCAACCCTTACAACTAGGGACCAATCGGTCCGTTACAAAGAAATTAAAAATTAGCTTGTAAGAAATACAAACAACGTTTGGAGAGAAGGTGACCCTCTTCGTTTGACGACGTGCTCTTGAAGTCAACGAAGAGTGCACAGCCCTAGATCTCACTTGGAGTGAATCTTTCCCGAGACCGGCGGCGGCTTGAGGCGGCGGCAATGTTCTCGGAATCAGCAGCGGCGACGAAGAGCAGCAGCAGTGCCAACTTGATTCAGACTTCGTAGCAAAGGGAGCAAGATCTACCAACGGTCACACAAGGATTGATCGTCTCGATCGATTCGGAAGGGGAAAGATTTTCCCGATCAACGAATCAAGAGACAAGGGATCTCTCGTTAGACGCGTGAGACGCTATGCTAGCCTAAGCTTCTGTCGCCGGAGATCTGGATGACCCTGAGATCAGCAGCGGCGACAACCATGCGAGCGGCGGAGATGACCGGCGGAGCAAGATCGCGAGATTAGGGTTTGTCGTCGGCCGCTCGTTCTTTTTGAAATACCGTATATCCGTCGCTTTTACTGTTCACAATGTATCGTATTTATACCCTAGGTCAAGAAGATGACCGTTGTGGGTCCCACCAAAGTAACGACCAAAGTCCGGTTCAAACAGCTGCAGGTAACTTGGACCGGTCCAGAACTTTCAGAAAAATTGCCAAGTCAAAATCGGCGAGAATCATAGGTGATTCTCGCCGAATCGGCGAGAATCACTTATGATTCTCGCCGACTTCTACTTAGCCGAAATCTGACTGCACAGATACAGAAGCCGGGAGAATCGGCGGGAGTCACTTTTGATTCTCACTGAATCGTCGAGAATGCAAGGTCATTCTCGACGAATCGGCGAGAATCATAAGTAATTCTCGACGATTCTGCCTTAGAAAATTTCCCTGTCTGTGACGAAGCTGCCGGCTTCAACCGGCGAGAATCAGCTAGTGATTCTCGACGACTCGGCGAGAATCACTAGTGATTCTCGCCGAATCGGCGAGAATCACTTAGTGATTCTCGTCGATTTGTACTTAGGCTGTTTCTCCTCTTTCTTTCCTTGAGCTGGTCTTTGGCCCATCCTTGCTCCTTGTCTGCTCTTGCTTTATCATAGCCCTATACTTGAAATTAAGTACACCCTAATAGAGAGAGTACACGTAGGCCAACACACTGATCTGCTCAACGAGGGATTACGTTGCACAGACCCGTGTATATTGACCCACTGCACCCTGACATTGGTGTGTACTTAGCATGGAATATCTGCAAGTACAACTAGAAATATTTCATCAAATACATTGTATATTTACCTTGGCTTGCACAGGGGATTCTTCAAATCAGGTACATTGTGGATGCAATACCCAACAGGAAGAAAACAATTACAGCAAGTATAAAAAGAGTAAAATCAAGCATGGCAAAGGCAAAGAACGCCACTTGTCTCTACCTCCAGGAAAACAGCAGCTACCTCCAAGGCTTGGCACAGGCGGTAAGATCGGCCACTTGGAAGACCAAAACCGAAGCTTAGAGGAAGAAGAAGAGAATTCTGAAAACCCTAACTCCTAATGACAACCCTATATCAAGCAAAACTTACTTAGGAAGGAAGATCCTGGCGAGAGCAGCTCAAATCTGCTATTACCCGAGCGAAACAAGCCCTAAATCTACAGCTATCCGATGACCAAAGCTGCAGCTCCTCCGCCTCCCGCTTCCTTCCTTCCGCTGGAAGCTAACAAGTTGTAGCTAGCTCAGGAAATGGGGAGAAATGGGGAGGAGGAGAATAGCTGGAGCTTTTAATGCATACCCTCCCACTAACTCATCCTATAGCTAATAAAATATTAACCTAGCCTAAGCACTAGCTGACTTTATATATAAACCTGCTTATATAAAATCAGCCACTAGCTGACACTTATACACATATTTATATATAATCAGCCAACTCAAACTCTTATGCACATATATATGTATAATATGCCTATATATAAAACAACCACATATTTACATATATATATATATATCCTGCACACACACACAGATATATATATATATATATATATATATATATATATATATACTTTTTTTAAAAAATAAAGCTACCAACACCCTAGCTTACACCCAAACATATATATATACATACATATATACATATAAAATAATTGGCTAAACAAACTTAGCCTAAAACAAGCACCAGCCTCACCAAGCTTGATCACACAAGGCCATGCACAGCAAACAGGTAGCCACTACCGGTTAACAAAACAAACGTCGAAACGATGCGAAAAACAAATGATCTCGGATTTCGACAAAACTCGCACCATGGCTAAACACCCAAGCTACGAAAACAACGGCGAAATCGAAAACAACATCGGACGATCAAAACTCGGGCTAACACCTTCTGAAGCCAAAGCACAAGCATTCCCTGAGAGGCTCAGTCGAGTCACCAAAACAGACTCCGGCTAGCTGGGGAATCTTGCAAACAGGCTACAAATAGGCCACTCAAGGAACTAAAAGGGCTAAGACTATGATCTAACAACGACAAAGGCCGACACGCGTCATCGTAACGCCAAACAAGGATTAAACAAATCACAGAAAAACCGGGGACGCATTATAGTAACTCCCCTTAAAAGAAAGTTTCGCCTCGAAACTTTACACATAGCACTTCTATCAAGAAGGAAAAAGAAATAGCTAAGCCAGAGCTATAAAAGAGAGCACAAAACATACCAGGCATAAGGTCAGGGAAACATATGAGGGTAAGCCTTCCTCATCGCCGACTCTAGCTCCCAAGTCACGCTTTCCACATCCTGGTTCCTCCACAAAATATTAACCATATGAATGGTTTTCCTCCGCAACACGCGATCCTGTGCATCCAAAATGCGGACAGGCATTTCAACATAAGAAAGATCCGGCTCCAACTGAGGCACAGAATCCAAAAGCTGCCTGCCACTCTGCACACATTTCGCAGCTGACTGACGTGAAAGACATCATGCACGCCAGGAAAATTTGCGGGCAACTCCAACCTGTAAGTTGATACACCCACCCGCTCAACAATCATAAATGGCCCCACGTACCTCGGGTCCAACTTCCTGCTCTTGCCAAAACTCTTTACTCCAATCATTGGGGAAACCTTTAAGAACACCAAGTCCCCCACATCAAATTCCAAGCTAGACCTACGCCGGTTGGCGTTCTTCTTTTATCTCTCTTGAGCTATCCGAAGCTTCTCCCAAATAAGTTTCACAGCAATTTCCATCTCTTCGAGCTCCTCTGGACCCAACAACGGTCCCTCGCCAACCTCAGCCCAAAACAAGGGAGTCCTGTAGCGCCTCCCATATAATGCTTCAAAAGGAGCCATTTGCAAGCTTTCTTGGTAACTGTTGTTATACGCAAACTCCATAAGCCGCAAACGCTCATCCCACGCTACTCCGTGGTCTAGAATATAGCATCAGATCATGTACTCCACTATATGATTGACTCGCTCTGTCTAGCCATTAGTCTACGGGTGGTAAGCAGTAGAATATCTCAAATCCGTACCCATACCCTCTTACAGGCTCTTCTAGAAGCGAGATGTAAACCGGGAGTCTCGGTCTGAAATAATGCTGACGGGCACACCGTGCAACCGGATGACCTCATTCAAATACAGCTCAGCTATCTTCCTCATCGGATAGTCGATCTTAAACGGTATGAAGTGAGCACACTTCATCAATCTGTCCACGATCACCTAAACTGAATCATGCCCCTAGGAGATCTCGGTAAGCCTGTACTGAAATCCATCGAGATACTCTCCCATTTCCAAGTCGGAATCTCCAAGGGAGTCAGCTTGCCATCAGGCCTTCCATGATCGGCTTTCACATGCTTGTAAGTGTGGCACTCAGAAACAAATCTGGCTATGTCTCCCTTCATCCCATACCACCAGACAATCTGCTTTAAATCATGACACATCTTAGTAGATCCTGGATGGTAGGAAACACTAGATCCATGGGCTTCCCTGCACACCATCACCCGGATATCTCCAACAGCGGGGATGCAAAACCTACTGCGGTACCGCAAGGTACCCGCATCATCAATAGAAAAATATTGCAATTCACCTTTCTCAGCTCGAAGATACAAATGTAGAAGATTGGGATCGTCCTTCTGATGCAGTCTCATTAGCGCAATCCATGAAGGTTCTGCCACTGCTAAACTACTCTGCACATCACAGCTCCCCATAGAAATGCCCATCAAAAGAAAATCCTCTACTAAAAGCTCGGCGAAGAGACCAAAAATCTTCCCTGACTTTCGACTCAGGGCGTCGACCACCACATTGGCCTTGCCCGGATGATGCTGGATCTCAACGTCGTAGTCGGCCACATACTCCAACCATCGCTGCTGGCGCAAATTCAATTCCTTCTGGGTGAAGACGTACTTTAATCTCTTGTGATCAGCAAAAATCTTGCGCAGCGCGCCATAAAGCAGAAGTCTCCACAACTTCAGCATATAGATCACAGCTGCAAACTCCAGGTCATACGTAGGGTAGTTCCTCTCGTGAGTCTTCAACTGTCTCAACCCGTACGCAATTACTTTCCCGCCTTGCATCAATACGCAACCAAGGCCAACATGCGATGCGTCCACATAAACATCATAATCTACACCCTCAGTAGGCAGGGTCAAAACAGGGGCACTGCACAATCTGTCCTTGATCTCTAGGAAGGCTTCCTCTCACTTCTCGCTCCAGACAAAAGCTGCGTTCTTCTGGGTCAATCTAGTCAAAGGTGCAGCTAGGGTGGAAAAACCCTCCACGAATCTCCTGTAATAGCCGACTAATCCCAGAAAGCTCTTAATCTCCTTGGGTGTGCCCGACCTACTCCAATCCATCACATAAGCGATCTTTTCTGGGTAAACTGAAATCGCCACTCTTATTCACCACGTGGCCCAGAAATGCAACCTAAGGCAACCAAAACTCGCACTTGCTCAGCTTGGCGAAAAGCTTGTGGTCCCTCAAGGCAGATAAAACCAAACGCAGATGCTAGGTCGTGCTCCTCCGCATTGCGGGAATAAATCAGAACATCGTCGATAAAAATGACCACAAACTTATCCAGGAAATCCTTGAACACTCGGTTCATCAAATCCATAAAAGCTGAGGGCGCATTTGTCAAACCAAATGACATAACCAAAAACTCAAAATGCCCATGCCTGGATCAAAAAGCAGTCCACGAAATGTCAGGACTCATAGATCCTGAGCTGATGGTAGCCAGATCGAAGATCAATCTTAGAGAATACTGTGCTACCGCGTAACTGATCAAACAAATCGTAAATCCGAGGCAGAGGGTACCTGTTCTTGATAGTAAACTTTTTCAGCTCTCTATAATCGATGCAAAGCCTCATCGACCCGTCTTTCTTCTTTACAAATAGAACAAGCGCCCCCAAGACGACGAACTCAGCCTGATAAAACCCTTTGCCAACATCTCATCCAGCTGGATACGCAACTCCTCCAGCTCTCGCGGGGCCATCCGGTACAACGCCTTCGCAATAGGACGCGTACCTAGCTCCAAATCTATAATAAATTCGACATCTCTATGGGGTGGAAGACCGGGAAGATCGTCAGGAAACACATCAGAGAAGTCACATACCACTAGAATCTCATCCAAATGCGGCACACTAACAACTGTCCCTACTAGAGATACCAAACAGGCAAAGCAGCCGCAATCAAGCAACTTCTGAACACATACCGCAGAAATGACCTGAGAATCCTGGCGCGGATCAAGCATAAACACTCCCAGGCTGATCGTCGTCCTTAACGAAGTCCAAGCGCTTACCCTTGCACTGGATAATTGCATCATAACTGGACAACCAGTCCATGCCTAAGATAACATCGAAGTCTTCCAGGTCGATCAGCTTCAAATATGCCTTCGCTAGAAAATCACCCAATAAAATCGGACAATCCCGAATGCCCTGATACGGAACCACAGAATCACCAGAAGGAAACTTGATGCAAAAGGCATCACTAACTTGCTCTAGACCCAAACGATAGCGCTCCACAAAGGCTCTAGCCACAAAGGAGTGGGTAGCGCCAGAGTAAAAGAGAACACGCGCCCAACGGTTCCTCACCTTAAATCTTCATATAAGATGACAGACGCAACTAAGAAAAACAAATGCTAAAGCTATACTAGAAACAAAACATTTAGGCTAGGAATAAGTCTAACCTAAAATGACCTGAGTCAAAGCCTGCGCTTCCTCTGAAGAAACCACATTCAGCTTTCCCTTGCCCTTGTCCACCCGTTGAGGCGGTGGCAATGCCTGGAGTGGCACTGGCTGGAGCTGGGGGCACTGAGCCTTGATGTACCCTTCTTGACCGCAAAGAAAACAACCTCTTACCTTGCTCCAAACCTTACCCCAGCAATGGGCAACATCATTCCCTGGCCGCTTACACGCAGAATATAATAAATCTTTCCTGGGAGAGCCTTGAATCGCATGCACCTGCTCCTTCTTCTGAGCTGCCAACCTCAAGAAACATTTCTCCACGGGATGGCCCGACCGGCCACAGAATCTACAGACCTCCTTGCTCTTCTTTCTTAAAGACGCACCGGGTACCCGGGGGATCTTTCTTTCAACAACTTTCCTTTTATCTTTTCTCACCTGCTGCCCTCTTTTCTTAGCATTATCAATGGCCTCCACCTTCAAAGCAACTTCTACCGCACCAGCATAACTCACTGCTCCATGAGCAATGACTAACTACTGAACATCACTTCTTAGGCCACTAAGAAATCGCTTAACTCTGTCCGCTCTAGAACTCACCAAGCTGGGGGAAAACAGGCTTAGTTTGCTGAATTCTATTTCGTACTCCGCAACTGTAAGCTGCCTCTGCTTCAAATGTAGGAAATCATTCATCAGGCGGTTGCGCTCGACCGAAGGCAGAAACTTCCTTAGCAACAGTTCCTTGAAGGCCTCCCAAGAGTATCCCTCTTTCAAGCTCTCCTTCTCTCTCACCCACCAACTCTTCGCCAATCCTTTAAGCTGATAAGAGGCGATCATCACCCTCTGATCGGGGGTAACTCCAGAATAGGATAACATCTCCTCGATGGCTATGAGCCAATCATCCAAAACCATGAAGTCTGCTTTCCCATCATAAGTAGGTGGTCCAAGTCGCTGGAAGTGTGATATGAATGTCATCTCTGGGGGCAGCACAATAGGAAGTACAAGGGGAGCAGGAGGAACAGGAACAGCTACGCTTACAACAGGGTCCGAAACTCTCGGAGGCTGTCTTGCCACAACTTCTAACAGAGACTGGATCTGAGTCTGCATACCCATCACTTGCCTAGATAAGGCTTCATTACTCTGCCGCATACTTTCAATCAACGACTTGCTTTGCGCTCCGGAAGACTCACCCTCAGATTGGGGAGTCGATCTCGTCGAAGGACACCTCGCCATCCTATAATCGTATCAGCATGACTTAGAACCTACCCCAACTGCTAGAACAAAACTACCCGGTATAAACAAACATACTTAAATATGAACTTCAACTACTAAACTTGCTCTGGGATTTGTTTTTATAATGATGATGTTATGCTTAACCTAAGATGGTTCACCACCATCATACTAAATCATGTGTCTAGACCATAATTGCATGTATTTGTATTATTTTTGACTCAAAACCATGTGTGTAAATATGTCATCATGCAAATCTTTTGCTTGACACATTGTGCTGATGATATATTATGCTATGCATGTTGTGCTTTGCATTCTAAAAAAAGCCTTAATGCATGCCATGGGCGGCGTACACATGAAAATGTTATGCATCCCATACTACATAAAATTTCCATGCAACGAAAAAAAGAAAACGTGCTAGCCGCATTCATGTGGTGAGGTTATGCATCCCACACTACATAACCCTCACATGTTGCCTCCTATGGTGGATCCATATACAAACACAAATTATGCATCCCATACTACATAATATGCCCGGTATACTTCTTCATGCTTATGAGTGTAGTGTTTGTGCTTTAGCCAAGACGTGCCGATGACATATCGGTGTGTGTATGGTATGACGCTAAAACACTAATGCTAACAAGGGAAAGGTTGCCCGACCAATTGTCAAACAACCTCCCTATGATACCAACTGTCACGACCCGCATTTTCTCACAAATAAGATTGTATCAGAGCAAGAGAAAATACGTTCCATGATGCCACGTCATGCAGGTGATAACTGCACACGTTCAGGCAAAACTCCAGACTCTACACCTTTAAAGAAAATCGTAAATTATTATGAGAGAAATCAGTTAAATTAAACGACCGTATCCCTCGGCACAGTGGATCAGCTAGTCCACAAATAATATATATATACGCAGCGGAAAATACTTTGGTTAGGTTGATTTGACATCCTAAAAGAGCATAAGTGTCCCCGAGGGACGACTCATGGTATGCACGACTCTAAAAGTTAGTACAGTATATATAAAAATATAGTCTTTACGCTAATAGGAAAAGTTGTGTCTTAGTTTTGTAAACATGATGTGCATGAGATACATGTAGTAATGCTTTAGGGTTTTAAAATACCTAACATGCAACATAGCATAAAACCATCCGAGAAACAAGTGAACAACCTTAAATAGGCAAAAGTAGCAGTTTTAGTTCATACCCAGCAACATAAGTAAGCCACCAGTGGACGTCAACAACCTGACACGAACCCACTGGTGAGTATGCATGTGTATACAAAAAGTAAGAAAAACTACCTCACCAGATGAGGAACAACAACCTCAGCCACCCAGGAGGGCACAAGAAAACTCCACCAGAGGACTAGCAACCTAACTGGCTATAACTTGAACCTGAGGCATTCAAAGAAATAACACCTCAGCAACAAAAAAACAAAGGAAGTGGAGCATTAGATTCATAAGAAATGAAAGAAGGGGTACCAACCCTGCAACAAAATGCTATCAGTAGAAGAAAAGCATGACAATAAGAGTAAAACATTGTCAAAAGAGCAGTAAAAGCACACCAAGTGTGAGCATACATAACAACAAGCTCTACCAAAAAGACTACAGCAGCACCAAGGCAAACATATGCCAAGAGAAATAGCCATGAGAAAGGAAAGGAACTAACAGTCCTAATCTTGGTGAATTATTGGCCATGGTGAAAACCTTGGGTCGGAGTGGGCGGCACTGCCCTCACCAACAACCAGACCCAAAAACACTCCAGGGTGAAAACAAATGGTGGAAGCTACAGAGTCCACACACCAAACCATACCAGCCTAACACAGCCTAGGTGGTGGTGGACACAGCTCAGCACACACAATTCACCCCTTATAGAGCCCACAAAAACAGACCACCTACCATAATACACGAGACGGCATGCAAAAACTAGCCAATCACCCAACTCCCCCCTAAGGAAAAATCCATACTAACAATCCTAAGGAAACACACAAAACCTAAGGCAAAAGCGTCGAGTTCACTCGACGCTGTGCTGAGTGAGGTCACCACACTCAATACCAAACAACTTCGGCGTTGAGTGAGATCCACCCACTCAACGCCAAGCAACTTAACCGCAGCAACAAGCTTTGGAGTTGAATGAGTCCACCACACTCAACGCCAAAATAGCCACGACATTGAGTGAGGTCGACTCACTCAACGCCAAAAGACTTAACCGCAAAAGCAGGCTTTGGCGTTGAGTGAGTCCACCACACTCAACGCCAAAATAGCCACGACGTTGAGTGAGGTCGACTCACTCAACGCATAAAGACTTACCGCAAAAACAGGCTATGACGTTGAGTGAGTCCACAACACTCAATGTCAAAACAGCCATGGCGTTGAGTGAGGTCGACTCACTCAACGCCAAATGACTTAGCCGAAAAACCGGCGCTGGCGTTAAGTGAGTCCACCCCACTTAACGCCAAATCAGCCATGGCGTTGAGTGAGGTCGACTCACTCAACGCCAAATGACTTAGCTGCTGGGAAAAGCTGCGGCGTTTAGTGAGTCCACCACACTCAACGCCAAACAGCCACAGCATTGAGTGAGTTCGACTCACTCAACGCCAAAACACTTAGCCGTAAAAATAGCCATGGCGTTGAGTGAGGGCACCACACTCAACGTCGGAAGCCTAACAGTCTAGGCGTTGAGTGAGGTACACTCACTCAATGCTTTTGACTTAGTCTAATAATCAACTATCCCGACCCCAGCCCACTCAACGCCACTTATCTAGAGAGTTGGAAAATTAATTCCAACTCTCTCTCCTACCTCTTCTACCCAACCATAGCAATCTAAAAACTTAGACTAAACCTAATTAAGTCCACATCCTACTTCCTGCTACCATCTGGACATAACCGAGAGTACATGAGGAGAGGAGAATAAATTAAAGCTCGGACAACTTGAGCAAGCTCTAGCTGGAATGAAACCACAGCTACCCTAGCTTCTAGGAAGGGAAGAAAACTATTACAACAAGTATAAAAAGAGGAAAATCAAGCTTGGCAAGGGAAAAGAATGCCACTTGCCTCTACCTCCAGGAAAACAGCAGCTACCTCCAAGACTTGGCACTGACGGCAAGATCGGCCACCTGAAAGACCAAAACCGAAGCTTAGAGGAAGTAAGAAGAGAATTCTGAAAACCCTAAATCCTAATGACAACCCTATATCAAACAAAACTTACCTAGGAAGGAAGATCCTGGCGAGAGCAGCTCAAATATGCTGTTACCTGAGCGAAATAAGCCCTAAATCTACAGCTATCCGGTGGCCAAAGATACAGCTCCTCCGCCTCCCGCTTGCTTCCTTCCGCTGGAAGCTAACAAGTTGTAGCTAGCTCGGGAAATGGGGAGAAATGGGGGAGGAGGAGAATAACTGGAGCTTTTAATGCATACCCTCCCACTAACTCATCCTATAGCTAATAAAATATTAACCTAGCCTAAGCACTAGCTGACTTCATATATAAACCTGCTTATATAAAATCAGCCACTAGCTGACACTTATACACATATTTATATATAATCAGCCAACTCAAACTCTTATGCACATATATGTGTATAATATGCCTATATATAAACTTATATATAAAAACAACCACATATATATATATATATATATATATATATATATATATATGTGCAGGATATATATATATATATATATATATATATATATATATATATATATCCTGCACATATATATATACTTTTTTTAAAAAATAATGCTATTAGCACCCAAGCTTACACCCAAACATATATATATATATACATACATACATATAAAATAATTGGCTAAACAAACTTAGCCTAAACAAAGCACCAACCTCACCAAGCTTAATCACACAAGGCCATGCACAACAAACAGGTAGCCACTGACGGTTAACAAAACAAACGTTGAAACGACGCGAAAAACAAATGATCTCGGATTTCAACAAAACTCGCACCGTAGCTAAACACCCAAGCTACGAAAACAACGACAAAACCGAAAACAACATCCGACGATCAAAACTCAGGCTAACACCTCCCGAATCCAAAGCACAAGCATTCCCTGAGAGGCTCAGCCGAGTCACCAAAACAGACTCTGGCTAGCTGGGGAATCTTGCAAACAAGCTACAAATAGGCCACTCAAGGAACCTAAAGGACTAAGACCACGCTCTAAAAATGGCAAAGGCCGACACGCGTCATCGTAACGCCAAACAAGGATTAAACAAATCACATAAAAACCGGGGGAGTTACATAGTTTTTGATGAGTCCACAATAATTAACAATGAGCTGCCAAGCTCCTCTTCTAGTCCTGCAGGTACATAACTGATGATGGACATGCGACTATCAAGGAAACTGCTCCAATAGTTCAAGATAAAGCTGATAGAGTGTGCATTCCAGAGGAAGCACAAAGCACACAGGTTGTGGATGATGATTAGCAAAATGAAGACAATGAAGAACTGGAAGCTGAAGCAAGATTTCCTCCAGCAGTCAGGCATCTAAGGGATCATCCTAGACACCAGATTATTGGTGATGATAACCTAGGAGTGGGGACAAGGATCAAAAGTCTTAATATAACCTTGTATTCAAGTTTCCTATCACAGGTTGTGCCCAAGAGATTTGAAGAGACCAACATAGAACAGTTTTGGATTATAGCAATGCAAGAGGAACTGAACCAGTTTAAGAGGTGTAAGGTCTGGAAGCTAGTTCCCAAACCACAACGATATAATGCCATTGGAACCAAGTGGATCTACATGAACAAACTTAATGAAAATGGCATTATAATTCAGTACAAGGCTAGACTGGTGGCCAAGGGGTACATATAAGAAGAAGGTATTGACTTTGATCAAAACTTTGCCCCTGTAGCAAGATTCGAAGCTATCAAACTGTTTCTTGCATTTGCTGCATACAAAGGATTTAGAGTCTACCAGATGGATGTGAAGTCAGCCTTCCTGAATGATGACTTAAAGGAAGAAGTTTATGTTGAACAGCCTCCAGGTTTTGTTGATTCTAAATCACCTGAATTTGTTTATAGACTTAGGAAAGCTCTATATGGGTTGAAGCAAGACCCTAGAGCATAGTATGGACATTGTATAGCTTCCTTATTGAGAACAAATTCTCAAGGGGGAAGATAGATAAGACCCTATTCCTAAGGGAATCTAAGGGAAAGATCATCCTAGTCTAGATTTATGTAGATAACATAATCTTTGGATCTACTGATGACAACTTTGCAGGAAGTTTGCTAAACTTATGCAAAGAAGTTTGAGATGAGCAATATGGGTGAAATTAAGTTCTTCTTGGGCCTCCAAGTAAGACAGACTGATGATGGATTATGCATATCCCAATCTAAGTTCACTAGAGAGTTAATAAAAAAATTTGGAATGGAGAATGCCTCCACCATGAAAGCTCCCATGGGGTCAAGTATTCCTATAAACAAAGATGAGGCAGGGAAATCTATTGATGAAACTTTGTATAGAGGGATAATTGGCTCCCTTCTATACCTTACTGTAAGTAGGCCAGACATCATGTATGCTACATAGTTTGTGCTAGGTATCAGGCCAGCCCTAAAGAATCTCACTACTCTGCTGCTAAGAGAATTTTGAGGTATCTTATGGGCACACCAGATCTTGGCTATGGTACCCTAGAAATAGGGATTTTGAACTAACAGGCTATTCAGATGCAGATTTTGTAGGCTATAAAGAGCACAGGAAAAGCACTTCAGGCACCTATTAGTTCTTGGGAGGAAGACTAGTGTCTTGGAGCAACAAGAAACAAATAAGTGTTGCAATTTCAACTACAGAGTCAGAATATATAGCTGCTGGGAGTTTCTGTGGATCCATCATCAGCTCCAGGACTATAACCTCCAAATAAGTAGAAGTCCTTTATTTTGTGATTCTACTAGTGCAATATCTATAGCTAGGAATCCTGTCTCACACAGTAGGACTAAGCACATCGAGATTAGGTATCACTTTATAAGAGACCATGTAGGAATGTGAAGATATCAGTCTTGAGTTTGTCCCCACAGACAAGTAAGTGGCCGACATCTTCCCCAAGCCACTAGATGAAACAAAGTTCAACACCTTCAAGTTTGAGTTAGGTATGTTGAACTTAGAATAGCTTCAGTTGCTCCTCACTTTGCTTTTGGTTGTAGGAATTACTACTTCTTGCAGGGTGTGAAGACCTCAAGGGATATCAAGACTGGAATGGACTACAGTGTCTATCAGAAAATAATGATAGAAGACGCTCCTGTTGAGGGGGAGCAAGTCTAGATGTTGCAGGAACTTATTCAGCCTCCTGTAAAGAAGATGATAGCAGCTACACTAGTTGATTCTCTGAAATCAGAAAGGGGGAGAAGATAATTAGAGAAGGCCAGCACCTCCCTGACTATTCTATAGAAGTCAAAAAGGGGGAGAAGGGAATAATCAAGGACAATCAAGGACATGATCAAGGATAGGTAGCAAAACAGGGGGTGTAGGTGATGATCACCATACATGCAAGGAAAATGTGGTAACCTATAACTCTCTTGTTCCTATATATTATTACTACATATGTTAGTGTATATCATTGACTCATAATTTTGTTTGAGGGTTTTGAATTCTTCAAATAGGGGGAGATTGTTGGGTCCATTACTCACAATGTCCCAGATTTGTAGAAGTAAAATAATTCTATGGTATACACATAGTTGTATTTGATGTATGTTCAAGTTCATGCATGCAGGTTGGTCCTTGTCTCATTTACTGGACAAGTATTCCAGGTGGTCACAAGGTAGAGAAGTGGAGAGACAAAATTCTCTCTAAGTCCACAGACATTGAGTGAAGCAAGTTCACTCAATGCCAGCTATTAAGGAAGGATGTTGGAAAGACTGAAAAAATCATCCAAGTCCACAGGCATTGAGTGAAGCCAGCTCACTCAATGCCAGATGCCAAAAAGTGTTGAGTATAACTTGGATAGTCAAAGACAAACTATTAGCATGATAGAAAAATGGTTAAGTACAAAGGCGTTGAGTGATGAAACTTCACTCAATGCCATATAACATATGCGTTGAGTAATGCTCAATTGTCAAAGCCATAGAGAAAATATGAAGAAATCTGGCTAAGTCCAGAAGCGTTGAGTGAAGCCTATTCACTTAATTCCTAAAGGTGAAAGCGTTGAGTGAACCTTATTCAGTCAGAGCTGCTGTGTTTTTAAACACATAATTTTGTCTAAGGACAAATGCGTTGAGTGAAGGATATTCACTCAATGACTAACCAACAGAGAATCTGTCTAAGGACAGAAGCATTGAGTGAAGTCTATTCACTCAATGCCTCTTCAACAAAACTGATAGAGGCTGGAAGAGTTGAGTGAAAAAGTAACACTCAACGCCTCCCAAACAGAAAAATTAGCTAAGTCCAAATGCGTTGAGCAGTGAAGATTCACTCAATGCCTAGTGACATAATAACTATCCAAGTGTTTTTGAGTTGAGTCAAGCTTGCTCACTCAATGCCTAGTGACATAAAATATGTCTAAGTGTTTTGGTGTTGAGTCAAGCTTGCGCACTCAATGCCTAGTGACAAAATAACTGTCTAAGTGTTTTGCATTGAGTCAAGCTTGATCACTCAACGCCTAGTGACAAAAAATCTGTCTTAGTATTTTGGGATTGAGTGAAGCTTGTTCACTCAACGCCTATACTAATATTGTTTGAATTTGACTAAGTTCATAGGTGATGATGTCATCAAGATTTCAAATATTGCGAGATGTCTACAGTACGCGACAAACAGCGTCGTAGGCCTACTGCATGACAAATACTATTAAAGCAAGTTACTGTTGACAACTTGTGCTGGTCCCAATGCACAATAGAGTTGTTGAGCTTCAGGAATAAAAGAACGAAGATCAGTTTAGAGAAAACAACTTTCGGGTCATTTCAAAAAAGCAAAGAACTTTGTGTTCTTCCTTGGCCATTATTGCAGAGCTATGAAGAACAAGTTCTAGACAACTGATCTGAAAGTTCTAGTGTTAGCTTTGACATCTTCACTATCAATAACAAGTTCAGAGACATTTCTTTGAAGAAGAAGTAGCAGCAAATGGCCAACCCTAGCTGCAGCACTTCACAACCCAAGCAGAGTAAATCCTGAAGATCAATTTATGGTGCTGTGAAGAAGAAGATAGGGCTGAGATTTTCTCAGTTCAGGAAGCAGAAGGCTCAGGTACTATTTTTCTGGAGTCAAAGTTGGGTTGAGTTAGTCATATTTCACCAACCCATTTTCATCCTGTAGGATCCTTTTGGATCTGAGCTGTAGGCCTGAATATATAAAGGTCAAGTGCAGGATCTGGTTATAGATCTGAGTGTAGGGACTGTGTGCCTAAGGTAAGGATTTGGCCTGAGAGTAGGATCCAGTTTGGATCTGAGGAAGGGCTTTTGAGCCTGAGGTATGAGAGTCATTCTCTTTGAGTTCTAGGGCACTTGTGACTGAGTTGTAGGATCCTTTAGATCTGAGTTAGGGCCTTTGTGCCTAAGAAGTAGGAGAGTCATTCTCACTGAGGTAGAGCTGTCCTCCCAGCCTGAGTTGTAGGGCCTTTGGACCTGAGGTAGGTGATCTTTGGATCACTGAGTTGTAGGTCTTTGTGCCCGAGCTGTAGGTCTTGGAGGAGACTGAGTGGTCATACGAGATAGTTTTGTAAGCTCTTAGGAGCTGAGTTTGGAGAAGTGCATTGTCTAACACACTGTTAGAAAGGTGAGAGGGAAAGTGGATGTACCCATAATCTGGAGAACCACTGTAAAATTACTGTCATTTGTGTGATTATCTTGGAAGCAATATATAACTCACCCACAACACACTAAGTAGAGGGAAAATTATAAAAGACCAAAAACTTATTCACCCCTCTCTATATGTTTAGCTACCTTGGAATTAAAGATTTTCAGTTTTTAGGATCGTTCGAAGTTACAGAATGTATCAAAGAAGTAGCCTACCAGTTGGTGTTGTCCACATAGATGAGTGGATTGCATGATGTTTTCCATGTCTCAGTTTTAAAGAAAGCCTTGGTGGAGGCAAATGTTATGGTCGAGTCAGCAGTAGTGCCAATAGAATAGGACCTAAGGACGAGAGTTCGTCCGATTGACATAGAGGATTCAAAAGTTTGACAGTTGCAAAATAAAGAGGTTAAGATCGTAAAAGTATGTTGGGATAATTGCGGGCGAGACAAATTCTCCTGAGAGTGCGAGAAAGCAATGCATGAAGACTTACAGGAACTGTTTGCATCAGGTATGCTCGTTTCTTTGAGTGCATGTTAAATTTTGAGGACGAAATTCTTTTAAGGGGAGGAGTTGTATCACACGATTTTTCTAGAACCCGAGGCTCTGAGAGCTACTTCTCGGCGGTTGGAAGCTATTGCCCGTATGTAGGCTTATTTCGATGAGAGTGTTGAGATGAAGGTGCCGAGACGAAAGCTAACGCGTGGCGTTAAGAAGCTACCGCATGACAGTATCCCTTGTTTGTCGAGGCGTCGAGTCGAGAGCATTGAGTAGCTACCGTACGACGGTATTGCTACTGCTGGCGGTAGTGTAGGATTATTTAAAGATTGGCGAGTCAGTAAGTTACCGCGGCGTGGTAGGTAGCTACCGCCCGATGATAGCAGACGGAAGCAGTTCCGTAGATATGATTTCTTGACCGTCCGATCTTCTTAGGATTCGATCCTATGGCCTAGAAATCTCTGTCCTTGCGATTTTTATAGGGCTGAGGGGTCAACTTCCCCATTCTTTCTCATCTTCTATGGTTTTGAGAGAGTGGTGTAGGAGGAAGAAGAAGGGCTTCTTCTGATATTAGCGAAGCTCCGTTCATCGTTCCGAGGCTAGATCCCTGGAGAGGACTTGAAGGCATACACTTCCATCCGTGCAAACCAAGATCTCTATGGCTAGAAAGAGGAGTCGTAAGGTAACGACATTTCTCCTCTCGGTTTTTAGGATGCGTGCATAGCATCAGTTTCAATTTTTGCTTTCTTTCAAGCATATAGGCACCAGATCTCTCAAGTGAGAGGGGTATGGGTCGCCATGTTACAAGAGGAGCCACCGGGTTGATTGTGTCCATCCCCAACATGATGTTGCATTAGAAATCTGCTCCGTTAGTGGATTAGGCATTGTGGGAGATGCCATAGTCGCGACCATTAGTCTGACTCGGTGATGTTGCATAACGAGCACTAAGGATTTTGCTAGAAATCCATTTGCGGCAAGATGCCGTTTGTTATGTTCTCCCTCTTTTCTATCTGAGAAAGAATGGTGGATTGGGGAGGGTTTGATGCGTTTGATTGATGTGCGAAGGCGTGGATTTGTCTTTGGGGTTGGCTGGACAGCTCGTGATGTTGCAAAGTCATGTGTGGAGAGTGTCCCGGCAAGACAAGTCCCATTCTGTGAAACTGACGAGAACGCCAAGCTTTGGACAAGCTCGGGCGATGAAGCCCACGAGCAGGTGGGGTCAAACAAGGGTTCTTAGTATTAGTTTGTTTGTGTGACAGAATTCTAACCTGAGAAGTCAGAGCTTGCAGGAAAGCCCGAGTTTTGAGACCCACGAGCGGGTAGGGCTTAGGCAAGAATTTCGTGTTGCAGCTTGAACGCCGATAGGGCAAATTGGAAGTACCTGTATGATGTTATGTGATGATGCGTGATGATGTGCTAGAATCATATGAGCTATAGGGTACCTTGATTGAAACCCGAGATTGCATACATGCTATATGTTAGGCCCCTTTTTATTAAATGCTCAACCCAGAAACGTGTTTGATGTATGTGACATCCAAACCTATTACTTTGCATTCTATGTTTATGTACATTTGCATATAAAGTGCTGACTTGCAGGGTGATGGAGTGCCAGGGTCTGCTAGGGATGGCCCAGAGGAGATATGTTGGTTACACAGTGATGTCAGCCTTTGCTGACCCACGTTACAACAAATTTTACAGGGCAAGGATCACAAGATGGAGCAAGCTCCCTGGACAGAAGGCCTAAGCCTCATGAAGTGTTCTCTTTTGTAGTACTTATGATTTGTTGAATGTTATGCTTAATGCATTGTAATTTAGGTTTGCACGCCGAGATAGCCTATGGGTGCTAAGGCATGTTTCTCTGTTTGTTGTTGATATAGTTTTTGGCATTTTGATTGTTGTAAGGACTTAAGTCCATTTCAGACTCCTATGATTGTGGATAACTTCTAGTGTTTGTGTGTTTCTGCTGTCTTATTTCTGAGTTTTGAGATGGATAGTTCTTTATATAATTTTATAATATCGAAGCTGGGGAGTCTATATATTGTGGGGCCTCGATCGGACCCATATTATATGGTCATTATAGGGAGGTGTTACATTACCATCCCCAAGTGGAAGTTCGAGGATATTTCCATGGATTTTGTCCACGGGTTGTCTTGCTCGCG
The DNA here is from genome assembly GCA_039513925.1 of Platanthera zijinensis. Lineage (NCBI taxonomy): Eukaryota > Viridiplantae > Streptophyta > Magnoliopsida > Asparagales > Orchidaceae > Platanthera > Platanthera zijinensis. The sequence goes on from CM077086.1 coordinate 166,862,191, forward strand.
CTCTGGGAATGATTCATTTTGGGTGGTTGTGGATCGCTTGATGAAGGTTGCCAGGTTAATTCTATGAGGAAGGAGTCATATGTTGATGTTTTGGTGCGTCTCTTTGTGGAGCTGTTTGTGCGGTACCATGGGGTGACCAAGACAATTGTCTCCGACTGCAATGGTCGCTTCACTTCCAAGGAATGGAGAGAAGCTCAAGCATATATGGCCTCTCACCTTACTTTGAACATGGATTTTCATCCTCATATGGATGGCCAGTCTGATAGGATCATCAAAACTATGGAAGATTTGTTGAGTTTGTGCGTGTTGGATAGGGGCGAGCAGTGGGAAAGGCTTTTATCGCTAGTGTAATTTTCATACAATAATAGTTATCAAGCTAGCTTTGGAATGACACCCTACGAAGCACTTTATGGGAGGAGGTGTAGAACCCCATTATCGTGGATGCAAGATGAAGACCCAAAGACTTTGGGAGTGGAGTATATTGATGATACTGATGCTATGGTTAGATTAACACAAGATCGCATGCTGGAGGCTTAGAGTCGGTAGACAAACAAAGCACCGGGTGGTGGAATTTCAAGTGGGTGACAAGATATTTTTGAATATCAGACCAATGCATGGAGTGTCACGTGTTTGGGGTAGAAAGAAGCTCATCCTGAGATATGTGGGGACTTATGTTATATTGGAGAGGATTGGCCCTTTGGACTATCGACTAGGGCTACCACCACAGCTAGAAAATTTGCACGACGTCTTCCATGTGTTATCACTTTGGAAAGCACTACTATGACACGAAAAACATGCCACCGCTACAAATGGAATAGTGACAACTGATAGGTCTTTTCGACTAGAGCCGGTATAATTAGTGGATACCAAAACAAGAAGCTTGTGGCGAAAGAGTGTTCCTTTAGTGAAGGTCAAATGGTCTAATCATGGAAAATTGGAGTACATGTGGGAGCCATTGGAACTTATGTGGTAGCACTACCCAGAGTTGTTTCCCCAAGGTAAAATTAAATACATACCTTGTATTCTTCATACTTTATTTTACCCCACAGTCTTAGCCTGATTTCGGAGAAGAAATCTTTTATTTTGTTTATAGAATTTGTCACATCCCGATTCATGCTAGACCCCTCACACGTATTTTTGAGTTAAGAGAGTTGACTCGGGCTCGGGGTGCACTGGTGGGTAGGCTTGCACAAGAGTCGAGGGGAAGCACCGACTCGACGCTGGGTGTCAGGTTGATACCATGCGGCAGTAGCGGGTTGTACCACGCGGTAGTAACGGGATACTGTGCAACAGTAGTAGGAATCGAGTGTTCACAACACCTCTCGATGAGCATTCACTACTACCGTGCGACAATAGTTAGTTACTACTGGCGTTAGTGTTCGTCGAGTGCATCGACTGGATTCGACGAGCGTCGAGTGTGCTGAGTGTACTCGATGATCGTCAAGATACTACCACGTGGCGGCAGCAGGATACCGCGCGGCGGTAGTCGAGCTGGGCATAAGCAAATCACTCTGTGAGCAACCGCCCGACGGTAGAAGTTTTGCTGGCGGTATAATTTTGACATACCTACTGCGCGGCGGTAGAAAGAGTACTGTATTCTGATAGTGGGCCACACTGCGGTGTCCGGTGGTGGATCTAGAGGTACTGTGCGGCGATAAAAATACCCCATGGCGGTATCTCCTGGATCGGGAAACCCTAGATATAAATGTCCGCTCCTTTATAAATGGTGTCCAAGACTTATCACCAATCTTCTTCCTTACAAACCACACCCTTCGCTGAGAAGAACGGGAGCCCAAGGTCGACGCCGTCTTGCCGCCAAGGAGGAGGACACGATCCATGGATGGAAATCAGGTGAGCTTCCTACCCTCTCCCTTGGTGCTAGATCTTTAGATCTACTATATGAGAGATGTCAACTAAAGAGAGCTTGAATTTGGTGCGTAATGGAGAACACCTAGGTAGAGAACACAGTAGGACCTTTATACTAAATTTTGTTGTCTTCAACCTTTCCTCTCCACTATGAAGATGATGGGCTTGGTTTCGTGATGAATGGTGGTCTATTGAGGGTGAATAAGGGAGGAGGAAGAGCTGAATGTATCTTTGTATGAATGGATAGAGAAAGAAGACAAACCAATGCTATTCATTTGACTTTACGATGCGCGCAAAAATCTGATTTCTGTACGCAACAGGCTTCTTGCTCGATTTAAGCAATGATACATGCACTTCTAGGCCTTGGACTGAACAGAAAAGTTGTATCCCTCGGAAAGACCTTTCCAAGGATGGTTACACATTTTTTGTGAGCACTGCGGCTCCCGCAAAGTGTGTCGGATGTTGCTGCATTGAACTAACATAAGGCCAAGAAAAATTTTATGTCTAAGTAGTTGATGTGTTAGCCTGGTGTTCAAATATTGGACTTGGTAGGAAGTCATAGCCTTGGATGACATCTTGCGTTGGGAGAATCTAGTTGAGAAAACTGTGATGAGCTAATGCAATATGTATGTGTTTTGATGGACCTTGGATGTACAAATGGTTTATCTATTCAATCCGATGAAAGTGCATACAATAATACTTTGATTGTTGATATGTATTGGAAGATTAATTGGTGTGCTTGTACGATATACGCAATCGATGGCATGTGTTAAAGTACAAAAAATGGAAGAACTTATGGTGTGTAAATGTACACGATTATTAATTATCTAGAAACTTATATGTTACATTGATCGTTTCCGGAAACAAGATGTACTAAAGATAAATGATTTGATGTCCGTGCACATGTTAAACTTAAAAAAGGGGGACTAGATGAATATTACGCCCATGGTAATGCTATGAGCTTATTGATCTTATGAATTGAAAGTATAATTGGAATAAGTCCACTGGCTCAAGTTGTGTTAACTCACTATGGGTAGCGGTGAGGGTCATATAGCAATCGAATGGATTTGATATCTTAGGTTATGACAGAACCATGCGTGCTTGGAGCAAGGGTAAGTTGTTATAAAAGGAATTAGTATGGAACCCTTGTGTGCTTTTGAGCATGGGTTTGGTATGATGATAAGGGACTCAGTGTTGAGCCCTTGCGTGTTTTTGAGCACGGGTTTGGTGTGATTATAAAAAACTCAATGTGGAGCCCTTGCGTGCTTTTGAGCACGAGATTTGTATAATGATAAGGGACTCGGTTGGAGCCATTGGATGTTTGATGGCATGGTTAAGTGTAATTGCATGCAGTGTGTGTTGACACGCGATGTTATAATCCTGGGTTAAGGATAGTATGGCAGGTCTTCGGGCTCGCCAGTCGTCACACCGACGAGAGTTGTTAGATAGACCTTGGGTAGTTGGACTTGGTTTTCAGTGCTCATTCCCGAGGCTCCTTCCATGCCAGTGGACGGTTGGGCTTGGTCCTTTGGTGATGCGCTCCCAAAGGCTCCTTTCGTGCCAGTTATAGGCAAGTTGAGCTGTGTTCTTGGTGCACATCTACCCGAGACTCCTTTTGAGCCGTAGTACACAGAGGCTCCACTGTCATGTTCTTAGCGTTAAAGCGTACAAGGCCTAGGCCTGGTAGTGTGGATGCCCGCCTATTAGAGGAGGCACCGACTCTACTATCATTGTTTGTCCACAACGGATGATGCCTGAGAGGTTAGCTACACTCTCGAAAAGCCGGAACTAAAGGACTATGACGACATAGCAAAACAGAGTGTGTGAGTTGCATGGGTGCATCATAAACCATCATTGCATTGCATTACACTGCATAAGATCCTCGCCATATAAATTTGTATGGGCACTTTATATGATGAGTTACTTTATGTTAAGCCGATCCTTAACTTATAAATCTATATGGGCATTTTTATAAGTTAAGTTCTATTTCTATTTGTAGATTAAATGCTGGTAGTTGACTGCTCTTACTCTTACAGTACTTCAAGTGTAGAATGATGTTGTTATTTGATATACACTGCTACTGTTACGTTTATGATATGTAGAGATATACCACCAACTTGTACTTACAGTTTATATACCTATATTGTACCTTTCCTTCTTTCTCCCGCCCGGTGCCTAAGAGCCACTGGGGTGAGAGGATGAGATAACGACTTAGTCTTTATGACTAACGATTGCTATGACTACCGTTTTAGGGGGACACCTAATGGATAGAGCAGTAGCAATAGGTTATGTAGGAGGGCAGCCAGTCCAGGGGGACAAGGCTTGATACTACAATACCCACGCTACCGTCAGTTACTGATGTGAGATTTTGAGAGACTATATGTTGTAGCCCTTGGGGCACTTAACTCTGATGTATTCAGGAGCTATGTAGTTATATGTATTATTTATTTTGGACTTGTACTAGTGTGGATTTTTGCTTCTATATATTCTGTATGTTAGGTTGGCACAGATGATATTAGTGAGAGCCAGCAGAATAAGAGTCTTGTAGTACCGGTCAACCTGTGTGTTGACGTTATCGCAAAATGGCTGTTATGGGCATAAGACTCCCTTCGGTCGTGTGTTGCGTTTCGGGAGGGGGGGGGGGGTCTTACACAAACTTAGCCCTAAATTGGTAAAAATCACACCTATTGTCTAAATTGGCCCAATTAGGGCATCACCATGACCCAACCAACATTGGGTGGTGTCTAGGGACTCAAGACACACACATTGGACCAGACCATATATCAGTTGACCAGTCAAGCCCAAAAGTCAACAATGGTCAACATAAGGCCTAAGAACAAATTAGGAGCCCAAGTCAAAAATCAATTGGGCTAAGGCCTTGCCCAAGGCCAACCCACTAGGCCCATGAGTCAAATTACAGCAGGAACCCCTCTGAATTAAAATAGAGGATTTTCATGGAGGGAAAAATGGGAATTTCATCTAATTGGAGGAGAAAGAGGAGGATTTTATGGAGATCGTGCCATTTGGCACATCCCTCCTCTTTGATGTAGGCTCGTCACCCAACGAATCGAGACAGACAAAAGACACCAAACTACTCTCTCACGTTCCAATTCTACGATCGCACAAGTGAAATGCAACACACTTGATTTGCAATATTATTAATCCAATGCTAACGCATAGGTTCGCCACACCCTTAGAGATCAAAGAAAATCTATGAGCCAAAATTCTCTCAAGCAAAAAGGATCTATCCGATCCGATCGAGCATGTGTTATACCAAAAGAGATCCACCAAAAAATAACGATTTCGGAAATGGTAGATCTCTCCCAACAAAAGAAAATGAGGTCCACCAATACTCACAAATTTAAACAGATCAAGAGAAAACAACAATAATCGATTGGATCAAAACCACGATGAAATCAAGATTCGCAAACAACGCAAAAGTTAACCACCACAAGATTTATCTAAGAGGGAACACACAAGATTAGAGATTTTCATTACCCCACTTGGAAGATGATTCCTTGGAAGAGGATTGCTCTTCTACAGTTCTGTCGGAGTCACACCAAATGGAGAGAAACACGTCCGCCTTCCTCGCTTCACGCCGGGGAGGATTATTCATTGCAATAGAACTTGTCCTTGGCCGAAAATCCACCAAGAGGGTGGGTTCAAGGTTGGACGAAACTTGTAGGTGATGATCCTTAGTGTAGCCGAAATCTTCAAGGGGGAAGGTCTTCGTTTTGTAAGGAGTTGGGGAGGAGAGGGGAGGTGTTATGATGGAGAAGAGAGGAGGAGAGGGGGGGGGAGAGAGGTGGCCGAACCACTATGGGAAAGAGAGGGAGGCCGACGACCAAGGAGGGGAGCAAGAGAGGGAGGGAAATCTGATTTCAGATTTTAGGGTTTTCTTTTTTTCATTTAATCTAAATAATTCCTCAACACCTAGCATTATATAAGGCTAACAACAATCCGGGCTAAAAGCAGCCCAACTTAAAAATAAAATACAATGCAGTTTTTAAAGCAAATAAACAAGGAAAAATAAATATAACATAAGCAAGATAATTATCAAAGGAAAGTCTTGCGCCGAGGGCGAAGGTTGTAGTGTCGATCAAAAATATTTCCGCGGCGCCGCAAGTCTTTGGTTCGAGAGGGAGAGATGTCTTCCGTAAGCATGCCGACACTATCATCAACATGCCGGGGGTCATCATATCCATCAATCTTCACCCTCTCAAAAGTACTCCTCACCGATGATTTGGCTTGAATGTACCAGTGCAGAAGAGCATCATCCAAAAGAGCCACCTCCTATATAAGTAGCCAAGAGTCATCGGAAGCAGGACGATCATGCTACCGATCAAGTAGCGACGAATGTCACCACTTGGAGATGTGAGTAATTCATCCTTGAGGATCCTGTCAGGCAAAAAGGTGGTCTTGGGGAACCTTGGAAAAGCATTAGTCAAAAAGGAGAAAAAGTTTCTACATCAACATTCAATGTACCTCCATTGGAAACCGTAGGAGGGAGCGATCTAGGTACAAGCTCACCCCTAACCCATTAGAGGACACAGTGGAAGGAATAAATGAAGAGGCAGATATTTTAAGTGGTGGAGAAACATATGACGTTAAATCCGAAACATTGAAAATAGGGGATATACCCCAATTAGTGGGTAACTCCAAAAGATATGTTTTCTCTCCTAACTACTTTAAAATTCGAAAAGGACCGGCTCGCCAATTTGCCAACTTTTTTATGGAGCCGAAGGCGTCCGTTCAAGGATGAGACGCACCAAGACTAAATCATCAACATTAAAGTGAGACGCTCTCTTATGTACGTTAGCATGAGATTGATAAGACGCATATTGGGTGGTTAATGTTTCATGAATGTGCTTATATAAATTGTGAACATGAAGAGCGAACTCTTGTGCAAAATTACTTGATTTATAAGATGGAGGTAACTTAATTAAATCAAGTGGCACCAATGCCTTATTACCGTGCACGATTTCATTAGGGGATAAACCCTTAGAACTATTTTTAGAATTATTATACGCATGCTGAGCATGAGGAAGGAGCAAGTCCCAGGTACCCTTGTAACGCCCCGTCTTTTCAGCGATTATTTTTATTCTCATTTGGCGTTACGATGACGCGTTTCCGTGGCTTGTGCCATGTGTGGAGTATGGTTTAGCTCCTTGGAACTGAGTGCCCTGTTTGGTAGCCTGTTGGCAAGATCTCCCTAGCAAACCGAGTCGTTTTGGTGACCCGGTGTGGCCTCTCGGGGGGATGTTTGTGTTTGGCTTTGTTTGGGTATAACTAGAGTCCTGTTCGTCGAAAGTTAATTTCGACTTCGCCGTTGTGTTCGTAGCGTGGGTATTTAGCTACGGTGCGAATTTCGTCGAATTCCGAGGTAGTTTGGTTTTCGCGTTGATTTGGTGCTTTATGTAATTTTGTAATTAATAATATAATTATATAATTATATATATATAGATTTATATGAATGAAAAGCCATCGATCATCATCTTCCTCACGATAGAAACCGCCGGTCCTGTACGAGGAAACGGAGTAACCGCCTACCTTGCCTTCGGACGCCGATTCCCGGAGCGTTTGTGGACGGAATTCGATTCCGAGAGTGGATTCGGATTGCTCTCGTCGAGACCTTCATTCCTGCGGTAAGAAATTCGATTTTCGTGGAGTTTTGGAAGGATTGGAATTTTCAGTTTTGGAAGTTTTCCGCCATTAATGGCCGAGTCTTTGTTCTAGGTGTTGCGGCCGTCTTGATCCGTGCGAAGAGGAGGAAAGCAGTCCAAAGCTTCGCTGAGATTTGAGGCAAGTGGTATTCTTGCCCTTGCCAAGTGTTTTCTTTGATTTTATTTGCTGAAATTGAAATCCCGGTTAGCCCAGGTTAGAGGCCTTGTTGTTCTCATTTTCTTGCTAACTATAGGGCTTAGTTCTTCCTACTGAAACCCCCCCTATGTTGTGATGTTTGGAATCCAAATTGTCGGCGTGAAGCCGTTGTTTTCCTTTAATTTTGATTGATGCTCTGGTTCGGGCGTAGCCGAGAGGGAGAGTTAGGAGGGGGGTGTGGTTGCCAATTTCCTTCGTTATGGTATTATTCGAATGGTTAGGCATAGTTTATATGGTAGTAGCGTGAGAGGTGATAGTTGTCTACTGCTTCTGCAGTGGCGTGAGTCGTGTGCGCGTTCCGGTGTCGTTCGGGAAATTCCAAACGGTACAGGTTTGCCGCGCACGGTCACCAACCTTTAGGGCGCACGACCACTGGTCGTGTGCCTCTGTTCGTGCGCGTATAAATTTCAGTTTCCAAAGTTCTGTCTCGGGCAATCGCACGAGCGCTGACATCAGTGCGCACGACCACTGATCGTGCGACACTGATCGTGCGCAGTTGCTAGGTTTTCTGTCAGGTTTTCCAGGTTCGTTTCGCACGATCATCAGCCGATGAGTGCGCACGACCACTGATCGTGCGTCACTGATCGTGCGATTTGTATATTTTCTTTTGATAGGTGAATTCAGATGGTTTCGAGTGCGGGAGTTTAGATACTCAAGTGGCAGGCAATTACTTGAGTTCTGGATCTTCTGCCTTGGTCGTTCGACTGTCGTCGAGCTCCGTTTTCTTTAGTGGGCTTGTGGGTAGTGGTATAATTTTGGCGGCGAGTGAGGCTAGCTCACTCAACGCCAAAGTTTAGGTAGGCACTGAGTGCGTTTCACTCAACGCCTAGTCGTGTTGGTTTATTTCAACACTCTTCCTTTACCTTGTATTTCGTTTCCGAGTGGATTTTCCAGTTGTATTTCTGGGTTTTTCTTGTCGGCCGTTTTCTTTATTTTTCCTAAAGGCCGAATCGTGGGTCGTGGATAGTAGTGGTGGTTGTAGCTCTTTATGGGGGTGGAGTTGTGTGATATAGCCAAGGCCACCCATGGATTTCTTGCTCCAGGTACGGGCTGGGCATGTCGGGTGGAAGGTCCCTTGTGTTTTCACGTGTTGACCCTCGAGCTTTTGACTTGGACATGGTGGATTGGGGGACTGCGTTTGCCTTCGATCCGGTTCCTCGTTGTTGTTTTTGCTACTATCACTTCCCGCAGTTTAGGGTGTTAGAAGTTTCTTCTTTGGTAGTGTTGCAGCATTCTGGCTCTTGGTAGCCTAGTAGGCCCTGCAGGATGTGGTTCCTGGGCTGGATCGTTGCTGTTTCTTTGCACGTTGTGCATTTCTTGTTGTCCTGTTTTGGACAGTTGTGACTCTTTCTACTGCATGTTTTCTGTTATTTTGTCCTTTTGGTTGACTCTTTCATGCAGTTTTACCTTGATTTTTGCTTGCTGAGGTATTCTATTTTCTTTTGGAATACCCCAGGTTCTGAGCTGTAGCCAGTTTGGTGGCTAGTTGGAGGTGTTGTTGTTGGTGGACTCCCGGATTTTGGAGTTTTGTTTACCTTGTTTGTGAGGTTGTTTTCAGTACTTTCTTACAGACATATATGTGTGCTGGTGGGTTCGTGTCAGGTTGTTGGCGCCCACTAGTAGTTTTTACCTTGTACTAGATTTATACTATTGCTGCTACCATTTATTTTCTGGAGATAGTCTACTTGCTTTGAGAAGGTTTTATGCTAGGTTGCTAGTTATTTTTAAACTATAATTACTATTATAAATGAAGCTCATGATCAGCATGTTTTGTAAACTTAATCACTATATTCCAAATCACGTACAAAAACCGTTTTCTTATATATATTATATAAACTAAGTGTAGTGTCTTGCATAGCATGAGTGGTTCTCTTGGGACCCTTATGCGCTCTTTAGGGTGTAAAGCCTAATTAAAGTATTTTCCGCAGCGTTTAAATATAGTTTTCTTTTGTGGACTAGATGATCCACTGAGCCGAGGGATACGGACTCTAAACATAACTGATTTTCTATTCATTAAGCACATGATTTTCTTGCATAACGATTGTAGTTGGATTTGCCTGAGCGTCAGCAGTTATCCCCTGCTTGACGTGGCATCATGACGCGTGTTTTCTCTTACTCTGATAATTCTTAATTCGGAGAAAATGCGGGTTGTGACAGTTGGTATCAGAGGGAGGTTGCTTGACAAGTTAGTTGGGCAACCTTCCTTGGATGCTGTTAGTAGTTCAGCATCATGTCATTCACACACCGATATGTCATCAGCACGTCTTGGCAAAGGCACGAACACTACACTCATAGCATAACATGAAGTATACGGGGCATATTATGTAGTATGGGATGCATAATATGTGTCCGTATATGGATCCACCAAAGGGGCTACATGTGAGGGTTATGTAGTATGGGATGCATAACCTCACCACATGACTGCGACTAGCACGTTTCTTTTTCGTTGCATGGAAATGTTATGTAGTATGGGATGCATAACATTTTCATGTGTACGCCGCTCATATCATGCATTAGGGCCTTTTTAGAATGCATAGCACAATCATGCATATCATATCATTGCATAAGCACAACGCGCCGAGCTAAAGATTTGCAGGATGACATATGTACACACATAAGTTTTCAAACTAACATAAGTTCATGCATCCGATCTAGGCACAAGAGTTAGTGAGGTGGTGGTTAACCATCCTAGGATAGGGCATATCATCTAATTATTGTGAAGAAGATAAACTCTCAGAGCAAGTTTAGCAGCTTTAAGTCTATATCTACATATGTATTGTCTGTACTGGTAGACGGTTCTAGTCGTGGGATTTGGTTCTGATTTGCGTTGTATTGATTTTTAGGATGGCTAGGCGTCCTGCGACTCGATCGACTCCCCTGTCTGAGGGTGAATCTTCTGGAGCTCAGAACGATGCGGTGATCGAGGGTCTGCGTTAGAGTAGCGAAGCTATGGGGAGGCAGTTGGAGGAGGTGCAAGCCCAGATTCAGTCTTTGGTGGCAGTTGTGGCAGGGCAGGCTCAGGGTGCGCAAGTTCCTGCAGGGGGGTTAGCTGTTCCTCCTCCTCCGGCACCCTTGAGACCTCCAGTGGTGATGCCAGCAGAGATGGCCTTCATCTCGCAGTTTCAGAGGCTGAGCCCTCCCACTTATGATGGGAAGGCAGATTTCATGGTGATAGACGACTGGCTGATCTCCATGGAGGAGATGTTCTCGTACTCAGGGATTGCAGATGATCAGAGGGTGATGATAGCCGCCTATCAGCTTAAAGGATTGGCTAAGAGTTGGTGGCTGAGAGAGAAGGAGAGCTTAGTGGCTGGATGCTCGTGGGAGATGTTCAAGGAGATGCTGTTGAGGAAGTTCTTACCCTCGGTCGAGCGTGACCGCCTCATGAATGATTTCCTCTATCTGAAGCAAAGGCAGCTCACGGTGGGTGAGTATGAGATAGAGTTTAGTAAGTTGAGCCGTTTTGCCCCTGGATTGGTCAGCGTTGAGGCTGATCGAGTTAAGCGATTCCTCGGTGGTTTGAGGAGTGAGGTGCAGCAGTTGGCCAGTGCTTATGGGTCAGTGACTTATGCTGGAGTTGTAGAGGCTGCTCTTAAGGTTGAGGCCATTGAGACGGCGAAGAGCAGAGGCCAGCAGTTGAGGAAGGATAAGAGGAAGTTGGTAGAGGAGAAGAAACCCCTGGTACCCGATGCTGTTCCGGGAAAGAGGAGCAGGGTGGTGTGCAGTTTTTGTGGCCGGTCAGGCCATCCTGTTGAGAGGTGTTTCAAGAAGGCGGCAGCTCAGAAGAAGGAGCAGGTTCATGCTATTCAGGGTGCTCCTGGGAGAGATGTCTCCTGTTCAGTTTGCAAGCGATCCGGGCATGATGCAGCCCAGTGTTGGTCCAGGGATAGAGTCTGCTATCAGTGTGGGCAGAAGGGTCACGTTAAGTCGAGGTGTCCTCAGGTCCAGTCAGCTCTTCCTGCTGTTCCATTGCAGGCATTACCTCCACCTCAGCGTGTGGACAAGGGAAAAGGGAAGCTGAACGTGATTTCTTCTGAGGAGGCTCAGACTTCGGCCCAGGTGATCTCAGGTTAGTAGTTTGTTGTTTTCTTTCTAGCCTGGTAGTTTAGTTGCTAGATTGTTTGCGGTACTGTTGTGCTAGTTCCTTAGCTTTGTGCATTCCTATAGGGAAATTTAAGGTGAAGAACCGCTGGGCGCGTGTCCTGTTTGACTCCGGCGCTACCCACTCGTTCGTGGCTAGAGCCTTTGCGGAGCGTCATCGGTTGTCTCTAGATCGTGTTCGGGATTCCTTCCGTGTCAAGTTTCCCTCTGGTGAATCTGTGTTGTCAGATTTGGGTATTTTGGATTGCCCGGTTTTGTTGGGGGATTTTCTTGCGAAGGCGGATCTGAAGATGATTGATCTAGAGGACTTCGATGTCATTTTGGGCATGGACTGGCTCTCTCGGTATGATGCGGTCATTCAGTGCAAGGGAAAGCGCTTGGACTTCATCAGGGACGACGGTCAGCCCAGCAGCGTGTATGCTGATCCGTGTCAGGATTCTCCTGTTCTCTCTGCGGTATGTGTTCAGAGATTGCTTCTTTCTGATTGTTGTGTTTGTTTAGTCTCGGCGGTTGGAACCGTTGTTAGCGTGCCACGCTTGGAGGAGATTCCTATTGTTCGTGGTTTCGCCGATGTTTTTCCTGATGATCTTCCTGGTATCCCTCCTGAGCGGGATGTGGAGTTTGTTATTGATTTGGAGCCGGGTACGCGTCCTATTGCTAAGGCGCCGTACCGGATGGCCCCTCGTGAGTTAGAGGAGTTGCGAATTCAGTTAGATGAGTTGTTGGCTAAAGGTTTTATCAGGCAGAGTTCGTCGCCTTGGGGTGCTCCTGTTTTGTTCGTAAAGAAGAAAGATGGGTCGATGCGGCTTTGCATCGACTATAGAGAGTTGAACAAGGTCACTATAAAGAACTGGTATCCTCTGCCGAGGATCGATGATTTATTTGACCAGTTGCGTGGTAGCTCGGTGTTCTCCAAGATCGATCTTCGTTCGGGCTATCATCAGCTCAGGATCCGTGAGGCAGATATTCCACGGACTGCGTTTAGGTCGAGGCATGGGCACTTTGAGTTTCTGGTGATGTCGTTTGGTCTGACCAACGCACCATCAGCCTTCATGGATATGATGAACAGGGTGTTCAAGGATTTCCTAGACAAGTTCGTTGTGGTCTTCATTGATGACGTGTTGGTTTATTCTCGCAGTGCTGAGGAGCACGAGCAGCATTTGCATTTGGTCCTATCAGAGTTAAGGAACCACAAGTTATTCGCCAAGTTGAGCAAGTGCGAATTTTGGTTGCCTCAGGTTTCTTTTCTAGGCCACGTGGTGAACAAGGATGGGATCTCGGTTGACCCAGAAAAGATTGCAGCAGTGACGGATTGGAGTAGGCCGAATACTCCTAAGGAGATCAGAAGTTTCTTAGGGTTGGCTGGCTATTACAGGAGATTCGTGGAGGGTTTCTCTTCTCTAGCCGCACCATTGACCAAGCTGACTCAGAAGAATGTGGCTTTTGTTTGGAGCGAGAAGTGCTAAGAAGCTTTTCAGGAGTTAAAGAGGAGATTGTGTACTGCTCCCGTTCTGACCCTTCCTACTGAGGGCATGGATTATGATGTGTATGTGGATGCTTCGCATATAGGTCTGGGATGCGTATTAATGCAGGATGGAAAAGTAATTGCTTATGGGTCAAGGCAGTTGAAAACTCATGAGCGGAATTATCCTACGCATGACCTTGAGTTTGCAGCGGTTATCTATGCGTTGAAGTTGTGGAGGCACTTACTTTATGGGGCTCAGTGCAAGATTTATACTGACCATAAGAGCCTGAAGTACGTGTTCACGCAGAAGGAGTTGAATCTGCGTCAGCGGCGGTGGCTTGAGTATGTGGCGGATTATGATGTGGAAATCCAGTATCATCCGGGCAAGGCCAATGTGGTGGCCGACGCCCTGAGCCGAAAGACGGGAAAGATCTTTAACCTCTCCGCCGATCGATTAGTTGAGGAGTTCCTCCTTATGGATATTTCAGTGGGATGCTGTAGTTTACAGAGTAGCTTATCAGTGGAAGAGCCGTCCTGGATTTCTTTGACTAGATTGCATCAGAAGGACGATCCGGATCTGTTGCACCTTTTTACCAGGACAGAGAAGTGAGAGTTGCCAGATTTTTCTATTGATGATGCGGGTACTTTGAAGTACCGCGGCAGGATTTGCATTCCCGCTGTTGGGGACATTAAGAGTATGATTTGCAGTGAGGCTCATGGTTCCAGCGTTGCCTACCATCCAGAATCTACGAAGATGTACCGTGACTTAAAGCAAATTGCTTGGTGGTATGGTATGAAAGGAGATATAGCCCGATATGTTGCTGAGTGTCACACTTGCAAGCGTGTGAAGGCCGATCATGGGAGGCCTGGTGGTAAGTTGACTCCGCTAGATATCCCGACTTGGAAGTGGGAGAGTATATCTATGGACTTCATTACGGGTTTGCCAAAATCCCCGAGAGGATTTGATTCTGTTCGGGTTATAGTGGATAGATTGACGAAGTGTGTTCACTTCGTGCCTTATAAGATTGATTACCCGATGAAGAAGATAGCGGAGTTGTACTTGAATGAAGTCATCCGACTCCACGGTGTGCCGGTTAGCATCATTTCTGATCGAGACTCCCGGTTTACTTCTCGTTTTTGGCAGAGTCTGCAGGAGGGTTTGGGTACGGATCTGAGGTATTCTACTGCGTACCACCCTCAGACCAATGGGCAGACAGAGCGGGTCAATCAGATTGTTGAGGATATGATCCGGTGCTATATTTTAGACCACGGTGGAGCTTGGGATGAGCGTCTGCGACTCATGGAATTTGCTTACAATAACAGTTATCAGGAAAGCTTGCAGATGGCTCCGTTCGAAGCCTTGTATGGGAGGCGCTGTAGGACTCCGTTGTTTTGGGCTGAGGCTGGTGAGAAGCCTTTGTTGGGTCCTGATGCTCTAGAAGAGATGGAAGTCGCCGTGAAGCTTATTCGGGAGAAGCTTCGTTTAGCCCAGGAGAGGTATGAAAAGAACGCCAATCGGCGTAGGTCTGCTTTGGAGTTTTCAGTAGGGGATCATGTATACCTCAAGGTTTCTCCAATGGTTGGTGTAAAGAGATTTGGTAAAAATCGAAAATTGGACCCAAGGTATGTGGGCCCGTTTGAGGTTTTGGAGCGGATTGGTGTGTCTGCTTATAGACTGGATTTGCCAGCGAACTTCCCTGGTGTTCATAATGTTTTTCATGTTAGCCAATTGCGGAAGTGTGTGTGCAGCAGTGGGCAACTCTTGGATGTTGTGCCCCAGTTAGAGCCCAACCTCTCTTTCGTTGAGGTGCCAGTTCGTATTTTGGATACTCAGGAGCGTGTGCTGCGAAAGAAGTCCATACCGATGGTGAAAATTCTATGGAAAAATCAGGATTTGGAGAGCGCGACTTGGGAGCTAGAGTCGGCCATGAGGAGGGCGTACCCTCACCTGTTTCGCTGATTTGATCGGTATGTTTCCCTTTGTAACTTCTGTTTGTTACTTTTCCTTCTTTTGTAGGAGGGTTGTGCGTAAAGTTTCGGGACGAAACTTTCTTTTAGGGGGAGTGACTGTAACGCCCCGTCTTTTCAGCGATTATTTTTATTCTCATTTGGCGTTACGATGACGCGTTTCCGTGGCTTGTGCCATGTGTGGAGTATGGTTAGCTCCTTGGAACTGAGTGCCCTGTTTGGTAGCCTGTTGGCAAGATCTCCCTAGCAAACCGAGTCGTTTTGGTGACCCGGTGTGGCCTCTCGGGGGGATGTTTGTGTTTGGCTTTGTTTGGGTATAACTCGAGTCCTGTTCGTCGAAAGTTAATTTCGACTTCGCCGTTGTGTTCGTAGCGTGGGTATTTAGCTACGGTGCGAATTTCGTCGAATTCCGAGGTAGTTTGGTTTTCGCGTTGATTTGGTGCTTTATGTAATTTTGTAATTAATAATATAATTATATAAGTATATATATATAGATTTATTAGAATGAAAAGCCATCGATCATCATCTTCCTCACGATAGAAACCGCCGGTCCTGTACGAGGAAACGGAGTAACCGCCTACCTTGCCTTCGGACGCCGATTCCCGGAGCGTTTGTGGACGGAATTCGATTCCGAGAGTGGATTTGGATTGCTCTCATCGAAACCTTCATTCCTGCGGTAAGAAATTCGATTTTCGTGGAGTTTTGGAAGGATTGGAATTTTCAGTTTTGGAAGTTTTCCGCCATTAATGGCCGAGTTTTTGTTCTAGGTGTTGCGGCCGTCTTGATCCGTGCGAAGAGGAGGAAAGCAGTCCAAAGCTTCGCTGAGATTTGAGGCAAGTGGTATTCTTGCCCTTGCCAAGTGTTTTCTTTGATTTTATTTGCTGAAATTGAAATCCCGGTTAGCCCAGGTTAGAGGCCTTGTTGTTCTCATTTTCTTGCTAACTATAGGGCTTAGTTCTTCCTACTGAAACCCCCCTATGTTGTGATGTTTGGAATCCAAATTGTCGGCGTGAAGCCGTTGTTTTCCTTTAATTTTGATTGATGCTCTGGTTCGGGCGTAGCCGAGAGGGAGAGTTAGGAGGGGGGTGTGGTTGCCAATTTCCTTCGTTATGGTATTATTCGAATGGTTAGGCATAGTTTATATGGTAGTAGCGTGAGAGGTGATAGTTGTCTACTGCTTCTATAGTGGCGTGAGTCGTGTGCGCGTTCCGGTGTCGTTCGGGAAATTCCAAACGGTACAGGTTTGCCGCGCACGGTCATCAACCTTTAGGGCGCACGACCACTGGTCGTGTGCCTCTGTTCGTGCGCGTATAAATTTCAGTTTCCAAAGTTCTGTCTCGGGCAATCGCACGAGCGCTGACATCAGTGCGCACGACCACTGATCGTGCGACACTGATCGTGCGCAGTTGCTAGGTTTTCTGTCAGGTTTTCCAGGTTCGTTTCGCACGATCATCAGCCGATGAGTGCGCACGACCACTGATCGTGCGTCACTGATCGTGCGATTTGTATATTTTCTTTTGATAGGCGAATTCAGATGGTTTCGAGTGCGGGAGTTTAGATACTCAAGTGGCAGGCAATTACTTGAGTTCTGGATCTTCTGCCTTGGTCGTTCGACTGTCGTCGAGCTCCGTTTTCTTTAGTGGGCTTGTGGGTAGTGGTATAATTTTGGCGGCGAGTGAGGCTAGCTCACTCAACGCCAAAGTTTAGGTAGGCACTGAGTGCGTTTCACTCAACGCCTAGTCGTGTTGGTTTATTTCAACACTCTTCCTTTACCTTGTATTTCGTTTCCGAGTGGATTTTCCAGTTGTATTTCTGGGTTTTTCTTGTCGGCCGTTTTCTTTATTTTTCCTAAAGGCCGAATCGTGGGTCGTGGATAGTAGTGGTGGTTGTAGCTCTTTATGGGGGTGGAGTTGTGTGATATAGCCAAGGCCACCCATGGATTTCTTGCTCCAGGTACGGGCTAGGCATGTCGGGTGGAAGGTCCCTTGTGTTTTCACGTGTTGACCCTCGAGCTTTTGACTTGGACATGGTGGATTGGGGGACTGCGTTTGCCTTCGATCCGGTTCCTCGTTGTTGTTTTTGCTACTATCACTTCCCGCAGTTTAGGGTGTTAGAAGTTTCTTCTTTGGTAGTGTTGCAGCATTCTGGCTCTTGGTAGCCTAGTAGGCCCTGCAGGATGTGGTTCCTGGGCTGGATCGTTGCTGTTTCTTTGCACGTTATGCATTTCTTGTTGTCCTGTTTTGGACAGTTGTGACTCTTTCTACTGCATGTTTTCTGTTATTTTGTCCTTTTGGTTGACTCTTTCATGCAGTTTTACCTTGATTTTTGCTTGCTGAGGTATTCTGTTTTCTTTTGGAATACCCCAGGTTCTGAGCTGTAGCCAGTTTGGTGGCTAGTTGGAGGTGTTGTTGTTGGTGGACTCCCGGATTTTGGAGTTTTGTTTACCTTGTTTGTGAGGTTGTTTTCAGTACTTTCTTACAGACATATATGTGTGCTGGTGGGTTCGTGTCAGGTTGTTGGCGCCCACTAGTAGTTTTTACCTTGTACTAGATTTATACTATTGCTGCTACCATTTATTTTCTGGAGATAGTCTACTTGCTTTGAGAAGGTTTTATGCTAGGTTGCTAGTTATTTTTAAACTATAATTACTATTATAAATGAAGCTCATGATCAGCATGTTTTGTAAACTTAATCACTATATTCCAAATCACGTACGAAAACCGTTTTCTTATATATATTATATAAACTAAGTGTAGTGTCTTGCATAGCATGAGTGGTTCTCTTGGGACCCTTATGCGCTCTTTAGGGTGTAAAGCCTAATTAAAGTATTTTCCGCAGCGTTTAAATATAGTTTTCTTTTGTGGACTAGATGATCCACTGAGCCGAGGGATACGGACTCTAAACATAACTGATTTTCTATTCATTAAGCACATGATTTTCTTGCATAACGATTGTAGTTGGATTTGCCTGAGCGTCAGCAGTTATCCCCTGCTTGACGTGGCATCATGACGCGTGTTTTCTCTTACTCTGATAATTCTTAATTCGGAGAAAATGCGGGTTGTGACAACCCTTGTGGTCACCTACAAGACAACTTAGTAAACTACCCAAACTTCTGTTCACTATTCGGTTTGCCCATCCATTTGTGGATGGTAGGCCGAAGAAAACAAGATTTTGTTACCCATAAGCTTCCAAAGGGTCTTCCAAAAATAACCAGTAAATTTCACGTCCCTATCAATTACTATTATCTCGGGAATGCCCCGATGCCCAATGACTTTCTTAAAATTTAATTTCGCAATATGCGATGCATCGTTGGTCTTGTTACAAGCAATAAAATAAGACATTTTTAAAAACCGATCTACAACAACCAGGATGGAATCATGACGTATAAAAGTGACAGGTAGAACCAAAATGAAATCCATACTAACATCCACCCAAGGAATGGAGGGAATCAGAAGAGGACTGTAAAGACCAGCATTCGTCTTGTTACCCTTAGCTAATTGGCACACATGACAAATCCCCACAATTTTATTTACCGTTGAATTGAGACCGGGCAAATGAAACATGTCCTCCACTAACGTAATGGTCTTGTCATGACCAAAATGACCACCTAACCCACCGCTATGCAATTCCCAAATGATGAAATGATGTAAGGAAGAACGAGGGATACATAACTTTGAGTGCTTAAATAGATAACCGTCTCGGATATAATAGGCTGAAATGGTAGTGGGAGAGTCACTTTGAGCAGATAAATAGATTTACTTGAAATTCGAGCAATGGACATACTCATCCTTAATCCTATCGAACTCAATGACTTTCACTTATAACATAGACAATAATAAAGAAAAATGACTATGGGTGTCAACCATACGATTTAGAGTCCCCATAAGGTGTTTTATTATAAATGTGTATTCCTAAAGATAGGAGACCCACTTGGCATACCGGGGGCTGACCTTTCTTTGAGAATTGACAAATATCAAAGCATCATGATCAAATTGGATAACAAACTCCTTTGGGAGTAGACAGTGCCGCCAATGTTGGAGGCATCGAATAACATCGTAAAACACCCTATCATAATTAGAATAATTCAACTTCGGACCCGCGACTTTCTCACTAAAATACCCAATCAGATGACCCTCCTAACTTAATACACCGCCTATGCCGACCCCAGATGCATCATAAGACAACTCAAAATCCTTATTAAAATCTGGCAACCTCAAAAGGGGAGCTTCCAACATCCCAGATTTAATAGTTTGGAATGCTTTAGTAGCCGATTTGGTCAAGGTGAAATCACCTATCTTCAAACATTCCATTATCGGTGCTATGATACTACTAAAATCTTGAATGAATCGACGATAAAAGGTAGCTAGACTGTGAAAGCTCCTAACTTCCCGAATGTTGGTGGGTTTCGGCCAATCCTTAATGGCTTGGACCTTCTTAGGATCCACATGTATGCCTTTCAAACTCACGATATACCCAAGGAATTCTACGAACGTCACATAAATTGTACACTTCTTGATATTGACAAATAATTTTTCCGTCCTCAGCGTGGTAAGGATTGTCCTCAAATGTGTCTCATGATCGATCAGAGAAGTACTAAAAATGAGGATATCATCGAAATACACCACTATCAATTTTCCCATGAATGGTTGGAAGACATGAGTCATCATCCTAGAGAAAACAACAATAATCGATTGGATCAAAACGACGATGAAATCAAGATTCGCAAAAAACACAATAGTTAACCACCACAAGATTTATCTAGGAGGGAACACACAAGATTAGATATTTTCATTACCCTACTAGGAAGAAGATTCCTTGGAAGAGGATCGCTCTTCTACGATTCTGCCGGAGTCACATCGAACTGAGAGAAACACGTCCGCCTTCCTCGCTTCATGTCGGAGAGGATTCTTCATTGCAATAGAACTTGTCTATGGCCGAAAACACACCAAGAGGGAGGGTTCAAGGTTGGCTAAACTTGTAGGTGGGGATCCTTGGTGTAGCCAAAATATTCAAGGGGGAAGGTCTTTATTTTGTAAGGAGTTGGGGAGGAGAGGGGTGGTCTTATGGTGGAGAAGAAAGAAGGAGAGAGGGGGAAAGAGGTGGATGAACCACTATGGGAAAGAGAGGAAGGCCAACGGCCAAGGAGGGGAGCAAGACAGGGAGGGAAATCTGATTTTAGATTTTAGGGTTTTCTTTTTTTCATTCAATCTAAATAATTCCTCAACACCTAGCCTTATATAAGGCTAACAATAATACGGGCTAAATGCAACCCAACTTAAAAATAAAATATACAATGCAGATTTTAAAGAAAATAAACAAGGAAAAATAAATATAGCATAAGTAAGGCAATTATCAAAGGAAAGTCTTGCGCCAAGGGCAAAGGTTGTAGCGTCGATCAACAATATTTTCGTGATGCCACAAGTCTTTGGTTGGAAAGGGCGAGAGGTCTTCCGTAAGCATGCCAACACTATCATTAACATGCTGGGGGTTGTCATCTCCATCACTCTTCCCAAAGACGACTAAGGCCTTCCCTATTCATTGGGACTGACCTCCCATTGAATTCCAGAAGACTAGTATTAATCAAATTTTGGTGATATTGTTATTTTATGTAAATCATGGGTCATTTTACCTTGGAAAATTATGAATCTCTATGCAATGTGTTATTTCATCATTACGAACCTCTGGAAATTTAATTCGACTCACTGGACCTCTGGACTTGGTACTTCATGAACAAATTGATTTAGGTCATTCATTTAAATAATTTTAATTATCCCCAAATTTAATTAGGAAAAATATGATCTTCTGATAATCCATTATATTCATCATGATGAACCTCTGGTAAAAATTATAGATCATTTGGACAAGGCATTTGGTAGTAACCCTTATGGATCACAAATAGTTACTTTGAAAATTGAGGTGTGATTAGCAAAACCTTGAAGTAGGTTATATGTCATCAAGATCATAATAGGAGAGTTACCAACACAAAGGAGTACATTGATAGTGTCATGGTGCATTCATTAGAGTTAGTCATGGGCAAGTTAGCACCACGATAAGGTAAGAATTAAGCGTCAAATCATTCAACAGATCGAGTGTTGGGGTGGACGGGAATGTGATCACAAGAGTTGATCATATCTGAATTAGAGTCATGATCACAAGAGTTGTAAGACCCCATTTTTTTAAAAACCACTGGGGTATTATGCTCAGACTCACCATTTTGCGATGACACCGACACTCGAGAAGGTCGCCGCTACAAAATGCCGATCCTGCCGGCCTTTACGATCACAAAAGAGAAAGAAGTTTATACATAGTTCAGATAAAACTAAGTCAAAAATCACATATAATATGAAACCACGATAAGTCCACAAGAGAATAAATGTACTGAAGTAAAATAGTACAAAGAAATATAAATGGGCTCAAGCCCGGTACATCAATCCTCACTATAAACTCTCGCGGAAGCTAAGTAAACTAATCACTCACGGAGCTAGTAGCCGGTGCACCTGTGCTAGACTGGCCCACCTCCATGAGCACCGTACTCCGCTGGTGCTGTATCCCCTGCTGCTGCTCCCTGTCTCCCATCTGGAGTCCCTAAAATGTTGTGGTCGTCGACCGTTTGTCAAAAAGACTTAGTCCTATCATCCCCCACTCCTCCCCTATGGCTCCTAGACACCGAGCAGGGAGAAGGAAAGGGAAGGTAATGATGGTGGAGAGTACAAAGAAAGCAGGTGATGGTGGAACTAGTCTATCATGAGTATAAAGCCACAACAAATATAAGTAAGCAAATAGTGTAAACAAGTAGATATGCAATAAGTATATGAAAGGTAAACTAAGAAACAAGATACCTTAACTTATATGAATGCCCATACAAACTTATAAGTTAAGGGGTCTTTTGCAAGGCTCCCGTCGTATAAAAAGTCTCATACCAATTTATACGATGGGGTGCAAGGTTTATATGTAAGTATGAGTGTAGTGTTATGTTATGCCATGATTCATGCAAGTGCAACACACACACGACTCTATGCGCACAGACCTTTAGTTCCCCCCCTTTGGGCAGCTAGCTTCACTCCCAGGAAACTCCGTAGTGGAAAACGGAGATAGTGGGTTGGGCCCCCCACTCCTAGGTGGGTATCCACACTACCAGGCCTAGCCCTTACGTACGCATCTGGAAGTATACAACCCAAAGTCACCACATACTAATGCTGGCCATATCCACCAGACTTCCTTTGGCTAAGTGTAAACCACACCCGCTGAGTCAGCGTATCGACGTCGGTGTGAACGACAGTCCAATACCGAAGAACCATCACCTTTTATCTTATGCACATGCAATAGTTTATATTCTCCCACTGAACCAAAGCTCCCCGGACTATCCCATCCATCACAATTATCTACCGAGCCATCGGCTCGCCGGGCTAACCTGCCCACCACTAAAACCACCGAGCCTACCGCTCCTGAGACCTAACCTAACTCCCACAACACCGGGGAGTGTGAGCATAAGTGTAATCCTAGTTATACTAGTTACTCTTAAACATTGATTATTCTTACGGTTTAGGTTAGCCCAGGATTGCCCTAGGTATTCCCGGTGAAGGGCTCACATAGGGCACTGGGAACTATGATGGTAGCTGAAGCCCATCGTTCCCTTTCAAAAGGTACTTATTATTATTCGTTATTACCCAGACTCCCGATCCCTTTTAATATTATACTGGATCTAACCCTAGTGTATTTGACTCTTTCTTTCTCCATAGGAATGACGATCCTTCGTCGATCCCGAGCACCACTTACACTAGTCAACCCATCACTTCTCCCCATGATGATTCCTAACAATGAACTCATTTCCACTCACCAAAACTAGTAAACTACTAACCCCAACTCCCTATGCTCATTTCAAACGCTATACATAATTTCTGAAGTTTTTACTATATGCAGACCAACCTAAGCTATATGATGTACATGCTAAAAAGTACTCCAAATTCTCATCCAACAGCCTTGGGATATTTAATGGGGTTTATCATGATAAGTTTAGCCTAAATCTAGAAAATTATAATTTTCCTAATTAATTTGGAATTTATTTAATCTTCCCAAACACTAGGCCATGGGTAATTTTGAACAAGAAGTACTAGATTTTCTTAAGTTATGGCCACCCAAAAATTATGAACACTAGATAATAGAGGGATATCAGTACATACTAAATTTTACAGATATTTTTGAATGTAATAACCTCTAAATAATTAATTCAAATTAATCAAGGTAAATGAAGTTAATGAAGGAAGTATCATAAATCATAGTCCAAAAATTATATAAAAATTACCAGAGACTTATAATGATCCTAAACACCACTGACTAAGTTTCATGTAATTCTAGGGTCAGTGACCTATCTACAAAAATACTTCTAATAATTCCATTAAAGTGCACTTGTGAAGGAACAACGCTATAAACTCATCCAATCAACATGTAATAATTTTCTACGCTTTACTATGTCCTAAAAAGTTCTCTGGCCAAGTAACATAATTTTCTAGCAAGACATGGTATTTAATATCTATTTATCAAAATAAGGCGCACTAGCTTTCCTAACACATGAAGTACTAATAGTAAATGCCCAAATAATCCAAATAATTTACTAGTGCATCAAAAGAATCTTTAATTAACCTAGACAGAGTTTCATACCTTCCAAAGATATTTTAACCATGGTTACTTCAAAATTATCACAAGGGGCAAGATAATGGTTATAACTACAAGTATAAGCTACTGTCTTCCAAACATTCTAAAATAATTTCTAGAGACTCATAATGTTATGAAAACCTTCCTGCCAAAATTTTCTAAGGATCCAAGGTCATATAACCCATCAATATTTTCCTAAAAGGTAAAGGCCTAAACTAACCCTAATTGGTTTAAGTTGTGTGCCTAAGTCTAAATGTCACCCAAATTCATACCTAGGGCATTTAAATACCCTAGAATCACATGGACTAAACACCATGTCCATACAACGACATATCACTCCATGTCCTTCACAAACCCCCAAAGTTCAACCTTAGGGTTTGTACTAGGGTCCTAGGGCAAACCCACCCTAATCCACCCCATAATACATGGGAGGGTGTTTACTGACATAACACACTAGTGAACCAAGTATCAACCTCTGTTGAGGTGATTTGACCCCTTAATCCCACAAGTGACACTTTGACCTAATTACCCCTTTTTGGGTCAAGGCTAGGGTTTACTAAAATCCAAACCAATCATTTCCAAATGAGATGAAATTTTATACAGAGACCTATATTGACCCCAAGAACCTCTCACCAAAATTTGGGAGAATTTGGAGTTCATTAAGTTATCTAATTAAATTATTGTACTTTTATTAAATAATTACAAAAACTATAGAAAAAATATATCCAAAAATTTCCATTTTTTGATAGGTTTTTGGTATAGATAAGAGTGATCCCCAGTCAAAATTTCAGGTCATTTTGATGGCTGGATTGATGGGGGCACTCAAATCAACCTCTGCTCAACCCTATATATAGACCTCACCAAAATGAGTGCTGAGGTCTAACCTGAACTCCAAATTGACTCAAATAAACTTTAAAATAAACTAGACTCACAGATCTACAAATTTCATGTTGATAACTTTTCTTTAGGGTATCCTAGTTATTTTTAATATTTAATTTAAAACATCCCAGTTAATGTGACAAAAATTGAAATAAAAGGAATTAATAAATTATCACTAGCACAAATCTTGAAGCACGATCGGGTGATCCCTGGCCTTCTTCTTACTCCAGCCAATAGCCAGGATTCACCCGACCTGGAGCACCTTCCAAGCCAATTCCCCGACCATCCATCCACCTCCCTGGCTGGCCACCACCGCCACCACCTTCATTGAGGTGGGGGCTATCGCCGGGCGGCGACACGGCTGCCGGAGGGGCGATTTCCAACGAACCCGCATGGTAGAAAAACCATGAAATTTCTAAAATTTCTCTCACCCGGTTGGTCTCAATTGAGCCCAATTTCTCCCTAAAAGATTTAAAGATCTAGCCCACGAAGAGAGGAGTAGAGGAGGACCTTATTGGAGGGCTAGAGGCGGGTCAATAGCCGGATTGCCATGGGTGGTGGTGGTGCCGATTGGATTTCTGCAACAACACTACCAACTCACTTGGCTCTTTTAGGTAAAGTATGGAAATGTCTCCACTGAGTCCAGGGATGCTTTTAAGATCATCAATTGGAGGAGGGGCAGGGTGTAGGCTGAAATGGCCAATAATGACCTTAATGAAGAATTTCGACCATGGTGGTGGGGGGTGAACCTGGGCTCAATTTGGCCGAGAAACAACTAGAAACTCCTCCTCTTCCCCATAGGAGTTGAATCCAGCAATAAAGGGTGGCCCTTGGCCTCCCTATGCCATGGATGGCCTTCTCCCTCATTTTCTCTCTCCTCCATTAAAGGGGAAAATGGAGCTTTATCTCTCCTGATCATTAAGGCTAAATTTGATGACTACTCGAACCTATTGGCAGCCCACTAACTCATAATTTTAGATAATTATCATGAGGTTAGCCCAAGTGGATAGGGCTTGAGCTTGGGTTAGCCCATTTAGGCTAGTTTGACCTAAACCTAGACTAGGGTTGACCTTGGTCAATTTTCCCTTTGGGTTACCCTCAATGGGTCCTTGGTGACCCATTGGCCTCCCCTAAGGTCTAGGTAGGGTTGACTTGGAACTTTGGAGGTCACCTGTCCCTTAGTTAGGGCACTTTGGCCATTTTAGGGCTAGGGTTGACATGGGTCAACTTAGCCTCTTAGGTTGACCCCAATGGGTCCTTGGTGACCAATTGACCTCAATTTAGTGTTAGGGAGCCATGTGTGGGGTTCACTTAGCTAAGGTAAGGTCAATTGACTCTAAGTAGGCTAGTTTGACCCATTTAGGGTTAGGGTGGACTTAGGTCAACTTGACCACTTTGATTGCCCCCAATGGGTCCTTAGTGTCCCTATGGACCACCCAAGAGGTTAGGGGTGTTTTGGTGGGGTCATGAAGTCAAGTTGAAGCCCTAAGGTCAAACCCTAAGTCTGGTGGTGAGGATGTGCTATAGGCAGACCAAGGTGATTTTCACCTTGGCCCTTGTTCACTTGGTCCTTTGAGCTTCTTATGGTTTTGTCATGACCTAGTCATGATAAAACCACTCCTGGGGGTCTATTTGTTTGAGAGATGTTACAATGGGAATATGATCACAAGAGTTGTTCATATCTGAATTAGAGTCATGATCTGGTGAGCAAAGACTTCTGGTTGAAGTCCTAGGGCATGTCGTTAAGTATGAGAAGAGTAATGTGTATGAAAACTAAGAAGGGTAGTTATACGGGGAGTCCAATGAAAGATCGTCTCTCCCCCTTGAGTTCATAAAATATTTAATGTAAATCCAAGAGTAACCTTGAGAGAGGATTTTGAATAGGAGCAACACCAATAATATTAAATATCTTGAGAAAGGGAGATTTGGGATTCATACCATCGTATCTCCTTGTACCATTGCGAGCCCTTCACCAAGTAGATCTCAGGAAGTCCAAGATTAACCATAAATCGCTATGTACAACTAAAAGTTAAACAAGAGTAGTCTAATATGATGAAAGAACAACATAGCAACCTCACCCATGTATAGGTTAGAGTAGTTCAGGTCTCCTTAGTCCTACGAGCGGGAGGCTCAGGGTAGTGATAAATTAAGGACGTGTTAGTCTTGTGAGCTGAAGGCTTGATAATATATAAGATTTGAGGATGGGTTGGTTCTACGGGCTGAAGGAATGGATTGTTATTATTATACCTGGATTGTTCTTGTAGTGGTGGGTCATTCGGTATTGGTCTAGTCATCATACTGACGAAAGTATGTTGACTCTGGTGAGGAGTGCATGTTTTTAGGGCCAGTAGGTTGTTTATACCGCATTATAGAGGACTATCCCCTAAACACATACCCGACCACAAAGACAGGTGGATTTCCAACAGGAGTACGCAAGAGCTCCACTATTATGTTCTTAGCATTGAGGCGTACATAAGGTCTAGGCCTAGTAGTGTGCCTGCCTGCCAAGGAGTGGAGATACCTACTCCACTGCCACCGTAAGCCATGACGGTTGCTACCTGAGAAGCTAGCTACCTCCAAAAAGTAGGGAATGTTTGAAAGGTCTGTGCACAGAGTTGAGTGGGTGAGTTGCATCACAATCATTGCATTGCATCGCAGATCATGACATTCAAGTATAGCTTAGATTATAACTGGCGACCCTCATCATATAAATTAGTATGAGATATTTTATATGATGGGTTATTTTGGAAACCTTAACTTATAAGTTGGTATGGGCATTCATATAAGTTAGGGTATGTTCTGTGATGGTAGTGTAGCTCATTTACTTTTCTGTATATTACTACACGATTCTTACTTTACTATTACTGCCATATAGTAGTTCTCTTCTTACATATATACTCATGCTAGTATAGTTTCATATCACTTGCTTACTTTTGATAATGACCTTGTTGTCCTCCGATTTCATCCTCCAGCACGGTGCCTAGGAGTCACGGGGGTGAGGCGAGGACAAAATGACTTAGTATTTATAATTACCGGTCTGTTGTGACCGTGGTAGTTGAAGGAGTTGCACCAGTCATACGGAAGATGCACCTGTCACATGAGGAGGCAGGACATGAGGAGTAGTTATCGCGAGCTACCGTTACTACTTGGCAACAAGTTGATGATAGATTTTTTGTAGCTTCAACGTGTAGTGATTTTAGAGAGTGAGCTATTTGATTTGGACATGTACCGGACATAAGCCCTTTTACTCTCTTTTTCATATTTATCTCATTGTGGACTATTGATCTATTTTCTATTTATATTGAGCTATGATTGTGTACTATGTTCTAGCAAATACTTTTTTTGTCCTACTTATTAAATGATCATACTAGCCGGCAAGATCGACATCTTGCGGTGACGACTAACTCGATAGTTGGAGTCTCCGTAAGGCGGCGGTTCTAGGCATAATACCCGGGTACTCCCTGGTGTAGGGAAGGGGTTTTATAATTAGTATCACTAAAAAAAGTGATCATAAGAGAAAGAAGTCCACAAATACTGAATCACCCCACTCGTGCATTAGTTTGGGGAAAAACTACATAGCGAAAGCTATGGTGTGCCCATGTGGGAAATCACACAAAATAGTGCATTAATAAATGAGATTAGGCCAACATAGCTAGGACACCATCTAAGTTTGGCATACACAGATGATTTCAAGAGTTTCCTAGTCTAAACGACCTTGGGTATTGAGTGGTTAAGGTACCAGGATACACAAGTGACTAAGGAAGACTTTAATATGTGAGTAGCTACTTAAGGATTAAACTCTGATATTCCTACTTCACCTATTGGGTGATAGTATCACCTCTTACCCAAACTGATTGGACCATCTCAAGGAGAATTGGTGCCTGTAATTTATTAGTGGAATTGTAGGAGGCTCATAAACTTAACCTTCATACCGATGACTTTATTACGTTGAAACAATCGTCGTGACAAATACCAGAGGTCGAATAAATATTCGAGTTTAGAAAAGTCCCATTTTTGGTTTACTCACATATTGACCTTGAGAAGGTTGTTGTAAATAGTTACCTTAAGGGCCTAAAACATGTAGCATATAAATAAGTCTCAGGGTGAAATCCAAGTCAAAGATTGTTTTCCCTAAGGGTGGTGTGCATGTTTAGGATGAATGTACCGTAGTGATATTGAAACAACTTAGCCCATAATGTATATGGGCATATCCTTTTGTTTATTGGACTAATTAAATACCGACTTGGGTTTCCCTAGACTTTATTTAGAATATGTTGTGTCGCAAACATAATGACTTTAAAGTTTTGGAATATTCAAATGCTACCCAGGTGAAAGATGAGATTTTGTATATGCATGGTTGATAAGGTAATCAACCCTCCTTACAAGTTTGGGATTTACATAGAGGGTTGCCCACATATATATATATATATATACATACAACTTGGGAACAAAGAAAGTCGACATAAATGTTATGAATTTTCTCAGACTTTTGGATCAGATGATTACTTAACACACGACCTATGGAGTGGTCGTATTTTCACCGACGCATAACGACATGCTATATGCAAGGTACAAGGCAAGTTGTGTACAATCCACTAGTAGTTAAATAAATGGTTTTTCCAAAAACCTAAAATCGAGGTAATTTTGGTTGTAAAAAGAATTTATGTGCAATTAAGGAGGTGTATTATTTATCGCCTCAACAAAGCACATTCCTAAATTCTCTAGCACCTTAACCCAATTGTTGTAGCATCCAATTTGTAATTATATTGTTGGTTAAGGATTTGATTAGTGAACTCAGTTATTGTTGGGTATTGTATCCACAATGTACCTGATTTGAAGAAGCCCCTGAACAAGCTAAGGTAAATAGACAATGTGTTTGATGAAATCTTTTAAGTTGTGCTTGCAGTTATTCCACGCTAAGTACACACCAATGTCAGGGTGCAGTGGGTCAATATACACGGATCTGCGCGACGTAATCCCTCGTTGAGCAGATCAGTGTGTTGGCCTACGTGTACTCTCTCTATTGGGGTGTACTTAATTTCAAGTACAGGGCTATGATAAAGCAAGAGCTGACAAGGAGCAAGGATGGGCCAAAGACCAGCTCACGGGTTGAAAGAGGAGAAATCGTCCAAGTGTAAATCGTCGAGAATCACTAAGTGATTCTCGACGATTCGTCGAGAATCACTTGTGATTCTCGACGAGTCGTCGAGAATCACTAGTTGATTCTCGCCGGTTGAGGCCAGCTGACTCAACGCCGCCAGAAAATTCTCTAAGGCAGAATCGTCGAGAATCACTAAGTGATTCTCGCCGATTCGTCGAGAAAGTCTTTGCATTCTCGACGATTCGGCGAGAATCTAATGTGATTCCCGCCGATTCTCCCGGCCTCTATAACCTGTGATGCCAGAAGTCGCCAAGTAGGATTCGGAGAGAATCGCAAGTGATTCTCGCCGATTCATCGAGAATCACATACGATTCTCGCCGAATTTGACTTGGGCAAATTTCCGACATTTCCTGGACCGGTCCAGGTTTCAAGCGGTATTTCGAACCGGACTTCGGTCTTTGCTTTGGTGGGGCCCACAACGGTCATCTTTATGACCTAGTGTATAAATACACAAGTATTGGTGTACAGTAAACAACGAATAGAGAATACGAAAGGAAGCGGCCGTCAAACCCTAATCTCGCGAACCTTCTCCGTCGCCGCCTCTCGTACAATGATCACCATTGCTGATCTCGATCTTCTCCAGATCCACGGTGATAGAAGCCAAGTCTTGCATAGCGTCTCACGTGTCTAACCAGAGATCTTTTGTCTCTTGATTTGAGATAGGGAAATCCATCCCCGTTCGAATCGATCGAGACGATCGATCCTAGTGTGACCGTTGGAAGACCTTGCCGACTTCGCTAAGAAGATTGAATCTCCAGTGCTTTGCTGCTGTCTTCAGTTGCCGCCGCCAACACCGAGAGCCTTGCCGTCGCTCGTCGCCGCCGCCGGTCTCGGGGAGATTCTCTCCAAGTGAGATCTAGGGTTGTGGACTCTTCGTTGACTTCAAGAACACGTCGTCGAACGAAGAGGGACACCTTAGTCTCCATACGTTGTTTGTATTTCTTACAAGCTATTTTCAATTCTTTGTAAAGGACCGATTGGCCTCTAGTTGTAGGGTTGGGTGCAACCCGTGTTGTGGGAGTGTTGACTCCTACGTGTGGAAGGGTTCCTTCTGATAGTGCAAGGATTGGATTTCAATCCTGTTGGTGAAGTGACCGAGTCATCCCTGGATTGGGAGATAGGTCGAAGGGGGAAAGTGGACGTACCCAAATCGGGGAACCACTATAAATTGCCTGTGTTATTCTCTGTGCTGTGTGTTTTGTTTTGATTCTGCAGGTACACTTTTAATTCCGTAAATACGCTGCAAGTCACCTATCCCCCCCATAGGTGAAGGTAGTTGACACTAGGTGAAATTTCAAGTGGTATCAGAGGGAGGTTACTCATCAAAAAGGTTCACACCTTGAGTAGAATCCTGCCACCAGTGTCAAGAAGAAGACCGATATCTTCCATGGACGGACTCAAGCACTCCGGCAAAATCCAAGTATGCACCAGACTGAACTTTCCTATCTAGAAGGAAAGAATCAGATTCTACATGGAAACAGTCGACCCCCGCTCTTCATGATAGTGGAGGAGGGACCTTACATTCCCACTAAGGCCTCCACCATTGATCCAACCAGGAAAGTGCCCAAGAAACTTTCGGAAATGGACAAGGACGAAATGGTGCTGTTCGGACTCGACAAGAAAGCTCAGAACATCCTGGTAAGCGCAGTTGACGACTCTATGATGCAAAACTTCAGCAACTGCAGGACAACCAGGGATCTCTAGAGCTGTCTGATTGTCCTAATGGAGGGCACAGATGAAGTGAGGGACGATCGGAGATCCCTCCTCAATCAGAAATATGAGGCCTTCAGGCAAGGGCCAAAGGAGGAGATCGGAGTTACCTTCGAAAACTTCCTCAAGATTGTCAATGCACTCAAAGGATATGGAAGAGTGTTCACTGACGGTGAACTCAATGATAAGTTCCTTAGGTCCCTCACTAAGGAATGGGACACAAAGATCCGCGCCATCCGCGAGTTTGGCAGACTTGCGGAAACTGATACACAGATTCTATTCGGGAAGCTCATGTCCTATGAGCTTCAGTTGAACACAAGGAAGGCTGAAGAGGAAGCAGAGAAAGCCGCGGCCAAGGAAAAGACGGTGGCCCTGAAAGCCATTCAATCCAGAAAGGGAAAGGGTGCCGCTTCTTCCCGTGCGTGGAAGAGGGATGAAGAGGAAGACTCTGAGCCAAGCTCCTCCGGCTCAGAATTGTCAGAGGAAGATTTATCCCTTATCACACGGGAATTCAAGAAGTTCCTCAAGCTGAGGAATCAGAGAAAGAGAAACGGCTCCTCCTCAAGGGATCAGAAGAAGAACTATTCCTCTGACAGGTATGTTTCCAAACCGAACAAACACCGCTCTTCTGACATTATATGCTTTGGTTGCAACAAGCCAGGACACGTCGTGGCCGACTGCCATCAAGGCAAGAGGGAAAAGGGAAAGGGAGAGGAGCACATGTCCTCAAAAGACAAGAAGAAGGAGAGGAGTTATATCGTAAAGAAGCCAAAGACGCTGAGTGAATCTGACACGTCAGACACCAGCGATGATGAGGAAGCCTACTTTGGGCTAATGGGTCGCTCTGACTCAGAAGGAGAATGCCCCCCATTTACTGGGAAGGTAAAAGCTCACACCCCTCTCTCCGACTCTGACTCTGATCCTAAGTCTCAGGATGATGACCCTGAGGATAGCCCTTCTGCCCTTGAAGCTGAGCTCCTCGATAAGTATGAGCTTCTGCTCAATACTTTCCTGAAATGTCGAAAGAAACTGAAGGCTGAGAAAAAGGAAGTTAGATTCCTTAAAGGTGAGTGTATCCTGAGGGAAGAGATTACCAGTTTGATCTCCCTCCGACAGGAGCACTTGGACCTGAATTCAAAGCATTCAGAGTCTCTTAAGCTCCTTGATCTTAAGCAGGATAAGATCAATCCTAACTCTAGAGGGGGGTGAATAGAGTTATTAAAATAATTTTGCAAATAAAACTTGTGTGCAGAGAAAATTTGTATTTACTTAGTGTATAGTGCTATAGCAAATAATCAGAGTAAAAGGAAATTCACAGCACAAAGCAAAACACAAAAAGACAAGCAATCCAGACGACACAAGGAGCTATAGTGGTTCCCCAAATCTGGGTACATCCACTCTTCTATCACCCTTGATAGGAATCCACTTCAAGATGAGTTGATCAGGTGTCTTGAGCACCAGAGAGTTTTTGATCAGGTTCTCACAAACCAAAGGAGCTGATTTTGACCAGGTTTCAGCAAAACCAAAAGTAACTTTTGAAGGGAGTTAAAACCCTGTACAGAAAGAAAAAGAAAAAGAATGATGTTGTCTTCTCTATCAACAAGCAGAGAGAAGCAAAAGTGGATCTGCAGTTGTTGTCAAAGCTCCCCCTGAGATCAAGAAGAGGTTCAGGAAGGAGAGCTCTGCACAAGGGTGACAGGTCTTCAAAGATCTGATTTGCTCCAGCAAAGGATGATCCAAGAGAGTTGGATGGAGGTGTCTGAAGCAATCAGATTTTCTGTGAGTGAGTCTTTCAAAATAATTTTACAGAGAGAAAAGAGATCTGAAGTCTTGTATTGTTGTTCTCTTTTTTTGTTCTGTATATTCTCTGTGTCTCTTTGTAGAATTGAAAGAAAATGAATTATATACTTGAGTCTTCTTCTTCCTTTTACTTTGATAGCCGTTGGAAGACAGCATTAATTGCTTTCCTTAACTGTCCATGCCTCAAAGGAAATGACAGGCAGACATTCCTTAGAAAATTCCTTGAGCCATGCACCAGATATGCTGTAACGGCCAATAAATCTTCAGCATTAATTGTCTGTCAGAAGGAATTTGAATTCCTATCCAAATCGACGGAAGTCTGGAAGGCGTCGAGCTCACAGAAAAACGTCGATCTGAGCACGACACACGTCGGCCAGAGAGTGTTTCTGTAAGCAGAACTGGGTTCGTCGACGGAACGTCGAGCTAGGTCGACTCCGCAGTCGAGCTGAGGTCGACTCTGCGTCGAGCTGAGGTCGACTCTGCGTCGAGCAGAGGTCGACTCTGCGTCGAGCTGAGATCGACTCTGCGTCGAGCTGAAGTCGACTATGCGTCGAGCTGAAGACTACTCTAACTAGCCTATGTGACCTTTATAACTACATGGAGGTCACAGCACACAATCCCTATAGAAATATAGTCATCCTGGTCCAAATAGTAATAGGGTGTTCCAACAATCTCCCCCTATTGGATTAGGAACTATTTACATAATTTTAAAATTCATTCAAACAAATAAAGCAGATACAACACAATATAATACAGCCAGCCAGACATGATAATAATAAGCAGCAGCATATAAAACACTATATAGCAGCAGAATTGTTCAAATGTCCTGTCCTCTACCCGAATAGAATGTGTTAGAGTACCTTACTTTACTTGTCCTTTGATGCTTTGTCTTGATCACTCTTTTTGAAGATGATTTCTCTGTTTGGATTGGAAGCTTCCTTTTTGGATCTGTAGTCATCAGCTGCACCTAAAGATTTTTGATCTCATGCACTGGGTGGTACAGCTGTAGGATGAAGTTGCATGTATCTGTCTGAATCAAAGAATTTCTTATACTTACTATTTCTCCAATTCCTCTTTTCTTTGGTCTGACATAGTACTGATATGAGAGGTGTCCAGACCTTTTTCTCTAGCTTTATTAATCTCATTTAAAGCAGCCATTTCTGTCATTCTGGCTTTCCAGTAGGCTGGAGTTTTTTGGTAGGATCTTCAAAGGGTACAGCAGGTTCAAATTTGTTAGAGGATGTTTCTTGAGAAGTTCTTGGTGATGTGAGGGTCAACTCTAGGCCTGTAAGGATAGGGCCCAGAGGTTGGATCAATGGATCTTCCCCTTTGATAAGGTGTTGAGAGCCTGATCTTCCTCTGGACTGCCTGCCTCTATAATTTCCTCTTTGTTGACCTCCCCTTTGCTGGCTATCTCCTTGATGTCTTCTGGCTTGATAAGTCTTTCCATGTAGAGCTGAAGGTGCTGAAGAGGAAGATAGACCAGTACCTGCACCTGCATCTGGAGGAGGTGGAGGTGGAGGAGGCTAATGGACTGGTTTTAGTTGGTCCCTCATTGAATTTTCTCTTCTGTTTCATAGCTTTTCTCTGATTCTGAGAGTACTGCATCCATGGCTCTGTGATTTCACATTATATTTGATGTAATAGGGATGTCATGATCTGTGCTCTGGCAGGAGGTACTTTTTCATGGCTTTGATCTGGCTATTCCTCTTCCTTGCAAATAGTTGCAGAGGGTGGATCATTAGAAAAATTTGTTATTCTTCAGATCTATTTGTGGGGGGAATAATGGAGGTATACTGGAGCTGCTGAGGAGAGAAGAGGAAAGCTGATTCTGCTCAGTGGGGAGGATGAGAACTCAACCACTGCAGGAGGAGGAACAGCACACAGGAGCCATAGAGGCTGAAGAGAGGCTGCTTCCTGAAGGGCTTGGGAGATATGGGCCTCTGCAGCATCAAGTGTCTCACATCCTCTTCACCTGAAAGTCAACTCACACAACTAACAATCAATTTCAACACTAGCAGGAGCCAGCTACCACTGCTAATTTCAGAAGTCAGGCCTTCTGAAAAGGGACAATAAACCTGGACAGATCTTCTTGAAGCTTTCTTCTGTTTGAGGAGGATCCTTCAGGTGAAGCTTCATGGGTAGGTTCTTCTTGTATTGAAGCTGGAGGAAGAGAACAGCTCTGAACAGAAGCTGCTAAAAGACCTGATGTCTAAGGCAAGCTGATTGCTTCTGAAACATTTGATCTCTGCAACAGACAACAGTCTCTGAACAAGCAACTGAATACTGAATCTGTAAGTCTGAGCAAGCTGAACTGAAGAAGGAGGCAGCTCTTCTTCTACTGACATCTCCCCCTCCCTAGAATCAGAAGTAGCTGATAGGCTGACCCAGGCAGAAGAAAGGGCATGCCAACTGAGAGGAGAGGGAGGAGACAGAGCAGAAAGAGTTCTCAGGAAAGAAGAGAGAGCCAGCTTGGCATCCAAAGGGAGGAGAGAAAAGGGGCCAAGAGATCAAAGATCTGAGATGCCAGGGCAAGAGCTACTTGCTCAAGTGGAACTTGAGTAGAGGTGGATAGTAGCAGAAACTGAGAA
Source organism: Platanthera zijinensis (assembly GCA_039513925.1). NCBI lineage: Eukaryota > Viridiplantae > Streptophyta > Magnoliopsida > Asparagales > Orchidaceae > Platanthera > Platanthera zijinensis. The sequence goes on from CM077086.1 coordinate 166,898,264, forward strand.
TGTAGAGGGTGGAGGGTGGGTGTGGAGGTGTAACTGGTTCCTGAATGGAGGAGAAAGTAAGTCTGAAAAAGTAGAGGGATGGAGGAAGATCTGAGAGGAGGGACATCCATGAAGTAGTCATGCATTGCAAAAGAAAAGAGATCCTCATGAGGGGTGGAATCAAGTTTATGGGGAGGAAAGTAGTGTGAGGTGAAGAGAGGAGGATGATAGATATGGAGGAGGGGAGAGATTTGAGTGGATGGAAATTGTGTTATGATTGAGGTGATGGAGGTGTTGGAGAGGAGGGGGCTGGCATGTCCCTAAATCTTACCATGGAGGTGAGGGGGATGAAGACCTCTACAGTCCTGGTGTCTGCCTGGGATCTTCGAGGATTTGCATTGCTGCAGCAAGCCCTGATTCACATTCTCCCATCCATTTGCATTCTTGCCTGTCCACATTTGAGCATTTGAAGAGCAGATGAGGAAAGCAGTTGATGTGCAGCAGTGGTTCTATCAGAACAACCAAGAACTCTTCCAATTTGGCAACAAGTACTTAATCCAACTTTTCTTAAGCATTTCAAAAACAATTAAACCCAATTAATCCCATTGGGATCAATCCCATTAGTGCAGCCATAAGGCAAAACTGATGCCTTGTTATTGCATCATGTGCAGTCCTCTTTGCACAGATCACTTTTCCAGTTATATCTGCTAATAACCTATACTCAATTGCTAGGTTAATTTTAAGGAGTTTAGAGGGGTTACCAGCAGCATGCCCCATCCTGTCCAGCATCAAAGTATACTCTTCCACTGATAGTTCTATGTCATCATCTCCAGCAGCAAAGTTGAAAGCTTCTGTAATGACTTGAGGTGAGATGGCTACCTCATTCCTGAAATCTTCCTAGTCAAAGAGTTGTTATCTGAAACGATTGCTGTAAGACACCATTCTTTAATTTCTGATTCTGGAAGGGGTATCCTGGTAGACATAAAGTGGACTAGTTGCTGCTCCTTGAAAAGATTCAGTATATCCAGAAAGTGTTGTGGAGATCCATCAAAAGAATCGAAGTCAATGTTGAAACCAGAGTCGAACTTCATGGCCGCCAGAGCTCCTGCTGTGATTGCCATTGTCCTGCAAAAGAAAGAATACCTTCCAAGATCAAAAGTATAGTATTTGGAGGGAGAAAGCTTGAGCAGAGAAATATGAATGCGCAACTGCGAACGACGGAGAAAAAATGATTTTATACTTAGGGTTCGACGCAGAAAAGGAAAGAACGTCGAGCTCAGTTCGACGCTCAAGGGCTCTAGGAGAACTGAAACGACTCAACAGCGTCCAGCTTAGGTCGGCGTTCGACGCTTGGGCTGATGCTATACGTCAAGCTCAGGTCGACGTTGAACGAAGACGTCGACCGGGGAGAGAGAAACTCAAGAAGCCAGGGAGCTGTGAACTTAGTTCGACGCTAGAAGTTGAGTTCGACGTTCGACGCTTTGGAGTTCGACGGACCGTCGATCGCAGTTCGACGCAGCGTCGAGCTTAGTTCAGAGCTCAGAACAACCACTCAGACAGGAAATTTTGAAATGAAATTTTTCCTATTCCTGTTTGTTATGGGTTTCAAAATCTTGGAGTTTTATTTTAAGCTGTCTCCATCTAGCATTCCCAACTGATTGAGGAAAAAGAAGTGCTTCTTTTCATCCAAGGGTTAGGTGAAAATATCTCCTCTCTGTAATTCAGTGGAAATGTATTCTAGTGCAATTTTCTTCTTTTCTACATTATCCCTTAAGAAGTGATGTCTGATTTCTATGTGCTTAGTCCTACTATGGAGAACTGGATTTTGTGCAATTGATATTGCACTGGTATTATCACAAAGATTTTAGACATCTCTAAGTTGTAGCCATAGTCTAGGAGCTGGTTTTGAATCCACAAAATCTGTGAGCAACAACTGCCTGCAGCCATATACTCAGCTTCAGCAGTTGATGTGGACACAGAGGTTTGTTTCTTACAGAACCAGGAGACAAGTCTATCACCAAGGAATTGACAAGTTCCACTGGTGCTTTTCCTGTCTACTCTACATCCAGCATAATCAGAATCTGAAAATCCAGTTAGATCAAATCCTGAGTCATGTGAATACCAGAGACCTAGATTAGGACAACTTTTTACATACCTAAGAATCCTCTTAACTAATGTGAGGTGGGACTCTCTAGGGCTTACTTGGAATCTAGCACAAATGCATGTAGCAAACATTATATCTGGTCTAGTAGCTGTTAGATAAAGTAATGAGCCAATGATTGCTCTATAGTTTGTCTGATCAACTGGTTTTCCAGATTCATCAGCATCTAAAACAGCATTTGTAGGCATAGGTGTTTTCATGGAGGATGCTTCAGACATTCCAATTTCTTAACCAGTTCTCTTGCATACTTGGTTTGAGAAATGAAAATGCCATCCACATGTTGTTTAACTTGCAATCCAAGAAAGAAAGCAAGCTCACCCATGCTACTCATTTCAACTTTGAGTGCATAAGTTGTGAGAACTTTTTGCATAAGTTTGAATCAGTAGACCCAAATATGATGTCGTCTACATAAACTTGTACTAGTAGGGTGTGGGACCTATGGGTTCTAACAAAAGAGTTTGGTCTACTCTACCCCTTTTAAAATCATTTTCCCAACAAAAACAAGCTAAGGTCTCATACCATGCTCTAGGAGCTTGCTTGAGACCATATAAAGCTTTATGCAGTTTGAATACATGATCAGGAAAAGTTGGAGAGATAAAACCTGGAGGTTGCTTTACATAGACTTCTTCCTTGATGTCTCCATTGAGGAATGCACTCTTGACATCCATCTGATATACCTTGAATCTCTTGTGAGCTGCATATGCAAGGAAGATTCTTATGGCCTCCAACCTTGCAACTGGTGCAAAGGTTTGGTCATAATCAATTCCTTCTTCTTGGCAATATCCTTGTGCAACAAGTCTTGCCTTGTTTCTCACAATTATTCCTTGATCATCCAATTTGTTCCTGAATACCCATTTTGTTCCAACAATTTGCTGGTTCCTTGGTCTTGGTACTAATTCCCAAACTTTATTCCTCTCAAATTGATTCAACTCTTCTTGCATTGCAATGATCCAGTTTGGATCTTGCTCTGCATCTTGTATGGTTTGAGGCTCAATTTGAGAAAGAAAGCAGGTGTGCATAATATTTTGATTGACTTGATTCCTTGTTTGCACACCCACTGAGATATCTCCAATTACTTGTGAGATTGGGTGATCTCTTGTTGTTGCTAGATCAACAAGGGGTGTTGATGATGCACCAACCTGTGTTGTTGTTTCCTCTTGTGGAACAACAACTGGTTCTTCACTCTGTTGGCCCTTTGAACTTTCCAGAACTTGAAATTCCTCTTCATTGTCACTAAGTTCAGTGACTTGTTGAATTGGTGAAGGTGATGACCCTTTGTCTGTGATGGTAAGCTGCCTCAGATTCTCTGAAATTGAGTGTTCCTGCAAATTGCTTATGGTAGAAGTCTCCTTCTCCTTATAAAACATGTTAGTTTCATCAAATGTAACATGCATGGATTCTTCAATTTTATTTGTGCACTTGTTAAAAACCCTATAAGCCTTGCTAGTCAAGGAGTACCCCAGAAACACTCCTTCATCAGCTTTGGCTTCAAATTTAGCTAGGTATTTCTTGTCATTATTGTGAATGAAACAAATGCAACCAAAAATTTTGAAGTAGTTTACTTTAGGTTTCTTCCCTTTGAGTAACTCATAGGGAGTCTTACCCTTTAGCTTATGTATCAGGCTTCTATTCAGAACATAGTTGGAGGTGTTCACAGCCTCTGCCCAAAAGGTTAGAGGAAGGTGAGCATCTGTCAACAATGTTGTGGCAGATTCAATAAGGGTTCTGTTTTTCCTTTCAACTACCCCATTTTGTTGAGGAGTTCTGGGAGCTGAGAAAGTATGCCTGATACCTTCATTCTGGCAGAACTCTAGCATAAGAAGAGAATCAAACTCTGTCCCATGATCACTTCTGATCAGGGCAATGCGAGTATTGAACTCAATCTGTATGCCTTTGAGAAAATCTGTCAAAATCTTGAAGTTATCAGACTTCTTCCTCAGAAAGAACACCCAAGTGAATCTTGAGAAGTCATCTACAATTACTAAAGCATAAGATTTCCCTCCTAGGCTTTGTACATTAATTGGTCCAAAAAGGTCCATGTGCAGTAAGTACAAAATTCTAGGTGAGTCACTCTTATTAAGTGACTTGAAACTGTTTTTAGTTTGCTTGCCTAATTGACATGCCTTGCAAAGTCCCTCCTTCTTGTAGGGACCAGAAGGTAGTCCTCTAACAAGGTTGTCTTGGGATAACTTAGCAATGGTTCTAAGGTTCACATATCCTAATCTTTTATGCCACAAGATGTTTGGTTTTGAAATGGAGTTAAACAGGCAAATATCTACTACAGGTGAATGAAAATCCACTAAGTAAATGTTACCTCTTCTGTTACCTGTCAACACAGTTGTGTTGTCCACTGACTGGACTTTGCATATGGCTTTGTTAAAGGTTACTTGATATCCTTCATCACACAATTGACTGATACTTATCAGGTTGTGTTTGAGTCCTTCAACATATGCCACCTTTTTGAAAGTGACTGAGCCAATTTGGACTGCCCCATATCCTTTTGTAGTTCCAAAGCTTGAGTCTCCAAAAATTACTTTGGGTCCAAGCTTGGCTTTGAAGGAAGTGAGGTTGTCCTTGTCCCCTGTCATGTGCTTTGAGCACCCACTATCCAGATACCATTGATGGTTTGATGCTGGATAGGTCTTCACCTGCACAAAAACAGCTTATTTGTTTTGGACCCAGTTAACCTTGGGCCTAGGTTGATATCCCTTAAATTCTGAAATGAAGGACATCTCAGGTTGACTCTTATAGCCTACAGGATGATATCTCCTAGAAGGTATGATCCATTCAGCATAAGGGTTAAAGTAATGAGATGTGGAGCTAGAATTGAAATTTGAATTAACCCCTGAGAAATGACTTTTGCTCTGAGCTTGGCTCGACGCACGTCGAGCTTCGGTCGACGGACTCATGTGAGTGCGTCGAGCTCCGTTTGACGGCGAAGGCTTGCTTTGTTCAGAGGGTAGAAGGCGTCGACCTGAGTTCGACGTTTTCTTGCGATTACGTCGAGCTCTGGTCGACGTCCGTCGAGCTTCGTTCGACGCTTCTTGTCCAGTTTCCTGGGTTAAGTCAGCATTCTTCCTAGCCACTATCAAGACTCCTTTACCTTTCTCACTGGTAAATTTGATTGGAGTTGTCAGCACTATGGGTTGGCTGGATGAAGCACCCAAGCCCAGTGAACCATTCAATCTTGAGTTCACTGTACTTGTGATGTCCATCAATTTGATACTTCTCCCATTAAGGGTTTCTTCAAATTGTTTGGCCTTAGATAGCTCACCTTTCAGTGAAGCTATCTCCTCCCCACACTGCTTCAACTCTTCTAAGAGTCTAAGATTATCTGAGTTAATGGATTTGCATTCAATTAATTGTTCTCTGAGAGTTTTAATCAACTTTTGAGATTCAATCAAGTCAATGCACATAGATTTGAACTCAGATTTAAATTCATCAGAAGTAAAATCAAATGAATCTATTACCTGATCCTCAGTAAGTTCCTGATCAGATAGGTAGTCAGCATCAGGCTCTGAATTAGTGTTCTTTTGATATGCACTGATGGCCATCATGCAGAATCCTTTTTCTTCTGCATCATCCTCATCATCACTAGAGCTGGATGATGAATCAGACTCATCTGAGTCACTCCAGGATTCAGCCACAAATCCTTTTCTGGTGTGCTTGCTGTTGCTGGAGGAAGGCTTGTCATGGTGCTTCCTTGACTCCTTATCCTTCCTTTTATCTTTTCTTTCCTTCTTGTCCCTTCTGTCCTTATCTTGATTTTCTGGACAGTTGGGGAAAATGTGTCCTGGTTTCCTGCAGCCAAAGCAGATAATATCTTTATTAGTAGATCTGTCATACCTTGGCTTGTCTTTGTCTTTGGATGACCATCTTCTGAAGTTCCTTTTATTCAGCTTATTGAACCTTTTGACCAGTAGGCTCATAAGCTCTTCATTTCCCAACACCTTTTCTTTAGGTTCTTCTTCCTGTGCTTTGAAGGCAATGGTTTTCTCAACCTTTTCTGTTGGTGTGGATGTCTTCTGCTCTTCTTCTCTCTTCTTAATGAATTGCTCATAACTCTTGAGCTTCCCTAGAAGAGCTTCTGTGGATAACTCACAGACATTTCTTCCATCTTTAATTGACCATATTCTTGAGTCCCAAGAGCTAGGTAAACAAGTCAGTATTTTGTCATTTATCTCAGTGAGAGATATGTCCTTCTCTAGTGATCTAAGCTCACTTATGATCAGACTCAGTCTGTTGTACATGTCAGCAACTGACTCAGACTCTGCCTTCTTGAAATTCTCATACTGGGTGATCAGGTAGGATCTCCTATCCTTTCTTTCATCTGCAGAACCTGATACAATTTCTGACAACTTTTCCCAGATTGCTTTGGCAGTAGTGCATTCAACTACCTTCTGGAAAATGTCATCTGACATGGTTTGAGCCAAGATGTTCATGGCTTTAGCATCTGCTGCCTTCCACTTCTTTATGTCAGCATCAGTTCCTGAAGGAGGAGGAACAGCTGATGTGCTTGTTCCTGTGGGAGGTCTTGGACAATCTGTCAACACAGAGTTAAAAATGTCTTCATCAAAAGAGTTCATGTAAAGCCTAATCCTTGCCTTCCATAGTGCAAACTTAGATAGATTGCACATAGGAGGTCTGGTGCTAGCAAAGTCCTTGTTTTGTGCCATGAGTTTCAAAGATAAGTAAAACTAAAGAAACTAACCCTTTGAGGGAAAAGATCTTATCAGGGATCTTTTGATCCAGGTGTTAGCCTGTATGAATGATCAACCTCCCTCTGATACCAATTGAAAGTGCAGGATAAGATCAATCCTAACTCTAGAGGGGGGTGAATAGAGTTATTTAAAATAATTTTGCAAATAAAACTTGTGTGCAGAGAAAATTTGTATTTACTTAGTGTATAGTGCTATAGCAAATAATCAGAGTAAAAGGAAATTCACAGCACAAAACAAAACACAAAAAGACAAGCAATCCAGACGACACAAGGAGCTATAGTGGTTCCCCAAATCTGGGTACATCCACTCTTCTATCACCCTTGATAGGAATCCACTTCAAGATGAGTTGATCAGGTGTCTTGAGCACCAGAGAGTTTTTGATCAGGTTCTCACAAACCAAAGGAGCTGATTTTGACCAGGTTTCAGCAAAACCAAAAGTAACTTTTGAAGGGAGTTAAAACCCTGTACAGAAAGAAAAAGAAAAAGAATGATGTTGTCTTCTCTATCAACAAGCAGAGAGAAGCAAAAGTGGATCTGCAGTTGTTGTCAAAGCTCCCCCTGAGATCAAGAAGAGGTTCAGGAAGGAGAGCTCTGCACAAGGGTGACAGGTCTTCAAAGATCTGATTTGCTCCAGCAAAGGATGATCCAAGAGAGTTGGATGGAGGTGTCTGAAGCAATCAGATTTTCTGTGAGTGAGTCTTTCAAAACAATTTTACAGAGAGAAAAGAGATCTGAAGTCTTGTATTGTTGTTCTCTTTTTTTGTTCTGTATATTCTCTGTGTCTCTTTGTAGAATTGAAAGAAAATGAATTATATACTTGAGTCTTCTTCTTCCTTTTACTTTGATAGCCGTTGGAAGACAGCATTAATTGCTTTACTTAACTGTCCATGCCTCAAAGGAAATGACAGGCAGACATTCCTTAGAAAATTCCTTGAGCCATGCACCAGATATGCTGTAACGGCCAATAAATCTTCAGCATTAATTGTCTGTCAGAAGGAATTTGAATTCCTATCCAAAATCGACGGAAGTCTGGAAGGCGTCGAGCTCACAGAAAAACGTCGATCTGAGCACGACACACGTCGGCCAGAGAGTGTTTTCTGTAAGAAGAACTGGGTTCGACGGAACGTCGAGCTGAGGTCGACTCCACGTCGAGCTGAGGTCGACTCTGTGTCGAGCTGAGGTCGACTCTGCGTCGAGCAGAGGTCGACTCTGCGTCGAGCTGAGATCGACTCTACGTCGAGCTGAAGTCGACTATGCGTCGAGCTGAAGACTACTCTAACTAGCCTATGTGACCTTTATAACAACATGGAGGTCACAGCACACAATCCCTATAGAAATATAGTCATCCTGGTCCAAATAGTAATAGGGTGTTCCAACACTTAAGCTCCTTGATCTTAAGCAGGAGGAAGTCGACAAGTTGGAAGAACTACTTGCGGTAGAAAGGAAGATCGTCAAGAGCTTCTCTAAGCCAAAAACTATTCTTCCATTAGTTGATACCTTCTCTGCTCAAGCCAAAGGAGATGGCTTGGGGCATGTAGGGGTATCTAGCTCCTCATCCAGGAGAAACAGGAACAAGAGGAAGAATAAGGCTACCAAGAAAGCCTCTGCTGATGAGAAAGGAAAGGCCCCACTCAGCCCTGTTGAGTTCAGAAAGCCTAGCTTTCCCTGTAACCAACATGACTTTGAGTCAACATATGGGCATCACTTCAGGCCCTCGGTTGCAAAGCCGAAGAGCCGGTATGATGGGTGGACCTTTCCCCGTAACTTCAGTGAGAGTGTCTTCAAGGCACCTTATGAGGAAATCCACTTGGGAAATTATGGTCAATTCTCTAGCGGCCATAATAGGATGCAGGCACCTAAGGCCAAGCCTGTTACACTGAAAAGCCAAGAGGTGAAGAAGTCATGTGACTGTGGTCATCATGTTGCCTCCACCTCCAGGTCTTCGGCCCCAGCTCCCACGTTTCAAGGGTGAAGCAGGCGCCCAAGAGGAAGTATAACAGGTTTGACTGCTGGTGCTGTGACAAAATTGGTCACTTTGCTATGGATTGTTGGTTTAATCCAAGGTATAATGAGACTCCTTATGTTAGCAATGCGAGGCCGACCACTCGTAGAGTTAACCAATCGAGGGGGAGTATGCTAACAAGGAATCTAGGACCCAAGTTCAATTGGGTTCCTAAGGCAAATTAATTCTGTTTTGCAGGAATGTCCAAAGGCCAACAAAACTCCTATTTGGTATTTGGACAGTGGATGCTCCCGTCACATGACCGGGACAAGAAGCCTGCTGAGGGAGTACTCTCCAGTCGAGAATGGACCCAAAGTTATATTTGGGGGATCTGATTGGGGAGTCACCAGAGGTTACGGTACGATTTCCAACGGTATACTCTCTATCACTAACGTAGCTTATGTTGAAGGATTAAATCATAACCTGATCAGCGTAAGCCAATTATGTGATAAAGGGTATGACGTTAAGTTCTGCAAGGATAAATGCCTGATAATATCACGTGATTCTTCGGAAACTGTATTAACCGGCATTAAGAGCAAAAATATTTTCTGTTTAGATTTTCTTAGTTTAGATTCTTCTACCCCAGTATGCCTCGTTGCATAAGGCAGTGCATCTCTTTGTGAACAATGACACAAGAGATTGACACACATTAATTACAAGACAATTAATATGCTGTTTTCCAAAGACTTAGTAAGGGATGCTCCCATTATTAAGTGCATTAAAGATAGTCCATGTCCTGCATGTTAGATGGGCAAGCAGACTCGGGCTACCTTTAAGGGCATCCCAGACAAAGACTCCTCCAGATGTCTTTATCTTCTGCATATGGACCTGTTTGGTCCAATGCAAGTTCATAGCTTAGGAGGGAAGTCGTATACGCTAGTAATTGTAGATGATCACTCTCGGTTTTCGTGGGTGTTCTTTTTAAAGCGCAAGTCTGATACGTTTGACTTCTTCACCAGTTTTGTCAAGCAGATACAGAACGAACTTAACTGCTCAGTAATCAAAATCAGAAGTGACCACGGAACAGAGTTTGAGTCTGGGGCTATGACAAAGTTCTGTGAAGAGCTTGGTATCTTTCATGAGTTCTCCTCCCCTCGCACTCCTCAACAAAATGGAGTGGCAGAGAGGAGGAATAGAACACTCATTGAGGCGTGCACGACAATGTTGAATGACGCTTCTCTTCCAGAATACTTCTGGGCCGAGGCTGTCAATACGGCTTGTCATGTACAAAACCGGACATTAATCAACAAGAGCCATCGTAAGACTCCTTATGAGCTACTGAAAGGCAAGAAACCAACCATGTCCTATCTGAGGATCTTTGGCTGCAAATGTTATGTACTGAATAATGGGAAGTACCCTCGTACTAAGTTTGGTGAAAAATGCTTCGAAGGCATATTCATGGGCTATAGTAGCCACAGCCAGGCTTATAGAGTTTTCAACAAGAAAACCCTAGTGGTAGAGGAATCAATAAATGTTGTATTTGATGAAGGAAGCTTGCTTAATTGCAAGACTTCCAGTTGTCTTCCTGAAGCTGCAGGTGCCAGACTCGAAAAGTTACAACTGGATGATCCCGAGAAAGATGCAACTCCAAAATATGTCAAGGTCTCCACATCAACGCCGATCGGAGAAGTTAAAGATCAAAATGAAGCAAATCCTTTAGAAGAAGGAGATGCCCAAGAAGTAGTCGAAGCTCTTGATGCTAGACTTTTAGAGCTCAGACACATGAGGGATCATCCCAGAAATCAAATCATTGGAGATCCCCGAGACGGTGTCAGAACTCGCCGAGGTACTCTTAACGAGATCTTGCATCTTAGCTTTCTGTCACAGGTGGAGCCAAAGAAGTTCTACGAAGCGAACAAAGACGCATCATGGATTTTGGCCATGCAAGATGAGCTGCATCAATTCGAAAGATGCAAAGTCTGGACGCTGGTTCCCAGACTGAAGACGCAAAATGTGATTGGCACCAAGTGGATCTTCAGAAACAAGTTGGATGAACATGGAGTCATCATCAAGAACAAAGCCAGATTGGTGGCTCAAGGATACAGACAGGAGGAGGGGATTGACTTTGACCAGACGTTTGCACCAGTTGCACGGCTCGAGGCAATCTAGCTATTCCTAGCCTATGCCTCTCACAAAGGATTCACAGTCTATCAGATGGACGTGAAATCGGCTTTCTTGAATGGAGATTTGAAAGAGGAAGTATACGTTGCTCAACCTCCAGGTTTTGTCAATCCTACCTATCCTAATCATGTATATTTTCTTAATAAAGCGCTATATGGCCTAAAACAAGCTCCTCGAGCTTGGTATGAGACATTGTCTAGTTTTCTTCTTGAGAACAAGTTCTCTAGAGGAAAAATAGATAAGACATTGTTTCTCAGGGAAGTCAAAGGCAAGATTTTGCTGGTGCAAATCTATGTTGATGACATTATATTCGGCTCAACAGACAACAATCTTTGCAAAATTTTTTCCAAACTTATGCAAGGAAAGTTTGAAATGAGCAGTATGGGAGAGCTGAAGTATTTCTTGGGACTTCAAGTGAAACAGTCTGAGGAAGGAATCTTCATTTCTCAGACGAAGTTCACAAATGAACTCCTCAAGAAATTCGGAATGGAGAATGCAACCTCTATGAGGACTCCAATGGGATCCATCATGTCTCTGGATAAGGATGAGAAAGGGAAACCTTTTGATGAAACCAAATACAGAAGCATCATTGGATCTCTGCTCTATCTTACTACGAGTAGACTGGATATCATGTGCTCCACATGTGTTTGTGCCAGATATCAGGTGAACACTAAGGAATCTCATTATGTCGCTGCAAAGCGAATTCTCAGATACGTTAAAGGTACCCCTAATCTTGGCTTATGGTACCCGAGAAGCAATGATGTCGAGCTAATAGGGTTTTCAGATGCTGATTTTGCAAGAAGTAGGGATGACAGGAAAAGCACCTCTGGGACGTGTCAATTCCTCGGAAGAAGGCTTATTTCATGGAACAGCAAGAAGCAGAATTGTGTAGCAACCTCCACTGCAGAGTCTGAGTACATCTCGGCTGGCAGCTGTTGCGCACAACTCCTATGGATAAGAAACCAGTTAGCCGACTATGACCTCCAGTTCAAGGAAGTACCAATGTACTGCGACTCCTCAAGTGCAATTACTATTGCCAACAATCCGGTATCGCACAGCAGAACGAAGTATATTGAAGTGCGCTACCACTTCATTCGGGAGCACGTGGAGAACAAGGACATCTCTCTCTGCTATGTCCGCACGGACAAGCAGATTGCAGATATTTTCACTAAGCCCTTACACGAGGCCAAGTTCAGTCTCTTCAAAACTGAATTGGGGATGCTCAACTATGAGGAATGAAGACCACAAAAGCTCATGGCTCGTGCATCTAGGGGGAGCATCTGCCAGGAACTCAAGTGTAAGCATAGGTGCAAGAACTGAGGGGGAGCATGGGGTCATATGCACCAGACCCAGATTTGCAGAAGCCGAAAAGGCGGAGATTACCCTCTCGGCTAAGGCTAAGGTGGTTACCCTCTCGGCTAAGGCTAAGGTGGCTCCAAGTTTGCTCTCAAGTAATTGGTAATGAATATCTCTCTCAACTCAATTTTAAGTTTATGAGTTTCATTCCTATATGCTCTATTCACCTTAGCTTATAGGGTTTAAGCTTCTTCAAATAGGGGGAGATTGTTTGGTATTGTATCCACAATGTACCTGATTTGAAGAAGCCCCTGAACAAGCTAAGGTAAATAGACAATGTGTTTGATGAAATCTTTTAAGTTGTGCTTGCAGTTATTCCACGCTAAGTACACACCAATGTCAGGGTGCAGTGGGTCAATATACACGGATCTGCGCGACGTAATCCCTCGTTGAGCAGATCAGTGTATTGGCCTACGTGTACTCTCTCTATTGGGGTGTACTTAATTTCAAGTACAGGGCTATGATAAAGCAAGAGCTGACAAGGAGCAAGGATGGGCCAAAGACCAGCTCACGGGTTGAAAGAGGAGAAATCGTCCAAGTGTAAATCGTCGAGAATCACTAAGTGATTCTCGCCGATTCGTCGAGAATCACTTGTGATTCTCGACGAGTCGTCGAGAATCACTAGTTGATTCTCGCCGGTTGAGGCCAGCTGACTCAACGCCGCCAGAAAATTCTCTAAGGCAGAATCGTCGAGAATCACTAAGTGATTCTCGCCGATTCGTCGAGAAAGTCTTTGCATTCTCGACGATTCGGCGAGAATCTAATGTGATTCCCGCAGATTCTCCCCGGCCTCTATAACCTGTGATGCCAGAAGTCGCCAAGTAGGATTCGGCGAGAATCGCAAGTGATTCTCGCCGATTCGTCGAGAATCACATACGATTCTCGCCGAATTTGACTTGGGCAAATTTCCGACATTTCCTGGACCGGTCCAGGTTTCAAGCGGTATTTCGAACCGGACTTCGGTCTTTGCTTTGGTGGGGCCCACAACGGTCATCTTTATGACCTAGTGTATAAATACACAAGTATTGGTGTACAGTAAACAACGAATAGAGAATACGAAAGGAAGCGACCGTCAAACCCTAATCTCGCGAACCTTCTCCGTCGCCGCCTCTCGTACAGTGATCACCATTGCTGATCTCGATCTTCTCCAGATCCACGGTGATAGAAGCCAAGTCTTGCATAGCGTCTCACATGTCTAACCAGAGATCTTTTGTCTCTTGATTTGAGATAGGGAAATCCATCCCCGTCCGAATCGATCGAGACGATCGATCCTAGTGTGACCGTTGGAAGACCTTGCCGACTTCGCTAAGAAGATTGAATCTCCAGTGCTTTGCTGCTGTCTTCAGTTGCCGCCGCCAACACCGAGAGCCTTGCCGCCGCTCGTCGCCGCCGCCGGTCTCGGGGAGATTCTCTCCAAGTGAGATCTAGGGTTGTGGACTCTTCGTTGACTTCAAGAACACGTCGTCGAACGAAGAGGGACACCTTAGTCTCCATACGTTGTTTGTATTTCTTACAAGCTATTTTCAATTCTTTGTAAAGGACCGATTGGTCTCTAGTTGTAGGGTTGGGTGCAACCCGTGTTGTGGGAGTGTTAACTCCTACGTGTGGAAGGGTTCCTTCTGATAGTGCAAGGATTGGATTTCAATCCTGTTGGTGAAGTGACCGAGTCGTCCCTGGATTGGGAGATAGGTCGAAGGGGGAAAGTGGACGTACCCAAATCGGGGAACTACTATAAATTGCATGTGTTATTCTCTGTGCTGTGTGTTTTGTTTTGATTCTGCAGGTACACTTTTAATTCCGCAAATATGCTGCAAGTCACCTATCCCCCCCATAGGTGAAGGTAGTTGACACTAGGTGAACTTTTAGTTATCTCGCAAGAGAGAGCCGATATACATTGTGAATTCAGTACAAGTCTAAGTAGGATATGGATTGGGATTAGGTTCCTACAAGTCAGAATGATACTCAGAATATCTTGTATTTCTGGGCATTCAAAGGATATTTGCATGCAGTATCTTGAAAATCAAGCCCTTTCATATTTGAATAATTTTATCACAATCATTATCCTTATGCCTTAGGGGACAGTGGATGCATAACCAAAGATATTAAAAAGGTGACTACATGGGGTTAAGATATAATGATTATGTTTACTATGGTTGGTATAGTTAAACCCTACCATGATTGATCATGAGAAATTTACCAAAAGTGTCTTACATTAAAATGTTGAGATTTGGAGAGATAAACACGAGAATTGATTATCATCTTTACCAATTCTTTCTTGATATAGACAGATCACTAGTCACAATTATGAACGATAAATTTTGATTAACACAACTAATCATTATATTGGGTCGTTTAAATTATACCTTATGGCTTAAGTAAAGATGATACTCTTTATGACTTTGATTTGAAGATCCATATGACTTGGAATATAAAATTAAGCCTGATTGTCACTAGTCTAACCTTGATTTTTAATAAGTGGTCATATTGATTACCCTTATTTCATCTTGCTTATCAGAGGAGTAGAAAAATTCAGCCATTAGTACTCATCTGTCCAATATCTCATGTATATGTTTCGAAGAAAGATGAACCTACATTCGTATGTTTGTAATGATCCCCAAATGTATTAACTTATTATACGATATGACCTCGTGATCGAGCTCATTATATGCTAAGAGGGGATAACTACTCATGTTTACAAGTCGGAATCAAAACATTTGGCTAAGTTTAGAAGATGAGTATTACTCGTATAATGCTTTGAATATGGCCTGATAAGCTTGGGAGTTGGAACACATGTGTAGATGTCAGTATAATCCCCCGAGATTAATTTATGATTTTGTGAATAATATGTAATATTAAGTAATGACGATCTTTCATCAGATCCTAACTTTTGGAAGTTGGATTAAGGTTTAAACATAATAGTGATAATTCTAGGAGTATAATGAATTTTGTGATTTAGGGACTCATACTTACTTGTCAATAATGATGTATATGAATAGGTTTTGAGAAAGATGATTACATGCGCACATAAGTTGAAATTTAGTCATAAATGAACCCGCGCTTATAGCTAGATTTTTATGCGTGTATAAACTTAGACATACAATGTTATTAGGGAAATGACGTCGTGTATGAGAAGAATCAATATGGTATAAACTATAGGTATATGGTGATCATTAATCATAAAGGATTCTAGACTCAAGGTGCGACTAAAGTTCTTTTGGATAATTATTTGTCAAAGAATTGATAACATATCCACATAATCAAAATAGTGTACTGGTAAAAATGTCATGAAATTGATCATAAGTCTCGCACCAAGATAAGACAAGTATATTTTGTGGGTTAGTATTCCTGAAATATAATGAAAGAAAACTTGGAATAATGAAATTAAGGGTGAATGTTGATTACACAATGAAGTATTGATTAGTTTCTCAAGCGTACGTAATAGAAATAAAGAATTTGATTGTATGGAGAAATATGTATAAAGTTGTTGCCTATACACGCAACAAGAGTCTTAATCACAGAAGATATTGTGTTTATCAATTTGGACATATTGTCATGTCCGTGCGTCTTGGATACTAGAGATACCTGAGGGAGACATTTGCCGCTGATTGAGTTTTCTTACAATCACGGTCACCAGGCAAGTTTAGGCATGGCTCCATATGAGGATTTATATGGAAGAAAATGTCGGTTATCTTGGTTCTAGGATAAGGATCCAAAGGTACTTAGATCAGATTGCATTTAGAATACAGACACCCTTATAATTCCCCAAAAATCCTGAAAAAGGAAGGATTGGAAGTTAACGCACGGCGGTAGTATTAACGCCGGCATTAGATATTGAATTAAATTGTCCAGCATCTCAGGTATCTACCGCGCGGCCGTAGATAGCTATCGCATGACGATAGCACTCGATGAACTCAACGCTTTCGATGAAGCGTTGAGTCACTACCGCACGACGGTAGTGAGCTATCGAGTGGCGATATCACTTGATGCACTCAACGCTTTCGACAAAGCGTTGAGTGACTATCGTGTGGTGGTAGTGAGCTATCGCATGGCAATAACACTCGACGCACTCAACGCTTTCGACGAAGCATTGATTGACTACCGCGCGATGGTAGTGAGCTAACGCACGACGATAGCTGATTAAATTGACTTATGCCTCGGGAAGGTACCGCTTGGTAGTAGTAAGTTAACGTGGGGCGGTATCCTGCCATGTGGTATTAAGGTGGAGGCTATTTTGAGTGATAGAGCGATGTCCATCGGGCCAAGCGGCGAACCGTCTTAGATACCGCGTGACGGTAGCTTACTTTTAAGGGTTTGCTTTGATATTTTATCCTCATTTTACTCTCTCATACACTCTCACTTGGTTCTTGAGATTCTTGAGGGAAGAGGAGAAGCGATCCAAGGTGCACTTGTGATCAGAATTGCGAGTCGACGCTAGATCTGCGGAGAGGAAGATGTGATGATCAGTTCTATCTGGATAAAAGAACAAGGGCATGGATCCTAAGCGATCAATAAGGTTAACGAATTTCTCCTTGTACAAGTGAAGTCCTCAATTTGCATACGTGCATGGAACCGCTCACCAAAAGGTGAAGAAAATGGTGGTTTCTAGCGGGTAGATCATTGTGATCTCCAATAAAACTTGCATTTAGATCTGGAATCGAAGTACGGAATAGGCATGTTGTGTGAAGCGCATCTAGACAGGTTGGTCTGAATTGGTGATGAATTGATTTGCGTGCCGGAGAAGACTTCGTGGATAAAATGTGTGGATAAATATGTAGAATCTGGGGTCTGGGGTGGGCAGGATGCTATAATTGGCTGGCCATCGAAGGCCCAAAGACGAACGTTTACTATTTCTCATGTGTGCCCGGCCTGCGTGCCAATGT
Organism: Platanthera zijinensis; assembly: GCA_039513925.1. NCBI lineage: Eukaryota > Viridiplantae > Streptophyta > Magnoliopsida > Asparagales > Orchidaceae > Platanthera > Platanthera zijinensis. The sequence goes on from CM077086.1 coordinate 166,915,484, forward strand.
ATGAAAACACTTTTTGTAAAGAAAACCGTTGTAAGGCCTTAAGGCCAGAACATTTGTTGTATTTGGTTATCATTCCTATATGTGTGTAGTGGACATTTCTTGTAACGTCCCATTTCGTGCCAGACCCCTCGCACGCGTTTTCAGTCAAGAAAATTGACTCAGGTTCGGGGAGCGTTGAGTGAGTCGACTGGAATCAACGATTAGATCAGGAATTTACTTAGAAAGCGTTCTAAATGTTAGGCGTTGAGTGGACTCGACACCACTCAATGCCATTTAACTTAGAAACTTTTGTTGGCGGGTTAGGCATTGAGTGCACTCAATGCGGCATTGAGTGCAGTCAACGCACTCAACGCCATTTAACTTAGAAGATGTTCTGGCGGGTTAGGCATTGAGTGTGTTGAGTGCACTCAACGCGGCATTGAGTGCACTCAATGCACTCAACGCCATTTAACTTAAATTATTTTGGCATCTATAGGCATTGAGAGAGTTGAATAGACTCAATGCTTTTAGACTTGGGATATTTCTGGCAGCTTTAGGGTTGAGTGTGGTGGCATGACTCAACGCTTTTGACTTAGAGAATTGCCGGCCCTCTATTTTCTGATTCCAATACACGGTCTGAACCGGGTTTTGGGATTTGCGCCAATATGACCAAATTAGACCCAGTTCTTTCAACATGACTGATTTAAAGCAAGAATAGGTAGTCCAGTGTCAGGCCGACATGTGGTAAAGAACTTAACCCTAATTTCTCATTATAAAAAGGGATTTGCGGAAAACCCTAGCGGTCATTTCGTTCTTGCCAAGCCCTAGATGTTTCTTTGCCGAGCTCAACGGAAGAGAAGGAGTGGCCGGAGTTGGATTTCATGGGGAAGTATTTCCTCTTCTCCTTTTCCGTGAAGAACGAACACCAATGAGAGAGAAGAAGATACCGCAAAGAACATTGACGAGGTCCATGGCCGGAACCGCCAAAAATGAGGTGAGATTCCTAACCTCTCCCTTGGTGCTAAATCTATAGTTATTTCTAAGAGAGATGTCAACTCAAAAGAGTTTTGACTTGCGAGATGAAGATTTCCTAGGAAGAGACCATTCTAGGGCATGTGCCCTTTAAGGTTAGTGATGTCTTCAACCTCTCCCCTCTCCTTGAGTAGATGGTGGACTTGGTTCGTGAAGATAAAATGGTCTAGTGAGGGTGAATACGGGTGGAGGAATTTTTGGACATGGTTTGAACATATGGCTTGATGAAGAAGATGAACATATGTCGTTCATCTTGCTTTATGATGCATGCAGAAATCTGTTTTCTGCACGCAGCAGTCTTCGAGGCCATTTTAGGACACGATGAGGCCGGATCTGGGTTGTGAGTTGAACATGAAAGTTATAGCCCACGAAAAGAACTTTCCAACAAGGGGTTACATGCCTTCACGGGATTCCTGTATCCTCGGGAATCCCCTATCTAATTTTCTATACAGTAATCTTTCCTGCACATATAATTCTTGGGTTTGTGTTGAATCGGCTTCGGATTTGGTAGAGAGATTATAGTACATTAACGTTAATGATTTGGTGAATTTAGTATACCAGTAATCATGATAAAATATGGTTAATGGCATTTGTTGGATAAATCCTTAATGAACAAATGGTATAGTGAAGTGTTCTTGAACGAGATGATTTGGTGGAGGTTAGTGAACGAATGGGTTGATGAGTTTGAATGTTACGAATGATTTAACTATGTGAGCCGATAAGCATGTGCTTGATAATAACAATGTGTTGGATATCATTTGGAAACGAATTGTATGAAGCTTATTTATGGCCATGTGAGATGTTGTTTAATGCAATGTGTTTAGTAGTCCACTGCTTAGAGTTGTGTCTCCCTATGGGTAATAGTGTGGGGTTGGTATGTTGTATGAGGTGGCTCGCCACCTATGTAAGTAATGAACCCTTGTGTGGTATGGAAATGTGGAAGGGTTAGAAGTGCATGTATGTTTGCCGCACTAGAATGATGTTATGAAAAGGGACTCGGTGTGAAGTCCTTAGATGTGAAATTGTATGCGGTCTGAGTTGACACGCGGTGTCATAATCCTAGGTTAAGGATAGTGTGGCAGGTCTACGGGCTCTCCAGTCATCACACTGACGGGAGTTGACAGATAGACTTGGACGGTTGGTCCTTGGTCTTTGGTTGCTTTTTCTCGGGGCACCCACCATGCCAGTGGATGATTGGCCTTGGTCCTTTGGTGATATGTTCACAGAGGCATCTTCCGTGCCACGATGATAGGATAGTTTGGGCTGTGTTCTTGGTGCACATCTACCCAAGACCCCTCTGAGCCGTAGTACGCATGTGAGCTCTGCTGTTGTGTTCTTAGCATTGAGGCGTATGGAGGCCTATGCCAGGTAGTGTGGATGCCAGCCTAGTAGTGGAGAAGCCCGCTCTACTGTCACCGTTTGGCCACGACGAATGATGCCTTAGAGGTTAGCTACCTATTCGAAAAGTGGGAACTACAAGTCCGTGTCGATATAATAATTGCATGTGCATGGTCATGGGTGAGTTATTGCATTGCATTCATATCATTACATACATTACATACACAAGATCCTCATCATATAAGTTTGTATGGACACTCTTATACAATGAGTTACTTTACTGTTGAGCCGATCCTTAACTTATATGTCTGTATGGGCATTCATATAAGTTAAGTTACTTACTGTCGTGGATTTATACCTATATACTGCTGTTGATGGTAGAACTACTAGAGTATATTGTTTACTCATTTGTTGTATTGACTTTCATATTCACTATATTGACTAGCTCTATACCACCTACTTTGTACTACTAATCATTTATACATATTGTACTCTTATTCCTTTCTCCGCCCGGTGCTGAGGAGTCGCCGGGGGAGCGTATGTGATGACCACTTAGTGTTTATGACTAACGGTTGGTATGTCTTCCTTTTTAGGAGGAAACTCTGCAGATAGAGCAACAGGTTATGCAACAGGGCAGCCATGCAAGGATGATTGGGCCTGATGTGACGGTACCATCGCTGCCATCCGTTACTAATGTGAGTCTTTGAGAGATTTCAGTTATAGCCTTCAAGCAAGTTTTATACATACTCTGATATTATAGAAGCTTATTGATGCTTCTTTTATTTGATGTACTTTGTTTTAGACTATTTTACTTATGTGTGGATTGACTTTTGTTTTTATATGCTTGGTTGGGTTGGCAATGATTGATATTAGATATAGCCGGCAGGATAGGCGTCTTGTAGTACAGGTTAGCCCGTGTGCTAACGCTACCACAAGGCGGCTATTCTGGGCATAAGACTCTCCTCGTACCGTGTTTTGTGTTCCAGGAGGGGGGGGGGGTCTTACAAATGGTATCAGCTTGCTACGATCCTGAACTAAAGAAGTCATTGAACAATGGAGCCACCCCTGCTCGATTAGTCAGTTTGGGGACAAACTGACTTAGCGAAAGAAGTGGTGTGCCCATATATAATTCACACTAAGTATGCCAAATCTTGACCTTACGTTTATCCAACCTTACCATAGTTTTATGCCTTACGTGTAGATCCCAACACAAGTAGAGCAAGTAGGGGGACTCCTGCCCCTTTCGTACCTACTCAGTTCCAACAATTAGAGTTGAGACAGATGCTCACGGCCATCCTGGACGTCTTTAGGTCTCAACATGCCCCAGTGCAGCAACAGGCTCCTGCCTACCTCGGGACAGAGTCAGTCGTACATACAGAAAAATGGTTCGATACAGTATAGGAGCTATTGGCAGGAATCCGTGTTCCAGCCAGCATGGCTGTAACATTAGCAGTGTCTATCCTGGAACTGCATGCCAAGAGGTGGTGGAAGTGCCTCATAGGCTCAACCTTCCAGGGCTGAGTTTATACAGAGATCAGTTGGATGGAGTTCACTGGAGTCTTCTTGGAACTTTTCATCCCGTCGACCGCTAGAGACGAACTTGAAGAAAGATTCCTGTAACTGAAGCAGGGATCCAAGTCAGTGGCAGAGTACCAGCGAGAGTTTGAGCATCTGGCTAGATTTGCTGACTCCTATTAGTTGGATGACAGAGGATACGCTAAACGGTTCTATAAAGGCTTGCGGGACCCCCTAAGGCAAGCCCTTTTGTTTATATAAGACTCCAGCTTAGCAGAGATAATTGACATGGCGAAGTGGCTAGAGACGAACCACTTGGGAAGTGGTAAGAGAGCCGCTGAGGGTGTGATGGAAGCTGGCCCTAATAACAGAAGAAGGCATGACAACAGAGGTGTAAGAGGATACAAGAGAGATGGCAGGCATTTCCACCAGAATTTTAGAATGGAACGCCCGGTCCCACAACCACCAGCATTGTCTCCACCTCCACAGTTTCAATAGTTCCAACAACCTGAAGGGCGGTATGAGCGAGAATGCTTCTAATGAAACCAACCGGGCCACATACGACGTCACTGCCCTCGACTAGGTGGGAATGCTCCTCCTGCTCTCCCTCCGACAGCTCCACGAGGTCGGGGGCATATGCGTGGTCGAGGGTGAGGACCACGAGGAGGAAACCCCGGACCTGCTTGGGATCAGGTCTTCGCGCTGGACATGGCACAAGAGCGAAACCCTCAGGAAGTGATCACAGGTATGTTATAGTTAATTGACACATTTTAAGCATTCACCTTGAGTTGCCTAAGATGTACTAGAAATCTAGCTTTGAGTATTTGCTATTGGTACTTAGGCCCCGTGATGGTTGGTGGGAAACCGACCTGCACTCTGTTCAATACCGGATCGACACACTCGTTTGTGTCGGCATATTTTGTTAAAGAATTAGAAGGGTACAACACTTCACCGGTACCACCTGGACGGTACGCCTCCCGGATGGCTCTGAAATGACTGCGTCCGCAAAGTGTGAGTTGAAAGTACTCCTTGGAGGAAGATTCTTTAATACCCCGACAACAATATTGAGAATGACGGACTTCGACCTCATTCTGGGCATGATATGGCAGGATTGGCACCATGCTAAGATTGATTGCGCGGCAAATCGAATCATTTTGAGACATGAAGACTCAGAAATCTCCTCTAAGGTATTAAGTTCATACCCCGCATGTTATTGTCTTCGATACATGGCCTTAAAAGCTCACATGAAAGGGGATGAAGTTTATATGATTTGTTTTGAACTGAAAAAGATGACAATGGATATCAAGGAAGTGTGGGTGGTGCGAGATTTTCTCGAGGTATTTCCTGAGAAATTGCTAGGATTACCCCCACATAGAGAGGTGGATTTTCAAATTAAATTAGCACCGGGTGCAAAGCCCATCTCTCGGACCCCGTATAAAATGGCCCCAAAGGAACTCGTCGAGTTTAGAGTTTAATTGCAAGAGTTGGTAGAGTCAGGGTTTCTTCGCCCTAGCTTATCACCTTGGGGAGCCCATGTCCTATTTGTCAAAAAGAAGGATGGAACGCTGCGATTGTGTATCGAATATCGAGAGCTCAATCGACTGACGGTGCGGAACACCTATCCGCTACCCCAGATCGATGAGTTGTTCGATCAATTGGTAGGAGCGCATTGGTTCTCCAAGTTGGATTTTCACTCGGCGTATTACCAATTGAGGATACAAGAGGAGGACATTAAGAAAACAACTTTTAGCTCAAGGTACAACTTATACGAGTTCACTGTAATGCCGTTTGGGTTCACAAATGCTCTTCAGCTTTCATGAGTCTGATGAACAAAGTGTTTGAGCCATATCTAGACATCTTCGTCATCGTCTTCATCGATTACATTTTGGTCTACTCAAAGAAAGGGGAGGAGCATGTTGAATATCTGACCCTGGTTTTGAAGAAGCTAAAAGAGCATGCCGTGTTCGCTAAGTTCAGAAAGTGCGAATTCTGGCTCCAAGAAGTAGCCTTCTTGGGCCATGTGATCAGTGGGGCTGGACTAGCTGTTGATCTGGCCAAAGTGCGTGCTGTAAAGGAATGGTCACCCTTGAAGTCGGCAACCGATGCACGGAGTTTTCTTAGAAATGCTGGGTATTATCGCAAGTTTATGAAAGGATTCTCAAAGATAGCCCTTCCTCTACAACTCTGACAAAGAAAGGTGTGCCATACGAATGGACACCCCAGTGTGAAGCTTTGTTCCAAGAACTGAAAGATAGACTTACTACCACACCCATCCTAGCCCTTCCATTTGTGAAGGAAGGATTTCGAGTCTACACTGACGCATCGTACCAAGGGATGGGAGTAGTACTGATGCAGCACGGGCATATGATTGCTTATGCTTCGAGGCAGCTGAAGAAGCATGAAGTCAAATATCCAGTACATGATTTAGAATTGGGAGCAGTGGTGTTCTCCTTGAAGGTTTGGAGACCACAAGAATTTAAAGTATGTTCATACTTAGAAGGAACTGAATTTGAGGCAGTAACGGTGGTTGGAATTTTTGTGTGATTATGAGTTTACCCTGAAACTACCACCCAGGGAAAGCAAACTTCGTGGCTGATGCATTGAGCAGGATGTAATACCTCCCCTGTAAAGAACATATAATATGGGTCTGGCCGGGTCCCCACAACATACGCACGCCACAGCTTTAGTATTTGTTGGTACCCTAGTTTGATTTGAGTTTAGTCTTCTCCTTTTGTCCCTTGACCCAAGAAATATCTATGGTCAATGGTTAGTGGTCTAGCTGTAGAGTCCCCGCTTTTCAGATAAAGAATTTGGTTAAGTAGTTTTTTCGTTCGACTATAGTCGAACGCCGCTCGACTATCGTCGACTAACTGTTCGACGATCGTCTATCAGTTGCTCGACGTTCTGTCTGCGAGGATTGTTCGACTATCTTCTGATAGTTCGACTATCTGTGTGCTGTGATAGTTCGACTATCTGTTGATAGTTCGACTATCTGTTTGTTTGATAGTTCGACTATCTGCTTGGATAGTTCAACTATCTGATAGCTCGACTATCTGTTTGATAGGTCGACTATCTGCGTTGTTTGATAGTTCGACTATCTGTTGATAGATCGACTATCTGCTTTCTTCTGATAGTTCGACTATCTGCTGATAGATCGACTATCTGTTTTCCCTTGTAGTTCGACTATCTGCCTTGATAGTTCAACTATCTGATAGCTCGACTATCTGTTGATAGTTCGACTATCTGTTCTGCATTGATAGTTCGACTATCTGTTGATAGGTCGACTATCGGTTTTGCTTTGATAGTTCGACTATCTGTTGATAGGTCGACTATCTGATAGCTCGACTATCTTCTGATAGATCGACTATCTGTTGTGATGGTTCGACTATCTCCTTGATAGTTTGACTATCTGGATCGTTCGACTATCTGCCCGATAGGTCGACGATCTCCGTGCGTCGATCGACGATCTCCGAGGGTCGTTCGGCGTTTTCTGTCTGCCTTTTTATTTTGTATTTATTTATTATATTTAATTAATTAATACATTATCTGGTATTTTATTTCAGTTGTTTTATGATAATATTTCCAGGCAATATCTGCTCCATCTCTTTTGCCTGAGTAAAATCTTTTCAGATAAAGTTGTTTGTCTTATTAGTTGAAATTGTATTTTACTTTATCTGCTGTCAGTCCTTTATAGCCGTTAGACTGAAAAGTCTTCTTTCTGTTATAAAGAGTTTGTCACTGATGTGATTTTATTTAGTACCTTTATTATCAGATTGCTTCCTGCAGCTTCCTTGAAAAAGGTTTATCCCTTTTATAGAATATTTTGCTGCAGAGTTTGTTTGTCTTTGTGATATTTGCATCCCAGGTTTCAAGTCTCAGAAGAAGGCAAACAGTTCAAATTGAAAAGAGCCGTTGCTTGTTGCTGCTATAAAAGGAATCCTTTGGATAAGTATTTCAGCTAGCTAACTAGTTATTCATTTAAGCATTCAAGCTTTCATCAAGTCCAAGTTTAACTGCTCTCAGCAATATTCATTCAACTGAGAAGTGTTAAGCTCTTCTGCTCTTTTTCAACCTGAGTTCTCCTACTTCCAAGAAGTTCAGACTCAGAGTTATTTTGAAGAAGAAGAAGAAGAAGATAGCTGCTAGAAGATTTCCATTTTATATTTTATTTATCTTCTTGTAGTTTTTCCTTCAGTTTTTACTGAAGAGTTTCTGCACTGAAGCAAGACTTCACCTGGATATTCTTTGAGCCAGGGGGAGCCTTGATTCCTTGAGCTTTCTAGCTCAGTGCAAGTCTTTGTGCTTCTCTAATCTATTGTAAAATAGAGAAGACTTCTTAACCTTCTTTCCCCCTCCTGTACAGGGTTATTACTCCCTTCAAAAGTATCCCTTGGTGGCAGGGCACCTGATCAAAAACCTGTGTTCGGTTTTTAGACACCTGATTAAAAGTCTAAAGGGTTTCTGGATCTACCTGAAGCAGATCCTGTTGGTGGCAGGGCACCTGATCAAAAACCTGAGTGGATTCCTACCTTGTTGGTAGAAGAGTGGACGTACCCAAGTTGTTTGGGGAACCACTATAAATTCCTTGTGTCATCTGGATTGCCTTGTTTAATTACTTGCATTGTGGCTGTGACTAGATATAACTAGGTTTGCTAGTTGCTGATTAGGATTTCCAAGACTTAACTGTAATTACAGTTAGCTTGAGTTTGTGCACAACACTTGTGTTAGGCTTTAGGGTTATTTCTATATCTATAATCTTTTCATTCCGCATTTCACTCCAAGGGAGTTGGGTAGACTATTAAGTTTTTTTCTAGTGCAAAATTTGATAACTCTATTCACCCCTCTCTAGAGTAGTATCTATCCCTTCACTTTCAATTGGTATCAGGGGGAGGTTGACTGACTGAATAGGCTAACACCTAAGTCACAAGATCCTGATAGATACCAAAGTTTATAGATATTCACTATCACTATCATGGCCCAGTCCAAGGATTATTCTAGCACCTGACCTCCAGCATGCAACTTAGCTAAGTTTGGCATCTGGAAGGCAAGGATAAAATTATATATGAATTCTATTGATGAAAGCATCTTTACTTCTATTTTGTCAGGACCCCCAAGAGCACCTGCTGCTGCCACTGCCTCATCATCAACTGATATGAGTGCAGTGCCTCCTCTAGATTACAATGATGAGTACAAGAAGGCAAAGATAGCAGATGCCAAAGCGATGAACATTCTGGCTCAGACAATGTCTGATGAGGTATTCCAGAAGGTTGCTGACTGCTCCTCAGCAAAAGCAATGTGGGATACACTGAACCAGATTGTAGATGGTTCAGCTGATGAAAGGAAGGACAGAAGGTCCAACCTTATCTCACAATATGAGAACTTCAAGAAAACTGATGCTGAATCAGTTGAAGCCACGTATACAAGGCTCAGCTCAATCATCAATGAGCTGAGGACCCTTGACAAGGACATATCATTGACAAAGGTCAATGATAAGATTCTTATGTGCTTCCCTAGCACATGGGATCTAAGGATCTGGCCTATCAAGGAGGCCAGAAGCACAAATGAGATTTCAACTGAAGCCCTTCTCGGCAAGCTCAAATCCTTTGAGCAAGTACTGAAGACAAGGGAAGCAGAAGCTGAAGCAAAGACCCCTACTCCAACAAGAAAAGAGCAATCTCTAGCTCTTAAGGCTGCTGATGCTTCTGAAGGCAGCCAATCCAATGAGGAACTAATGGCATTATTTGCCAAGAGGTTTCTCAAGATGGGGAGAAAGGAATTTAGAAAGAAGTCTTCACGCTATGAAGACAAACCAAGGTATGACCGTTCACCTGCTAAAGAAATTATATGTTATGGTTGCGGAAACCTGGACATATCTAACCAGATTGTCCAGAGGAGAAGAACAAAGATAAGAGGAAAGAAAAGGAACAGCACAGAAAGCACTCCAAGCCATCCTCCTACAAGAACAAGAAGAAGGAGAGAGGTTTCATTACTGAAACCTGGAGTGATTCTGATGAAGAATCTTCCTCCTCTAGCTCCAGTGAGGATGAGGAAGAGAAGAAGGCAAAGGAAGTTTGCCTGATGGCAATAGATGCCTGCAACAATCACTCAGCTGCGGAGAGTTCAGAATCAGAAGAAGAAATGCCAACAGAAGATGAGGTACTATCTTCTTATGACTTCACTTCTGAAGAATTTAAATTAGATTTTAAATCCTTATGCTTAGACTTAATTAGTTTAGAAAAATAGATTAAAGAACTTAAAAATAAGTTAGCTGACTCAGAATTAATTGCTACAAAAAATATTAAGTTAAAGGGAGATCTCACTACTTGTAGTGAAGAAATTAAATTTCTTAAAATAGAGTTAGCTAAGTCTAAAAGGTTAGAGGAATCTCTAAATGGTAGAAGCCTTAAGCTATTAGAGATAACCAGCATGACTAACACTAGGTCAGGCAATAACAAACTAGGCTTAGGAGCTTCTCCCAGTGAACCCCCAGTTATTCTTAAAAATAATCTTTCAACTCCAGTGAACTTCATTTCAGCTAGTGGAATGAAGAACACTGAGCAAGTAAACCAAGTTAATAAAACATTAAATAAAGCTATGAGAGAAAAGAGGAAGAAATTTTTTAAAGAAATACAAAGAGCGTCGAACGCTGCTCGACGATCGGAAGCGCAATGGTCGAACGAAGCTCGACGATCTGAGCGCCCATCGTCGAACGTCGATCGACGTTTTCAATATGATTTTCAAAATCATCATCAAACCCGTAGAAAACTAAATGAAAATAGAAACCCTAGGTTTGTTGACCCATCATCTGCATGGAGAATCCCACCTAGGAGATCTCACCCATTAGGTTATCACCCTCAGCCTGCATTTTCATTTATTTCTAGCTTTTCTTATGTGAAAAACAAGGGACCCAAGGTTACCTGGGTCCACACTGTCTAAATAAATGTCTTGCAGGTGAAGGCCTATCCTATCACTCAAAATAAGTGGTATTTGGATAGTGGATGCTCCAAGCATATGACAGGAAATAAAAATCATCTGTCAAAATTCAAAGCTAAGCTCGGCCCAAAGGTTATCTTTGGAGATTCAAGCTGTGGTCAGACAGAAGGCTATGGCAGGATCACAATTGGAGATGTTACTTTCAAGAGAGTTGCATATGTGACAGGACTGAAGCACAATTTGATCTCAGTCAGCCAGCTATGTAATGCTGGCTACCAGGTTTCATTTTCTAACTCTTCTTGTAATATTACTTTAAATAATAATGTTGTTTTAGTAGGCATTAGAATAGGTAATATTTATTTAGTAGATTTCAATTCAACTCATTCTGAAATCTGTTTATTTAATGAAGTAACAATTAATAATAATTCTTTGTGGCATAAGAGACTTAGCCATATTAACCTTAAAAATATATCTAGGTTATCTAAACACAACCTTGTTAGAGGTTTACCTTCTTGCCCCTTCAAGAAGGAGAGCCTTTGCAAGGCTTGTCAGCTAGGCAAGCAAACCAAGAATTCTTTTAAATCAGTAAATAAGAGTGATTCTCCTAGAATCTTGTACTTATTACATTTGGACCTTTTTGGCCCAATAAATGTATAGAGTTTAGGAGGGAAGTACTACACCTTAGTAATTGTAGATGACTTCTCTAGGTTCAGTTGGGTTTTCTTTTTGAGAACTAAGGCTGATAACTTCAAAGCCCTTACAGACTTTCTATTATGTGTGCAGACTGAGTACTCTACTCATGTGGCCTTGATCAGAAGTGATCATGGTACTGAGTTTGACTCTCTTCTCATGCAAGAATTCTGTGAGAGAGAAGGTATCAAACATAGCTTCTCAGCTCCTAGAACTCCCCAATAAAATGGGGTAGTTGAAAGGAAAAATCGAACACTCATTGAAGCTGCTAGTACATTGTTGGCAGATGCTAATATGCCTCTTTCCTATTGGGCAGAAGCTGTTAGTACAGCCAATTATGTCTTGAATAGAAGTCTGATACACAAGCTTAAGTGTAAAACTCCTTATGAGTTGCTTAAAGGAAAGAAACCTAAAATTAATTATTTTAGAGTATTTGGTTGTGTTGTTTACATTCATAATAACAATAAAGAATACCTTAGAAAGTTTGAAGCAAAAGCTTCAATGGGAATTATGCTTGGATATTCCCAAGTAAGCAAAGCTTATAGGGTTTATAACAAATCAACCTGTAAAATTGAAGAATCTGTGCATGTATCTTTTGATGAGTCTCAGATGTTTTACAAGGAGAAGGAAAATTCTCCTTCCTCTAGTTCATTGCAGGTACCTGATGCTACTCAAGAAATTCTTCAACTATCAACTCTTCAGATCACTGAATCAGACAGTGATGAAGACATTGTAGAAGCTGTTGTTGTACCACCAATAGTAGATCAAATTCCTCCTGAGGAATTAATCCCAACTATTGCTGAAGATCACATCCCACCTGCTGATATTGTCACACTTAGAGATCACCCCACATCTCAAGTGATTGGAGACATATCAGCTGGTGTACAAACAAGACACCAATTAAGACAGGATGTGATGCACGCTTGTTTCCTCTCACAGGTTGAGCCCCTCACCTTTAAAGATGCTGAGCTAGATCCCCACTGGATCATTGCTATGCAAGAGGAACTCAATCAGTTTGAGAGATGTAAAGTTTGGACTTTGGTTCCAAGTCCTAAAGGCCAACTGATCATAGGCACCAAGTGGGTGTATAGAAACAAGTTGGATGCAAATGGAATTATTGTAAGGAATAAAGCAAGGCTTGTAGCTCAGGGCTACAGACAGGAGGAAGGTATAGATTATGACCAAACCTTTGCTCCTGTTACAAGGCTAGAAGCAATAAGGATCTTCTTGGCCTATACAGCCTACATGAAGTTTAAGGTCTTTCAAATGGATGTCAAAAGTGCATTCCTGAATGGTGAGCTTAAGGAAGAGGTGTTTGTTGAACAACCACCAGGGTTTGTTTCTTCAACTCAGCCCTCACATGTGTTCAAGTTGCAGAAAGCTCTTTATGGACTAAAACAAGCACCCAGAGCCTGGTATGAGACTCTAGCTAGTTTCCTTTTAGAGCACAACTTTACTAGGGGAGTAGTTGATAAAACCCTTTTCGTCAAGCACCACAAGGACACAATCCTGTTAGTTCAAGTGTATGTGGATGATATTATATTTGGTTCCACTAATCCCAAACTTTGCAAAAGGTTCTCTGACCTGATGCACTCTAAGTTTGAGATGAGTAGTATGGGTGTGCTGTCTTACTTTCTTGGTCTCCAAGTTAAGCAAGATGCTGATGGTATCTTCATCTCCCAATCCAAATATGCCAAGGAATTGGTAAAGAAATTTGGGATGGCTGATGCTTCAGCAATGCCTACACCTATGGCTACTAATATAGTTATTGATTCTGATGATCACGGCAAGCCAGTTGATCAAAAGAATTATAGGGCCATTGTTGGTTCCCTATTATATTTAACTGCAAGTAGGCCTGATATAATGTTTGCTACATGCCTCTGTGCTAGATTCCAGGTCAACCCCAAGGAATCTCATCTGATTCTTCGAAAGAGAATCTTGAGATACCTGAAGGGATGTCCAAATCTAGGACTTTGGTACCCAGGAGAATCAGAATTTGAGTTAATTGGATACTCTGACTCTGACTATACTGGTTGCAGAGTTGACAGGAAGAGCACCTCAGGAACTTGTCAGTTCCTGGGAGAGAGATTGGTCTCTTGGTTCTGTAAGAAGCAGGCTTCTGTCTCAACTTCAACTGCAGAGGCTGAATATATAGCAGCTGCCAGTTGTTGTTCACAGATCCTATGGATTCAAAACCAGCTTGTGGATTATGGTTACACACACAAGAACACCAAAATCATGTGTGATAGTACCAGTGCTATTTCAATTGCACAAAATCCAGTGCACCACTCTAGAACGAAGCACATTGAGATTCGGCACCATTTCCTGAGAGATTGTGTGGAAAAGAACAAGATTTGTCTTGAGTTCATATCCACTGAGTTTCAGAGAGGTGATATATTCACCAAGCCCTTAGATGAACAGAAGCATCTGTTCTTTCTAGTTCAACTAGGCATGATCAATGGAAGAGACTAAGTGTGACTATATCTGCCAATGTTGAAACTTGTTTGAAGATAGTCGAACGACGTTCGAAGATAGTCGATCGGGTCAAGCCCATCGTCGACCTATGGTTGATGAAAGCTTGCCTGGTTGAAGATCGTCGACCGGCGTTCGACCATCGTCGAACAAGTCGAGCTCATCGTCGATCTCTGGATGACGACAGCTTGTTGTTTGAGAAGCCAGAAATAGTCGAACGATTGCTCGACTACTCTGCTTCTGGACCGATCGTCGAACGGCCGTTCGACCATCGGGTCCAGTATCTTTTAAATAGATCGACTATCTCCGGTCTAATATAAAGCCGATAGTCGACCTAGGTTAAAAGATCTTTTGTTTTATCGTCGACGGAGAGCGTCCTTTCGCATTCCGTCTTCCCGCTTGCTCCTCCTCTTGCGTTTTTCTGCCGATTCGTCTTCTCCGTCTTTCTCGCGCATTCTCCAGCACTTCAATGGCGATTTCTCCAGCATTGCTCGCAGTTGTGAAGTTCGACGCAGGATTCAGTGTCGACTTCGATGCCTTCAGCTGTTGTGAATCAGGGATTGTGGAAATCCTCCAGTTATGCAGAGATCAAGGGTTAGAAAGACTAATGTCAACAAGGATTAAGTTAAATATTCCCGAGATTAAGGAATGGGCATTTACTTCGTCCTCCACCGACGAATTGATGACCGGCTCTATTGGCGGAGAAGAGGTTATTTTAACTCCCGCCATTCTGACTGATTTATTTGGATTGATAAATGGTGAAGAAGATTTCGAGCAAGATGCTCCAGAGTTCGGAAGAATGCTGATTGAGCTGGGACATGCAGAGGGCATTCCCACGAAGCTGCTCAAGATAAATTTCCCCTTCAAGATCAAATTACTTGCTGAGTTAGTTGGAAAAGTGCTTCTAGGAAAGCACTCCGCCCATGACAACATTACTAGACAACAATTTGCACTGATGTGTGCAATTGTAAATCAGAAAAGGATTAATTGGGCAGGAGTTTTGTTCGATTTGATAAGAAAGAAGAACAGTAAGAAAGAGGTTACCCTAGGCAGGGTTATTGGAATTTTTCTGAAAGAGAAGTATCCCCAGCTGCTGATTTCAACTGCTACAACCATTAATGCAAGCAAGAAGATGGATCTGAATTTGTTCTCCAAGTGGAGGAGGACCTTCTTGAAGCCCGCTCTCACAGGGGTTGCTCCAGCGACATCCGAGAGCACAAGGACTGATTCAGTCACTCCTCACCCGCTAGAAGCTGGCTCAGCTCATCCTTCTCTTCCATCATCTTCTTCTGCCTTACCATCAACTTCTACTGAAGTAGTTCCATCCTCTTCAGTTCCGTCTACCTCAGTTGAAGTTCCATCAACTTCAGCTGAAGTACGACTTCCTGCTTCTCCTGTTCGAGATACAACCACGGTTGTTATTCCTTCTCCTCCTGCATCTCCTATTCCTTCTCATCTGGCTAGGATATCTGATCCTAGTTTTGATTTGTTAGGATCTGAGAGGACTCCAACACCTCGTCAGTCCCCTATTCGTTCTCCAGTTCAACAGGAATACATTCCTCCTGCTGATCTTCCATCATCTGCAGTTCCCCCCACATTCTTTTGAAGTCACCCCAGCATTCATATCCAGCATCTTGGAGTTGATTACCCCTTCAATCAAAATCATGATTGAAGAGGCAATTGCTCCTCTTGCCTCCTCCATTGCTACTTTGACTGCTACCATCCAATCCCTCTCTAAATCTGCTGAGCCCTCTTCTTCCAGGGGCCTGGTTTCAGTTCCCACTGAAATCAGGCAGGGGGAGATGTTCTATGAAGATGTCTCAGAGCTTCTAGCCTCAGAGCGTCCAGCCTCCCCTCCAGCAGATCCTTCAGCGGTGACAGATATAGTGATGACAGTTCAAGAAGAGACTGCTCCAGCTCCAGCTCAAGAAGAATCAGTTTCAGTGTTATCTGAAAAAGAAATATCTGATGCAGTTATGTTATCTGAATTTGCTGTAAAAGTTTGTTTAGAAGATCTCACCACTCCTTTGGTTGCCCGTTTCCTAGAAGGCATTATTACATCCTATCTAGATGAATCCTGGGAGTTGGTAAAGTATGAAGGTAATTCACTCATCCGTTTTATTGACGAGTCAATTGATTTGCTAGTTTGTGAATACCTAGAAGGAATGCTTTTAGCTTATTTAGCAGATTTGTGTTCATGAATCTACAGATTATATTAAAGAAGATATAGCTGCTCAAGTAGAAGTAGTTGTTCGAGAATCTGTTTCAGATGTTTTAGTTGTTCAAGAAGATATAGAAGATGTTGAATCTAAAAGTCAAGATGAAAAGACTCCAGTACTGAGTTTAGAAGAAGAGAAAGCAAGAGCTGCCTGGCAGCAAAGAGTACAAGATATTTTGAAAGAGAAAGAAAAAGTTTTGCAAGATGAAAAATCTACTGAATGGGATGACTCTCCAGGACCTGATCTGGATTCTCTTCTGGCTCAGGATGCCATAGAAGAAGAAAAAGAGAAAGCTGATCTGAAAGCAAAGGAAAAGGCTGTATCTGAAGCCTATGACCCTTATGATCATCCTCCCTCATCTTATTCTGAAGATGAAGATGATTCAGATATGTCTGAGGACTCTAAGAAAAGGAAAGATGCAAAGAGAAAAAGGAAAGCTATTGCTCCTCCTCCTCCTAATCGAGACAATGATACTCGCTATTACATATTGAAAGGGATTGACCCTAAGTCGAAAGACTTCCAACATTGGATGTGGTTTTCCAAGAACCAGCAAAAGGAGAGAAAGAAATCTAAGAGATATGATAGTCCTGCTTCTAGATGGACACCCAGAGGTCCTCCTCCCGGTGCAGGAGCCTCTGGCAATTTATCTGCTAATCCATCTGCTCCATCTGCAAAATCTGCTCCTTCTCAGCCTCATTCACGGAAAAGTTCTCAGAGCCACCAAGGAAAATCATATACTGGTACTCAAAGGCATGATACTGAGGTTAAAGAGCAAGTAAAAGAGGTTGTATTTCAAAAGCCAACATTTTCACCTCCTCCTTCTCCCAAGAGAAAGGTTTCTCCTGATATACCAGTTCATGTTGCTAAGGATGTTGCAAAAGGTAAAAGAACCATTTTCTCTGAAAAATCCAGTAAAAAGTTTACTGAATTTGCTCCTCCTCCATCTTTAGTTGTTCAAGAAGTTAAAGGTACAGCTGAAAGTTTATTAAATTTATCTGTTAAGTTTAAAACTGTGAAGCCAATAGATACATCATCTGAAAATGTGTATGAAAGCCAAGAGTTAGATCCTGATTTCAGGATGGCTCGATTTCTAGAACTTGTTGGATCAGCTCAGATAAAGAAAGCTAATGCTGAAGGAAAGGACTCTACAGGATTTACAACAATGTCAAAGTTCAGAATGAAGGAACTCGATAAAATCCAGGTTAGCCCTGAAGTATTTGATCCTTCTAAATATATGGAAAAACATCCAGAAGCAGTTGTTCCAAGGGCTGCAGAACTGAAGATTATTGGTGTGCAAGATTTGAAGCTGTCTAAGAAAGAAGCTATTGATCCCTTGCGGAAAGTTTCTTTTGTTCCTAGCTCTTCTGACCCTAAACCAGATTCTGTAGACTCTTAATTTTGTTTGACTGTTTTTTTATCTGATTGTTTGATAATTGCTAGTTATTTGTTATCTATTTCCTGTATTGTTTTATTGTTCTATAGCTAGTTCTGTGTTTTAGTTTTTGAGAGACTTAACTCAAATAGGGGGAGATTGTTGGTACCCTAGTTTGATTTGAGTTTAGTCTTCTCCTTTTGTCCCTTGACCCAAGAAATATCTATGGTCAATGGTTAGTGGTCTAGCTGTAGAGTCCCCGCTTTTCCAGATAAAGAATTTGGTTAAGTAGTTTTTTCGTTCGACTATAGTCGAACGCCGCTCGACTATCGTCGACTAACTGTTCGACGATCGTCTATCAGTTGCTCGACGTTCTGTCTGCGAGGATAGTTCGACTATCTTCTGATAGTTCGACTATCTGTGTGCTGTGATAGTTCGACTATCTGTTGATAGTTCGACTATCTGTTTGTTTGATAGTTCGACTATCTGCTTGGATAGTTCAACTATCTGATAGCTCGACTATCTGTTTGATAGGTCGACTATCTGCGTTGTTTGATAGTTCGACTATCTGTTGATAGATCGACTATCTGCTTTCTTCTGATAGTTCGACTATCTGCTGATATATCGACTATCTGTTTTCCCTTGGTAGTTCGACTATCTGCCTTGATAGTTCAACTATCTGATAGCTCGACTATCTGTTGATAGTTCGACTATCTGTTCTGCGTTGATAGTTCGACTATCTGTTGATAGGTCGACTATCGGTTTTGCTTTGATAGTTCGACTATCTGTTGATAGGTCGACTATCTGATAACTCGACTATCTTCTAATAGATCGACTATCTGTTGTGATGGTTCGACTATCTCCTTGATAGTTCGACTATCTGGATCGTTCGACTATCTGCCCGATAGGTCGACGATCTCCGTGCGTCGATCGACGATCTCCGAGGGTCGTTCGACGTTTTCTGTCTGCCTTTTTATTTTGTATTTATTTATTATATTTAATTAATTAATACATTATCTGGCATTTTATTTCAGTTGTTTTATGATAATATTTCCAGGCAATATCTGCTCCATCTCTTTTGCCTGAGTAAAATCTTTTCAGATAAAGTTGTTTGTCTTATTAGTTGACATTGTATTTTACTTTATCTGCTGTCAGTCCTTTATAGCCGTTAGACTGAAAAGTCTTCTTTCTGTTATAAAGAGTTTGTCGCTGATGTGATTTTATTTAGTACCTTTATTATCAGATTGCTTCCTGCAGCTTCCTTGAAAAAGGTTTATCCCTTTTATAGAATATTTTGCTGCAGAGTTTGTTTGTCTTTGTGATATTTACAGCCCAGGTTTCAAGTCTCAGAAGAAGACAAACAGTTCAAATTGAAAAGAGCCGTTGCTTGTTGCTGCTATAAAAGGAATCCTTTGGAGAAGTATTTCAGCTAGCTAACCAGTTATTCATTTAAGCATTCAAGCTTTCATCAAGTCCAAGTTTAACTGCTCTCAGCAATATTCATTCAACTGAGAAGTGTTAAGATCTTCTGCTCTTTTTCAACCTGAGTTCTCCTGCTTCCAGGAAGTTCAGACTCAGAGTTATTTTGAAGAAGAAGAAGAAGATAGCTGCTAGAAGATTTCCATTTTATATTTTATTTATCTTCTTGTAGTTTTTCCTTCAGTTTTTACTGAAGAGTTTCTGCACTGAAGCAAGACTTCACCTGGACATTCTTTGAGCCAGGGGGAGCCTTGATTCCTTGAGCTTTCTAGCTCAGTGCAAGTCTTTGTGCTTCTCTAATCTATTGTAAAATAGAGAAGACTTCTTAACCTTCTTTCCCCCTCCTGTACAGGGTTATTACTCCCTTCAAAAGTATCCCTTGGTGGCAGGGCACCTGATCAAAAACCTGTGTTCGGTTTTTAGACACCTGATCAAAAGTCTAAAGGGTTTCTGGATCTACCTGAAGCAGATCCTGTTGGTGGCAAGGCACCTGATCAAAAACCTGAGTGGATTCCTACCTTGTTGTTAGAAGAGTGGACATACCCAAGTTGTTTGGGGAACCACTATAAATTCCTTGTGTCGTCTGGATTGCCTTGTTTAATTACTTGCATTGTGGCTGTGATTAGATATAACTAGGTTTGCTAGTTGTTGATTAGGATTTCCAAGCCTTAACTGTAATTATAGTTAGCTTGAGTTTGTGCACAACACTTGTGTTAGGCTTTAGGGTTATTTCTATATCTATAATCTTTTCATTCCGCATTTCACTCTAAGGGAGTTGGGTAGACTATTAAGTTTTTGTCTAGTGCAAAATTTGATAACTCTATTCACCCCCCTCTAGAGTAGTATCTATCCCTTCACTTTCAGTATTAAAAGATGATATAAAACTACCCAATCTCAAAACTCCAGACAAACACAGCGGAAACAGAACACTAACAGGCAGAAGTTATCCACTAACAGAAAAGTATCAAATGGCCTTAAGGCCTTACACAATATAAGTCCAAATATAAAAGTGCCAAGCACCCCTAGGCTACCTCGGCACGCAAGCCGGACATAGTCAAACAACAGCAGCAAAACAAGGAAAAGAAAATAGCCAAGCACAACAACACTTCATGAGGTTTAGGGCTTTTCGCCCGGCGCGCTAGCTCCTGCATGCGATCCTTGCCTGTAAGGATTTGAAGTAACGTGGGTCAGCAAAGGCTGACCTCTACTGTGTAACAAACACATCTCCTCCCGGCCGTCCCTAACGGACCCCGGGGTACCACTCCACCTGCAAGTTAGCACTTCGTGTACCAAAAGAGTATATATAATAAAGCGGTAAAACAGGCTTGGATGTCTCATACAACATACATGTTCTCTATGTTTTGTACAAAGTGAAAGGGGCCTACTATGCAACATGAATGCAACCCGGGTTTCACCCAAAACACCCTAGCTCGTATGCATCTAGCACAACATCAAACACTGGGTACTTCCGTTTCCCCATTGGCATAACGCCGCAAACACAAGGGAACCACCATGTCCCTAATGGCACACACGCCGTCACACGGAACCTTGCAAAGGCCCCACCCGCACAAGGGTCATATACCCCGGGGCTTGCCCGCACATTCTGACTTCGCACGTCAGGGTTCCGTCTCACACTGACCGATTCTAAGAAGCCTTGCTGGACCCCACCCGCTCATGGCCACATTGCCCGGGCTTGCCCTCCGCTCGACATTCTCGTCAGTCCACACAAGGGGCTAGTCTCGCCGGGGCACTTCCCCCACATGACTTGCGCATCACGGGATAGCCAGCCGACCACGGAGACATAGCCGCGCCTTTGCACAGCACAAACAAAGGTTTCCCCACCCCAATCACCATTCGCACTGTGTCTTTCCCGTGCTCCAAGGAAACCATCTACCACACTACACGGAGCTAACCTTGTTCGGTTCCGACCACGAGTACTCACTCAAATATAAGGGGGAAAACACATACATACAACGGCGTATTGCCGCAACGGATTTCTACCGAATCCCCGAAGCTCGCTATGCAACATCATCGGGTCGGACTAACGGTCGTGACCACAGCTTCACCCACAATGCCTAATCCGCTAACGGAGCGGATCTCTAATGCAAAGCATGCCGGGATGAACATACTCAACCCGGAGGTTCCTCTTGAACCTAGGCTACACGAATCCCTCTCATTTGAGAGATTCAGTGCTCAAAATACGAAAGGAAGGGGATGCTATTCATGCATCCTAAATCCTAAAAACCGAGAGGAGAAGTGTCGTTACCTTCCGTCCCCTCTTCCTAGCCATGGAGAAGATTTGCTCGGTTGAACACCACCGCAACGCTCCCACCTTCGCGGATCTGAACTCCGCTCGCGAAACAGACCTCCGAAGCTTCGCCGGCGGCCGGAACTTGGCCTCCTTCCTCCTCCTTTCTCTCCCTTCTCTCTAGAATCAAGAGAGATAAAGCCAAATGGAAAATGAGGGTTTGCAACCCTATTCCCGGCCTTAAACCGCCCAGGGAGGCTCCCCACCGTTGGATCTTCCAAAGAAAAGAACGAACGGCCACGATCGGAACCCAAAATAGAAAAACTGGGCCGAACACGGGTTGCAACACAGCCGTGTGCATGGCCGTGTTAGCCATTCGCCGTCTCGACCGATTCGAAAACCAGCACATGGCCTTTGACACGGCCTTTGACACGGCTTCCGACACGGCCGTGTCGCCGTTGACACGCCCGTGTCGAGGCCCGTGTCACTCCCCCTACCGACCAACATTCCCAGTCAGAGAAGGACACGGCCCAAGACACGGCCAAAGACACGGCCTTCGACACGCCCATGTCAGCCCCGACACGGCCGTGTCGTGACCCGTGTCACGCCTAGCAGAATAAATTCTGCGAACAGCCCGAGAAGGACACGGCCAGGGACACGCCCGTGTCCAAGGCCGTGTGCCTTCTCGCCGATCGTCGATCAACACGGCTCGACGACCCAGGCACAACACGGCTCGACGACCCAGGCGCAACACGGCTTGTGACACGGTCGTGTCACAGGCCGTTTGCCTACCCCCAAAACCCAAAATTGGCCAAAACGACGCCGTCGATTCCTCTTCCAAGTTTTGGGGTGTTACAATTCTCCCCCCCTTCAAAGAATTTCGTCCCGAAATTTAAAACATGGAAAGTACACAAATTCTAAACGGTACCTGAGGAGAAAAGCTCGGGGTACTCCTCCAGTATAGGCCTGCTCTCGCTCCCATGAGAGCTCCTCGCAGCCACAGTTGTCCCAATGGACCTTTACGAGTCTGACTTCCTTGTTCTGCAATTGCCGAACCTCTGAATCTTCTATCCCGATTGGATGAACTCGCGTCCTCAAGTCTTCCTCTACCGGCACCGCCGTCGGCTCAATCACCACGCTGGCTTCTAACAAAGCTTTCCTCAAAACGGAGACGTGAAAAACGTCATGCAATTCCACTTAGCTCTGTGGACAACGCCAACCGGTACGCTGCCTCTCCCACTCGCTCGATGACCTTGAATGGTCCCAAAAATCTCGGACTCAGCTTCTTGAGTCGGCGAATTCGTGAAACGTCTTTGAACGGCTTGGTCTTAAGGTACACCCAGTCGCCCACAGCGAATTCCACATGCCTGTGGCGAGCATTGAAATACTTCGAATGCCGATCCTGAGCTACTTTCATGCGCTCTTGGATGATCCGCACTAGCTCACTAGCGTCGGCTACCACTTCTTTCCCCAAAAGCTTTGTGTCTCCCGCCTTTGTCCAAGACATCGGTGTTCGACATCGCCTCCCATAAAGAGCTTCATATGGCGCCATCTTGATACTAGCTTGGTAGCTATTGTTATAAGCAAACTCCACCATGAAGAGGTGATCCTCCCACTTCTTGCCGAAGTCGAGAGTACACATCCTTAGCTTATCTTCCAAAGTACGGTTCGTTCTCTCAGTTTGCCCATTGGTTTGTGGGTGAAAGGCCGTACTGAACTTGAGTTTTGTGCCCAAGCTCTTCTGCACCAACCGCCAATCCTTAGACGTGAAACGTCCATCCCGGTCGCTGACTATACTCTTCGGAATCCCATGAAGTCGTACAATATTGCGGACGTACACTTCCACCAACTTTTCCACACCGTCCTCTTTCCGGTTTGGGATGAAATGTGCCACTTTGGTCAAGCGGTCCACAATCACCCAAATGGCATCATTACCCTGCTGCGATCTAGGCAACCCATGCACAAAATCCATGGAGATGTCATCAAATTTCCATTCGGGGATTGGAAGAGGCTTCAAGAACCCGCCCGGCTTCTGACACTCGGCCTTCACTAAGGCACATGTTTGGCACCGACTCACACACAAAGCTACGTCCCGCTTCATCCCAGGCCACCAATAGGACTTCTTCAAATCCAAGTACATCTTTGTACTACCCGGGTGAATGGAGTACTTAGTGAAGTGGGCCTCAAACATCAACTCCTCGCGGAGCTTGCCGAACTGCGGTACACAAATCCTTCCGCCCTTCCTCAAAATCCCATCAACCATCTCCCAGGCGCTACCCTCGCCCTTTAGAGCTTCCTCCACGAAAGGTTGGAACTCCGCATCTACACGGGTCGCTTCCCGAATATGATCGCATAAGTCACTCTGCATCTCAATCCAATTTAGTCGAGCCACGCTAGACTCGCCTCTTGCCACACATTCCAAACCAAGGGACTCCCAGTCCCGCCTTAACCGCTCATCGTGAGCTTCAATCCAATTTCCTTGCCCCGAGTATTTCCTACTCAAAGCATCTGCCACCACATTGGCTTTCCCTAGCATGTACTGAATCGCCACCTCGTAGTCCCCAAGGAACTCGACCCACCTGCGCTGCCGCATATTTAGGTCCTTCTGATCTAGGAGATACTTTAGACTCTTGTGGTCCGTGAAGATCTCCACCTTTGCACCATAAACGTAGTGCCTCCACAACTTCAAAGCAAAAATTACCGCCGCCAACTCCAAATCATGGACGGGGTAATTTCTCTCGTGGGGCTTCAGCTGCCTCGACCCAAAGGCAATCACACTACCATGTTGCACCAACACGCACCCTAAACCGCATCCGGATGCGTCGCTGAAAATCTGGAATCCTTCGGTCCCCTTTGGTAGACTTAGGATCGACGTCGTCATTAGCCTCTCCTTCAGGGTTTCAAATGCCTGATTGCACTCTTGAGTCCATACAAACTTCTGATCCTTGCAAGTTAGTGAAGTGAGGGGTAGAGCTATCTGCGAAAAGTTTTCCACAAACCTTCGGTAGTACCCGGCTAGTCCAAGAAAACTTCGGACTTCCGCCACGGTCCTCAAAACTGGCCACTCTCTGATGGCTTCTACTTTCGTTGGATCCACCGCCACCCCATCCCCACTAATCACATGGCCTAGAAATGCCACTTTCTCCAACCAGAACTCGCACTTGGAGAACTTCGCATAAAGCTGGTTCTCTCTCAGTACTCGCAACACTATCCGCAAGTGCGACTCGTGCTCCGCTTCTGACTTGGAATACACCAATATGTCATCGATAAAGACGACTACGAACCAGTCCAAATATTCGCGAAACACTCGGTTCATCAAGTCCATGAACACGGACGGCGCGTTCATCAGCCCGAACGACATCACCGAGAACTCAAAATGACCATACCTCGTACCAAACACGGTCTTGGGTATGTCTTCGTCACGAATCCGCAACTGATAATATCCGAACTTCAAGTCCAACTTGGAGTACACCACCGATCCCACCAACTGGTCGAAGAGATCGTCTATCCGAGGAATCAGGATACTTATTCTTGACAGTCAATTTGTTCAACTCTCGGTAGTCTATGCACAGACGCATACTACTGTCCTTCTTCTTTACAAATAACACCGGCGCACTCCACGGTGAAGAGCTGGGCCTGATATACCCTTGCTCCAAAAGCTCCCGCAACTGAACCTTGAGCTCGGCCAACTCCTTTGGTGCCATCCTAAAGGGTGGTCGTGACACCGGTCTAGCCTCGGGCACTAACTCGATGGAGAAATCAATCTCCCGCCGAGGAGGTGCTCCCGGTAGCTCCTCAGGGAAAACATCTCCAAACTCCGCCACCACGGGCACTTCTCCAAGAGACAGCCTGGAAAGGCTAACCTCCAACAACGCTACTAGAGCTACACCCCCTTGGTTAACAACTCGCACTAGATGAAGTGCCGAAACTAGGGAACAGGCCACTCCATGCAGGCCCTCAAACTTGACTTCTGCTTGCCCCACGCTCCTCAGGGTTACCACCTTGGACAAACAGTCGATACTGGCACGCTGCTCCGCTACCAATCCATCCCCAAAATCACATCGAACTCTGACAACGGCAAGATCGCCGCTACCAATATGAAGTCGACTCCCTCAAGACTCCAACAAATCCGCCCTTTAGCCCTGGTTGTCATAAACGACCCATTGGGCATGCGCACTTTCAACTCTGAGTCCGTTGCAAAGGACTCAACTCCAATCCTCCGGGTGAAACTTTCCGCAAGGAAGGAGTGCGACGCTCCCGTATCAAAAAGTACTCTAGCGGGGTACCCAGATACCACTACAAAGCCTACACACAAGCAACAAACATAAAAAGGCTTGAAAGGAAGAAATCTACGATGCAGGTTGAACTCTCATACCTGTCACCACATCGAATTGGCGGATTGCTTCCTACTGCCCAAGGTTGTAGGCCCTTGGCTGCACTGGTTGAAACCGGGAAGCACTCGACTCCGCCATTTTCCCCTTCTCTGCTGCACTGGGTCCGGAGCGTACGGTTTGCTCCTGCCTTGGCTCTTGCTCAGCGCCCCCTTGGGTAAAAAATCTTGCTATGTGGCCTGGCTTGCCACAACTGTAACACGTCTGCGGTCCCTTAGAGCGTGACCCTCCGGACGTCCAATTAATTTTCTCGCCCGACTTATATGGGGAAGGCTTCTTCTTCCATCAGCTCCCCTCCGTCTTTCCATGGGACTGAGCAGGCTTCTTCTCCTCCTCCTGCTTGGGTGTGAAGCCCTTGCGACGCTGGGATCGCTCCATGTCACTCTCCAAAATTCGGGTCGCCTCCACCAATTCGTTGAAACCCGCACGTTTCATCGATATGAGGGGTTGTCTTAGATTCTCCCTCAGTCCATGATAGAAGAGATTGTCCCTCTGTTCATCGTCTGCCATGGTCGTCCCTGCATAACGACCCAAGCGAGTAAATTCCTGAACATACTCATCCACTGACTTGTCTCGCTGCACCAGATGTAGGAACTGCCTCTGGAGGGCTAACCTCGTTGAGGCGGGAATGTACTTCTTCAGGAAGGCATTCCCAAATTCCTCGATGGACGGTGTGCGTCCTAGAAATTGCCGGCCACTGTGGCTCACCCACCATAACTTGGCATCTCCCTCCAACATAAAGGCTGCGAACTCTGCCTTTTTCTCTTCTGGCGCCTCTGCCGCCCTCAGAAGCTCCTGAATTCTAGCCCACCAATCCTCTGCATCTGTGGGCGTGCCGATTCCCTTGAAGGTTGGAGGGTGGAAGCTGAGAAAGTACTTCATCTGCCGGTCCCCCTGCCCGACAACCACTCTCTCGGCCTGCGGCTCCGCCCGCCTGGCCTCCTCAACCGGCACGGTCGCTGCCGTGACTGGGGTAGCAGGAGTTGCTACTTGAGCAACGAGAGCTGCTTACCTGTGCTGTCACTGCAGCTTGGGCCGCCACCATCGCTTCTGCAAGCATACGACAGAAGTCGGCCGGTGTGACCCCCATCCCTAGCGGACCTTGCGCAGTCGCACTACTTGCCGAGAGCTCTTCTCTTGGCCTCGAGGTCCCAGCCTCGTTGCTTGCACTCTAAACACAAGCAAGAAAACACAAATCCGTCTCTAATTGCAAGACTCGAACACAAGGACACTCATGGTCCCGCGATACTCCTATGTGGATAACTTCTTATACGCGACTCGACTTATACTTTCGACCGCAAAACTTCTCGTTGGAACGCGAACCTCCCTCTGATACCAAATTGTAACACCTCCCCTGTAAAGAACATATAATATGGGTCCGTCCGGGGCCCCACAACATACGGACGCCACAGCTTTAGTATTAAAAGATGATATAAAACTACCCAATCTCAAAACTCCAGACAAACACAGCGGAAACAGAACACTAACAGGCAGAAGTTATCCACTAACAGAAAAGTATCAAATGGCCTTAAGGCCTTACACAATATAAGTCCAAATATAAAAGTGCCAAGCATCCCTAGGCTACCTCGGCACGCAAGCCGGACATAGTCAAACAACAGCAGCAAAATAAGGAAAAGAAAATAGCCAAGCACAACAACACTTCATGAGGTTTAGGGCTTTTCGCCCGGCGCGCTAGCTCCTGCATGCGATCCTTGCCTGGTAAGGATTTGAAGTAACGTGGGTCAGCAAAGGCTGACCTCTACTGTGTAACAAACACATCTCCTCCCGGCCGTCCCTAACGGACCCCGGGGTACCACTCCACCTGCAAGTTAGCACTTCGTGTACCAAAAGAGTATATATAATAAAGCGGTAAAACAGGCTTGGATGTCTCATACAGCATACATGTTCTCTATGTTTTGTACAAAGTGAAAGGGGTCTACTATGCAACATGAATGCAACCCGGGTTTCACCCAAGGCACCCTAGCTCGTATGCATCTAACACAACATCAAACACTGGGTACTTCCGTTTCCCCATTGGCTTAACGCCGCAAACACAAGGGAACCACCATGTCCCTAACGACACACACGCCATCACACGGAACCTTGCAAAGGCCCCACCCGCACAAGGGTCATATACCCCAGGGCTTGCCCGCACATTCTGACTTCGCACGTCAGGGTTCCGTCTCACACTGACCGATTCTAAGAAGCATTGCTGGACCCCACCCGCTCATGGCCACATTGCCCGGGCTTGCCCACCACTCGACATTCTCGTCAGTCCACACAAGGGGCTAGTCTCGCCGGGACACTTCCCCCACATGACTTGCGCGTCACGGGATAGCCAGCTGACCACGGAGACATAGCCGCGCATTTGCACAACACAAACAAAGGTTTCCCCACCCCAATCACCATTCGTACCGTGTTTTTCCCGTGCTCCAAGGAAACCATCTACCGCACTACACGGAGCTAAACTTGTCCGGTTCTGACCACGAGTACTCACTCAAATATAAGGGGGGAAAATGCATACATACAATGGCGTATTGCCGCAACAGATTTCTACCGAATCCCCGAAGCTCGCTATGCAACATCACCGGGTCGGACTAGCGGTCGCGACCACGGCTTCACCCACAATGCCTAATCCGCTAACGGAGTGGATCTCTAATGCAAAGCATGCCGGGATGAACATACTCAACCCGGAGGTTTCTCTTGAACCTAGGCTACACGAATCCCTCTCATTTGAGAGATTCGGTGCTCAAAATACGAAAGGAAGGGGAATATTCATGCATCCTAAATCCTAAAAACCGAGAGGAGAAGTGTCGTTACCTTCCGTCCCCTCTTCCTAGCCATGGAGAAGATTTGCTCGGTTGAACACCACCGCAACGCTCCCACCTTCGCGGATCTGAACTCCGCTTGCGAAACGGACCTCCGAAGCTTCGCTGGTGGCCGGAACTTGGCCTCCTTCCTCCTCCTTGCTCTCCCATCCCTCTAGAATCAAGAGAGATAAATCCAAATGGAAAATGAGGGTTTGCAACCCTATTCCCGGCCTTAAACTGCCCAGGGAGGCTCCCCACCGTTGGATCTTCCAAAGAAAAGAACGAACGGCCACGATCGGAACCCAAAATAGAAAAACTGGGCCGAACACGGGTTGCAACACGGCCGTGTGCATGGCCGTGTTAGCCATTCGCCGTCTCGACCGATTCGAAAACCAGCACACGGCCTTTGACACGGCCTTTGACACGTCTTCTGACACGGCCGTGTCGCCGTTGACACGCCCGTGTCGAGGCCCGTGTCACTCCCCCTACCGACCAACATTCCCAGTCAGAGAAGGACACGGCCCAAGACACGGCCAAAGACACGGCCCTTGACACGCCCGTGTCAGCCCCGACACGGCCGTGTCGTGACCCGTGTCACGCCTAGCAGAATAAATTCTGCGAACAGCCCGAGAAGGACACGGCCAGGGACACGCCCGTGTCCAAGGCCGTGTGCCTTCTCGCCGATCGTCGATCAACATGGCTCGACGACCCAGGCGCAACATGGCTCGACGACCCAGGCGCAACACGGCTTATGACACGGCCGTGTCACAGGCCGTGTGCCTACCCCCAAAACCCAAACTTGGCCAAAACGACGCCGTCGATTCCTCTTCCAAGTTTTGGGGTGTTACACAGGAAAGTACTAGAGTCGAGCCTGGAGTCTCGGTTGATGAGTATGGAATTAGCTCGAATGCTCGATGAAATGGAGATCACTTTAGTGTATAGTGGTCATTCGGAAAAGTATACGGAGTACTTGGCGACCATGAGTATAGTTTGTGATATTCGAGACCGAATCCGGGCAGAGCAAGGGAAGGATGCTGCTCTTGCCCTAGTATTTAAGTCACTTGAAGATGGGTCTACTGACAAATATTCCTTAAAATACGGCCTCGTTCAATTCCTTGGCCAGCTTTACATTCCCGAAGGCGGTAAAATTCGGGAAGATATCTTGATAGAGGCATATTGCTCTCAGTATTCAGTGCATCCTGGGATTGCTAAAATATGAAACATCCCTACCCATTACATGGGATATAGTAGAAGGTCCAGCCGGGGCCCCACACCATATTCTACGAACAGGCGGAGAGGTCACTTTATAATATCAAAACTACCAACGATTCCTAACACAGAGCATTCTAGCGGAAGCATCATGGTTGAAAACTTTGAACTCAAGAATAACAACAAAAATGTCCACTACTAACAATTAGGAATATAAACAACCCAATACACAAGGTACATGGCCTTATGGCCTTACAAGTTTCTCTTAATAGGAGTATGGTTTACAAACATCGGCACGCAGGCCGGCCACACAAGAACTAGAGTAAAGCAAAGTAAAGCCTTCAAGGGCAACAACGCAATCAGGGCTTCAGCCCGCTATTTCCCGCTTGGGCCAGCTCCACCTACAAGAAACAATCCACCAAGCGGCGACAAACAGGGCAACGGTTAGCATTTAGCTGACTATTTATAACGACCCTACCCCTCACACGGGGCAGTTGAATTCCTTCCCTGCAAAGCATTTTAATAACAAGCATATGTATACTGCAACCCACCATGGTTGTGCACAACCGCACTAACCAATACATAACACAAACATCGGCACAATGGCCCGACGCTCCGTGTACTAAGGGCACCTTATTGGTGTACCGAAAAATCAAGGGTCCCACCACCGATTCAAGGTCTCTCTACCTTACGGTCAAAAATGACCATTCCTAGTCTTTACGGCTCGCATTCCTAAGACTCTCGCTATGAGATCCTAACAGGGACTTAAGCACCCGAGGTTAGATAACCATAACGCGGGTATAGATCCGCCTTGCCTGTTGCTCATCATCGTCAGTCGTCACACCGAACCGACGCGGGTACAACATCTCCTTGCCCGTTCTCCACCAAGGCTTTTAGTTGTAGAAAAACATCCCAACAACACACAACATGGTATGCATGACCACACGAGTTGAACACCAAGTATCAACTCTCACATTTTCCTGGACTTCCTCCAGTATTTCCTGCTGCACCAAGCCACAGGTATACACCAAGGGACTCCATACAAAGAATCAATGAACACGGAGTCTTCTCCGATTATAAAAAAAGCATCACCAATCCGTACTACTCACTTCCGGATGGGCTTCACACAGACTGCCTAATCGTACTACTCACTTCCGGTTCTAATGCAACAAAGCAAGGGATGAACCACCGATCCCACAGGAATCACTTTGCGTTCCATCTTTTGGTGGAGGATTCCTATGCAAATGCAGGAAAGAAGGACTTCACATGTCTGAGTGGGAAATCGTTACCCTTGCAGCACGTTTTGGCGCCAAGGAGAAAAATACACGGTTGGAAAAGACCGCAACGCTCTTACCTCCGTGAATCTGAATTCGGCACGCGATTCGGACCACCGTAGCAGCACCGGCGGCCGGATTCCTCTTCTCCTACCTCCACTTGCTCTCCCCTCTCTCTTCTCCTTAGAAAGAGAAAGCCAAACATGAAATGAGGAATAACTTCCCCATTCCCATCCATAAACCATTAGGAGGCAAGCCAGGGCTGTTGGATCGTATTTAATAAAAACGAATGACCCAGATTAACTCTGAAAATAATTTCAGATGGCCGAACACAGCTTTTCACATGGCTGTGTGCCTTGCTTGCACACGAAATCGTCGATCCAGAGCAGGACACGGGTTGAGACACGCCCGTGTCTAAGTTGACATACCCGTGTCGCCCAAACTAGCATGCCCGTATCGGTGGGCGTGTTCCATAACCGCTCTTTGGAACCGACATTACCCTTAGTGGACACGGGTCCTGACACGCCCATGTCAGGATTGACACGGCCTTATCGACCACGACATACCCATGTCCCGAGCCGTGTACACGCCCCTCGAAACATCCCAGTTTCCAGAGAAGGACACAACATGTTGACACGCCCGTGTCAAATTTTACACGCCCGAGTCGGCACCCCTGCCACGCCTGTGACCTCCAGCCGGGAAAATCCTAGGGCTCAAGAACCCATAAAAACACTTCCCATACCTATAGTGTTTTTGGGGCATTACAATTCTCCCCCTCTTATAAGAATTTCGTCCCGAAATTAACTAAGCACAAAACAAACTTATATACTATGCAAATATATACTATTGTCCATACACATGGTTATAACAATACTACAAAAATAGCTCGGGAAATTTAGTATGCATGGTTTATTCCTGCTCCCATGACAACTCCTCTCGGCCACAATTGTCCCATCAGAACTTGACCATCCCGACAACTTTATTTCGTAGTTGTTTAACCACCGTATCCTCAATCCGAATAGGCCTAACCTTTGTCGTTAGCCAACTATCGACAGATACTCGATCCACATCAACCAACTGAGATGGCTCTTTCACTGCTTTCCTTAATACCGAGACATGAAACACGTCAGGCAAACCACTCAGTTCTATTTAAAGCATTAAACGATAGGCAATCTCACCAACACACTGTACCACTTCAAACGGTCCCAAATACCATGGGCTCAGCTTTTTCAGATGCCGTATCCTGGACACGCCCTTGAAGGGTTTAATTTTCAGGTATACCCAATCGCCCACCGCAAACTCTACATTTCGGTGCTTGGCATTGTATTACTGTGCTTGCCTGTCTTGAGCCACCAACAATCTTTCTCGAATCAACCAAATAGTCGAGTTAGCATCATCCATTTCTTTTTGCTTGTATAACTTTGATTCGCCAGTCTCCGCCCAAGCAAAATGGGTACGACACTTCCTACCGTATAAGGCCTCAAAGGGCGCCATCTGAATACTAGCTTGATAGCTATTATTGTAGGCGAACTCGATCATATATAGATGATCTTCCCAACTCTTCCCAAAATCTAGTGCACACATTCAGATCATATCCTCCAATCTCCCGAAGTGAAACGCCCATCACGATCACTAATGATGCTATTGAGCACACCGTACAATCGTACAATGTTATCCACATACAATTTTGCAAACTTGTCAACTGAGTTGTCCTTCCGGTTCGGGATGAAGTGTGACACCTTAGTTAACCGGTCCACAATCACCCAAACTGCATCATTACCGCTTTTTGCGATCTCGGCAGCCCATGCACGAAATCCATCGATATGTCATCAAATTTCCATATAGGAATAGGCAACGACTTCAGAAGACCACCTGGCCTTTGGCATTCAGCCTTTACCAAGGTACATGTCTGGCATTTCGCAACATAATGTGCTATATCCTTCTTCATTCCAGGCCACCAGAACATTTTCTTCATATCCTTATACATCTTCGTGCTCCCGGGGTGAATTGAATATTTTGTGAAGTGGGCTTCATACATCAATTCTTCACGAATTTTCCCCTACTTGGGACGCACAAACGTCCGTCTCTCCGCAAAAGGCCGTCCTCAAAAGAAAACTGAGAATCTGAACTCTCCACTACATACCGTTGTAGACTCTCATCAAGTTCTGTTGCCTGACGAACTCTATCCGTAAGGTCACACAGTACCTCTATCCAGTTCAAACACGCCTTTGAAGTGGAATCCTTGTCAATAAAAGAAATGTATAAGACTTCTAGATCTCGAATTAGGCTTTCATCATGCCTTAGCAACCAATTAGCCCTTGCTGGAGTCCTATGACTCAAGGCATCCGCGACGAAATTCCCCTTACATGGACTGTAGTTAATATGAAAGGTGTAGTCTCCAAGAAACTCCATCCACCTTCTCTGTCGCATGTTGAGATCCTTCTGATCCAACAGATACTTCAGGCTCTTATGGTCCGTGAATATATCCACTTTCACGCCATATAGATAATGATGCCAATGTTTAAGTGTGAATATTACCGCTGCCAACTCCAAATCATGGACGGGGTAATTCCGTTCGTGCACCTTCAATTGGCGTGAGCCATAAGCTATCACCTTCCCAAACTGTAGAAGAACGCAGCCTAAGCCGCTCCCTAATGCATCACTTATACACTTCAAAGCCGTCCAAACCACATGACGATGTCAAGATTGGAGCCGTGGTCAACCGACTCTTTAGCTCCTAGAAAGCTCATGCACATTCGGGCATCCAAACGAACTTTTGATCCTTCCTCGTCAGTGTGGTGAGAGACAAGGCTTTCCGCGAGAAATTCTCTACGAAGCGCCTGTAGTAGCCCGCCAGTCCAAGAAAACTCTTGACCTCCGCCACAGTAGTAAGAACAGGCCACTCCCGTATAGCAACAATCTTAGCCAAATTTACCGCAATGCCCTCTCTACTAACCACATGGCCAAGGAAAGCCACTGACGACAGCCAAAATTCACACTTAGAGAACTTGGCGTAGAGCTTGTTCGTCCTCAGGGTGTGCAACACAAACCGCAAATGATTTGCATTGATCTTCTTTAGTTTGGGTGTATTCGAGGATATCGTCGATAAAGACGATTACAAATAGATCCAAGTATTCCCTAAACACCCAATGTATTAAATCCATGAATACCGATGGAGCATTGGACAGCCCAAACGATATTACCGTGAACTCATAGTGACCATAACGTGTTCCGAACGCTATTTTGGGTATGTCACTTTCACGAACTCTCAACTGATAATAACCTGACTTCAAATCCAACTTTGAGTATACAGTCGAGCCAACTAACTGGTCAAACAAGTCTTCAATCCGTTGAATCAGATATTTGTTCTTTTCCGTTAGCTTGTTTAGTTCTCTGTAGTCAATACATAGACGCAAGCTACCGTCCTTCTTCTTCACAAAGAGAACTAGCGCGCACTAAGGTGATTGACTTGGACGTATGTAGCCTTACTCTAGTAGTTCCTGTAACTGAACCTTCAATTCCGCCATTTCCTTTGGCGCCACTCGATATGGCGAGCGGGCCACAGGTTTCACACTTGGTACAAACTCGATAGCGAAGTCGATCTCCCTTTGAGGTGGTAACCCAGGAAGACTTTTCGGAAACACATCAGCAAACTCTGACACAATCAGCACCTCACAAATACTGGCCTTAGGCTCCATAGCCTCTATAAGTGTGAAGAATAACTCTGCACCCTTCTGAACTGCCTTTACGACTTGGAGGGCAGATAATAGTATCCTACTCGTCCCTCGCATGCCATTGAACTTAGTCTCTTGTTCGTATCTTGACCCAGTGTAACCTCTTTGGAAGTGCAATTTATACTGGCATGCTGCTCTGAAAGCCAGTCCATACCAAAGATAATATCAAACTCAGATATCGGTAGCACTGATGCGTTCACCAAGAAATCCCGACTTCCTATCTTTACTTCCACACTACACGACATATCCGTGCACAACACACATCCGTTAGGTAGGAGCACCTTAATACTGTCTGTCTTGGTCCATGCAGGTACCCCGATCCGTAAGACAAAGTCTTCATACAAAAACGAATGCGAGGCACCTGTATCGAATATGGCTCTTACCAGATAGTCCCGTATAAGGACAAAACCTATATTACCAAAATTAAAACAAGCACAGCATAAGGCACAAAGTAAAACTTCAAACTACCTAACCTGTGATGACGTCAGCCTGTTTGATAGCCTCATGTTGCCCGAGATTGAAGACCCGGGGCAGCACCTGCGATGCAGAAGACTCCATCACCGTCTTCCCTTTCTCCACACACGACGCTCCCGCCTTCTTTTTGCCCTTTGGAGGGCCAGAGCGACAGTCACAAGCAAAGTGCCCCAACTTTCCACACGTGTAACAAGCTCGAGAACCATACCTAGAAGATGCCTCTGTCACAACATCTGAAGGGGCTTGTCCAGCAGATTTGGACCTCTTTCCCCATCTCTTATAGAACCCAGACTTCTCCGGACGCAGCGTCTTGAACTCTGGCTTTGCCACTGCCAAGTTCCTTATTCCCTGTGTCCTCTTCAAGTCCTTCTCTAAAGACCTAGCCGTACAGACCAACGCTTGAAATCTTTGGCTCACAGAACTCGAGAGCAAAAACCTTAGCTCATCCCGCAGTCCTTCATAGAATCTACTGGTCTTACGCTCCTCTTCGTCAAAGATAGATCCTGTGTAACGTCCCAGACGTGTAAACTCATGGAGATAGTCATCCACGCTCTTTTCTCCTTGCGTCAGCCATTGAAACTCCAACTCCATACCAATCCTTAGTGGCGTCGGCAAATGCTTTGCCAAGAACAACCGAGAGAACTCCACCATCGAGACCTCAGTTAACTGCCTGCCTGCCAAGTGATGCAGTTCGACCTCATCCCACCAAAGCCAATCCTCTCCTTCATGCAGGAAGGTGGTTAACGTTGCCTTTTGCTCCTCCTCAACCCTGAATTGTTGTCAAGATCCTTCTTATCCTTGAGAGCCAATCCTCCGCCTGAGCCGGCAAACCGGTCCCATCGAACGTTGGAGGATTGAAGCTCATGAACCGCTTCAATTGTTGATCTGCTGCTCGGAGATCAACCACAACTTCTACCAGTTCTTGCCTTAGCCCAACCTGATTTGGCACCGCTGCAGGCCTCGCCTGTCCAGCCTGCTGAGCATTCATCATAGCAAGTACCGTCTCCGTAATCATACAAAAAGTTTCAGCAGAAGGAGGAGGTGTGGGCACCTCCACTGGTGCCACACTCTCATCGGAACGTTGGGGTTCTGACTGTCCTGCATGACTTCTAGTCACCTATATGTGTAAGAAACACAACTTAGCGACTAAAGAAAATGGCAAACAAACAAAAAGGAATACGTAGATTCTGCAAACAAGTGTATTTTTAATCCTAAGTGGACATTCTTGAGTTCATTTTGTGTTATAATGACAACACTTACACATGCTCGCCACCTCTCAAAAGAATTCGCCCACGAATACGGAAGAGAAAGACCTACAAGCTGATACCAAATTGTAACATCCCTACCCGTTACATGGGATATAGTAGAAGGTCCGGCCGGGGCCACACACCATATTCCACGAATAGGCGGAGAGGTCACTTTATAATATCAAAACTACCAACGATTCCTAACACAGAGCATTCTAGCGGAAGCTTCATGGTTGAAAACTTTGAACTCAAGAATAACAACAGAAATGTCCACTACTAACAATTAGGAATGTATATAACCTAATACACAAGGTACATGGCCTTATGGACTTACAAGTTTCTCTTAATAGGAGTATGGTTTACAAACATCGGCACGCAGGCCGGCCACACAAGAACTAGAGTAAAGCAAAGTAAAGCCTTCAGGGGCAACAACGCAACCAGGGCTTCAACCCGCTATTTCCCGCTTGGGCCAGCTCCACCTACAAGAAACAATCCACCAAGCGGCGGCAAACAGGGCAACGATCAGCATTCAGCTGACCAATTATAACGACCCTGCCCCTGGCACGAGGCAGCGGAATTCCTTCCTCTAAAAGCATTTTATTAACCAGCATATGTATACTACAATCCACCACGGTTGTGCACAATCACACTAACCAATACATAACACAAACGTCGGCACGATGACTCAACGCTTCGTGCACTAAGGACACCTTATTGGTATACCGGAAAATCCAGGGTCCCACCACCGATTCAAGCTCTCTACCTTACGGTCCAAAATGAGCATTCCTAGTCTTTACGGCTCGCATGCCTAAGACTCTCGCTATGAGATCCTAACAGGGACTTATGAACCCGAGGTTAGACAACCATAACGCGGGTGCAGATCTGCTTTGCTCGTTGCTCATCATCGTCAGTCGTCACACCGGACCGACGCGGGTACAACATCTCCTTGCCCGTTCGCCACCAAGGCTTTTAGTTATAGCACAACGGCCAAACAACACACAACATGGTATGCATGACCACACGAGTTGAACACCAAGTATCAACTCTCACATTTTCCTGGACTTCCTCCAGTATTTCCTGCTGCACCAAGCCACAGGTACACACCAAGGGACTCCATACAAACAATCAATGAATAAGGAGTCTTCTCCGATTGCAAACAAAACATCACCAATCCGTAATACTCACTTCCGGATGGGCTTCACACAGAATGCCTAATCCGTACTACTCACTTCCGGTTCTAATGCAACAAAGCAAGGGATGAACCACCGATCCCACGGGAATAACTTCGCGTTCCACCTTTTGGTGGAGGATTCCTATGCAAATGCAGGAAAGAAGGACTTCACATGTTCGAGTGGGAAATCGTTACCCTTGCAGCATGTTTTGGCACCATGGAGAAAAATACACGGTTGGAAAGGACCGCAACACTCTTGCCTCTGCGAATCTGAATTCGGCACGCGATTCGGACCACCGTAGCACCACCGGCGGCCAGATTCCTCTTCTCCTACCTACTCTTGCTCTCCCCTCTCTCTTCTCCTTAGAAAGAGAAAGCCAAAGATGAAATTAGGAATAACTTCCTCATTCCTGTCCACAAATCATCAGGAGGCAAGCCAAGGCCATTGGATCGTATTTAATAAAAACAAACGGCCCAGATTAACTCTGAAAATCATTTTAGATGGCCAAACACGGCTTTGCACACGGCCGTGTGCTTTGCTTGCACACGAAATCGTCGATCCAGAGAAGGACACGGGTTGAGACACGCCCGTGTCCAAGTTGACACGCCCGTGTCGCCCAAACTGGCACGCCCGTGTCGGTGGGCGCGTTCCATAACCGCTCTTTGGAACCGACATGACCCTTAGTGGGCACGGGTCCTGACACGCCCGTGTCAGGATTGACATGGCCATGTCGACCATGACATATCCGTGTCCCGAGCCGTGTACACGCCCCTCAACACAGCCCAATTTCCAGAGAAGGACACGACATGTTGACACGCCCATGTCAAATTTGACACGCCCGTGTCGGCACCCCTGACACGCCCGTGACCTCCATCCGGGAAAATCCCAGGGCTCCAGAACCCATAAAAACACTTCCCATACCTATAGTGTTTTTGGGGCATTACAAAATGTACGCTTGATTTAAGGAAGTCCATGTGTTGGCCAGGAATGAAGAGAGATGTCAGATATTTTGTTACGCACTGTGAGGCCTGTAAAAGGGTGAAGGCGGAATGCAAGAGCCCCAGAGGATTATTACAGTCGTTTCCAATCCCTGAGTGGAAGTTCGAGGATATCTTCATGGACTTCATCCACAGTTTACCTCGCTCACGCTCTGGGAATGATTCAGATTGGGTAATCGTTGATCGCCTGACAAAGGTAGCCAGATTTATTCCTATGAATAAAGAGGCTCATGTGGACGTTTTGGTACGTCTCTTTGTGGAGCAGTTTGTACGGTACCATGGCGTGACAAAGACAATTGTTTCTTACCGGGATGATCATTTTACCTCTAAAGAATGGAAGGTCGTTTAGGCGTATTTGGGTTCACGCCTTACCTTTAGCACAACCTTTCATCCTCAGACGGACAGACAGTCTGAAAGGACCATCAGAACTTTGGAAGATCTATTGAGGTTGTGTGTGTTGGATAGAGGAGAGCTGTGGGAAAGGCTCTTACCCCTAGTAGAATTCTCATATAACAATAGTCACCAGGCTAGTATCGGGATGGCACCCCATGAAGCCCTTACAGAAGAAGGTGTAGAACCCCCTTGTCATGGGTGCAAGATGAAGACTTGAAGGTTTTGGGAATTGAGTACATTGATTATAATGATGCTGTTGTTAGACTAATACCGGACCGCATTCTTGAGGCTCAAAGTTGGTAGGCTAAATATTATAATGCAAAGCACCGGATGGTAGAATTTCAAGTGGGTGACAAAGTGTTCCTAAAGATCCGGCCGATGCATGGAGTGTCACAGGTACGTGGTGTGAAGAAGCTCAGCCCAAGGTACGTTAGGCCTTATGCAATATTGGAAAGGATTGGCCCTTTGGCCTATTGGTTGGAGTTATCGCCAGAGCTGAAGAATCTTCATGACATATTCCATGTGTCATCACTTCGGAAGGCGCTGTTGTGACCCGAGCAACATGTCCTCACCATAGATGGAGTGGTGGCAAATGATAGGACCGTTCGACTAGAGCCAATGCAGATTGTGGACACTGAAACAAGGAGCTTGCGACAGAAAAGTGTCCCGTTGGTTAAAAGTACTTTAGTCTAATCATGGGAAGGAGGAGTATATTTGGGAGCCGACAAATTTGATGCAAAAGCGCTACCCGGAGTTGTTTTCCCAAGGTAACTTTAAAAGCATTTTTTAATTTAATTTCATGTTTTACTTCCCCATAGCCTTAGCCTGATTTCGGGGATGAAATCTTTTATTTTGTTTATAGGATTTTTAACGTCCCATTTTGTGCCAGACCCCTCGCTCGCGTTTTGAGTCAAGAAAATTGACTCAGGTTCGGGGAGCGTCGAGTGAGTCGAATGGAATCAACGACTAGATCAGGAATTTACTTAGAAAGCGTTCTGATTGTTAGATGTTGAGTAAACTCGACACCACTCAATGCCATTTAACTTAGAAAATTTTGCTGGCGGGTTAGGTGTTGAGTGCACTCAACGCGGCGTTGAGTGCAGTCAACGCACTCAATGCAATTTAACTTAGAAGATGTTCTGGTGGGTTAGGCATTGAGTTCGTTGAGTGCACTCAACGCGCTCAACACAATTTAACTTAAATTATTCTGGCGTCTATAGGCATTGAGAGAGTTGAATAGACTCAATGCTTTTAGACTTGGGATTTTTCTGGAAGCTTTAGGCGTTGAGTGTGGTGGCTTGACTCAACTCTTTTGACTTAGAGAATTTTCAGCTCCCTGTTTTCTAATTCCAATACACGGTCTGAACCAGGTTTTGGGATTTGCGCCAATATGACCACATTAGACCCGGATCTTTCAACATGACTGATTTAAAGCAAGAATTGGCGATCCAGTGTCAGGCCGACACGTGGCAAAGCACTTAACCCTAATTTCTCATTATAAAAAGGGAATTGCTTAAAATCCTAGCTGTCACTTCGTTCTTGCAAAGACCTAGCTATTTCTTTGCTGAGCACGACGGAAGAGAAGGAGTGGCTGGAGTCGGATTTCCTTGGGAAGTCTTTCCTCTTCTCCTTTCCTGTGAAGAACGAACACCAACGAAAGAGAAGAAGATGCCACAAAGAAGAGTGACGAGGTCCATGGACGGAACTGCCGGAACCGAGGTGAGCTTCCTGCCCTCTCCCTTGGTGCTAGATCTGTAGTTATTTCTAGGAGAGATGTCGACTCAAAAGAGTTTTGACTCGCGAGATGAAGATTTCCTAGGAAGAGACCATTCTAGGGCTTGTGCCCTAAGGTTAGTGATGTCTTTAACCTCTCCCCTCTCCTTGAGTAGATGGTGGACTTGGTTTGTGAAGATAAAATGGTCTAGTGAGGGTGAATAAAGGTGGAGGAATTTCTGGACATGTTTTGAACATATGGCTTGATGAAGAAGATGAACATATGTCGTTCATCTTGCTTTAAGATGCGTGTAAAAATCTACTTTCTGCATGCAGCAGTCTTCGAGGCCATTTTAGGGCACGATGCGGATGGATCTGGGTTATGAGCTAAACATGAAAGTTATAGTCCACGGAAAGAACTTTCCTACGAGAGGTTATACGCCTTCACCAGATTCTTGTAGCCTCGGGAATCCCTGATCGAAGTTTCAGTACAGTAATGTTTCCTACACATATAATTCTTGGGTTTGTGTTGAATCGGCTTTGGATTTGGTAGAGAGATTTTAGTACATTAACTTTAATGATTTGGTGAATTTAGTATATCAGTAATCATGATAAAATATGGTTAATGGAATTTGTTGGATAAATCCTTAATGAACAAATGGTGTAGTGAAGTGTTCTTGAACGAGATGATTTGGTAGGAGGTTAGTGAACGAATGGGTTGATGAGTTTGGATTTTACGAATGATTTAACTATGTGAAATTATAAGCATGTGCTTGATAATAACAATGTGTTGGATTTCATTTGGAAATGAATTGCATGAAGCTAATTTATGGCCATTGTTGGTACCCTAGATTTTGATTTGAGTTTAGTCTTCTCTTTCTGTCTCTTGACCCAAGATTTATCTATGGTCAAAGGTTAGTTGATAGGATAGATTCTCTAGTTGTGAAGAATTGCCTGTCCAGATGAAAATCTGGATAAGTAATTTTTCGTTCGACTATGGTCGAACGCCGCTCGACTATCGTCTATCGACTGATCGACGATCGTCTATCAGTTGGTCGACGTTCTGTCTGCGTTGATAGTTCGACTATCTGTTGATAGGTCGACTAATCTGTTTTGTTTGATAGATCAACTATCTGTTGATAGGTCGACTATCTGCTCTTCTTTGATAGTTCGACTATCTGTTGATAGGTCCGACTATCTGCTCTTCTTTGATAGTTCGACTATCTGCTTGGATAGTTCAACTATCTGATAGTTCGACTATCTGTTGATAGGTCGACTATCTGCTTTCTGTGATAGCTCGACTATCTGTTGATAGGTCGACTATCTGCTCTGTTTTAATAGTTCGACTATCTGGTTGGATAGCTCAACTATCTGATAGGTCGACTATCTGTTCATAGGTCGACTATCTGTTTTCTGTGATAGGTCGACTATCTGTTTGATAGGTCGACTATCTGTTTTGTTTGGTAGTTCGACTATCTGTCCTGATAGATCGACTATCTGATAGCTCGACTATCTGTTCTGATAGGTCGACTATCTGCTGAGGTAGTTCGACTATCTTCTTTGATAGTTCGACTATCTGGATCGTTCGACTATCTGTCCGATAGGTCGACGATCTCTGTGCTTCGGTCGACGATCTCCGAGGGTCGTTCGACGTTTTGCTGTATGTCTTGAGTAGTTTTGTCGTCTTCTATGATGTGATTAATTTCATATTTATTTTGGCACATTTTATAAAAGATTATTTGAATAAATTGTGATAATATTTCCATGCAATATCTATTCTATTCCTTCTGCATGAGCTAATCTTTTCTGACAAAGTTGTTTGTCTTATTAGCTGAGATATGATTTCTGCTTTATCTGCCAGGCTGTCCTTTATAGCCGTTAGACTCAAAAAGTCTTCCTTGGCTGTAAAGAGTCTCTTCTGATGTGACTTTCTCTTGTATTATTTCATCAGAATTTTTTGCAGCCTCTTAGAAAGCTTTATCCTCTTATAGGATATCTGTCTGCAGTATTTTGTTTTGCTTTATGCTTTTTGCAGCCCAGCTTGTAGAGTTCAGTAGAAGACAAGATTCAAACTCAAGTAAGAGCCGTTGCTGCTGCTTGCTATATAAAGACTTCTTTGAAGAAAGAAATAAGCTAGCTCTCATATACCAAAAAGCTATCAGCAGCATTCAAGCTTAAGAACTTACAGTTTTCAACTGCTCTCAGCTCATTCACATCTAACTGAGAAGAAGTTTTAGTTCTTCACTCTTCTTCAACCAGAGTTCTCCTACCTCCAGGAAGATTTACACTCAGAGCCTTTTGAAGAAGAAGAAGAAGAAGATAGCTGCCTAAAGAAGAAATTCTATTTCATATTATTTATCTTCTTGTAGCTTTTTCCTTCAGT
Source organism: Platanthera zijinensis (assembly GCA_039513925.1). NCBI lineage: Eukaryota > Viridiplantae > Streptophyta > Magnoliopsida > Asparagales > Orchidaceae > Platanthera > Platanthera zijinensis. The sequence continues at coordinate 166,958,559 of CM077086.1, forward strand.
ATTTTCTGAAGTGTTTCTGCACTGAAGCAAGACTTCACCTGGACGTTCTTTTAGCCAGGGGGAGCCTTGATTCTTTTAGAGCTTTCTAGCTCAGTGCAAGTTATTGTGCTTCTCTAATCTATTGTAAAATAGAGAAGACACCTTAACCTCCTTTCCCCCTCCTGTACAGGGTTATTACTCCCTTCAAAAGTATCCCTTGGTGGCAGGGCACCTGATCAAAAACCTGTGTTGGTTTTTAGACACCTGATCAAAAGTCTAAAGGGTTTCTGGATCTACCTGAAGCAGATCTTGTTGGTGGCAGGGCACCTGATCAAAAACTGAGTGGATTCCTACCTTGTTGGTAGAAGAGTGGACGTACCCAAGTTGTTTGGGGAACCACTATAAATTCCTTGTGTCGTCTGGATTGCTTTAATTAATTACTTGCATTGTGGCTGTGATTAGATTTTAACTAGGTTTGCTAGTTGCTGTTTAGGATTACAAGCCTTAACTGTAATTACAGTTGGCTGCCTTTTGTGCACATCACTTGTGTTAGGCTTTAAGGTTTAATCTCAAATATCTATAACCTTCATTCCGCAAATCAACTCCAAGGGAGTTGAGTAGATAGTCAACTTTGCTAGTGCAATTTTTGATTACTCTATTCACCCCCCCCCCTCTAGAGTAGTATCTATCCCCTTTTCTTTCAATTGGTATCAGAGGGAGGTTAACTGACTGAATAGGCTAACACCTAAGTCACAAGATCCTGATAGATACCAAAGTTTATAGATATTCACTTTCACTATCATGGCCCAGTTCAAGGATTACTCTAGCACCAGACCTCCAGCATGCAACTTAGCCAAGTTCAGCATCTGGAAGGCAAGGATTAAATTATATATGAACTCTATTGATGAGAGTATTTTTGCTTCTATTTTGACAGGACCACCAAGAGCACCTGCTGCAGCTACTACCTCATCATCAACTGATATGAGTGCAGTGCCTCCTCCAGACTACAATGATGAATACAAAAAGGCAAAGATAGTAGATGCTAAGGCAATGAACATTCTGGCTCAGACAATGTCTGATGAAGTATTCCAGAAGGTTGCTGACTGCTCCTCAGCAAAAGCAATGTGGGATACACTGAACCAGATTATAGCTGGTTCAGCTGATGAGAGGAAGGACAGAAGGTCCAACCTTATCTCACAGTATGAGAATTTCAAGAAAACTGATGTTGAATCAGTTGAAGCTATGTACACAAGGCTCAGCTCAATCATCAATGAGCTGAGGACTCTTGACAAGGATATTTCATTGACAGAGGTCAATGATAAGATTCTTATGTGCTTCCCTAGCACATGGGATCTGAGGATCTGGCCTATCAAGGAGGCCAGAAGCACAACAGAAATCTCAACAGAAGCCCTTCTCGGCAAGCTCAAGTCTTTTGAGCAAGTGCTGAAGTCCAGGGAAGCTGAAGCTGAAGCAAAGACCCCAACTCCTACAAGAAAAGAGCAAACCCTTGCTCTCAAAGCTGCTGACACTTCTGAAGGCAGCCAGTCCAATGAGGAACTGATGGCATTATTTGCCAAAAGATTTCTCAAGATGGGAAGGAAAGACTTCAGAAAGAAGTCTTCAAAATATGAAGAAAAACCAAGGTATGATCGCACTCCTACTAAAGAAATAATCTGTTATGGTTGCAGGAAGCCTGGACATATTCTTCCAGATTGTCCAGAGGAAAAGAATAAAGATAAAAGGAAAGACAAGGATCAGCACAGGAAGCATTCCAAGCCATCCTCCTACAAGAACAAAAAGAAGTAGAGAGGCTTTGTTGCTGAAACCTAGAGTGATTCTGATGAGGAATCTTCCTCCTCAAGCTCCAGTGAGGATGAAGAAGAAAAGAAGGCAAAGGAAGTTTGCCTGATGGCAATTGATGCCTGCAGCAATCTCTAAGCTGTAGAGAGTTCAGATTTTGATGAAGAAATGCCAACTGAAGATGAGGTATTGTCATCTTATGATTTTACATTTGATGAATTTAAATCAGATTTTAAATCTTTATGTTTAAATTTAATTAGCTCTGAAAAGGAAATAAAAGAGCTTAGAATTAAACTAGCTGAATCTGAATTAATTTCTAATGAAAACATTAGGTTAACAGCAGAACTCACTACTTCTAGTGAAGAAATAAAATTCCTTAAGAATGAATTAGCTAAGTCCAAAAGGTTAGAAGAGTCTCTGAATGGTAGAAGCCTTAAGTTGCTTGAAATAATCAGCATGTCTAACACTAGGTCAGGCAATAACAAATTAGGCTTAGGAGCATGTTCTAGTGAACCCCCAATCATTCTTAAAAACCAACTTTCAACTCCAGTGAATTTTATTTCATCTAGTGGAATAAAGAACACTGAGCAAGTTAATCAAGTTAATAGAGCTTTAAATAAAGCTAAAAGAGAGAAAAGAAAACAAAAATTTAAGGAATTACAAAGAGCGTCGAACGCTGCTCGACGATCGCAGGCCCAGTGGTCGAACGGAGATCGACGATCTGGGTACCAATCGTCGAACGCCGATCGACGTTTTCAATATGAATTTCAAAACTCCAACCAGAACTTTAGAAACCAGAATGAAAATAGAAACCCTAGGTTCATTGACCCATCATCTGCATGGAGAATCCCACCTAGGAGATCTTACCCGTTAGGTTATCACCCTCAGCCTGCTTATTCATTTATTTCCAATTTTTCTTATGTGAAAAACAAGGGACCCAAGGTTACCTGGGTCCACAATGTTTAATTGATTTATTTGCAGGTGAAGACCTATCCTATCACTCAAAATAAGTGGTATTTGGATAGTGGTTGCTCCAAGCATATGACATGAAATAAAGAACATCTGTCAAGGTTCAAGGCAAAGCTTGGCCCAAAGGTAATCTTTGGAGATTCAAGCTGTGGTCAAACTGAAGGCTATGGCAGGATGACAATTGGAGCTGTAACATTCAAGAGAGTTGCTTATGTAACTGGACTGAAGCATAATCTAATTTCAGTAAGTCAGTTATGTGATGCTGGATACCAGGTATCTTTTTCTAACTCCCTTTGTAATATTACTTTAAATAATAATGTTGTGTTGGTAGGTATTAGACAAGGTAACATTTATTTAGTAGATTTTAACTCAACTCACTCGGAAATCTGCTTATTTAATGAAGTAACCAATAACAATACTTTATGGCATAAAAGGCTTAGCCATGTTAACCTCAAGAATATATCTAGGTTATCTAAACACAACCTTGTTAGAGGTTTACCTTCTTGCCCCTACAAGAAGGAGAGCCTATGCAAGGCTTGTCAGTTAGGCAAGCAAACCAAGAATTCATTTAAATCAGTAATTAAAAGTGATTCTCCTAGAATCCTGTATTTATTACATTTGGACCTATTTAGCCCAATAAATGTACAGAGTTTAGGAGGGAAGTATTACACCCTAGTTATTGTAGATGACTTCTCTAGGTTCACTTGGGTGTTCTTTTTGAGAACTAAGGCTGATAACTTCAATGCCCTTACAGATTTTCTATTATGTGTGCAGACTGAGTACTCTACTCATGTGGCCTTGATCAGAAGTGAACATGGTACTGAGTTTGACTCTCTTCTCATGCAAGAATTCTGTGAGAGAGAAGGTATCAAACATAGCTTCTCAGCTCCTAGAACTCCCCAACAAAATGGGGTAGTTGAAAGGAAGAACAGAACCCTAATTGAAGCTGCTAGCACATTGTTGGCAGATGCTAATATGCCTCTTTCCTATTGGGCAGAAGCTGTTAGCACAGCCAACTATGTCTTGAATAGAAGTCTGATACACAAGCTTAAGTGTAAAACTCCTTATGAGTTGCTTAAAGGAAAGAAACCTAAAATAAATTATTTTAGAGTATTTGGTTGTGTAATTTATATTCATAATAATAATAAAGAATACCTTAGAAAATTTGAAGCAAAAGCTTCAATGGGAATTTTTCTTGGATATTCCCAAGTAAGCAAAGCTTATAGGGTATTTAATAAATCATCTTCTAAAATTGAAGAGTCTGTTCATGTGTCCTTTGATGAATCCCAAATGTTTTACAAGGAGAAGGAAACTTCCCCTTCCTCAAGTTCATTGCAGGTACCAGAATCTACCAGAGATGTCACTCAAGAGAGTCTCCATCTTTCAACTCTTCATATCACTGAATCAGACAGTGATGAAGACATTGCAGAAGTTGTTGTTGTACCACCAATAGTAGATCAAATTCCTCCTGAAGAATTAATCCCAACTATTGTTGAAGATCACATCCCACCTGCTGATGTTGCCATACTTAGAGATCACCCTACATCTCAAGTGATTGGAGACATATCAGCTGGTGTTCAAACAAGACATCAGTTAAGACAGGATGTGATGCATGCTTATTTCCTTTCACAGATTGAGCCCCTCACCATTAAAAATGCTGAGCTAGATCCCCACTGGATCATTGCTATGCAGGAGGAACTCAATCAGTTTGAGAGATGTAAAGTATGGACTTTGGTTCCAAGACCTAAAGGCCAACTGATCATATGCATCAAGTGGGTGTATAGAAACAAGTTGGATGCAAATGGAATCATTGTAAGGAACAAAGCTAGGCTTGTAGCTCAGGGCTACAAACAGGAGGAAGGTATAGATTATGACCAAACCTTTGCTCCTGTTGCAAGGCTAGAGGCAATAAGGATCTTCTTAGCCTATGCAGCCTATATGAAGTTTAAAGTTTTTCAGATGGATGTCAAGAGTGCCTTTCTAAATGGTGAGCTAAATGAAGAGGTATTTGTTGAACAACCACCTGGGTTTGTTTCTTCAACTCAGCCCTCACATGTATTCAAGTTGCAAAAAGCTCTTTATGGACTCAAACAAGCACCAAGAGCCTGGTATGAGACTCTAGCCAGTTTCCTGTTAGAGCACAACTTTGTTAGGGGAGTAGTTGATAGAACCCTTTTCGTCAAGCACCACAAGGACACAATCCTGTTAGTTCAAGTGTATGTGAATGACATTATTTTTGGTTCCACTGATCCCAAACTATGCAAAAAGTTCTCCAACTTGATGCACTCTAAGTTTGAGATGAGTAGTATGGGTGAGCTGTCTTACTTTCTTGGTCTCCAAGTAAAGCAAGATGCTGATGGCATCTTCATCTCCCAATCCAAATATGCCAAGGAATTGGTAAAGAAGTTTGGGATGGCTGATGCTTCAGCAATGCATACACCTATGGCTACTAATGTAGTTATTGATTCTGATGATCAGGGAAAGTCTGTTGATCAAAAGAATTATAGGGCCATTGTTGGTTCCCTATTGTATTTAACTGCAAGTAGGCCAAACATAATGTTTGCTACATGCCTTTATGCTAGATTCCAGGTCAACTCCAAGGAATCTCATCTGATTCTTCTCAAGAGAATCTTGAGATACCTGAAGGGATGTCCAAATCTAGGACTTTGGTACCCAACTGAGTCAGAATTTGAATTAATTGGATATTCTGATTCTGATTATGCTGGTTGTCGAGTTGACAGGAAAAGTACCTCAGGAACTTGTCAGTTCCTGGGAGAGAGATTGGTCTCTTGGTTCTTGTAAGAAGCAGACCTCTGTCTCAACTTCAACTGCAGAAGATGAATATATAGCAGCTGCTAGTTGTTGTTCACAGATCCTGTGGATACAAAACCAACTTTTGGATTATGGGTACTCACACAAGAACACTAAAATCATGTGTGATAGTACCAGTGCTATCTCTATTGCACAAAATCCAGTGCACCACTCTAGAACAAAACACATTGAGATCCGGCACCGATTCCTGAGAGATTGTGTGGAAAAGAACAAGATCAGCCTTGAGTTCATATCCACAGACCTTCAGAGAGGTGATATATTCACCAAGCCCTTAGATGAACAGAAGCATCTGTTCTTTTTAGTTCAACTAGGCATGATTAATGGAAGAGACTAAGTGTGACGTCTGCCTTGTTGAAACTTGTTCGAAGATAGTCGAACGACGTTCGAAGATAGTCGATCGGATCAAGCCTATCGTCGACCTATGGTTGATGATAGCTTATCTGCTTGAAGATCGTCGACCGGCGTTCGAAGATAGTCGAACAGGTCGAGCTTATCGTCGATCTATGGTTGACGACAGCTTGCTGTTTGTGAAGACAAAAATAGTCGAACGATTGATCGACTACTCTGCTTCAGGACCGATCGTCGAACGACCGTTCGACCATCGTCTCCAGTATCTTTTAAATAGATCGACGATCGTTGTTTTAATATAAAGCCGATGGTCGACCTAGGTTAAGAGATAGTTGCTTTTATCGTCGACGGAGAGCGTCTTTTCGCATTCCGTCTTCCCGCTTGCTCTTTGTCTTGCGATTTCTGCCGCTTCGTCCTCGCCGTCTCTCCCTCATCTTCTCCAGCTCTCTTGATGGCGATTTCTCCAGCGCTCCTGGCAGTAGTAAAGTTTGATGCAGGATTCAATATAGATTTTGATTCCTTCAGCTGCTGCGAATCCGGAATAGTGGAAATTCTTAATCTGTGCAAAGATCAAGGGTTAGAGAAGCTCATGTCCTCCAGAATAAAGATAAAAACTCAAGAGATCAAAGAGTGGGCATTCACTTCATCTTCAACTGATGATTCGATGACCAGAACTATCGGCGGAGAAGAGTTAACATTAACTCCCGCTATTTTAACAGAAATATTTGGATTGATAAATGGAGAAGAAGAGTACGAGCAAGATGCCCCTGAGTTTTGGAGGATGCTGATAGAGCTGGGACATGCCGAAGGCACTCCCTCTAAGCTGCTGAAAGTAAATTTTCCATTTAAGATTAAGTTTCTTGCTGAAATAGTCAGGAAAAGTGCTACTGGGAAAGCACTCTGCCCACGATAATATTACAAGGCAACAGTTTGCACTGATGTGTGAAATTGTGAATAAGAAACAGATCAATTGGGCAGGAGTTCTATTTGATTTGATCAAGAAAAAGAATGGCAAGAAAGAAGTTACCCTGGGTAGGGTAGTTGGGATTTTTCTGAAGGAAAGATATCCCCATCTGTTAGTTTCAGCTGCTACCTCCATAAACGCCAGCAAGAAGATGGATCCATCCCTGTTCGCCAAATGGAAAAGGACCTTCCTAAAGCCCGCTCCCGCAGGGGTTGCTCCAGTTACATCTGAGAGCACCAGGACTGCCGCAGTCACTCCTCCCCTACAAGCTGCTGGCTCAGCAAAACTCTCCCTTCCATCTTCTTCATCTGCTTTGCCATCTACTTCAGTTGAAGTTCCATCAACTTCAATTGAAGTACGACCTTCTGCTTCTCCTCCTGCATCTCCTCTCCCGTCTCATCTTGCTGGGATTTCTCAACCCAGTTTTGATTTGTTGGTTTCTGAGATTTCTACTCCTCCTCAGTCTCCAATCCCTTCTTCTGATCACATTGATCACCCTGCATCCACTCATCCATCTCCAGTTCCATCTCCAGTTCATTCTCCAGCTCATCATGAATACATCATCCCTGCTGATCATCCATCCTCTGAAATTCCTTCTTCATCATCATCCTTTGAAATAACTCCAGCATTTATCTCTAGCATTGTGGAGTTAATTACCCCCTCAATCAAAATCATGATTGAAGAGGCGATTGCTCCCCTTGCTTCTTCTATCTCCTCTTTGACTGCTGCCATCCGGGCACTCTCAAAGTCTGCTGAGCCCTCTTCCTCTAGGGGCCTGGTTTCAGTTTCTACTGAAATCAGGCAGGGGGAGATGCTTAATGAAGATGTCTCTAAGCAGCCTTTGGCCTCCCCTCCAGCAGATCATCCTGCAGTGGCAGAGAAAGTAATAGAAGATTCAGCTCCTCCTTCTCTATCTGAAAAAGAAATTTCTGATGCTTTATTGAAATCTGAATTTATTGTCAAAGCTTGCTTAGAAGAATGTTCTACTCCCTTGGTCGCCCTGTACCTAGAAGGAATTATCACTTCCTTTCTAGATGAATTATGGGAGTTAGGACACGCAGTGGTCGATTCTGAAGGTATTCCCTTTACTTACTTTTTAGACTTGTTAACTTATATGCTTGTATGGGAATATCTGGAAGGGATGATTAGATGTCATTTAGAAAAATTTTATTCATAATACTACAGATAAAATGGAAGAAGCTTTAGATGCTCAAGAGCCTGTTATCCAACCAGCTTCAGAAGTTTAATTTGAACCAGAACAAGTTGCTCAGCCAGAAGTGCAAGCAGAACTGGTCACCATGACAGTTTCTGATCTTCAAGAAAAAGCTGCAGATACCCAAATTGAAAAGTCTACTGTGTGGGATGATTCCCCGGGTTTGGATTTAGATGCTCTCCTGGCACAGGATGCCATGGAAGAAGAATTAGAAAGAGCTGCTCTAAAGGAAAAGGAAAGAGCTTTGAAAGATGTAATTGATCCATATGATCTGCCCATCTCTTCTAATTCTGAAGATGAAATTGATTCTGATGAGTCTGCTGAGTCAAAAAGAAAAAGGATTGCTAAAAAGAAAAGGAAAGCTGTAGCTCCTCCTCCTAATCCAGATAATGATACTCCGTACTATATTCTGAAAGGAATTGATCCTAAGTCAAAAGAGTTTCAACATTGGATGTTATTTTCTAAGAACCAGCAAAAGCAAAGGAAGAAGTCAAAGAGGTATGACTCTCCTGTCACAAGATGGAATCCTAGAGGTCCTCCTCCTCCACCTCCAAGTGCAGGAGCCTCAGGAAACTTATCTTCAAAACCTGCTGCTCAGTCTGAAAGATTAAATCCATCTCAGTCAGCTCAAAGGAGAAGTTCACAAGGATACCAAGGTAAAAGTCAAACTGGCTATCAAAGACCTGATGCTGTTAAAGAACAAGTAAAGGAGGTAGTGTATCAAAGACCAACATTTTCTCCTCCTCATTCTAAAGAAACCAAAAGCTCAACCTCTCCTAAGCCAGTTCATTCTGTGAAGGATGTTCCAAAAGGTAAGTGTTTTATTTTATCTGAAAAAAAATTCTAGCAAGACATTTGCTAAGTCTGCTCCTCCTTATTATCTAGTTACTCAGGATAAAGAACCAGTTGATACTTCTTCTGAGAATGTTTATGAAAGCCTAGAGCTTGATCCTAATTTTAGGATGGCTCGTTTTCTTGAACTTGTTGGAGCTGCTCAAATTAGGAAAGCAAAAGCAGAAGGAAAAGACACTGCAGGATTGACCACAATGTCAAAATTCAGAATGAAGGAGCTCGATAAGTTCCAGGTTAGACCTGAGATATTTGATCCTTCAAAGTACATGGAAAAGCATCCTGAGCCAGTTGTCCCAAGAACAACAGAATTGAAAATCATTGGAGAACAAGACCTGAAGTTGTCCAAAAAAGAAGCTCTAGATCCTACTAGAAAGATTACTTTTGTTTCTAGCTCTTCTGATCCTAAACCTAACTTTGAAGCATCTTAATATTTCATTGATTGATAGTTAATTGTTTATCTGTTTGATTGATGTTACCTGCTTAGTTATTTCTTTTCATGTTTTTTATTTACTTTCAGTAATTAGTTTTGTATGTTTTAGTTGTTGAGAGACTTAACTCAAATAGGGGGAGATTGTTGGTACCCTAGATTTTGATTTGAGTTTAGTCTTCTCTTTCTGTCTCTTGACCCAAGATTTATCTATGGTCAAAGGTTAGTTGATAGGATAGATTCTCTAGTTGTGTAGAATTGCCTGTCCAGATGAAAATCTGGCTAAGTAATTTTTCGTTCGACTATGGTCGAACGCCGCTCGACTATCGTCTATCGGCTGATCGACGATCGTCTATCAGTTGGTCGACGTTCTGTCTGCGTTGATAGTTCGACTATTTGTTGATAGGTCGACTATCTGTTTTGTTTGATAGATCGACTATCTGTTGATAGGTCGACTATCTGCTCTTCTTTGATAGTTTGACTATCTGTTGATAGGTCAACTATCTGCTCTTCTTTGATAGTTTGACTATCTGCTTGGATAGTTCAACTATCTGATAGTTCGACTATCTATTGATAGGTCGACTATCTGCTTTCTGTGATAGCTCGACTATCTATTGATAGGTCGACTATCTGCTCTGTTTTGATAGTTCGACTATCTGGTTGGATAGCTCAACTATCTGATAGGTCGACTATCTGTTGATAGGTCGACTATCTGTTGATAGGTCGACTATCTGTTTTCTGTGATAGGTCGACTATCTGTTTGATAGGTCGACTATCTGTTTTGTTTGGTAGTTCGACTATCTGTCCTGATAGATCGACTATCTGATAGCTCGACTATCTGTTCTGATAGGTCGACTATCTGCTGAGGTAGTTCGACTATCTTTTTTGATAGTTCGACTATCTGGATCGTTCGACTATCTGTCCGATAGGTCGACGATCTCTGTGCTTCGGTCGACGATCTCCGAGGGTCGTTCGACGTTTTGCTGTATGTCTTGAGTAGTTTTGTCGTCTTCTATGATGTGATTAATTTCATATTTATTTTGGCACATTTTATAAAAGATTATTTGAATAAATTGTGATAATATTTCCATGCAATATCTATTCTATTCCTTATGCATGAGCTAATCTTTTCTGACAAAGTTGTTTGTCTTATTAGCTGAGATATGATTTCTACTTTATCTGCCAGGCTGTCCTTTATAGCCGTTAGACTCAAAAAGTCTTCCTTGGCTGTAAAGAGTCTCTTCTGATGTGACTTTCTCTTGTATTATTTCATCAGAATTATTTGCAGCTTCTTAGAAAGCTTTATCCTCTTATAGGATATCTGTCTGCAGTATTTTGTTTTGCTTTATGCTTTTTGCAGCCCAACTTGCAGAGTTCAGTAGAAGACAAGATTCAAACTCAAGTAAGAGCCGTTGCTGCTGCTGCTATATGAAGACTTCTTTGAAGAAAGAAATAAGCTAGCTCTCATATACCAAAAAGCTATCAGCAGCATTCAAGCTTAAGAACTTACAGTTTTCAACTGCTCTCAGCTCATTCACATCTAACTGAGAAGAAGTTTTAGTTCTTCACTCTTCTTCAACCTGAGTTCTCCTACCTCCAGGAAGATTTACACTCAGAGCCTTTTGAAGAAGAAGAAGAAGAAGATAGCTGCCTAAAGAAGAAATTCTATTTCATATTATTTATCTTCTTGTAGCTTTTTCCTTCAGTATTTTCTGAAGTGTTTCTGCACTGAAGCAAGACTTCACCTGGATGTTCTTTTAGCCAGGGGGAGCCTTGATTCTTTTAGAGCTTTCTAGCTCAGTGCAAGTTATTGTGCTTCTCTAATCTATTGTAAAATAGAGAAGACACCTTAACCTCCTTTCCCCCTCCTGTACAGGGTTATTACTCCCTTCAAAAGTATCCCTTGGTGGCAGGGCACCTGATCAAAAACCTGTGTTGGTTTTTAGACACCTGATCAAAAGTCTAAAGGGTTTTTGGATCTACTTGAAGCAGATCTTGTTGGTGGCAGGGCACCTGATCAAAAACCTGAGTGGATTCCTACCTTGTTGGTAGAAGAGTGGACGTACCCAAGTTGTTTGGGGAACCACTATAAATTCCTTGTGTCGTCTGGATTGCTTTAATTAATTACTTGCATTGTGGCTGTGATTAGATTTTAACTAGGTTTGTTAGTTGCTGTTTAGGATTACAAGACTTAACTGTAATTACAGTTGGCTGCCTTTTGTGCATATCACTTGTGTTAGGCTTTAAGGTTTAATCTCAAATATCTATAACCTTCATTCCGCAAATCAACTCCAAGGGAGTTGAGTAGATAGTCAACTTTGCTAGTGCAATTTTTGATTACTCTATTCACCCCCCTCTAGAGTAGTATCTATCCCCTTTTCTTTCAGCCATGTTAGATGTTGTTTAACAAATGTGTTTAGTAGTCCACTGCTTAGAGTTGTGTCTCCCTACGGGTAGCAGTGTGGGGTTGGTATGTCGTATGAGGTGGCTTGCCACATGTGTAAGTAATGAAACCTTGTGTGGTATGGAAATGTGGAAGGGTTGGAAGTCCGTGTATGTTTCCTGCACAAGAATGATGTTATGAAAAGGGACTCGGTGTGAAGTCCTTATATATGAAATTGCATGCGGTGTGAGTTGACACACGGTGTCATAATCCTGGGTTAAGGATAGTGTGGTAGATCTACGAGTTCGCCAGTAATCACACAGATGGGAGTTGGTAGATACACTTGGACGGTTGGGCCTTGTTCCTCAGTTCTTTTTCCCGGGGCACCCTCCATGCAAGTGGACGGTTGGCCTTGGTCCTTTGGTGATATGTTCACACAGGAAACTTCCGTTCCATGATGATAGACCAGTTTTGGTTGTGTTCTTATTGCATATCTACCCAAGACCCCTCTGAGCCGTAGTACGCATGTGAGCTCCACTGTTATGTTTTAGTATTGAGGCGTACGGAGGCCTAGGCCAAGTAGTGTGGATGTTAGCCTAGTAGTGTAGAAGCCCGCTCTACTGTAACCGTCTGGCCATGATGTATGACGCCTGAGAGGTTAGCTACATGCTCAAAAAGTGCGAACTACAAGTCTGTGTTGACATAGCAATTGCATGTGCATGGTCATGGGTGATTAATTGCATTGCATTCATATTATTACATACATTACATACACATGATCCTCATCGTATAAGTTTGTATGGGCACTCTTATACGATGATTTACTTTATTGTTGAGCCAATCCTTAACTTATATGTCTGTATGGGAATTAATATAAGTTAAGTTACTTACTATTTTAGATTTATACCTATATACTACTGTTGATGGTAGAACTGCTAGAGTAGATTGTTTACTCATTTGTTATATTTACTTTGATATTCACTATATTGACAAGCTCTATACCACCTGCTTTTTGTACTACTGATCATTTATATATATTGTACTCTTGTTCCTTTCTCCGCCCAGTGCCGAGGAGTCGACGGGGGAGTGGATGTGATAGCCACTTAGTATTTATGACTAACGGTTGCTACGTATTCCTTTTAGGAGGAAAACCTGCAGATAGAGAAGCAGGTTATGCAGCAGGGCAGCCAGGCTAGGATGACAGGGCCTGATATCACGGTACCATCGCTGCCATCCGTTGTTGATGCGAGTCTTTGAGAGATTTCAATTATAGCCTTCATGCAAGTTTTATACGTACTCTGATATTATAGAATCTTGTTGATGCTTCTTTTATTTGATGTATTTTTTTTTGGACTATTTTACTTATGTGTGGATTGAATTCTATTTTTATATGCTTAGTTGGGTTGGCAATGATTGATATTAGATATAACTGGAATGATAGGTGTCTTGTAGTATAGGCTAGCCCGTGTGCTAATGCTGTCGCAAGACGGCTGTTCTGGGCATAAGACTCACCTCATGCCGTGGTTTGTGTTCTGGGAGGGGGGTCTTACATTTCTGGTTTATGGGTTCTACAAGTTAAAATGCTTCCGTTAGAATGCGCTTTGTGTTAGGATGCATATACGATAACATGGTTTGAATGAGTAACTCCGCCGACTGTCCATGGAATATTGTGTGGGGCCCCGACCGGACCCTTTGTTATATTTCATATGACGGATGGAGGTGTTAAAATTTGGTATCAGCTTCTGGTGTCGGTCTTTCTTATTCAAATTCTTGGTCGAATTCTTTTAAGGGGTGGTGAGCACGTATATGTGCATTATCGTTATAATATTGCGTTTGGCAATATTGTGCGTTGCTTAATTTTGTGTTTCACTATTATAGGTAACTAGAAGCGATGCGGGGCAGCAGGAACCCCAACGCTCGGCTGAGAGTAATGCACCAACTAAGGTGCTAACACCTCGTCCTTCTGCGGAAACTATAAAGTTGGTTGCTGAAGCTGTGTTCATATTAATCAATGCGCAACTAAGAGGGGGCATACAACCTCCTACCCCTGCGGTGGTCCAGGAACCAGTTGGAGTAGTTGAACATGTGGCGGTAAGACAAGTGGCCGTTGAGCCAGTGACCGCAAGGCGAGTGACGGAAAAGGAATTGAAACACATAGTGAGTTTCAATCCTCTCGTGTTTATGGGTAATAGAACCCCTACTCAAGCCCAAGATTGGCTCTCAAGAATAAAGAGAATCCTGATTGCAACTGAAATGGAAGAGTGACAGAAAGTTACTGTAGCTACCTTCTTGTTAGATGGTGAGGCAAGGCTATGGTGGGATGAGTTAGAGCTACACCAGTTTGCTGGTCGGCCGTTGATTCAGATCTCTATAGAGGAATTCTCGAGGTGTTTCCTGGCAAGATATTTTCCATTTGCGTAGAGAATTGCAATGGAAAACCAATTTTAAAGGCTAACTCATGGCGAGAGTTTTGTGGATGACAACTTGCATGAGTTTACGAGATTGGGAAGGTATGCAGGATTTATGTTTGCAGATGAGGAACGGAAAACAAATCGGTACACGCTATGGTCACTATGAGTTCAATGTACGCCGTTTGGGCTAACAAACGTGCCATATGTATTCATTGACTTGATGCATCAGACTTTTCGGGAGTACTTAGATAAGTTTTTTATCGCTTTTATTGACGACATACTGGTATACTCTCAGTCAGAAAAAGATCAAACAAATCACTTGAGGATGGTTTTGCACACCCTGAGAAGAAATAAACTCTATGCCAGGTTCTCAAAGTGTGAGTTTTGGTTGTCGTCAGTGGCTTTTCTTTGCCATGTGGTTAGTGGAGAGGGTATTGTGGTGGATCCGGTAAAGATTATTGTGATACGAGAGTGGCCTGAGTTGTCTACTGTAGTGTAAGTCAGGAGCTTCCTTGGACTTGTTGGCTACTATATGCGCTTCATCGAGAACTTTTCACGGATAGCCATACCTGTCACCACACTGATGAGGAAAGATCAGAAGTTCATTTTGACGCCTGAATGCGCACGAGCTTTTAAGGAGTTAAAGAGTCATTTGACCATGACACCTATCTTGAGTTCACCATGTGGTACAGACGGCTATGAGATATACAATGATGCTTCAGGGAGCGGCTTAGTCTATGTTCTTCTGTAATTTGGAAACGTTATAGCTTATGGCTCATGCCAGTTGAAAGTGCACGAGCAAAATTATCCAGTACATGACTTGGAGTTGGTGGCTATATTTTTTGCGATTAAGCTACTTGTATGGTGTAAAAGTTGATGTATTCACGGAACATAAAAGCCATAAGTATTTAATAGATCAGAAGGTTCTGAACATGCGACAACGGAGATGGATGGAGTTCCTCGGGGACTACACTTTCCAGATACATTACACTCCCAGGAAGGGAAATGTGGTCGCAGATGCCTTGAGTCGTAAGACTCCAGTACGGGCAGGTTGGCTACAGATGCATGCTGAGCATTCGATCCAGGAGTTGGAGGCTTTAAATATTTATTGTGTTGATAAGAATACCACTGCAAATGCGCGCTTGATCTGGATGGAGGTGGAATATGATCTCGTAGACAGGATTCGACAAGCAATAAAATTTGATGAGAGTATGAAACGTTATGCAGCAGATGGGTCAGATTACCAATTCTCCTTGGATGATGGTTTTTTGAGAAAGGACGGTCGTTTATGCGTCTCAAATATGGGTAAACTATAGGAGGAGTTGATGTATAAAACACACTTGACAAAATACTCAATCCACTCAGGGAGCACAAAAATGTACAAGGACATGAAAAAGATGTTTTGGGGACTGGGTTTTAAGAAGGACATAGCTCTTTACGTGGCAAAGTGCTAAACTTGTGCCTTAGTAAATGCTAAATGTCAGAAGCTTGGAGGTTTCCGAAAGTCATTACCAATTCCAGTGTGGAAGTTCGATGATATCTCTATGGATTTCGTGCATGGGTTACCAAGATCGCAGAGCGGGAATGATGCCGTATGGGTGATCGTTGACAGATTGACAAAGGTATCACACTTCATACCGAACAAAAAGGATGATTCAGTTGAAAAATTGGCTAAGTTGTATGTTGACGACATAGTAAGGCTGCATGGTGTGCCCCATAGCATCTTCAGTGACAGAGATATGCGCTTTACTTCTAATGATTGAAGGCTAATACACTAGTTGTTGGGTACTAAAATGAAGTTTAGTACGACCTTTCATCCGCAGACGGATGGGCAGACCGAGAGGACCGACATGACAATGGAGGATATGCTTCGTATGTGCACCTTGGATTTTGGGAAGAGGTGGGAGGAACATCTCTATATAATCGAGTTCGCCTATTAAAATAGCTATCAAGCTAGCATTCAGATGGCGCCCTTCGAAGCTTTATACAGTAGGAAGTGTCATACTCCTTTATCTTGGGCGGAAATAGACGAATCAAAGATGTTTGCGTAATGAGGTCGAAGATGCCAATTCTACTATACACACTATTTTAGAGCGATTATTGATGGCTCAAGATAGGCAAGCAAAGTACTACAATACAAAGCACCAAAACGTGGAGTTTGCAGTGGATGATTAGGTATATTTGAAGATAAAGCCATTCAAAGGTGTATCCAGGATTCGACGCTTGAAAAAGTTGATTCTGAGGTATCTTGGTTTGTTTGGACTGGTTGAGCGGATTGGAGAAGCTGCATATCGATTAGCTCTTTCTGCGGAGCTAAGTGGTTTGCACAATGTGTTTGACATATCAGTGTTGTGGAAAGCTTTGAAAGAGTCTATGCAAGTGATCGCTGATGATCTGATACTGGTCTATAGTGGGGTAATGACTAAGGTTAGACCCATTTGTATCGAGGATACGGAGGTCAGTAAACTACGAAACAAAGAAATTGGGATGGTCAAAGTCCATTGGGACAGCTGTGGCCATGAAGAACTGACATGGGAGCATGAGCAAACCATGTGAGAGGAATTTCCAGAGTTGTTTTTGTAAATTAATGTTGTAAGCTGATGTACTGATTTCCTTTCAATGAATAAAATTTCGGGACGAAATTTCTTAAAGGAGGGGAGAATTGTAATGCCCCAAAAATCCTGAAAAAAGAAGGATTGGAAGTTAATGCGTAGAGGTAGTGTTAACACCAATATTAACTATTGAATTAAATCATCTGGAGTATCGGGTATCTACCGTGTGGCGGTAGTGAGCTATCGCATGGCGATAACACTCGACATGATGAAGCGTTGAGTGACTACCACGCGACGGTAGTGATCTATCGCATGGCGATAGCACTCGACGCACTCAACACTTTTGACGAAGCGTTGAGTGACTACCGCGCGGGGTAGTGAGCTAATGCGCATTGATAGCTGATTAAATTGACTTATGCCTCGGGAAGGTACCACTTGTCTGTAGTAAGTTAACAGGTGGCGGTAGCCTGCCACGTGGCAGTAAGGTGAGGCTATTTTGGGCAACAGAGCGATGCCCATTGGGCCAAGCGGCGACCGCCTTAGATAGCGCGCGATGATAGCAGATATCGCGTGGTGGTAGCTCGCTTTTAAGGGTTGGCTTTGAGATTTTATTCTCATTTTAATCTCATATACACTCTCTCTTAGTTCTTGAGATTCTTGAGGGTAGAGGAGAAGCGATCCAAGGTGTACTTATGATCGAAATTGCGAGTCGATGCTAGATCTGCTTAGAGGAAGCTGTGATGATTAGTTCCATATGGATCAAAGAACAAGGGCATGGATCCTAAGCGATCGATAAGGGTAACAACTTTCTCCTTAGACAAGTGAAGTCCTCAATTTGCATACGTGCATGGAACCCCTCACCAAAAGGTGAAAAAATGGTGATTTCTAGTGGGTAGATCATTGCGATCTCCAATAAAACTTGCATTTAGATTCGGAATCAAAGTATGAAATAGGCATGCTATGTGAAGCCCATCTACACAGATTGGTCTGGATTGATGATGAATTGATTTGTGTGCTGGAGAAGACTCTGTGGATAAAACATGTGGATAAACATGTAGAATCTGGGATCTGGGGGTGGACAGGATACTGCAATTGGCTGGCCCTCAAAGGCCCAAAGGTGAATGATTACTATTTCTCATGTGTGGCCGGCCTGCATGCCGATGTATGAAAATACTTTTTGTAGAGGAAACAATTGTAAGGCCTTAAAGCCAGAACATTTGGTGTAATTGGTTTTCATTCCTATATGTGTGTAGTGTACATTTTTGGTTTATGGGTTCTACAAGTAAAAATTTTTTTCGTTATTATGCGCTCTGTGTTAGGATGCGTATACAAAAATATGGTTTCAATGAGTAACTCCGCCGACTGTCTG
Organism: Platanthera zijinensis; assembly: GCA_039513925.1. Classification (NCBI taxonomy): domain Eukaryota; kingdom Viridiplantae; phylum Streptophyta; class Magnoliopsida; order Asparagales; family Orchidaceae; genus Platanthera; species Platanthera zijinensis. The sequence continues at coordinate 166,976,658 of CM077086.1, forward strand.
TGGAATATGACGTTTGTCCTCGACCGGACCCTCTGTTATATTTCATGTGACGGATGGAGGTGTTACAACGCTTGCTCCGATAATCCGTAATCAGATGTTAGTGGCTTAGAATAGAAATGCCAAGCACTATGATGCGAGGAATAGAAAGGTAGAGTTTCAGGTGGGAGACAGAGTTTACTTAAAGATACATTCGGTGTATGGTGTCTCGCAGGTACGAGGACACAAAAAGCTCATCCCTTGATTTATGGGGCCTTATACGATCCTGGAGTAGATCAACCCCTTCACTTATAGGCTGGATCTGCCACTGGAGTTGGCAAACATGCACAACGTCGTTCATGTCTCCTCACTTCAAAGAGAATTACTTTGGTCAGAGCAGCACATCACATCTACATTGGGCCTGACAACATTCGATCGGCCTGTTCGTTTGGTGCCGATTCGGATTGACGATACACGGTCCGCGTATTGCGGAAGAAGGGCGTCCCTTTGGTCAAGGAGCTGTGGTCAAATCATGGGCACGAGGAGCACTGATGGAGAAAATCCCGGAGGTGTTTTATGAAAGGGAGAAGATGAGGATGATGTTCTTCGAATCTATATTCGATAAAGGCAAGTGTACCTTATCACTTATAGTATTGGATATAATATAAAGGTCGTATTAGAACCAAGGCGCGTCGATTACTTCTACTTCAAAGAGATTTCTGTTATTTTATCAATTAGATACTTTGAGTTGGTTTGCAAATAAGAGAATGGTTATACGATAAAATAGGATGATTAAGCAATAATTTAAAAGGTTAGTACTTGATCTTGAATCACCTTGGAATGAAAATGACCAAAAATAGATAAATCCCTAATTCTCTTTAACAAAGATGCTTGAACCATGGAGGTTCCCAAAAATATGAACGCATCTCTTTCAAGGATACGCCCAACTGAGTTTAGGTTGATCAACTGAACTTTCGTTCTATAATTGAAACCCGTAAAACTCGCTTTATGTGGTGAACCGCTTTATTGGATTTGACTCCAATCCGAGAAATTTGCGTCGTCCTCTTTCAAGGATTGCATTCAACTACCTTTACCCGTGAGTGATCAATCCATACGCATGATCCTTTTGGCTACTAGAGTACGGAAACAAAAGATAAAATCATATATCGATGATATGACCTCTCTAGATATTAATCAAGGGTAAATCCTAAACATTTGTTAAAAGATAAAGAGAAGATAAGGATTAAGAAAAAGAGATCATTTCATTCCTCGGATCATCTCGATCAAGCACTAAACAAAGTTTAGTTACTCATAATAGTGTAGGAAATGAAAATCATGTTAAGAATATGCATAATAAGGAAGAGAGAGAGAGAGAAAAGGGAATAACAAACTATTTTATTTTATTGAAAAAAGTTACAAAAAAAGGGCATAAAGACATTACAAAGAGAGTTTATAAAAAGATTACAAGTGCAATAAAAGAGATTGCAAGAACATGAAAACATGAAAACATTAAGCTAAAATACTCTAAAAATAAACTCTCAACAGCTCTCTAGAAGTCTCAAATGGAGGAGAAAGGATGATCCTTTCCCCCTTCCTTCATGCCTATTTATAGGGCCAAAACCAAGGGGGTAGAGTTGGAATTTGGCATGAGGATGAAGCTTCCCTTGGTCAAAAAGCACATGTTAATTTAAAAGTCAAAGGTGGCTAGCCTCTTTCATACTTGTCATGAAAAGCATGATAAAAGTTAGGTAGCTTTCTCTTTTTCCAAGAAGCTTCCTTTAAGTACACATGATGAATATATAGTCAAAGATTGCTAGCATCTTTCATACTTGTCATGAAAAGCATGATAAAAGTTAGGTAGCTTTCTCTCTTTCCAAGAAGCTTCCTTTAATAACACATGATGAATATATAGTCAAAGGTGGCTAGCCTCTTTCATACTTGGGAGAAAATATCTCATCGGACCATTGTGTCTTGATTCCCTTCTTGAATAAGGTTTAGTAACACAGTAGCATGACTGCACTCGACATTTAATTTGGCACGCCCTATCTGAAGGCATGTTCTATAGAATTGATAATTCAACTTGTCTCGAGATCCCACAAAATAGTAAAATAAGCGTGGTTAGGATAGAATTATAAAAAGATACGGTTTAACGGATAAAATTAACAATATCTATATATTTATAATAGATTATTTAGATTTTTGTATTAATAATTTAGGTCAAATTATGCATCATCAAGCACACTTGGTAGCCCTTGGACCTCATGTAACAACGACATCCAGAGCTCTTCACCTCAGGTACAACCTAAACATCCAAGATATTTTGATCCACTTCTTTATGTGTAAAACCCCGTATACCCGAACTTATATTTCGGGGAATAAAATTCTTTTTTTTATTGGGATTTGTAACATACCCTCACTTCTAGAACCCCTTGGGTTAGGACTTGGGTTTTGAGTAGAGGCCATGAGATGACCCTAAGTTTGCTTGAACCTAGGAAATTACTATAAGCACCCCAAAGGTGCACAGTCAACCTAGGCAAATTCACTCAAAATTGGACTCACCAACTAAAATTGGCCTCACCAATAGATCCATAACCCTAGGATAAACCCAAGTGACTCAAAATTCCTATCATTGGGTCACCAAATTGGACAAATTGACCAAAGTACCCTTTAGGTCAACTTAGGCCAATCCTTCACCATTAGGTCCAATTGCCCCCCAATACATGAAATTGACCTCACCCCTGGTCTTAGGACATCATAAGGGACAAAATTGATCCAAAATTTCCATCATGGGGTAATCAATTTGACCAATTTGACCAAAGTTAAACTTAGCCCTAAATTGGTCAAAATCACACATATTGGCTAAATTGGCTCAATTAGGACATCACCATGACCCAACCAACATTGGGTGTCTAGGGACTCAAGACACACATTAGACCAGACCACACATCAGTTGACCAAGTCAAACCCCTCATGTCAATCATGGTCAACATAAGGCTTAAAAAACAAATTAGGAGCCCAAGTGAAAAATCAATTGGGCTAAGGCCTTGCCCAAGGCCCACCCAACAAGACCATGAGTCAAATTATAGTATGAACCCCTCTGAATTCAAATAAAAGTTTTTCATGGAGGGCAAAATGGGAATTTCATATAATTGGAGGAGAAATAGGAGGATTTCATGGAGATCATGCCACTTGGCACATCCCTCCTCTTCCCAAAGATAGCTAAGGCCTTCTACTTGCATTGGGACTGACCTCCCATTGAATTCCACTAGACTACTATTAACTATATTTTGGTGATATTGTTATTTTATGGAAATCATGGGTCATTATACCTTGGAAAATTATGAATCTCTGTACAATGTGTTATTTCATCATTACGAACCTCTGGAAATTTAATTAGACTTACTAGACCTCTGGACTTAGTACTCCATGAACAAATTAATTTAGTTCATTCATTTAAATAATTTTAATTATGACCAAATTTAATTTGGAAAATTATGATCTTTTGATAGTCCATTATATTAATTATGATGAACCTCTCATAAAAACTTTATAGATCATTTGGACAAGGCATTTGGTAGTCACCCATATAGATCACAAATAGTTACTTTGAAAATCCGGGTGTGATTAGAAAAACTTTGAAGTAGTTGATATGTCATTAAGATCAAAAAAGGTGAGTTACCAACTCAAAGTAGGACATCGATAGTGTCCTGGTGCATTCATTGGATTTAGTCTTGGGTCATTTAGAGTACTAAGCATAAGTTAGCATCACACATAATAAGGTAAGAATTAATGGTCGAAACATTCAATAGATCGAGTGTTGGGGTAGATGTGAATGTGATCATAAGAGTGGTTCATATCTGATTTAGAGTCATGATCTGGTGGGAAAAGACTTCTTGTTGAGGTCGTAGGGCATGTCATTATGTCATGTGTATGAACACTAAGAGGGGTAGTTATATCGGGAATCTGACTAAAGATCGTCCCTCTCCCTTAAGATCATAAAACAATTAATGTAAATTCAAGAGTAACCTTGAGATAAGTTTTTAAATAAGGGCAACACCAATAATATTAAATATCTTGAGAAAGGGAGATTTGGGCTTCATCCCATCGTATTTCCTAGTACCAATGCGAGCCCTTCACCGAGTAGACCTTCGAAGTCCAAGAATAACTATAAATCGCTATGTACAACTAAAAGTTAGACAAGACTAGTCTAGTAGGATAAAAGAACAACATATCAACCTCACCCGTGTATGGGTTAGAGTGGTTCAGGACTCGTTAGTACCGCGAGATGGAGGCTCAGGGTAGTGATATATTAAGGACGTATTAGTCCTGCGAGCTGAAGTCTTGGTAATGTATAAGTTTTGAGGATTGGTTGGTCCTGTGGGCTGAAGGCTCGGATAGGTATTATTATACTTGGATTATACTTTTTGTGGTGGGTCATTCTGTACAAGTCCAGCTGGCACACCAATGGGAGTATGTTGAATCTTGTGATTAGTGCAGGTTTTTGGGGCCAATAGGTTATTGATACTGCGGTCTAGAGGACAATCTACTAAACACACACTTGACCCAAAAGACTGGTGGATTTCCAGCAAGAGTATCCAGGAGCTCCGCTATTGTGTTCTTAGCATTGAGGCATACGTAGGGTATAGCCCTATAAGTGTGCCCGCCCGCTTAGGACTGGAGATACCCGCTTTAATGCCACCATGAGCCAAGAAGGTTGGTACCTGAGAGGCTAACGACCTTAAAAAATGGGGAATGTTTGAAAGGTCTATGCACAATGTCGGGTGGGTGTGTTACATTATAAATCATTGCATTACATCGCATAACATGCCATTCATTAATTTGTATAACTTAGATTATAGCTACAGATCCTCATCATATAAATTAGTCTGAGCTCTTTTATATGATGAGTTACTTTAGAAATCTTAACTTATAAGTTTGTATGAGCATTCATATAAGATAAGGTACGTTCTGTGATGGTAGTGTAACTCGTTTACTTTACATTTCTATACATTACTGCCCTACTCTTACTGCCTTATAGTAGTTCTCTTCTTATATATATATATACTCATGCGAGTATAGTTCCATGTCACCTGCTTACTTTTGATACTTCCCTTGTTATCCTCCGCTTTCATCCTCCCGCACAGTGCCTAGGAGTTGCGGGGTTGAGGCGAGGACAAAATGGCTTAGTCTTTATGACTAATGGTCGGTTATGACTGCAGGAGTTTGAGGAGTCTCATTAGTCACATGAGGAGACACACCAGTTGCATGAGGAGACAGGACGTGAGGAGCAGTTATCGCGAGCTACCGTTACTACTTGGCGACATGTTGATGATAGATTTTTTTTGTAGCTTTCGCATATAATGAGTTGAGAGAGTGAGATATTTTATTTGGACATGTACTAGACATAAGCCCTTTTACTATCTTTTTCGTATTTATCTCATTGTGGACTATTGCTCTATTTCCTATAGATATATTGAGCTATGATTGTGGAATATGTTCTAGCAAATACTTATTTTTGGCCTACTTATGAAATGATCGTACTTGCCGATAGGATCGGTGTCGTGCGGTGGAGACTAACTCGGTAGTTGGCGTCACCGTAAGGTACAAGTTCTGGGCATAAGACTCAGGTACTCCCCGGTATGTGGGAGGGGTTTGCTCAATTGGTGATGAGAAGTGAAGGAACATTATAGTTAAGCGTGCTTGAGCTGGAGTAGTCCCAGGATGTGTGAACTCCTGGGAAGTTACCGTAGGGGTGCATAACTGGATCATTTCTCATCGAAGGGAGGGTACCTCTTCTAACAACCCACCTGTGGATGGAGAGGGGTTGGGGTGCATGGTCTGCAGATTATTTGAGGCTGAACCCTTTCGAGTGTGGTGCTGGGGGTGCCAAAGGTCTTCCTTTCGAGACGTAGGCTGGGGAGGCCATTACATTATGAGTACTAGAGTGATGATTCAAGAGATATCATAATCAATGCATGGATCCATCTTGACCAAATCCTGAAGAATATTGATATCATCTACCCAAGTGAAGAATGGATCAAGCATCTTAAGAGATACTCTAAGGGAAAGAATTCTCAAAGAAAATCTTGTGAGGAGGAATAATCCAAGGAGAATGCCCTACAAATACATTCCCAAGTCATTCCTTTACTTCAAAAGACAAGATAACAAAGCCAAGCAAGCTGAAAGGTTAGTTGCAGTTCAAGGAGAAGGCTCATGCTCTGCTTCCAAAAATATGTGAACTGATACTAAAAGCTAGCCAATGGGCTATCACTTTATATATTTTGAAATTTCTTTGAATGTAAATCAAACTGGATTAGTATTACGGTTCTTATTTAACATGATATGTTTTTATGTCTAAATCTATAATGCCTTCATGATTAGTTGATAATTTATTGATATGATATGTTGTTATCATTTCTTGTACTATATCATGATACATGTGTTATCAAACTGCTATACCCTTTTGATAAATATTTATTTATTGGTGATTGCAACTTAACATATTTATGTATTCTTCCTTCTTCAAAGTTCAAATAGGTGGAGATTGTTGGGAAGATTTCCCTAAATCTTCCAAGATTTGAAGAAGCATCACTAACAATGCTAAGAATATAGTGTACTTGATGCATATCCACTTTATGAGCATGGATGGATCTTGGTAGAAATGGTTAAAGTAAAGATGAGCTATACAGCTGAGTCAATGGTCCAAACCGCTGAGAGCCACATATCTCAGTGTTACAGAAATTACCATTGAGAATGACAGCTCGCCTCAGTGGTACAGTTGAGAAGATTCAAATATAGTCGCTGAAAGCTACAGGTCTCAACACAAAGTCTAATTCTGCTGAGAATGGAATGAATACTCAGCGGTATAGCTTACACTATTCAAATGTTACCGTTGATGCCCAAATTGCTTGGCGGAAGTCAACTTCAGGCGCTAGCGCCAAAAGCAGGGATAAGATATTTTATTCTTAACAATATTTCGATAAGATGTTTTCTCAAGACCATTGCAGCATGTCAAAGGATATATAGATGCAGTCTAAGGTCAATAGAATAGTGTCGTCACTAGAATTTTTAAAACCAGATACGACACACTGCTTCCTACAATCTGTAAGCTAGTTCTTCCTGGAGGATTTCTGAAGAAGAAGTTGATTCAATCTAGGCTCATAGCCTGGTTTTCTTCCTAAAGAAGAAGATCAAGAAGAAGAACCCATGATCTGCACTTCCTAAAGAGATCTTTGAATCGAGGGCTATTTCAAGTGAAAGATTATTCAAGCAGTGACAACTGAAGGCTTGGCTTATAAGGTTAATTTTGTGTGTCCTTAGTTGTAGTTTTACGCAAACAATTGTAGGATCTTGTATAATATCTAAGTTATAAGGCTATTGCCTGATTTGTAGGGGTGTTGACACTAAAGTAGAACTTGTCATCAGTCTGAGCTATAGGGCTGTGATCCCAGTAGGAGATATAGGACTTCTTGTTTAGTCAAAGATAGGAGTGTGTGAATATCTCAGGTAGCAGATTAGTTAGGTATCTGAGCTATAGGAGGTGGAGCACTCCGAGGTAGGGTTGTTTTCCAGATGTATGGTCAGGGAGGAGGACTGAGAGATCCTGAGGGGTCTATGTTGTAAGCACTTAGAGGAGGTTTCCTTATCTAGCATACTTCTAGAAAGGTGGTGAGGGAAAGTGGATGTACCAAAACTTTGGGGAACCACTATAAATTTTGTGTGCTTTTCTGTGCATGCTTGATTTGTTCTAAATTTATTCTAATTACTATAATTAGAAAATAAAGCATGTAAGTGCAAAGACTACATATTCACCCCCTTCTATGTGATTTAGTCTATCCATATAACAATCTATCAAGTGGTATCAGAGGGAGGTTGGTCAAAAAAAATTTAATAGTCTCACCAAGATCCTAAAATGGGCAGTCTAAGTCTTCACCATGTCTTCTAGTATGTATAGGGAGTTAAGCTCTATGAAGTTACCCATATGTAGAAAGGAAACCTTTGGCATGTAGAAATAAAGAGTTAAATCTTTCATGGAGGCCTCAAATCCAAGGATTTACATAACTATTATGGAGGGACCTTTTATCCCTATGAAGGCATCCTTCATTAATCTAACTCAGAGGGTTCCAAAGAAATTTTATGAAATGGATAAAGATGAAATTATGCTGGCTACAATGGACGAAAGAGCAATGAACATAATAGTCAGTGCAATTGATGATTCTACTTTCTAAAACCTTATGCACTGCCAGACAGCCAAGGAAATATGGGACACCCTCATTGTTTACATGTAAGGAACATAAGAGGTAAGGGATGGTGGGAAATCCCTCCTTAACCCGGAATATGAGGCCTTATGGCAGGGAGGAAAGGATATCATAGCTGATTGCTATGAGAAATTTATCAAGATAGTCAAAAAGTTTAGGAACTATGGTAGGGTCTTCTCTGATTATTAGCTTAATGACAAGTTCCTTAGGTATTTAACTAGAGATTGGGACAACAAGATTTGTGCCATTATGGAAATGGAGAGCATCTCTACCATTCATCCTCGCGCCCTATTTGGAAACTACTCTCCTATGAGATGCAGCTAAAAGATAGAAAGGAGAAGGAGATTGTTGCCAAGGGTCTTCAGAGAAGAAGATGGTGGCTCTCAAAGCTGGATAGTAAACAAAGAATAAGGATAGGATGCCCTCTACTCCCAAAAGACCTGCTGACTCAGAAACTTCTAAGCCCAGCACATTAGTTGGAGATATATTTGATAAGGAGCTTGATGACTTCTCCAGGCAATTCAAGAAAATTATGTCCAAAAAGAAGCACTGAAAAAACAAGCCTTCTTCCTCCTCCAACTTCAAGAAAAACCTCAAGGGGTACATGTATAGTTCCTCCCACAACAAACAAATTTCTACTAACATTATTTGTTATTATTGTAACAAGACTGTACATGTCATTACTGACTGTCCAATGAAAAGAAAAGAAAGAACTATTTCCAAGGAGAAGAAGCATGATGGTGCAAGGAAAAATCAACACAAGGGCAAGAAGTCCGTAAAGACATTAATTGTCAAGACGGAGGAGAAGAACTGGAGTCAAATTGACTCAGATTCTGAGAAAGAAGAAGCCTATATTAGGCTGCTTGCTGTTGCTGAAGAAGACATCTATCCTACTGCTAGGATAGGGATCAGGGCACCACTATCAGGCCCTAAAAGTGACTGTGTAGCTAAAGATTAAGAAGAGGATAGGTGTGGCCTAATGGCCATAATTGAAGACATTAGCTAGGGTGCTTCTAAAACTGATGAGGTAATCATTCTTCCCTACACTCCTGATTCTGAGTATGAAACTGGCAAGATTTTGAAGCATCCCCTTCATCTAGTTATTTTGATGGATCAAAATATGAAAATAATGTCAATTAATTGATTGACAAGTATGGTGATCTCTTAGAAGCTATGAAAAAGAGCAAAAAGCTAGTCAAGAGACAAGCAAAAGATGTTGCTTCCCTTTAGCCTGCTAAGCCTGAATGCACTGAGTCTACTGTACAGCTAGCTCAGATGAGTAAGGGAAATAAGCAAGCTGAAAGGATTTACAATTATCCAAATGAGCACCATCAACAAAATGTGCAAGACCATTATGAAGCTTGAGAGTGAGCTCCTCAAAGAGAGGAAGCTAGTGGCTCAATTCTCTAAGCCAAAATTTGTGATGCCTATCATTGACTCATTCACCTCCTAAACTAATAGGAGGGGTATAAGGTTCAAGGGATATGTTCCAGGAACTTGGAATAGTAGAAAGGGTAAGGCTCCAGCAAAGCTTCAATCCATGTTTCAAAAGATTCTTCTTCCATCTAATAGATATGACCATGATAGTATGTATGGTCACTGGAATAGTGGAAATTCCTATAGTAGGGGAAATCATGCTCCTAATTATGGAGGGAGAAAGGGTATGGGGATGCTTTCTTTGAAATATCCCTATGAGGAAATACAGATGCCTCAATATAAGCCATTTATGTTTGGTACTCCAGCCCCAACACTCAAGGGAATGGAAGCTAAATCTTCCAAATCTCTTCTAGCAAAGAAGCATGCTGGTGGAAAGTAAGTGAATAACCTTCACAAGGCAATATTAGATGCCATCAACACTATCTCAACTGCTAAGCTGAGACCTGTTGTTGTCAATCTGATACCGCTGAGTAAGGCTACTTACCATCGAGCAAACTGTCATGGACTAGCTGAGAGAGATAGGAAGAATGCATCTGCCTTCTCAGCTGAACATGGACATACAAATGTACCTTCCACTTCACGAAGTGTTCAGAAGAGAATGTATAACATCTTTGAATGTTGGTGTTGTGGTAAAGTTGGTCACTTTGCCCAAGATTGTTGGCACAACCCTAATGTGCCATGTGCAAAGAAGAGCTTTCCAGGTAAGGTAGATGTAGGGAAAAATATTATTGTTTATGTTAACAAGAACCTAGGACCCAAAGTATTTTGGGATCCTAAGGTAAAATAAATTGCTCATTGCAGGATAATTCAAGTACTAATCTCAAGAAAATATGGTACTTAGACACTACCCTAAAGAAATTTCTCACCCTCCGACAGGGATTTCAACTGACGCTCAGTTCTCCAAGGCACAACACCTATCTAGATCTCAAAACTCCGATGTGCGCAAACACCGAAGAAGCACAGATCACCCAAACTCCCACTTGATGAAGAAAACATTAAGAAAGCAGAATCGTGAAGAAATCGGTTGGGGAAATAAGAGAGAGCCAGATAGCTTTTGCTAGAGAGTGAAAACTAATCAAAATTTTTTCCTATGCAGGAGTCTCGAGAAATGTCAGGAATTGAACCATCTAATAAATTACAAGAATAATAATATGTAAGTTTTAATTGTTCTGGGGCACATTGGATTTACAACGTATGTTATTAATGGAGAGAAAACACAAAAAGAAGCAATTATAAAATAACTCGCAATGGGATGAGAAGATGTCAATGCAAGCGGCATTGACTTCTTGTCGACGCACACCAAGTTATTATCGACATAACTAAAATCGACGCAAGTCGACAGAGGCCATATCGACGTAAGCATCGATTCCTTATCGACGCAAGATGGATTCGAACCGTCCTTGTTAACTAATATGTCCAATTCTTATTGACTCAAGAAGGGAGAAGTTGACGCAATTAGAATTTTAGAGTTCAAAAGTGTCAAAACTCTTTCGTACAAAAAATACTATTCAATTCAATGTTTCCCCAAATCCCAAATTCCAAATCTATATCTGATCTAATGCATTGCGTGCGTGTGCGTGCGTGTGTGGTTCATTGATCCTCCTTATGTTCCTTTGAACAAATAATAAGATGTATAAACAGTTTTATACTTACCAATATAAGAGGAGGTAAGCAAGTGGAGAATAAATGATTCTTCCTTTCCTTTATGGAAGGTTTCCCACAAAAAATTGGATTCCCTCCATTTGGTTTTGGAGCTTTTAATTAAATATGAGGAGCCCAATACAAAACAACAAACAAGGATCCAAAAAATAGTATATATTAAATGTTAGAAAATAAAACTTCTAATAATCTCCCACAAAAAAATGAGAAAACAAAAAATGAACTTCATAAATTATGATATTACTAAAGATAAATAAAATTGCATTTGTGGCGTATTAATGTCCATGTGCATTCCTTGATTTTTCTTGAGGGTTAGTTGGGTTCAACCCGAATCCCAAAGTGGGCTTGAGCGCTACTACTACCCCCACACAAATGGTGCCTCAAGTGATATTTTCTAATCAATATCTCGCAAAGGTTCATGTCTTTGGCAACCAGTAAGAAATTAAAGTTCATCCTAAACTATTACATAGAGCACAACATCATAAGAATGGGAAGAAGGTTTTCTCAACCTTTAAATTTTGTGTACCCAACTAAGCTACATTAATGGCTTATTTCTATCACATTGAACCAAATTTATGGGATCTCCAATCACATGGGCTAGGTATCATGTAGGCTTGAGCTCCAATCCCCTTGATGATAATAAACTCTCCCTTCAGAACAATCCTTTGGTAAGATTATTAGCCACATTCAATTCTGACTTTACATAGTTGAGTGATATCACTTCTTTCTTCTTTGCTTCACAAAATTATATCTGATTGTAATGAACTTGTTCATTTTGGAATTAGTACTATTAAAAGCAGTTAAATCAATAATAAATTTGTTATCACAATGCAAAGAAATATTAGGTATGGGTTTTTTTTCTAATAAAAGCATTTCAAAAAGTAAATTCTTAAGCCATTCCTTTTCAGCACACATAGTGTCTAAAGATATAAGGTCGGATTCATTGGTGCTTATATAAATCAAAGTTTGTTTTATAGAAGCCCATGATCCGACGGCTCCTCAAAAGAGGAAAAGATAGCCAGTCGTTGACTTAACATCTAATGAATTTGTCACCCAATTGACATCTGAATATCCTTTTAATATTTCTTGAATACCTTTATATACAAAACTATATGTAAAACCCAGTGTTCGCCGAGTGGGTTTGCCTGGCAGGCGAGACAGGATGGCGAGCAAGACAAGATAGATTTTCTGCCTACCTCTTCTTAAGCGTTGAGTGGAGCTCGCCCTGTCAGCGCAATCCTCTTAGGCGTTGAGTGGAGCTCGCCCTGTCAGCGCAGTCTCCTTAGGCATTGAGTGGAGCTCGCCCTATCAGCAACGTCTCCTTAGGCATTGAGTGGAGCTCGCCCTGTCAGCGCCATCTCCTTAGGCATTGAGTGGAGCTCGCCCTGACAGTGCCATCTCCTTAGGCGTTGAGTGGAGCTCTCCATGTCAACGCCATCCTCTTATGCATTGAGTGGAGCTCGCCCTGTCAGCTCGATCCTCTTAGTCGTTGAGTAGAGCTCGCCAGGGCAGTAGGCCCATTTCTGCTAGGAAGCACGAGCGAGCCATGTGAGCCAGCGTGGCCAGCCCGCGCTCGCCTAGGAAACAATCCTCCTCTCGCACTAGCCAGCTCACCTATTAGTGTCGGACTGCCTCCACGTGAGGGGTAGGCTAGCCGCAAGAGCTCGACTCACGCTTGCCTAAAGAAAGTGGCGAGCTGACAGGCCGCGTCCGCCCAATAATGTGGCGAGCTGGTCCTAATTTCCCCCTGTAAAGGGGGTGCAAGTATCATGTGGTAGCTTAATTTGGTATGCTAAAGTGTGATTAGGCCTGTCTTAGCTCCTCATAACAGCGGAGTTGCACTGTTGGCAGGCCACTTTTGGTTGCGTATAACAATTTAGAACAGTAGAGTTGCGCAATTTGCAGGCCAGACTTTAAAATCTATAAATAGGCCTAAGGGGGTACCTCAAAAGGAAGATTTCTTCTAGTTATACTATTCTCATCTTATTACTCTTTCTGAGGTGCCCTTAGCTCAGCACAGACTAAGGAGGGGAAGCGCTCTAAGATCTTCCGGGTGTGTGGTGGGACCTCCGTGCTTGAGCCTTGGGTTAGTTCTAAGATCTAAGTCTTCGGTCAGCAAGTTTTGCTTGGCAAAGTAAGTGTGCGATCACCCCTTCCCCAAGGGTTCATACTCTACGAGGAGCCAGTTTCCGGTTTCAACATTTTGGTGTGGTGTGTAACACCCCTACCCGTTACGTGCAACATAGTAGAAGGTCCGGCCGGGGCCCCACACCATTTCTTACAAACAGGCGGAGACGTTACTAAGTAATACCAAATACACATCCTATCACAGAGCATTCTAGCGGAAGTTTAAAGGGTTGCAAGAATGAACTCAAACATCAACACAGAAGTCCACAACTAAACCAAACATGCCATAATATAAAACCACAACTACGGCCTTATGGCCTCTTACAAGTGTTTCTCTTTATACAAGAAGGTATCTTCCATACATCGGCACGCAGGCCGGCCATACATGAGTTCTTACACAAGGAACAAAACTAGCCTTCGAGGGCTAGCACTTATCAGCAGCAGCTTAGGGTCTTCCACCCTAATCCCTGCTTGGCACTTCTTGACCTGCACGCAAAAGATCCACCAAGCAGTGGCAAACAAAGCAACGGTCAGCATTTGGCTGACCATTTATAACGACCCTGTCCCTGGCACGGGACAGCGGAATTCCTTCCCTGCATAGCACTTATATACAATCAAAAGGGTATGCTTTAGCACATCACACTTGTACGCCCGTACAAGTCATCATCCATCACAAACGTCGGCACGACGGCCCGACGTTCCGTGCTCTTAGGGAACATTATCGGTGTACCGAAAAACCAGGGTCCCACCACCGTTCAGAGGTTCCAGACATGACAGCAATTCGTGAGCATTCCAATCCTCCATGGCTCAAATAGCCGGAGCGATTCTCATTCTGTGATCCTAAAAGGGCCTTAAGCACCGTACGGTTAGACAACCAGAACGCGGGTACAGATCATCCTTTCCCGTAGCTCACATACGTCAGACGTCGATCAGGACTGACACGGGTACAGCTTCACCTTGCCCGTTCGCCACACAGGCTTTTCCACAGTTGCAGCCCCACCGGCTCAACAAGTAGCATTCACAACTACAAGGGTTGAGATCACACAGCATCAACCCCCCAAAAGTAGCACTCACAGCTACATGGTCTGAGATCACACAGCATCAACCCATCCCCATAATATCCTGCTGCACCAAGCTACATGTGTCCACCAAGAACACCACACGCATCACAATAATACAGAGTCTTGCTCTGATATGCATACAATCATCACCAATCCGGACCAACCTATCCAGATGGGCTTCGCACAGCATGCCTACCCGTACTTCTCGCTTCCGGGACTACTCCAACAAGAATCAAGGGATGGAGTTCAACATCCCAAGAGAATTCAACTTTACCTTTGTAGAGGATTCATGCATATGCAAAAAGGAAGGATTTCACATATCTAAGGAGGAAGTCGTTACCCTTGGAGGACGTTTTGGAGCCATGGCAAGCACTGCTTGGAGCTCTGCCTTCCCGAATATGGCCTCCGATCGCGAATCCGAGCTTGGACTAGCTGGATCTCCCTCTCCTTCCTCCTTCTTCTTCCTCCTTCCTTCTTCCTCCTTCCTTATCTCACTTAAGAAGATAAAGTGAGGATAAGTTTGCTGGTTCGGGGTCTTAAAGGGGCTGGGAAAACTGAAGACCACCTGATCTGGAAAGAGGGAAACAAACGGCCGAGATCTGCAGAAAAAGACGTTTTCGGCCCTGACACGCCCTGTGACACGCCCGTGTCACAGGCCGTGTCTCTTAAGCGCCCCTTAAGCGGCAAAGAATCGACTCACCACACGGGTTGAACACGCCCGTGACCACCGCCTAACCTGACACGGCCCGAGACACGCCCGTGTCACTGGCCGTGTCGCCTCTCTCGACGAATCTCGTTGATCGCCGAGATTATTCTCGCCGATCGTCGACATGATCTCGCCGATCGTCGAGAAGGACACGACCCTGTGACACGCCCGTGTCACAGGCCGTGTCGCCTCTTCTCGTCGATCGTCGATCACGATGCTCAACGATCGTCGAACGCGTGACCTGCAGCAACCCGAGGAGGACACGCCCTGGGACACGCCCGTGTCTCAGGCCGTGTCACTCCAAAAACACCCGAAACCCAACTTTGAAACTTACACGAGACCAGCTCGAGTATTTGCTTGACACGCCCTAGGACACGCCCGTGTCCCAGGCCGTGTCCCTTGGCCTTAAAACCAAAACTGGGTTTTGGGGTATTACAATCCTCCCCTCCTTGCAGAAAATTTCGTCCCAAAATTTGAATGACTGAAAAACTCAATAAAGTCCATAGGTCTAATACACAACCAATTACAAAAATAACTTGGGAAATTCTATCCGCATGGTTTGCTCACGCTCCCAAGTAAGCTCTTCTCGGCCACAATTATCCCACCGGACTTTGACCATCCCGATTGTTTTGTTCCTCAATTGCTTCTCGGCGGCATCTTCAATCCGAATGGGCCTAACCTTTGTAGTTAGCCCACTATCGACTGATACCCGATCTGCAACTATCACTTGCGACGGCTCTTTTATTGCTCTCCGCAACACCGATACATGAAACACATCATGTAAACTACTTAACTCAGGCGGTAGCAGTAACCGATAGGCTGCCTCACCGATGCATTCAATCACCTCAAAAGGTCCTAGATACCGCGGGCTCAACTTTTTTAGACGCCGTATCCTGGACACACCTTTAAAAGGCTTGATTTTTAAATATGCCCAATCACCCACCGCAAACTTTACGTCTCGGTGCGTAGGCATTATAATTAGCCTGCCTATCTTGAGCAATTAACAACCTTTCACGAATTGTACGTACCGTTTCATGCATATCAGTCACATCTTGCCGCTTGTAAAGCTTCGTTTCACCCGTCTCCGCCCAAGATAACGGTGTGCGACACTTCCTGCCGTACAAAGCTTCGAAAGGGGCCATCTGAATGCTGTCTTGGTAACTGTTGTTATAGGCAAATTCAATCATGAACAAATGATCTTCCCAGCGACTTCCAAAATCTAGCGTACACATCCGGAGCATATCTTCCAACGTCCTGTTGGTTCTTTCAGTTTGACTGTCCATCTGGGGATGAAAGGCCGTACTGAAATGCAACTTTGTGCCCAATAGCTGATGAATTAACCTCCAATCTCCTGATGTGAAGCGTCCATCTCGATCGCTAACAATGCTACGGGGAATTCCGTGCAATTGTACGATCGAATCTACGTACATTTTAGCCAATTTGTCGACTGGATCATCTCTTCGATTTGGAATAAAATGAGCAACTTTTGTTAACCGATACACAATCACCCAAACCGCATCATTACCCCGCTGAGATCTCGGCAATCCATGCACGAAGTCCATGGAAATATCATCAAATTTCCACACTGGGACCGGTAATGACTTCAGGAATCCTCCTGGGCTTTGGCATTCCGCTTTCACCAGAGCACATGTATGGCACTTAGCAACATAACGTGCTATATCTTTCTTCATACCCGGCCACCAGAAGTTCTTTTTCAGATCCTTATACATTTTTGAACTCCCAGGATGAATCGAATACCTTGAAAAATGGGCTTCGTACATGATTTCTTCACGAAGATTTCTCTGACAAGGAACACATACTCGATCGTCTTTTCTCCAAAGTCCATTGTCAAAAGAAAACCGAGAGCTCTTATCTTCCGTTGCATAACGCTGCAAACTATCATCCAATTCCGTCGCTTGGCGGACCCTATCCATTAGGTCATACTGTACCTCTGTCCAATTGAAACACATGGTTGCAGCAGTGTTTTTTCTCCACACAAGTAATATCCATCCGTTCTAGCTCGTGGATCAACCGTTCATCATGATATGACAACCAATTCGCCCTTGCCGGAGTCCTACGACTTAGGGCATCTGCGACTACATTCCCTTTACCAGGGGTGTAATGAATTTGGAAGGTATAATCACCAAGAAATTCCATCCACCTTCTCTGTCGCATATTTAAGTCTTTTTGATCTAAAAGATATTTCAGACTCTTGTGGTCTGTATAGATATCCACCTTTACACCATATAAATAATGACGCCACAACTTTAGTGCAAAGATGACTGCGGCCAATTCCAAATCATGGACTGGATAGTTCCGCTCTTGGGCTTTCAATTGGCGCGAACCATATGCTATCACCTTACAACGCTGAAGGAGAACGCAGCCTAAGCCGCTACCCGATGCATCACTGTACACCTCAAAACCATCTATGCCACAAGGTGTTGTCAAAATTGGGGCCGTAGTCAACCGACTCTTTAACGCTTCAAAAGCTCGTGCGCACTCGGGCGACCAAACGAACCTTTGTTCTTTCCGCGTTAGGGTAGTGAGAGGCAATGCTATTCTTGAGAAATTTTCCACAAAATGCCTGTAGTAGCCCGCAAGTCCAAGGAAACTCCTGACTTCGGCTACCGACAAAGGAAAAGGCCACTCCTGCACAGCAACAATTTTGGCAGGATCCACTGCAATGCCTTCTCCACTAACTACATGGCCCAAAAAAGCCACAGATGACAACCAGAAATCACACTTAGCAAACTTGGCATAGAGTTTCTTTTCCCTCAGGGTTTGCAATACCATCTTCAAATGATTTGCATGCTCTTCTCTGAATCGGGAATACACCAGGATATCGTCAATAAAGATGATCACAAAGAGATCCAAATATTGCTTAAACGTTCGGTGCATCAAATCCATAAACACCGAAGGTGCATTAGACAATCCAAAGGGCATCACCGTGAACTCATAATGCCCGTAGCGTGTGCCAAACGCCGTTTTGGGTATGTCCCTTTCCCGAACCCTCAGCTGGTAATAACCTGATTTCAAATCCAGCTTAGAATACACCGAAGAGCCCACTAGCTGATCAAACAAATCATCGATCCGTGGGATCGGATACTTATTCTTCTCTGTCAGCTTGTTCAGTTCTCGATAATCTATGCATAGACGCAAGCTGCCGTCCTTCTTTTTCACAAAGAGAACCGGCGCACACCAAGGTGACTGACTTGGCCTTATAAAACCTTGATCTAGCAATTCTTACAACTGAACCTTCAGCTCCGCCATTTCCTTGTTGGCGCTACACGATAGGGGGAACGGGCCACAGGTTTTGCACTCGGTACCAGCTCTATCGTGAAGTCGATTTCTCTTTGGGGTGGTAACCTCGGAAGGTCTTTTGGAAACACATCCAGGAATTCCGACACAACAGGTACCTCATTCACACTAGCCTTTGACTCTACCGCTGCTACTAGCGTGAAGAACAACTCGACACCCTTTCTAACGGCCTTCCGAACTTGCAGAGCGGATATCAACATCTCATTTATCCCCTGCATGCCGCTAAACCTTATTTCTTGTTCGGTGTTCTGTCCCAACACAACTTCCTTAGAATTACAATCAATGCGAGCATGCTGCTCTGACAACCAATCCATACCGAAGATTATGTCGAATTCCGAAATCAGCAGCACAAGTGCTTCCAATCTGAAGTCCCAACTTCCTATTTTCCCTTCTACACACCCAGACTGATCCGCGCACAAAACACATCCATTAGGTAAGAGTACCTTCAAACTTTCTGTCGTGCCTCGTATCGGCGCGCCAATGCGCAATACGAAATCCTTTGACAAAAACGAATGTGACGCACCAGTATCAAACAGTGCTCGTGCCGGATGCTCCCAAATTAGGACGAAGCCTAACATAGCAACAACACAATAAACACCAAAAACATAGCAGCACTACACAAAGGGAAAAGAACTCAGAGATCACGCGCACCTGTGACGACGTCAGCCTGCTTAATGGCCTCCTGTTGTCCCAGATTGAAAACTCGAGGCTGCACTTGCGAAGCAGAAGACTCCACCACCGCCTTCCCTTTATCCGCATAGGACGCGCCCGGCTTCTTATCACCTTTCGGAGGACCAACCCGACAGTCCCGAGCAAGATGTCCCGGCTTGCCACACGTATAACAAGTGCGGGAGTCATAGCCCGACGACGCTTTCAAAGTAACTGATGAAGGAGCTTGCCCAGAACGTCTGGACTTCTTACCCCATTTATTTCGAAATCCACTTCTCTCTGGATGCGGCGGTTTGAACTCCGGTTTTGCAACAGCCAAAGGTCCTTTAGATTGTCCTCGCTTCAAATCTGCTTCCAATGCCCTCGCGGTGCAGACCAGAGCTTGAAATCCCTGATTCACGGAACTCGAGAGTAAATGCCGCAACTCATCCCGCAGTCCCGCATAAAACTGACTGGTTTTGCGCTCTTCCTCAGCAAAGATAGCGCCCGCATAACGCCCCAACCACGTGAACTCATGAAGATACTCATCCACGCTGCTCTCCTTTTGAGTCAACCGTTGAAACTCCAATTCCAAAGCAATCCGTTGCTGCAACGGCAAATGCTTGCCCAAGAATAACCGAGAGAACTCGTCCATAGAGACTCCCGTCAACTGTCTGCCTGCCAAGTGGTGCAGTTCTACCTCATCCCACCAAAACCGAGCTTCTCCTTCAAGAAGAAAAGTGGCTATCGCGACTTTCTGTTCCTCCTCAACCCGAAGGGAGGTCAAGATGCGCTTGATCCGAGCAAGCCAATCCTCAATTTGAGCTGGGGAACCCTCCCCGGTAAATGTCGGAGGATGAAAGCTCATAAACCACTTCAGCTGCTGATCTGCGGCATGCTGATCAACCGCTATGCCCACCGGTTCTTGACGCACTGCCACAGGCACGAGAGCCTCTGGCCGAGCTTGCCCTGCCTGCTGAGCATTCATCACCGCAAGTACTGTTTCTGTAATCAAACGTACAGTTTCAGCTGATGGAGGAGGGGTGGGCACCTCTGCCGGTGCCGCACGCTCAACAGAATGCTGAGGTTCTGACTGACCCGCAACACTTCGCGTCACCTATATGTGTCAAACCACACAATTCAGCAACAAGCCACACAACAAACAGTCAAAACAAATACACAAGTGTTACACACCAGTGCATTTCAATCCTATGTGGACATGTTTGAGTTCAATTTTATACA
This sequence comes from Platanthera zijinensis, assembly GCA_039513925.1. Lineage (NCBI taxonomy): Eukaryota > Viridiplantae > Streptophyta > Magnoliopsida > Asparagales > Orchidaceae > Platanthera > Platanthera zijinensis. The sequence goes on from CM077086.1 coordinate 166,997,090, forward strand.
CTCACACACGAGCTCTCCACCCCAGAAAAGAATTCGTCCACGAATTCAGAGGAGGGAACCAAGGAATCTGATACCAAATTGTAACACCCCTACCCGTTACGTGCAACATAGTAGAAGGTCCGGCCGGGGCCCCACACCATGTCTTACAAACAGGCGGAGACATTACTAAGTAATACCAAATACGCATCCTATCATAGAGCATTCTAGCGGAAGTTTAAAGGGTTGCAAGAATGAACTCAAACATCAACACAGAAGTCCACAGCTAACCAAACATGCCATAATATAAAACCACAAGTACGGCCTTATGGCCTCTTATAAGTGTTTCTCTTTATACAATAAGGTATCTTCCATACATCGGCACGCAGGCCGGCCATACATGAGTTCTTACACAAGGTACAAAACTAGCCTTCGAGGGCTAGCACTTAGCAGCAGCAGCTTAGGGTCTTCCACCCTCATCCTTGCTTGGCCCTTCTTGACCTACACACAAAAGATCCACCAAGCAGTGGCAAACAAAGCAACAGTCAGCATTTGGCTGACCATTTATAACGACCCTGTCCCTGGAACGGGACAGCGGAATTCCTTCCCTGCATAGCACTTATATACAATCAAAAGGGTATGCTTTAGCACATCACACTTGTACGCCCGTACAAGTCATCATCCATCACAAACGTCGGCACGACGGCCCGACATTCCGTGCTCTCAGGGAACATTATCGGTGTACCGGAAAACCAGGATCCCACCACCGTTCAGAGGTTCCAGACATGACAGTAATTCGTAAGCATTCCAATCCTCCATGGCTCAAATAGCCGGAGCGATTCTCATTCTGTGATCCTAACAGGGCCTTAAGCACCCCACAGTTAGACAACCAGAATGCGGGTACAGATCAGCCTTTCCCGTAGCTCACATACGTCAGACGTCGATCAGGACTGACACGGGTACAGCTTCACCTTGCCCGTTCGCCACACAGGCTTTTCCACAGTTGCAGCCCCACCGGCTCAACAAGTAGCATTCACAACTACAAGGGTTGAGATCACACAGCATCAACCCCCCAAAAGTAGCACTCACAGCTACATGGGCTGAGATCACACAGCATAAACCCATCCCCATAATATCCTGCTGCACCAAGCTGCAGGTGTCCACCAAGAACACCACACGCATCACAATAATACAGAGTCTTGCTCTGATATGCATACAATCATCACCAATCCGGACCAACCTGTCCAGATGGGCTTCACACAGCATGCCTACCCGTACTTCTCGCTTCCGGGACTACTCCAATAAGAATCAAGGGATGGAGTTCAACATCCCAAGAGAATTCAACTATACCTTTGTAGAGGATTCATGCATATGCAAAAAGGAAGGATTTCACATATCCAAGGAGGAAGTCGTTACCCTTGGAGGACGTTTTGGAGCCATGGCAAGCACTGCTTGGAGCTCTGCCTTCCCGAATATGGCCTCCGATCGCGAATCCGAGCTTGGACTAGCTGGATCTCCCTCTCCTTCCTCCTTCTTCTTCCTCCTTCCTTCTTCCTCCTTCCTTCTCTCACTTAAGAAGATAAAGTGAGGATAAGTTTGCTGGTTCGGGGTCTTAAAGGGGCTGGGAAAACTGAAGACCACCCGATCTGGAAAGAGGGGCACGCCCGTGTCACAGGTCGTGTCCCTTAAGTGGCCCTTAAACAGCAAAGAACTGCCTCACCATACGGGTTGAACACGCCCGTGACCACCGCCTAACCTGACACGTCCTGAGACACGCCCGTGTCTCTGGCCGTGTCGCCTCTCTCGACGAATCTCGTCGATCGCCGAGATTATTCTCGCCGATCGTCGAGAAGGACACGCCCTGTGACACGCCCGTGTCACAGGCCGTGTCGCCTCTTCTCGTCGATCGTCGATCACGATGCTCAATGATCGTCGAACTCGCAACCTGCAGCAACCCGAGGAGGACACACCCTGGGACACGCCCGTGTCTCAGGCCGTGTCACTCCAAAAACACCTGAAACCCAACTTTGAATCTTACTCGAGACCAGCTCGAGTATTTGCTTGACACGGCCTGGGACACGCCCGTGTCCCAGGCCGTGTCCCTTGGCCTGAAAACCAAAACTGGGTTTTGGGGTATTACATGGTGAGCGTTGTGTGACTACTCCACCCATTAAACAACATATAATAGAAGGTCCGGCCGGGGCCCCACAGTATATGCCACAAACAGACGGTGTGGTCACAGGTTAATACCACTAACACATCCTAACTCAGAGCATGCTAGCGGAATAATAAAAAGTAGGTTGAACTCATACCAGGAATATCCACTACTTATATATTACAAAGGTTATATATATAACCACTCGAACGAGGGGATAGCAAATACCACAGTTTGGCCTTAAGGCCTTACAGTTCCTCTTTATACAGTATGGATTACAGACATCGGCGCGCAGGCCGGCCATACATGAATGAAAGAAAGCATAACTAGCTAGCCTTCAAGGGCTAGCAGCAACAACAACAATAAGAGTGGCAACAACAACAGCAGGGGCATCAGCACTTCACTTCCCGCTCGGCTCTCTAGCACCTGCACAGGGATAATCCACCCAGAAGGTGGCAAATAAGGCAATGGTCAGCATTCAGTTGACCAATTTATAACAATCCTACCCCTTTCCCGGGGCAGTAGCATTCCTTCCCTGCAAAGCCATACATCATCAATATAGCATATATTATGCTCTCACGCATATTCAAGCCAACACAACTGCCAGCCATACGGCCCGACGATCCGTGCACTTAGGGCACATTCTTGGTGCACCGACGAACCAGGGTCAACACCACCATTTACACGGTATTGAGCATTTAGTCTTAATGGCGCGCAATCCTAAGACTCTCATTATGCGCTCCAACATGACCATCACTCAGGTCCTCCCGTTGGACGAACATAACACATGTACAGATCAACCACCCCCGTTGCTGAAATTGCCTTGCCATCAGCAAGTACAGCGTACTCGAGGCTACACTAAAGGTGCGGGTCAGTTTCACCTTTCCTGTTCGGCACTAAGACTTTTTAAGAGCTCGCAGCTCACACAAGCCATTACATCCGCCAAGGACTGGCTTCATAATAGCCACACTGTCCAAATAGGATTGGCTGCATTGTCCATCAAGGACTGGCTACCCCGTAGCCACAACACAAACAACACAAGGGCATTTTCCTGGGATTCCACATTCCAGTACTTCCTCCTACTCCCCTTCACAGGCACCACCCATCGACCCCACTAACTACACGAGTATACGCGGAGTATTCTCCGGTGCGTAAATGCAACATCACCAATCCAGACCAACATGTCCAGATGGGCTTCACAAAGCATGCCTATCCCGTACTACACACTTCCGGGTCTAGATGCAGACTCAACAGGGGATAACAACTATCAACCCACCAGAATCAGTCACTATTTCCACCTTTTGGTGGAGAGTATTCCTTACTCATGCATAAAGGAGGAGTTCACATGTCCAATAAGGAAGATTGTTACCCTTGACGATCTCTTGGGAGCCATCGAAAATCTGGCCAGTTGGAAAGCACAACAACAGCTTTACCTCCACAGAACTAGCCTCAGATTTCGAATTGGACCTCGGGAGCTCAACCAATGGCTTGCCCTTCTCATCCTTCTACTTCCTCCAAGCTCACCCTTTTTCTCTCTTGGTATGAATGAGAGAAGAGGCAAACCCCCAGTCTTATCACTACAGGAAAGCACCTGGGCCATTGGATCCAAATAGAAATAATTGGATGGCAAAGATCTACCCAAAAGTCCAAATTTGACTTGACACGGTCTGTGACATGCCCGTGTCCCAGGCCGTGTACTCCAAGTGGTGCACAAACCGACTCAAACCATACCAGAACACGGGCTCCAACACGCCCGTGTCACAAGGTAGACACGCTCGTTTCAACATGACACGGCTGTGTGACTGGCCGTGTCACCCTCTCAACACCAGCCCAAATCACCCGAGAAGAATACGGTTAAGGTACACGCCCGTGTCCTTAGCCGTGTACCAAACATGCCCCTGTGACACACCCGTGTCACAGGCCATGCTCGCAACTCAACGCTACCCGGTATTCACCCGAGCAGGACACGCCCTTGGACACGCCCGTGTCCCAGACCGTTTTGCCTCTCGACGATCGTCGACCGTGCTATCTCGAGAACTCGACTCGACGCCCACCGTAAAAGACACGCCCTAGGACACGCCCGTGTCCCAGGCCGTGTGCACTGGACACACCCTGGGACACGCCCGTGTCCTAGGCCGTGTCACCCAGCCTGACCCCATTTTGGGACTTATGGTTTTTGGGGTGTTATAATCCTCCCCTCCTTAAGATAAATTTCGTCCCAAAATTTGTACTCAGCAAGGGAACAAGAATCACAATGCTATAATGTTAAAAGATCTGTTACAACAGAATGTACACGGTCAAACAGTTTATACACAAAGTTCGGGAAACTCAGCTCGCATGGTCTGCTCTCGCTCCCATGTTAGCTCCTCACGACCACAATTGTCCCACCGGACTTTGACCATCCCGATTATCTTATTCCGCAACTGTTTCTCGGCTTGATCTTCGATCCGAATGGGTATAACCTTCGTCGTTAGCCCATACTCGACCGGTACACGATAATTCTAAACTACTTGAGCTGGATCCTTGACGGCTTTGCAAAGTACTGAGATATGGAATACATCATGCAATCCACTCAACTCTGCTGAAAGCGCTATCCGATAGGCAGCTTCCACGCCTTTGAAGGGTTTGATCTTCAAATAGACCCAATCGCCTACCGCGAACTCCACGTTCCGATGCTTGGCATTGTAGTACTTTGATTTTTGATCCTGGGCTATCAATAGCCTCTCCCGAATAGAGCGTATTATCGAGGTAGCTTCTTCGAATTCCTTTCGCCCATTCAGCTTGGATTCACCTACTTCTGCCCAAGCTAATGGTGTACGACATTTACGACCATATAGAGCTTCAAACAGTGCCATACCGATGCTCGCTTGGTAGCTATTATTATAGGCAAATTCCACCAGATAAATATACTCTTCCCATTTATTACTGAAATCCAGGGCGCACATACAGAGCATATATTCCATCATCTTGTTGGTTCGCTCAGTCTGGCCATCCGTTTGGGGATGAAAGGTCGTACTGAGTGCTAATTTTGTGCCCAATATTTGATGAATTAGCCTCCAATCAGTTGAGGTGAATCTCCCATCACGATCACTGACAATGCTCCGAGGAACACCGTGCAGTCGAACAATCTGCTCCACATAGAGCTTAGCCAAGGTTTCCACTAAATCGTCCCTTTTATTTGGAAGGAAGTGAGCCACTTTTGTTAACCGGTCTACAATCACCCAGATAGAATCATGACCGCGTTGAGATCTCAGCAACTCATGCACGAAATCCATTGAAATATCATCAAACTTCCACTCCGGAATCGGTAACGGCTTCAGGAAACCACCCGGCTTTTGGCATTCTGCTTTCACCAAAGCACAAGTGTGACATTCTGCCACATAACGTGCTATGTATTTCTTTAGTCTGGGCCACCAGAACAACTTCTTCATGTCTCTGTACATTTTTGTGCTCCCAGGGTGAATTGAGTACTTGGCAAAGTGCACTTCGTACATCAACTCTTCTCTCAACTTCCCCATACTTGGGACGCACAACCGACCATCTTTGCATAACAAGCCATCATACCAGGAGAATTGTTCACCGGGACCATCCTTTGCATAGCATTGGAGACTTTCATCAAGCTCCGTTGCTCGCCGAACTCTGTCCGGAAGATAATATTGTACCTCCGTCCAGTTCAAGCATGCGTCGGCCGTAGCATCCTTGTCAACACAATATATCTCTAACACTTCCATCTCCTGGATTAGCCGCTCATCATGTCTCTGCAACAAGTTTGCCTGTACTGGCATCCTACGACTCAAAGCATCAACGACCACATTTCCCTTTCCGGGAGTATAGTGAATATCGAAAGTGTAGTACCCAAGGAACTCCATCCACCTCCATTGTCGCATATTCAGATCCTTATGATCTAACAAATACTTTACGCTCTTGTGATCTGTATAGATATCAACTTTAATGCCATAAAGATAGTGCCGCCACAACTTTAGCGCAAAGATTACCGCCGCCAACTCCAAGTCGTGGACGGGGTAGTTCCACTCATGCACCTTTAACTAGCGTGAGCCATAAGCAATCACTTTACCAAATTGCAGAAGAACGCAGCCTAAGCCGCTCCCCGAAGCATCACTGTAGATCTCATAGCCGTCTGTACCACATGGCGATGTCAACACAGGCGCTGTGAAAGTGAAGGGATAGATACTACTCTAGAGGGGGGGTGAATAGAGTTATGAAATTTTGCACTAGACAAAGTGTGAAGGTCTACCCAACTCCCTTGGAGTGAATTGCGGAATTAAAAGATTATAGATATAGAATTAACCTTAAAGCCTAACACAGGTGTTGTGCACAAACTCAAGCTAACTGTAATTACAGTTAAGGCTTGGAAATCCTAATCAGCAACTAGCAACCTAGTTATATCTATTCACAGCCACAGTGCAGGAAATAAACAAGGCAATCCAGACGACACAAGGAATTTATAGTGGTTCCCCAAATAACTTGGGTACGTCCACTCTTCTACCAACAAGGTAGGAATCCACTCAAGTTTTTGATCAGGTGCCCTGCCACCAACAGGATCTTCTTCAGGTAGATCCAGAAACCCTTTAGACTTTTGATCAGGTGTCTAAAAACCAAGCACAGGTTTTTGATCAGGTGCCCTGCCACCAAGGGATACTTTTGAAGGGAGTAAAAACCCTGTACAGGAGGGGGGAGAAGGTTAAGAGTCTTCTCTATTTTACAATAGATTAGAGAAGCACAAAAACTTGCACTGAGCTAGAAAGCTCTAAAGAATCAAGGCTCCCCCTGGCTCAAAGATGTCCAGGTGAAGTCTTGCTTCAGTGCAGAAAACTCTTCAGAAAGCTCTGAAGGAAAAACTACAAGAAGATAATAAATAATAAAATTAAAGATCTTCAAGCAGCTATCTTCTTCTTCTTCTTCTTCAAAAGAACTCTGAGTTTGAACTTCCTGAAAGCAGGAGAACTCAGGTTGAAGAAGAGTAGAAGATCTTAACACTTCTCAGTTAGATGAGTATTGCTGAGAGCAGAAAACTTGATGAAGGCTTGAATGCTTAAGTGAATAACTGGTTAGCTATTAACTAGCTTGAATCCTTCTTCAAAGGGTCCTTTATATAACATCAGCAAGCAACGGCTCTCTTCAATTTGAAATACTTGTCTTCTTCTGAAACTTGAGACCTGGGCTGCAAATAACACACAACAAAACAAACTCTGCAGCAAGACATCCTATAAAAGGAATGAACCTCTTTCTAAGAAGCTGCAGGATCAAATCAAATAACAGAAGGACTAAATAAAGTCACATCAGAGAAATACTCTTTATAGCAGAAGGAAGACTTTTCAGTCTAACGGCTATAAAGGACTGTCAGCAGATAAAGTAAAATACAAAGTCAGCTAATAAGACAAACAACTTTATCTAGAAAGATTTTACACAGGCAAAAAGAATAGAGCAGATATGCCTGGAAATATTATCATAAAACAACTGAAAAGATATGCCAGATAATGTATTAATTAATTAAATATAATAAATAAATACAAAATATAAAGGCAGACAGAAAACGTCGAACGACCTTCGGAGATCGTCGACCGACGCACGGAGATCGTCGAACTATCGGACAGATAGTCGAACGATCCAGATAGTCGAACTATCAAAGGAGATAGTCGAACTATCACAGCAGATAGTCGAACTACCAGAAGATAGTCGAACTATCAGAGCAGATAGTCGAACTACCAGAAGATAGTCGAACTATCAGATAGTCGACCTATCAACAGATAGTCGAACTATCAAAAACAAACAGATAGTCGACCTATCAACAGATAGTCGAACTATCAGATAGTCGAACTATCAGATAGTCGAACTATCAAAGCAGATAGTCGAACTATCAAGCGAGAGCAGATAGTCGACCTATCAACAGATAGTCGAACTATCAACGCAGAACAGATAGTCGAACTATCAACGCAGAACAGATAGTCGAACTATCAATAGATAGTTGAGCTATCAGATAGTCGACCTATCAACAGATAGTCGAACTATCAAAAACAAACAGATAGTCGACCTATCAACAGATAGTCGAACTATCAGATAGTCGACCTATCCAAGCAGATAGTCGAACTATCAAGGCACACAGATAGTCGAACTATCAACCGATAGTCGAACTATCCACGCAGACTGAAAGTCGAACAACTGATAGACGATCGTCGAACAGTTAGTCGACGATAGTCGAGCGGCGTTCGACGATAGTCGAACGAACAAACTACTTAACCAAATTCTCAATCTGGAAAAGTGAGGACTCTACAGCTAGACTACTAACCATTGACCATAGATAATTCTTGGGTCAAGGGACTAAAAAGACAAGACTAAACTCAAATCAAAACCGGGGTATCAACAATCTCCCCCTATTAGAGTTAAGTCTCTTAAAAACTAAAACACAGAGCTAGCTATAGAATACTATAAACAATACAGGAAATAGATAGCAATTAACTAGCAATTTTCAAACAGATAGATAAATAGCAGTTAAACAAAACTAAGGATCAACAGAGTCAGGCTTAGATACAGAAGAGCTAGAAACAAAAGAAATTTTTCGCAGAGGATCAATGGCCTCTAACTTAGACATCTTTAAATCTTGCAAGCCAATGATCTTTAATTCTGTAGTCCTTGGCACAACAGCTTCCGGGTGCTTTTCCATATATTTAGAAGGGTCAAAAACCTCAGGGTTAACCTGGAACTTTTCTAATTCCTTCTTTCTGAAAGTAGACATGGTGGTTAAACCAGTGGTGTCCTTCCCTTCTGCTTTTGCTTTTCTGATTTGGGCTGCTCCAACTAATTCGTGAAAATGAGCCATCCTAAAGTTAGGATCGAGCTCAGGACTTTCATAAACATACTCAAGAGGAGTAGCATCTGATTCTTTATCTAGATAAGACATGGGAGCAGACTTAGCAAAGTTCTTGCTAGAGTATTTAAAACAAAATAAACTACTTACCTTTTGAAACAACTTTTTCAGACTGTGCTGGTATTGGAGAAGAAGCTCTTTTCGTTGGAGAAGGAGGAGGGGAAAAGGTTGGTCTTTGATGCACAACCTCCTTCACTTGTCTTTGAGAACCAGAATAAGATCTGCTTTGGGAACTTTGAGAGCTTTTCCTTGACTGAGGCTGAGAAGGTACAGATTTTCCAGAAGAGGCAGATGGATTAGCAGATAGGTTCCCAGAGGCTCCTGCACTGGGAGGTGGAGGAGGGGGACCTCTGGGAGTCCATCTTGAAACAGGACTATCATACCTCTTAGATCTTTTTCTCTCCTTCTGCTGGTTCTTGGAGAACCACATCCAATGCTGAAATTCTTTCGATTTGGGGTCAATTCCTTTAAGAATATAGTATGGAGTATCATTGTCTCGGCTGGGAGGAGGAGGAGCAATTGCTTTCCTTTTCTTTTGAGCAGCTTTCTTTTTCTTAGCATTCTCAGATAAATCAGAATCATCTTCAACATCAGAGTGAGATGATGGAGGATTATCATAAGGATCATAGGCTTCAGAAACAGCCTTTTCTTTTAACTTCAGATCTGATTTCTCTCTTTCCTCTTCAATGGCATCCTGAGCCAGAAGGAAATCTAAATCCAACCCTGGTGAATCATCCCAAATAATTGACTTTTCAACTTGCAACTCTTTTTCTTTCTCTTTTAAAGAATCTTGTACTCTTTGATTCCAGGCAGCTCTTGCTTTTTCTTCTTCCACACTCAGAGCAGGAGTGTCATCTTTGATTTCATCTTGTTTTTCAGACTTATCTTCTCTATCATCTAAAAATGAATCCAGTTCTAGATCTGCTTGAGTATCAGGAACAATTGGGGCAGCTTCTGAAACAATTACTATGATCTGAGCAGCTAAATCTTCTCTAATATAATCTGTAGAATTATGAACATAGATCTGCTAAATAAGCAATAATCATTCCTTCTAGGTATTCACTAGCTAGCAAATTAATTGACTCGTCAATAAAGCGAATGAGTGAATTACCTTCATATTTGACCAACTCCCAAGACTCATCTAGGTAGGATGTAATGATCCCTTCTAGGAAATTTGCAATCACGGGAGAGGTGAGATCTTCCAAGCAAACTTTCACAACAAATTCAGATAACATGATAGCATCAGATATTTCCTTTTCCGATAACACAGAGGCTAATTCTTTTTCAGCTGGAGCAGACACTACTTGAACTGTCATCACAGTATCTGTTACTGCTGGAAGGGAGGCAAGAGGCTCTGAGGCATCTTCACAGAACATCTCCCCCTGCCTGATTTCAGTGGAAACTGAAACCAGGCCCCTTGAGGAAGAGGGCTCAACAGATTTGGAAAGTGATTTGATGGTAGCGGTTAAGGTATCAATGGAGGAGGCAAGTGGAGCGATTGCCTCTTCAATCATAATTTTGATTGAAGGGGTAATCAACTCCACAATGCGGGAGATGAGTTCAGGGGTAATCTCAAAAGAAGATGGAAGTGCAGTGGATGGAGATACAGCAGATATGGTTGTAGTGCTGGGATGAAGAATGGTGTGGACTGGGGATTGAATTGGAGATGGAGCTGGAGAGTTAATAGGAGAGTTAACTGGAGAATGAATGGGAGACTGAGGAGGAGTTGGAATCCTCTCAGATCCTAACAAATCAAAACTAGGAGCAGATATCCTAGTCTGATGAGAAGGAAGAGGAGATGCTGGAGGGGAAGGGAGAACAACCGTGGTTGTTTCTCTAACAGGAGAAGGGGAAAGTCGTACTTCAGCTGAAGTTGATGGAACTTCAACTGAGGCAGACTGCAAAGCAGAAGAAGAGGGAAGGGAAAGAGCTGAGCCAGCTTCTACAGGGTGAGGAGCAACCGAATCAGTCCTGGTGCTCTCAGATGTCGCTGGAGCAACCCCTATGAGAGCGGGTTTTACAAAGGTTCTCTTCCACTTAGAGAACAGGTTTGGGTCCATCTTCTTGCTTGCATTTATTGTTGTTGCGGTTGAACTCAGCAGCTGGGGATATTTTTCCTTCAGGAAAATTCCAATAACCCTTCCGAGGGTAACTTCCTTCTTACTATTCTTTTTCCTTATCAAATCAAACATTACTCCTGCCCAATCAATCTTTTTCTGATTAACAATTGCACACATCAGTGCAAATTGTTGCCTTGTTATATTGTCATGAGCAGAGTGCTTACCGAGGAGCACTTTTCCGACCAACTCAGCAAGAAACTTAATCTTGAAAGAAAAATTTACCTTGAGCAGCTTCGTGGGAATGCCCTCTGCATGTCCCAGCTCAACTAACATTCTTCCAAATTCTTGAGCATCTTGCTCATAATCCTCTTCACCATTTATCAAACCAAAAATATCAGTCAGAACGGCCGGAGTTAAGATTACCTCTTCTCCGCCGATGGTGCCAGTCATCGAGTCGTCGGTGGAGGACGACGTGAAAGCCCATTCCTTGATCTCAGGTATATTTAACTTAATCCTTGAAGACATTAATCTCTCTAGTCCTTGGTCCCGGCACAACTGAAGAACTTCCACGATCCCTGCTTCACAGCAACTGAACGCGTCGAAATCAACACTGAAGCCTGCATCAAACTTTACAACTGCTAACACTGCGGGAGAAATCGCCATTGATTGCTGGAGAAAGCGAGAGAAGGACGGCGAAGACGAAGGGGACGAAGCGGCAGAAAATCGCAAGCGGGAAGACAGAATGCGAAGAGTCACGCTCCGTCGACGAAAGAACAAAAGATCTTTTAACCTAGGTCGACTATCGGCTTTATATTAGACCGGAGATAGTCGATCTATTAAAGAGATACTAGACCCGATAGTCGAACGGCCGTTCGACGATCGGCTCAGAAGCAGAGTAGTCGAGCCATTGTTCGACTATTTCTGGCTTCTTAAACAACAAGCTGTCGTCGTTCAGAGATCGACTATAAGCTCGACCTGTTCGACGATCTTTGAACGCCGTTCGACGATCTTCAAACAGATAAGCTATAATTAACCAGAGGTTGACGATAGGCTTAATCCGTTTGACGATCTTCGATCATCGTTCGACGATCTTCAAGCAGGTTTCAACATAGGCAGATATAGTCACACTTAGTCTCGTCCATTGATCATGCCTAATTGAACTAAAAAGAACAGATGCTTCTGTTCATCTAAAGGCTTGGTGAATATATCACCTCTCTGAAACTCAGTGGATATGAACTCAAGACAAATCTTGTTCTTTTCCACACAATCTCTCAGGAAATGGTGCCGAATCTCAATGTGCTTCGTTCTAGAGTGGTGCACTGGATTTTGTGCAATTGAAATAGGACTGGTACTATCACACATGATTTTGGTGTTCTTGTGTGAGTAACCATAATCCACAAGCTGGTTTTGAATCCACAGGATCTGTGAACAACAACTAGCAGCTGCTATATATTCAGCCTATGCAGTTGAAGTTGAGACAGAAGCCTGCTTCTTACAGAACCAAGAGACCAATCTCTCTCCCAGGAACTGGCAAGTTCCTGAGGTGCTCTTCCTGTCAACTCTGCAACCAGCATAATCAGAATCAGAATATCCAATTAATTCAAATTCTGACTCAGCTGGGTACCAAAGTCCTAGATCTGGACATCCCTTCAGGTATCTCAGGATTCTCTTTAGAAGAATCAGATGAGATTCCTTGGGGTTGACCTGGAATCTAGCACAAAGGCATGTAGCAAACATTATATCAGGTCTACTTGCAGTTAGATATAATAGGGAACCAACAATGGCCCTATAATTCTTTTGATCAACTGGCTTGCCGTGATCATCAGAATCAATAACTACATTAGTAGCCATAGGTGTAGGCATTGCTGAAGCATCAGCCATCCCAAATTTCTTTACCAATTCCTTGGCATATTTTGATTGGGAGATGAAGATACCATCAGCATCTTGCTTAACTTGGAGACCAAGAAAGTAAGACAGCACACCCATACTACTCATCTCAAACTTAGAGTGCATCAAGTCAGAGAACCTTTTGCAAAGTTTGGGATCAGTGGAGCCAAATATAATATCATCTACATACACCTGAACTAACAGGATTGTGTCCTTGTGATGCTTGACGAAAAGGGTTCTATCAACTACTCCCCTAGTAAAGTTGTGCTCTAAAAGGAAACTAGCTAGAGTCTCATACCAGGCTCTGGGAGCTTGCTTAAGTCCATATAGAGCTTTCTGTAACTTAAACACATGTGAGGGTTGAGTTGAAGAAACAAACCCTGGTGGTTGTTCAACAAACACCTCTTCCTTAAGCTCACCATTCAGGAATGCACTTTTGACATCCATTTGGAACACCTTAAACTTCATGTAGGCTGCATAGGCCAAGAAGATCCTTATTGCTTCTAGCCTTGCAACAGGAGCAAAGGTTTGGTCATAATCTATACCTTCCTCCTGTCTGTAGCCCTGAGCTACAAGCCTTGCTTTATTCCTTACTATAATTCCATTTGCATCCAACTTGTTTCTATACACCCACTTGGTGCCTATGATCAGTTGGCCTTTAGGTCTTGGAACCAAAGTCCAAACTTTACATCTCTCAAACTGATTGAGTTCCTCTTGCATAGCAATAATCCAGTGGGGATCTAGCTCTGCATCTTTAAAGGTGAGGGGCTCAACCTGTGAGAGGAAACAAGCATGCATCACATCCTGTCTTAATTGGTGTCTTGTTTGCACACCAGCTGATATGTCTCCAATCACTTGAGATGTGGGGTGATCTCTAAGTGTGACAATATCAGCAGGTGGGATGTGATCTTCAGCAACAGTTGGGATTAATTCCTCAGGAGGAATTTGATCGACTGTTGGTGGTACAACAACAGCTTTAGTAATGTCTTCATCACTGTCTGATTCAGTGATCTGAAGAGTTGATAGTTGAAGAATTTCTTGAGGAGCATCAGGTACCTGCAATGAACTAGAGGAGGAAGAATTTTCTTTCTCCTTGTAAAACATCTGAGACTCATCAAAAGACACATGCACAGATTCTTCAATCTTACAGGTTGATTTGTTATAAACCCTATAAGCTTTGCTTACTTGGGAATATCCAAGCATGATTCCCATTGAAGCTTTTGCTTCAAATTTCCTAAGATATTCTTTATTGTTATTATGAATATAAACAACACAACAAAAAATTCTGAAATAATTAATTTTAGGTTTCTTTCCTTTAAGCAACTCATAAGGAGTTTTACACTTAAGTTTGTGTATCAAACTTCTATTTAAGACATAATTGGCTGTACTAACAGCTTCTGCCCAATAGGAGAGAGGCATGTTAGCATCTGCCAATAATGTGCTAGCAGCTTCAATGAGTGTTCTATTCTTCCTTTCAACTACCCCATTTTGTTGAGGAGTTCTAGGAGCTGAGAAGCTATGTTTGATACCTTCTCTCTCACAGAATTCTTGCATGAGAAGAGAGTCAAACTCAGGACCATGATCACTTCTGATCAAGGCCACATGAGTAGAGTACTCAGTCTGCACACATAGTAGAAAGTCTGTAAGGGCTTTGAAGTTATCAGACTTAGTTCTCAAAAAGAAAACCCAACTGAACCTAGAGAAGTCATCTACAATTACTAAGGTGTAATACTTCCCTCCTAAACTCTGTACATTTATTGGGTCAAAAAGGTCCAAGTGTAATAGATACAGGATTCTAGGAGAATCACTCTTATTTACAGATTTAAAAGAGTTTTTGGTTTGCTTGCCTAGCTGACAAGCCTTGCATAGGCTCTCCTTCTTGTAGGGGTAAGAAGGTAAACCTCTAACAAGGTTGTGTTTAGATAACCTAGATATATTTTTAAGGTTAACATGACTAAGCCTCTTATGCCACAAAGAATTATTATTAATTGTTACTTCATTAAACAGGCAGATTTCAGAATGAGATGAATTGAAATCTACTAAATAAATATTACCTATTCTAATACCTACTAAAACAACATTATTATTTAAAGTAATATTGCAAGAGGAGTTAGAAAATGAAACCTGGTAGCCAGCATCACATAGCTGGCTGACTGAAATCAAATTATGCTTCAGTCCATTGACATATGCAACTCTCTTGAAAGTAACTGCTCCAATTGTGATCTTGCCATAACCTTCTGTCTGACCACAGCTGGAGTCTCCAAAGATAACCTTTGGGCCGAGCTTAGCTTTGAACTTTGACAGAAGATCTTTATTTCCTGTCATATGCTTAGAGCATCCACTATCCAAATACCACTTATTTTGAGTGATTGGATAGGCCTTCACCTGCAAGACATTTATTTAGACAGTGTGGACCCAGGTAACCTTGGGTCCCTTGTTTTTCACATAAGAAAAACTGGAAATATATGAAAATGCAGGCTGAGGGTGATAACCTAGTGGGTGAGATCTCCTAGGTGGGATTTTCCATGCAGATGATGGGTCAACAAACCTAGGGTTTCTATTTTCATTTAGGTTTCTATGGTACTGATTATGATTTTGAAAATCATATTGAAAACGTCGATCGACGTTCGACGATGGGTGCTCAGATCGTCGAGCTTCGTTCGACCATTGAGCTTCCGATCGTCGAGCGGCGTTCGACGCTCTTTGCATTTCTTTAAAAAATTTCTTTCTCTTTTCTCTCTTAGCTTTATTTAAAGTTTTATTGACTAGGTTTACTTGCTCAGTGTTCTTCATTCCACTAGCTGAAATGAAGTTTACTGGAGTTGAAAGATTATTTTTAAGCAGAACTGGGGGTTCACTGGGAGAAGCTCCTAAGCCTAGTTTGTCATTACCTGACCTAGTGTTAGTCATGCTGGTAATTTCTAACAACTTAAGGCTTCTACCATTAAGTGATTCTTCTAACCTCTTAGACTTACCTAACTCCATTTTAAGAAATTTAATTTCTTCACTACAAGTAGTGAGATCTTCCTTTAACCTAACATTTTCTGTAGCTATTGATTCTGAGTCAGCTAACTTATTTCTAAGTTCTTTTATCTCCTTTTCTGAGCTAATCAAATCTAAGCATAAAGATTTAAATTCTAATTTAAATTCAGCTGAGGTAAAATCATAAGAAGAGAGTACCTCATCTTCTGTAGGCATCTCTTCATCAGAATCTGAACTCTCTACAACAGAGTGGTTACTGCAGGCATCTATTGCCATCAGGCAAACTTCTTTTGCATTCTTCTCTTCCTCATCCTCACTGGAGCTTGATGAGGAGGATTCTTCATCAGAATCACTCCAGGTTTCAGCAATGAAACCTCTCTCCTTCTTCTTGTTTTTGTAGGAGGATGGCTTGGAGTGCTTCCTGTGCTGTTCCTTTTCTTTTCTCTTGTCTTTGTTCTTCTCCTCTGGACACTCTGGTAAGATGTGTCCAGGCTTCCTACAACCATAACAAATAATTTCTTTAGCAAGTGAACGATCATACCTTGGTTTGTCTTCATAGCGTGAAGACTTCTTTCTGAACTCCTTTCTCCCCATCTTGAGAAACCTCTTGGCAAACAATGCCATTAGTTCCTCATTTGATTGGCTGCCTTTAAAAGCATCAGCAACCTTAAGAGCTAGAGATTGCTCTTTTCTTGTTGGAGTAGGGGTCTTTGCTTCTGCTTTTGCTTCCCTTGTCTTCAGCACTTGCTCAAAAGACTTGAGCTTGCCGAGAAGAGCTTCAGTGGAGATCTCATTTGTACTTCTGGCTTCCTTGATGGGCCAGATCCTTAGATCCCATGTGCTAGGGAAGCACATAAGAATCTTATCATTGACCTCTGTCAATGATATGTCCTTGTCAAGGGTCCTCAGCTCATTGATGATTGAGCTGAGCCTGGTGTACATGGCTTCATACTGTGAGATCAGGTTGGACCTTCTGTCCTTCCTTTCATCAGCTGAACCAGCCACAATCTGGTTCAGTGTATCCCATATAGCTTTTGCTGAAGAGCAGTCAGCTACCTTCTGGAATACCTCATCTGACATTGTCTGAGCCAGTATGTTCATTGCCTTGGCATCTGCTATTTTGGCCTTCTTGTACTCATCGTTGTAATCTGGAGGAGGCACTGCACTCATATCAGATGATGAGGCAGTAGCAGCAGCAGGTGCTCTTGGGGGACCTGACAAAATAGAAGCAAAGATGCTTTCATCAATAGAATTCATATATAATTTTATCCTTGCCTTCCAGATGCCAAACTTAGCTAAGTTGCATGCTGGAGGTCTGGTGCTGGAATAATCCTTGGACTGGGCCATGATAGTGAATATCTATAAGCTTTGGTATCTATCAGGATCTTGTGACTTAGGTGTTAGCCTATTCAGTCAGTCAACCTCCCTCTGATACCAATTGAAAGTGAAGGTATAGATACTACTCTAGAGGGGGGGGGGGTGAATAGAGTTATCAAATTTTGCACTAGACAAAGTTTGAAGGTCTACCCAACTCCCTTGGAGTGAATTGCGGAATTAAAAGATTATAGATATAGAATTAACCTTAAAGCCTAACACAGGTGTTGTGCACAAACTCAAGCTAACTGTAATTACAGTTAAGGCTTGGAAATCCTAATCAGCAACTAGCAACCTAGTTATATCTATTCACAGCCACAGTGCAGGAAATAAACAAGGCAATCCAGACGACACAGGGAATTTATAGTGGTTCCCCAAACAACTTGGGTACGTCCACTCTTCTACCAACAAGGTAGGAATCCACTCAGGTTTTTGATCAGGTGACCTGCCACCAACAGGATCTTCTTCAGGTAGATCCAGAAACCCTTTAGACTTTTGATCAGGTGTCTAAAAACCAAGCACAGGTTTTTGATCAGGTGCCCTGCCACCAAGGGATACTTTTGAAGGGAGTAAAAACCCTGTACAGGAGGGGGGAGAAGGTTAAGAGTCTTCTCTATTTTACAATAGATTAGAGAAGCACAAAAACTTGCACTGAGCTAGAAAGCTCTAAAGAATCAAGGCTCCCTCTGGCTCAAAGATGTCCAGGTGAAGTCTTGCTTCAGTGCAGAAAACTCTTCAGAAAGCTCTGAAGGAAAAACTACAAGAAGATAATAAATAATAAAATTAAAGATCTTCAAGCAGCTATCTTCTTCTTCTTCTTCAAAAGAACTCTGAGTTTGAACTTTTTGAAAGCAGGAGAACTCAGGTTGAAGAAGAGTAGAAGATCTTAACACTTCTCAGTTAGATGAGTATTGCTGAGAGAAGAAAACTTGATGAAGGCTTGAATGCTTAAGTGAACAACTGGTTAGCTATTAGCTAGCTTGAATCATTCTTCAAAGGGTCCTTTATATAATATCAGCAAGCAACGGCTCTCTTCAATTTGAAATACTTGTCTTCTTCTCAAACTTGAGACCTGGGCTGCAAATAACACACAGCAAAACAAACTCTGCAGCAAGACATCCTATAAAAGGAATGAACCTCTTTCTAAGAAGCTGCAGGATCAAATCAAATAACAGAAGGACTAAATAAAGTCACATCAGAGAAATACTCTTTATAGCAGAAGGAAGACTTTTCAGTCTAACGGCTATAAAGGACTGTCAGCAGATAAAGTAAAATACAAAGTCAGCTAATAAGACAAACAACTTTATCTAGAAAGATTTTACACAGGCAAAAAGAATAGAGCAGATATGCCTGGAAATATTATCATAAAACAACTGAAAAGATATGCCAGATAATGTATTAATTAATTAAATATAATAAATAAATACAAAATATAAAGGTAGATAGAAAACGTCGAACGACCTTCGGAGATCGTCGACCGACGCACGGAGATCGTCGAACTATCGGACAGATAGTCGAACGATCCAGATAGTCGAACTATCAAAGGAGATAGTCGAACTATCACAGCAGATAGTCGAACTACCAGAAGATAGTCGAACTATCAGAGCAGATAGTCGAACTACCAGAAGATAGTCGAACTATCAGATAGTCGACCTATCAACAGATAGTCGAACTATCAAAAACAAACAGATAGTCGACCTATCAACAGATAGTCGAACTATCAGATAGTCGAACTATCAAAGCAGATAGTCGAACTATCAAGCGAGAGCAGATAGTCGACCTATCAACAGATAGTCGAACTATTAAGGCAGAACAGATAGTCGAACTATCAACAGATAGTTGAGCTATCAGATAGTCGACCTATCAACAGATAGTCGAACTATCAAAAACAAACAGATAGTCGACCTATCAACAGATAGTCGAACTATCAGATAGTCGACCTATCCAAGCAGATAGTCGAACTATCAAGGCACACAGATAGTCGAACTATCAACTGATAGTCGAACTATCCACGCAGACTGAAAGTCGAACAACTGATAGACGATCGTCGAACAGTTAGTCGACGATAGTCGAGCGGCGTTCGACGATAGTCGAACGAACAAACTACTTAACCAAATTCTCAATCTGGAAAAGTGAGGACTCTACAGCTAGACTACTAACCATTGACCATAGATAATTCTTGGGTCAAGGGACTAAAAAGACAAGACTAAACTCAAATCAAAACCGGGGTACCAACACGTTGTGGTCAAATGATTCTTCAGCTCTTCAAATGCTCACGCGCACTCCGGTGTCCAAACGAACTTCTAATTTTTTTCTCGTCAACGTGGTCAGAGGTAAAGCAATCCGTTAGAAGTTTTCCACAAACCGTCTGTAGTAGCCTGCCAGTCCAAGGAAGCTCCTGACTTCGGCCACTAAAGACATCACTGGTAAATCCCGTATGACACTTATCTTTTCCGGATCTACTGCTATGCCCTCTCCACTTACCACATGGCCCAGAAAAGCCACTAACGATAGCCAGAACTTACACTTTGAGAACTTGGCATACAGCTTATTCCTCCGCAGGGTATGCAATACCAACCGCAAATGATTTGCATGATCATCCATCGACTGAGAGTATACGAGAATATCATCAATAAATATAATGACGAATAGATCCAAGTACTCTCGGAACGTCCGGTGCATTAGATCCATGAATACCGAAGGCGCATTACATAAGCCAAACGGTATTACCGTGAATTCATAATGACCGTAGCGTGTCCCAAACGCCGTCTTGGGAATGTCACCTTCTCGAATCCGCAATTGATAATATCCCGATTTTAAATCCAACTTTGAATAGACGGTTGACCCCGCTAGCTGATCGAAGAGGTCATCAATTCGTGGAATCGGATATTTGTTCTTTTCCGTCAGCTTATTCAATTCGCGGTAGTCAATACATAACCGCAAACTACCGTCTTTGTTTTTCACAAATAGAACCAGCGCGCTCCAAGGTGACATACTTGGGCGTATGTATCCCTGCTCCAACAACTCTTGCAATTGGACTTTAAGTTCAGCCATTTCTTTTGGCGCGACGCGATATGGTGAGCGGGCAACATGTTTCGCACCTGGAACCAACTCAATCGAGAAGTCAATCTCCCGCTGGGGTGGTAACCCAGGAAGATCCTTCAAAAATACATCGGCAAACTCCGACACAATCAGAACTTCACTTACATTGGCCTTTGGCTCAACAGCCTGAATAAGCGTGAAGAATAACTCCGTGCCCTTCCGAACAGCACTGACGACTTGGAGTGCAGACAATAAGGTCCCGCCTACTCCTCGTATACCAGCGAACTTCGTCTCAAGTTCGGTATTCTGGCCCAATGTGATCTCCTTTGAGTTGCAATAGATAAAGGCACGCTGATCCAAGAGCCAGTCCATGCCAAAGATCACATCAAACTCCGATAGCGTTTGCACAGATGCCCTCAATCCGAAATCCCGATTTCCTATATGCACTTCCACATCGCAATTCCTATCCACAAGCATGACACAACCATTCCGTAATAGCACCTTTACACAATTTGTCATCACGTGACTCGGTACTCTAATTCGAGCTACGAAGTTCTTAGACAGAAAAGAATGATAAGCACTCGTAGCAAGAAGGGCTCTCGCCGGATTGTTCCAAATCAGGACAAAGCCTGCAACACACACATCATGCACAAGCTACATATGACATATGCAATCAATAAAACAAGCATTATCTTAACTCGTACCTGTGACAATGTCACTTTGCTTGATAGCCTCCTGTTGGCCAAGATTGTACACTCTGGGCTGCACCTTGGATGCAGAGGAATCAACCACTGCTTTGCCCTTCTCAGCATAAGACACACCCGTCTTATTTTCTCCTTTGGGTTGAGCAACCTGACAATCACGGGCTATATGCCCCACTTTGCCACAGGTAAAGCATGTACGAGACTCTGGCCTCAACGTTGCTCTCGATGCAACCGTCACAAAAGCTTGCCCAGAAGGCTTGGACCTCTTGCCCCACTTCTTCTGGTAATACGATTTGCTAGAGCGAGGTGCTTTGAACTCGATCTTTGCAACAGCCAAGTCCTTCCTGCCTTGCACCCGCTTCATGTCCATCTCCAGCGCACATGCCGTATCAACCAAATCCTGAAATCCTTGGTTCACTGAACTAGAAAGCAGGAACCTCAACTCATCCCGCAATCCTTCATAGAACCGATTCATTTTTCTTTTTTCATCGGCAAAGATTGATCCTGCATACCGTCCCAATCTTGTAAATTCATGCAGGTACGCATTAACGCTATTTTCTCCTTGCGTTAGCCGCTGGAACTCGTTCTCCATTGCAATGCGTTGTGCTGTTGGTAAATGTTTTGCCAAAAACATGTGAGAGAACTCCTCAATCGATACTTGAGTCAATTTCCTGCCTGCCAAATGGTGTAACTCAACCTTGTCCCACCATAACCTCGCCTCTCCTTCTAACAAGAAGGAGGCCAAAGTGACATTTTGAGTTTCCTCCATCCTGATCGCCATTAAGATACGCTTGACTCGTGATAACCAGTCCTCTGCCTGCGTTGGGGATCCCAGTCCCGTGAACGTAGGTGGATTGAAGATCATGAATTGCTTCAATTGTCGTTCAGCTGCTCGCGGATCCAGAACCTCAACCGGTTCGGGTCGGACACAAACACGATCTGGAACCACTGCCGGCGGCGCCTGCCCGGTCGGCTGAATAATCACAAATAGAGCCTCAGAAACTAATCGAACAGTTTCCGCAGATGGAGGAGGTGTTGGCACCTCAGCTGGTGCCGCACTCTCATCAGAGCGTTGGGGCTCAGATTGCACAACACCGCTACGAGTCACCTATGGGTGGACAAGACACACATTAGCGACAATACGCAAACAATAACAACAAAGTAGGAACGCGCAGATTCCTCAAACAAGTGTATTTGCATTCCTTAATGGATATTCCAGAGTTCATTAATGTTACAACGGTTCACACAAACACGTGCTCGCCACAACACAAAAGAATTCGACCACGAATTCGAAAGAGAAAGACCGTGACAAGATGATACCAAAATGTAATGACTCCACCCGTTCAACAACATATAATAGAAGTTTCGGTCGGGGCCCCACACTATATGCCACAAACAAACGCTGCGGTCACAGGTTCATACCACCAACGCATCCTAACTCAGAGCATGCTAGCAGAATAATAAACAGTAGGCTGAACTCATATCAGGAATATCCACTATATATATATATTACCAAGGTTATATGTACAACCACTTGAACGAGGGGATATCAAATACCACAGTTTGGCCTTAAGGCCTTACGGTTCCTCTTTATACTGTATGGATTACAGACACCGGCGCGTAGACCGGCCATACATGAATGAAAGAAAGCATAACTAGCTAGCAACAACAACAATAGCAAGAGTGGCAACAATAGCAGCAGGGGCATCAGCCCTTCACTTCCCGCTCGGCTCTCCAGCACCTGCACAGGGAAAATCCACCCAGAAAGTGGCAAACAAGGCAATGGTCAGCATTCAGCTGACCAATTTATAACAATCCTACCTCTTTCTCGGGGCAGTAACATTCCTTCCCTACAAAGCTATACATCATCAGTATAGCATATATTGTGCTCTCACGCACATTCAAGCCAACACAACCGCCAGCCATAAGCCCTGACTATCTGTGCACTAAGGGCACATTCTTGGTGCACCGACAAACAAGGGTCAACACCACCGTTTATAGGGTATTGAGCATTTAGTCTTAATGGCGCCCAGGACTAAGACTCTCATTATGCGCTCCAACATGACCATCAATCAGGTCCTCCTGTCGGACGAACATAATGTAAGTACCGATCAACCACCCCCCGTTGCTCAAATTGCCTTACCATCACCAAGTATAGCGTGCTCGAGGCTACACTAAAGGTGCAGGTCGGTTTTACCTTTCCTGATCGGCACTAAGCATTTTTAAGAGCTCGCAGCTCACACAAGCCATAACGTCCGCCAAGGACTGGCTTCACAATAGCCATATTGTCTAAATAGGACTGGCTGCATTATCCATCAAGGACTTGCTACCCCGTAGCCACGACACAAATAGTACAAGGGCGTATTCCTGGGATTCCACATTCCAGTACTTCCTGCTACTCCCCTTCACAAGCACCACCCATCGACCCCACTAACTACACGAGTTTACGCAAAGTCTTCTCCGGTGCATAAATGCAACATCACCAATCCATACCAAAATGTACAGATGGGCTTCACACAGCATGCCTATCCCGTACTACAAACTTTCGGGTCTAGATGAAGACTCAACAGGGGATAACAACTATCAACCCACCAGAATCACTCACTCTTTCCACCTTTTGGTGGAGAGGATTCCTTACTCATGCATAAAGGAGGACTTCACATGTCCAAGAAGGAAGATCGTTACCCGTGATGATCTCTTGGGAGCCATCAAAAATCTGGCCAGTTTGAAAGCACCGCAGCAGCTTTACCTCCACAGAACTAGCCTCGGATTTCTAATCAGACCTCGGGAGCTCCACCAATGGCTTGCCCTTCTCCTCCTTCTCCTTCCTCCAAGCTCACCCTTTTTCTCTCTTGGTATGAATGAGAGAAGAGTCCAACCCCCAGTCTTATCACTGCAGGAAAGCACCCAGGCCATTGGATCCAAATAGAAATAATTGGATGGGCCAAGATCTGCCCAAAAGTCCAAATTTGACTTGACACAGCCTGTGACACGCCCATATCCCAGGCCGTGTACTCCAAGAAGTGCACGAACTGACTCAAACCAAACCAGAACACGGGCTCCAACACGCCCGTGTCACATGGTAGACACGACCGTATCAACCTGACACGGCCATGTGACTGGCCGTGTCACCCTCTCAACACAGGCCCAAATCACCCGAGAAGAACACGGCTAAGGCACTCGCTCGTGTCCTTAGCCGTGTACCAAACATGCCCCTGTAATACTCACGTGTCATAGGCCGTGCTCGCCACTCAATGCTACCTGGTATTCACCCGAGCAGGACACACCCTGGGACACGCCCGTGTCCCAGGCGGTGTTGCCTCTTGACGATCGTCGACCGTATTATCTCGAGAACTCGACTCTACGCCCACTGTAAAGGACATGCCCTGGGACACGCCCGTGTCCCAGGCCGTGTGCACTGGACACGCCCTGGGATACGCCCGTGTCCCAGTCCGTGTCACCAAGCCTGACCCCATTTTGGGACTTATGGTTTTTGGGGTGTTACACGTGGAGCATGATCAGCACCAAAAACCTCAATGAGCTCAATGACTGGTGGTGAAGAGCAAGGTTCTGACCTGGCCGACTCACCACCCCCTCCCCCTCTCGCCACTCTCGGCATGTTTGAGTACTTATGGAAAGAGATGTGGAACCTCATAACCTTCACACTCACCGCTCACGGCGAGTGCTCGACACCCCCAGCCCCAGTGACCGCCTCCCCAGCCCTAGGCGAGAATGCCCCTATTCGACGGCCTGGGAAGGAAGCAACAACAGAAGGCAGTGGGCGAGATCTCCCTGGGTGAGATCTCATGGGGCAAGTTCTATTCCCCGACTCGGCAGTTGCGGGCTGGATCGGCGAGGAGGAAGCGCGAGATCGCCCTGCTCACCCGACGAGTGGCGGGAGCCCTTTCAGCGAACTGGTCTCATCCTCCCCAGTCCTAGAGGGGTTCCGCAATCTAGAGATGTCCTATTACATCGGGAGGGACGACCCGGTCCAGCAAATCCAGTGGTTTGAGGATGTGCTCTCGATCTGGCAAATGTCGGATGCCTTTAAGTGCCGAATCTTTGCCATCACCCTCAAGGTGAAGGCAAGAGATTGGTTCTGTCAGCTGCCATTCATCTCCATCTACTGCTTCGATAACCTGTGCTGAGGGTTCTTGCTGAGGTTAACCACTTCCAAGAAGTGGATGAGGGAGTCAGAGTCCTTGCTCCTCATCAATCAAGGAGCGAACAAGACTGTGGGGAGCTATGTGGACCAATTTCAAGAGGAGGTACTCCAGGTGCAGGAGATGTCGGGGCATACCCTCATGGTGGCCTTTACCCTAGGGCTTCATCAAGGATTCTTCGGGATGGAGCTGAAGAGGGTGCCACCTCTCTCCTTCGAGGAGCTGATGGAGAGGGCTGCCCGAGAGGTCGAGGGGGGGGGGACTCCAACTCGGCGTTTGCCATGAAGTTAACAGGGGGCTGGAGGTTAGGAGGGCAAAACCCAGGAAGAGAAAGCAACAGTAGCAGTAGTAGCCGAGGTGGGGCCACTAGGAGCTAAATAATCGACTTGGCTGGAGGAAGCCAGAGCGGCAGGACCAAGGGATAAGGAGAGGTTTCCACAGAGGAGACCACCGTCAAGGGGGGAAGTGTAACGCCCCCGATTTTTCGGTAATTATTTAATTCAGTAATGGAGTATTTATGACGTCAGGTCGTTACTTTTAATGTCAAGTTGGCGGTGCGATGCCGTTGGTGTGATTTCGCGTCCGTTAGGTCTGACTGAACAGATTTTGGGATTTTCGTCGAAAACTGAAAATTTTCACGTTGGAAAATTAAGTTAATTAATTTTTGACTTGCTCATTGGGTTTCGCCGCGATCCGAGCATTTTTGAAATCTTGGCGCACGTTTGTAGTTTTGTATTATTTACGTTTATCGTAAACTTTAGAAATTAATATCTCGAGAATGGTACGTCGGATTTTAGTTTTGTCTTCGTCGTTGGATTCGTAGCGTCAGTGTTCGCCTACGGTGTGAATTTCGTTTAATTCGACGCGCGTTTGGGCCTCTGTTTTGAACTCGTATTCTCCTTGTCCATAAATGCAAATATAATTTTTATAATATTAAAGCACTATTCAGAAATGAAAAGAACTATTAATCCATAAAGTTTGATCAAGGATAGTTTTGCAAATTCCACTATTCGTGAGGACAAAATTCAACTATTCATCCTCTTCTCTTTCGTGGAATCCATTCTTCTTCTCGTGAAATCCACTCCATTTCTCGTGAAATCCACTGTTCATCCTTCTTGTTCTCAGGAAATCCTGTGCAGGCCAACCCCCCTTTCTTGAGAAACCCCTTTCTTGTTCTTGGGAAACCCGGCCAGCCTGCCAACCCATTTCCCGCGAAACCTCTTCCTTTTCTCATGAAATCAAGTTCATGGGAACTTGATTTCGCGTGGTCCTCTCCCCTCTGTGTTCTATTTATAAGTTATATTATTATGTAATAATTAATATTATTTTTATTAATGATATAACTATATAAGGATGAACATCTCCTTCTTCCTAATTTAGCCAAGAGCCGAAATAGAGAGCGTGTGTGCAGGAGATTTTTGCCGTTCGTGAAACTTCGGATCGCCGCCAATGGAGCTCCGGTGGTTGAAATCTCGAACCGAGTATAGATCCGAAAAGCTCTCGACGAGAGCTACGCAATTGTGGTAAGCTTTTCCCGTTTTGTGAGCTTTTCTCGTTAGGGTTTTTTGGCCCTAACCTCTATTTCGTCTGTTTTTGCGTAGATTTCAACTCATCCCGAATTCTCTTGCCCCGATCTACGACGAGGAGCGATTCAGAGATCTTTTCCGGCAAAACCAAGGCATGTGGTGGTTTTTCCCTCCTCCCTCCCCTTTCGATCATGGTAAAACCTTCTATTCTTCGTTAATAAATTGTTTTTGACATGTTGTCATGCTTAGATCACGTTTTCGAATGCTCTTAATTTTTGTAAATATCGATGGTTATTCCGATTCGTTAAGATTAGTATGTATGCCTTGATTTTTCCACTTGAAATCCACTCATATAACTAATTTTGTTATGCTAAACTAACCACGTAGCGTCGCTAATAATATTTGTGTTGCGTTTCCTCGAATGATTTACGTTCATTGGATTTTGATCGTCTCTTAACCGCTATGTAGGTCGTAGTAAAGTGTATTTAAGTTCGTAAATTCATCATAAAGGTTGTTCACTTGTTAAGTGGGCCTCCGCTTAGTGAAGCTTGTGTATCAAAATTGTTCGACGAGTCGAGTTGATTTTTATTGGCATGACACGTTTACCTTGGTTAAATTCTCTCTTTAAGTCTAGTGATGTCTAGTCGGGTCTGATGTGCCAAGTCTCGAGGTATAAGTCATAGTTTTCTAGGCTGTGGGTGTTAGTGGACTAGACCATTTCCATAGTGCCCATTTTCTTTAATTTGGTACCTTATGGAACTTTACTCGGGTTTTGGCTTGGGTGTCTGTCGGTGTACTGTTGGAGCGATTTCCCACCATAGTTGCCGGATATTTATCTGTGGGGGTGTGTCAGGATGTGAAACCGCCTCGCCCTTGTTCCTGGTAGTGTTTGATTTCTTTAGGGGCGCTGGCAGAAATGCCTTCCGCCTCAGTCACCGGGCGTTTTCGGTGTTCACAAGTGGCTAATAAATTATTTAAAATTTTCCTTATGATTTATTCATGTTTCCACCTTATAGCTTTGTGCATTTGGTGTAGTCTGGTGTATGTGACTATTCACATAAGTGTTTTTTATTATGTACTATTCTTTCCTTACTTTACTTTCATTACTGTTGGTCTTTGGTTGGTACCATATTGACCTTTGTTTACTTTTGCATATTTTCTGCCACTACTTGTACCTTCTTGCTAAGGTATTCTGTCATTGGAATGCCTTCGGTTCAGAGTAGTAGCAGGTAGTGGAGCTTGAGTTGGCAATTTGCAGCATTGCAGTTGAAGCCGAGATCCCCTCCCTCACTGTTGTGACTTGTGAGGTAGTTTTTTTTTTGGGTTTTGTTCACTTTGTTCAGACATACTGTTGTGGTCTGTGGGTTTGTGTCAGGTTGTTGACACCAACAGGGTTTTCTTGTGTTAGACACTCTGCTAGCTGCTAGTTTATCATTTGCTGATTTTTGCGTAGTTACTTGCTCTCTGGGAAGTTTTATGCTAGGGTTGTATGTTAGATATTTTGAATATAAAAAGAATTATACTAGCATTGCATAACATCTTTTAAAAGGAACGTCACCCTACTTTGAAGACCATAACAAGCTCATTTCGTACTTATACTAAACCTAGAGGTTGGCATATCATGTAATAACATTGGTTTGTCGTGTTTATATAGAACAATAAGTGAATAAAATAAGCATTTTCTGCTGCTTAATTCTAACCACATCTTTACTTGTGGACTGGTCATTCCACTGAACCGAGGTACACGGTTAATAACTTAATTAAATCATGTTTTGAAACTATAATTCATCGATTTTCATGAAAAGTAATAGAGTAGGGTTTTTTTGCTTAATCGCCTGCAGTTGTCCCCTGCATGGCATGGCACCACGGCCTGTATTTTCTCTTACTCTGACGTATTATTTAACACGAAGAAAATGCGGGTTGTGACAGTTGGTATCAGATGGAGGTTGGTTTGACAAGTTGGTCAAACCAACCAATCTGATAAAGTTTTAATTCCTCCATTCATTTGCATACACACATTGATTTGTCATCAGTACGTCTTAGCTGAAGCATAGTCACTACACTCATAGCATGATAAGAAGTATACATGACATATTATATAGTATGGGATGCATAATATGTGTTTGTATATGGATCCACCATAGGTGGCAATAAGTGACGGTTATGTAGTATGGGATGCATAACCACCATCACATGGATGCCCATTAGCACATTTTCTCTTTCGTTGCATGCGATGTTATGTAGTATGGTATGCATAACATTTCATGTGTACGCCGCTCATAACATGCATTAAGGCCTTTTTAGAATGCATAGCACTGCATACATAACATATCATCGCATAAGAACTCGTGCTAAGTTAAGATTTACATGATGACACATGTACACACATGGTTTTAAATAAGAATAAAGAATTCATGCATTCATATCATATGCACAAGAGTCAATAGGATAAGAGTATATCATCCTGAGTAGGACATTACATCATTTATAAAATCCTTGCGCAAGTTTACAGCAAGAGCAAGTGTCTGTTCAAGTATGGTCTGAACTAAGTTGTGTAGTCATAATAATAAGCTAGGATTTTAATAAGTCGTTTGTTTATATTTCTAGAAATGCCGACAAAACTTCCTGTGATGAGGTCGACCCCCAATATGATTGTGAGTCATCACGTGCGTAAAGCAATGCGGTGATCGATAGTCTGCGTCAGAGCAATGAGGCTCTGTCAATGCAGTTAGTTGCGATGCAATCGCAGATTCAGTCGTTGTTTTCTGCAGCTCCCGCACAGCAACCCGTTGTTGATGCAAGAAATGCGCTTTCGGGTTCTATGAGGAGAAAAGAGGGGGGAGGAAACTATCGAATGGCCAGTTACTAGCGGCTAAGATCGATGGTTGAGATCGAGAGAAGTAAAAAGAGAGGGAAAGGGGGCCACTTGCAGCCGCAACAATAGAGTTCGCCCGCCGTGGCTTAAATGTTACTCCTGCGATGAGCTTTCCTTTGATTATGAATTAAGATTATAGCTTGAGATTACACCTTTGCATGGAAAGCATATAAAGGGTACAAAGGAGGAAGTTGGCGGCTAAGGAAGGAATATGTCGGAGGATAGAGAAGAGTAGGTCAGATAGGCTTCCCGGCTTGATGTCTCAGGCCACGCGAGTTGACTGCAGGAGTCCTCCCGATCTGGGAACTTATGTCCGCAAGCTTTGTTTCCTTGGTCATCCCACTCCACATGCCTGCTGAATGAGAGGTATGGGGGTTATTTATATGCCCGAGGGGGTAATGGTCTTGGTAACGTCACCCCCGTTAGAGCAGTGAGCTGAACAAGTAAAGAAGGAGTCTGCCGAGTCCGCACCATGCTATGTAAAGGGACCACTGAGCTGATCCTGTTACTGGCAGACTGGGATGAGTCCGCCCTTGCTGCGTCGAGCGAACCCACATCGAGATGTGCGAGCTGAGGAGTAGTCCCCCACATGCTGAGAAGAAGCGGGCACCGGAAAAATGGAGGGCTAGCAGGCGGACTGCAGAATGAGTCTTCCTAGCCCACTACGGAGTGGATGAGGCAGATCGTCTGCTGCTGAGTTGGGTTTCTGATGGAGGACTGCATGATTAGTCTGCCTAGCTTGCGGTGTATTGGAGGAGTCCGCCTCTGCGGCTGGAGGCTTGTCATTTCTGCTTGGCAACGAGGCTTGGCGACCTGGCGGACAGAAGAGTCCAGTTGGCCACTACTGACTGGCGACCTGGAGGCAGGTCACCACTGCTGATTGGAGACCTGGAGGCAGGACTCCACTACTGACTGGAGACCTGGAGGCAGGTCTCCACTGCTGAATCATGACCTGGAGGTAGGTCGCCACTGCTAGAGATGAGTCCGCGAGGTATGTCGTGGTCTGGCGTAGAATGGTTGGCTATGTCGCCGTCTCTATAGGCGGTCTGAGACCGAGTCCACCCATTACTGGCGGACAGGAGAGTTGGTTGCCGTCTGTATGTTGTGCGGGCTGGAGAGCTAGAGGGAGGAGCAAGTCTGCCTCCCTTAGGCAGACTGAAGACTGAGTCCACCATCTCCTGCTGAATAGAAGGAGCAGGTCACCCTCTTTGGTGGAGCAAGCTCATCTCCTGTTAGATGGGCATGCTTGTCGCGTACTGGTTGGCGACCTAGAGACAGGTCTCCTGGAAATATGGCGGTCTGTGCGGATGGAAATGTGAGTCCGTAATTCTATTGGACCTATCGAAAGAGAACTGATGCGCAGTTAGCTAATCTAACCACGCGGCCTGCAGGGACAGACTGAGGAATCAGTCCACAACCCCTGTAGAACGAGCGGCTGCTGCGCAACCTGGGCGGTCAGGCTGGCGAGACCGCCCTAGCCGTGCGGCCTGAGCGGACAGAGAAGTTTGTCTGCCCATCCTTAGAAAAGAGGGCTGACAGGCTGTGACCTCCAGAGGAAACCTAGAGCAGACCGCAACTTGCGAGCTGGCTACCTTGGGAGGGATCACCGATTTTCTGGGTCAACATAATCCCCGCACTTTTTTAAGTCCCGAAGGGAACTTCAAAAAAGTAGGAGACCCACGAAAATCGTGATCCTCCCCTTGAAAAAATAAGTGGTAGGGAGAGATAGAACCTGATGTCTCTCCTCAGAAAAACCTATCAGTGCATATTTTTCTCCCTCAAAGGAAGAGTCAATGCAAGAAGGAAAAAGACACGTCTTCCGTGTACCTGGAGGAAACTTGCAAGCGTCTGCTAATCTCTGAAGGGAACTTGAAAATATCTACTGATCTCTGCAAAAGAAGAGTGAGTAGCAGATATGAAAGAAAAGTAACTCGAGTACCTGAGGTGATTATGGATAAATCTTTTACTAAAAGTAATTGCGATAAGATAAATATGATTAGACTGCAGAAGGAACGTCCATGAAATCCTGCTATTATCTGAGTAAGCAAAATCAAGTAGGGATCAAGCTACAACAATGAGATTCTTGCTTGGTCAGATATGATATCCCAATATGAAATCCAGATCAGTCAGATGAACACACTAACTAGTCTTCAACCGGATGGTTTTGCCAATCAAGGAGAATCAGATTCTCTGACTATCAATTAGTGCCAAAAAAATCAAATAAAAGCAACAGAGAGCTTGTTAACCATCATCTGATAGGCTTCATGCAAGCATGGTTGTGAGGACTTTGATGTCCTCCCTCAACTCAAACTTGCAACAATCCAAGGGATCCTTCATTGTTAGCATCGATGGTTTCATAAATGTCGATGTTGTTGACTTGGTTTGTCCTTTTTGAGCCCAGAGAGGGGTTCTCTACTTCTTTGCCCTTCATGACTTGGCCTACTTCCTGCATGGCTGCATTCAGTTTGGACTCAAACAAGTCTTCATCCTAATGTTGAAGAGATCCTCGCAGAGGATGAAGTTACAAACGACCAAGAAGATGTACCCGCAGAGACCGCTGCAGATGAAATTTTAAGCCAAACTAGCAGCTCGAGCAGAGAGGAATCTCTGAGTTCAAGGTTAGCCAAAACTAGTGGCTTTCCAAGTTCTTTTAGTGAGGTGGACTCTGAGCCAGAGAGGAAGAAAGAGAAAACTGATGTATAATAATAAATTTTTTAGCTTAATTTTTTTTGATCCCGCGGTAAGAATTATGTAAGCCGCACGGATTTGGATCTTGTATTTTTTGATAAAGGAAATGATATTACACTTTTGTTTGATTTCTGCTGACCAATGAACCCATATTATCCGAGAGATTACTGTCTTTCTTTTCACGCGAATATGACACTTGCAGGTAGATCTTGATGACCTATTAAGTGAAATGTAGGCGAATAAAATAATCAAATTCGAACGAATAATTCTGACGCGAATAAAAAAATCTAGCCGATTCGTCCGTTGAAAAACGCCAACTTGCATAGTAAACATCGAAGTTTATCCTCTACAGTGCAGACTGCATTTTCCAGCTTTTGCGGGGTTGAGGGTGAATCCGAAAAGAATGCCAATTTTGCTGCGATTTGAATACCCTATTTCTGAAATGTTAATATATCAAGAGAGATATAAGCCAGAAAAGAGCGATCATATGTATCTTGTCGGGCGGCTAAGTACTTTTTAACTATATCATTGAGTTAGGCCGGCAGGAGGGAACAAAACTCCGCTATTTAATTGAGTAAGAAAGTTTAGTTTTAACAACCATAGCAATCATCTTATCGCGCGAGTAGAGACGATATCCACAATATTAATAAGGAGCCGAATAGACAAGTGATAACAACGCATGATCTTCTTGAGCGGTTAATAACAACGATATCCGCAATATGAATAAAGATCATCTAGAGAAGACGAGTTTGCTTGAACTCTAACCACGCGGTTAATAGATAGAAAATATCGAACACTATTTAATAAACTCAGCAAAGGCATCACTGACCGCGTGCTAGCCGCCGGATAGACTTCTATCAGCTGCTTTTAGTTATCGACTATCGTACCCTTGAAGTAGAATCATTCTGGACTGTAGGATAAATCACAAGCTAAATTGATAAGTGGGCAGGTGCGTAAGGCACATTGATTTTCTCACATGGTCACAGAAGTTGTAAACTTCAATCAAGTTGATCTTGTAACTGGATCTGCATAGTATTGACTACCGACCACTGCATCCTTAAAGAAGAATCATTCTGGACTGCAGGATAAATTTCAAGCTAAAGTGACAAGTGGGCAGGTGCGCAAGGCACATTACTTTTCTCACGAGGTCACAGAAGCTGTAAACTTCAAGCAACTTAGAGAAAAAGAATACACTGCTCTCTTGCCTGGGATATTGAACAGGTTAATCAGTTGGGCAGGTGTGTTGGAACCAACAAGGTCGATTCCTCCTAAAGCTCGGAACTAAAGAGGCAGCTCACGCTTACTCCCTTAGGATTACACTCAGGGCCAAGAACTAGACCAAAGGCTTCAGCGAGGAGGTCCCACCTCGTACCCGGAAGAGGCTAAAGCTCTCCCCCTCCCTAGCCAATGCTGAGCTAGGTGCCTTAGAAAAAGTGAAAAGAGTCGAGAAGGCTTGCCCTTCTAAAGCACCTTACCGGTCAATTTATACGCCTCTGAACTGGGACTGCAAATAACCCACTTAAACCATCCTGAAATTACTAGAATACCCTTGGCTAGGACTGCCAACAGCCAAACTCCGCTATTCTAAAGGGCTAAATGCAGATCACCCGGGGTAAAAGAGTAAAACACCCCTGGGGCCCAAAAGGGTGGGCCCGGTCCTATCTGAACCGGCCTTGAACCAAAATGGCACCTGGAGAGAACTCCCCTATAGGGTCCTCTCGCCTGAAGAGAGGACCGCCTTTTGGCGAGAGCTCCACCCCTGGAGTCCTCTCGCATGGCGAACTGGCAACTCGTCGGGAAAGCCTCCCCTCTCGGCACTCACTCGCCAATCTCCTGCCACACGGCACTTGGGCCGTCTCGCATAACACCTCTCGCTTGGCTCTCCTTACCTGGGCCCTCTCGCCTGGGCCCTCTCGTCTGGGCCCTCTTACCCGCAAGCCCGAGGTTATACACAATCCCCGCTCTTTTCGAGGTTGTTTACAAACTCGGAAAGATAGTGAAACTGAGGCCCGTGATGGTACAGTGAATTTATTAAGGGAATCTTTTGGTAGGCCCCTTGCCTAATCTATAAATACGGAAATTTCCTCCCTGCAAGGGGTTGTTCTCTTTCCTCTATTCTCTTTCAGCATCTGTCCCCCATGTCTCTCAGCCAAAGTTTTCAGGACCGCATCGCGGCCGTGCGCCAGCGGAACAAGGCGACAACGACGGGTCTGAACAAGATCCCTGTGCTCACTCCTCTTTCGCTACCGCCATCCACGTCTCCTCCTAAAAAGGCAAGAGTCCCTGATCCTCCTCTCCCAGCAGGAGAACCTTCTCGCTCCTTCCTAGGGGGGCGCGTACCTCCTGCTCTAGCTAGCTCAAAAGGAAAGGAGGTAAGCCCTTCAGGCCTGTTACGATTTCCATCTACCCCACACCTTTTACTTACCACTTCTACCCAGAAAATCCCAGCACCTCCCCATCGTCCAGAGACCATTCGTATCAACATTTCATAGCTATTTTCCCGGCTGTTGGAACACCCTATTACTAATTTGGGTAAGGATCACTATGCTTGTCTTAGGATCCTAGTTGACCTAGTTGTATAGTTGAGAAGGTCAACATTAGAATGAGTCTAGGGTCTAGATCTTAGTTTTGAAGCTGCCCCAAGACCACTCCAAGATCAAGGATGAAGAGCTAAGTCTAAAGCAATTTTCGTCGAGCTCTGGTCGACGAATCGTCGAACTCAGTTCGACGCTCTCTGAGCTCAACTTCAACAAATCGTCGAGCTCCGGTCGACGATCTTCGAGCTCAGATCGACTATCTGCTTTTAGCTAGCTTTTGCTTAATCGTCAAACTCCCCTCGACTATCGTCTAGCTCAGTTCGACGATGCCTCCTTCAGCTGTTTCTCAGGTCGCTGAGCTCAGTTCGACGATCTTTGAGCTCAGTTCGACGATTTCTGTCTGCTTATCTCAGTTCATCTCTGAGCTCAGTTCGACGATCGTAGAGCTCAGATCGACGATTCTTTGGAGAGATCAACGTCTTCAAGATTTCAAATGCTGCTGATTTTTTGGAATGTTTTTGAATATTATCAGCATTTATGACAGAAGATCTCCCAGCCGTTTGGAGCAAGTTTCAAGGTATCATTCAGAGAATGTTTGCTGGTCTTTCCTCTAAAAGACAAGACCATTTATGGAAAGCATTTATGACTGACCAACGGCCATCTTTGGACAAGGAGAATATTCAGAAAATCAATTCTATTCCTATGGTCCTTTAGATATACAGAAAAAACAACAACAAAAGACACAGAGCTGATAGACAGAAAAACAAGAAGAGAAAACACACAGAAGAATACTGTTAGCAGAAGAACAAGAAAACTACAACATCTAGATCTTCTAGTTGACTAAGTGCTCTTGCATCTTCATCTTAGATTTCCAGACACATCATCTTTCAGCTGTTCTGCTGAAACCATTCTTTTCTGGAGATCAAGTTCTGAAGACCTATCACCCTTCTACAAAGCTTCTCTGCCTGAACCTCTCTACATCTCAGGGGGAGCTTTGACATCTTCAATCCACTTGTGCTTCTCTCATTTGACTGAGAACAGAGAAGACAACTTCAACTTTCACTTTTTCTTTTCCTGCTGTAAAAGGGTTCTTGAACTCCCTTCAAAAGTTCTGTCTGGTTCTGAGAGCCTTGTCAAAACTCAGTGGTGGCAAGACACCTTATCAAAAAATCTAGCTTTGGTTTTTGAGCACCTTATCAAAAGCTCATTGGTGTCAGGACACCTGATCAACTCAGTCCTGAGTGGATTCCTACCAAGGGTGGTAGAAGAGTGGATGTACCCAGTTTTGGGGAACCACTATATTTCCTTGTGTCTTCTGGTTCTGCTTGTGTGATTTGTCTGCTGTGTGCTGTGTCCCTTTCCTTTGAGTTTTTAAGTTTCTGTTAGCACTCTACACTATAGCTTAAATAGAATTTTAATTTGTGCTATTTTAATAATTCAAAAAATATTTTAAGTAAACTCTATTCACCCCCCTCTAGAGTTGAGATAGATCTTACCCTCACTTTCAATTGGTATCAGAGGCAGGTTGGTTGCTCATACTGGTTAACACCTGAACCAAAAGATCCCTGATAAGATCAATCTCTGTAGAGGATTACTTTCTATACATCTATCTACTCATTTAGAGACATGGCACAGAACAAAGATTATGCAAGCACCAGACCACCAGTGTGCAACCTCTCCAAGTTTGCACTCTGGAAGGCAAGGATTAGATTGTATATGAATTCTATTGATGAGGATATCTTTAATTCTGTCTTGACAGTGTGTCCAACTCCACCAGCAAGCTCAAGTACAAGTGCTGTTCCACCTCCTTCTGGAACAGATGCAGATATAAAGAAGTGGAAGATTGCAGATGCTAAGGCTATGAACATCTTAGCCCAAACTATGTCTGATGACATTTTTCAAAAGGTAGCTGAATGCAACTCAGCCAAAGAAACCTGGGACAAACTCTCTGAAATTGTCTCAGGATCTGCTGATGAAAGAAAGGATAGAAGGTCTCATCTGATAAGTCAATATGAGAACTTCAAGAAAGGAGAAGGTGAATCAGTGGCTGACATGTACAATAGACTAAGTCTGATTGTCAATGAGCTAAAGACTTTGGACAAGGAAATCTCTTTAACTGAACTAAATGATAAAATCCTGATGTGCTTTCCCAGCACTTGGGATTCAAGAATCTGGCCAATCAAAGATGCCAGAAGTCTGAATGAGATTACCACTGAAGCTCTCCTGGGCAAGCTCAAATCCTATGAGCTGCTCATTAAAAATAGAGAAGAAGAACAGAAGGCTGCCTCTCCAGCCACAAGGAAAGAAAAGACCATAGCCTTCAAGGCTGCAGAAGAGGAGCCTGAAGATAAAGCCACAGGAAATGATGAGCTCATAAGTCTACTGGCTAAGAGATTCTACAAAATGGCCAGAAAAGATTTCAGAAAAAGGCCATACAAGGGTCATGATAAACCAAGGTATGATAAATCAAACAACACTACAGAAATCATATGCTTTGGTTGCAGGAAACCAGGACACATTGTGCCTGACTGTCCAGAGAACAAGAATAAGGACAAGAGAGATAGAAGAGAAAGAAGAAAAGGAAAGGATCACAAGAAGAACAACTCAGACAAAGCCTCCTTCAGCAAAAACAAACATACAAGGAAGGGCTTTGTTGCTGAGACCTGGAGTGAGACTGAAGAGGAATCTGAAGCCTCATCCAGTTCCAGTGATGATGAGGATGATGCAGATGAAAAGGAGTTCTGCATGATGGCTATCAATGCATCACAACAAAACTCTGATGAAGAATCAGAATCAGATTCAGACACTCATCCAGATGAAGATCAGGTAATCAATTCTTTTGATTTTCATTCTGAAGATTTCAAAAGTGAATTTAAGACACTATGCCTAGACCTACTAAAATCTGAGAAGGAGATAATATCTCTCAGGAATCAATTGTCTGAGCATAGTATCCTAAACTCAAAGAACCTCAAGCTCTCTGAGGAGTTAGAATGCTGTAGGGAGGAGATAGCTTCACTGAAAAGTGAACTATCAAAGGCCAAAAAGTTTGAAGAATCTCTAAATGGGAGGAGTATCAGACTTATGGACATCACAAGCACAGTGAACTCTAGATTCAATAGTACACTGGGTTTGGGTGCCTCCCCCAGCCAACCTATAGTGTTAACAACTCCAATCAAGTTTGTCTCTGACAAAGGAAAGGGAGTAGTAGAGGTGGCTAGGAAGAATGCAGACCTGCCAGAGAAAATTTCAGTTCAACAAAATGCGTCGAGCAGAGCTCGACGATCGTCGAACAGAGCTCGACGATCTAAGCACAGATCGTCGACCTCAGCTCGACGACACCCAAACTCTGAACTCAAGCACTATCGATCTTCGAACAGAGATCGACGATCTGACTCAAGATCGTCGACCTCAGATCGACGATCGTCGAACAGAGTTCAGAATTGTGAACACATTTTCAATGGCTCAGTCAAATTCAATCCTAGAAGCTGCACATCCCATGGACTCAACCCCTATACTGAGTGGATAGTAACTCCTAGGAGATACCATCCTGAAGGCTATAAGAGTCAACCTGGGATGTCCTTTATTTCAGAATTTAAAGGTTATCAACCTAGGCCCAAGGTTAACTGGGTCAAAAACAAATAAGCTGTTTGTGTGCAGGTGAAGACCTATCCAGCATCAAACCATCAATGGTATCTGGATAGTGGGTGCTCAAAGCACATGACAGGGGACAAGGACAATTTCACTTCCTTCAAAGCCAAGCTTGGACCCAAAGTAATTTTTGGAGACTCAAGCTTTGGAATTACAAAAGGATATGGTGCAGTCCAAATTGGCTCAGTCACCTTCAAAAGGGTGGCATATGTTGAAGGACTCAAGCACAACCTGATAAGTATCAGTCAATTGTGTGATGAAGGATATCAAGTAACCTTCAACAAAGCCATATGCAAAGTTCAGTCAGTGGACAACACAACTGTGTTGACAGGTAACAGAAGAGGTAACATTTACTTAGTGAATTTTCTTTCACCTGTAGTAGATATCTGCCTGTTTAACTCCATTTCAAAACCAAACAATTTGTGGCATAAAAGACTAGGACACATTAACCTTAGAACCATTGCTAGGCTATCCAAAGACAACCTTGTTAGAGGACTACCTTCTGGTCCCTACAAGAAGGAAGAACTTTGCAAGGCATGTCAATTAGGCAAGCAAACTAAAAGTAGTTTTAACTCAATTAATAAGAGTGATTCACCTAGGATCTTGTACCTGCTGCATATGGATCTTTTTGGACCCATATCAGTGCAAAGCCTAGGAGGGAAATCCTATACTTTAGTGATTGTAGATGACTTCTCAAGATTCACATGGGTATTCTTTCTGAGGAAGAAGTCTGATAACTTCAAGTGTTTGACAGATTTTCTCAAATGCATTCAGATTGAGTTCAACACTCACATTGCCCTGATCAGAAGTGATCATGGGACAGAGTTTGATTCTCTTCTCATGCAAGAGTTCTGTCAAAGTGAAGGGATCAGGCACACTTTCTCAGCTCCTAGAACTCCTCAACAAAATGGGGTAGCTGAAAGGAAAAATAGAACCCTAATTGAATCTGCTACTACATTGTTGTCAGATGCTCACCTACCTCTATCCTTTTGGGCTGAGGCAGTGAACACCTCCAACTATGTGTTGAACAGAAGCCTGATACATAAACTGAAGGGCAAGACTCCCTATGAACTGCTCAAAGGGAAGAAACCTAAAGTAAACTATTTTAAAGTTTTTGGTTGTATTTGCTATGTTCACAATAATGACAAGAAATATCTAGCTAAATTTCAAGCCAAAGCTGATGAAGGAGTGTTTCTGGGATACTCCATGATCAGTAAGGCCTATAGGGTGTACAACAAATCTTCTTGTAAAATTGAAGAGTCTGTTCATGTTGTTTTTGATGAAGCTAACATGTCTTTCAAGGAGAAGAATGCTTCTACCATAGAACCTTTGCAGGTACATTCTTTAGCTGAAGACTTGAACAAACTGCAAGTTACTGAAAAGAATGACAGCAGTGATGATGAAGAAGAAGCTCAACATCTAAAAGAAAATCACCTTGAAGAACCAGTTGCTGTTCCACTAGAGGAAACAACAACACAGGCTGGTGAACAATCAACACCTCTTGTTGATTTAGTAACAATAAGAGATCATCCAACTTCCCAAGTTATTGGAGACATCTCAGCTGGTGTGCAAACTAGAAATCAGGTCAACCAGAACCTAATGCACACTTGCTTCCTATCTCAAATTGAGCCTCAATCCATTCAAGATGCAGAGCAAGATCCACACTGGATCATTGCAATGCAAGAGGAGCTGCATCAATTTGAAAGAAATCAGGTTTGGGAACTAGTGCCTAAGCCAAAAGATCATCCCATTGTTGGAACAAAGTGGGTCTTCAGAAATAAGCTGGATGATCAAGGAGTCATAGTCAGAAACAAGGCAAGGCTTGTTGCTCAAGGGTACTCTCAACAAGAAGGAATAGATTATGATCAGACCTTTGCACCAGTTGCAAGGTTAGAGGCCATCAGAATATTCCTAGCATATGCTGCTCACAAAGGATTCAAAGTATACCAAATGGACGTGAAAAGTGCATTTCTTAATGGGGACATCAAAGAGGAAGTCTTTGTTAGACAACCTCCAGGTTTTATCTCTCTAACTCACCCTGATTATGTTTACAGGCTGCATAAAGCATTGTATGGTCTCAAGCAAGCTCCCAGAGCATGGTATGAGACCCTAGCATGCTTTCTTCTGGAAAATGGTTTTATTAGGGGGAGAGTAGACCAAACTCTTTTTATTAGAACCCATAAGTCCCACACCCTACTAGTACAAATCTATGTAGATGATATCATATTTGGCTCTACTGATTCAAATTTGTGCAAGAGGTTTTCCAACCTAATGCATTCCAAATTTGAAATGAGTAGCATGGGTGAGCTCTCCTTCTTCTTAGGATTGCAAGTCAAACAACATGCTGAAGGCATCTTTATTTCTCAAGCCAAGTATGCAAAAGAATTGGTCAAGAAGTTTGGTATGTCTGAAGCATCTTGTATGAAAACACCCATGCCTACCAATGCTGTATTGGATGCTGATCAGCATGGGAAGCCAGTTGATCAGACAACATATAGAGCAATAATTGGCTCTCTACTGTACCTTACAGCTAGCAGACCAGATATAATGTTTGTTACATGCATATGTGCTAGATTCCAAGTTAACCCTAGAGAGTCCCACCTAACACTAGTTAAAAGGATTCTTAGGTATGTAAAGAGTTGTCCAAATCTAGGACTCTGGTATCCAAAAGAATCAGGATTTGAATTAACTGGATTCTCAGATGCTGATTATGCTGGATGCAGAATAGACAGGAAAAGCACCAGTGGAACATGTCAGTTCCTTGGTGACAGACTTGTCTCCTGGTTTTGTAAGAAGCAAACATCTGTGTCAACTTCAACTGCTGAAGCTGAATATATGGCTGCAGGCAGTTGTTGCTCACAAATATTGTGGATACAAAATCAGCTTCTAGACTATGGTTACAACTTAGAGCAGTCAAAAATTTTCTGTGATAATACTAGTGCTATTTCTATAGCACAAAATCCAGTCCTCCATAGTAGGACAAAACACATAGAAATCAGGCATCATTTCCTAAGGGATAATGTAGAGAAAAACAAAATTGAACTTCAATATATTCCTACTGATTTGCAATGGGGAGATATTTTCACCAAACCCTTGGATGAAAAGAAACACAGGTTCTTCCTAAATCAGTTAGGCATGATAGATGGAGGAAGTCTTAATTAAAATCCAAGATTTTGAAAAGCTAAAACAGACCAAGACTAGGCTAAAAAATTCTGTCTTTTGAATGAGTTTAGACTCTGAACTGCGCTCGACGTTTTCTCAAAAATCGTCGAACGGAGATCAACGACCTTCCAAAAATCGTCGACCAGAGATCGACGCTTTTGCTATCGTCGATCTGAGTTCAGAGCCTTCGCTAGATCTAGAATTTTTCTTCTTCTGTTCAGAGGCCGTCGAGCTGAGCTCGACGTTTTTCAACATCGTCGAACGAAGATCGCCGATTTTGAAGACTCTTCAGATTCCCTCTGTAGCCTAAATCGTCGAGCTTAGATCGACGCTTCGTCGAGCTGAGCTCCACGATTTTCTTTTTCGCCGTCGAACCCTAATATAAAATCATCTTTCAGCCGTCGTTCTCCTTTTTACGCTTTCATACTCTGCAACTTTCTTCCTTTTCCCTCCAAATTTTCTACGCTTGGTCGTTTTTGGTTTTCTGTTGCAGGTACATATGGCTGATTCGAGGGCTGCGATTGCCAAGATGAAGTTCGACACCGGTTTCGACATAGACATAAACTCATTTGATGGAAGCGACCAGCGCTTCAAGGATGTTCTGAATCTATTCAGAGAACAACAGCTAACCCAGATAATGACTACCAGGATGAAGATTGCATCTGAGGAGATTAAGGAATGGTGTTATACCGCAGCAGATGAGACTGAGAATACTGTTGTCGGCACCATTAAGGGGACCCAGGTAATTCTATCCCCGGCTTTATTAACTGACGTCTTTCAACTCAGTACTGGAGAAGACTCCATTGATCTGTCTGGAGAGGAGTATGCCTCCATGTTAGATAGGATGGGTCATAATGTAATCAACCCTAATAAACTGCTGAAAAAGAATCTGGCTATAGAATTCCAGTTTCTGGCTGATGTAGTTGGGAAGGTGCTGTTGGCCAAGCACTCAGTGCATGACACAATTTCCAGGTATCAGTTCTGCCTGATGGGAGCCTTACTGGATAAGAAACACCTCGACTGGGGCTCCATCTTCTTCACCCTGATTAAGAAGAAGATAAGCAAGTCTGCAGTCAGTTTTGGAAGAATCTTGGGGGTCTTTCTGCACTCTAGGTGCCCTGACCTTTTGACCTCTTCTGGGATGTTCATCAATGCATCTAAGAGGCTCTCCTGTGCCCTCTTCAGTAAATGGGACAGGCAGATAATCAACCCCTCCAGGGCTGCTGCAACACTTCTATCAGGCACAAGGACCAATCTGGTCACTCCTCTAGTAGAAGAGCTGCCTGCTTCTTCTTCTCCCCAAGCCATATCCACCCAAGCCTCATATACCCAAGCCATCACCTCCTCACCACCAGTCTCCACCATTATTATCTCATCTCCCATCACCATTTCCTCACCCATGTCATCCCCTCCTCCTTCCTCCTCAGAGGTCTTCCATCCTCTCTTTTCCTATCCATTCCACACTCAACCATCATTTGCCCTTTTAGAGGATTCCCTCATGGATGACTCTCCATCTTCTCCTCCTGAGACATCTTCCCTCCATCAAATGCTCACTGACATCCTCTCTCAACCCTCCTTCATACCCTCCTTTACTCTTCCACTCTTCTCCTCAACCTTCTCTATCCCCATCATTCCTTCTTCTGAACCAACAATCCCTACTCCACCTACCTCCACCTTTTCAGCTTCAGTCACCATCCCTCCATCCAACTTGCCTACTACCTCTGCTCAAGCCTCACTTGGGCATGTAGATCTTTCTAGCCTGGCTGACAGGCTCTATGAGTTGCTAGCTCCCAAGCTGGTATCTCTGCTGGAGTCCTCCCTGACTCCACTCCTGAAGCAAGTCCAGGAGCTGTCCTCCAAGCTTGATTCTTTTTCCTCCTCCCAGGCAATCCCTTCTACTGGGTGCCTTGGTTCACCTCTCTCTGAACCAAGGCAGGGGGAGATGCCTTATGAAGAAGTGATTGTGCCAGCTCCAGCTCCAGCTTCTACTCTCTCAGCAAGCTCAGGATGTGCTTTTGCACTTAATCTGCAGAGGTTACTATCCAGATTTGATACAGCCTATCTAAGC
Source organism: Platanthera zijinensis (assembly GCA_039513925.1). NCBI lineage: Eukaryota > Viridiplantae > Streptophyta > Magnoliopsida > Asparagales > Orchidaceae > Platanthera > Platanthera zijinensis. The sequence continues at coordinate 167,040,823 of CM077086.1, forward strand.
TGTCTGCCTCCAATTACTGCTGAAGATCTGTCCAAGGCCATTGTGCCTGTACCTGTCTGTAATCCCAGCCAGATTGTTTCCTATATCAAGTCATGGAAGGCTGTGGATGTATCTGATGCTGCTACTAAGGCCACTGTGCCTCCTTTTGTTGATACTGCTGCTGCTGACATAGAAATGATTCCAGCACCTAATGCTGAGGAAATTGTTGTTGAAACTGATGATGCTGATTCTGCTATCCCTGCTGCTCCTGCTCCTGCCCCTGCTGCTGCTGCAAAGCTCAAAGCTCAAGAAGAATATCTAAGAAGAATTGATGCTTTATATGATCAACCTCAGAGTTCTGAAAGTGATCAGTACAGAACTGATTCTGATGATTCTGCCAGCACAATTGCCAAAAAGAGAAAAGCCAGAAGTAAAGCAATGATGTCAGTTCCTCCTGCCAAAGCTAAAGACTCCAATGACATTCCATATTACATTCTGCATGACTGCCCCATCACTGAACCATGGATGCAATTTTCCAAGAACCAACTAAAGGCCATGAAAAAGAGAAGAAAGCTTGACAAATATGAAAAAGGATCATCTCAACATCAGCCTCCTCCTCCTTCTCCTCCAGACTCTGGATCAGGCTCAGCTCCTCAAGCTCCAGCTCCTAGACAAAGTTCCTCTCAATCCTATTCTAAGTATTACCAAAAGGGACAACATCAAAGAGGATATCAACCCAGAAGGGGTAGTTACAGAGGAAATCAAAGAGGACAGAGACCCTATCAAAGGGAAGGACAAGGCCATTCTGACTCTACTTCAGGCCCTTACCCTTACAAATTGAAAGACACAGTTGCTCCAAGGACCTCTCCTGCTCCTGAATCTCTCAACAAATATGAACCTGCTGTTCCATATGAGGATCCTGAGAACAATCCTGTGGCCTGGACTGCTAGGATGAAAGAATTGGCTGCTCTTGATCAGATTAAGAAGGCTAGAGAACAAGGCAAAGAAATATCCAACATTACAACCTTATCAGAACAAAGAAAGAAAGAACTGGAAAAGTATGCTTCAAAGAAATTTTTCAATCCAGAAGAGTACATGAAGCTGCACCCAGAGGCTGTAGTTCCAAGGCCAAGATCTCAAACCTCTCTAGGTGCAGAAGATGACAGAAGGTCCAAGAAAGAAGCCCTAAACCCTAACAGAGAAATTTTATTTAAAAAGGGAACTGAAAAGAAGTGATCTGTGTAAGAAAACATATCATCCACCTTTGGATATCTGCTACTATTTATCTGTGATATGCATTGCTGTTTCTCTGCATTTTGTATTTAACTTCTGTATTATTGAATGCTCTTTATGACTGTCTGTAAATAGTAATCCTAACCCAAATAGGGGGAGATTGTTGGAACACCCTATTACTAATTTGGGTAAGGATCACTATGCTTGTCTTAGGATCCTAGTTGACCTAGTTGTATAGTTGAGAAGGTCAACATTAGAATGAGTCTAGGGTCTAGATCTTAGTTTTGAAGCTGCCCCAAGACCACTCCAAGATCAAGGATGAAGAGCTAAGTCTAAAGCAATTTTCGTCGAGCTCTGGTCGACGAATCGTCGAACTCAGTTCGACGCTCTCTGAGCTCAACTTCAACAAATCGTCGAGCTCCGGTCGACGATCTTCGAGCTCAGATCGACTATCTGCTTTTAGCTAGCTTTTGCTTAATCGTCAAACTCCCCTCGACTATCGTCTAGCTCAGTTCGACGATGCCTCCTTCAGCTGTTTCTCAGGTCGCTGAGCTCAGTTCGACGATCTTTGAGCTCAGTTCGACGATTTCTGTCTGCTTATCTCAGTTCATCTCTGAGCTCAGTTCGACGATCGTAGAGCTCAGATCGACGATTCTTTGGAGAGATCAACGTCTTCAAGATTTCAAATGCTGCTGATTTTTTGGAATGTTTTTGAATATTATCAGCATTTATGACAGAAGATCTCCCAGCCGTTTGGAGCAAGTTTCAAGGTATCATTCAGAGAATGTTTGCTAGTCTTTCCTCTAAAAGACAAGACCATTTATGGAAAGCATTTATGACTGACCAACGGCCATCTTTGGACAAGGAGAATATTCAGAAAATCAATTCTATTCCTATGGTCCTTTAGATATACAGAAAAAACAACAACAAAAGACACAGAGCTGATAGACAGAAAAACAAGAAGAGAAAACACACAGAAGAATACTGTTAGCAGAAGAACAAGAAAACTACAACATCTAGATCTTCTAGTTGACTAAGTGCTCTTGCATCTTCATCTTAGATTTCCAGACACATCATCTTTCAGCTGTTCTGCTGAAACCATTCTTTTCTGGAGATCAAGTTCTGAAGACCTATCACCCTTCTACAAAGCTTCTCTGCCTGAACCTCTCTACATCTCAGGGGGAGCTTTGACATCTTCAATCCACTTGTGCTTCTCTCATTTGACTGAGAACAGAGAAGACAACTTCAACTTTCACTTTTTCTTTTCCTGCTGTAAAAGGGTTCTTGAACTCCCTTCAAAAGTTCTGTCTGGTTCTGAGAGCCTTGTCAAAACTCAGTGGTGGCAAGACACCTTATCAAAAAATCTAGCTTTGGTTTTTGAGCACCTTATCAAAAGCTCATTGGTGTCAGGACACCTGATCAACTCAGTCCTGAGTGGATTCCTACCAAGGGTGGTAGAAGAGTGGATGTACCCAGTTTTGGGGAACCACTATATTTCCTTGTGTCTTCTGGTTCTGCTTGTGTGATTTGTCTGCTGTGTGCTGTGTCCCTTTCCTTTGAGTTTTTAAGTTTCTGTTAGCACTCTACACTATAGCTTAAATAGAATTTTAATTTGTGCTATTTTAATAATTCAAAAAATATTTTAAGTAAACTCTATTCACCCCCCTCTAGAGTTGAGATAGATCTTACCCTCACTTTCACCGGCCTCTCTCGCCTCAAGCTTCCACTCCTCCCTCCACTCCTTTGGCGAGGAGGGATGATCCCTCTACCACTTCGGGCTCCACTCGCCGATTTGGTAAGAGGCCTCACTTCTAACTCCTGCTCTCTTCTTCTCGCCGTCTTACCCTTTTGGCTCGTCCACAGGTATGAGTGGGGCCCCTGCCGAGGACTCGCTGGCCACCGACTCGCCGGTCGAAGATTACTCTAGGCAACTGGCCCCATGCCTCCTCCTCCTATAGATGAGATCGAGGATTATCTGGGTGACCCCATGGACCCCCTAGAAATGAAGCATTGGGTGGCCGAGATGCTGCGGAAGCATGCACGCATCATTCAGGCGCTGGAAAAAGGAAAGCAAGTCGCAGACCTCTGGATCGATTGGCTAGAGGTGGAATGCGCTCGTTTATCTTCTGAGATAGATGCTGACATTCGAGGTGGACCAGACGGACCCCCAGGCGATCTTGAGCGACGTCGACCAACAGCTTCGTCTCACCCGTCATGGTGTTGAGGCGGCTCGCGCTTTCCACCTCCCCAGCCGCCCTCCATGTGTGAGAGTCCGCAGAGGACGATGGAGGTGGGACAAGAACTTACGAGAGCTCGAGCCTTCTCACCTCTCGCCTTTTTGACTCTTTCGTTCACTTGTTTTAAAATGTTCTGTCTGTCTCGCGCCCTCTGCGCCCCTTCGAACTTCCCACCCGCTTCATGCGGGATTGAATCATTACTCTGTTTGATCTATTTGCTTGGTCTGATGATTTGTCTTCTTATTTAATGGTTGCGACAGCCTCCAAATTTCTTTATGCTACATTTTTTAAATCTCTGTCAATTTTTTAATTTTGGGTAATGTTCTTCCACCGCCTAATTGGGCTGGCGGCCCACTCAGGACTCTGCTGCCCGAGGCTCGGAGGGAGAGAGAGAAAATGCCTACCGGCTCTTGCCCTTCCACGGTACAACTCCCTATCGGCCTATCCTCTTATTTCGGTGAGGGTTATAAATAACCTCGCTGCCAGGGCTAAAAGCACGCTTTCCTAGACGTAGGCCTGCAGCTCCCTTTCGCTGATTCCCCACTTGCCAATTCTTCCCTAATCGCAAATTCTCCCTCCGTCTCGCACACTTATGGGGAAAAGAAGACCAGAGGATGGTGAGGGACGTAGCCGCTGCGGGAAGAGGTTCACATACCACAATTTTCCTCCCGATCGCCTCCCCGCTGACGAGTATGAGACCTTCCGGAGTGAGTACCTTCCAGAGGGCTTTGAGTCACGCCCTCCCAAGGTTGGCGAGAGCGTGAACACCTTCTATCCCTGGGAGCTCGCCTTCCCTGTCTCGCACTTCGAGGCGGGGCTCGGGCTTCCCCTCTGGCCAAAGGTGAAGCAAGTTCTGAAATACTTTGGCGTCGTGCCCGCCCAACTAAACCCTAACGCGATATCGGTTATGGGCGCATTCGCGTGCTATATGCGGCGAGAGAGGATAGAGTTCAGTCTCAACGTCTTCTGCAAAATGTTCGTCTACCATGCCAACCAAGACGGGGTGTCCTTCTTTGCTGGGCTGAGTTTGAAGGTATGCGAGATGCCAAATAAGAATCATCATTGGCTGACTCACTTTGTCTTCATTCGCGGGAACCTGGGCGGCATCCCTCTTACGCCCGTCTCGCCCGCGGAAATCTTCTACGCCACCCCGCAGGTCGGCGACACGGACAAGCTTCTCTGCGAGTACCTTGCTGGGAAGAATTTCGAGGTCCGGTATTTGAGACGGGGCCTCGGCTCGCTGCTTCCCGTGTTCCCCGGGGAAGGTATGCTCGACCCCTCCTTCTTTTTATTGCCTTTAACACTTTCCTTTCGCTGACTTCCTTTCTCTGACTTCTTCTCCCGACTTTTCGTCTCACCTTTATCAGGAGAGAGGAATGTGCCGGTGCACCCTCCTTACAGAAGCAACATCAAACCATCCAGGTACGTGGCTCTTGCCACCATGGCGGCCGAGGCGGCAAAGGATTTGCTACCCCTTCTCTACGGAAGAGGGCGGCCGAGGACCCGGCTCCCTCTCGCCTCAGCCCTTTGAAGAAACTGAAAATGAGGATGAAGAAGGTCGTCTCCTTCCCCTCCGAGAAGGACAAGGTCCCTGCGAACACAACGACGTCGGGATCCTTGAGTCCTATCTCTTTTGGATCCCAATCCCCTAACTCGCCTCCCTTAACTTCTCCGCACTGGGCCATCTTGCTTTCTGAGGAGGCGACCCTTCTCGCGCGGCCTGCGAGTTCTTATCACCCCTCTTCCAAGTCCCCCTCTCGCGAGGGGGCTCCTTCTCACTTCCCTGCACCGTCCGCCCACCTCAACTTCAAATTGGGCCCGTCCATCCCCGACAGGGCAACCGAGCCCTCGCTTATCTGGGATAAGGGAACACACCGGGTTTCCATCTCAACCCTCCTCCCCTCTTGGAGGGAGCAGGTCCAGCCGACCGCCCACGCCTTCTCCCTAAGCTTCGGCCTTTATGGAGGTCTCGCCCCTGATGCGCTCGACGCGGTCACCACGCGAGATCTAATCCTGAGGACGGCGCATTCTCAGCTGCGCACCCTAGAGCTATCCCACCGACTCTCGCGCCGCCTCATCTACAACACCCGGTGTTGGAAAGAAATCGACGCCAACCTTGCTGCCGAGCGCGAGAAGTCAGGAGACCTCGTGAAGAGGCTAGAGGTGGCCGAGAGCCTTCTCTCCAAGGGCAGCGACGGAGTGGTGAGTTGTTACTTGGCCAGCTTTCTTACCTCTCTCTCGCTTGTTTTAACGACCTTTCCTTGCAGGATGCTGAGACGGCGGAGAGGTTGCACTTGCGGGTGAAAGCGTTGGAGACGGAAGTAAAGGAGCTGAAGACAGAAAACGGCCAGCTCAAGGAGACCTCCACCTCTCGCTCGCAGATTCCTCCACCTCCCCCTGCTCATTATACTCATGACGAGGTCGAAGACTTTTGCCGAGACGCTAACATCCGGACCGCCGAGCTCATCCTAAAGATGATGTGCGAGATGGGCGTCGTTAAAGACGACTGCGAAGATATTACGGCCCGCGACCTCGTGTCGGAGATCTATGGTGAGGATGAGGACCCGTCAACGAGCGAGAAGAACTAGGGCACCTTGAGCACCACTTCTTTCTTCTCTATTTTTTTAATCTTTGCTGTAATCCCGACATTCCTCCCTTTTGGCATGTAATTTTTGTATTGAAAAAGTAGATGTGATTACTACCTAATTCTTACGTAAATATATGTTTTGCTCGCACATCACTGGGACTAGCCTCTTCTTCCTTTCTTTTTTATTCTTGCCTGGACTACTTACGAGATTTGCAGGTTCTCTTATTTGTGAGAGGGGGTCGTTAGCGGACATGACTCAGGGGGCGAGCTGGCCAAATCCCGTCGCTCTCGTGGATCGTGAGGACACTCGCTCCGCGCTCTCTCCTTGCCTATTGGTACCTCTCGGCGTGAGTGGACCTTGTTCATGAAGAACCGTAGCATGACAGAGTAAGGAGATGAGTAAGGAGATGAATGGGGATGGAGAGGAGACAAACCTCTCCGTGGAAGAGGACCTGACTCCTCTTTCGTTATTCTCCTCTGACCACCGAGTGAGCCTACAGTCCTGCCAGCTTGATGAGAGCCTGGTCAGCGGGTCTGCTCGGGGTCCCCTCTCCTATTTCTCCTCCAACCACCGATTGAGCCTACAACCCTGCCAGCTTGATGAGAGCATGGTCGGCAGGTCTGCTCGGGGTCCCCTTTCCTCTTTCTCCTCCGACCACCGAGTGAGCCTATAGCCCTGCCAGCTTTATGAGAGCCTGGTCAGCGGGTCTGCTCGGGGTCCCCTCTCCTCTTTCTCCTCTGATCACCGAGTGAGCCTACAACCCTGCCAGCTTGATGAGAGCCTGGTCAGCGGGTCTGCTCGGGATCCCCTCTCCTCTTTCTCCTCCGATCACCGAGTGAGCCTACAGCCCTGCCAGCTTGATGAGAGCCTGGTCAGCGGGTCTGCTCGTGGTCCCCTCTCCTCTTTATCCTCCGACCACCGAGTGAGCCTACAGCCCTGCCAGCTTGATGAGAGCCTGGTCAGCGGGTCTGCTCGGGGTCCCCTCTCCTCTTTCTCCTCCGACCACCGAGTGAGCCTACAGCCCTGCTAGCTTGATTAGAGCCTGGTCAGCGGGTCTGCTCGGGGGTCCCCTCTCATCTTTCTCCTCCGACCACCAAGTGAGCCTACAGCCCTGCCAGCTTGATGATAGCCTGGTCAGCGGGTCTGCTCGGGGTCCCCTCTCCTCTTTCTCCTCTGACCACCGAGTGAGCCTACAGCCCTGCCAGCTTGATGCGAGCCTGGTTAGCAGGTCTGCTTGGGGTCCCCTCTCCTCTTTCTCCTCTGACCACCGAGTAAGCCTACAGCCTTGCCAGCTTGATGAGAGCCTGGTCAGCGGGTTTGCTCGGGGTCCCCTCTCCTCTTTATCCTCCGACCACCGAGTGAGTCTACAGCCCTGCCAGCTTGATGAGAGCCTGGTCAGCGGGTCTGCTCGGGGTCCCCTCTCCTCTTTCTCCTCCGACCACTGAGTGAGCCTACAGCCCTGCCAACTTGATGAGAGTCTGGTCAGCGGGTCTGCTCGGAGTCCCCTCTCCTCTTTATCCTCCGACCACCGAGTTAGCCTACAGCCCTGCCAGCTTGATGAGAGCCTAGTCAGCGGGTCTTCTCGGGGTCCCCTCTCCTCTTTCTCCTCCGACCACCGAGTGAGTCTACAGCCCTGCCAGCTTGATGAGAGCCTGGTAAGCGGGTCTGCTCGGGGTCCCCTCTCCTCTTTCTCCTTCGACCACCGAGTGAGCCTACATCCCTGCCAGCGTGATGAGGGCCTAGTCAGCGGGTCTGCTCGGGGTCCCCTCTCCTCTTTCTCCACGGTAACCCTGTCTTTTAAGAAGGACACCCTGAGATGCATTGTGCTAGGAAATCATGACATGCCCTCAGAAAGGAAGATTATTAAAAATCATACTCAAATAAATTCAGAAGAAAATTATCATTATGGATAGAAATGCTTCAGATCATCATCGCTGCGGGTGCGATCCAGGGGTACCCCGTCCACATCTTGGAGGTGATACCCCCTGACTTCAAGACTTCTTTTATGATGAAGGGACCCTCCCAATTAGGATTGAGCTTCCCTACCGAGGCCCCCCTGCCCGCGACATCCACCTTCTTGAGGACCAAGTATCCCTTCTGAAATTGCTTGATCCTGATGTGCTTATCAAAGTACCGGGACATCCGGTGCTTGACCTCCTCATGCCGGATTGATGCTAGCTCCCTGAGTTCCTCTACAAGGTCGAGTGAAAGCCTCTGCTCCTCTCCATTATCTACCTGCCACCTTTCATCCCCCTCCCTTGCTGTTGTTACCCTGGGAGATTCAATCTCAAATTCTATGGGTATGACGGTCTCCGAGCCATGGGAGAGTCTGAAAGGCGTCTCTCCCGTGGCCGTATTCGGTGTTGTTTGCAGAGCCCACAAGATGGAGGGGAGTTGTTCCACCCAGCTCCCCCTCAAGTTCTCCACTTTCTTCTTTAAGAGATTCACAATGATCTTATTTGCCGCTTCTACCTGACCGTTGCTTCGAGGGTGGTTAATCGAAGCGAACTGAAGGTCTATGCCAAGATGTACACAAAAATCCAAAAATTCCATACTGGAAAATTGTGGCCCGTTGTCAGTGACGATGGCCAAAGGGAGCCCGTGCCGATAAACGATCTCTCCCCACACAAAGTTCTTGACCACTTGTGATGTCACCTTTGCTAGAGCCTTCACCTCCAACCATTTTGAAAAATAATCCACCATGACCATTAGGAACCTCCTCTGACCGCTGGCTTGAGGAAACGGTCCCACCAGATCCAGTCCCCAAATGGCGAAGGGCCATGGAGAGGTGATCATTCGCAGCCTTTGTGCTGGGAGGAGCTGCAACGGAGCAAACTCCTGGCACTTTCTACATCTCTTGGCGAGCTCCTCCGCATCTTTCCGGAGGGTGGGACAGAAATAGCCTTGCCTTAGTACCCTCCCTTCCAAGGTCCGACTCCCTGAGTGGCTTCCGCATTCCCCCGAATGAACCTCCTCCAGTACCCTTGATGCTTCCTTCTCGGACACACACCGGGCTAGCAATCCAGACAATGTTTTTCGGTAAAGTACCCCTTCCTTCAACAAGTAATAAGCCGACTTGTACCTAATCCGCTTCCTCTCGAGATCCCCCTTGGGTAGACGTCCCGATGCCAAGAAGATCATAAAAGGATCCATCCAAGACACCTCCTGGTCGACCTCCATTATCTCCCCCTCTTCTATGGAAGGCCTGAAGAGTTCGTTCATAGTCCCCCCGGCCTGAGGGCCATGCTTCGCGAGCAGGTCTGCCCTATCACTGTCTTCCCTAGGAACGTGCTGGATGGAGAAGCTATGAAACTGCCCAACGATACCCTTTATCTTTACCAAGTATAACTAGAGAGTCGGTTCCCTCACCTCGAACTCTCCGTTGAAGTGCCTTGCCACCACCAAGGAGTCCGTGAAGACTCTGATATCCTGTATGCCTAACTCCCTAGCCAGCCTAAGCCCGGCGATGATTGCTTCGTACTCGGCTTGATTGTTTGTGAGGGTTAAGTGTATCTTCATGGCTTGCTCGATCCTAGTCCCCTCGGGACTTGTAAAGATGACCCCTCCCCCGAAAGAATTCTTACGAGAGGCCCTATCTACCAGCATCTCCCAAGCCACCACGGGTGATACCTCCACCTCTTCGGCCTCTACCAAATAGTCCGCCAAGAAATCCGCCACTACCTGCGCCTTAATAGCCTCTCAAGGGACGTAGGAGAGGTCGAATTTGCTGAGCTCTATCGACCACTTGGCCAATCTTCCCGAGTGCTCGACCCCCTCGAGGATGCGGCGAAGAGGGTGGTCCGTCACGACCTGAATTGCATGGGCTTGGAAGTATGGCCTAAGCTTCCGGGCTGACACGATGAGAGCGAAGGCCAATTTTTCCAAGATATGGTACTTCAGCTTTGCCTTTTTGAGGACCCTGCTCACGTAATAAATTGGGAAATGCTTCTTCCCTTCCACTCGGACGAGAACCGAGCTAACCGCCCCCGTCCCTACCCCCAAATAGAGGAACAAACTCCCCCCTTCCCTCGGCCCTTGAAGTAGCGGTGTCTTGGTGAGCTGCTGCTTTAGAGCCGCAAAGTCCCTTTCGCATTCTGAGGTCAACTAAAACTCCCTTCCTCCCCTTAGAGTTCGAAAGAAAGAGGAGCACCTCTCTCCTGGCCTAGAGAGGAACCTTCTCAACCCTGCCAACTTGCCAGTGAGACGCTGGACCTCCTTGACATTCTTAGGAGATACTAGCTCTAGGATCGCCTTTACCTTGTCTGGATTGGGCTCCACCCCCGCAGGGGTAAGGAGATGTCCCAAAACTTCCCCCTGCTGGCCCCGAATACACATTTCAGGGGGTTAAGTCTCATCTTATACTTCTTTACAGTTGTAAAAGTTTCCTGCAGGTCCAAGACATGGGACTCGAGGTCCCGACTCTTGACCATCAAATCATCCACATAGACCTCGAGGTTCCGCCCCTTCTGCTCCCGGAATATCTGGTCCATCATCCTTTGATAAGTTGCTCCCGCGTTTTTTAGCCCGAAGGGCATCATGTTGTAACTAAAGCACCCATCCTCCGTGACGAATGTGACGTCCTTGACGTCCGGGGGATGCATGCGTATTTGGTGGTACCCTGAAAAGGCATCTAAAAAACTCATTAGTGAAAAGCCGACGGCTGAGCCAACCAGCGCGTCGATTCGAGGATGAGTGTAACAATCCTTCGGGCAGGATTTATTCAAAAGAGAGAAATCAATACACATTCTCTATTTCCCCTCCCCCTTTTTTACCATTACAATATTGCTCACCCACTCCGGATAACTGTTGGCAAATATGAATCCTTCCTGGAGCAGCTTCTCCACCTCTTCTCTGATAGGTCTGGCCATCTTGGAGGCGATGACCCTCTTCTTTTGTTGGATGGGGTAGACCTTAGGGTCGAGGTTGAGATGGTGGCATGCCACGTCTGCGCCGACCCCCGGCATGTCAGCTGCGCTCCAGGAGAAGACATCGATGTTCTCTTGCACGCACCTCCGGATCTCCTCCTTGTCCTGGGGAGTGAGTTCTCTGCTGATCTTGATCTTTTCCTTTATTCCGTCTTTTGTGAGGATCTCTATCTCTAGAACTTCCATGGCCGCCCTCAACCTCGAAGTTTCTTCTTCCTCTTGTTCCTTCAGGTCCTCCTCCAGCTCCTTTGACCCGTACTCCTTCACTCCCAAGCCTTCCACTACAGCCACCCTCTCCTGGGTCCTTCCTCTCTCTTCTCCCAGGCTCCCCTCTGATGATGCCCTCTTTCTCTTCTTCCCCCCAACACCTCCTCCATTCCCCCTACGCTCCTGCTCTCCAGCCATCTCAGACTCCGCTGCAAGGCTTCCCTCCACCCCTGCTTCCTCTCTCTCCAGCCACTCTCCTCCAGCCACTTGCTCTCCTTCCATTGCTGGCTCCACCGCACTGCCTCTCTCTACTCCTGCTTCCTCTCTCTCCAACTCCTCTCCTCCAGCCACTTGCTCTCCTGCCATCGCTGGCTCCACCGCACTGCCTCTCTCCACTCCTGCTTCCTCTCTCTCCAACTCCTCTCCTCCAGCCACTTGCTCTCCTGCCATCGCTTGCTCCACCGCACTGCCTCTCTCCACTCCTGCTTCCTCTCTCTCAAACTCCTCTCCTCCAGCAACTTGCTCTCCTTTGAGCGCTGGCTCCACCGCACTGCCTCTCTCCACTCCTGCTTCCTCTCTCTCTAACTCTTCTCATTCCATCCTTTTCTCTAGCTCCTCTGCGTCACCCCTCCATGAGATGGTGTTGACCGCTGTCACGTAGCACTCCCGAGCCGCCTTTGGATCCCCCTTACCCTGATCTGGGTTCCTCCCGAATTGAGCTTCAAGAACTGATGGAATGAGGATGGTACACACCTAAAGGCGCTGATTAAAGGGAGCCCAAAAATCGCATTATAGCTGCTGGGGGCATCCACTATCACAAAACGGTAGTTTTTGGATAGCCCCCCTAAAGTCACCTAGAGTCCTACTCCTCCTTCGACCTCCTTCCTCTCTCTCGAGAAACCAAACAATGGCCCATCCGTCGCCAACACCCTTCGGGCCTCCACCCTCATCTCATTAAATGCCTTCTTAAAGATTACATTGAAGGAACTCCCATTGTCCACCAAGATCTGGGACACCGTGAAGTTCTCAATGGCGGTCCTGATCACCAACGCATCGCAGAAAGGGTCCTCATGATCAGGTAGGTCCCTTCTGGAAAAGGTGATCTTCTCGTCTGGGGGCGGGGCTTGCGACGTCGAGGCAACGCTCCGATGGTACATGGTATGAAGACTGGCCTTCCGGGTGGCCTCAATCCCCACCCCTCTATGAATCACCCCGATCCCTCCTCGATCTCCCGTGTCCGACCTCTCCACGCATCGATCCTCCTCCGCGGATCCTGGCATCTCCACTATCCGCACCGGTAGCTGCTGGTCTTCTCCTCCTTTCCCCCTCTTCAACTCCAAGAACTCTGGACAAGTGGCCGTCGCATGACCCTCCTCCTCATGGAATTCACAGTATGGCTTAACTCCTCCCCCACATCTCCCTTCTTGGGGGTTTCTCCGCCTCCCCACTCCTGCTCTCCCATGCTCTCTCCCTCTTCCTCTCCCTCGGCCAATGGCTATAGCTTGCTGAGGTGGGGGTGGGAGTGGCCTCGGACCATGTCCCCACCCTAGCGGATGAAACCTCCTTGGTCCCGGATAATAGTTTCTTCCCCCTGAGGAGGACCTCTTCCTGGTCCCGGAACTAGACCCCCCGGTTGCCGCCAGCCCAACTCTTGGTGCATGGGCCCCCTTGGCTCCTCCCTTCTCCTTCCCTCTTGCTGCCTCGTTCCTCCTGGCTCTCTCTGCTCAACCTCCATAAACCTTGCCAACTTCTTAGAAAATGCCGGGTTCGCTGCCTCCATGGCTATCTCCTTCGCTGCCTTTTCCATCAACCCCTCAAAGGACAACGGTGCCTTTCGGGTTAGGCTCATCTTGAAGAAGCCTTCTGAAAGTCCACCTAGTGTCAACTACTTACACCTATGGGGGGGGATAGGTGTCTTTGCAGCGTATTTGCGGAATTAAAGTTTTACCTGCACAAGTAAATAAAACAACACAACACCAAAAAGTACACAAGCAATTTATAGTGGTTCCCCGATTTGGGTACGTCCACTTTCCCCCTTCTACCTATCTCCCAACCAGGGACGACTCAGTCACTTCACCAACAGGATTGAAATCCAATCCTTGCACTAACGGAAGGAACCCTTCCACACATAGGAGTCAACACTCCCACAACACGGGTTGCACCCAACCCTACAACTAGAGACCAATCGGTCCTTTATAATGAAAGAGAAAATGAAAATAGCTTGTAAGAAATACAAACAACGTGAAGATCCAGGTGTCCCCTTTTCGTTAGACTACTTGTTCTTGTAGGCAACGAAAAGTCCACAACCCTAGATCTTTCTTGGAGAGAATCTTCTCTAGATCGACGACTTCAACAAGAGAGGCGGTGATGCTATGTAGATCCAATCTTCTTAGCAAAGTCGGCAAGGTCTTCCAACGGTCACACTAGGATCGATCGTCTCGATCGATTCGGATGGGGAAGGCTTCCCGATCACAAATCAAGAGACAAAAGATCTCTGGATAGACGCGTAAGACGCTGTGCCCGACTAGGCTTCTGTCGCCGGGAGAGGTAACAATGACCCCGATCAATGATGGCGAGCAACTAGCGAGAGGCAGAGAAGGTCGGCCGAGCTCGCTTCCGATCTAGGGCTTGACGGCGGCTTGTTTTTCTTCGATCTGTAATCCGTATCTTTACTGTTCACAAATACAGAGTATTTATACACTAGGTCAAGAGATGACAGTTGTGGGCCCCACCAGCAGTAAGACCAAAGTCCGGTTCAAAATCCTGCAGATGTCGTGGACCGGTCCAGACAGAGTCGAAAAAATACCCAAGTCAAATTCGGCGAGAATCATGAGTGATTCTCGACGAATCGGCGAGAATCACTTACGATTCTCGCCGAATTCTACTTAGAGAATTCTTGCTGCACAGGTTATAGAGGCCGGGGAGAATCGGTGGGAATCACCTTGGATTCTCGCCGACTCGTCGAGAATGCAAAGTCATTCTCGACGAATCGGCGAGAATCACTTGGTGATTCTCGACGATTCTGCCTTAGATGATTTTTCTGACTGCGTCGAGACAGCCGGTCCAACCCGGCAAGAATCAACTAGTGATTCTCGACGACTCGTCGAGAATCACTGGTGATTCTTGACGAATTGGTGAGAATCACTTAGTGATTCTCGACGATTTACACTTAGACGATTCTCGTCTTTCAACCCGTGAGATGGTCTTTGGCCCATCCTTGCTCCATGTCTGCTCTAGCTTTATCATAGCCCTGTACTTGAAATTAAGTACACCCCAATAGAGAGAGTACACGTAGGCCAACACACTGATCTGCTCAATGAGGGATTACGTTGCACAGACCCGTGTATATTGACCCACTGCACCCTGACATTGGTGTGTACTTAGCATGGAATAACTGCAAGCACAACTAGAAGAAATTCATCAAATACATAGTGAATTCATCTTAGCTTTGATAGGAGGCTTCCTCAAATCCAGGTAATTGTGGATACAATACCCAACAATCTCCCCCTATTTGACGAAGCCAAAATCCTACTAAGCTAAGATGAATTTCAACATTCCAGATAAAATATGCATAAACTAGAAGAGTGAACAACAAACGTAATCATACCAATGTGAGAGTCAATTAATAAACCACACACATGAATATATAAATGTGAATATCCACACATAAATGTTTACAGTTTACTTAATCAAAAGTTTAAATGAGATAACCACAAGAGCTAACATCCTACAGATCTTTGTCCTTAGCTATGCCTTCTTTGAGTTGCTGAGCTAAGAATTTTTTGCTTTGTCGCTCAAAATACTCCTTGGGCTTAGGATAGTATCTCGGAGGGGGAGCTTTGTTTGCCACAGTGTTGCTTCTGAAGAACAAGTTTCTTTTGGCTTCATACATTTTGTGCTGCTCCCACTCGTATTGGCTATATACGTCATTCCTTTTGACTTGCCCTCCTTGTAGTAATGCAAAGGTGTCCAAGATGATACTCTTTGATATAGGACTCCATATTTCGTTTCTCACATCCTCCTCCGACAATCTGATCTTCTTTTCAGCTGGTGTTTCCTTTGAAGTTCCTTCTTTGATTTGCCTTTTTCCTTTGGCTTTTGCTAAGGCATCTTGGTTAAACCAGCTTCTTCTTTCAGCCCTCTCCGCAGCTTTCTTCAACTCGACTTCGCCCAGTTGTACTTCTTCAGTCCTTATATCACCCTCAGTAGTACCAGCACGGCCTTCATCCTCAGGTGGAGCAACAGGGACATGTATTCCCGATGCTTCTGTTACCAGCCAGTGGGCCGTTTCAAACACGTACCTATTCGAATTATCGAATTTGTATTTGTCAATTATTATTTATTAAGTTGATTAAAGGTGCAGTTATGATGTGGTAGTTTTGAAAGGCATACCTATTGGTCTGATCGAAGTTTAGAAGTACTAACTCTTAAAGCCCTGCCATCTTAGCGTTATACGCTTCCTCCCCCTTTTTGGCTTCGGCGGCTATAGAGTTTGTATAGGAATGCAGAGATGCATCAATGTGCTTCACTGTTTTACTGAATTCGTCCAGCAGAGATTTCTGATTTGCGTTCAGCGTTACCATATTGGCATCAAATTTTTGTATGGTCTGTGCCACAACATGAACATTTTTATTGACTACTGTCAGATCGTCAGTATTCTTCTTCAGTCCTTTCATGAGAAGAGAGACTGCTGTGCCTGCCTCTATATATTTTTCATCAAATTTCTTCTCCATCATATCTAGTTTGTGGTTGATCTGAACCACATTCTTAAGCATGAGATCCTCAGAGTCCCTCAGTCTCTTTAGCACTTTGTTGTGGGATTTCTCAAACGTATCCTTGAGCTCATCTAGCATACCTTGGACAAAATTGACAGTGTGATTTGCTTTGTTTGCTTGAAGTGGAGGAGCTGCAGGCAGACTCTGGTCAGGCTCCCCCGCAGAAGTACTGGGAGAGCTGGATAGTAGTATGGAGTCCACAGGGGGAACAAAGGATTGCTCCCCCTCCATCCTTGCATCTGACCGCTTAGGAGCTTGTTCCTCAGATGGAACCTCAGCATCCACCTGAGAATCTGCTGCTTTCTCATTCTCTGGTACTTCTTCCTCTATCTCAGTCTCCAAGTGATCATGCTTATCGGAAGAGTTGTGCACATCTTCTTCTACTTCTTCCTCCTCCTCCTCATCAGCCACCTCATCTCCCAGATCATCGTCGATAAGAGCTGCCTCATCGTTCTCAACCTCCTCATCATCTGCTACTTCATTTGCCACCATCTCCACAGCCTCTTTAGCTATCAGAGAAATATCAGATAAGATGTTTGCAGAACCGGTTACAGGCTCCCCCTCAGTTCCTGCAATCAGGGCGTCAGGAACTTCACTGGGTGCTGCCATAGAATGAGCAGGAGCACTGGTGTCCACGGCTGGAGATGCTGCCTCTTGGTCTATTTCCCTGGCAGCCTGCCCTATTCGACGTTCCCATCGGTCGAATATGCTAGCATCCATCCTTTTCAAGTAGTGCAGAGGCACTCCCTTGCTCATGTCGAATGTGTCTCCGTCCAGTTGATTCAAATAAAGGCTAATGATTCTGCCAAAGCTGGGGGTTCGGAGTGTGTCTTTAATCCTGTCAAAAAGCATGGCTCCCCAGTTGAACCGCTTTCGGCATACGATTGCCACCAGAGTTTTGAACATTTCCCCAGAAATATGGTCGTGGGATCCAGGTTTGCAGATTAGAGCCTTCCCAACAATGTCAGACAGCAACTTTCCTTCCTCGTTCATATCTTTCCTTTTGATTGACCTGGTCCATCTGGCCAATCCACAGAAGGATAGGGTCCTTGCTCTATCCTCTTCCTCCAGGTAATCTTCCTCTTCACTACTGGATAGCCGCAGGCATTGGGTCAGTTTCCTGGCGGATAACTTGATTTTCTTCCCGGCAACCTTGCTTTTGATGGAGGTGTCTTCATGACGGAGCTTTGCCGTTGCAAAGAACTCCAATACTTCCTTGTCCAAGATCTTGCACGGGTGCTCCAGCACGAACGTCAGGCCCGCTTCTTCAAGCATGATGATTATGTTCCGGAACTCATCCGAGGCCTGGGAGAACCCGGTTCTCACTAGCTCACATCCAGTGACCAGGCCTGCAGTAGTCCGTGGGGCCATAGTAAACCTAGGAGGAAGGAGAATACCAATTTCAAGTCTAAGGATCTCCGAAACCACGAGAGTGAGAGCAAAATCTAACCAAGCTCAAGTCACGAAAAGGGACAATATGGAGATTACCTAGTGGGGAGAGGTAGAGAAGGTTCCGGCTTCTTCACGACGGAACACTCGAGGACGCCTGAGACGCGGAGCTGCGGCGATCGGCAGAAGGCGTCGGTCTTTAGGTCACCACGGAGTTTCGCAGGAGAAGGTCGCCGGGAGGTGAGAGAGACGGGGATTCCAGCGCGGGGTCTCGGCAAAATGGCGAACGGCGGAATACAAAGGGTCAGAGGGTATCGTCTGGAAGAGTAGGTTTGAGATGATTCCAGCGTGGGGTATCGTCGGGAAGAGTAATATCGTCGGGAAGAGTAGGATCGGAATACGAAGGGTCGGAGGGTATCGTCGGGTTTAAGGAGGGTATTGTCGACTAACTTATTCCCGCCGAATGGCTCCCCCAGTTTAAATATCTCAGCGAGATTTGACAATTTGGCGAGACTTGTAATTTGATGAGTATGTGATTTGATATGACGAGTATCGCCTATATTCCAACATAACGTTTTTGTCAAGGGTTGGAAGGGCTCAGGAGGCATACTTGCTTCTACATCCACTAAAGGGATTGCCAAACTACATGGCTTAGGAGGCACAACAACTAGGATTTACTTGACATCATGACAGTGGCTTTACCAATTTCACCGGTCATTTCTAGATGGATAAGTGCAATAATCTTGATGTCAGAGATCATGTTCAGTGACTCTTCATGACGTATCTTTTCAATTTTTGGAGGCGGACTTATCCCCCCAAAAAAATGTCAAACTAATCTCTACTAGTAGAAGTAAAGGTTATCTCACACATATACTCCTTCCCAAGGTGAATGAGCATATGCGAATACTTTTTCTATAAGACCATCTAATTTCAGACGAGTTGAATTCATTATTAAGTGTGGATATGTCAACATACATATATACATATATGGAATTATTTATGCGATATGGCTCAAACATTTGGGCTAATTGCAATTACCTGTGATAACAAGATGTAACATTCAAATCATCAGCACAGGTTACATCAGGAGGTCAGTATGCATGTGCCTGTAATGATGGCACTCCTCCCATTCTCGACACGTTATCCACGTCAATTTTGGAGCATCTCCTGTCCATTTCCCGTCAGGATTGTGGGAACCTAGACCACCCTGCAGGAAAGAGTTATCTTGCCTTAGGAACCCAATAAGTATTGGGTCCTAGGTTCCTGTCAGCATAATAATTGGGATGCCTCCCCTCAGGGATCCTGGAGAGAGGACTAACATTGCCTCAAGGATGTGGAAGTCCCCTTGCCTTTGACACAGAGGGGTTGTGCCAACAATCTATGGCAAAATGACCCACTTTGCCATAACACCAACATTCATGAATGTTGTACCGTCGTTTGTGACCTGAACTGGTGACTGAGGTAGTCATAGTCCTAGGTCTAAACGGGATAGTGCCAAATCTGCTAACCGAATTGTCTCTTCCACCGTGACTCATGGATGGGTGGAAAGAATGCATATGGTATGCGTCATTAGGCCTGGGAGGTGGTGCCTTCCTTTTAGTCAGCCCCCTTCCAAGGTCCCCATGTGTGCCAACAACATGATTTCTAACCCCCCTTTCCTGAGTCCTAGGGAGGTGAGAGGCGCATTGTGAGCTGATGCTGGCAGACTCATGACGAGTAGGGGCAGTGGCCGAGAATACAAAAGGCTTGGTGGAAGACTGAGGTATCCTCTTCTGGGTGGCCATGATAGCCCTTACATTCTGGGTGCTTCCACAAGAGGGCTGATCATTCTTGCAGTGACCATGGTTGTT
This sequence comes from Platanthera zijinensis, assembly GCA_039513925.1. Taxonomy (NCBI): domain Eukaryota; kingdom Viridiplantae; phylum Streptophyta; class Magnoliopsida; order Asparagales; family Orchidaceae; genus Platanthera; species Platanthera zijinensis. Next base: position 167,060,006 of record CM077086.1, read on the forward strand.
CCTATGGTCATACCTGAATGCATGATGTGTGCCCTTCCTGCTCGGGGTGGGGGGTCTGAACACAGTTTCCCCATTTCTCCATGAATTGACGATTTGGGAGATCCACCCATTTTCTGCTTTTCTTTTGATAGCATCTATCTTGGAAAAGTTAGAAACAATCCTCTTCTCGGTCTCTAGACGACTCTCTAGATCTGAGATTTTAGAGTCCTTAACCTTATTGGATGCCAATTGGAGAACCAATAAGATCTTCAGCCGAGCAATCTCCTGAGCTTGCTCCTCAACAATCAGGTTGCTTTTCTGAAGGACACTCTTCAGGGCATCAGGATTTTCTGGAGGGCAATCATCCAAAATATTCCTATCTTCAGGAACATGAGGAAGAGAGGGGCAAGCTGAAGAAGTTACCTGGTCCTGACTTAGTTGATCAGGAATAGTGTTAGGACTGACCGGGGCAGCTGAGTCATCTTCAGCTGTGCAGTCTTCATCAACTTCCTCCTCAGTCTCTGATAGGGACACAGGAGCCCTGATACTGAGAAATTGGTCATCACTTTCTTCTTCAGAAATACTGACCCCCATATATGCCTCATCCTCTTGCTGACGACTTATCCCTGTTCTGTTTGATCCCTCCATGAGGTCTGATACAGTTTGCCACAAGGACTTGGCCCTCTTACACTTTTCAAGTCTTGACCGGGAAGGTCCAGTCCAGACATCCAGGATGATTTTACGAATCATTTTATCCAAGTTGAAAAGAGAGAATTCAATCTCAGACATTTCAGTAGTCTCCTTGGGGATCTGCATATCCTTTCCAAAGCAGGAGGCTTTTATGGGAATGAAGGGGCCCTCTTCTAGAATGAGTGATGCTCGAGGGTCGATGGCCTCCAGATGAAATAGTACTCTCATCTTCCATACAGGATAGTACTCCTTTGTACAAGAGGGGAGTCTTAGAGGAGGGACATCATAATCCAACTCCATGCTTGAGTCTGATCTTCTTGTTGACACTAGATGCAGGAACTTACTCGAGGTGTTAACCCCTTTGATGAGTAACCTCCCTCTGATAGCACTTGAAAGTCCACCTAGTGTCAACTACTTACACCTATGGGGGGGATAGGTGTCTTTACAGCGTATTTGCGGAATTAAAGTTTTACCTGCACAAGTAAATAAAACAACACAGCACCAAAAAGTACACAAGCAATTTATAGTGGTTCCCCGATTTGGGTACGTCCACTTTCCCCCTTCGACCTATCTCCCAACCAGGGACGACTCGGTCACTTCACCAACAGGATTGAAATCCAATCCTTGCACTAACGGAAGGAACCCTTCCACACGTAGGAGTCAACACTCCCACAACACGGGTTGCACCCAACCCTACAACTAGAGACCAATCGGTCCTTTATAATGAAAGAGAAAATGAAAATAGCTTGTAATAAATACAAACAACGTGAAGATCCAGGTGTCCCCTTTTCGTTAGACTACTTGTTCTTGTAGGGAACGAAAAGTCCACAACCCCAGATCTTTCTTGGAGAGAATCTTCTCTAGATCGACGGCTTCAACAAGAGAGGCGGTGATGCTATGTAAATCCAATCTTCTTAGCAAAGTCGGCAAGGTCTTCCAACGGTCACACTAGGATCGATCGTCTCGATCGATTCAGATGGGGAAGGTTTCCCGATCACAAATCAAGAGACAAAAGATCTCTGGATAGACGCGTGAGACGCTGTGCCCGACTAGGCTTCTATCGCCGGGAGAGGTAACAAAGACCCCGATCAACGATGGCGAGCAACTAGCGAGAGGCGGAGAAGGTCGGCCGAGCTCGCTTCCGATCTAGGGCTTGACGGCGGCTTGTTTTTCTTCGATCTGTAATCCGTATCTTTACTGTTCACAAATACAGAGTATTTATACACTAGGTCAAGAGATGACCGTTGTGGGCCCCACCAGCAGTAAGACCAAAGTCCGGTTCAAAATCCCGCAGATGTCGTGGACCGGTCCAGACAGAGTCGGAAAAATACCCAAGTCAAATTCGGCGAGAATCGTGAGTGATTCTCGACGAATCGGCGAGAATCACTTACGATTCTCGCCGAATTCTACTTAGAGAATTCTTGATGCACAGGTTATAGAGGTCGGGGAGAATCGGTGGGAATCACCTTGGATTCTCGCCGACTCGTCGAGAATGCAAAGTCATTCTCGACGAATCGGCGAGAATCACTTGGTGATTCTCGACGATTCTGCCTTAGATGATTTTTCTGACTGCGTCGAGACAGCCGGCCCAACCCGGCAAGAATCAACTAGTGATTCTCGACGACTCGTCGAGAATCACTAGTGATTCTCGACGAATCGGTGAGAATCACTTAGTGATTCTCGATGATTTACACTTAGACGATTCTCGTCTTTCAACCCGTGAGATGGTCTTTGGCCCATCCTTGCTCCATGTCTGCTCTAGCTTTATTATAGCCCTGTACTTGAAATTAAGTACACCCCAATAGAGAGAGTACACATAGGCCAACACACTGATCTGCTCAACGAGGGATTACGTTGCACAGAGCCGTGTATATTGACCCACTGCACCCTGACATTGGTGTGCACTTAGCATGGAATAACTGCAAGCACAACTAGAAGAAATTCATCAAATACATAGTGAATTCATCTTAGCTTTGATAGGAGGCTTCCTCAAATCCAGGTAATTGTGGATACAATACCCAACACCTTCCCTCAACCCCACGATGAAGGCCATCTGGAGGGCGAAACCAGGCACCTCCTGGATGTCCAGAATCTCCTCCTGGAAGCGATCCACGTACTAAGCCAAGGACTCGTCCGCCTTCTGCTTGATCAAAAAGATAGACTCCGGATTCTTCTTCCTCTTCGTAGAGGTTGAGAAGCGCAACTGGAAGCTTCTGCTCAGGTCTTCAAAGCAATAAATCGATCCTGCCGGGAGCTGATGGAACCAGTCCCTGGCCTTGTCCTTCAAAGTGATTGCGAAGAGGCGGCACTTGAAGGCGTCTGTCATTGGTCTGATGGAGACCGCATCTTCAAACCATTGCAGATGTTGGAGGGGATCATCCTTCCCCACATAGTAGGTCATCTCTGGCTCGCGGAACCCCTCTGAAACGGGTGCCGAGAGGACCACCTCGCAAAAAGGGGACCCTCTCACCGGTGGTCTCGCCATATCCACTCGCGCGAATAGCCCCGCGGGCGAGACGGCACTCGCCGGGCAAGGGAAAAGCTCCCTTCCTTCTACCTCTCGCCGACTCCCTTCCGCCGCCACTTCCTTTCCCAGTCGCCTCCAGGGTGCATCCTCGCCTACCCTTGCTGGGTCGGCCCCCTCGCGGAGCGCGAGACCCAGCACCTGGGGGGGGGGGGGGGCTCGCACTCCCCTCCTTGTGCGATCAGCTTCAGCATGTCTATGATCCCGCCGATGGACGTCATGAACTCTGCCCTCCCGACGTACCCCACTGGCTTGGGGACCCCTCATCTTCTCCTCCTATATCCCCCGCCATGAGGTAACCCTACGCTCTTCCGCACAAGCTACTTTTCCACGCTCACCGCACCAAAAATGTTTGAACCAACAAGGTCGATTCCTCCTAAAGCTCGGAACTAAAGAGGCAGCTCACGCTTACTCCCTTAGGATTAGACTCAGGGCCAAGAACTAGACCGGAGGCTTCAGCGAGGAGGTCCCACCTCGTACCCGGAAGAGGCTAAAGCTCTCCCCCTCCCTAGCCAATACTGAGCTAGGTGCCTTAGAAGAAGTTAAAAGAGTCGAGAAGGCTTGCCCTTCTAAAGCACCTTACCGGTCGATTTATAGGCCTCTGAACTGGGACTGCAAATAACCCACTTAAACTGCCCTGAAATTACTAGAATACCCTTGGCTAGGCTTGCCAACAGCCAAACTCCGCTGTTCTAAAGGGCTAAATGCAGACCACCCGGGGAAAAAGAGTAAAACACCCCTGGGGCCCAAAAGGGTGGGCCCGGCCCTATCTGAACCGGCGTTGAACCAAAATGGGACCTGGTGAGAACTCCCCTATATGGTCCTCTCGCATGACGAGAGGACCGCCTTTTGGCGAGAGCTCCACCCCTGGAGTCCTCTCGCGTGGCGAACTGGCCACTCGTCGGGAAAGCCTCCCCTCTCGGCACTCACTCGCCAATCTCCTGCCACATGGCACTTGGGCCGTCTCGCATAACACCTCTCGCCTGGCTCTCCTTACCTGGGCCCTCTTGCCTGGGCCCTCTCGCCTGGGCCCTCTCATCTGGGCCCTCTTACCCGCAAGCCCGAGGTTGTACAAGGTGCACAAGGCGCATTGCTTTTGTGAAAAGATCAACTAGCAGTGGTTTCCCTGCATGCACCGCTTGAGAGTATCAAGGAGTGTTCGAGGGTAGAGACTTGGATGATCTATGGGAAGGTGCACGTGATGGCATTGATTTCCTCAAAGATATCACCAAGCCGTACAATATCCCTTACAAAGCATAGTAGAGCTAACACCCATCCTGTCCCTCCAAAATGCAGAGATGGGGTTAGATACCAGCTGGGATCCGCAACCCAGTAGCCCACCACACGAGAATCTGCAAGCTCCCATTACACGGTGCGAAATCTTCCCACAACACGTGGTCCTCGTGGTGTTATGCTAATGACAACGATTCTAGGGGGGGTACGAGCTGGACTCGGCGATTTCTCCTGATCCAATGATCTTTACTTTCGAGTTGTAGATAAAGAGGAATAATGACTTGCCTGAGAAAAGTGTTAGTACATGATCTCTAAAGTAAGCATTTAAATGAATGACTAAAAGTTCTGAGAAAGAAGTTCTTAAAAAGAAAGAACATATTGGCAGGGCTAACAAATTGATCAGCAAGGTTGCCTTCATCATTGGCGTTGATGTGTTCGTTGCAAAGTTTTGAAAATGAGGCTCTGGTTGATTTTATTCACTTATTCCAAGTTGTGAAGAGTATCTACCACCTATATGCCCATCGAAGCTTATGAATGGTACACGCCTTTTGGATCATGTCACAAAATTCTCCCGGTCTATGCATTTTCTCTATCAATCGGCGAAGAGTTCTACAATCTTCTATCAAATGACTTTTTCCCTTATGGAATATGCAGTATTGGTCATTGTGTCTGAACCCCTGAACCGCAGGCTGTACAGGTCTCGAAAAACTTGGCCTGCTTTTCATGATGTAATTGGGGTTGCTTCCTTTGATGCGAATGTACTTTTCAGCGAGACTAATCATCTCTTGGTATGTCTTTGGCTCTCGGCAACAGGTCTCGAACCTGAGTGTTCCTTCCTTTAAACCAACCATCAAAGCGATTCTATAATATTCTGGATCAACGTTTTCAAATTCCAAGATCACTTTTTGAAAACGGTCTACGAAGTGAGCCAAGGTCTCATCCTCACGCTGTTTGATCTTGAGTAAAGCCAGTACATCTCTCTTCCTCTTCGTAGCGGTGGATGATTTGATTGACTCTTCCTTTGTCGGGTAGGCTGGCAGGTATGACGACGAATAGGTAGGCGAGTAGACCAGCGGATAAGCCGGCGGATTGACTTGTGGGTAGGCCTGCAGATTCTCCACTGATGACGCGTGGTTGACTGAAGTAACCGGAACTATTGCAGGCTGTGAGTCTAGTCGCTGAGTAATGGAGGCTAGACTGTTGTTAATCACCGCGAGCTATTGGGCAATTTCCCGGCGGGCTTGGTCGACTTCCCGACGTGACTGCTGGAGGGCTTCTCAGAGAGATTCCTCGCTGGCGCGAAGGATGTCTTGAGTGGTCTGATGGTCTGACATTGTTTAGCCACCGAATTTCACCAACTAATCGAAATATGAAGGTCGCGTGTTAATGTTGATGTAAGAAATGCGCTTCTGGGTTCTATGAGGAGAAAAGAGGGGGGAGGAAACTGTCGAATAGTCGATTACTAGCGGCTATAATTGATGGTTGAGACTGAGAGAAGGAAAAAGAGAGGGAAAGGGGGCCGCTTGCAGCCGCAAAAATAGAGTTCGCCCGCCACGGCTTAAATGCCACCCCTGTGACGGGCTTTCCTTTGATTATAAATTAAGATTACAGCTTGAGATTGCGCATTGGCATGGAAAGCAAATAAAGGGTACAAAGGGGGAAGCTGGCGACTAAGGAAGGAATATGCCAGAGGCTAGAGAAGCGTAGGTCTGACAGGCAGCCCGACTTGATGTCTCAGGCCGCACAAGTTGACTGCAGGAGTCCGCCCTGTCTGTCAGTCATACCGCTGGTTAGTGACAGCGGACTGGGAACTTATGTCTGCAAGCTTTATTGCCTTGGTCGTCCCACTCCGCGTGCCTGCTGAATGAGAGGTATGAGGGGCTATTTACAGGCCCGAGGAGGTAATGGTCTTGGTAACGTCACCCCCGGTAGAGTAGTGAGCTGAACGAGTAAAGAAGGAGTCCGTCGATTCTGCACCATGCTGTGCAAAGGGACGACTGAGCTGATCCTGTTTCTGGCGGACTGGGATGAGTCCTCCCTTATTGCATTGAGCGAACCCGCGCCGAGCTGTGCGAGCCGAGGAGTAGTACGTCTCTTGCTGAGAAGAAGCGGGCACCAGAAAAATGGAGGGCTAGCTGGCGGACAGCAGAATGAGTCCGCCTAGCCTGCTGCGGAGTAGGTGAGGAAGATTGCCGGCTACTCAATTGGGGTTCTGATGGTAGACTGCACGATCAGTCCGCCTATCTTGCGGTGTAATGGAGGAGTCCGTCTCTACGGTTGGAGGCTTGTCATTCCTGCTAGGCGATGAGGCTTTGCGACTTGGCGGACTAAAGATTCCAGGTCGCCACTACTGATTGGCGACCTGGAGGCAGGTCGCCACTGCTGACTGGCGACCTAGAGGCAGGTCGCCACTGCTGACTGACGACCTGGAGGTAGGTCGCCACTGCTGACTAGCGACCTGGAGGCAGGTCGCCACTGCTGGAGATGAGTTCACGAGGTATGGCACAGTCTGGCGTAGAATGGTTGGCCATGTCGCCGTCTCTATAGACGGCCTAAGACTGAGTTCGCCCATTGTTGGTGGACAGGATAGTTGGTCGCCGCCTGGATGTTGTGTGGGATGGAGAGCTGGAGGTAGGATCAAGTCTGCCTCCCTTAGGCGGACTGAAGACTGAGTCCGCCATCTCCTGCTAAATAGAAGGAGCAGGTCTCCCTCTTTGGTGGAGCAAGCTCGTCTCCTGTTGGTTTGGCAGGCTTGTCGCGTACTGGATGGCGACCTCGAGGCAGGTCGCCTGGCAATATGGCAGTCTGCGCGAATGGCAATGTGAGTCCGCAATTCTGTTGGACCTGTCGGAAGAGAACTGATGCACGGTTAGCTGATCTAACCGCGCGGCCTGTAGGGGTGGACTGAGGAATCAGTCTGCAATTTCTGCAGAACGAGTGGCTGTTGTGCGACCTGGGCGATCAGGCTGGCAAGACCGCCCTAGCCACGCAGCCTGAGCGGACAGAGAAGTCTGTCTGCCCATCCTTAGAAAAGAGGGCTGACAGGCCGCGACCTCTAGAGGGAACTTGGAGCAGGCCGCGACTTGCAAGCTGTCTACCTTGGGAGGGATCGCCGATTTCTGGGTCAACACCCGTGGTGCAAGACCCTGCTGTGGATCAAGTTGTACCCATTACTCCTGCTACTCTAGTGCCCCCAGTGTCACTATCGCCAGAGATGAACTTCATTTTGCATTTCCAGCGATTGGGACCTCCCACCTACGACGGGAGAGCCAATTTTATAGCCTTAGATGACATGATCATCATCATAGAAGAGATGTTCTCATATTTGGGAATCGCAGAAGCCCAAAAGGTGATGATTGCTGCCAACCAGCTAAAAGGCCTGGCAAAGAGCTGGTGGATCCTGGAGAAGGAGAGCTTGATAGAAGGATGCTCTTGGGAATCCTTCAAGGTGATGCTGCTGTAGAAGTTTCTACCATCGGTAGAACAGGACTGTATGATGAACAATTTTCCGCATCAGAAGTAGAGATAGCTCACTATGAGCGAATATGAGATCAAATTTAGTAAGTTGAGCAGATTTGCTCTTGATATGGTAGTTTTAGAGGCGGGGAGAATGAAGCATTTCCTTAGAGTATTTCGAAGCGATTTTCAGCAGTTGGCATGCGCTTATAGAGCTGAAAGTTATATTGAGGCAGTGGAAACTGCTCTGACAGTTGAGGCGATCGATAACGCTAAGAATCGGGGTACTGCATTAAGAAAAGAAAAGAGAAAGGCTGAAGATGATGGAAGTTCTAGGGCATCTGGCCCCACTTCAAAGAAGAAAGGTGGATAAGCATGTAGCTTCTGTGGTCATCCTGGCCATCCTTATAAAAAGTGTTACAAGAGGAATGTAGTTCAGAAGTAGTTGCGGGTGCTCGCCATCCAAGGCACACCCAAAGGAGATATGGTGTGCACGTTCTGCGCTAGAAAGGGACATGACGTGTGTCGATGCTGGTTGAAGGAAAAGGCTTGCTTCAAGTGCAGGAAGAAGGGGCACCTAAAGTCTTCATGCCCCCAGACTAAGTCTCCACTGTAGTCTACTCTGCTTCGAGCTTTGTCGCCGCCGCAATACCAGGATAAGGGGAAAGGAAAGTTGAATGTGGTGGCCAGGGAGGAAGCTCAAACCTCCACTCAAGTGATATCAGGTTAGATTCTAGTCTAACTTCTAACCTTCGTTGTTTGCCCTAGTTTCTCATTCGTTTAGTTACGTACTCTTCGGTTATAGATGTGTTTAAGGTGAAGAATATCTGGGCACGTATTCTCTTCAATTTGGGTGCCACCCATTCCTTTGTAGCTCAGAGTTTTGTAGAAAAACATCGTTTCGACGTGTATTAGTCAGAAGATTTTTTTAACGCCAAGCTTCCCTCCAGAGATCTGGTGATATCAAATCAGGGTGTTCAGAAATGCTCTATCTATTAAGGCGGCTTCCTAGCTTTTGCGGATCTGAAGGTGCTGGATCTGGTGGATTTTGATGTAATTTTGGGCATGGACTGGTTGTCCAAGTACGATGCGGTCATCCAGTGCAAGGCGAAGTGACTGGACTTCAAGATAGATAACGGTCAGCCTATGAGCGTATATGGTCTTCGGGGCAAGGGTTCCCCTATTATTTCTGCGGTACGTGCTCGTCGAGCTATAGAGTCTGGTTACGATGCATATCTTGGTCTATTTCTTCTTTGGAAATAGCTTTGGTTATACCATGTGTCGAGGATATCCCAGTGGTGTGAGAGTTTCAGGTCATTTTTCCTGATAGTCTTACAGGACTTCTATAAGACCCCATTTATTTTTGCAAAACTAAAGGGTCTTATGCCTAGAACTGCTGCTTTGCGGTGACACCAACACTCCCGGAAGGGTCGTGACTACAAAACGCAGATCCTGCCGGTCATACTGATCACAGAAGAGAAGAGTAAGTATAAGAGTAATGTAAGAACCCAGATACCAGTTCATAAAAAATCACATGAATATAATATAAATCTCTACGAAGGGAGGGTCCACAACTATCATAACCAGAGTACCAAATAAGGGCTTCATGACCAATACATCAAAGCCTCACTACATATCACTCAAACATGGAAGCAAATCCATAAAGCTACTAATGATCGAGACTCACTGTCCCTACTACCTGAACTCCCATGCTAGACTATCCCGTCTCCAAGTGCACCGACCTCTGGTGCTGCATCTCCAGGTTCGGCTCCACGGTCCCCTAAAATGATTTGGTCAAATGACCGTTATTCTAAAAGACTAAGTCCCATCATCCTTCCCCCTCCCCCAATGGATCCTAGGCACCAAGCAGGGAGAAGGAAAAGGAAGGTATTTAAGGTGGAGAGTAACAAAAGTAAGCAGGTGACGACGGAACTAGCCTAATATGTGTATAAATAAAAGAGCCATAACCAGAAGCAGTAAAGTAAACAAGTAGGCAATGTACAGTAAATAATTAAAGAGTGCATTTATTATCTACACAGATAAAGTAAATTAAAGTAAGAAACCATGATCTATAGGAAGACCCGTACAAACCAATAGACCAAGGGGTCGTTTTGCAAGACCTATTGTATAGAGAGTCCCATACCAATTTATACAATAGGTGTCAAGGGTTATATGCAATGATTATGCTATGTCATGCAAGTATGCTAGGGTATGAACATGCAAGTGCAACTCACACACCTAACTCTATGCACACAGACCTTTAGTTCCCCTTTTTGGAGCCTAACCTCCTAGGATACTTCCGAAGTGGAAAATAGAAGAGGTGGGTTGGGCCTCGTCCACCTCTAGATCGGTAACAACACTACCAGCCAGACCAATTGTATTCCTCAACACTGGTGCACTAAGCGGATCTCCTGCGTACTCTTTACTAGCTGGTGCACTGGACTTTATTCGGCTAAGTGCTAAACCACACTTGCCGAGTCAACGTATTGCTGTCGGTGCGATGAACCTCCAATACCGAAGACCCACTACCTTATATTTTATGCACATGCAACATGAAAGAATTTTCCCATCGAGCCAAAGCTCTCCGGACTATCCCGTCCTTCACAAAACCATCTGAGCCATCAGCTCGCCGGGCTAACCCGCCCATCACTATAACCACCGAGCCTACCGCCCGAGTGAATAAACCAGACTGACATCCAATATACATGGGGTGAGTGCAAGTGAAATCTTAGAATATTTCTAATTTCTCTTGTATTCATTTTAGTCTTACGGTTTGAGTTAACCTTGGATTGCCCAAGGCATTTCCTATGAAGGGCTCTCGAGGGCACTAGGAACTATGACGAGCTGAAGCACAAAGATCCCTTTTGCAAGGTACTTATAATTATTGGTATCTACCCATAGCCAACCCCATTTAATGTTATGCTTACTCTAACCTTAGTGTATTTTGAATCTCTCTCTCTGCACAGGAAAGACGATCTTTTGTCGATCCCGAGCATCACTTAACACCAGTCAACCCAACACTTTCCACATCATGAATCCTAATGATGAACTCATTTTCACTTCACCAAAATCAGTAAACTATTAAATCCAACTCCCTATGTCCATTTCACATGCTATCACAATTTCTGCAGTTTTACTATATGCAGACCAATCTAAGCCATATGATGTACATGATAGGAGGAACTCCAAATTTTCATCCAAAAGCCCTAAGATAATTATTGGAGGTCTATCATTACAAATTTAGTCTAAATCCAGAAAATTGTAATTTTCCTAATTAATTTGACATTTATTAAATTTTCCCAAAAATTAGGTCATGGGTAATTTTGAACATGAAGTACTAGATTTCCTTAAGTTATGGCCACCCAAAAATTATGAACACTATATGATGCCAAAATATCAAAGAATACCAAATTTCACAAATTTTCATAAATGTATTAACCTCTAATTAATTAATTCAAGATAATACCAATAAATATAGGTAAAGAAGGAAGCATCACCAAACTTTATCTGAAAATTATACAAAATTATCAGAGATTTAATATGATCACAAAACTTTACTGACTAAGTTTCATGTAATTCCAAGGTTAGTAAGCTATATAGAAAAATACTCCAAATAAATCCACATTAGGACACTTTGTGAAGAAACATGTTTGTAACCTCTTCCAAACTACATGTAATAATTTCCTAAGCTTCAATATTCCCTAAAAGGTTTTCTGGCCAAGCAAGATAATTTTCCAATAAGATATGATATTTACTATCTATTTATCAAAATAAGGTGCACTAGTTCACTTTACACATGAAGTACTAAGAGGAAATGTCCAATTATTCCAAATAATTTATCAGTGCATTCAAATGGTATTTGATTAACTTTGCCAGAGTTTCATATCATTCTAAGACAACTAAACCATAGTTCTTTCAATATCATCAAAAAGGGCAAGATTAATGTTATATCTACAAGTATGAGCTACTGTTATCTAAACATCTTATAATAAATTTCAGAGGTTAATATTACTATAAAATTACCTCTACCAAAATTTTATGAAGATCCAAGGTCATAGGACCCCTTAATTATTCCATAAGGTGTATAGATCTAAATAATTTCCAAGTGATTAAAGTGGGGTGCATGTGTCCAAATACCACCAAATTCCTTCCTAAGGCATTTCACCACTCTAAGATCACTTGGACTAAACACCAAGTCCATAAAAGGACATATCACCCTATATCCTTCACATACCCCTAAAGTTAAACCTTAGGGTTTGAACTAGGGTCCTAGGGAAAATCCAACCTAATCCACCCCAAAATCCATGTGAAGGTGATTATTGTCATAAAAAATTAGTGGCCCAAGTTTAACCTTCTGTTGAGGTGATTTGGTCACTCAATACCACAAGGGACACTTTGACTTAAATAACCCTTTTAGGATAAGGCTAGGGTCTACAAAATTCCAAACCAAATCATCTCCAAATGGAATGAAATTTTTTACAGAGTCCTATATTGACCCCAAGGACCACTCACCAAAATTTCAGAGGATTTGGAGGTCATTAGACCCTTTAATTAAAACTTACATGAAATATGAAATGATTTCCAAAACTTTAGAAAAATGTTTTCCAAAAATTCCCATTTTTGTATATGTTATAGATCTAGATATAAATGACACATGCTCCAAATTTCAAGTCATTTGGAGGTTAGGATTGATGGAGGCACCCCAAACAATCTCAGATACACCCTAAGTATAGACCTCACCAAAATGAGTGTTGCGGTCTGAGCTAAACTCCAAATCAGTACAAATAAATTTTAAAATAAACTAGACTCATAGGGCTACAAGTTTCATATTGACCACTCTTTCTAAAAAGTCTTTAAGTATTTTTAATTTAAATCCTAAGGCAGCTGAATTTCTGTGACAGAAATACATATACCCTAAAGTTTAATTCATCAAGATCTGCACAGATCTTAAAGCATGATCGGGAGGCGGCTGGCTTTCTCCTTCCTCCAGCCAACGGTCCCGTTCTACCCAACCTGGAGCAAACTCCAGCCCCAATTCCTTTCCCCCTGGCCACCTCCCCGGCCAACCACCGCCACCACCACCTCCGTCGAGGTGAGGGATATCGGCCGACGGTGGTTTGGCCGCCAGAGACGGCTGATTCCGGCAAACCTGACACCTTATTTTTTCACGGAAAACCAGTGGAAAAACTCCACCCGATCGGGCTCAATTGAACCCGATTTATTTCTCTAAAGGTTCCTAGGATCAAATCCATGAAAAAGGAGTAGAGGAGGACCTGGTTTACGCTTGAACGCGAGTGCTTTGCCTCCTCACCATTTCCGGGCACGAAGCTTGGGCTCTTTACAACTCCTACACCAACCTCAACGAAATTAAGAAAGGATCGGGGGAAATGCTTGCCCTTGCTCTGGTGAAGATCCTTAAAGAGGGGATTTGGGAGAGGAGGCTTGTAACTCCCCAATTTCATAAAACACCATTAATGGCAAAAAACCTAGTTTTTAGTTTCAGCCAAATTAAGGGGGCTGAGCCACTTCAATGGCCGGCCACCCCATGGAAACTCTTCCTCTCCCTCAGAGGAGTAAAAGCCCCATAAAAGTGGGGGGGGGGGGGGGGTTATGGAGCCTCCATGGCCATGATGGCCATTAAGCTTACATTTTCTCTCTCCTCCAAATTAGGGAAACTCCTATTCTCTCTCTCATAGTCACCAATCTCTGAAATTGGTGGGCCCCAAAGTGTCTCTCCACCTACTAGACCAATGGGCCACACTAGTTTGGGCTTAGCCCACTTGGATTGGGCTAGATTAGCCCAAATTGACCAAATTGAACTATGGGTTGACTTTGTCCAAATTAGCCACTTGGGTGACTTAGGCATGGGGATTTTGGGGCCATTGGGTCCCCCATGACACCAAGAGACTAAGGGTGAGGTTAATTTGACACTTAGGTGGTCAATTGACCCAAATTGATCTAAGTTGATTTTCTTAGGCTTAAGGTTGACCTTGGTCAACTTGGCCTCTTTTGTTGACTCCAATGGGTCTCTATGGCTCTAATGGACCCTCTAATTGGGTTAGAGATGTTGTGGTGGGGTCATGGAGTCATAATAAAGCCCTAGGGTCATGCCTAAGCTAGTGTTTTAAATTCTGCTATTTATAGCCCAAGGTAGTTCACACCCTAATACTCATGTTCACCCATCACTTTAGTGCTTCCTAAGATTTTGTCATGACCTAGAAATGACAAAACCACCCTAGGGGTCTAGTTGCCCAAAGGATATTACAACTTTCTTGTGAGCGAGAGGTGGAGTTCGTAATAGACCTCGAGTCAGGTACTCGTCCCATTGCTAAGGCACCGTACCGCATAACATCACGTGAGTTAGAAGAATTGCGCACCCAGCTAGACGAGTTGCTGAAATGAGGCTTTATAAGACCAAGTTCTTCTCCTTGGGGTGCTCCAGTTTTGTTCGTGAAAAATAAAGATGGTTCCAGGAGGCTCTGCATCGATTATCGAGAGTTAAATAGGGTAACCATCAAGAACAGGTATCCATTGCCGCAGATTGATGATCTGTTTGATCAGTTGTGGGGATGCTTTGTGTTTGCGAAGATTGACCTTCGTTCAGGCTACCACCAGTTGAGGGTCTGTGCGTCTGATATACCACAGACGACTTTTCGTTCCCGGCATAGACATTTTGAGTTCTTGGTGATGTCCTTTGGTTTGACGAATGCACCCTTTGCCTTCATGGACTTGATGAACAGAGTGTTCAAAGATTTCTTGGACCATTTTGTGGCCGTGTTCATAGAAGAAGTCCTCGAATATTCCCACAGTGTTAAGGAACATGCCCAACACTTGCATTTAGTTTTGTCGACCCTGAGAGAGCACAAGCTCTATGCGAAGCTAAGTGTGAGTTTGGCTACCCCAGGTGTCCTTTCTGGGTCATGTTGTGACCAAGGACGGAATTTCTGTGGACCCAGCCAAGATTTATGTTGTAATGGATTGGAAGAGGCCTACTACACCTAAGGAGATTATAAGGTTCTTAGGTCTGGCCGGATATTATAGAAGATTCGTGGAAGGGTTTTCTGTGTTGTCTGCTTCGATGACTAGACTTACACAGAAGAACACCGCGTTTATTTGGAGTGATAAGTGTGAGGAAGCTTTCGAAGAGTTGAAGAGGAGATTGTGTATTGCTCCAGTCATGACCTTGCCTACTGAAGGAGTCGAGTACGTTGTGTACGTGGATGCATCACACATCGGGCTTGGTTGTGTCCTAATGCAAGAAGGAAAGGTGATCGCGTATGGATCGAGGCAATTGAATATCCATGAAAGAAACTACCCTACGCATGACCTAGCATTTGTGGCTGTAATATATGCACTGAAGCGTTGGAGATATTTATTATATGGCGCGCTGTGCAAGATCTACACAGACCACAAAAGCTTGAAGTACGTCTTCACTCAGAAGGGGCTGAATCTGCGCCAACGTAGGTGGTTGGAATTTGTTGCTGATTATGAAGTAGAGATTCTCTATCAACTGGGCAAGGCTAACGTGGTAGCTGATGCTTTGAGTAGGAAGACCGCCAAAATCTTCAACTTGTCTGTGCAGTCCCTAGTAGAAGAGTTCTTGTTGATGGACATCTCAGTTGGGAGTAGTTCTATGCCTTTTAGCTTGGAAGCAGAAGAGTCCTCCTAGATTACCCTCACCAGGTTACATAAGAGTGAAGACCCTGATCTTCAACATCTCCGAGGAATAACATAGAAGGGAGAATTGCCCGATTTCTATATAGACGAAGAAGACACTCTGAAGTTTCGGGGTAGATTTTGCATCCCCGCTTTTGGTGATATTTTGGTTAAGATTTGCAGTGAAGCACATAGTTCCAGTATTGCCTATCATCTTGGTTCCACCAAAATGTATAAATATCTGAAGCAAATTGTCTGATGGTCAGGTATGAAGAATGATATAACGAAATTTGTTTCAAAGTGTTACATGTGTTAAGGCTGACCATAGAAGTCTTGGTGGTAAATTAACACTGCTAGATATTTCAAGCTGGAAGTGGGAGAGTATTTCGATGGATTTCATCACCTGTTTGCCGAGATCTCCCCGTGGGCACGATTTTGTTTGGGTGATCATTGAAAAATTGACAAAGTGTACTCATTTTGTACTAAGATTAGTTATTCAATGAAGAAGATAGTCGAGCTGTATTTGAATGAGTTCATTAGATTGCATGGAGTGCCCGTAAGTATCGTGCCAGTTTGAGACTCCAGGTTTTTATCGTGGTTCTTGCAGAGCATACAGGGAGCATTGGGCACTGACCTCATGTTTTCAACCGCTTATCATTCGCAGATGAATGGTCAAACAGAGAGAGATAATCAGATTGTGGAGAATATGATAAGATGTTATATCTTAAATCACGGTGGAGCGTGGGATCAGCGTCTCATACTGATGGAGTTCGCTTATAATAATAGTTATTATGAGAGTTTGCAGATGGGCCCGTTCGAGGCCTTGTATAGGAGGCATTGTAGGACTCCCCTGTTTTGGGCTGAAGTTGGAGAAATGAGTATCTTAGTAACGCACATTCGTGAGAAGCTCCGGGTAGCTCAAGAGCATTATGAGAAGTATGATAATCAGCGAAGGTCTGATCTGGAGTTCACTGTTGGGGACAGGGTTTTTCTGAAAGTCTCTCCGATACCAGGTGTTAAAAGGTTTGGAAGGAACCACGAGTTGGATCCCAGGTACGTGGTACCTTTTTAGATTCTTGATCGCATCGAAGTGTTTGCTTATAGGATAGATCTGCCTGCTATCTTCCCTAGTGTCCATAATGAGTTTCATGTGATCCAGTCGCGAAAGTGTGTTCATAGTGATCGTCAGGTCCTTAACTCGGTGCCCCAGGTTCAACCCAATCTGTCGTACATGGAAGAGCCTATCCGTGTCTTGGAGACCGAAGAACGAGTGTTGCGGAAGAAGACAATCCCTATGGTCAAATTTCTTTGGCGGAATCAAGACATCGAGAATGCAACATGGCAATTAGAGTCAACTCTCATCCGCATCTCTTCCCCTAGTTTTCTAGTATGTCTCCGATTTATTAGTATTTGGCTATTTCTTTTGGTTTAGTTTTGGAGGTTTCTGGACAAAACTTCTTTTTAAGGGGGTGATTATAATGCCCTCGATTTTCCGGTAATTATTTAATTCAGTAATGACGTATTTATGACGTCAGGGCGTTACTTTTAACGTTAAGTTGACGGCGCGATGCCGTTTGTGTGATTTCGCGTCTGTTAGGTCCGACTGACCAGATTTTGGGATTTTCGTCGAAAACGGAAAATTATCTTGTTGGAAAAGTAAGTTAATTAATTTTGGACTTGCTCGTCAAGTTTCGTCGCGATTCGAGCATTTTTGAAGTCTCGACGAGCGTTTGTAGTTTTGTATTATTTACGTTTTCCGTAAACTTTAGAAATTAATATCTCAAGAACGGTACGTCGGATTTTTGTTTTGTCTTTGCTGTTGGATTCGTAGTATCAGTGTTCGCCTACGGTGCGAATTTTGTTTAATTCGACGCATATTTGGGCCTCCATTTTGAACTCGTATTCTCCTTGTCCATAAATGGAAATATAATTATTATAATATTAAAGCACTATTCAGAAATGAAAAGAACTATACGTCTCTAAAGTTTGATCAAGGATAGTTTTGCAAATTCCACTATTCATGAGGACAAAATGCAACTATTCATCCGTGGAATCTGTTCTTCTTTTCATGAAAGCCACTCCATTTCTCGTTAAATCCACTGTTCATCCTTCTTGTTCTCGGGAAATCCTGTGTAGGCCGACCCCCCTTTCTCAAGAAAACCCTTTCTTGTTCTCGGGAAACCCGGCCAGCCCGCCAGCCCATTTCCCACAAACCTCTTCCTTTTCTCGTGAAATAAAGTTCACGAGAACTTGATTTCGCGTGGTCCTCTCCCCTCTGTGTTCTTTTCATAAGTTATATAATTATGTAATAATTAATAATAATATTATTAATATAACTATATAAGGATGAACATCTCCTTCTTACTCATTTAGCCGAGAGCCGAAATAGAGCGTGAGTGTGGGAGATTTTTGCCATTCGTGAAACTTTGGATCGCCATCGACGGAGCTCCGGCGGTCGAAATCTCGAACCGAGTATAGATCCGGAAAGCTCTCGACGAGAGCTACACAATCGTGGTAAGTTTTTCTCATTTCGTGAGCTTTTCTCGTTAGGGTTTTTTGTCCCTAACCTCTATTTCGTCTGTTTTAGTGTAGATTTCAACTCCTCCCGCCTTCTCTTACCCCGATCTACGATGAGGAGCGATTCAGAGATATTTTCTGGCAAAACCAAGGCAAGTGGTGGTTTTTCCCTCCTCCCTCCTCTTTTGATCATGGTAAAAACCTTCTATTCTTCGTTAATAAATTATTTTTGACATGTTGCCATGCTTAGATTGCATTTTTGAACGCTCTTCGTTTTTGTAAATATCAATGGCCATTCCGATTCATTCCGATTAGTATGTATGCCTTGATTTTTCCACTTGAAATCCACTCATAGAACTATTTTTGTTAAGCTAAACTAACCACGTAGCGTCGCTAATAATATTTGTATTGCATTTTTCGAACGATTTACGTTCGTTGGATTTTGATTGTCTTTTAACCGCTATGTAGGTCGTGGTAAAGTGTATTTAAGTTTGTAAATTCATTGTAAAGGTTGTTCACTTGTTAAGTGGGCCCCCGATTAGCGAAGCTTGTGTGTCGAGATTGTTCGGCGAGTCGAGTTGGTTTTTTTTGGCATGACACGTTTACCTTCGTTAAATTCGCTCTTTAAGTCTAGTGATGTTTAGTCGGGTCCGATGTGCCAAATCTCGAGGTATAAGTCATGGTTTTCTAGGGTGTGGGTGTTAGTGGACTAGACCACCCCGGCAGTGCCCGTTTTCTTTAATTTGGTACCTTGTGGAACTCTACCCAGGTTTTGGCTTGGGTGTCTATCGATGTACTATTGGAGCGATCTCCCACCACAGTTGTCGGATATTTATCCGTGGGGGTATGTCAGGATGTGAGACTGCCTCGGCCTTATTCCTGGTAGTGTTTGATTTCTTTGGGGGCGCTGGCAGAAATGCCTTCCCCCTTAGTCACCGGGCATTTCCGGTATTCACAAGTGGCTGATAAATTATCTAAAATTTTTCTTATGATTTATTCTTGTTTCCACCTTATAGCTTTGTGTGTTTGGTGTAGTCTGGTGTACATGACGATTCACGTAAGTGTTTTTTTTTGATTATGTACTATTCTTTCCGTACTTTACTTTCAGTACTGTTGGTCTTTGGTTGGTACCCGTATTGACTTTTGTTTACTTTTGCTTGTTTTTTACCACTACTTGTACCTTCTTGCTGAGGTGTTATGTCTTCGGAATGCCTCAGGTTCAGAGCAGTAGCAGGTAGTGGAGCTTTAGTTGGCGATTTGCAGCTTTGCAGTTGTAGACGAGATCCCCTCCCTCACCGTTTTGAGGTAGTTTTTTTTTCGGTTTTGTTCACTTTGTTCAGACATACTGTTGTGGTCTGTGAGTTTGTGTCAGGTTTTTGACACCCACATGGTTTTCTTGTGTTAGACACTCTACTAGCTGCTAGTTTATCATTTGCTGATTTTTGCGTAGTTACTTGCTCTCTGGGAAGTTTTATACTAGGGTTGTATGTTAGATATTTTGGATATAAAAGACCTATACTAGCATTGCATAACATCTTTTAAAAGGAACGTCACCCTACTTTGAAGACCATAACAAGCTCATTTCGTACTTATACTAAACCTAGAAGTCTGCATATCATGTAATAACATTATTTTGTCGTGTTTATATAGGACAATAAGTGAATAAAACAAGTATTTTCCGCTGCTTAATTCTAACCACATCTTTACTTGTGGAATGGTCGTTCCACTTAACCGAGGGACATGGTTAATAACTTAATTAAATCACGTTTTTAAACTATAATTCATGAATTTTCATGAAAAGTAATGGAGTAGGGTTTTTTTGCCTAAGCGCTTGCAGTTTTCCCCTGCATGGCGTGACATCACGACGCTTATTTTCACTTACTCTGACGTATTATTTAATACGGAGAAAATGTGGGTTGTTACAGGCAGGGCCAGTTCAGCCATCCCGATTGGAGGCAAGGCTAGAGGCCCCCTCTCCCCGATCAACACCATGCTATGACGATAGCTCTGGGGAGAAGTAAGAGAGTGCAGAGGAGGAGTACAAAGGGTAGAGCGGAGCTGCCCTAATGTGACTTCCACCAGGAAGAAGGGCACGCTACGACTACCTATCCGGAGTTCCTGGAGATGAGGGAGGCTAGAGGGCAAGCCCAGTAGCAGCAACAACACCGCTAGGGGGTGCAGATAGAAGAGGTCCTTCTGGGGGAAGAGGAGGACAGGTGTGAGGATCAGGATGATGTTGGAGGCCGAGGAGGGATCAGAGTGTTCCATGTGGGTGGGGTGGGGTGGGGTGGGGGTGGGAGTTGAGGCCGCTCGAAAGGCGAGCCTCTGCACTATGTACCGACGGAGCGTTGCCTCCATATGCATAGCCCCATCTTAAAGATAGGGGATAGACCTGATGTACTCTAGAGGGGGGGGGTGAATAGAGTATTAAAACTTTTGGCTGTTTTTAATATTTATATCAGAGTGTAAAATAGGTAATACAAATAATATAGAAGGAAATAAATAATAGGATAAACTAATATATCTATCACATTACAACAAGAACAGAAAGAAAATGAACACAACCAGACAACACAAGAAATTTTATGGTGGTTCCCCAACCTGGGTACATCTACTCTTCTACCACCCTTATAGGAATCCACTAACGAGTTTTTGATCAGGTGACTTCCACTAAAAAATCTATTTCCAGGGAGATTTCACAACCCTTTAAGCTTTTGATCAGGTGCCCATAAAGCAAGAATAAACTTTTGAAGGGAGTTGATAAACCCTTTGTACAGGAGGTGAGAGAAGGGGTGATGAGGTCTTCTCTTTTCTCTAAACAACAGAGAAGACTTGTGGATTCTGTAGTTGTCAAGACTCCTTCTGAAATGTAGTTGGTTCAGAAAGATGGAGCCTTGCTCAGGGTGTAGGTCTTCAGCCTTGTTTGAAAATAATCCTGGAACTTTCTGACTGAATCAAGATGAGTTGTCCTTGAATGTTCCTGGAGGATAATGTTGAAGAAGATTCTTGATAGTGATGAATGTTCTTCTTCAGTCTTCAGAATGGACAAGGAAGAAAACAGAATGTTTTTTGCACTGGGAGAGAGTTTTGAATGTTCAGTATATGTCTCTCTGTATTCTTGTGTGTTGTATGTTCTCTTCTGATGTCTGGCTAAGTGTGTATCGATTGAAAAGAGAAAAATCTCTTTTATATTCTGAAGTCAATAATTTTTCCTTTGAAATTTGAATTGATGGCATTAATTGCTGTTTGCCCTGGAGAAGGAAACGGCTGGAATATTGACTTAAATGCGTTTCCCCAACTGTACCTAATAAAATAAACAAGTAATTATCCTGATGAAAATCATAATTAATACTTCCAATAAAGGCTATATTCAGGGGAATATGAGCATTAATTACTCAGGAATATTACTGCTAAATAATTTAGAAAGTAAGGGACAGAAGTATGGAAAACTTCTAATTCTTGCTCGGGACAGAAATCGTTGACCTCAGAACAGAATTCGTCGAATAGAGATCCAAGTTCGTCGACTTGAGAATTCTATTCGTCGACCTGAGCTCTGCGAACTACATACTAAGAATAACTTGCCAATTTTGTGCTCTAGGTTCGTCGAGCTGAGAATCTGTCTGAAAGAGTCGATCGTCGACCTGAGCTCGAATATCGTCGAGCTCAGCTCAGAGAAATAACTCTGAGTTTGTCAATTTGAGATCGACGATCTTCGAGCTGAGTTCGAAGAACTTCGAACTGATTATTCTATTCTCTGAATCTTCTAAGTCTTGAGACTACTAATGTCCTCTTCTGGTTGTTCCATGAAGGTTGAACCTAATTACTAGCCTAAACTCTAGGACTACCAGACTTGACCCTGGCTATACAATATGGGTCAGACTTTAACCTAATTTAGTGAACCTAGCCCAAATCCAACTAGGGATGCAACAATCTCCCCCTATTTGGGTGAGGTCACTAAATAACAAATAACAGAAACAATCATAAAGCATAAATACATATATCTGACAGAAATAAAACATTTAGTAGATATTTACAAATAAGTGCTTCATGATTAGACACACAAAGTTTTTACAGGAAACAAGAATAAAACATAAACAAAATCACTTGTTTTGCTTAGATTGTTCTTTCTCAGGCTTCTCAGAAGGCTGTCTGAAAATGATTTCTCTATTAGGATCAACAGCTTGTTTCTTTGACATGGTCATGTCTGATGCACCAATTTTATTGAGAGAACCTATTGAATCCCTAGTTGGATTTGTGCTAGGTTCACTAAGTTAGGATATGACCCAACATGTATAGACCAGGGTCATGGTTGTGTCCTAGAGTCTAGGTCAAGTCCTTTGAGTCAATAGTACAAAGGACCAGCCTCACACACTGTCAGAGACTCAAGACTTAGAGAATTCAAGACTTAAAAAAAAGGAGTTCTATGTTCGTCGATCTCCGGTCGACGAAAGTCGAGCTCAGCTAGACGAACTCAGGGACAATTCTCTGAGCTCTGCACGATGAACTCTGGACAAAGTAATAACTCCTCTAAGTCAAACCTCAGTCGATGATATAAGAACATCAGCTAGAAGAACTCTGTTCTCTGGTCGACTAATTCTAGATGAGGTGATTCAACACTCAACGCCAGATGACATAACACTCAACGCCAAAATGATACTTCAACACTCAACAATAGAAAATAGTCTAAGTCCAGACTGCAGACTCAGTTCGACGATCATGGACCCCAGCTGAACTAACTCTGTTCTCAGGGCTCAGCTCGACAATCTTAGATTCAGCTCGACAAACTTGATGCACAGAAAAAGAAAGTTATCAAGAAGCATTCAGAGGTCGACGATCTTGGATCTCAGCTCTACGAACTAGGGACTCAGGTCGACGAATCCAGTCTTGGAAATTTCCCTCTTTTGTTCTTATTACGTGGCAATAATTCCCGAGTAATTAGTGCTCTAATATTCTCTGAATATTACCGTTAGACAAGAGCATTAATTATGGTCTTCATCAGAATTGTTGCCTGCAATTTTTATAAGGGACAGTTGGGGAAACAAATCAATGCCAAAAATATTCTAAGGCCATCAGCATTAAATGCAGAAGGATTTCAAAATTCAAATGGACTTCCTCACGGGAAATATATAAAACATATAGATTTTCCCTTCCAAACACAAAAGAGATACAATACAGACAACAACATTCTGTGAGACATACAAAATTCTTGAGATTGAAAATTGATCAGTCAAGAATCAACAACGGCTAGAAAAGAAGAAGAACAATTCTGAAGAAGAAGAACAACCATCCAAATCAAGTGTCTTCTTCTGTCATACTCTCAGGAACTCTCTGAAGGACAACAATAATGCATCTATCAAAATAGTTCCTGAAGTTCTTCTTGTCAAAATTGAAAGCTTGAAGGCCTATCACCCTGCAGCAAAGCTTCCATCATCCTGAACAAGCAACATCTCAGGGTGAGCTTTTGCTACCATCAAATCCACAAGTCTTCTCAGTTGTTTGAATTGAGAAAGAAAAGACACAATCATTCTCTCACCCCCACTGTAAAAAGGGTTGTCATCTCCCTTCAAAAGTGATTCTTGGTTGCAAGTCTCCTGATCAAAAGACTTGAGGTTTGGTTATTGAGCACCTGATCAAAAGCTCATTGCTTTTAGGCACCTGATCAAAACTCTGAGTGGATTCCTACCAGGGTGGTAGAAGAGTTGACGTACCCAGGTTGGGGAACCACTATAAATTCTTGTGTCGTCTGGTTTCCCCTTTTTCTTTTTGTTCTTGCTGTGGCTGTGATATTTAGGTCTTTCTGTGTTTACACTTATTTCTCTTTGATATAGTGTCCAAGGTTAGGAATACTACTTATAGTTCAGAATAAGATTTAAATTATACCTATATACTCTATTCACCCCCTCTAGAGTATATCAGATCTAACCCTAACTTTCAATTGGTATCAGAGCAGGTTCTTTTGGTTGTACAAGCTAACCCTTCAACCAAAGATCCTAAGTTAGATCTGTTCTTTTTTTATCATTACTAGATTTATACATACAGCATGGCACAGAACAAAGAATATGCAAACACCAGACCTCCAGTGTGTAACTTGTCCAAGTTCACAATCTGGAAGGCAAGAATTAGGCTTTACATGAACTCTATTGATGAAGATATATTTAATTCTATCTTAACAGGACCACCAGCTCCAGTAGCTTCAACCTCAACTACATCAACTGACCTGAGTGCAGTTCCACCCCCTCGATGGATAAATGCACAAAATATGGCTAAGATAGCTGATGCCAAAGCCATGAATATACTGGCTCAAACTATGTCTGATGAAATATTTCAAAAGGTTGCTGAGTGTCAATCAACCAAGTAGATTTGGGATTCCCTGAACCAAATGGTGGCTGGATCAGCAAATGAGAGGAAAGACAGAAGGTCAAATCTCATCACTTAGTATGAGAACTTCAAGAAGGATGAAGTAGAGACAGTAGAAGTAATATACAATAGACTTAGCTCAATCATCAGTGAGCTAAGGACTCTAGACAAAGAATTCACTTTAACTGAAGTGAATGACAAGATCCTAATGTGCTTTCCCAGTACATGGGACTCAAGAATATGTCCCATCAAAGAAGCCAGAAGCATGACAGAGATTTCAACAGAATCTCTTTTAGGAAAATTAAAGTCCTATGAGTAGCTGATCAAAGCAAGGGAAGAAGCAGTTGAAGTGAAGACTCCTACACCAACTAGGAAGGAGCACAACATATCTTTCAAAGCTACAGAAGACTTCGAAGTCATTCCAGTAAATGAAGAGTTGATGAGTCTCTTTGCCAAGAGATTCTTCAAGATGGCTAGAAAGGACTTCAGAAGGAAACCTTCTAAATATGAAGATAAGCCAGGGTATGACAAAACACCCTCTAAAAAAGTAGTGTGTTTTGGCTGCAGGAAACCTGAACACTTCATTTTTGAGTGTCCAGAAGCTCAGAAGAAGGGCAAAAGAAAGGATAAGGACTCAAGGAAGAGTCACTATAATAAGCCTTCCTCAAAC
This sequence comes from Platanthera zijinensis, assembly GCA_039513925.1. NCBI lineage: Eukaryota > Viridiplantae > Streptophyta > Magnoliopsida > Asparagales > Orchidaceae > Platanthera > Platanthera zijinensis. Next base: position 167,085,088 of record CM077086.1, read on the forward strand.
AAGCAAAAGAGGAAAGACAAAGGCTTTGTTGTTGAGACATGGAGTGATACTGAAGAAGAATCTACATCCTCCAGCTCCAGTGAGGATGAAGAAGAGCAGAAAGTAAAGGAAGTCTTCCTCATGGCTATTGAGGCAGGCAGTAGAAGATATGACACAGATGAATCTGATAATGAAGAATCTCTATCAGTTGAAGATCAGGTAATAGCTTCTTATGATTTTTAGTCAGATGAATTTAAATTTGAATTCAAAAATTTATGCTTAGACTTGATAAGCTCTGAGAAGGAAATAAAACTTCTCAGAGAAAAGTTAAACACCCTAGACAACATCACTGCAGAAAATGCAAAATTAACCAATGAACTAATGTCTGCTAATAAACAAATATCTTTTCTGAAAATTGAACTATGTAAGGTAAAACTATTAGAAGAATCACTGAATGAAAAAAGTCTACAATTATTAGAGATCACTAGTACTGTAAATTCTAGGACCAACAATAACAAACTAGGACTAGGTGCCTCCTCTAGTGATCCACCCTTGATTAAGAAAAATAATCTTTCCAGACCAGTAAACTTTATATCTGACAAGGGAAAGAAGAATACTGAACAGGTAAATAAAGTTAATAAGATTCTTGAACAAATTGAAACCAAGAATAAACTCAATATCCAGAAGAATAACAAAAATAACAATGTTCAGTATTTATCGTCAAACTCAGATCGACGATATATGAACAGATCGTCGAACTCAGAACGACGATCTTTGAACGCAAACATTAGTAACAATCATTCTTCGATCTATGATTGAAGATACCAGTATGGTTCGTCGACCAGAGATCGACGATATTGGTGCCCAAAGAATGTATATTTTCATTCTTCGAGCAGAGATCGACGATCTCATCCAACATCGTTGAGCACAGGTCGACGATCCAACCAGAGATCGTCGAACCCAAATCTTAATAACAAAAACTTAAATTCTAAAAAAATTTAACCCCTTCACTCAATGGATAATTCCACCTAGGAGACACCATCCTAAAGGATATAAAGATCGACCTGAATGCTCTTACATCTCCAGTTATAGTTATGTAAATCAAAAGGAACCCAAGGTTACCTAGGTTAAGAACAACTAACTGTCTTGTTTGCAGATGAAGACCTATCAGGCATACAATCAACATTACTATCTGGATAGTGGTTGCTCCAAGCATATGATAGGCAGCAAGGACAATTTGATTGATTACAAGTCAAAGCTAGGACCAAAGGTCATCTTTGGTGACTCCAATTGTGGCCAAATAGAAGGCTATGGCAAGGTAAGAATCGGAGCAGTAACTTTCAAAAGAGTTGCATATGTAAGTGGACTGAAGCATAACCTCATCTCTATAAGCCAACTATGTGATGAAGGTTATCAGGTATCATTCAACTCTAGTTCCTGTATTATTACTTCAAAAGAAAACCAACCTGTTTTAATTGGAAGTAGTCAAGGAAACATATACCTAGTAAAATTTCATTCTATTACTTCAGACATATGCCTGCTCAATATAGTTAGTAGTCAAAATGACTTATGGCATAAAAGATTAGGACATGTAAATCTTAAAAATATTGCTAGGCTATCTAAGGACAACCTTGTTAGAGGTTTACCTTTTGGCCCCTAAAGAAGGAAGGCCTCTGCAGGGCTTGTCAACTAGGCAAGGAAACTAAATCTAGCTTTAAATCCATTAATAAGAGTGATTCACCTAGGATATTGTACTTGCAACATATGGACCTTTTTGGCCCTGTGGCTGTACAAAGCCTAGGAGGGAAATCTTATACCTTAGTGGTTGTAGATGACTTTTCCAGGTTCACTTGGGTATTCTTTTTGAGATCTAAGTTAGATACCTTCAAGGTTCTTACAGATTTTCTCAGGACCATACAGATTGAGTACTCTACTCATGTTGCATTGATCAAAAGTGATCATGGTACAGAGTTTGAGTCTCTTCTTATGCATGAGTTCTGTGAGAAGGAAGGTATCAGGCACTATTTCTCAGCTCCTAGAACTCCTCAACAAAATGGGGTAGTTGAAAGGAAAAATAGAACACTCATTGAAGCTGCTGGCACATTACTTGTAGATGCTTACATGCCCATATCTTATTGTGTAGAGGCAGTGAGCACATCAAACTATGTCCTGAACAGAAGTTTGATGCACAAACTAAAGCATAAGACTCCCTATGAATTACTCAAAGGGAATAAACCAATAATCAACTATTTTAAAGTTTTTGGTTGTGTATGTTATATTCATAATAATGATAAAAAGCACATTAGAAAGTTTGAAGCAAAGGCTGCAGTGGGAATTTTTCTAGGATATTCCAAAGTTAGCAAAGCTTATAGGGTATTTAATAAATCCACATTGAAAATAGAGGAATCTATGCATGTTAAATTTGATAAGGCTAACATATTTTATAAGGAGAAAGAGATTTCTACCAAAGACTCCTTGCAGGTACACAACTTGTGTGAGGAATTGGATGGCTTACACTTTACCCCCAAGTTGTATCTCATCCTTCTCAATAAGTCAATGAAGAAAGTGATGAAGAAACTGTGGAAATAGTTGGACTTCCTACACCAACAGAGGCTATTCCACGAGAGGAATTCCATCAAAATATTGTGGCTAAACCAACTCCACCTACTGATCTTGTCACACTAAGGGATCACCCTAAATCCCAAGTGATTGGAGACATAACAACAAGTGTACAGACATGGCATCAACTCAACTAAGACTTGATGCATGCTTGTTTCCTCTCTCAAATTGAGCCTCAATCCATAACTGATGCAGATCAAGATCCCCACTGGATCAATGCAATGCAAGAAGAGCTCAATTAGTTTGAGAGATGCAGAGTTTGGGTTTTGGTTCCAAGACCAAAAGACTACCCAATCATTGGAACCAAATGGGTATTCAGAAATAAGCTTGATGCCCAAGGTGTGATTGTGAGGAACAAGGCTAGACTTGTTGCTCAAGGATATAGGCATGAGGAAGGAATTGACTATGATCAAACCTTTGCTCCAGTTGTCAGGCTAGAAGCTATAAGGATATTTCTGGCTTATGCTGCATTCAAAAAGTTCAAAGTTTATCAAATGGATGTGAAGAGTGCTTTCTTAAATGGGGAACTTATAGAAGAAGTTTATGTTGAACAACCTCAAGGTTTTGTTTCTCCAATTCATCCCTCTCATGTATTTAAATTGCATAAAGCTCTCTATGGTTTAAATCAAGCTCCAAGAGCTTGGTATGAGACCTTAGCCAGTTTTCTCTTAGAGCATGGTTTTTCAAGAGGCATAGTAGATAGGACTTTATTCACTAAAATGCATCATGATAAAATTTTGTTAGTACAAATTTATGTAGATGACATAATATTCGGGTCTACTAATCCCAAATTGTGCAAAAGATTCTCTGATCTAATGCATTCTAAATTTGAGATGAGTAGCATGGGTGAGCTCTCCTACTTCCTTGGTCTCCAAGTGAAGCAGCTTCCTGATGACATCTTCATTTCCCAGGCTAAATATGCTAAAAATCTTATCATGAAGTTTGGGATGGATGATGCCTCAACAAAGAAAACACCCATGGATATAAATGCTGTAATAGACTCTGATGCACAAGGGAAACCTATGGATCAAAAACTATATAGGGGCATTGTTGGGTCCCTACTATACCTTACAGCAAGCAGACCTGATATCATATTTTGCACATGCCTTTGTGCTAGGTTCCAGGTGAACCCTAAAGAATCTCATCTAGTTTTTCTAAAAAGAATTTTGAGATATATAAAGGGTTGTCCTTGTCTAGGTCTCTAGTATCCCACTGAGTCAGAGTTTGAGTTAACTGGATACTCAGATTCTGACTTTGCTGGATGCAGAGTGGACAGAAAGAGTACCTCAGGAACTTGTCAGTTCCTTAGTATGAGATTAGTGTCCTGGTTCTGCAAGAAACAATCATCTTTGTCCACATCAAATGCTGAAGCAGAATACATTGCAGCTGGCAGTTGTTGTTCCCAGATACTGTTCATTCAGAACCAACTCCTAGATTATGGGTTCAACTTAAATAATTCAACTCTACTATGTGATAACACAAGTGCTATAGCCATAGCACAAAATCCAGTTTATCACAGTAGGACTAAGCATATAGACATTAGGCATCATTTCATTAGAGAGTGTGTAGACAAAAACAAAATCAAACTTATCTATATCTACACTGATTTACAAAAAGCTGATATTTTCACCAAACCCCTGGATGAAAGAAATCACTTGTTCTTTGTAAATCTACTTGGAATGATCAATGGAGAAGACCTAGTTTAGTTTCTGTTTGCACTCGAAGAACTCTTCAAATTTCGTCGATCGGAGGTCGACGAACTACGAAAGGTTCTTGAGATTTTCGTCGACCTGAGATAGACGAACTCTCTGTGGTAAGTGATCTTCGTCGACCTGCGATTGACGAACTTACTTCAGAAAACTTTCGTCGACCAGAGATCGACGAAATGTCTTCAACCCTTCAGACTGAGATCGACGAACTGTTTAACTCTAAATTATTTCGTCGACCTCAGAACGAAGATATTTTTTATTTCTCGTGGACCGGAGTCTGTCATTTCAAATTACAGAAAACCTTATATCTAGGTTTTCTTCGACCTCCGTCCCACGCTTTAGGTTCCTTTTGCACTTGATCTCTGTTTTCTCTCTTGCAGGTGCACTCTTGGTGATTCCAGCAGGCGCTCTTGCGACAATGAGGTTTGATACCAGATTCGAAGTGGATTTCGACTCCTTCCAGCACTCCGATCCAATATTCCTCCACATTCTGTAACTGTTGGAAGACCAGCAATTGAAAAATCTGCTAACCATCAGAATCAAATTACCCAGCACGGAAATCAGAGAATGGATCTTTACTGCGTTTACAACCGAGGACAACACAATGACCAGATCAATAGCGGGTACTGCCATCTCTCTCACTCCCGCTGTACTTACTGAAATCTTTGGATTAGATAATGGAGAAGAATAATTAGAAATTGATAATGAGGAATATGATATGATGGTTAGTCTGATGGGTTACTCTAGAGATAACCCAAATAAACTACTGAAGAAACACCTATCTGCCGAGTTCAAGTTTCTCGCAGATATTGTTGGGAAAGTCTTGCTGGGCAAGCACGCTACGCATGATTATATAACCAAGCATTAATTTTTGGTTATGTGTGCAGTGGTAAACAAGAGGCAGGTCAACTGGGCACAGATCATCTTTGTCTTATCAAGAAAAGGAACAGTAAAAAGGAAGTAAACTTTGGAAGGACCCTAGGGATCTTCTTGACAAAAAAGGCTGTTGAATCACTGGTCTCCCATACCACATTCATCAATGCTAGCAAAAGGCTCACATGTGCTTTGTTTGGCAGGTGGGAGAGGACAATCACAAAGCCCTCTAAGGCTTCATCCTCTGCCACCCAAGCTTATGAAAGTACAAGGGATATTCCAGCCACTTCTCACCCTTCTGAAGAGATCCCATCCAACATTATTCCATCCAACATTACTCCAGCCACTCATTAATCGCCAGATCTCCAACCTTCATCTCTGCCAGCAACTCAACACACCCCAGCTTTAACTCATGTTACAGTCTCTACTCCCCTACCTTCATCATCCCCAATTCCTCAATCTCCAACACATATTTCCACCTCTACACCTTCCCCCCAACAAGATACACCAATGCCAACACCACCTCAATCCCCTCTTCCATCTCATCTTGCTAATATTCCCCACACCACCCTCTCCTTACTCCCCTCCTTCAACCTATTATCCTCTCCACTGCACACTCCCTCTCCTCAACATGACTCCCTCCTAGACACTTTCATTCCATCTCCACCTATCACCCCTCAACAACTACAATTTCCACTCAATAGGCTGCTACCCCACAATCCACTTCTCCAAACCTGGATCCATATCTTGTCACCCCACTCATTACTCTCCTCACACCCCAACTCAAATCTCTTATAGTAGAGGTCATTTCTCCTCTAGCTTCCTCCCTTTCCTCTCTTGCTGCCAAGATCTCTGCTCTCACCACTGCTCCCTCTTCATTTGGGGGCTTGGCTTCAATGGTTACTGAACCCAAGCAGGGGGAGATACTTGATGATGAAGAAGAAGCAGTAGTTGAAGCAAAAGCAGTATTAGCTACAACAGAACCAACAGAAGTGTCAGAAGCAGGAACAGATATTATAATGTCAAATACTCAAGAGATCACTCTGCCAGCAGAAGTAGCAGTAGCAACAGCAGCAACAGCAGCAACAACAAAAGTGTCAGAAGCAGGAACAGATATTACAATGTTAAATACTCAAGAGATCACTCTGCCAGAGATTCTTCCAGGAAGGGTTTACTTCATTAAATCAAAAGTGAATCTAGCAGCTTTACTAAGAGTATTTGGGTCTTACATTTATTTCTGCCTTTCCCCCCACTCCATCATCTAAAGCAATGGTGTGTTATACCTCTCCTGCTAGCTCAGAGGTGTTAGACACTATAAAGAAAATTCTGACAGCTCCTCTAGAAAATAAGTCTGATGATCAGAGATCTAGCCCTCCTGGATCATCTTATATCATGGATGATAGCCCTCTCATAAATCTGGATGACATGATAGCTCAAGACATTGCCATGGAAACTGAAGTAGCTCATGCTGAAGTTGTCCCCACTCCAGTCAATAAAGAAATCTCTAAGGATACAATAAGCCAAATTGATGTTATGTAGGACAATCCTCAGTCTGATGATGATGATGAGGAGGAGGACTTAAAGAGGAAGAAAATATCTAAGAAAAGGAAGGCTCATCCTCCTCCTGCTCCCAAGCCTGGAAATACAAATGACACTCCCTACTATATTTTACAAAACATAACCCCATGCAAAGGGATGCCAGCCTGGATGTGGCTTTCAAAGAATGAACAAAAGGCCAGAAAGAAAAGCAGAAGATACTCTCCTCCCCCAGTTTATAGATACAGGAAGGATCCTCCTCCTCCTCCAGCTTCTGGTGCTTCAGCAACAACTCCTCAAAGTTCAGATGCTCCCTCCAAGTCTACATCTTTCACAAAAACTTATCAAAGGAAAGGAAGGCCATCTAGACATCAATCACATGGAAGCAGTCAGCAAAGAAGTACTGATTATCCAGAGCAGATAAAGGAGGTAATATTTTAGAAGCCAGAGTTCTCTCCTCCCCAACAACAAGCTGAACAAAGAGGGCATTAAGAATCACATAAACCTAAAAGAAAATATAGTGAAGCTGCACCTCCAAAGTCACTATACACTCAGAGTAATGAAATCCAGAAGGCAACAAACTTTCAAGCACAATAAACTCAATTCAGGCCTACATCTCTGCTACCCTCTCAAGATGATCAGTCATCTGTCAGTAAGGATGATGATCCTAATTTCAGGATGGCTAGGCTTCAAGAATTGATTGTTCTATCTCTAATAAAGAAGGCTATAGAGGAAGGTGAAGATCCATCAAAGTATACAACTATGTCATCATATAGAGAAAAAGATCTGGATAAGCTTCAAGTCAGCAAGAAAATGTTTAATCCAGCAGAATACATGACATTACATCCAGAGGCTACTATACCCAGAGCTTCTGCCCAGACTGTGATTGGAGAAGCAGATCTATACATATCAAAGAAAGAAGCTGTCAATCCCAACAGAAAAATCATTTTCACTCAGCCTGGGGATAAAAGAAAAGAAGAAAAGCCAAGGGAAAAGAAGTAGAAGAAGTAAAACCTGAACTGATGTGATTATGGTATCATTTTTGAAAAACTGTGTTTTTATAATACAAAGCTTACTGTGTATAAATATATCTATTGCATGCATTATTTTTCTGCCAGATATATGTCTTCTTGCTTTGTTATTTCAATTTTGTTTGAGTCTGTAATTAGTGACCTCACCCAAATAGGGGGAGATTGTTGGATCCCTAGTTGGATTTGGGCTAGGTTCACTAAGTTAGGATATGACCCAACATGTATAGACAAGGGTCATGGTTGTGTCCTAGAGTCTAGGTCAAGTACTTTGAGTCAACAGTACAAAGGACCAACCTCCAACACTGCCAGAGACTCAAGACTTAGAGAATTCAAGACTTAAAGAAAAAGGAGTTCTACGTTCGTCGATCTCCGATTGACGAAAGTCGAGCTCAGCTAGACGAACTCAGGGACAATTCTCTGAGCTCAACACGACAAACTCTGGATAAAGTAATAACTCCTCTAAGTCAAACCTCAGTCGAGGAACTAAGAACATCAGCTAGAAGAACTCTGTTCTCTAGTCGACTAATTCTGAATGAGGTGATTCAACACTCAACGCCAGATTACATCACACTCAACGCCAAAATGATACTTCAACACTAAACATCAGAAAATAGTCTAAGTCCAGACTGCAGACTCAGCTCGATGATCTTGGACCCCAGTTGGACAAACTCTGTTCTCAGGGCTCAGCTTGATAATCTTATATTCAGCTCGACAAACTTGATGCACAAAAAAAGAAAGTTATCAAGCAGCATTCAGAGGTCGACGATTTTGGATCTCAGCTCGATGAACTGGGGACTCAGGTCGACGAATCTAGTATTGGAAATTTCCCTCTTTTGTCCTTATTACGTGGCAATAATTCCTGGGTAATTAGTTCTCTAATATTCTCTGAATATTACCGTTAGACAAGAGCATTAATTATGGTCTTCATCAGAATTGTTGCCTGCTGTTTTTATAAGGGACAGTTGGGGAAACAAATCAATGCCAAAAATATTCCAAGGCCGTCAATATTAATTGCAGAAGGATTTCAAAATTCAAATGGACTTCCTCACGGGAAATATATAAAACATATAGATTTTCCCTTCCAAACACACAAGATATACAATACAGACAACAACATTTTGTGAGACATACATAATTCTTGAGATTGAAAATCGATCAATCAAAAATCAACAGCGGCTAGACAAGAAGAAGAACAATTTTGAAGAAGAAGAAAAACTATCCAAATCAAGTGTCTTCTTCTGTCATACTCTCAGGAACTCTCTGAAGGACAACAATACTGCATCTGTCAAAATAGTTCCTGAAGTTCTTCTTGTCAAAATTGAAAGCTTGAAGGCCTATCACCCTGCAACAAAGCTTCCATCATCCTGAACAAGCAACATCTCATAGGGAGCTTTTGCTACCATCAAATCCATAAGTCTTCTTAGTTGTTTGAATTGAGAAAGAGAAGACACAATCATTCTCTTACCCCCACTATAAAAAGGGTTGTCATCTCCCTTCAAAAGTGATTCTTGGTTGCAAGTCTCCTGATCAAAAGACTTGAGGTTTGGTTGTTGAGCACCTGATCAAAAGCTCATTGGTGTCAGGCACCTGATCAAAACTCGGAGTGGATTCCTACCAGGGTGGTAGAAGAGTGGACGTACCCAGGTTAGGGAACCACTATAAATTCTTGTGTCGTCTTTTTGCCCCTTTTTTTCTTTTTGTTCTTGCTGTGGCTGTGATATTTATGTCTTTCTGTGTTTACACTTATTTCTCTTTGATATAGTATCCAAGGTTAGGATTACTACTTATAGTTCAGAAAAAGATTTAAATTATACCTACATACTCTATTCACCCCCCCCCCCCTCTACAGTATATCAGATCTAACCCTAACTTTAAGTTGCTCTTGGAACTACAGATTTTGGGTGCAATTTCATGTAATCATCAACATTAAAGAATTTGTTTGCCTTGGCATACCTTTTAAGTTCTTCCTTCCTGTATGAAGACATAGTTGAAAATTAAGAGGGATCCTTTCCTTCAGCTTTTGCTTTGTTGATTAGAGAGAGTCCTATCAGTTCCTGAAATCTGGCCATTTTAGCTGTTGTCTCTTGCTCTGGATCTTCAAATGGTATTGGAGGAGATGCTTGACTTTTAGGACTTGAGTCCTTCTGTGAATCATCAAAGGAGTCTGGAATACTTCTCTTATATATAGCTAGAGGAGGTTTGCTCTGAGATGACTGTTGCTGACTGCCTGGCTTGGAATGTCTCTGATAGGTTTTTGTGATAGGTGCAGATCTTTGAGATACATTTCCAGATGCCCCTAAAGATGGAGGAGGAGGAGGAGGGTCTTTCCTAAATTTCTTGGGAGGAGAACTGTACCTCCTTCTCTTCTTCCTTTCTTTCTGCTCGTTCTTTGATAGCCACATCCACTGTGGAATCCCTGGGTATGGAGTAATATTTTGCAAGATATAATATGGAGTATTATTTGTTGGATTTGGCTTAGGAGCAGCCTTTGGAGCAACTTTTCTCTTCTTATCAACCTTCTTTCTAGCCTTGAGATCATCAGAATCATCTGAATCTTCTTCATTAATGTCATCATCAGAAGATCCTTGAGGATTGTCATACAAAGCATCTATCTATTTTAAAGTTTCCCTTGAGATTTATTTTTCAGCTTGAGGAAGTGCTTGAGGTTCAGCAACTTCAGGTGGAGCAAAATTCTCAGTGATCATCTAATAATCTTCTACATCTTTATCAGTCAACAGAAATTCATTCAAAGCAGGATCATTCTAAATAAGTGCAAGTTATTGTGCCATATCTTGAGCCATCAAATCATCTAAATTTGGGATTGGGCTATCATCCATAATATAAGTTGGGCCTGATGGTTCCTCAATTATTTTAATAACAAAACATGCCTTCAGTTGATTAACAACTTTAGGACTTTTTGGAGGAGTGTAACACACTATAGCCAAAGATGGCTTTACTGCTAGAAGAGAAGAATTCAAATAAACTGTATTGAAAGAATCTAATAACCTAAGGATGTCTACTGTGGGATTGATGCAATAATCACCAACAATCGCAATCTTTGGGGGAGCAACTTGCTTATCTACACTCAATATATCAGAATCAATTGATTCAGCCTCTGTAATCATCTGTACATCTGTTGCTGTGAACTCAACTATCTACAAAACTAGAGCTTCTTTTGCTGCATCTGCTGCTGCTGCTGGAGGAGGAGAAATTGGAGCTTCTTCCCTGGATATCTCCCCCTGCCTAGCTATAGAGTGTCCTGTAGCCAGGCCCCCAGAAGATGGGACAAAAAGGGCAGTAGGCAGAAGAGCAGAGAGGGTGGAGATGGATTCAACAAGAGGTTTAATAGCCTCTGCTATGTGTTGTTTGAGTAGTGGAGTGATGATTTGCAGAAGAGAGGAAATGGAAGGGGTATCCATTTGCATGAACTCAGAGGGTATCTGAGTTGATACAGAAGGATTGATGGATGGGGTTGAAGGGAAGGGAGTGGAATCTGGCATATGCTTATCTTGAGGTGATGGAGTATGGATGGGGGATGACAGCAGATTAAATGATGGTATGGATGATATGTTTTGTAGGGGGATATCAGCAAGATGTTGAGGAAGAGGGGACTAAGGAGGAGTGACATGCTCTAGGGTATGAGGTGGATTTGCATGCACTAGAGATTGGGGTGGAGATGGTTAATGCTCAAGAGTATGGATTGGAGAGGGATGTTGGAGTGGGGAAGCAGGAGGTGTTGGTGTATGGGCTTGAGATGTGGATGCTTGTTGGAGGGTTGTTGAGGGTGTTTGAGCTTGAAGAGGTGTTGGTTGTTGAGATGAATGTGGAGGGGATGGAATCTTGATGGAGGGGACATCTTCAGGGGAGGGGGAGCAGCTGTTATAGCTTTGGTATCCTCAAAAGTACTGGAAGAGGAAGAAGCCTTGGATGTCTTGGGGATATTCCTCTACCACCTACCAAATAAGGCACAAGTGAGCCTTTTGGAGGCATTAATGAATATTGTCTGGGAGACCAGGGATTAAGCAGCCTTTGCTTGAAGGAAGATTCAAAGAATCCTTCCAAAGCACAACTCTTTCTTTGTATTCTTTTTCTTAATCATCTCAAACATTATTCTAGCCCAGTTCTGTGGCTTTTTGTTGACCACTACACACATCACAAGGAACTGCTGCCTGGTGATATAGTCATGGGTGGTATGCTTGCCCATCAGTACTTTACCCACAATATCCACTAGAAATTTATAACCAGCAGATAAATGTTTCTTCAACAGTTTATTAGGGTTTTCTCCAGTATAACCCATCTTAGTCAGCATTTCATCATATTCAGCACTGTCTATTTCCAACTCTTCTTCTCCATTGACTAGTCCAAATATTTCAGATAATACAGCGGGGGTGAGAAAAACTATGGTACCTGATATTGTTCTTGTTATAGTATCAGCATCTGGTGAGGAGGAGGTGAATACCCATTCTCGAATTTCTGTTGCAACAATATTTATCCGTGTTGTCATAAGATTCTTCACCTGCTGTTCTTCAAACAATTTCAGAATATCCAAGCAGATTTGATCTGAGTGCTGGAATGACTCAAAGTCTATATCAAATCCTATATCAAATTTCATCTCTGCAAGAGTGCTCGTTGGGATCGCTATGATCACCTGCAAAAGGAAAACAGAGAGACCAAGTGCAAGGGAAACAGAAAGCGCGGGATGGAGCTCGAAGAAAACCTAGATATAATGTTTTTCAGAATATGAATTGACAAACTCCGTCCTGCGAAATAAAGACAATTCTTCGATCTGAGGTCGACGAAATATTTTATTGACAAAAGAGTTCGACGATCTCAGTCTGAAGAAGGGAAAGCTTTTTGTCGTGCTCAGGTCGATGAAAATTTTCTGAAGCCAGATCGTCGATCTCCGGTCGATGACAATGGCTCACACAGAGAGTTCATCGATCTCGGGTCGACGAATTTTCTCAAGAACTTTTCTCAGTTCGCCGATCTTCGGTCGACGAATAGTGGAAAATTATTTGACCATAGACAGAAAGTTAAATTAAAGCTTCTCCATTGATCATACCTAGCTGATTCAAAAAGAACAGATGGTTCCTCTCATCCAAGGGTTTGGTGAAGATATCTTCTCTTTGCAAATCAGTGTAGATGTAGACAAGATTAATTTTCTTTTTGTCCACACACTCTTTAATGAAATGATGCCTTATCTCTATATGCTTAGTTCTACTATGATGCACTGGATTCTCGACAATAGAAATTACACTAGTATTGCCACAAAGTAGAGTTGAATTATTTAAGTTGAAACCATAATCTAGGAGTTTATTTTGAATCCACAATATCTGTGAACAGCAACTGCCAGCTGCTATGTACTCAGCTTCTACTGTTGATGTAGACACAGATGTTTAATTTTTAAAAACAAGGAGACAAGTCTAGCACCAAGGAACTGGCATGTTCCTGATGTGCTCTTCCTGTCCACTATACATCCAGTAAAGTCAGCATCAGAGTATCCAGTTAACTCAATTTCTGACTCTGTTGGATACCAGAGTCCTAAATTAGGGTAACTCTTTATATATCTTAAAATCCTTTTTAAGAAAATAAGGTGAGATTCTTTAGGGTTCACCTGGAACCTAGCACAAAGACAGGTAGAAATCATAATATCTGGCCTACTTGCTGTGAGATATAACAGGGACCCAATAATGGCCCTATACAATTTCTGATCAACAGGTTTCCCATGTTCATCAGAATCAACCACATCATTTGTATCATGGGTGTTTTCTTAGCTGAGGCATCAGCCATCCCAAACCTTTTTATCAGCTCTTTAGAATACTTAGATTGGCATATGAAGATGCCATCAGGGTTCTTCTTCACTTGGAGACCAATGAAGTAGGAGAGCTCACCCATACTACTCATCTCAATCTTGGAATGCATAAGGTTAGAGAACCTTTTACATAGTTTGGGATCTGTAGAGCCAAATATAATGTCAACTATATATATTTGTACTAACAAGATTTTATCATGATGATGCTTGAAAAATAAAGTCCTATCTACTATGCCTCTAGAAAAATTATGCTCTAAAAGAAAGCTAGCTATGGTTTCATACCAAGCTCTTGGAGCTTGCTTTAGACCATAGAGAGCCTTATGCAATTTGAAAACATAAGAGGGATGAGTTAAAAAGATAAAACCTGGTGGTTGTTCAACATAGACCTCTTCTTTAAGTTCACCATTTAGGAATTCATTCGTTACATCCATTTGATAAACTGTGAACCTTTTGTAGGCACCATAGGCTAAGAATATCCTGATTGCTTCAAGCCTTGCAACATATGCAAATGTTTGGTCATAGTCTATGCCTTCCTCTTATCTGTATCCTTGAGTAACTAGTCTTGCTTTGTTCCTTATGATAGTACCTTGAGAATCTAGTTTGTTCCTAAATACCCATTTGTTGAAATGACATGGTAGTCTTTGGGTCTTGGAACTAAATCCCAAACTCTACATCTCTCAAACTGGTTGAGCTCCTCTTACATTGTAATGATCCAGTGTGGATCTTGCTCAGCATCTTTAATGGATTGGGGCTCAGTTTGAGATATGAAGCAGGCATGCATCATGTCTTGGTGGAGTTGATGCCTTGTCTGCACACCCACTAATAAGTCTCCAATCACTTGAGATACAGGGTGATCATTAAGTGTGACTATCTCAGTATGAGGAGCTGGTTGATCAAACGCTTGGGGAGCTAATTCCTCTTGTGGAATTAAGTTAGCTGTTGTTGGCTCTTCATTGAACTCAGTGTCTTCATCTTCACTTACTTCAACAACATGTGGAGAAGAATGTGTAATAGCCTCATTGGTGAGGGTCAACTCATCCAACTTCACACATAAGTTAAGTACCTGCAAGGTTTCACTGGTATAAGCTATCTTCTCCTTGTAAAACATATTAGTCTCATCAAATGAAATATGAATAGAATCTTCCATTTTCATAGTTGATTTATTATATACCCTATAAGCCTTGCTTACTTGGGAATATCCAAGAAAAATTCCAATTTTAGCCTTGGCTTCAAACTTTCTAATGTATTTCTTGTTGTTGTTATGAATGCAACAAGTGCAACGAAAGACTCTAAAATAATCTACTTTAGGTTTCTTCCCTTTGAGTAGTTCATAGGGGGTCTTGCCCTTGAGCTTGTGTATCAAACTTCTGTTCAGGACATAGTTTGCTGTGCTCACAGCCTCTGCCCAAAAGGATAGGGGCAAGTGAGCATCTGCAAGTAATGTGCCTGCATCTTCAATGAGTGTTCTGTTTTTCCTTTCAGCTACCCCATTTTGTTGAGGAGTTCTAGGAGCAAAGAAACAGTGCCTAATACCTTCCTTCTCACAGAATTCTTATATGGGAAGAGACTCAAACTCAGTACCATGATCACTTCTAATCAATGCAACTGGGAGTAGAGTACCCAATCTTTATGCTCTTAAGAAAATCTCTAAGAACCTTGAAGTTATCTGACTTATTTCTCAAGAAGAACACCCAAATGAAAGTTGAGAAGTCATCAACTATCACTAAAGTATAAGACTTCCCTCCTAGGCTCTGTACAATAATGAGTCCAAAAAGATCCATATGGAGCAAGTACAGTTTCCTAGGTGAATCACTCTTATTAACTGACTTAAAACTATTTTTAGTTTTGCTTGCCTAATTGACAAGCCCTATAAAGGATTTCCTTCTTGTAGGGGTAAGAAGGCAATCCTCTAACAAGGTTGCCCCTAAAAAGTTTAGCAATGTTTTTCAGGTGTACATAACCTAATCTCCTATGCCAAAGATCATTGTTATTACTAGTTTGGTTAAACAGGCATATTTCTGTTTTAGCAGACTTAAAATTAACTATATAGATATTTTCTATCTAGTACCAGTTAAGATTACTTGGTTTTCAACTGAAGTAATAATACAGGAAGTTTTGTTAAATAATACCTGAAACCTTTCATCACATAACTGACATATGGATATAAGGTTGTGCTTCAGGCAACTTATATATGCAACCTTCCTGAAGGTGACTACTCAATCTTGACCTTTCCATATCCTTCAGTCTGGCCACAAATGGAATCACAAAATATTACTTTGGGTCCTAGCTTTGACTTGTAGTTGATTAGGTTATCCTTATTTCCAGTCATATGCTTTGAACAACCACTATCCAGATACCACTGTTGCTCTGTGGTGGGATAGTCTTTCACCTATAATAAAATAGATTAGCTAATCTTGACCCAGGTTACCTTGGGTCCTTGTTGATTACATAACTAAGGCTGGAAATATATGAGTATTCTTGTTGATTCTTGTAACCTAAGGGATGATATCTTCTGGGTGGAATTATCCATTGGTTAAAGGGATTAATGTTTTGTCTTGGTTGATTAAATGGTATGTTGAAATTAAAGTTTCTGTAATTACAAACTGGGGTCGACGAATTCTGGTACGTTCATCGATCTGTGGTCGAAAAACGGGGATGAGTTCGTCGAACTCCACTCAGAGAATAAAAGTATTCATTTTCTGGGCCCCAATTTCATCGATCTCTTGTCGACGAACCATACTTGTTTCGTCGATCGCAGTTCAGAGAATAGTTATAATAGAAGTTTGCGTTGTAAGTTCGTCGACTTTAGTTCGACGAAATGTACACATTTCGTCGATCTGAGTTCGACATAATCTGCTGAACATAGTTCTGGTTAAGATTTTTCTTACTTTTTCTCCTTTTATTATTCTTGTGTTTAAGTTCTATTTGATTAAGATTGTTATCTTCTATTTTCTCTTTACCTTTTTCTGAAATAAATTTTATAGGAGTTGTTAAGATATTCTTCTGAATCAGTGGGGGTTGGCTTGATGAAGCACCTAAGCCAAGCTTGCTATTAAGTCTAGCATTTACTGTGCTTGTGATGTTCATCAACTTGATACTTCTCCCATTTAGGGATTCTTCAAGTTGCCTAGCCTCAGTCAATTAAGTTTTTAATGAAATGATTAGCTAAGATTAATTCATCCTTTAACTTAATTATCTTATAATAAAGATTTAAATTTAGTTTTAAATTCATCTGAATCAAAATCAAAAGAAAACAATACCTGATCTTCCTCAGATTCAGAGTCTTCATTGTCTGATTGTTCAGCTTCTACTTCTGAACAACTGCCTGATGCATTGATGGCCAAAAGACAAATCTCCTTTGCCTTTGCTTCCTTTTCATCTTCACTGGGAGCTGGAAGATGAAGATTCATCTTCAGTTTCACTCCAGGTCACAGCCACAAAGCCTTTCTCCTTCCTTTTGTGCTTGCTGGAGGAGGGCTTGTTGTAGTGTTGTTTCCTTGTTTCTTTTTCTCTTCTTCTCTCCTTCTTTTGGTTCTCTGGACACTCTGAGATGAAGTGTCCAGGCTTCCTGTAGCCAAAACAAACAACTTCTTTAGTGAGAGTCTTGTCATACCTGGGCTTATCATCTTGCCTTGATGACTTCCTCCTGAAGTCTTTCTTGCCCATCTTATAAAATCTCTTGGCTAAGAGACTCAGGAATTCTTCATTGACTGTTGGGGCTTCTGATTCTTCATTTGCTTTGAATTCAATACTTTGCTCCTTTCTGCCTGATGAAGGAGTCTTTTGCTCTGCAGCCTTTATCAATTGCTCATAAGACTTGAGCTTTCCAAGTAGAGATTCTGTGGAGATCTCATTTAGACTTCTAGCTTCCTTGATTAGCCAGATTCTTGAATCCCATGAGCTGGGGAAGCACATGAGGATTTTATCATTGACTTCAGTAAAGGTGATGTCTTTGTCCATAGTTTTCAGCTCATTGATTATTGAGCTCAGTCTGTTGTATATGTCACCAATATACTCTGATTCATCTTTCTTAAAGTTCTCATATTGTGAGATGAGGTTGGATCTCCTATCCTTTCTCTCATCATCTGAACCAGCAACCATCTAGTTAAGTGAGTCCCATATTACCTTGGCTGATGTGTATTCAGCCACCTTCTAGAAAATATCATCAGACATTATCTGAGCAAGAATATTCATGGCCTTTGCATCAGCTATTTTGGCCTTTTTCTGTGCATCTGTCCACTTTGGTGGTGGAACAGTATGTGTGCTGGAACTAGCAGTAGCTGTTGCCACTAGAACTGGTTGTCCTGTCAAAATAGAATTAAAGATGCCCTCATCAATAGAGTTCATATACAATTTGATTCTTGCCTTCCAGATAGCAAACTTATTTAAGTTATAAACTGGAGGTCTGGTGTTTGCATAGTCTTTGTTCTGTGCCATTATGTGATAACAGATAAGCTAGGAAAGAAAAATCAGATCTAGCAAGGATCTTTTGGTTCAAGTGTTAGCTTGTACAACAAAAAGAACAACCCTCTAATACCAATTGAAAGACAGGGGATATACCTGATTTACTCTAGAGGGGGGGGGGATAGAGTATTAAAGATTTTTGCTATTTTTAATATTTATATTAGAGTTGAAAATAGGTGATACCAATAATATAGAAGGAAATAAATAACAGGTTAAACTAATCTATCTATCACAACACAGCAAGAACAAAAAGAAAATAAACACAACCAGACAACACAAGAAATTTTATAGTGGTTCCCCAACCAGGGTACATTCACTCTTCTACCACCCTGGTAGGAATCCACTAACAGGTTTTTGATCAGGTGACTGCCACCACAAGATCTATTTCCAGGGAGATCTCACAACCCTTTAGGCTTTGATCAGGCGCCCAAAAACCAAGAATAAACTTTTGAAGGAAGTTAATAAACCATTTGTACAGGAGGTGAGAGAAGGGGTGATGATGTCTTCTCTTTTCTCTAAACAACAGAGAAGACTTGTGGATTCTGTAGTTGTCAAGACTCCTTCTGAAATGTAGTTGGTTCGGAAAGATGGAGCCTTGCTCAGGGTGTAGGTCTCAGCCTTGTCTAAAAATAATCCTAGAACTTTTTGACTGAATCAAAATGAGTTGTCCTTGAATGTTCCTGGAGGAGAAGGTTGAAGAAGACATTTGATAGTGATGGATGTTCTTCTTCAGTCTTCAGAATGGACAAGGAAGAAAACAAAATGTTTTCTGCACTGGGAGAGAGTTCTGAATGTTAAGTATACGTCTCTCTGTATTCTTGTGTGCTGTATGTTCTCTTCTGATGTCTGGCTAAGTGTGTATCGATTGAAAAGAGAAAAATCTCTTTTATATTCTGCAGTCAATAATTTTTCCTTCGAAATTTGAATTGCTGGCATTAATTATTGTTTGCCCTGGAGAAGGAAACAGCTGGAATATTGACTTAAATGCGTTTCCCCAACTATCCCTAATAAAATAAGCAAGTAATTAACCTGATAAAGACCATAATTAATGCTGCCAATAACGGCTATATTCAGGGGAATATGAGCATTAATTACTCAGGAATATTACTGCTAAATAATATAGAATGTAAGGGACATAAGTATGGAAAACTTCTAATTCTGGCTCGGGACAGAAATCGTCGACCTCAGAACAGAATTCGTCCACTTGAGATCAAAGTTCGTCGACCTGAGAATTCTTGTTCGTCGACCTGAGCTCTACGAACTACATACTAAGAATAACTTGCCAATTTTGTGCTCTTAGTTCGTCGAGCTGAGAATCTGTCTGAAAGAGTCGATCGTCGACCTGAGCTCGAATATCGTCGAGCTCACCTAAGAGAAATAACTCTGAGTTCGCCGATCGTCGAGCTGAGTTCGAAGAACTTTGAACTGATTATTCTATTCTCTGAATCGTCTACGTCTTGAGACTACTGATGTCCTCTGCTGGCTGGTACATGAAGTTTGAACCTAATGACTAACCTAAACTCTAGGACTACCAAACTTGACCCTAGCTATACAATGT
The DNA here is from genome assembly GCA_039513925.1 of Platanthera zijinensis. Lineage (NCBI taxonomy): Eukaryota > Viridiplantae > Streptophyta > Magnoliopsida > Asparagales > Orchidaceae > Platanthera > Platanthera zijinensis. Next base: position 167,104,669 of record CM077086.1, read on the forward strand.
GGGTCAGACTTTAACCTAATTTAGTGAACCTAGCCCAAATCCAATAGGGATCCAACACAATCCCCAGATGAGATGATTATCTTCTCTAGGAAAGACATGCCGGACCACGATGATCCGTTCTTCGATGCGTTAGTAGTCCAGGATGTCGTCAAAAATTTCACCGTCTCTCGGATCCTCGTGGACAATGAGAGCTCCGTCAACGTATTCTTTAATAAGGTGTTCGATGCCATGAAGGTGGAGGCCAGGAGGGTGGTTGCCTCAGATGGACCTCTCTTCAGATTCTCCGGGGAGAGGAAGGAAGTGGAAGGAGGAGTGGGATTCCATGTCACCCTGGGGGGCCAGTCTAGAAACTACCGGTTTGTCATCGTGGACGCTCCCAGCAGCTACAATGCCATTTTCGGATAGCTCCTCATCAGCGCCTTCCATTGCATTCCCTCCTCATTCCACCAGTGCCTCAAGTTCAATGCCAAGGTCATCCAGGACCGGGTATAGGGAGATCCCAAGGTAGAAAGGGAATGCTATGTGACCGTGGTCAACTCCATCTCCAAGAAAGAGGGGGCCGAGGAGATGGAGAGGAGGATGGAGAAGATGTCGGGATAGGAGGACGTAGGTAGAGTTGAGGATATGGAGGTGAAGGAGGATGAGGTCCGCACTCGTATGGAGGTTGTGGAGGAAGTGTAGAGGAGTCGGCCGAGGCGATGGCCGTGGATGAGGTTGAGGAGGAAGTTCCTTCCCTAAGCGATAAGGACATGGGTGAGTCAGAAGATCAGTACCGGCTAGAGACAGCAGAGGAGGTGGTGGAGATGGAGGTTCTCACCAGGGAAGGCTGGGTGGAGAAGGTGCGCGTTAGCGGAGGGCTGAGCCCGGAGGACCAGGGGAGGATACTGGAGTGCATCCAAAAGAACATCGACATATTTTCCTGGAGCGCGGCAGACATTCAGGGGATAGATGTCGATGTCGCCTGCCATTGTCTCAACCTTGATCCGGAGGCCTGCCTCATCTGGCAAATGAAAAGGTCTACCACGGACAAGCTGGCCGAGCCCATCCGGGAGGAGGTGGGTAAGCTCCTCAAGGCCGGATTCGTGACAGAGATCCAGTATCCAGGCTGAGTCTCCAATGTTGTAATGGTTAAAAAAGGAGATGGCCGCTGGAGGATGTGTAGATTTTTCTATTCTTAATAAATCATGTCCTAAAGATTGTTACCTCGTTCCTTGGATCGACGCGCTGGTTGACTTTGCCGTCGGTTTTTTTATTAATGAGTTTTCTAGATGCTTTTTTCGGTTATCATCAGATCAAGATGCACCCACCCGACATAAAAGATGTGCCCCCTTATCACCGGGGATAGGTGCTACTGCTACAAGATGATGCCGTTTGGGCTAAAAAATTCAAGGGCAACATACCAAAGGATGATGGATCGAGTGTTTCGGGAATAGAAGGGGAGGAACCTGGAGGTGTACGTGGATGATATCATGAACAAAAGTCGGGATATCAACTCCCACCTCAAGGACCTGGAAGAGACCTTCGACACCTTACGAAAATATAAAATGAGGCTGAACCCCTTTAAGTGTGTCTTCAGGGCAAGCGGGGGTAAGTTTTTAGGTCATCTCCTTAATCTTGCAGGTGTAAAGCCCAACCCTGATAAGGTAAGGGACATCATATAGTTGGGATCGCCACTGAAAGCCAAAGAGGTCCAGCTCTTAATGGGTAGGTTTGCGGGACTGAGTAGATTCCTCTCCCGGGCTGGAGAGAAGTGATAGACCTTCTTCACGGTGTTGAGAGGGGGCCAAAAATTCGAGTGGTCCGAGGAGTGCGAGGTAGCCTTCCAAGCCTTGAAGATGCAGCTGACCCAGGCTCCCCTACTCTAGGGGCCGAAGGATAGGGAAGATTTGTCCCTATACCTTGTAGTAGGGGCCGAGGTCCTGGGCTCCGTCTTGGTCCATGAAGAGGGTAAAAAGCAGCTACCCATCTACTACGTAAGCAAGGTCCTGAGGAAGGCAGAACTCAGGTACCCTATTTTGGAGAAACTGGACTTCACCCTGAACATCTCGGCCCGAGGCTCTGTCCGTATTTCGAGGCATACTCTATCTGGGTGGTGACTGACCACCCCCTCTACAACACCTTTGAGGTGGTAGAGCACTCTGGGAGGTTGGCCAAGTGGTTTGTGGAATTGAGAGAGTTTGACATCTCCATCGTCCCTCAACTCTCGATCAAGGCCCAGGCAATGGCCGACTTCCTCGCTGACTATGTTGTTGAATTGACGGAGTCCGAGCTCACCCACCCAATTCCTTAGAGGGTGAGGTGGATGGTGTGTTAGGCAGGCACTCCTCGGGGGCAGAAGTAATCTTTAAGAGTCCGTATGGAACGAGGATCGAACAGACTATGGTTATTCACTTCCACATTACCAACAATCAAGTGGAGTATGAGGCCATAATCGTAGGGCTCCGGCTGGCCGGGGAATTAGGGGTGAAGGATGTGGAGGTTCTCACAGACTTCATAGTGGTGCCTTCCCAAATCAACAGTGAGTTTGAGGCTAGGGATCCTACTCTCCAGCTTTACTTGACAAAAGTGAAGGGGATCATTGGGATATTTCAAACATTCTCCATCAAGCAAGTGCCGCGGGAGGAGAACGAGCAAGCAGATCAATTAGCCAAGTTCGGACCCCATATGGGGGCAACTCTCACCGACCTCTTCCGGCCTTCCGTCGAAGAGGGGGAGCTAATAGAGGTGGATCAACGTTCTTCCTAGATGGACCCCTTCACTACCTTCTTGTCCTCAGGAGAATTCCCAGAAGGCCTGGATAAGACGCTCTTCAAATATAAGTCAGCATACTATCTGATGGGCGACAAGAGACTATACCAAAAAAACCTCACAGGACTCCTGGCACGATGCGTGCCCGAGGAGGAGGTCCCTAAAATCCTGGAAGAAATTCACAATGGGGAGTGTGGGAGTCCCTCGGGGAGCAGGACCCTAGAGGGGAGGATTGTAAGGAAAGGGTACTTTTGGCCAACCCTAGGTCGGGATGCCGTTGAGTTCGCAAAGAAGTCCCAGAAATGCCAACTGTTTGCTCCACTCTAACTACTGCCAGCTCAAAGGCTAAGAAGTATCATCGCGCCCTGGCCCTTTGCCATCTTGGGAATGGACCTAGTGGGGCCTTTTCCTTAGGCCAGTGGGCAGATGAGGTTCTTACTAGTAATGATATATTATTTTTCTAAGTGGTTGAAAGTGAAGGTGCTAGCCAAGGTGACCTCCCAGGTAATCAGAAACTTTATGTGGTGGAGATCATTTGATGGCATGGATTGCCTCAAGCCATTATCACGGACAATGGGCCGCAGTTTACCAGCGCTGAGTTCATCATCTTTGGCGGTCAACTCGGGATCGACCTTCGGTTTTCATCAGTCCACAACCTTAGGAGCAATTGGCAGTGGAGGTGGCAAATAAAATCATTGTGAACTTGCTAAAAATGAAGGTTGAGAACCTGAAAGGGAGTTGGGTGGAGCAACTCCCTTCATTCCTCTGGGCCCTGAGAACTACTCCCAACACAGCCACCGGGGAAACCCCCTTCAAACTCTCCCACGGCTGCGAAGCTGTGCTCTTGATCGAGTTCGAGGTCCGAACACCGCTGGTGGTGGAGGCAGAGGAAGGAAAAGAGGAATGGAGGGCTTAGAATGAGGATGAGCTGTGACTCTCCTTAGACCTGACAGAGGAGCTCCGGGATATGACCGCTATTAGGCAGGAAGAGATCAAGCGACGGATGGTTAGGTATTTTGACAAGCATGTAAGAATCAAGCAGTTTGCGGAAGGGGACTTGGACCTCAAGAAGGTAGATGCCGCAAGAAGGTCAGCTGCCACAGGAAAGCTACACCCAAACTGGGAAGGCCCATATATTGTCAGATAGGTGGTTAGGTCATGGGGGTATCGCCTCTAGAATACATAGAGCAGGCCCCTTAGTCACACCTGGAGTGGTGATGACCTGATGCATTTCTACCCTTGAGCCATGTAAGTGATGATTATTTTTTATAATGAATTAGTCTCTTGATGTTCCAACTGTCTTTTGCAATGATTTATATGAACGAGTGGAAGGTTCACTTTGTAGGGCTTGATGTCCCGTTGCTAGGCTTCCACTAGCTGGCAGGGCTGGATGTCACTTGAGAGCATCTCCCAGACCCCAAACAGATCCCGTTGTCAGGCTCTCACTAGCTGGTAGGGCTAGATGTCACTTAAGATCATCTCCCAGACCCAAAGCAAATCCCACTGTCCGGTTCCCACTAGATGGCAGGGATGGGTCTCACTCGAGAGCGTCTGCAGAACCCCAAACAGATCCTGTTGTCAGGCTCCCACTAGCTGGCAGGAATGGATATCACTCGAGAGTGTCTTTTAGAACCCGAGAAGATCCCACTGTCAGGCTCTCACTAGCTGGCAGGGCTGGATGTAACTCGAGAGCGTATCCCAGACCCCGAGAAGATCCCGTTGTCAGGCTCTTACCAGCTGGCAGGGCTAGATGTCACTCAAGAGAATCTCCCAGATCCCGAGCAGATCAAGTTGTCAGGCTCTCACTAGCTGGCAGGGCTGGATGTCACTCGAGAGTGTCTCCCAGACCTCGAGCAGATCCCGATTTCAGGCTTCCACTAGCTGGCAGGGATAGATGTCACTCAAGAGCATCTCCCAGACCCAGAGCAGATCTCGCTGTCAGGCTCCTACTAGTTGACAGGGCTGGATATCACTCGAGAGTGACTCCTAGACCCCAAGCAGATCCCGCTGTCAGGCTCCCACTAGCTGGCAGGGATGGATGTCACTCGAGAGCGTCTCCCAGACCCCGAGAAGATCCCGCTGTCATGCTCCCACTAGCCGGTAGGGCTAGATATCACTCGAGAGCATCTCCCACACCATAAGAAGATCCCGTTGTTAGGATCTCACAAGCTAGAAGGGCTGGATATCACTCGAGAGCATCTCCCATACCCCGATCAGATCCCAGTGTAAGGCTCTTACTAGATGGCAGGACTGGATGTCACTAGAGAGCGTCTCCTAGAACCTGAGCAGATCCCGCTGTCAGGCTCTTACTAGCTGGTAGGGCTGGATGTCACTCGAGAGAATCTCCCAGACCCCGAGCAGATCCCGTTGTCAAGTTCTCACTAGTTGGCAGTGCTAGATGTCACTCGAGAGCGTCTCCTAGACCCGAAGCAAATCCCGCTGTCAGTCTCTTACTAGCTGATATGGCAAGATGTCACTCGAGAGGGTCTCCCATACCCTGAGCAGATCCCGTTGTTAGACTCTCACTAGTTGGTAGGGCTTGATATCACTCTATGGAGTTTAAAATGTTAGCCCCGAGATGATTCTGCTGACCGGGCTCTCATTAACCTATAGGGAAGGTGAAACTATTGGGGGAAGCTTCGACATGTCCAGTAGAAGCCCAACACCCGCCGCAAAGCTCTCATCTAGCAGATTAGGATGACGGGGCACCCGACGATTGGCCACAGTGAAGGATCAGTTGACACTCATCTTACACGGCCAGGCTCCTAATAGTTGACAGAGAAATGGAGAAAAAAAGATTCCTTACAGTTCTCCAGAAAAGGATTTGAAAGAAGTATTTCCAAAGTGCAAAGATCGCTGGCGAGCTGGATCCCACACCTTGGACACCCGCCTGACACGCGTACAGCCCGACACCCGCATGGCGACCAAGGTTACGAGCACTTAGGCTGCGCCGTGACATCATAAGGCTCGGCTTGTGCAAGCCCAAGGCGCGAGTCGAGTAGGGTTGGCCCCTAGATCTCGCGGGTGCCGTAGGGGAGTCTGGATAAGGGAGGATCTCCACTCGCGGGTAGGCTACGTAAGATCCTATTATTCACTAAACTAAGCCCTTAAGGGGTGTACAATCTCACTAGCCAGACAGGTTCGGAGGCAGCGAGTGGGAAGGTCGAGTCAGGTCGCAAGTATAAAAGAAAATAAGAAAAGATAAACAAGTGCATTTCAGAAAGTAACATATACTATTCACAAAAAGTTACAAGTATGGGACTCAACCCACATTTACATTATAGCAATAACAAAAATACATAGATCGGAAGGTTCCGCATAGGGGTACAACAAGGTGAGCTCCTGGGTGGCGAGCTCAACTAAAGGGATTTGAAGGACTAATCGGCCAACTTTGGTACCGGAAGGAACAGCTCCGGTACCACATCGCTCGCTGAGAGCCCCATGCCCTCGCGCGCCACTAATTCGGCTCACTGCATGGTCTGGAGAGTATAAGTTGCGGCCTTGGCGGCATTATTTTGCATCATATCCTCTAGCTAATTTTTTAAGTAGTGGTCGTGCCGGTCACCGCTACTGGAGGGCGGTGGAGCCGCAGCTTCTAGCTCTCGCACCCACACTCGCAATGCCTCATTCTCCTTCTCGAGGGTGGCAATCTGACGGCTAAGGTGCTGGGCCGTCACCGCGTCCTGCGAAAAGAGAAGGAATGTGCGAAAGGTTGAAACGACCTAAAGGCTTCTTAGGCAAGTTATGAGACTTACCACCCCTTAGATATCCGGCGAGAACGGTGTAGGCCGCATCCGCCCGCTCCTTCTGGTGCTCTGCTTCCTCCTGTTCAAGACGGTGGGCCTTTTCCTTATCATCGACGAGCTTCTTGAGCGAGGCGGAATTCAGCTCCACATGCGTGCACCGGCGGCCCACCATGTGAGCTAGCTCCATGACACGGAGCTGGGCCCGCGCGCTCTCGTGCATAATAACTCACGTGTCCTCCTCATCAAAGATCGCGACATCCTACCGCACGTAGAGGCCGAAGGAGAAGGCATAGGCCTCCCAGCTGATGGAATCCTGCTCCAACCAGCTCGGTAGCAGGGTCGAGATAGAGGCACGGTTCTCCTCTTTGTCCTACTGGAGGAGGGGATCGCCGAGCTCGTCCAGGTGCCACTCTCCATAGCCAAAGTTATGGTGCCCTCTTGGCACAGGCTTGATGGCAAGAGCCTATCCTCGCGCCCTAGAGGTACCTGCCTCCTTGCTAGAAGGGCCGCCGACCGCAGCAATTGGGGCGGCAGGCTCTTTGGTTGGATGACCCGCCAGAGCCTTCCATTTCTCCCGGGGTATGGGAGGTGTGCCACCCGCGATCTTTGGCTTCTTGGGCGGCGGTGTCAATAAAGATTAATCGCAAGTGTCCCACTTCTGAGTAGTAGGGTTTGGGGCCTCACGATGCACAATAGTAGCCGCCTCGGCATGGGCAAGCTCGCTGGAGGCGGCTCGCGCACTCTCTTAAGGAGGGTGCAGGGTGAAAGTGCAGGATAAGATCAATCCTAACTCTAGAGGGGGGTGAATAGAGTTATTTAAAATAATTTTGCAAATAAAAACTTGTGTGCAGAGAAAGTTTGACTTTACTTAGTGTAAGGTGCTATAGCAAATAATCAGAGTAAAAAGAAATTCACAGCACAAAGCAAAACACAAAGAAACAAGCAATCCAGACGACACAAGGAGCTATAGTGGTTCCCCAAATCTGGGTACATCCACTCTTCTATCACCCTTGATAGGAATCCACTTCAAGAAGAGTTGATCAGGTGTCTTGAGCACCAGAGAGTTTTTGACCAGGTTCTCACAAACCAAAGGAGCTGATTTTGACCAGGTTTCAACAAAACCAAAAGTAACTTTTGAAGGGAGTTAAAACCCTGTACAGAAAGAAAAAGAAAAAGAGGTGATGATGTCTTCTCTATCAACAAGTAGGGAGAAGCAAAAGTGGATCTGTAGTTGTTGTCAAAGCTCCCCTGAGATCAAGAAGAAGTTTAGGAAGGAGAGCTCTGCACAAGGGTGACAGGTCTTCAAAGATTTGATTTGCTCCAGCAAGAGATGATCCAAGAAGGTTGGATGGTTGTGTCTGAAGCAATCAGAATTCCTGTGAGTGAGCTTTCAAAACAATATCACAGAGAGAGCAGCTGAAGTCCTGTATTGTTATGTGTCTCTCTGTATATTCTCTGTATTCTGAAAAATGAAAGAATGAATAATATAACTGAGTCTTCTTCTTCCTTTTCTTTGATAGCCGTTGGAAGTCAGCATTAATTGCTTTCCTTAAATGTCCATGCCTCAAAGGAAATGTCAGACAGATATTCCTTAGAGAATTCCTTGAGCCATGCACCAGATATGCTGTAACGGCCAATAAATCTTCAGCATTAATTGTCTGACAGAAGGAATTTGAATTCCTATTCAAAACTGACGGAAGTATGGAAAACGTCGAGCTCACAGTAAAACGTCGATCTGAGCACGACACACATCGGCCAGAGAGTGTTTTCTGTAAGCAGAACTGGGTTCGACGGAACGTCGAGCTGAGGTCGACTCCACGTCGAGCTGAGGTCGACTCCACGTCGAGCTGAGGTCGACTCAGCGTCGAGCTAGGATCGACTCTGCGTCGAGCAGAGGTCGACTCTACGTCGAGCTGAAGTCGACTATGCGTCGAGCTGAAGATTACTCTAACTAGCCTATGTGACCTTTATAACAACAAGGAGGTCACAACACAAAATCCCTATAGAAGTATAGTCATCCTGGTCCAAATAGTAATAGGGTGTTCCAACAATCTCCCCCTATTTTGATTAGGATTACTATTTACATGAATTTAGGGATTCAAAGAAAGATAAAGCAGATACAATACACTACAATACAACCAGACATGACAGAATAAAAAGCAGCATATATAACATTATATAGCATCGCAAATGTTCAAATGTCCTGAGTCCAGCATATAGAAAGAATTAAAGCATCTTACTTTACTTTCCCTTTGGGGCTTTGTCTTGATCACTCTTCTTGAAGATGATTTCTCTGTTTGGATTTGAAGCTTCCTTTTTAGATCTGTAATCATCAGCTGCACCTAAAGACTTTTGATCTCTTGCACTGGGTGGTACAGCTGCAGGATGGAGTTGCATATATCTGTCTGAATCAAAGAATTTCTTAGAATTATATTTCTCCAATTCCTCTTTTCTTTGGTCTGACATTGTACTGATATGAGAGGTGTCCAGACCTTTTTCTCTAGCTTTATTAATCTCATTTAAAGCAGCCATTTCTTTCATTCTAGCTTTCCAGTAGGCAGGAGTTTTGGTGGGATCTTCAAAAGGTACTGCTGGTTCAAATCTGTTAGAGGAGAGTTCTTGAGAGGTAGTTGGGGTGAGGTCAGCTCTAGGTCTATAAGGATAGGGACCAGAGGTTGGATTAATGGCTCTTCCCCTTTGATAAGGTTGAGAACCTGATCTTCCTCTGGACTGCCTGCCTCTATAGTTTCCTCTTTACTGACCTCCCCTTTGCTGACTGTCTCCTTGATATCTTCTTGCTTGATATGTCTTTCCATGTAGAGCTGAAGGGGCTGGATTGGAAGATAGACTAGCACCTGCACCTGCATCTGGAGGAGGTGGAGGTGGAGGCTGATGGACAGGTTTGGTTGGTCCTTCATTGAATTTTCTTTTCTGTTTCATTGCTTTTCTCTGATTTTGGGAGTACTGCATCCATGGCTCTGTGATTTCACAATTGTATTTGATATAGTAGGGAATGTCATGGTCTGTGGCTCTAGCCTTTGGAACTCTTTTCAAAGCTTTTGATCTTGCTTTCCTCTTCCTTGCAATGGTTGCAGAGGAGTCATCAGAATCAGTGGCAAACTCATCTTCTGAACTCTGAGATTCTTCATATGGATCTATGTACTTCCTTTTAGAGATAGGAAAACTGATGGAGTCTGGAGCTGCTGAGGAGGAAACTGAAGGAAGATCTGCTGTCAGTGGGGAGGAGGAGTCTACCACTGCAGGAGAGGGCACAGCCTCAGGAGCCATAGAGACTAAAGAGGCTGGTTCCTGAAGGGCTTGGGAGACATGGGTCTCAACTGCATCAGGTGTCTCAATCGCTTCACCTGAAGTTTCAACAGCTGCTAACATTTCAATTTCATCATTAGCCGGAGCCACTGCTACCACTGCTACATCTGGGATCTTCTGAAAAGGGACAATAGCCCTAGACAGATCTTCTTGAAGCAGTTCTGAATTAGGAGGAGGAGCCTCAGGTGCCATGGAAAGGTCTTCTTGAATCTGAGCTGGAGGGGAGAAGCTCTGGACAGAAGCTGCCAAACACTGAAGATCTAAGGCACTGCTGATGAGCTGAATTGAAGCTGGAGGAGGAGCCTCAGATACTATCTGAACTTCTGCAACTGATACTGTCTCTGAACAAGTGTGTACAAGCTGAACTGATGAAGGATGCAGCTCTTCTTCTGCAGACATCTCCCCTTGCCTAGAATCAGTGGCAGCTGACTCTAGGCCCCCAGAAGAAGGGCATGCCGGATGAGAGGAGAGGGAGGAGACAGAGGCAGAGAGAGTTCTCAGGGAAAAGAGGAGAGGAGCTAGCTTGGCATCCAAGAGGGAGGAGAGCCTAGGGGCCAAAAGGTCAAAGATCTGATTGGCCAAGGGCAGGAGAGCTACTTGCTCAAGTGGGACTTGAGTAGAGGTAGAGGGAGTAGCAGAAAATGTAAATGTAGAGGATGTTGTGGGTGGTGTAGACAATGGAGGTGTAACTGGTTCATGGATGGAGGAAAAGAGTAGCTCTGAAAAAGTGGATGGATGGTGAAAGTCATGTGGAGAGGAGGTAGAGGCATCCATGAAGGAGTCGTCATGCATGTCAAAAGAAAAGAGATCCTCATGAGGGGAGGAATCCAAGCTTATGGGAAGGAAAGTAGTGTGAGGTGGAAGGGAGGAGGCAATGGTAGAGATGGAGGAAGGTAGAGGTTGAGTGGATGGAATGACTGTGGTTGAGGGGATGAAAGTGGATGGGAGGGTGAGGGAGTCAGATGGCAAAGTCCCTGCTTCTGGACCAGTGGACCGAGGGAGAGTGACCTCTACAGTCCTGGTGTCTGCAGAAGACTTCATTGCTGCTGCTGCCCTGGGATTCACAATTCTTCTGTCCCACTTGCCAATTAGGGCACATGTGAGCCTCTTGGAAGCATTGATGTGCTTCTTGGAGGACACAAGCAGTTGGGGGCAGCAATGGTTGAGAATCAACCCAAGAACTCTTCCAAAGTGGACAGAGTTTTTATCCAATTTTTTCTTAATCATTTCAAACACAATCAATCCCCAGTTGGGATGTTTCTTATCCATAAGTGCAGCCATAAGGCAAAACTGATGCCTAGTAATTGCATCATGTGCAGTCCTCTTTGCACAGATCACTTTGCCTGTAATGTCTGCTAATAACCTATATTCAATAGCTATGTTAACTTTGAGGAGTTTAGAGGGGTTACCAGCAGCATGCCCCATCCTGTCCAGCATCAAGGCATACTCTTCCACAGATAGTTCTATGCCATCATCTCCAGCAGCAAAGTAGAAAACTTCTGAAATGATTTGAGGTGAGATGGCTACCTCATTTCCTGAAACTTTCCCAGTCAATGTATTGTTATCTGAGATAACTGTTGTAAGACTCCACTCTTTGATTTCTGACTCTGGGAGAGGGATCCTGGTTGACATAAAGTTAACCAGTTGCTGCTCCTTGAAGAGGTCCAGTATATCCAGGAAGTATTGTGGAGATCCATCAAAAGAGTCGAAGTCGATATCGAATCCAGAATCGAACTTCATGGCCGCCAGAGCTCCTGCTGTGATTGCCATTTTCCTGCAAAAAGAATACCTTCCAAGATCAAGAGTAAGGTATTTGGAGGGAGAAAGCTTGAGCAGAAAGATATGAAAGCGCAACTGCGAACGACGATGAAAAAATGATTTTATACTTAGGGTTCGACGCATAAAAGGAAAGAACGTCGAGCTCAGTTCGACGCTCTAAGGCTCTAGGAGAACTGAAACGACTCAACAACGTCCAGCTTAGGTCGACGTTCGACGCTTTGGCTGAAGCTATACATCGAGCTTAGGTCGACGTTTAACGAAGACGTCGACCGGGGAGAGAGAAACTCAAGAAGCCAGGGAGCTGTGAACTTATTTCGACGCTAGAAGTCGAGTTCGACGTTCGACGCTTTGGAGTTCGACGGATCGTCGATCTCAGTTCGACGCAGCGTCGAGCTTAGTTCAGAGCTCAGAAAAACCACTCAGACAGGAAATTTTAAAATGAAATTTTTCCTATTCCTGTTAATTATGGGTTTCAAAATCTTGGAGTTTTATTTTATGCTGTCTCCATCTAGCATTCCCAACTGATTGAGGAAAAAGAAGTGCTTCTTTTCATCCAAGGGCTTGGTGAAAATATCTCCTCTCTGTAGTTCAGTGGAAATGTATTCTAGTGCAATTTTCTTCTTTTCTACATTATCCCTTAAGAAGTGATGTCTGATCTCTATGTGCTTAGTCCTACTATGGAGAACTGGATTTTGAGCAATAGATATTGCACTGGTATTATCACAAAAGATTTTAGGCATCTCTAAGTTGTACCCATAGTCTAGGAGCTGGTTTTGAATCCACAAAATCTGTGAGCAACAACTACCTGCAGCCATGTATTCAGCTTCAGCAGTTGATGTGGACACAGAGGTTTGTTTCTTACAAAACCAGGAGACAAGTCTATCACCAAGGAATTGACAAGTTCCACTGGTGCTTTTCCTGTCTACTTTACATCCAGCATAATCAGAATCTGAAAATCCAGTTAGATCAAATCCTGAGTCATGTGGATACCAGAGACCTAGATTAGGACAACTTTTTACATACCTAAGAATCCTCTTAACTAATGTGAGGTGGGACTCTCTAGGGCTTACTTGGAATCTAGCACAAATGCATGTAGCAAACATTATATCTGGTCTAGTAGCTGTTAGATAAAGTAATGAGCCAATGATTGCTCTATAGCTTGTCTGATCAACTGGTTTTCCAGATTCATCAGCATCTAAAACAGCATTTGTAGGCATAGGTGTTTTCATAGAGGATGCTTCAGACATTCCAAATTTCTTAACCAGTTCTCTTGCATACTTGGTTTGAGAAATGAAAATGCCATCCACATGTTGTTTAACTTGCAATCCAAGAAAGAAAGCAAGCTCACCCATGCTACTCATTTCAAACTTTGAGTGCATAAGTTGTGAGAACTTTTTGCATAAGTTTGAATCTGTAGACCCAAATATGATATCGTCTACATAAACTTGTACTAGTAGGGTATGGGACCTATGGGTTCTAACAAAAAGAGTTTGGTCTACTCTACCCCTTTTAAAATCATTTTCCAGCAAAAAATAAGCTAAGGTCTCATACCATGCTCTTGGAGCTTGCTTGAGACCATATAAAGCTTTATGCAGTTTAAAAACATGATCAGGAAAGGTTGGAGAGATAAAACCTGGAGGTTGCTTTACATAAACTTCTTCCTTGATGTCTCCATTGAGAAATGCACTCTTGACATCCATCTGATATACCTTGAATCTCTTGTGAGCTGCATATGCAAGGAAGATTCTTATGGCCTCCAACCTTGCAACTGGTGCAAAGGTTTGGTCATAATCAATTCCTTCTTCTTGGCAATATCCTTGTGCAACAAGTCTTGCCTTGTTTCTCACAATTATTCCTTGATCGTCCAACTTGTTTCTGAATACCCATTTGGTTCCAACAATTTGCTGGTTCCTTGGTCTTGGTACTAATTCCCAAACTTTATTCCTTTCAAATTGATTCAACTCTTCCTGCATTGCAATGATCTAGTTTGGATCTTTCTCTGCATCTTGTATGGTTTGAGGCTCAATTTGAGAAAGAAAGCAGGTGTGCATAATATTTTGATTAACTTGATTCCTTGTTTGCACACCCACTGAGATATCTCCAATTACTTGTGAGATTGGGTGATCTCTTGTTGTTGCAAGATCAACAAGGGGTGTTGATGATGCACCAACCTGTGTTGTTGTTTCCTCTTGTGGAACAACAACTGGTTCTTCAATTTGTTGGCCTTTTGAACTTTCCAAAACCTGAAATTCCTCTTCATTGTCACTGAGTTCAGTGTCTTGCTGGATTGGTGAAGGTAATGACTCTTTGTCTGTGATGGTAAGCTGCTTCAGATTTTCTGAAATTGAATGTTCCTGTAAATTGCTTATGGTAGAAGTCTCCTTCTCCTTATAAGTCATGTTAGTTTCATCAAATGTAACATGCATGGATTCTTCAATTTTATTTGAGCACTTGTTAAAAACCCTATAAGCCTTGCTAGTCATGGAGTATCCCAGAAACACTCCTTCATCAGCTTTGGCTTCAAATTTAGCTAGGTATTTCTTGTCATTATTGTGAATGAAGCAAATGCAACCAAAAATTTTGAAGTAATTTACTTTAGGTTTCTTCCCTTTGAGTAACTCATAGGGAGTCTTACCCTTTAGTTTATGTATCAGGCTTCTATTCAAAACATAGTTGGAGGTGTTCACAGCCTCTGCCCAAAAGGTTAGAGGAAGGTGAGCATCTGTCAACAATGTTGTGGCAGATTCAATAAGGGTTCTGTTTTTCCTTTCAACTACCCCATTTTGTTGAGGAGTTCTTGGAGCTGAGAAAGTGTGTCTGATACCTTCATTCTGGCAGAACTCTAGCATAAGAAGAGAATCAAACTCTGTCCCATGATCACTTCTGATCAGGGCAATGTGAGTATTGAACTCAATCTGTATGCCTTTGAGAAAATCTGTCAAAATCTTGAAGTTATCAGACTTCTTCCTCAGAAAGAACACCCAAGTGAATCTTGAGAAGTCATCTACAACTACTAAAGCATAAGATTTCCCTCCTAGGCTTTGTACATTAATTGGTCCAAAAAGGTCCATGTGCAATAAGTACAAAATTCTAGGTGAGTCACTCTTATTAAGTGACTTGAAACTGTTTTTAGTTTGCTTGCCTAATTGACAGGCCTTGCAAAGTCCTTCCTTCTTGTAAGGACTAGAAGGTAGTCCTCTAACAAGGTTGTCTTGGGATAACTTAGCAATGGTTCTAAGGTTCACATGTCCTAGTCTTTTATGCCAAAGTTCATTAGGTTTGCTAAGGGAGTTAAATAAACAAATATCTACTTTAGATGAATTGAAATCAACTAGATATATGTTATATTGTCTATTACCAATTAAAACAATGTTGTTATTTAATGCAATATTACATGCTGAGTTGGTAAACCAAACCTGATAACCAGCATCACATAGCTGGCTGATGCTGATTAAGCTGTGCTTTAGTCCTTCCACATAGGCCAATTTCTTAAATGTAATTGACCCTATTTTGACTTGGCCATAGCCTTTTGTTTGTCCAAAGTTTGAATCTCCAAAGATTACTTTGGGTCCATGTTTAGCTTTGAAGGACACAAGGTTCTCCTTGTTGCCAGTCATGTGCTTTGAGCACCTACTATCCAAGTACCACTGCTGGTTCTCAATTGGATAGGTCTTTATCTGTACATACAACAAATCAATTGTTTTTGACCCAGTTTACCTTGGGCCTTTCTTGATATCCTTTAAATTCTGAAATAAAAGACATCTCAGGTTGACTCTTATAGCCTACAGGATGATATCTCCTAGGAGGTATTATCCATTCAGCATAAGGGTTAAAGTGATGAGATGTGGAGCTGGAATTAAATTTTGAATTAACCCCTGAGAACTGACTTTTGCTCTGAGCTTGGCTCGACGCACGTCGAGCTTCGGTCGACGGACTCTGGTGAGTGCATCGAGCTCCATTCGACGGCGAAGGCTTGCTTTGTTCAGAAGGTAGAGGGCGTCGACCTGAGTTCGACGTTCTCTTGCGATTACGTCGAGCTCTGGTCGACGTCCGTCGAGCTTCGTTCGACGCTTTTTGTCCAGTTTCCTGGGTTAAGTCAGCATTCTTCCTAGCCACTATCAAGACTCCTTTACCTTTCTCACTGGTAAATTTGATTGGAGTTGTCAGCACTATGGGTTGGCTGGATGAAGCACCCAAGCCCAGTGAACCATTCAATCTTGAGTTCACTGTACTTGTGATGTCCATCAATTTGATACTTCTCCCATTAAGGGTTTCTTCAAATTGTTTGGCCTTAGATAGCTCACCTTTCAGTGAAGCTATCTCCTCCCCACACTGCTTCAACTCTTCTAAGAGTCTAAGATTATCTGAGTTAATGGATTTGCATTCAATTAATTGTTCTCTGAGAGTTTTAATCAACTTTTGAGATTCAATCAAGTCAATGCACATAGATTTGAACTCAGATTTAAATTCATCAGAGGTAAAATCAAATGAATCTATTACCTGATCCTCAGTGAGTTCCTGATCAGATAGGTAATCAGCATCAGACTCTGAATCAGTGTTCTTTTGAGATGCACTGATGGCCATCATGCAGAATCCTTTTTCTTCTGCATCATCCTCATCATCACTAGAGCTGGATGATGAATCAGACTCATCAGAGTCACTCCAGGATTCAGCCACAAATCCTTTTCTGGTGTGCTTGCTGTTGCTGGAGGAAGGCTTGTCATGGTACTTCCTTGACTCCTTATCCTTCCTTTTATCTTTTCTTTCCTTCTTGTCCCTTCTGTCTTTATCTTGATTTTCTGGACAGTTGGGGAAAATGTGTCCTGGTTTCCTGCAGCCAAAGCAGATAATATCTTTATTAGTAGATCTGTCATACCTTGGCTTGTCTTTGTCTTTGGATGACCATCTTCTGAAGTTCCTTTTATTCAGCTTATTGAACCTTTTGACCAGTAGGCTCATAAGCTCTTCATTTCCCAGCACCTTTTCTTTAGGTTCTTCTTCCTGTGCTTTGAAGGCAATGGTTTTCTCAACCTTTTTTGTTGGTGTGGATGTCTTCTGCTCTTCTTCTCTCTTCTTAATGAATTGCTCATAACTCTTGAGCTTTCCTAGAAGAGCTTCTGTGGATAACTCACAGACATTTCTTCCATCTTTAATTGACCAGATTCTTGAGTCCCAAGAGCTAGGGAAACAAGTCAGTATCTTGTCATTTATCTCAGTGAGAGATATGTCCTTCTCTAGTGATCTAAGCTCACTGATGATTAGGCTCAGTCTGTTGTACATGTCAGCAACTGACTCAGACTCTGCCTTTTTGAAGTTCTCATACTGGGTGATGAGTTAGGATCTCCTATCCTTTCTTTCATCTGCAGAACCTGATACAATTTCTGAAAGTTTTTCCCAGATCTCTTTAGCAGTATTGCAATCAGCTACTTTCTGGAAAATGTCATCTGACATGGTTTGAGCCAAAATGTTCATGGCTTTAGCATCTGCTGCCTTCCACTTCTTTATGTCAGCATCAGTTCCTGAAGGAGGAGGAACAGCTGATGTACTTGTTCCTGTGGGAGGTCTTGGACAATCTATCAACACAGAATTAAAAATGTCTTCATCAAAAGAGTTCATGTACAGTCTAATCCTTGCTTTCCATAGTGCAAACTTAGAGAGATTGCACATAGGAGGTCTGGTACTAGCAAAGTCCTTGTTTTGTGCCATGAGTTTTAAAGATAAGTAAAACTAAGGAAAATAACCCTTTGAGAGAAATGATCTTATCAGGGATCTTTTGATCCAGGTGTTAGCCTGTATGAATGATCAACCTGGCTCTGATACCAATTGAAAGTGCAGGATAAGATCAATCCTAACTCTAGAGGGGGGTGAATAGAGTTATTTAAAATAATTTTGCAAATAAAAACTTGTGTGCAGAGAAAGTTTGACTTTACTTAGTGTAAGGTGCTATAGCAAATAATCAGAGTAAAAAGAAATTCACAGCACAAAGCAAAACACAAAGAAACAAGCAATCCAGACGACACAAGGAGCTATAGTGGTTCCCCAAATCTGGGTACATCCACTCTTCTATCACCCTTGATAGGAATCCACTTCAAGAAGAGTTGATCAGGTGTCTTGAGCACCAGAGAGTTTTTGACCAGGTTCTCACAAACCAAAGGAGCTGATTTTGACCAGGTTTCAGCAAAACCAAAAGTAACTTTTGAAGGGAGTTAAAACCCTGTACAGAAAGAAAAAGAAAAAGAGGTGATGATGTCTTCTCTATCAACAAGTAGGGAGAAGCAAAAGTGGATCTGTAGTTGTTGTCAAAGCTCCCCCTGAGATCAAGAAGAAGTTCAGGAAGGAGAGCTCTGCACAAGGGTGACAGGTCTTCAAAGATCTGATTTGCTCCAGCAAGAGATGATCCAAGAAGGTTGGATGGTTGTGTCTGAAGCAATCAGAATTCCTGTGAGTGAGCTTTCAAAACAATATCACAGAGAGAGCAGCTGAAGTCCTGTATTGTTATGTGTCTCTCTGTATATTCTCTGTATTCTGAAAAATGAAAGAATGAATAATATAACTGAGTCTTCTTCTTCCTTTTCTTTGATAGCCGTTGGAAGTCAGCATTAATTGCTTTCCTTAAATGTCCATGCCTCAAAGGAAATGTCAGACAGATATTCCTTAGAGAATTCCTTGAGCCATGCACCAGATATGCTGTAACGGCCAATAAATCTTCAGCATTAATTGTCTGACAGAAGGAATTTGAATTCCTATTCAAAACTGACGGAAGTCTGGAAAACGTCGAGCTCACAGTAAAACGTCGATCTGAGCACGACACACATCGGCCAGAGAGTGTTTTCTGTAAGCAGAACTGTGTTCGACGGAACGTCGAGCTGAGGTCGACTCCACGTCGAGCTGAGGTCGACTCCACGTCGAGCTGAGGTCGACTCAGCGTCGAGCTGGGATCGACTCTGCGTCGAGCAGAGGTCGACTCTACGTCGAGCTGAAGTCGACTATGCGTCGAGCTGAAGATTACTCTAACTAGCCTATGTGACCTTTATAACAACAAGGAGGTCACAACACAAAATCCCTATAGAAGTATAGTCATCCTGGTCCAAATAGTAATAGGGTGTTCCAACACAGGGGAATGTCCCGCTCACCTACAGTAAGAGGGTTAGAGCATAGAAAAAGATACTAAGTAAAAAGGGTAAAAGTGTGAGTAGCTTACCTCCCCTGGGCAGGAAGGGGAGAGGCAATCAATGTTCCTGCGGAGGAACGCAACTTCGAAGTTCTTCCCTTGGAAGAACCCGCATAGCTCAGCTTCATGGCCCCCCAGGCTAGGGGGCGGAAGCTCGCCTCGTTGAGGTTAATCGACGAGAAAGGAACATTGTTGAAGTCTCCCTTGATAAAGACGAAATTCCGGATCAAGTTATGGCTCTTATTCACCATCTCTCGCACCTTGATATGGGTGCTGGAGAAATAGGCAGTGCCATCCTTATTCGCCCGAAAGGAGAATAGTTTGTGGAAGTTCGTAAGACTGAACTCGATCTGCTCCTCCCGCAGGAAGAAGGCTAATTCGACCACGGCGGCCACCGAATTGGGAGTCATCTGGCCGAGGAAGGCCCCAAAATACTTCAGTATCTGCCTGACCTCCGGCCGTAGGTAAAGCTGGAGGCCCGCGCCAAAGTGAGCTATGGGGATGGAGAGCTCCCCATCAGAAAGATAATTGATCTTTTCCTCCTCCCTAGGCCTCCTCGCCTCAAAGCCAGGAGGGATGAAGTCACCAATCACGTCAATAAATTATGTTTCGATAGTGCTGGCGAAGGGGAAGGAGTGGTCGGAGAAGGTCCAAGCGCACTTGCTCTGCCCATCAGCGTCACCGCCATTGCCGCCCACCTCGTAGTCAGATCGACGAGCGGGATGCTGTGGTTCTTGCAAAGAGTGGGTGGGCCGGGAGTTGCAAGAAGTAGAGGAGGAGGGGAAGGCTTTAAATGCGGTAGGTGGGGAGAAGGGTCAGGGCCTATTTATAGAAAAAGAAAGGGCGGGAAAATGTCCCATCGGTGGGAAATGTGCGGATAACAGAAATAAACCCTGTTGCTTCGACTTCCGAGCCCGCCGCTGACTCCCGCTTTCTCACCATGACCCTGTTAGTGTGATGTAGTGGAAACCCACGTCGGTTCGCGTCCGCCCATGTGGCGGGCGAGCCACGCTGGCTCGCGTCCACCCATGTGACGAGCTAGCCACGTTGACTCGCGTCCGCCCAAGTGGCACGCGAGCTGTGCTAACTCGCGTCTGCAAAAATTACGGGCGAGTTGCGCTGGCTCGCATCTGACAGAGGGAGGAGCAGGCCCAGCAGACTCGCACCCGCCTAAAGAGGGGGAAGGCGGGCAACGGTAGCTCGCCCGCATCCGCCTAAGGGAGATAGACAGTTACCAGCTATGAAAATAATAAACCACAAGCATTGGCCTGTCAGCGGGCAAGAAGTCT
The DNA here is from genome assembly GCA_039513925.1 of Platanthera zijinensis. Taxonomy (NCBI): domain Eukaryota; kingdom Viridiplantae; phylum Streptophyta; class Magnoliopsida; order Asparagales; family Orchidaceae; genus Platanthera; species Platanthera zijinensis. Next base: position 167,124,729 of record CM077086.1, read on the forward strand.
CAAATATTTACAAATGGTATAAAGTTCGATTCTTCTGAGGAAAGATAAATAAAGCGTGGTTCAAACACGCGGGCTGATCTAAGAAGCAGTGCGACCCGAACCCACAGGAGGACATCAAGGAGGGGGAAGGTGGCTCAGTATTGAATCCACTTCCACCTACCTCGCCCCGGCACCCCGGAACGGGGTGGCACGCGAGGATAAAAGTACTCGCGAACCGCCAATAGTTATTGCTGGGCTAGGTCGACCTGCTCTGTGGCATTCCTAAGCCACTCTTCTGATCGCGTAATGTGCAATCCCGGAGAAGTCGTTCCATCACCATCGGCTGGGCGCCTCATGCCCTCTAGAACCAAAAACCGCTCCTCCGCCTCAACTTTGTCCTCGTCCACCCTATCACAATCCTCCTTCAACATCAGTGAGTGCTTCTGGAATAACTGGTTCACCCCCCTCTTCATCGCCTCGGTAACTTGCGGGTCACCCAGATATTCTGAAATACGGTCCGTGGAAGGAGGAGGCGAGTACCCCCCGCTGATGTCAACGTAGGAGGACGAGATCGCTTTGAAGCCTACAAGAATGGGGAAGATCAACTGAAGCGGGCAGAAATTCATAAGTAAGCAAGCGTGCAAACTCACCTGGGGTCGGCCCATCCTCTGTGCTGGCGCGCGGGAGGGATGCACTTGGCTGGCCCTGGAAGGGTCCGCCTCCGAGACCCACGAAGGGCTTTCCCAACTTGGGAGGGATTGACGATGGGAGAATCTACAGAGGCAGATCTGCGCCCCTAGGTGTAAAAGTAGCGACAAGAGATCAGGTAATGAGCGGACAAGAAGGAAAGTAGGAAAAGGGAAAGAAACTCACCATTTGTCGCGAGAGGAATGGTCGGGACCGCTATAAGGGCAGGTCCTGATGCCGAGGGGCTGACGACCCGCTCAGACACGCACGGGGAGGAATGCCTCGATTCCACTCTCCCGCCTCCATCTCCGCAAGTTGCCTCCTGTTGGGAAGGAAAGGTTAGAATCATAGTAACATAAATCAAGAAATTGGCCTGTATACCTAATGAGCGGGCTCGACATCGAGCACCAAGTTAGACACATGGACATCATTTTGGGGAGATCTCCAGATCATCTTCGCCTTCTTCGGTTTGAAGATGCGACCGAGTGATCCACGTACTATCCATGGAGCATCATTAAGGACCTGCTCCCGCATACCCTACCTCATGGCCGCTAGGCGCGCTCACATTTCTTCCGATATGGGCATTGCTCAGCTACAGTAGTTCACAAAGAAAAGACAAGCAGAAGGGTAAGGGCTTTCCCCTGACCCTGGTGGTGTATTTATAGCCTTATAGTGGGACCCACCATAAGATTCCCTCTAGATCAGGAAGCACTCACCGAACACGTGGGGTTGGATGATTCTTTCCGTACTTTTGCAAAGCTCAAAAGAGCGGGGATTGTGTACAATCCAGTGTTCGCCGAGTGGGTCCGCTCGGAAGACGAGCAAGACATGACAGATTTTTTGCCTACCTCCTCTTAAGCGTTGAGTGGAGCTCGCCCTATCAGTGACATCCTCTTAGGCGTTGAGTGGAGGTCGCCCTGTCAGTGCCGTCTCCTTAGGTGTTGAGTGGAGCTGGTCCTATTAGTGCCGTCTCCTTAGGCATTGAGTGGAGCTCGCCCTGTCAGCGCCGTCTCCTTAGGCATTGAGTGGAGCTCTCCCTGACAACGATGTGTCCTTAGGCATTTAGTGGAGCTTGCCCTGTCAGCACCGTCTCCTTAGGCGTTAAGTGGAGATTGCCCTAACAACACCGTCTCTTTAGGCATTGAGTGGAGCTTGCCCTGTAAATTCCATCCTCTTAGACATTGAGTGGAGCTCACACTGTCAGCGCCATCCTCTTCGGCACTGAGTAGATCTCACTAGGGTAGTAGGCCCATTTCCGCCAGGCAGCACGACCGAGCCACACGAGCCAGCGTGGCCAGCCCGCGCTCGCCTAGGAGGCAATCCGCCTCTCTCACCAGTCAGCTCACCTATAAGCGCCGAACCGCCTCCGCATGAGGGGTAGGCGAGCCGCAGGAGCCCGACTCCCGCTCACCTAAAGAAAGTGGCGAGCTGATAGGATGCATCTGCCAGTAACGTGGCGAGCTAGTCCCAATTTCCCATGTAAAGGGGGTGCAAGTATCATGTGGTTAGCTTAATTTGGTCTACTAAAATGTGAATAAGCCTGCCTTTAGCTCCTCAAAACAGTGGAGTTGCACTATTGGTAGACCACTTTTGGTTGCGTATAACAATTTAGAAAATCAGAGTTGTGCTATTTGCAGGACAGTCTTTAAAATCTATAAATATGCCCAAAGGGGGTACCTCAGAAGGCAGGTTCCTTCCAGTTCTACTACTCTCGTCTTATTGCTCTTTCTGAGTTCCCCTTAGCTCAACACTTGATAAGGAGGGGAAGCGCTCTAAGATCTTTTGGGTGTGTGGTGAGACTTCTATGCTGGAGTCTTGGGTTAGTTCTAAGCTCTAAGTCTTCGGTCAGCCAAGTTTGCTGGGCAAAGTAAGTGTGCGATCACCCCTTCCCCAAGGGTTCAGACTCCACGAGGAGCCGGTTTCCAATTTCAACACTATAATTGATGAGTAGTAACATATATGTATATATATCATAAATATTTTTGTTTAGGTTTCATTACAAATTGTGTATATTATATTTTCTTAACGAAAAATGTTTTCATTAATATTTTTCTTTTCTAACATAGTTTATTTAATATTTTGCAGGTTTATCTGCAATTTTTGGGAATTTATGGTATTTTTCTTAGGTTATGCCGTGACCATGGGCTTGTCTACTTAAAACATTAAATTCCTGCTCTCGGCCACTTTCTGAGCCAAAAAAGCCCAAAGTCACACCCGTGTTCAAAGTGGAATGCTCGTGTCTAATGATCCAGCTCACCACCAATCAATACCACATCATGCCCTTGACATGCTGACATAGGCCATGTAACACCTCCGTCCGTCACGTAGGATATAACATAAGGTCCGGCCGGGGCCCCACGTCATATTCCACGGACTGTCAGTGGAGTTACATGTTAATATCAAAAGACCAAACGAATCCTAACTCAGAGCATTCTAGCAGAAGCTTCATGGGTTAAACTGAACTCAAGTAAAAATACACCAAAATTTACGGCCTTACAAGTGTTTATCTCCACAAGAGTAATTTACAAACATCGGCTCACAGGGCGACCACACATGAAAATAAGAAAAGGTCTTCGTTTAGCCTTCGAGGGCCGGCATAACATCAAAGGGCTTGCAACCCGCTATTTCCCGCTCGGCTCTCCAACACCTGCACAGGGACAATCCACCAGCAAGGTGGAAAACAAGGAAACGGTACCAATTTATGATGACCCTACCCCATTTCCGGGGCAGCAGTATCCTTCCATGCAAGCATATCATTCAGATATAGATATATTACACGAAGGTACAATTTAAGTACCATTCAATATATCACAAATGTTTGCATCAATTGCCAAATGTTCCGTGCACTCAGGGCACTGATGAGTCCGATATTTATAGTGTTTTTTGGACTCATCTGGGTTAGTTTTCATGCGTTTGCACTTCACTTTTAGTTCTATATCGTTAATATTTCTTCTATCTTTATTTCCACATGAAGTGCACATTTTGGCTCGTTGTGGTGTGCAATTGCGCAGTATTTTATTGGGGGTAAGCACATGGTGCTCCCCAAGTCTCTCTTTTAGTTCTTTTTGCATCTTTGGTGCTGGGAGCTGGTGCCCTAGTTGGTCTCATTGTTGTGCAGGTAGTCGGGATGTACTGGACTCATTTTTCAGTTTCTGTGTAAAAGGCACGGTCGTGCGCATTTCTTCGCACACGGTTTCAATGCAATCATGCGTTTCACATAGCAATTCCGGGGACTTTTGTTTCTACCCGTGCGTTTTTTTCCCGGACAGTTTTGGCCAAACCGTGCGAGAAGGAATCGCAATGTCTGCACATTTTTCTCTGTTTGCCTGCATTCTGGCGTAAATCGTGTGTTTCCTTCACGCACGGGCAAACGCGCCCGTGCGCGAGTAAAACGCACGGTTCCCTTGTTTCCCTTGATTTCCCGCGTTCTGTGTTTACCCGTGCGATTTCCTTCATGCACGGGCAGAATCGCCCGTGCGTGAGTAAAACGCACGGGTCAATGCATCTTCTTCCGCGATCAAGATCTGTAAGTAAATAATGCGCGGTTAGCGCACGGTCGTGCGCGGGACCGTGCGTGACCATTTTCTGATCTTTTTCTATTTAAGCGCAGCTTTTCAGCAATTGAAAGGATCTTTCGTTTTCCAGCCATCTCCTCAGCCGATTTAGGGCGAAACTCTGCCGTTTCACCTCCGCCCTTTATCTTCCACCAAGGAGGGAAGCTCCGACCATGCTCACGAAGACTACATCTTGTCGGCGCTTGCTCTCGGCCATCTCCTTCAACCCATAATATTTATTGAAAGCTTTTGTGTCATAGCCAACCAGCGAAGGGAAGCTTGCAACCTTCTTCCGGCATCGTGAAACGAAGAAGGCGGGTCCATTGGAAGGTAGTGACAGCCTTCTCTACCCCGGACGCAGTTGAGGACCTAGCTTGGACGCATATTGACAACCCGACGTTTCCTTCTGCGAACCCTTAACAAGACTTCAGATTCGGTCGAACTCTTGCCTTTTACTTCCTTTGTTGTTGTTTATGTGTACTTAGGATTTTATTTTATATGTTGATGTGCTCTTTAGTGTAAACTCTGTTAGGTTTATGTCTATGTAAATATTGCCTTGTTTTACCACTTTAGTAGCTTGAGTTGCGCCTTTATATCCATCCGCCCGCCATCCATCCATTCTTGCCGTTCTAGCAATTGCTAGAAGCGTGCGTAGCGAAGAGGTTCTTACGACCCTCAATTTATGGTTCTTACGCTTGCCTACTCGTCCATTCCGCCTAGCGATTCGGTGCATAGCGGCCCATCTAGTCTTCCATCCCGCCTGGCGAAGCGATGCATAGCGACATTGCATAGGAGTAGTCGTTAGAATTTTACTTTAGTTTTTCGCAAATACCAAAACCCCCATTAGTTTACTCCGACCTAAGGACTTCAATCTCAAGTCCTCCTCGAAATTAACTCCACCTTACTGTGTTCCTTGAGAGATCGATACTTGGGGAAATTCGCCCATTTTATATTACTTGTGCGACCGGTACACTTGCTGTCACATTCGCATCAACTTTTTGGCACCGTTGCCGGGGACCACAGTCGTGTGAGTTTTTGGAGAGGACGATATTAGATTCAAGCCCTTTTCATTTGTGCATAGCATTTTCTTATTTGCTTTAGAGTTAGAATTTATATTTTTGCTTATTCTTTTCTGCCCTTCTCTAATTTTTTATTTAGATAGCAGATCTGTGCTAATTTTATTCTAGCCGTGTAGCATTTTTCCTGCAATTATTTTTTTTATTCGCGATGTCTTCTGCTGCTGAGTGTCGTCTTATTGACACTTTGCGCTGATGCATCGACGCTATGGCTGCTCAGAATGCCGAGCATTGTGTTAGATGTGTGTTATGTCAAGGTATAGGTCACATGGTGAAGGACTGCCCTCGCTTGTGCGAGCCTTATCCCTCTGTGGGTGTGCCAGAAGCAACCTCCCGTTTGCGGAAGACTGCTGTAGACAGACCTACCAGGGTGTTGCCTAACCCATACACTGACATGGCGCACCTTGCTTATTCTTTGCCCATTGTGATTACTGAGGAATCTCTCGCCGCATACAGATCTTTCATGGGTCCCTCGATTCCTTTTTACGAGCTTCCCTTGAGTGATGACGATCACTCTGGGGTTAGCTTGCGAGAATTGGATCTGGAACTCGTGGATGCTCCTAAATGGGGCGATGAGATTGTTCCGGTCGTCGACGGGATGGCGTCTGCGGATGATGTTGTGATGGGACCTGCTCATTTAGTGCTTGATTTAGAGAGTAGTTTTGCCCCTACACAGTTTTTGTCGGAGTTTGTTACTCCATTTTTGTGTGAGATGGTTGATGATGCTATATTTTTGGATGATTTGGTGCCCGAGGCTGCGCCAAAGTGGGATGATGACTCCTCTATCTCCGATGGAGAAGGTGGATCTTCGGAGCACTTTTATGCACCCCGATGGGATGAGGAATATTCCCTTTCTGAGGCGGAGGTCTGCACCTCTTCATTGGACGAGGTCGTTCCTCTTACTACCGCGGACCTCGAGTTATTAGATTACCCCAGATACAACTCATATGATATCGATGATGATCGTATCTTGGATCTCGCTGTGAGTGAGACTGGGACCACTCCCCATATTATTGATTATTTTTGTTTTTCATCTCGTTTATTACTTGATCCCTCTTCTCTATCTGAGCCTGTGCGTGTGGAATCTCCACGGGTAAGTGAGGTTGTCGATGCGCTTGGCAATTTTGCCATTGCTGTCGCCTCCTATGAACCGGTGGTGGACGATGCCTTGCAAGGCAAGGATATTATTTGTAATAAGACGAGCGAGGACCAGTGCTCCTCCTCATCTTATTTCCTGCTTCCTCTACCTGAGATTTTCGGGTATTATTATGTAGGTAGAGGAGTAACTGTTCAATCTCCGTATCTTATATGTGCTGCATTTTTATTTTCATGTCTATTTTAGTTTTAGCATTTCTCTTTGTGTATTTTCTTTTGTTTTAGCGGAGCTCACCACTGTAGGTATTCATGGCAACTTCGTATTGGCGGAGTTGTGATTCTTCGTATGATGGGGCTGCCTTTGTTTTTCATGCGTCTTCTGGTATGCTCACTAGCTGAGTATTGGGTAACCTATTCCCTTAGCTCTATTTGATTTAAATTTCAATATCTTATGATGTGTTGTTTAGTTTAAGTCTGGATGAGAGCCAGTTTTATTACCTTTTACACACGCACATTTCATGTGCATACTAGAAGCTTTTATTATTTTATTTTGATTAGTTCATCTCATCGCACACCATTGCACCCACATGAGCACGTGCTTAGATTTTTGCGTGCCGCGAGTTAAACTCATTCCTTTTGTATGATTTGGAAAAATTATGTTGCTGCATTGGATTGTGAGACGGAGTAAAATATTGACTCCTATAGTGCTCCTAGTCGAGTGCTCTCGTCTCATGTAGAAATTCGAGTAGATTTAATTTTTCTGTATGTTTATAGTTTTATATTTTTCTATTTGCGTAAATACTTTTTATTCTACTCAAAAATTGGTGAATCCGGTGTGAATCAAACGTAGTGTAGGGATGTGTGTAGCCGTCACTAGACTCATTTTGCTCGATTCGGGACGAAGGATTATCTTTCTCGGTTGCTAATAACTTGCCCCAAGCTACACTTGAAGCATTGTTGCATGGTTAGTCTAGCGTGAGTGTGATGTAGGCCATCATTTTGGCCCGGTTGAGCTTTGTACGGTTCTTAATGTCGTATCCTCGCTAAGCCCCATTGTGCCTACCCATTTTTTTGATTCAGCTCCACCATTATTTCACCAAAGCCTCATAGCTAATCCTAGTCGCACACCCAAGTCGAGCTTTAGTGTTATACATTTTCATTTTGGGGTGTTGATGTGATGATATTACATGTGAATATGTGTATGTGCTCCAAAGCTTCTATTTGCTGAAATTGTGGAAATAAAGAAAATGATAAAAAAAAATATATGTGAAAATGAGAAATAAAAAAAAAGAGAAAGTATAATTGAAAATCTTATTGGAGATGTAATTGTGTTTGGAGTAGGCGGTGCACACACCCATATGTTAAAAGTTAAGTCTGGGGGTGTGGTGTACCCGTATGTATTTGGGATTAGCGGATGGATTCTTTTTAGGCTAGCTCATTTGGGTTAGGTGCATAGCCTTCATGTTTATCCTTGTTTACCTCACCGTAACCCAAGCCCCATCTCTTATCCTTAAGTCCTACGGATTAACGCTTGAGTCGAACTAGTGTCGTGGAGAGAGTGTGAACGGGCAAGCGTATGGTCCCCGACATTGGTGGATTCCTTTGGAGGTGATCCTGAGCCCCGATCTTTGACAAAGCTCAACTTAGTGGCCTGCCTACTTTCTTCCTATTCGTGACCGGATGATTAACTGTGATTCCATTTCTGAGTTGTAATAAAATTTTGATACACATTGTGACAGCATGCTACTTCGCATGGTACTCTGTATTTCGATTTTTATGTTAGCTAGATTATTTTTCCCTATCTGCATAGATTTTGTTGGCTCGGGACGCGCAAACAGTTAAGTTTGGGGGGGGGGGGTGATGAGTCCAATATTTATAGTGTTTTTCAGACTCATCTGGGTTTGTTTTCACGCGTTTGCACTTCACTTTTAGTTCTATATCGTTCATATTTATTCTAGCTTTATTTCCACATGAAGTGCACCTTTTGGCTCGTTGTGGTGTGCAATTGCACACTATTCTGTTGGGGGTAAGCACATGGTGCTCCCCAAGTCTCTCTTTTAGTTCTTTTTGCATCTTTGGTGCTGGGAGCTGGTGCCCCAGGTTGTCTTATTGTTGTGCAGGTAGTCGGGATGTCCCAGACTCATTTTCGAATTTTTATGTAAAATGCACGGTCGTGCGCATTTCTTTGCACACGATTTCAGTGCAATCGTGCGTTTCACACAGCAATTTCGGGGACTTCTGTTTCTACCCGTGCGTTTTGTTCCCGCATGGTTTCAGCCAAACCTTGCGATAAGGAATCGCACTGTCTGCGCATTTTTCTCTATTTGCCATCATTCTAGGTAAATCGTGCATTTCCTTCACGCACGGGAAAACATGCCCGTGCGCGAGTAAAACGCATGGTTCCCCTGTTTCGCTTGATTTCCTGCGTTCTGTGTTTACCCGTGCGATTTCCTTCACGCACGGGCGGAATCGCCTGTGCGAGAGTAAAACGCACTGGTCAACGCATCTTCTTCCGCGATCAAGATATATAAATAAATAACGCACGGTTAGCACACGGTCGTGCGTGGGACCGTGCGTGACCATTTTTCTGATCTTTTTCTATTTAAGCGCAGATTTTTAGCCATTGAAAGGATCTTTCGTTTTCCAGCCATCTCCTCCGCCGATTTAGGGCGAAACTCCGCTGTTTCACCTCCGCCCTTAATCTTCCACAAAGGAGGGAAGCTCCGACCATGCTCACGAAGCCTACATCTTGCCGGCGCTTGCTCTCGGCCATCTCCTTTAACCCAAAAGCTCTATTGAAAGCTTTTGTGCCATAGCCAACCAGCGAAGGGAAGCTTGCAACGTTCTTCCGGCATCGTGACATGAAGAAGACGGGTCCATTGGAAGGTAGTGACATCCTTCTCTACCCCGGATGCAGTTGAGGACCGAGCTTGGACGCGTATTGACAACCCGACGTTTCCTTCCGCGAACCCTCAGCAAGACTTCTGATTTAGTCGAACTCTTGCCTTGTACTTCCTTTGTTGTTGTTTATGTGTACTTAGGATTTTATTTTAGATGTTGAGGTTCTCTTTAGTGTAAAATTTGTTAGGTTTATGTCTATGTAAATCTTGCCTTGTTTTACCGCTTTAGTAGCTTGAGGTGCGCCTTTATATCCATCCGCCCGCAATCCATCCGTTCTTACCGTTCTAGCAATTGCTAGAGGCGTGCATAGCGAAGAGGTGCTTACGACCCTTAATTTCTTGTTCTTATGCTTGCCTACTCGTCCATTCCGCCGAGCGATTTGGTGCATAGCTGCCCGTCTAGTCTTCCATCCCGCCTGGTGAAGCGATGCATAGCGGCATTGCATAGGAGTATTCATTAGCATTTTACTTTAGTTTTCCGTAAATACCAAAACCCCCCTTAGTTAACTCCGACCTAAGGACTTCAATCTCAAGTCCTCCTCGAAATTAACTCCACCTTACTGTGTTCCTTGAGAGATTGATACTTGTGGAAATTCGCCCATTTTATATTACTTGTGCGACTGGTACACTTGTTGTCACATTCGCATCAAGTCTTTGGCGCCATTACCGGGGAGTTTTTGGTGCCGTTTCACCTCCGCCCTTCATCTTCCACCAAGGATTGAAGCTCCGGCCATGCTCACGAAGCCTACATCTTGCCGGCATTACTCTCGGCCATCTCCTTCAACCCATAAGCTCTATTTAAAGCCCTTGTGCCATAGCCAACTAGCGAAGGGAAGCTTGCAACCTTCTTCCGGCATCGTGACACGTAGAAGACGGGTCCATTGGAAGGTAGTGACAGCCTTCTCTACCTCGGACGCAGTTAAGGACCGAGATTGGACGCATATTGACAACCCGACGTTTCCTTCCGCAAACCCTCAACAAGACTTCAGATTTGGTCGAACTCTTGCCTTGTACTTCCTTTATTGTTGTTTATGTGTACTTAAGATTTTGTTTTAGATGTTGATGTTATCTTTAGTGTAAACTATGTTAGGTTTATGTCTATGTAAATCTTGCCTTGTTTTACTGCTTTAGTAGCTTGAGTTGCGCCTTATATCTATCCGCCCGCCATCCATCCGTTCTTCCATTCTAGCAATTGCTAGAAGCATGCGTAGCGAAGAGGTGCTTATGACCCTCAATTTCTGGTTCTTATGCTTGCCTACTCATCCATTCCTCCTAGCGATTCGGTGCATAGCAGCCCGTCTAGTCTTCCATCCCGCCTGGAGAAGCGATGCATAGCGGCATTGCATAGGAGTAGTCGTTAGCATTTTACTTTAGTTTTCCGCAAATACCAAAACCCCCCTTAGTTAACTCCGACCTAAGGGATTCAATCTCAAGTCCTCCTCGAAATTAACTCCACCTTACTGTGTTCCTTGAGAGATCAATACTTGGGGAAATTCTCCCATTTTATATTACTTGTGCAACCGGTACACTTGCCATCACATTTGCATCAGACACCTTCTTTGTGTACTGGAAATACCCAGCCCCACCACCATCCAAAAGTACGAGACTGACGGTAAACATGAGCATGAACTCCTCTTATGCCTCAACTACGTGACAATGGCTAGTAGCTCACTTCAAGCCGATCATAAGGCGGGTCTAGGTCAGCCTATCCCGTTGCTCAAATCGTCATGCCATCGCCAAAAGCAAAGACTTCATGGCTCAATTGATAGGCACAAGTCAGCGTCCCCCTTTCCCCAAGCAGAACAATTTAAGCTCTCACTTTCAAAACATGGAACAATTTAAGCTCCCAGGCATACATATAGCAAGACAATTTAAGCTCTCACTATCCAATCATAAAATGAGGTCCACAAGTCTCCCAGAGACAGACCCCAAAATTTAAGCTCACAAAGAGATATCACCAGCGATATCCACTGTCGCCCGGCAATATCCAACGATTATCCAAAATTGTGGTATTTTCTGGGTATTTTCCTGGTGCGTATCCTAAGTACGTCCTCCTACTCAGTTCATAGGCACAACCCTCGGACTTCATAAACTACATATTTATACTCGGAGTCTTCTCCGACACGCAAATTAAAATATCACCAATTCAGACCAATCTGTCTAAATGGGCTTCACAAATCATGCATATTCTATAGTACGATTTTCGGATTCTATATGCAAGATTACTCAGGGATATCACATATCAACCCATTGGAATTCCCTTCATATTCCACCTTTTAGTGGGGGATTCCATACATTTGCAAAATTAGGGCTTCACTTTTCCAAGAAGGAAGATCGTTACCCTCATAGGTTGTTTTGGAGCCATGATCAAGTCTTCTATCCAGATGGAAAGGATCGCCTCAATTTCCTTTTCACGAATCTTGCTTTAGCTCGTAAATCCGACCACATGATCTACTTCACCAAGGATGCAACACTCAGCCCCAGAATCATTCCCTCAAGAACTTCAAGTACCAAGAGAGAGAGAGAAAAATGAGAGTTCAATCTCATGAACAGCTTATATCTGGAAGCTATCGCCGCGCGATAACTTGCTATCGCAGTATGGTAACTTAGGCGGTTGCCACTTGGCCCAATTGATATCGCTCTATCGCCTGAAACAACCTCCACCTTTGTGCCACATGGCAAGCTAACACCGGCGTTACCTCACTACCGCCGGGTGATACCTTCCCGAGACATAAGCTACTTTTAAACCCGGATATCACCGAGCGATAGCTCAGTACCGCCCCACGATAGTCTCTCAATGATTTGCCGAGTGCTTTGAGAGCGTCGAGTGCTACCACTGCGCAGTACCTACCTATCGCCAGGCGATAACAACCAGAGGCCTTGGTATTTTAATTCAATGGGCTATCGCCGACGATAGGACAATCGCCGCGGGATAACCTCCAGAGTCCAAAGAATGGGGAATTTTGGGCTATTACAGGCCACGCCCGTGTCAATCTTTACACACCCATATTAAGTTAATTTTTTCGTCAACTCTTCCAAAATGTTCCAGAATGCTAGTCACTGTCTGACTTGCGGAACACACCAGATGACACGTGTAGCACCCCTATCTGTCACATATAATATAATAAAAGGTCCGGTCGGGGACCCACACCATATTCCACAGACAGTCAATGGAGTTACATATTGAAAATGAATCATTAGCGCATCCTAACTCAGAGTTGCATTCTAGTGGAAGTTTTTAAGTTAAGAAGAACCCAACACCAGGAATGTCCACTAACAACACCAAAAGAATAAATAAAATACTCAACGTGTTTTGGCCTTAAGGCCTTACAAACTGTTCTCTTCTTAAGAGTATATTACATACATCGACACACAGCTCAGCCACATATGAAAATAGTAAAACACGCTTCGCATGACCTTTAAGGGTCGACATAGCTCAAAGGGGCTTCAACCCGCTACTACCTTCTCGGCTCTACAATACATGTATAAGGACAATCCACCAAGAGGTGGAAAAATAGACAACGGTCATCTTTAGCTGACCAAATTATAATGACCCCACCACTCACTTGGGGCGGTGGTGCTCCTTCCCTGCAGGTAAACATCATGTATATATCGACCTCAAAACGTTCAAATTAAGAACCATTCACCACAAATGTTGGAATGTACGACCACATGCCCCGTGCACTTAGGGCACAATATCGGTGTTCTGAGATTCAATCCCCACCTTCAAACTCAGTGACGGTCAAAATTTGAGCATTTTCTTCTAGTGTACTGAGATTCGAGCCCCACCTATTTGAATATTTTCAAGTCTTTCTGCCCCGAAGCCTAAGACTCTCCTCTATGCTATGATAGAGTCAAAGGAGCTTTATTACCTTGAGATTCAATCAAGTGAATCACTCAAAGTCATATATCATAAGGCGAGTACAGTGAAGCCATATCCCGTTTCTTAAGTCGCCGGGCGCAGCAAGACACGACGTGGGTCGAACTCACCTTGCCCGTTCACATACATAACTGCGTTATGTTTCAAGGATGGAACTCAAGGCCACCATTGCTGATACTCTAAGTACAAAACTCAACATATTAGCCCTTAGTCTCCAAGAGACAGGCCTCACATACGTAGCTTTCTGGTAGCTATCACTGGCAGTAGCAATATCGCTACGCGCTACAAAAAGAACTTTACGTCTGTATTAGTCTTGGGTCCACACCCAACACAATAAATTGCTCACTTGTTTCTGCCAATCGTGTTATCGCCAGTAGTTGCACTACCACGGGGCAATACTAACAGAACTTCGATTCTTCTTCAATCATGGGTGTTTTCCTGGAGAATACCTCAAGTACTTTTTACAACAACCTATAGCACCCCTGACTCCATAATCTACGCATTTAACTACGAAGTCTTCTCCGACACACAAACCAATCATTGCTAATCCTGAACAACCTGTTTGAATGTGCTTCACATAGTATGCCTATTCTGTACTTCGATTCCAGATAATATATACAAGTTTAACACCGGGGATATCGTCGATCAACCCGTTAAAAATATCCTGTTCTTCACTAATTAGTGAGGGTTTCCATGTACATTCCAAATAAAGACTTCACTTTTCCAAGAAGGAAGGTCGTTACCCTTGTAGATTGCTTAGGAGCCATAACCAGGGATTTTGTCTGGATGGGAAGGATTGCCTTGCCTTTATCTTTGCGGATCTAGCCTCAGATCCCAAATCCAATCGTAGAATCTCCTTTAGTAGCTATCCAAGGATATTCCTCCAGCCATATTCCTCATTTCTTCTTTCCTTCCAAGGATTGAAGAGAGGTTTGAAAGGAGAGAGTGAGAAAAGATAAATGAGTTCCTTTCCCCAACTCCTTTGAGTAAGTGGACCCGGGATTAAACCCATCCACAAGATAATTTCATCAAAAGGAACAAAGGACCATGATTTCAGCCGCAAAACTTTAAATAATGTATCACCGGGCGATACCCACTATCGCGATACGATAGCTATAGTGGTGGCCGCTTGATACAGTCAGCGCCGCTCAATGACCGCGTCTACGCATGCCAACACGTGGACGACTGCTACACAATACACTATCACCTGGCGATATCGAGCTAACATCAGCGATAGCTCCAAAGACCAACTCTTTGTTACTTTCATTACAAGAAACCTGGGGTGTTACAAATCTTCCCTCCTTTATGAAATATCATCCCGAAATTAGACATAACAAAAAATAATATAGAAGTTCAAAATATACATTTTATGTATACCACAACGAAATAGCTCGGGGAACTCCTCTCTCATGGTTTTCTTGTGCTCCCATGACAGTTCCTCACGACCATAATTTTCCCAGCAGACTTTGACCATCCTGATTGCCTTATTCCGTAGCTGCCAGATTTCAGTGTCTTCGATTTGAATGGGCTTGACTTTTGTTGTCAACCCACTATTTACCGGCACATGATCCACATCATACTCTTGTGCAAGCTCTTGCACAACCTTCCACATCACCGATATGTGAAACACATAGTGCAAACTACTGAGTTCAACTGAAAGATTCAGTCGATTGGAAACTTTACAAATCCGTTCAATGATTTTAAACGACCCAAGGTATCTCAGATTCAACTTTTTCAAGCGTTGAATTCTAGATACACCCTTAAATGACTTTATCTTGAGATACACCCTATCACCAACCGCAAACTCCATGTTTTAGTGTTTGGCATTGTAGTACTTTGCTTTCATATCTTGAGCAACCAATAGCCGCTCCCGAATCAAATGTACCGTCAAAGTCGCATCTTTGACATCTTTGTGCTTATAAAGCCTCGATTCACCTGTTTCTACCCAAGCCAAAGGGAGTACGACACTTCCTACCATATAAGGCCTCGAAGGACGCCATCTTAATACTCACTTGGTAGCTATTGTTGTAGGCAAATTCTATCATATAGAGATTGTCCTCCAACCTCTTCCCGAAATCCAAGGCGCACATGCGAAGCATATCCTCAAGAATTTTGTTTACCCTCTCGGTCTGACAATCCATCTAGGATGAAAGGCCAAGCTGAATTTTAGCTTTGTACCCAATAGTTGATGAATAAGGCTCCCATCATTTGATGTGAAATGCCCATCTCAGTCACTAACGATGCTACGAGGCACACCGTGCAATCATATGATCTGTTTAACAAAAAGTTTGGCCAACTTTTCCAGTTAATCGTCCCTCCCATTCGGAATGAAGTGTGACACCTTTGTAAATCGGTCAATGATCACCCAACCAACATCATTCCATTTTTGCAATCTCGGTAATCCTTATGCCAAATCAATAGATATGTCGTCAAATTTCCAATCCGGTACCAGTAACGACTTCAGGAAACCACCAGGTTTCTAACATTCAGTCTTTACTCGGGTGCAAGTGTGGCACTTTGCTATATAAAAAGCTATGTCCTTTTCAACCCTGGCCACCAAAATAGCTTTCTCGTATCCTTGAACATTTTTGTGCTCCCCGGGTGCATTGAGTACTTTGCAAAATGTGCCTCGTACATCAATTCCTCTCGTAATTTGTCAACATTCAGGGCTCACAACCGACTTCATTCCATAAGATACCATCTTCAAAGGTAAATAAGGCATTTGACCCATCCATAGTTTCTTCCAAATAGTGTCCATGCACTCGTCAGGTTCCAATGCCTAATGAATCCTGTCCACGAGGTTATATTGCACCTCCGTCTAATTTACACATGCATTTGCACTAAAGCGCCTATCAACACAAGTGATCTCCAAGGCCTCCAAGTCTCAAATAAGACGCCCATCATGCATATGTATCCAGTTGGCCAGCATCGAAGCCCTAAGACTCAACTCATCTATGATAATATTTCCCTTCCCGGTAACATAGTGTATCTCAAATGTATAGTCTCAAAGAGACTCCATCCACCTCCTTTTTCTCATATTAAATATTTTTAGTTTAACATGTACTTTAGGCTCTTAGGGTCCGTAAAGATATCGATATTCACACCATATAAGTAATGCCTCCACAACTTATAAGCGAATATCATAGTCTCCAAATCCAAGTCATGGATTGGATAATTCCTTTCATGCACCTTCAGTTGGCGAGAGCCATAAGCTATAACCTTCCTGAACTGTAGAAGAATGCAGCCTAATCCGCTCCCTAAGGCATCGTTGTAGATCTCATAGCCTTTTGCACCACATGGTGAACACAAAATAGGCACCGTGGTCAGACGGCTCTTTATCTCCTCCAAAGATCGCACACACTGTAGCTTCCAAACATACTTCTGATCCTTCCTTGTCAATGTAGTGAGGGGTAGAGCTATCCACGAAAAGTTCTCTATGAAGCGTCTATAGTAGCTAGCAAGTCCAAGAAAGCTCCTGACTTCTGTCATAGTAGTCAACACAAGCCACTACTGTATTGCAACTATCTTTGCCAGATCCACGATAATACCATCTCCACTAACCACATGACCAAGAAAAGCCATTGATGATAGCCAAAACTCACACTTAGAGAATTTGGCATAAAGTCGATTCCTCCTCAGGGTATGCAAAACAATCTCAAATGATTTGCATGATCTTCTTCTGACTGAGAGTATACCAAAATATCATCAATGATGATGATTACAAATCAGTCTAGATACTCTCAAAAGACCATATGCATCAAGTACATGAATATAAATGACGCATTTGTTAATCCAAACGACATCACGACGAACTCATAATGACCATAACGGGTACCAAATGATGTCTTGGGAATATCACTTTCCCTGATCCTCAACCGATAGTAGCCGGACTTCAAATCAAGCATTGAATAGATAGTTGATCCAACCAGTTGATCCAATATATCATCGATTCTCGGAATCAAATGATTGTTCTTTTCCATCAGCTTGTTCAGTTCATGGTAGTTAATGCATAGACGCAAGCTTCCATCCTTCTTCTTCACAAAGAGGACCAGTACGCTACAAGGTGACATACTACGACATATATAGCATTGCTCTAGCAATTCCTATAATTGAACCTTCAATTCCATCATCTCCTTTGGTACTACATGGTACGGTGAGTGTGACATAGGCTTCGTACCTAACACCAACTCAATAGTGAAGTCGATCTATTTATGAGGTGAAATCCTAGGGAGATCTTTAGAAAACACTTCTACTAGGAATGCCACTCAGACTGAGCTTCGACCCTACAACCTCCAAAAATGTAAAGAATAAATATACGCCCTTCCGAACTACCATGACCACTTAGAGAGCAGACATTAGTATCTTGCTCGATCCTCGCATACCAGTGAACTTAATATCGCGTTCGGTGTTCTGCCCCAGTGTGACTTCCTTTGAGTTGCAATCAATACAAGCACGTTGCTCTGAGAGCCAATCCATGCCAAAGATCATATTGAGCTCAAATATTAGCTACATAGATGCTTCTAATTCAAAGTCATGACTTCCTATCCGCACCTTAATACTGCTGGTACCGTCCGTACTAATCCCTTACCCATGAGGTAGCATTATAAACAAATGCATGTCACTACTTTTCCATAGTTAGGACGGGTAAAGAAAGAGTTATTACTGAACAGGTAAATATTAGGACGTAGCCCAGTTATCATTGTTTGAACTCACATATAGATATGCACAAGGTATTGCTTGCCAAAAGCTACCACAATTGCCTAATACTTCAAACCTGAACCAGTGTTTCCAAGACCCTGGGCTCCCGACTGAAAGTACTAGGATGTAGTCACCTCCACTGCCTTCCCTTTCTTCGCATATGATGAAACCATCTTTTTCACCGTCTTTTGAGCACCATTACGATAATCTCGGGCATAATGTCCTTTCTTGAGACAAGCGTAGCAAATATGTGAAATTTGACTAGTAGTTGCTCTAGACTTTTATTTCCACCTCTTACGGTACTCAAACATCGTAGACTTTATAGAGCTCTGTATCTTGAGCTCTGACATATGGTGAACTTTCGATAAATCTATCTCCAAAGATCTAACGAACTCCACCAATACTCTGAATCCAAATATCTTTGGACTAATCAATAGAAGTCATAGATCATTGCGCAGACCATTATAAAATCTATTGATCATGGTCTCCTCATCCTCCAACAAAAACCCTGCATAATACCTCAGCATGATAAATGCATGTAAGTACTCCTTGACCGTGTGCGCTACTTGATCCAAAAACATGTTCAACTACCGATCCGAGGCTCTTCTTATTGCAATATGCTCAAGTTTACCAACCGGCATCGAAGCCACCATAGGGACAGAGGGCTGCATATGACTTTAAGGTTGGGCATTGTTCATTGCGAAGACCATATTAGCTATCATCTAAACCATTTCCACAGATGTAGGAGGTGTAGGCACCTCAGTTGGTGCACTACTCACCATCGAGCGGTGGAGATGAGACTACTCCGCACCACTTCTAGTCACCTATAATCGTGAAACACACAATTTAGCGACTTAACATATTGTAAAAAGCAATTATTGGAACACACGGGTTCCACAAACATGTGTATTTTCATTCCTAAGGGGATATTCAAGGGTTTCTTCATGTTATAATGATAATGAACATACATGTGCTCACCACCCCTTAAAAGAATTGGACCACGAATTTGAATATGGAAGACCGACACGATAGTCCGATACCAAATTATAACACCCCCATCCATCACATAGAATATAATAAAAGGTCTGTATTGATGCGAAAAATGCACCTCTAGACTCGAGAAGAGAAGAGAGGGTGGAGGAAACTACAAGTAGCTGCTTACTAATAGTCAAGGGAAAAGAAACAGTCAGAGCCACAAATCACGATAACACCAGACTTTGCTCACCGCGGTAAATGCCACTCTTGTGGCGGGCTTTCTATTGATTAATAAAATGCAATTACAAAAAAATGGGAAAAGGTACAGAGCTGTACGAGCAGCAGTCAACAAATCTTGAGAATCTAGTTCACAGCCTTTAATAAGTGGGCTCCTGGGCTCGAGTCAGCATGCTTTGGGTGGGCCACTACCCCTATTTATAGGCTCGGGGGAACTGCCTAACGGGCAGGGATAAAATAATCGCCTGCCTGGGGTACAGGAGAATCAGGCAGTGGTGACGAGATACAAAGTGAAAAGAAAAGAAATAGGCTACGAGTCTGCCAAGAAGGGGGCAAACTTAGCCTTGAACCTGGGGCCTTTGCTCAATCTAATACTGGGTAGATGCCTACCTAGGCGGACTGAGATTTTTGTCCACCAATGCTGTAGGCAACATGGGCAACTTGCAAGGTTGAGGTGACCGAGGTTGTCTACCTTCAGGCTGGCTATCTGTGCGACCTAAAGAACGAGACCCCGATGGCCTTCTGATTGAACTGGATGTGTATTGTGGACTCTAAGGTTAACATATTCCCTGCACATTTTTAAATTTCAAGAAATTTTGAAAATGTTGTCTTAAGCGCCGAGTCTGCAACTGTCATTAATGCTACTGTTGCTATAAATATCCCGGAAAGGTCCAATTCTATCATAACATCCAGTGTCACCGGTCACTATTCACCACTTGCAGTTAATGTTTTCCATTCTGTGATGTCTGGAATTGGCAAGCTTTTCTCTAATGTTTTTGCCCGCGAGGAGAAATCCAAACCTTGCATCAAGACAAAAAAAATTGTAAAATGGTCGGCTACTCTTGTCCGCATTATTGGAGAAGCCTTCAGCAAAGGAAAATCCTGACCTGAGAAGGTTGCGGATAAGCCTTCTTATGTATTGGCGATTAATCCTGCTGCTACTCCAACGGATAACCCCGTGGGTTTTGATGCCTTCTGGTCCCCTTCCAGGACCATCATGCTGAGGTTGGAATTGGAGGGATAGGTTCAATAAAAGGCTCTAGAGCCCGCATGCAACCTTCCCACAGAGAGGGTCGAAGGAAAAGAACAGCCTGCAGAGGAGGCACAGACAGTGCGAGATGAGGTGCCGACCAAGGGGAGGGCTTAGAAGCAGCTCGCCTCCTCCCTCACCCTGACCACGGTTGATGCCAACTCGGTTCGTGAAGAGCTTCAGCTCCTTAGTTAGGCCTCAACTGACATCATTGATCAAAAAGGTAAAGGCCCAGAGAAAAGAAGATGGCCAAGCCAACTGTTGATGAGAAAATAATGAAGAGGTTCGACTCAATGAAGGAGCCAAATGTCTCTGTACGAACTGGGATGACGAGCTTGCAATTCAGGCTGTAAGAGAAAGAGGCTCCCGAGGCTGACTTTATCACTCCTGTAGCCGCTACTCCGGGGAGTGATAGCTCGCTATTTTTTGTTAGCCTTTCCACTAATGAGATAATCCTGAGCTTCGACAGCGAGAGGATCGAGTAAATCAACCAATCCTACTAGAGGTTATCAAGTCCGCTCCTAACCCTCCTGCGATTGAGGATGAAGTCCTGGCATTGGGGGTTAAGAGCGACAAGAAAGTTTCTTGCTGCTTCAGAAGTTGAAGAGAAGAGAAAGTTGAGGGAGAAGATCGTTGTCGAAAGGAAGCCAAGGAAAAGATAGACTTGACAAAGGAGATCGCGAATAAGAAAGATGAGGATTTGCAAGCTGCGACTGAGCTCTAGAAATCAGGTAAAATTAAACCCTCTCCCAGGAAAATAAAGCATTCGCGCCTTTACCAATCTCCACCTCAAAAATAAAACTGATCAATATCATCACGGAGACCTGTGATATTGTTATCTCCAATAGCTTGGAGTCCTTGAGGAGAGAAAAGGACCATGAAGACTAAAAAATCGCTTAAGTGCCTTTGATCCTGAGCGTTAGAGGCGACTTGTCTTCGGTAGCTGCCAAATTATTGCAGTGGACCAGAAAGACTGCTCACATCCTAGTGGTCGTACTTTAAGATTACAGTGTCCACATCGAACTGATTCAATTTGTTTCTGACTTTGCGTTCTTTTTTCAAAGACAACCCCATCGCCGGCCTCTAATGAATCTGGCGAGTTTCTACCTCCACAGCTGCCACCTCCTCATGCTTCCAAGATCGTAGTCAGTGGGTTCTCCTTTGAGATGGCAATTGCTGACCTAAAAAATAAGTTAGCCATGTTAGTGGCTACAATGGAGATGGAGAGGCACTCTTTCGTCGAAGATAAATAAGCCTTGTGAGCCGAGCGGGAGAAAGCTAAAAAAGATAGAGAAAGGGCATTGCAGGATCAGATTGGCAATATTGCTTCTGCTTTAGAAAGAGAGAAGAAGGAAAGGAAGCGATCTGACGATGATGCACGCTTCTACAAAGAAAAGTACTTGAGCTTGGCTAGGAAGAGTAAGAGTCGGCAAAAAGCTGAAGGGAGTGCTGAAAGGCCACGACTCCCAGATCGTGTGGCTTCCGGCAAGACCTCAAATCTTGTCAATATGAGGGATTGGCCCGCATCGGTCGATGTATCAAGACCACCCGAGGAGCATATGGTTTCAATGAGATGTGTAAATTTGGAGGCTTCCCAAGTGCATCATACCTTCTATATCATGCACTATCATTTGCAATATCTGTATGGCATGATCCTCCAGGGTAGCGACCAGGTCGCACACATATGTAAAAATCGCATGGAGCAACCTGAACATCATGACCGCCGAGATCACCGAGATCGTAATGATCACTGATATTATTTTTAAGTATTTGTAATATATGATTTAGATATTTGTTGCTACTGTGATGTCCTTGGGACAATTTAATTTGATTTAATTTAATTTTCAACGAACTACTATGTTAAACAATGCGATCTGTGTGAATTCGTATTCTTGTCCGCGCTATCTTTGCTATACTTGCTTCTGCAAACTGTGGGATTTGTCGATACTAATCACAGGTTCTTGCTATAACTGGAAATATTTTTGCGAACTATGCATACTGGTAGATCAAACTGCACAGACTGGATGGCTATAGGCATGCCATATAATCTATAAATAGGTCTTCATTCTAAGCTCATTGCAGTAAATGCGCCCGAAGCAGAAGTCCATGCAGTTTGAAAAAATGGTGTCCGCACGCACTGATGTTGTTGGAGCTTTCCATGCTGCTGATCACAAGCAATGCAAACTATCTGAGGCAGATCTGAAAGAATTCGTTGTTAGATACATGACGAGCTCGTAAGTCCATGTCTGCTTACCACTAGAGCACGAAAGAATCAATTATTCCCTTGCGAACCAGATCGCCATCCCGATCGACCATTTCACATGCATATTCAAATTCCTACTGCTTTGGGAGATTAAGGAAATCTTTGAGCACTACAGGGTTGTTCCCATCCAGCTCGCGCCCAACTCAATCACCATAATCTACAGGTATGTTGCCTACCTGTGATCCAAGTGGGTAGTCTTCTCCCTTAGAATTTTCAAGAAAATATTCTTTGTACGCTCAATCACTCCCTCCGGAGGGAACCATACAAGGAAATATTATATGTCTACTATAGAGGTCTGAAAATTGTTAATTTGCCGAATAAAGTCCCCAATTGGACTTCCCGCTACCTTATGTTCAAATGCCACCTGGGCCTTGAGCATACCTATCTGCAAGAAAGGGCGGATAGCGAATTTAGAAGCATCAAGCTCTCAGACACGGAAGAGTGGATTGTTTACTTCTTGAAGGGCTCTAGGCTCGATATTGACTACTATCTTCTGCTACTTCCGAGCTTAGACGCCCTACCCTGCCAGGAAAGTGAGTAAATTCCATGATCTTAAATTTATGTCGACATATTCTTTCTAATTTAATATTGCTGACTTGACTTCTTTTCTTAGCAACTTTGAACGTTCTTGCCAATCTCCCGCAAACTCCAGACAGACTAACCTTTACCCAAAGGGAAATGAAGACGGAGATGGCCAAGAAGAGGAGGGAAGAAGACGATCCCGCTGTATACTACTCCTCTTCAGAGACTTTCAACCTCCATGACTTCAGGATAAACCAGAAGGATTTGCGGGGAAATCAGATAATGCAATGGAACTAGAAGTACAAGCATGTACACGTTGTACTTCCTTCTTTGAAGTCTTCCAAACTTACTCGCCATCCTCATATTGCGAGTATCGTGATGTATTAAAAGAGAAATCTCCGCCATCTCTAGATGGTTCCTACTGCTGACTTTCCCTACTTAGATGCGCAGGCTCATGCAAAAAGCTTGGTAATAAGCCATTTCTTGGGATGCACACTAAAGAGCATGACTAAGGAGAATGAACAACTTCGAGAGAGAAACAAGCAACTTGGGGCTGAGGTGGCATGGTTGAAAGAAAAGGATCAGCAAGAATCGTACTCGCTGCGACCTAAATGTTTTGTCCGCCTTATCTGATTTTAATTTATCTTTTGTAGATGGCTTACTATATCGAGAACCTAGCCTTCCATGATGCGATGATGCCTTTCATAAAGGATAGAGTCGAGGTTGCAGTTCGCCGCTTCATTGAGCTTGGTAACACAATGGAAGGTGTTGTAGACGTTCCCTTTGTCGAGCTCTTTCTCGAGCTGAAAAAGAAAGTTGCCTCGATGGAGCGCAGGACCAAGGGAAAGGCTAGGGTTGGAGAGGAGGACGAGTAAGATGAAGACGAAGTTGAAGAGATTGAAGAGATTGAGGTTGAAGAGGACGAGCAAGATGAAGACCTGGAAACCGCAGGTGAAGGCTCAAGTAACGTCGGACAGGAAAATAAGTCCTCAGAGTCTGCATCAAAGGATTCAAGCTTTGACGTGAATCCGCTGAGTGAATATGTGGATAGAGAAAGTGATGACGGCAGTGGAAGCACTTCTGAAGGCTATTCGTTGTTTGAATGTGGTTGACTAGCAAGCCCCGACAGAATTCCTGCAGCGAAGAAACAAAACCGCGTGAGTTCAAAGTTGTAAATGATTTTTGAAGTCAATGAAAAAGGATACTTTTTAGTTCGCTACTTTATTCATTTCTTTAACTTGTGTTAAATACCATAGTGATGTTGGCGGTCTGTTCGCACTATCTTTTGTAATCTGATTTGAGCTATGATTTAGGTCGCCTTAATTGTTCTGAAACTTGTTAAGAGCTCTATCCGCAATGACTGATCCTTTGATGAGAGATGATCTTGAATTCCATTTCATGAAGTCTAAAAAATTTAAGACCATATCATGGTGAAAACCAGTCCGAGTAAGTTAATACCATATTATATATTTGAAGACCAGAACACGTGAGTTAATTCTACAAGAGGGTGAATAATCAATTAACTTGCCAGGACATAAAACTTAAATTTCCAGGACGCATAAATCACTGAAATTAGACCACAGTTAGCTTATATCAGCTCGCAAACCAATTGGAGAGAGTACCAACTATTATTTGAAATTTTAGGTCGTATAGTGGCAATTTTAATATTCATGAGTTGAGAAAAAAGACATTGAAGATCGCACTGCTTGATTGACCAGGCCGTAAGAATAAGAGTTTTATTGCTTGCTAACTTTGCTTTCTACTTGAAAAAATGGCTTGTGCGGATAGTAAATTCTATCCGTGATTGAGATATATAGCATATGGCGATCAATTGATCAGTAAGTAACTGAAAAAATTTATTACTATAGGAGAACTAATAACCATCGGTTTGCCTGTGCTGGCTGAATAGATCTTGCAGGACGCATAACTATTAACTCTGGTCGCATAATCAAATCATAGCTTTTTATTGCAGTCTTGCTATATAATCTTGTCTGCTGGATTAATGCCTATGATGCAACCTATGCAGATAGACAATACTGTCTGCGCTTATGTGATATAGCTTAAGGTAATCAATTGGGCAGGTGAGCATAAAGATGCATTGCTTTCCCCGGAGAGATCGCTAGATCTATATACCTTAGCGGGCGACTATAGCGACCTGGAAGAACAATAATGACGGACTGGAGAGTAAGTTACATGCTTAGGTGACCAAGTGGGCAGGTGTGCATAAGAATGCATTTCTTTCCTCAGCGAGGACACCAAAGCTGTAAACTTAAATAGGTTGATCTCGTGGATTGAGAAATCAAGAATATCGATCTAAACAGAAAGGGAGGAGCTACAGACTTAGGTTACTTAGTGGGCAGGTGCGCACGAAGCTGCATTGCTTTCCTCAGCGAGGTCACAAAAGCTATAAACTCAATTGACTAGATAAAAAAGATGCACTGCTCTCTTACCTGGGGTTACATACCAAGTTGATCAATTGGGTAGGTGTGTGTAAAGCCGCATTGCTTTCCTCAGAGAGATCAACCTGGATATGGGTCCCCTATAGACACTGTCGAGAGTATCAAGGAGTGTTCAAGGGTCACAGGATAAAGTGATCAGTTGGGCAGGTGCGCACGGAGCAACATTACTTTCCCAGAAAGATCATCAAAGCTGTAATGATATCCCTTATGATACTTGGTAGAGCTAACATTCACCATGTTCCTCTAAAATGTAGACGTAGGTTAGATACCAGTTGGGATCCGCAATCAAAAAGTCCTCCGCAAGAGAATCTACAAGCTCTCACTACACTGTGTGAAATCTCCCCGCATCACGCGGTCATCATGGTGTTACGCTAATGAAAATGATTATGGTGGGGGTTTAATCTGGATCAAGCGATGTCTCCTGATCCAGTGATCCTTAATCTCGAGTTTCAGATAGAGAGACAAGAATTGCTTGGCAAAGAAAAGTGTCAGTAGGAGGCTTTTTACTGATATAATCATTAAAATGAATACAAATAAGGAAATCATTGTTCAAGAATAAAACCTCTTTAGATCATCTCCACTCCAGGTACAAGATGTATCTTCTACTTCATAAGTTTGTTGTCAATATGCTCTGCTCTTTAGAATCTCCTTGATTATGACTGGTTCGATCCAGTTCGGATTAAAACTTCCCTATTGAACCAGCTCTTGTGGCTACATCAACCATCTTTAGAACAAGGTCTCTGTTCTTATCGAAAAAATTGGCCACCCTTTGCTTGACCACCTCTTATCTTATGGCAGCTTCATCCAGAATTTCCTCAATTTCATCCAGAATGTACTTCATTTTCTCGTTGTTGATCTCCAACCAATCCTCCTAACTTTGTCTGGCAAGCAAGTCTCTTGGGGTTGGGACTTTAATCTCCATGGGGATAAGAGCCTCCGAACTATGAGAAATCTTGAAGGGGGTTTCTTTAGTGATATATGAAGGTTTTGTTCTTAAGGTCCACAGAACTAAGGGGAGCTCGTCAGCCCAACTTCCTTTTAGATTCTTCACCTTCTTTTTTAGCAGGTTAAGAACTTGCTTATTTGTTGCTTCAACTTGCCCGGTTCTTCTAAGATGATGAACTGATAAGAATTGCAATTCTATTCCAATCTATTTGTAGAAGCTAATCATTTCTTAGTTGTTGCATTGTGGCCCATTATCTGTGATTATTGCAATCGGGATTCCATGCCTGCAGATTATTTCTCCCCAAACAAAGTTTTTCACTATTTGAGTTATAGTCTTTGTCAATGCCTTAGCTTCAATACACTTACTGAAATAGTCAATCATAATTAATATGAAAGGTCGCTGCCCGCTTGACATAGGAAAAGGACTGAGGAGATCCATCCCCCAAACTGCGAAAGGCCATGGTGTTGTGATTCACTTGAGTTGCAGGGTTGGCTGGAGCTAAAGCGGAGCAAACATTTGGCATTGAACACACTTCTTCGCATATGACTCAGTATCTCTCTTCATTATGGGCCAAAAATATCCCTACCACAATATTCTCTTTAAAAAAATCCTTGCTCCTGAATGGCTACCTCATTCTCTACAGTGAATTTCTTGAAGCACGATAGTAATTTCTTCTTCTGACATGCAATTGGCCATAGGCGAGAGAAAAGTTTTCCTATAAGGAATCCTAGAGATAAGATAATAATTTGCAGTTTTAATCTTGAATCATTTCCCAGAGATAAGATAATAATTTGAATTGATTGCAAGAGCACAAGTGGTACCTGTCACTTTCTAGGTCTGACACTAGTATTATGGTCATGTAGAAAATAGAACTCAGTTTCCCTCTCCACTACTGAGGCCGAGTATATCGCCCTAGGAAGTTATTGCGCACAATCACTTTGGATGTCACAGATGTTGGAGGAATTTAGCCTAAATTTTAAAAATGTTGACTTAGGTGCGACAACAAGAGTGCCATAGATTTGGCGAATAATCCAGTGCACCACTCTCGCTCAAAAAATATTGACATTAGTCATCACTTTATCCGGGACCACATTAAGAAAGAGAACATGAATGTGAGCATCATTGGGACTGACGATCAATTTGTTGATATCTTTACCAACCCCTCCTTGGCACTCATTTTTCTTTACTTTGACTAGAACTGGGCATTCTGGATATCACTACTTAATCGTGCTACATTATCTACTGACATCAGGGCATTTATTATTATTATTTATTTATGTGAGATACTACAGCGCGGTAGCCCTAGCAATGGCGGTAAGTTGTCTACCTATTTTTTTTTGTTTTGTGTGTTTTTGCTTCTGTGTTTTTTATCCCTATGTTTTTTCGGTTATCTTATAATCAAAATCAAATAAAAATTTGAAAAATCCCAAAACTCCAAAAACACATTTTTATTTTCAGTTTGGTTTGTTTGATTTGTTTAATCTTTTTATTTAAAATAAAAAATATGTATATACTCCCAAAATACAAAAAAACTATGGATCGTTCATTCTTAGGACATGCATGACAAGAACCAAAAGCATAACGATTACGTGCAATGTTGGATTTAGGAGTGTAAATCCCTATTAACATTGTTTGATTATTTCATGATATATCTAATCTATATGTGCTTTGCTACTGAGTGCGACTGGACATGATAGTATATGTTGATATGCCTCTAGGTATGTGGAGGATTTAGGTAGTGTAATGACAGTACAATGTTCACACATCCCTAGAAAATGCACTCGTGTAGAAATTCATACGTATATGTTATAACTCGTGATATTGTGTCTAACATGCTAGAAATAACTTGAACAATAAATATCACGGTGTTCCTGTTTTATATGAAGCTTAGAACTTTGAGCCAACAGTCTAGTGAATAAGTCTTTTGTATACAAGTTAAAGTGTATCAATGTATGTGGGTAGATTTTGATTGATTCAGGGTCCTTGAACTCAAAAATCATATAAAATTGATAGTGAAAAAATGAATTAAAAAGGGTAAATCATATGCTATCAAATCATGTGTCAAGGATACCTCCAAGCACTACTCACTTCTCCTGATAGTCTTCAAGAGAAATGTGAGGATGAGCACCTTGGTCAAAACAATCATTTTAATCTTGTGCAAAGACTATAATTTAAGTTTGTGCCCCTTGTTCGATTCGTGGTATGAAGTAGATAACAATGTGACGTGATTTTTCACTTTATTTCTCTTGTGCTAGCATATTGAATTATTGAGATAAAACATATACTAAAGATTATTTTTACTTGATGTTTTTTTCTTTTGATGCTACACGTACACATATCATTATTCTATCTAACGCTTACATGCATAAGAATTAGACTTACATTGCATTATATGTCTATAGCACATATGTACTAGTACACGATTTCTATTCCTGACTCTTACAATGTTACACTGTATTCACTCTATAAATCTCCTATAATTGTACTCCAAATTGTGTGTATTTAGTTTCACTTGTGCTATCCAAATTTTTTTGTCTGAAAAGCTCTTCAAATCAATTGATTTTTCTTGTGTTGGGTAGGTCCATATTCATGGCGTTCTGCTCCAATTTTTACCCCTACTCCTTATGATTTTTTATGCATGTGTGCACGTTTTCTCATCTCTTTGGTTTCACGAGACGTATTCGTTAATCCCAGACCCTTTCAATAATATAAAAAGTGGGAGAGTTGAGTGTTCATGAGTATATCCTATGCTAGTTGAGTTTCAAGTGTTCATGAGTGTATCCAATGCTTTGACACCCAGGGGAAGATCTTATGTAGGGGGAGCATACACATAGAGGGAGCACTTTTGTAGGGCGAGCCATATTGATTATTTCAACCTGGTGATTATTTTTACCTGCTATATTTCACGCTTACTGATTGGATTACATTATACCATGTTGTTAATGTGTTATATCTCATGAATGGAATTTGATATTACCAAAAAGGGGTGTTTGTTGGAAGATATGGTCGCATCTCTTTAGTTTGACAATATCAAATCTCGTGTTGTATTTGATCACACGTATGTTGGGAATAATGTGCAGGTTTATAGGTACAAAAGAACAAGGAAATCAATCTCTACAACCTACTACCGAGCGCTAGCGCTACCACCCACACTAGCTTTGAATTTAATCTGCACGAGCACTCTATAGATTATTGTATGGCATTAGCCATATTGCCAGGCACTAGCTGTCTCGACGAATGTCGAGATGCATTCGTTAAGAAGATATTGCTACCTCCAGACGATAGCTTTGTACAACACCATAGCAGCACACAAGCAAAAAAATATTTTAATTTGATATTTTTTTTCAAATCTACTGAACAACTATCACCTTCACGTGCATCAACCTACCGCCGGGAGCTAGCTCTACCACCGACGGTAGCTTTTTTGTCAAGACGTATGAAAGTGTGTTTTTTTTTTCTGGTGATAATACTAAGGAGAATAATTGACTCTAAGGTTCGACGACCATCTGCAGGGACAAACTTTCATCTCTATCGAAAATAAAAACCTTTTTCTTCCTCCCGATTGTGATCAAAGAACTCCGGGGAATGAAAACTTCAACGACTATTCGCGATTGATCTACTGCAATAAGAATGATATTCATGAGCATCGATCACACGGTGGAGTTCTACATTTAAGGGAGAAATAATTTCTAAACTCTTTGTATTTTACTTTGAATTCTCTTTATTGTCAATTGTTTGTATGTGAGGAAAATCGACCGGGGGGGGGGGTCATCGGAATCCGTGAAGGTTTTCATGAGAAATCATCCCGGTGAGGGACGTATAGATCGGGGGATCTAGTGGGCTATAAGACCCTTCTGGAAAGGAAGGTGAAGAGTCGCCTCGAATACCTTTTAGGGGGGGGGGAGGGAAAGAGCCAACCGGTCCGGGTATAGGGTCGGTATAGAAACAAAATGAGAAGTTTGTATTTCATCGCCTCCGATCTCTGGCATCATTGAGATCTAGTGTTTTTGATTGTAAAACAGCTTCATTATCCTTGAATAAAATTATTGATCGTCTATTCTTCTCGCAATTTCATAGTTGTATGTTGGTAGATCGTTGAAGGTTGTGTGAGCCTCTATAAGGTGAAGTTTTATTAAGAAAGGCGACTTCTATGAACTATCGTTTGGATCTAGCAAGCTAATGCCCCGCGGTAGCCTCCATAAATAATTTTCCTTGGTAAAACTACTTTTAAATTTTGAATTAATATCAAATCTTATTCACTCCCCTCTCTTAGGTTGGCCACCCGATCCAACATCTGGATCTACTCCCCCCCCTCTTTTTTAGGTGTGTTGGTAAAATAAAGATAGAAGAGATATGTGGTACTTGGAGTCGGGCTGGTCCAAGAACATACAAACAACAAAGACAAGTTCCTTTGCCTTCATAAAAAGAAAGGATGGATGGTGATATTTGTTGACAATAATAATTGAAGAATTATGGGCTTTGGTATAGTGGGTAACAAATATTTCACTATCTCAAATATTTTGTTTGAAAATGGCTTAAAATATAATTTGAGTCAATTGTGTGATAAAGGATTGAACGAGTTATTTGAATCTTCTACTAATCTTTGCAAAATCATACACGTTAAAACTAATGATGTGTTGCGCACTACACCTAGATCTCATAACGTATATACTATTGCTTTTAATGAATTATCACAATCATCAAAGAAATACTTAATATTTAAAAGTAAGGAATTAGAACTTTGGAATAGAAGACCGGTTTATTTTGGCACCAAGCTAATCTTACAATTATCAAAAGATAAATTAATTAGAATACTCCCTACACTTAACAATAATTTATTCTTACTTACACTATGCCAAAAAAGAAAGTTTTCAAGATCTTCTTTTAAAAGAAAAACTTATGTATCTATAACTAGACAACCTCAACTAATTCTTATGGATCTCTTTAATCTTGTTAGCACAATAAGTCTATGTGGAAGAAAAATATACTTATGCTTTAATTCATGATTATTCTAGATTTTGGACTATATTTCTCAATTTTAAATATGATGCATTTTGTGAATTCTCTAATTTATGCAAGCATATTCAAAATGAACTTGACTTAAAAATAAATTGCATATACCCAAATCACAATGGTGTATTTGAAAATGTAAAAATAACTTTTCTCTTTGTGAAAGTTTAGGAATAAAACATGCTTTTTCTACTTTATGCACACCACAACAAAAAATTGTAATGGAAAGGAAAAATAGAACACTATAAGAGCTAGCACGCACTATTCTCTCTGAATACGGGTTACCTATACATTTTGGGTCGAAGCAGTTAATACCATATGTTATGCTAGTAATCGAGTAATACTTTATCCAATCCTAAAATAAGTCCTTATGAACTATATTTTCAAATGAACCCTAATGTATCTTATTTTTGTGTTTTTGGATATAAATTTTTTCTCTTGAATACTAAAGATAACTTTGGAAAATTTGATAAATTTTGATGAAGAATTTTTATTTAATATTCTTAAACTTTTAGGGTGTATTGAGTTTATAATAAAAGGACAAAAATATTTGAAGAATCCATTCATATAAAATTTGATGAGCTTATTTTTTGTGTAGAGATGAATGATAATACAAGAAAGGTAGATCCTACTTCAATTAAGGAGGATATGGATGGTGAACAACTTTAAGATGAGGCAAAAAAAGTTGAAGAAGAACATGAGGAGTTTGTGTTGTAATGTGTGCTAAAATTTCAAAAAGATCATCTGTGAGACCAAGTAATTGTAGAACATTCGAATGGGGTAACAACACAATCATCATTATTTGGATCTTTTTGTAGTCTATTATGCTTTATTTCTAAAATTGAACTTAAAGAATCTCAACACCTTTAAATGATGAATATTGGCTCAAGGAAATGAAGGACAAACTTAATCAATTTAAAAGAAATAAAGTTTGGAAATTTGTTAAGTGGCCATCTAATCATGCGATAGTATGGGTCAAATGAATTTTCAAAAATAAATTAGAAGATGAGTTTAGGATAACTAGGAATAAAGCTAGACTTGTTTCTTAAGGTTATTCTCAAGTCGATGAGGTAGATTTTGATGAAACTTTGCACTTTTTGATTGCTTAGAATCTATTTAAATGTTTCTTGCATTGGTAAGTTTTAGAAGAATTAAATTATTTCAATTGAATGTCAAAAGTGCCTTTATGAATGAGATAATTAAAGAAAAAATATATGTTGAATAATCCCCCAATTTAATAAATAGCAAATTTTCAAATCATGTTTATAAGTTATAAAAAACACTTTATGGATTAAAATAAGTGACACGTGCATGGTATAAAAGATCAACTACGTTTTTACTTAAGTACAAATATATCATGGGAAGTGTCAATACCATATTAAGCATATAATTAATGATTTGATTATTATATAAATATATGTAGTTGATATAATTATTAGAGCCACTAATGAAGATTTGTGTATTAAAGTTGTTAAAGCGATGCAAAAGGAATTTGAAATGAACTTTGTAGGAGAACTCAAATATTTTCTTGGCTTTCAAATTACTAAGCATAATGATGGAATTTTTATTATTCAAAGTAAATATGTTCATCATATGTTATAAAGATTCAGATTTTAATATCTAAACCAAGCTAATACACCAATAAGTGCATCAATAAAATAAGGAAAATGTGAGTTTAAAATTACAATATATCAAACTCTATATCGCTAAATGATTGGATCTTTATTATACTTGAGTACATCGAATTCGGATGTTCTTTTTGCCATTTTCTTATTTTCTTGCTTTCAAGCTAATCCTAAAAATCTCATTTAAAAGTCATAAAATGAATCCATAGATATCTAATAGGCAAATCATGATTAGGATTGTGCTATCCACATAATAATTCATTTATCTTACATGGTTATTCTAATTCAAATTATTTTGGATGCTCCATAGATTGAAAAAGCACTAATGGTACTTGTTAGATTTTAGGTCCTTCAATTGTACATGGTAGAGTAGAAAGTATAATTCTATTACCCGACCCTTTCCACAGTAGAGGCTGAGTATAATGCACTAGGAAGCTATTGCGCACAAGCGTTATGGTAGACTCAAACACTAGAAGACTTTAGAGTCCATATCAAAAATGTTAAACTAAAATGTTATATTAAATGCATCATTGATCTAACAAATAATCTGCTACACCACTCTGGGCTCAAACATATTGATGTTAGACACAACTTTTTTCATGATCACATAAAGAGAGAAAATGTTAAAGTAAGCTTTTTTGGTACTGAATCACAACTTGTAGACATGTTCACCAAACAACTCCCTAATGCACAATTCACTATGTTAGATTAGAGTTGGGTGTTCTGGATTTCTTAGCCTAAAAAATAAAATCTGTAATTTTTTGATTGTTTTTCTGATTTCTTTACTATAATAGGTGCTCCTTATGGTTGGGAATCTCAATCAAGAAAAATCAGAACTAAAAAAGATGAAAAGGTAAGATTTTAGAGAAAGAAAAATCAACTCTCAGGCTGCTAGGATCATGCGGTTAGGAGCTAATGTCGATGGTAGCACTGAAAATCAATTTTGTTGTATTTTTTAATTATCTATTTCCCTTTTACATTGAAGATCATTTTACTGATGTGCTCATTAAAGACTTCTGTCTTTTTTTAGAAAAATTTAGTACTTTTGCTTACCTATTTTTTTTTGAAAATATTAAAAATCATAGAGAAATTTATGAAAAGTCAATAAAATTACAAGAATATGTTTTCTCTAAGTTGCTTTATTTCATTATGCATATTTATTTCTAAAAAAAACATAAAATTATGTAAAATGCCAAGAATGAATAGATATATCACTTAAGAAGTCATGATGTATGATTTTATATTCATGCCTCTTACACATTGTATTTGCAAGTCATATCTTGCTTACTAGCTTGTTGGGTACAATAAAAATGCATGTAGAAAGTATGTGAAAAATTATATGTATGTTTCTATGTATCAATGATCTTTATGTTAAACAATGTTTTTGTAACATTCACTTCTTTATTCCTATATTAGCAAATAATCTTATATAAGCATGTATGTATGGTGTAATAATATAAATAATTGATATGCAAAGATAAATTATCTATACATTATCATGCAACTATTTGTACAAAGTGTGGATGAAATATAATGGCATACATTTTCATATAAGTGAATTCAGAGACCCCATGTCATTAAAATAAAATAAATACATGACTATGATAAATCAACAAAGCACTACTTCTCCTGATAAGTCTTCATAAGCATTATAAGGCTGAGCTCCTGGGAAAGAATTGCAAAGTGTCTTTTACAAACAATATAAAAACACAACATCATTATACTTCTTAAACATAATGCTATGCGATTCACCAAACACTACTTTGCTCCCCGATAATTCTTAATGAACATTGTGTGTGTGAATCAACTTGGTAGTTGTACAATTTTTATATTGTGCATTATTGTATGTGGAAGTGATTTTACTTTGCCTTTTGATTATAAAGTGTATATTATATTTGTCTTAATTATTGTTTATGTATACTCCATCAATTCACAAATTGTACACAACATTGGCTTTCATAAATCCACCACCCATGAGAATTGGATACTAAATACAAAATTCCATATTATTTCTACTAATATAAGTAAATGTATTTGATAGCTAAGCATGACCACTACAAAGTTTATTTGAGTTTGAATAGAAAATCACTTTGCATTGTAGTTTGCAATCTTTTCTTGATATTTACTTTTTACCTGGCTACTTATATTTTCAAAAATCCATTTACTATTTTCTCCAAATTGTGTAATGGAAAGACATCTATTGGTTTCAAATGCTAATCTTTTATATTTTAATATCACATATCTTTCCAAACAATTCTCTACATCTCCATCTTTATATTTT
Organism: Platanthera zijinensis; assembly: GCA_039513925.1. Classification (NCBI taxonomy): domain Eukaryota; kingdom Viridiplantae; phylum Streptophyta; class Magnoliopsida; order Asparagales; family Orchidaceae; genus Platanthera; species Platanthera zijinensis. The sequence continues at coordinate 167,159,946 of CM077086.1, forward strand.
ATTTTCCTAAATTTATATGATGATACACAACCTTTACATCAGATCATTGAAAATTCAACATTTCACCTTGTTTGCTTTTTAATCAAAAAGGAAGATCTTATACTTTCATGATTCTAGCTATTTTATATTATATGCATTTTATTTACATTTGTTTTTGTTGATTTTATACTCTTATGCTCGAACATGATTATCTTTCACTTTACCTTGTTATGAAACCCTATATTACAAAAAGGAGCAAATCAAACTCATGATATAAAGACTTTACTCAACCTACATTTTGATAATACTAGAATGGGGAGCATAAAATTGAAATATGAAATCAATTAATTAACTTAGTAAATAGAGGTAACTAAAGGTATAACATCACCACAAGTAGGGGAGCATACATATAGAGGGAGCATATATAAAGGGGGATTTCACAAATTAAAAAATCATTACATATTGTGTATATAATTCTATCACACAACATACCTATTTTTCATGCATATTATTAACCACACATATTTATAGGCACAACTACACTCTTAAATTGACTGATTTGTCATTCAGGTACTTGTTATTATAAAAAGGGAAAGTTTGTTGATATATGCATTATACATATTCTGGAATGAGAATAACAAATACCATTATGGATTTGATCTAGCTTTTATATGTTTATAGAGTGCATGACATACATGTATAAGCATGCATGAAAAAAAGATAAAAGACGGATTCCATGTTCTTAATTGATCACTGCTATATGACGGTAACTACTACCACTGGCTGTAAGACTAACTACCAAAAGACAAATGGTAAATTGCATTTAAATGTAAGGTTTGGCGAGAGAGAAATCAATATTTAGTAAGTGCTACCTTGGTATGATAACACTATCATCAGACAGTAACTATATAGTAACCCTAACAATCAACAGCTGATTTAAGTGACAAAAAGAGCAAGACATCTCAATTTGGAGGAATAAAATCCGGCATTAAAGCAGCTTGTTAGTCATACCATGGGGCTATAATTATTTACTAAAATGAGAAGATCTACTTCCTTTCTTGGACAAAAAGAGGAATATAACTCATTCCTTACTGTGTACCACAGTGCGATATGTCCTACCGCCGACGATAGCTCACAGATCTATAAATAAATCCAATTTGCTCTCTTTTAGAAAAATAATAAATGATGAATCCGAACCAAATTTATAGAGCCTCTTGTGCACTCTATTTCCAGACTTCCTAAGGCATCCCTAAGGCTATATTTAAGAATCATAGAGGATTTTGAAGGAACTTCTCTACAACACATATCGTACGTGAAACACAAATGCAATGACAATAATCTTCCGTGTGTCTTTACAACTACCCTTAGATCTGATATATGGTGTCTTTATTTTTTCAATAACTTTATCATCTTGTATTTTATTTTTTTTACTTATTTGTTGAGTGTAGAAAATTGCTTGGTTGTTAGCGACTAGGTCCTTGAGTGACTTAAGCGGGAATTTGCATGTGGTTCCCAAAAAAATATAACATCAATAGCTTTCTTATCAATCTTTCTTAAATGTGGTTTTCCATTATTTAGTATATAACATATGCTTCTAATTTTTTTGAAATAATAAATGTTTGGAGCCTTGTAATTCAACAACTTATAAGTGGTCTTATTTTTGTATTATGAATGAGGCTTCAATTAAGTACATAGTTAATTGTGTTAATAGCTTCAACCCATAATTATTTAGGCAAGTTAGCCACACCTAGCAGTGTTCTACTTGCAACTATTAGAGTATTACTCTTCCTTTCAGCTACCTCATTTTGTTGAGGAGATCTAGGAGAAAATAAGCTATCTTTGATCTCTTCATTCTCACATACCTTACACATTCTATGAGACTTAAACTCAGTGTCATGATGACTTCTAATCATGATAACTGAAATATTCAATTCATTTTTGGATTTGTTTTAAGTATCTTGAGAGGATCTTGAAGGCGTTAAACTTATTTCTCATGAGGAACATCCAAGAGAATCTAGAGAAATCATCCACAATTACATGAGTATAATACTTGCCTCCCAAGCTATGAACAATATTATGACAAAACAAATCCATGTGGAGAAAGTAAATAATTCTCGGGGAATCATTTTTGGAGATACTCTTAAATAAAGTTTTGGTTTGTTTCCCTAATTGGCATGCTCTACATGGTCTCTCCTTGGTATATTTTCCTAGGGGTAGACTATTAGATCTTATGGCGCCCTTAGAGTGGGGGGGGGGGGGGAATAAGTGATTTTACAAATTTAAGTAAACTTAGTAATTTTTAAGAGATAATTTCTAACTTAAGAAATTTTAGTTTCTGATGATATTTCCTACGATAGTAGTATCACTCGGCATTGACAACAAACAATGATAAATATAACAAACTGATTTTTAGAGTTTCAAAAGAGTTAAAACAATTATTTTATTTTCCAGAGATAAATGCATAAAACAATGATTTCAATAGAGCTTGAAATTGAGGCCTACAAGAATAAAATCCTTTTTGTTTCTACACCAGTCCTTTGCCCAAGGACCGGCCGACTATAGCCTATCTTTCCAGAGATATGACCTCTAGCCCCCCCTAGAGTAATAATGGTTTGAAAAAGACTCTTTGTAAAGAAGAACGAGTACTAATGCCTTTTGATGGTTCTCCAATAATAAGCTCCATTGGATGATCCTTTATAGATTTGAGCTCACCTAAAGGGGCGTATTCTTCCATTTCATCCTCTTTCTCCTCTTTTTCTTCCTATATTTCTCCAAGTAGTTCATCATCTTTATGCTCTAAAGGGGAAATGGGGTCCTCATCATTTTTACAGGATTAATATCTACTCAATGAACAAACTCATCAAATCTAACATGGATATACTCTTCAACTCTTTTAGTAATTTATTATAAATTCTATGAACCCTGCTAGTTGAAGAGTAACCAATAAAAATTTTGTCATCACATTTTCATAAAATTTTTTCTAAAGTATCTTTAGTGTTTAAAATTAAACATTTACAACCAAAAACTTTAAAATAAGATACATTAGGTTTCTTTTTAAAATATAACTCATCAGGTATTAATTTTAGGAATGGGTAAGCATAACGTGATTTATAACATAATATGAAGTATTTACTGCTTCGACCTAAAAAAATCAAGGAAACCATATTTAGAGAGCATAAGCATGCTAACTCTTGAAGTGTTCTATTTTTCCTCTCCACTACACTATTTTTTTGTGGGTATGTAGAGTAAAAAAATCATGTTTAATTCCTAGATCATTACAAAAAAGTAAAAACATTATCATTTTAAAATTCACCTCCATGATCCGAACGTTTGCATTTTATTTTAAAATCATGTTCATTTTGTATGCAAATGAGTAATTTAGTAAATTCAAAGAACACATCGGATTTGGAGGATAGAAATATAGTTCAGCAAAATCTAGAAAAATCATTATTTAATACAAAAGTATATTTTCTACCTCCTTGACTTGGCGTGCTAATCGGTCCAAATAAATCTATATGAATCTTTTGAAAATTTTCCCTTTTGATAAGGTGTGCAAAGTGAAGATAAATTTCCATTTAACGTTTGTACTTTTTTAATTAATTTATCTTTTGATAATTTCAAAATTAGCTTAGAACAATAATGACCACGATGCCTACACCATAATTCTAATTCTTCATTTTTAGAAATAAAGCATTTTAAAGAAGATTGAGAAAGACAATTAAAAGTAATCAAATAGACATTATGCATTCTAGGTGCGGTGAGACATACATCATTTGTTTTAGAATTTATGTTTTTGCAAAAAATTGTAAAAAAATTCAAAATAAATTATGCTTATATCACAAAATAGATTAATTGAAATTAAATTATGTTTTAAACCTTCTACAAGAAATACATTTGAAATAAAAAGGTTCGATGCCCACTACTCGGATGCTCATGATCTTTCCTTTGTCTTAATCTTTAAAAGTCATAACCCCTCCTTTCTTCATTATGAGGCTAATGAACTTTGTTTTGTTGTCCATCATGTGTTTGGATCAACCCGAGTCCAAATATCACACGTCTTCTTTGTCATTAGCCTGCCAACATACCTAAAAGAGAGATGAGTGTAAAGATTCGATTACCCAAGAGATTCCTCTCATAGAATAGGTAGAAACCTTAGACACCCAAATTTGTTTAATAATTCCTTGACCTTTGTTCCTTCATGAGACCGTGGTGTGCACAAATATATGACATTTGACACATGATAAAAAGGGGAATGAGACCCTTTTCTAAGTTCTATGTGAACTCTTGCGGGAAGTTAAGGTAACTGAAAGTCTTTGTTTCAAAAGTAGCTAAACACTTGGGGGGTGAATAGGTTTTTTATGTTTTTTGGATTCTCTTTTTGCTTTCGTGTGTTGTGATTTAGTTTTAGATTAGCTTTCAAGAACACACAACATCACACAAGTTATTTATAGTGGTTTCCCAAGGTCTGGGTATATCCACTGTCCCTCCCACCTTTCTAACAGTGTGTTAGATAAGGACAACAAACTCAGCTTAATGAGCTTATAACACAAATCCCTCAAGATCTCTCAGACTCCTCCAAGTCCTACCTCAGACCCAAGGCCCTACACACAGAGATATAATCTCCTACAACTCAGTAATCTGCACCAGATTACCTACCTCAGACTTTATCCAAAGTCCTACACTCTGGTTAGGAGGTTAGCCCTACACTCAGATCCACTACAGGATCCTACCTCAGAGAATAACTCTCCTATAGCTCAGGCACACATGCCCTACCTCAGATCCATAGAAGGATCCTACAACTCGACCTTTATAGTTTAGGCTTACAACTCAGATTTGTTAAGATCCTATAGATGAAGTGTTGGTTGTTGTTGATGATTGACTCTAAAGAAGCGATCTCTGAGTCTGCCTCTTTTTGAACTGAGAAGACTCAATCCTATCCTCTTCACAACATCAAGAATGGATCTTCAAGGTTGTTCTTCTTATGCTATAAAATAAACTTCAGAACAATGTTTGTTCAAGGCTTTTTAGTAGAAGAGTTGAATGTAGTGGCCTTGAGATGAAAATCAGCTTAGGCTTGCTCTGCTCCTCCTTCTATCTCAGAGAGTGAACTTTCTTAACTTTCTATTGAAGATGTGACTATCAACATCTAACTGTCTGAAATTCTCATACCAACAGTAAGAGTATTTTCTTCAAGCTCTGCAACTTAGTCGAGAGGAAGAAGAAGCTCAAAGCTCTTGTTTCCAAAAGTTATTTTTTTCCTCGGAACTTTACTTTTGTATTCCGTTGTCCAACGACTCTCTGTGTAGTATGGACCACTAGGTTTGGTAACTGAAACACTTTTTTTTGCATAATAGCTGTACTAAAGGCAAGAGTGCCTTTTGTCTTCTAGAAAGCAGATCTCGTGATATTTGAATTTCTGCTGACGTGAGCATGACTCAGCTCCCGCGGACTTAGCAAATTCAAGACATTCTGCACAGGCATTGAGTGAATCCTTGTCACTCAATGAAAAAGCTCTTAGCTGAATTCTGCGACTTGAGGCGTTGAGTGAGCCTTCCTCACTCAATGCATATAGACTTTTATAGTCTAACAGCTTAGGCGTCGAGTGCGTCTTCATCACTCTATGCATCTGGACTTTGTTCGATTTCTCTAAATGAAGGCATTGAGTGCAGCTTCTTCACTACACACTTTCTACCTTTGCCTATATTCTTGATGAGGCGTTGAGTTTCCCGTCTTCACTCAACGCTTCTGTAATTGTTGAATTATCAATTGAGTAGGCATTGAGTGAACTGCCTTCAATCAACGCTTCCGGACTAATATAGATTTTCTGTCTACTCCTTCCGAGGCTTGACTGCTTGAGCTTCTGTCAACGCTTCTGCTCTTCTGATGTCGAGTGATCTGCCTTCACTCGATGCTGCTAGACTTGGTGGATTTTCTGCCTGTCTAGTAACCAGTCTTCTTGATTGAGGCATTGAGTGAAATGCCTTCACTCAACACTTCTAGCCTTTGCCAGATTTCTTATTAAGTTGGCTTTGAGTGAACTGCCATCACTCAATGCTTCTGGCCTTAGCCAGATATCTTGTCATCAATATTACGGCTTTGAATGAATGTAGTTCTCCGAACGCTTTTGCTCTTCTTGCATCGAGTGAACTGCCTTCACTCGACTCTTCTGGACTTAGTAGATTTTCTGCCTTGCTAGCATCTTGTCTTGAGTCCATCTGTCATTATGACTCAGACATCCTGCCTAATCATGGTATAGTAGACAACATGCATACACTGAACTTGAACATAAATCAAATAAAATAAGGCACTTAGAATTGATGGTGATGTTGTTGAAACCGAGAACTGACTTCTATGGAGTTAGGACCCTTGAAAAAGGGGTGACCACACACTTACTCCTCTTAGAGAGCTTGACTGAATGAAGACTTTGAAATCAAAACTTACCCAAGGATCCAACACGAAGGACCCACACATGCCAGAAGATCTTAGAGTGCTTCCCCTCCTTAGCCAGTGTTGACCTAAGGCCATCTATGAAAGAGCTAGAAGACCAGGGAATGAGAAAGCTTGAAAGCGTGCTTTCTGAGGTACCCTCTTGGGTTTATTTATAGATTTTTGAAAATGGTCTATCAACAGCTCAACTTCGCTGTTCAGGATTGCTATATGCAGCCCAGTTGTGTCTACCAACAACATAGCTCCGATGTCCTGGAAGGCTATTTACAGCCCTTCAAGGGCATCTAGGTAATTATGTCTTTGGACCCCACTAGGCGAGTGGTCCATGAAGGAACCACTCCCCTAAATGAGCGAATGCTGGGAGAGCCATGCATTCTCCTATTAGGCTCTCTCTGAAGGGCGAGTTCCCTCTTAGGTGTCCATTCGCCCGACCTAGTGAGATGTCCTCCTGCATGGATTGGGGCGCGAGTATGGGGCAAATGCATGATGAAGAACGCATTTGCTTAAGGTCCTGATTTCCCCTGACTCGTGAGAATGCCCCTTTGGGCACTAGGCAAGTGCAGGCCAGCCTACCTCACTCGCTAATCTGGTATACTTTGGCCTGAATGTCCTACAATACCCTGAACCTGCTATAGGGGCCCACTCAGCGAATATGGGGTTGTACACAATCCCTGCTCTTTGCTAGCTTTTGCAAAGCTCAGAAAGAATCATCCAACCCCAAGTATTTGATGAGTTCTTACTGACCTAGAAGAGAATCTTTTTTGGGTGAGTGCCCTCTTGGGTGTACTCGCTAGGGAAGGTAGTTTTCTCAATCTCTTATCCTAAGGATAATGGAATTTTGCTAACTATGACACATGTGCATGGGCGCGAGATCTTCCCCTCAACCCGCCTTCCGTGAGCAGCTTAGCACTTGCCTCCAAGAAGAAATGCGAAGAGACTGCCGGCGTAGTGTGTAGAAGCAAACTGAAGTCACTGTCGAAATCCAGCAGCCAAAAAAGGAAACCCAATACACTTCATCTAACGCCACCTCCCAAGAATCCAAAAACCACAGATCTCTCCAAAGGCAAGGAGATCGTCTCGGACCTCGTCTGCTCCAAAGGCAGTAATGCCTAGAGGCCACAGGAACTTCGGCCTGGGCGAGAAGGTGCTTGACGACGCTGGCGATACCCTGCTAGTCTGGGACTGAGAGGTCAACATGACCTCTATCTCTAACGTCCTCCCCTCCTGGCAGGAGGGCGAGACTGTCTCTGGTCAATCCTACTCACTCGTCTTCAGACTGTATGGGCGGGATAGCGCTGCTTATTATGACAATGCGGGCATGCAGTCGCTTGCTTACGAAAGCATGCGAGCCCAACTTCACGCCATCGAGCTTGACCATATGACGCCTCATCGCGGCATCTGCCTATAACGATAGGTGGCAGACGTCAACGAAGCGCGTTCAACACTTTCCAAAGAAGTGGCGACTATGAAGCAGTAGCTTGCTGCTGCCGAGAATGATCTCACCGGGCAAGTAGGTGGAGTTCTAAGCTTTCTCCCATCCAGCTCATCTGCTAAACACTTTTCTCGCTCTAATGTTTGATTAGCTTGTAGTATGTCACGACTGCTGCCCGACAGGATACGCGTATTGCCCATCTCGAGGAGGAGAACCAGAGGTTAAAGGCCCAGAACTAGCAATGGATTGGCTCGCTGATTCCCCCTCACCCGACTGAGATGGAGAAGGCTCTGCTATACACGCAACACGAGCTAGAGCTGATGATGCAAAAGAATGCCATCACGGAAACAAAATACGTGCTCCATACGATGCAGAGATCTAGATTTATGAATGGCGAGGGAAAGAAGGTGATTGTCGAGACCTTGGTTCCAGAGCTCTTCCTTCCCATACCTGAACCTGAATACATCGCCGAAGACATCTACGGCGACGACGAGCAATCAGCGTCATCTCCCTAAAGTTCTTGTTTTCTAATTCTCTTGTATTTTTCTTTTCGGGCCTTCCCTTCTTTTACAGGATGTAATAACTACCTAACGAATGAAGTAGATAAGATTTTGCTGTGAAATTTTTCTTTCTTTTTTTTCTTTTTAACTTTGAATGATGTCATGCGAAAACACACTCTACTCACCCTTCAACTAAGGTAGCCCATGGTCGAGACATTTTGTGATACCATAGATCCAACTTTCTCCACATCAACCCATAAAATTGATTTCATTAACTTGATATATAGAACTAGGTCTCATGTTGTTCTCGCCCCATTAGCTCACACGCACTTAGAGTGTTCATCTTCTCGAACTCACCGCTTAGAATAAGGTCTCACACCGTTCTCGCCTTATGGGCTAACGCGCGCCTATAGCGCGCGACTTGCGAGATATTCTTTCGATCATTCACATTCACTTATAGACTTTATCCTGCCCTCGACACTTTGCCCCATGCTTACCCTTGAATGCCTCCTGTTGACTGGCGAGATCCCTGACAGCGAGATCTCCTTAGGATTCTTTAGTCGATCCCATATTTCCAACGAGGATCTTCCATACTTGTCAACTAAGTGATTTCCTGACGGCGTGTGGTGAGCATCAACCAGACATATTTCTTGGGCCAGCCACCGGGGGCTACCACCAACCCAATAAGCTAGTCGGAGCCTGATGACGGGTGTTGAGCATCAACCAGACATATCTCTTTGGCCATCCATTGGGAGCTACCGCCAACCCAATCAGCTAGTGGGAGACTGACAGCAGGTGTTGAGCTTCAACCAGACATATTCCTTTAGCAAGCCATCAGGAGCTACCACCAGCCCAATCAGCTAGTGGGAGCTAGAGGCGTGCGTAGTGCATCAACAAGACATATATCTTGGGCAAGCCACCAGGCGCTACCACCGTCCCAATCAGCTAGTCAAAGCCTGACGACGGGTGTTGAGCATCAACCAGACATATCTCTTTGGCTATCAACCACACGCTACCATCGACCCAATCAGCTAGTGGGAGCCTGACGGCGGGTGTTGAGCATCAACCAAACATATCTCTTTGGATAGCCACCGGGCGCTACCACCGGCCAAATCAGCTAGTGGGAGCCTGGCGGCGGGTGTTGAGCATCAACCAGACATATCTCTTTGACCAGCCACCGGGCGCTACCACCACCCCAATCAGCTAGTGGGAGCCTGAAGGCGAATGTTGAGCATTGACCAGACATATCTCTTTGGCCAGCAACCGGGTGCTACCATTGGCCCAATCAATTTGTGGGAGCTTGACGATGAGTGTTGAACATCAACCTGCCATATCTCTTTGGCCAGCCATCGGGCGCTACCACAGACCCAATTAGCTAGTCGGAGCCGACGGCGGGTATTGAGCATCAATTGGACATATCTCTTTGGCCAACCACCGAGCGCTACCACCGGCCCAATCAGCTAGTGGGAGCTTGGCGGCGAGTGTTGAGCATCATCCAGACATATGTCTTTGGAAAACCACCTTGTGCTACCACTAGCCAAATTAGCTAGTGGGAGCCTGACGGCAGGTGTTGTGCATCAACTGGACATATCTATTTGGCCAGCCACCAGGCGCTACCACCGGCCTAATCAGCTAGTGGGAGCTTGACGGCGGGTGTTGAGCATAAACCAGATATATCTCTTTTGCTAGCCACCGGGCGCTACCACCGACCCAATCAGCTAGTGGGAGCCTTACAGTGGGTGTTGAGCATCAACCAGACATAAATCTTTAGCTAGCCACCAGACACTACCACCGACCCAATCAGCTAGTGGCAGCCTGCCAGTGGGTGTTGAGCATCAATCAAAAATATCTCTTTGGCCAGCCACCAGGCATTACCACCGACCCAATCAGTTAGTGGGAGCCTAATGATGGGTGTTGAGCATCAACAAGACATATCTCTTTGGCCAGCCACCGGGCGCTACCACTGGCCCAATCAGCTAGTGGGAGTAGGCGATGGGTGTTGAGCATCAACCAAACATATCTCTTTGGCCAGCCACATCCCATATTCCAAATGTTGAGCAAGTGAGCCGCCAATAACAGCCAAAAATATGAAAGGGATCGATTTATTACTTTCATGGGTAGAAGTGTTTCAAGTCATCGCCACTCCAGGCATGACATAGGGGCTCCCCCTCCACATCTTGGAGGTGATATCACCTTGACTTCAAGGTCTCTTTGATAACATAAGGACCCTTCACGTTTGTATTCAAATTGCCGACGGTTGCCGACCTCCTGGCCGCATCGACCGTCTTCAATACCAAATCTCCATTTGCAAACTGCTTGACCCGGACATGCTTGTTGAAGTACTTGTCCATCAACCGCCTGACCTCTTCCTGTCAGATGGATGACAAGTCGCGCAACTCCTCCACCATATATAGAGATAGCTTCAACTCGTCCACGTTATCAGCCCTCCACTCTTCTTTGCCTTCCTTTGCCTCCACTATTCGTGGTTTCCGGTCCTCAAACTCTATCGGGAGTACAGCTTCTCAGTTGTGGGAGAGCTTGAAGGAGGTCTCCCCCGTGGGCGTATTGAGAGTGGTTATCAGAGCCCAAAGGACTGAAGGGAGATGCTCCACCCAGCTCCCTTTCTGATTTTCCACCTTCATTTTTAACCAGTTTATAATTATCTTGTTTGCTGCCTCCACTTGCTAGTTACTCCTTGGATGGTGTACCGACGCGAACCTAAGATCAATCCTGAGCTGACCACAAAAACTGATGAACTCCATGCTGACAAACTGTGGACCATTGTGTGTGACAATGGCCTGGGGAAACCCGTGTTGACAAATGATTCCCCCCCCCCACAAAGTTTCTGTTGGAGTTAGTGACCGGGCGGTCTAGCGACCTGTCTTGGCGGATTGAAGACCGCGCGGTCTAGCGGTTTCCCTTCAGTGGTTTGGTTGCTGGGCTGTTGCTGTCTGGATTCCAAGCGGTCTAGCGGTTTGTCTTGGGCGGCTTGGAGACAAGGCGGTCTTACGATCTCCCATGGCGGCTTCTCTCTCTCTAGTGGTAGCCGAGCAGTTAGCCCTTCTCATCTAACCGCGCGGCTTGTGTGGTTTGTTTTTTGTATAGGCCGCTTAGTCCTGTAAATTTTTAGTCCCACATCTCTAATTTCTATTCTCTCTTCTCTCCTCTATTCTATAAAAGGGAGGCCATACCTTTGTAATAGATACCTTTTTTGGATAATAAAATTTATGTTAATCCACTTCCAACTTGTTTTCGTCTTTAACATGGTATCAGAGGACTCGATTTTTCCACCTGATTCGGTTTATCTTCCATTCGTCGTCCTGTTCCTCTCTGGTTGTCTGTTCGTGCGGCTTCTTCTTCTCCTTCTTCTTCTTGTCACTGCCCCCTGTTTGCGAGGCCTCCCTGTGCGACCTATATTCTGCTCGCACGGCCTGTTGCCTTCCCGCGGACTTCTCTCTATTTGCACGGTCTTCTCTTCCTTCTGTTCGCACGGGTTGTTTTCTAGCCGCTCGACTTCTTTACCTCTGCTTGGTTCTGCGGCTTGGTCGTGACCTCTCTTGCCGCTGGTGTCTAAAATTGTGACCGCTACAGCTCTCTCCTAACCGGGGCGATTTCTCCCTGTTCGCGCGGCTTGTTCCTAATCCCGCGGCTTGTCTCCTAACTGCGTGATTTCTTCATGTTGTTTTTTCTATGGCTCTGTCTGAAGCTTCTGCTGCCACCATGCATGTCGCCAATCCGCCTCCGCCTCTTCTTCCTACTCCTTCTGGGAACCTTTGCACCATTTCCAAGCTTGTCGGCTCCAACTACCCGGATTGGAGCATCTCCTTCACCTTTCTCATTCGCTCGCAACGCAAATGTCACCATCTTATTGATGACCCTCCTCCTACCACTTCACCTCTATTTAATTACTGGGATGCAAGCGACGCGCTTGTGAGTACTTGGCTCGCTAATAGCCTATCTGATGAATGCCTTCCCGTCATCCGTCATGATGAGGTGGTCAAGGCCGCTTGGCTTCACTTTGCCGCTCTGTACTCCAAGGGGGCTCAGATGTCATGCATCTATACATTGTATGCGTACCTCTTTGCTCATCCTATCTTGTCTCCTGCTGCTGCCTACCAACAGGTTCAGGCTCTTGGGGCTGAGATTCTTATGAATCGCCCCTTTTCTGCTGATTTGGCTCAACAACACAAGCACTTCCAGGAGCTTCTGGTTGTGTGCTACCTTCTACGACTTCTTGATACTTATGATATGATCCGCCAACACATTCTGGGTGAGGCGTAATCTCCTACATTAGATGCCATCGCAGCCTGCATCACTGCTATCATCTCTCTCCTTCAGTGCCCTCTTCTACCCGTGCCTCCTCTACCGGACAACTATGCTCACCAGACTCAGCGGAGTGGCTCAAGTAGCCTCAATCACCAGTCTAGCGGACGTGCTCCTTCCCTCTACCTCTGCTCTCACTGTGGCCGAACCGGCCATACTGTTTAATGCTGCTGGCTCAAGCATCCCCATCTTCGCCCCTCGGGTGACTCTTCCACCTCCTCTTCCAAGCCGTCTGCCTCTGTGGCCACCTCATCAGGTAGTGCCCACATAGTGACTCAAGGTAAATGGCTCATCGACTCTGGTGTAACTAATCACATGACGGGCAATCCTCAGTGCTTCTCTTTCCTTGAACAACATGATCGGTTGCCCCTGGTCCTTATTGCAGATGGTTTTCCCTCCTCGTTTCATGGGTTAGGAGTGGTTCATATTACTTTGTCTCTTCGCCTAGCGGACACACTATATGTGCCCAAATTTCCATGCAATTTATTGTCAGTTACCTCTTTATGCAAGCAGCTTCAGTGCTCTGTGACGTTTACTCCGACTTCTTGTTCTTTTCAGGATCTGAGCTTCCAACGGACGATTGCTACTTGGACTGAGAGCGGGGGCCTCTACTTCCTCGACAATATTTTCGCCTTTTCTGCCTTCTCCTCATCTTGTACGGATCTTCTCCAGTGGCATCTCCGCCTTGGTCATCCTCCTCCACGACTTCTACATCAGCTTCTGCCCCACCTACCTCCTTCCAGTACTCCTCTCAACTGTGACGCTTATCAGCTTGGCAAGCATCACCGCTCCTCCTTCCCGCTGAAGCAAGGTCGGGGTTCTACCCGTCCGTTTGATCTAGTCCACTCCGATGTCTGGGGACCTGCTCCTACCCTCACCAATGGTCGCAGTAGTTCTTATTTTATTACTTTTATTGATGATTTTTCTAGATGTACTTGGGTGTATCTCTTACGAGATCGCTCTGAACTGTTTGATGTATGGCTCTCTTTTTATCAATTAATTAAAACTCAATTTGGTGTTTCTATTAAAAATTTTCGCTCAGATAATGCTAATGAGTATCTGAGTAATGCTTTTACCTCTTTCTGTGTGCAACATGAAATTATTCATCAGACTAGCTATGTTTATACCTCCCAGCAAAATGGGGTGGAGGAACGCAAAAACTGTCATCTCCTCGATGTCGCTCGCACCTTGATGGCCCAGATGCATGTTCCTCGCTCCTATTAGGGTGATGTTGTTCTCCTTGCCTGCTACCTCATCAACCGCATTCCGTCCACAGTTCTCCACGGCCAAACCCCATTATGTATTCTGTATCCGGGCAAGGAGCCTTTTCCTCTCCCTCTCCGCATCTTTAGGAGCACTTTCTTTGGGCATGCTCCATCTTACACACGTGATAAGCTTTCCCCTCGCTCCACCAAGTGTGTCTTTCTGGGATACTCCACCACTCAGAAAGGCTATTATTGCTTTGACCCCGTTCTTCGTAAACAGTTCGTCTCCGCTGACGTCACCTTCTTCGAGAATGCCTCCTTCTTCTCGGATGACTCCTCCCTGCTTCCCCCAACTTCTGATACTCCTGATGTTCCCTTTGTTCCTTCATCTCCTACCGCGGTCTCACCTCCTACACCGTCTCCGTCCACTCCTCTCCCTCCACCTCTCTCCCCCTCTTCTCCCCCACCATCTCCCTCTTCTCCGCCGCCTTCGCTCTCTACTCCAAGGCCAGCTCTCTATGTTACAGATGCTCCGGATGCTCCGGATGCCGAGGGACCCGCAGACCTGGATCTTCCAGTTGCTCTTTGCAAAGGGGTGTGGATATGTACCCTGCACCCCCTTGCGGCTGTTGTTTCATATGATCGTCTTACCCCTTCTCGTAGGGCCTTTGCACTGGCTATCTCTGCCACTGCCACACCCCGTTCCTACTAGGAGGTTATTGTAATTCCTCATTGGAAAAAGGCCATGGATGAGGAAATGATGACCCTAACTGAGCGGGGTACCTGGACTCTTGTTCCTCCTCCCTTCGGCACCGATGTTGTTAGCTTTCGCTGGGTCTCTGTGGTCAAGTTTGGCCCAGACGGCACTGTGCATCATTATAAGGCCCGCCTTGTTGCCAAGGGCTTTACTCAGACCTATGGGGTTTATTACTTTTACACCTTCTCTCCCGTGGCTCGTATCAGCACTATCCGGGTTCTCCTCTTAGTGGCAGTCAATCGCGATTGACCCATTTCCCAGCTAGATGTCAAGAATGCCTTCCTTTATGGTGATCTTCAGGAGGCCGTCTACATGGAACAACCTCTTGAGTATGTTGCTCAGGGGGAGACACATGTATGCCGGCTGCGGAAGGCAATATATGGCCTCAAGAAGAGCCTTCGGGCTTAGTTTGACAAGTTCAGCGGTATTGTGGCAGTTATTGGTTTTGTGCGAAGCTCTGCCGATCACTCGCTATTCATTCACAAAACCTCCTCGGGAATGGTGGTTCTTGTTGTTTACATCAATGATATTCTTCTCATTGGCGATGACAAGGAAGGGGTAGCCCTGACAAAGCGGCATCTTCGTCAACATCTGGTCACGAAATATATGGGCTCCCCGAAATAATTTCTGGGGATCAAAATCTCTCGGAAGCCCAACTCCTTAGTCCTCTCCCAACGTAAGTATGCCCTTGATCTTTTAAAGGAGATAGGGTTGACTGGAGCAAAGCCTGCCCGATGCCCTATGGAAACTAGAGAAGACAAAACCTGGACAGATGATTCGCCTCCTCTTTTAGATATTACGTGGTACAGGCGTCTGGTTGGTAAGCTCATATATCACACAATGACACGGCCTGACATTTCCTATGTTATGGGCAAGGTGAGTCAGTTCATGCAAGCTCCTAGGGAGTGTCATCTACAGTCCGCCTTGCGGATCCTGGAGTATGTCAAAGCAGCACCTGGGAAAGGATTACTCTTTCAGAAGAATGGTCATCTGAGGGTTGAAGCATACTTAGATGCGAGTTATGCTGATGATAAAGGGGATCATAAGTCAACCTCGGGTTTTTTCACCTTTGTTGGGGGGAATCTGGTGAGCTGGAAGAGCAAGAAGTAGTCTGTTGTTTCCAGGTCCAGTGCAAAAGCGGAGTATCGTAGTATGGCTTCGACCACTTGTGAGTTAAAGTGGTTACAGGCTCTCATGACGGATTTAGGAGAGGTCTACAACCATCCTCTACCTATGTTCTGTGATAACAAGGCTGTCATATACATCTCCAAAAATCCCGTCTTTCATGAAAGAACCTTGCACATTGAGGTCGACTGTCATTTCATTCATGAAGATATTTTGAAGGAACAAATTTATACTCCCTTCGTCACTTCTGATAAATAGATGGCTGACATCTTCACCAAACGAGTATCCTCCTCATTTCTTCATATTTGCGACAAGCTGGGCATGATCGATATATATGCTCCAGCTTGAGGGGGAGTGTTGGAGTTAGTGGCCGAGCGGTCTGGCGACCTATCTTGGCGGATTGAAGATCGCGCGGTCTGGCAGTTTCCCTTCAGCGGTTTGGTTCCTGGGCTGTTGCTGTCTGGAGTCCAAGCGGTCTAGCGGTTTGTCTCGGGTGGCTTGGAGACCGGGCGGTCTTGCGGTCTCCTATGATGGCTTCTCTCTCTCTGGTAGTAGCCGAGCGGTTAGCCCTTCTCATCTAACCGCTCGGCTTGTGCGGGTTGTTTTTTGTATAGGCCGCTTAGTCCTGTAAATTTTTAATCCCACATCTCTAATTTGTATTCTCTCTTCTCTCCTCCATTCTATAAAAGGGAGGCCATACCTTTGTAATAAATACCTTTTTGGATAATAAAATTTCTGTTAATCCACTTCCGACTTGTTTTTAGTTCGTCTTTAATAGTTTCGAATCACCTGGGAGGTCACCTTGGCCAGCAATAACTTCTAACCACTTAGAGAAATAGTCGATCATGACCAGCAGGAACCTTCTCTACCCGCTAGCCTGGGAGAAGGTCCCTATAAGATCCATTCCCCAAATGGCGAAGGGCCAGGGGGCAATGATGCTTCCGAGCCTCTGGACTGGTAGTAGTTGGAGAGGGGAGAACAACTGACACTTCTGACACTTTTTGCAAACTTGGTTGCATCTTGGCGCAGGGTGGGCCTAAAATATCCATGTCTTATTATCCTCCCCTCTATGGACCTACTCCCCGAGTATCTCCCGCACTCCCCAGTGTGGACATCCTCCAGGATTCTCAGGACCTCCTCCTCGGTCACGCAACATGCCAGGAGTCCCGAGAGGGTCTTCCGATACAGCTTCCCAATGCGCATCAGGTAGTACACTGACTTATACTTGAAGTGCTTTTTGTCCGGGCCCTGGGAACTCCCATGTGGATAAGAAAGCTGTGAAGGGATCTATCTTGGAGGGATATTGATCTACTTCCATCAAATACCCCTCCTCAATGGAAGGGAGGAATAGTTCGATGATGGTTCCTCCCACACGTGTTTCGAAAATGGCTGTTGAATTTGGTGACCGGGCGGTCTGGCGGTCTGTCTTGGCGGATTGAAGACCGCACGGTCTGGCGGTTTCCCTTCAGCGGTTTGGTTGCTATGCTGTTGCTGTCTGGAGTCCGAGCGTTCTAGCGGTTTGTCTCTAGCGACTTAGAGACCGGGCGGTCTAGCGGTCTCCCATGACGATCTCTCCTTCCTCTCTGGTGGTAGCCGAGCGGTTAGCCCTTTCATCTAATCGCGCGGCTTATGCGCGTGGTTCTTGTATAGACCACTTAGTCCTGTAACTTTTTAGTCCCACATCTTTTTCAGATAATAAAATTTCTGTTATACCACTTCCGGTTTATTTTTGTTCGTTTCTTACATAGTATCAGAGGAATCGATCTACTCCTCCTGATTCTGTGTGCCTTCTCTGACCGCGCGACCTGTCCGCGTGACTTGCTTCTTCTTCTCGCGACATGTCCTCGCGACTTGTTTCTTCCGCCTGCTTGTGCCCTGTTTGCGCGGCTTCTTTCTTTCCTTGTCGTTGCCCTTTGTGTGTGCGACCTCTTCTTCTCTCCGCGACACGTGCTTAGTCGCCGCGACCTCTTCTTTAGTCGCCGCGACCTGTTGCTGTGACCTATTAGCCTTGTTCGCCTTGTTTGTCTTCCTGTGGACTTTTCTCTAATCGCGCGATCTTCTCTTTCTTTTGTTTGCGCGGGCTGCTTTCTAGCCGCTCGACTTCTTTCCCTCTACTTGGTTCTGCGGCTTGGTCATGGCTTTTTTCTGGCCGCTGGTGTCTATCATCGTGACCGTCGCAGATCTCTTTCTCCTAACCGCTGTGATTTCTCCCTGTTCGCGTGGCTTATTTCCTAACTACACGGTTTGTTTCCTAACCGCGTGGCTTCCTGTTGTTTTCTCCTATGGCTCTTTCTAATGCTTCTTCTACCACCACTCCTATCGCCAATCCGGCTCCGCCTCTTCCTCCTACTCCTTCCGGGAACCTTGGCACTATTTCGAAACTTGTCGGCTCCAACTACCCGGATTGGAGAGTCTCCTTCACCTTTCTCCTTCGCTCGTAACGCAAACGCCACCATCTCGTTGATGACCCTCCTCCCACCACTTCACCTCTCTTTGATGACTGGGATGCGAGTGACGCACTTGTGCGTACTTGGCTCGCTAACAGCCTCTCCGATGAATGCCTCCCCATCATCCGTCATCTGTCATGATGAGACGGTCAAGGCCGCTTGGCTTCATCTTGTCGCTCTGCACTCAAAGGGGGCTCAGACGTCCTGCATCTATACGTTGTATGCGGACCTATTTTCCCATCCTACATTATCTCATGCTGCTGCCTACCAACAGGTTCAGGCTCTTGGGGGTGAGATTCTTCAGAATCGCCCCTTTTTCTGTGGATTTGGCTCAACAACACAAGAATTTCCAGGAGCTTTTGGTTATGTGTTATCTGCTCCGGCTTCCTGATACTTATGATATGATCCGCCAGCAAATTCTGGGTGAGGCAGAATCTCCTACCTTAGATGCCACCGCTACCCGCATCGCTGCTGTCACCTCCCTCCTTCAGCGCCCGCTTCTGCCCGCTCCTTCTCCACCGGACAACTTTGCTCACCAAACTCAGCGGAGTGTCTCTGATAGCCGCAGTCACCAGTCTGGAGGACGTGCTCCTTCCCTCTACCAAGCTCTCACTGTGGTCGCACCGGCCATACTATGGAACACTGCTAGACGAAGCATCCCAATCTTCGCCCCTCAGGTCACTCTTCCGCCTCCTCTTCCAAGTCGTCTTCCTCCGTGGTCACATCATCAGGTAGTGCCCATGTGGTGACTCAAGGTAAATGACTTATCAACTCTAGTGAAACTAATCACATGACGGGCAATCCTCAGTGCTTCTCTCTCCTCGAACAATATGATCGGTTGCCTCCTGTCCTCGTTGTATACGGTTGTCCCTCCCCGGTTTAATGGTCGGGAGTGGTTCATGTTACTCCGTCTCTTCGCCTAGCGAACACTCTATATGTGCCCAAATTTTCGTGCAATTTATTGTTGGTTACCTCTTTATGCAAGCAGCTTCAGTGCTCTGTGACGTTTACTCCGACTTCTTGTTCTTTTCTGGATCCGAGCTCCCAACGGACGATTGCTACTAGGACTGAGAGCGGCAGCCTCTACTTCCTCGACAATGTTTCCGCCTTGTCCGCCTTCTCCTCTTCTTGTACGGATCTTCTCCAGTGGCATCTTCGCCTCGATCATCCTCCTCCACGACTTCTACATTAGCTTCTGCCCCACCTCCCTCCTTCCAGTACTCCTCTCAACTACGATGCTTGTCAGCTCGGCAAGCATCACCGTTCCTCCTTCCCACCGAAGCAAGGTAGGGGCTCTACCCGTCCATTTGATCTAGTCCACTCCGATGTCGGGGGCCTTGTTCCTACCCTCACCATTTGTCGGGGTAGTTCTTATTTTGTAACTTTTATTGATGATTTTTCTCGATGTACTTGGGTGTATCTCTTACGAGATCGCTATGAACTTTTGGATGTATGGATCTCTTTTTATCAATTAATTAAAACTCAGTTTGGTTTTATATTAAAACATTTTGCTCATACAATGCTAAAGAATATCTGAGTCATGCGTTTACATCTTTCTGTGTGCAACATGACATTATTCATTAGACAAGCTGTGCTTATACCTCCCAGCAAAATGGGGTGGCTGAATGCAAAAATCGTCATCTCCTCGATGTCGCTCGTAGCTTGATGGCACAGATATATGTTCCTCGCTCCTATTGGGGCTATGCTGTTCTCCTTGCCAGGTACCTCATCAATCACATTCCCTCCACGGTTCTCCATAGGAAAACCCCATTCTCCATTCTGTATCCGGGCAAGGAGCCTTTCCCTCTCCCTCTCCGAATCTTTGGGTGCACTGCCTTTGTGCATGCCCCATCTGCCACCCGAGATAAGCTCTCCCCTCGCTCAACCAAATATGTCTTTCTGGGGTACTCCCCCACTCAGAAAGGCTATTATTTCTCTGATCCCGTTCTTTGTAAGCAGTTCGTCTCTGCTGACGTCATCTTCTTCGAGAATGCCTCCTACTTCTTAGATGAATCCTCTCCTCTCCCCCCAGCTTCTGATACTCCTGCTGTTCTCTTCGTTCCATCGTCTCCTACTATGATCTCAACACCTACATCGTCTCCATCCACTCCTCTCCCTCTGCCTCTCTCTCCCTTTTCTCCGCCACCATCTCCCTCATCTCCGCCGCTGTCGCTCTCTACTTCCGGGCCAGCTCTCTCAGCCACGAATGCTCCGGATGCCGAGGGACCCACCGACCTGGATCTTCCTATAGCTCTTCGCAAAGGGGTGTAGACGTGTACTCTCCAACCCCTTATTGCTGTTGTTTCATATGATCGCCTTACCTCTTCTCGCAGGGCCTTTTCTCTGGCTATCTCTGCCACTGCCACACCCCGTTCCTACCAGGAGGCCCTTACTATTCCTCATTGGAAGATGGCCATGGATGAGGAAATGGCGACCCTAACAGAGCGGGGTACCTGGACTCTTGTTCCTCCTCCCTTTGGCACTGATGTTATTGGCTGTCGCTGGGTCTTTGTGGTCAAATTTGGCCCGGACGGCACTGTGGATCTCTATAAGGCCCGCCTTATTGCTAAGGGCTTTACTAAGACCTATGGGGTTGATTACTTTGACACCTTCCCTCCCGTGGCTCGTCTCAGCACTATTCGGGTCCTACTCTCTGTGGCTGTCAATAGAGATTGGCCGATTTCTCAGCTGGATGTCAAGAATTCCTTACTTTATGGTTATTTTCAGGAGGCCGTCTACATGGAGCAACCTCCTGGGTATGTTGCTCAGGGGGAGACATGGGTATGCCGGCTGAAGAAGGCCATCTATGGCCTCAAGCAGAGTCCTCGAGCTCTGTTTGACAAGTTCAGTGGCATTGTGGTGGCCATTGGTTTTACACGAAGCTCTGCCGATCACTCGCTATTCATTCACAAAACCTCCTTAGGACTAGTGGTTCTTGATGTGTACGTCGATGATATTCTTCTCACTGGCGATGACCAGGAAGGGGTTGCCTTGACAAAGCGGCATCTTCGTCAACATCTGGTCACGAAAGATATGGGCTCTCCGAAGTACTTTCTGGGGATTGAAATCTCTCGGAAGTCCAACTCCTTAGTCCTCTCCCAACGTAAGTATGCTCTTGATCTATTAAAAGAGGAAGGATTGACTGGAGCAAAACCTGTCTGATGCCCCATGGCAACTAGAGAAGACAAAACCTGGACAGATGATTCGCCTCCTCTTTTAGATATTACGCAATACAGGCATTTGGTTGGTAAGCTCATATATCTCACAGTGACCAGGCCTGACATTTCCTATATTGTGGGCAAGGTGAGTCAATTCATGCAAGCGCCTAGGGAGTGTCATCTATAGTCCGCCTTGCCGATCTTGGAGTATGTCAAAGCATCACCTGGGAAGGATTACTCTTTCAGAAGAATTATCATTTGAGGGTTGAAGCATAGTCCAATGCGAGTTACACTGATGACAAAGTGGATCACAAGTCAACCTCGGGTTTTTGCACCTTTATTGGGGGAAATCTGGTGAGCTGGAAGAGCAAGAAGCAATCTGTTGTTTCCAGGTCCAGTGCAGAAGCAGAGTAACAGAGTATCGTAGTATGGCATCGACCACTTGTGAGTTAAAGTGGTTACGGACGCTCATGATTGATTTAGGAGAGTTCTACAACCATCCTCTTCCTATGTTCTGTGATAACAAGGTGGCCATATACATCTCCAAAAATCCGGTCTTTTATGAAAGAACAAAGCACATTGAGGTCGATTGTCATTTCATTCGTGAAGAGATTTTGAAGGAACAAATTTGCACTCCCTTCGTCACTTATGATAAAGAGTTGGCTGACATCTTCACCAAGTAAGTATCTGCCTCGTTTCTTCATATTTGCGACAAGCTGGGCATGATCGATATATATGCTCCAACTTGAGGGGGAGTGTTGAAGTTGGTTACCAGGCGGTCTGGCGGCCTGTCTTGGCGAATTGAAGACCGCGCGGTCTGGCGGTTTCCCTTCAGCGGTTTAGTTGCTGTGTTGTTGCTGCCTTGAGTCCGAGCGGTCTAGCGGTTTGTCTCTTGCGACTTGGAGACTGGGTGGTATAACGGTCTCCCATGGCGATCTCTCCTTCCTCTCTGGTGGTTGCTGAGCGGTTAGCCCTTCCGTATAACCGCGCGGCTTGTGCGGGTTGTTTCTGTATAGACCGCTTAGTCCTGTAATTTTTTAGTCCCACATCTCTTATTTGTATTCTCTCTTCTCTCCTCCATTCTATAAAAGGGAGGCCAAACCTTTGTAATAGATACTTTTTTAGATAATAAAATTTCTGTTATACCACTTTCGGTTTGTTTTTGTTCGTTTCTTACAATGGCCAACTAATATACTTGCTCATTTTCTTCCCATGATACATGTCGGATGGAAAAATGATTGGAACATGCCGATGACTCCCTTTACCTTTGCCAGGTACAACTGGAGAGTAGGCCCCCTCGCTTCAAACTCACCGTTAATTTGAGAGGACACAACCATGGAGTCTGTTAGCACTTCCACATCATTCACCCCCATCTCCCTGGCCAGCCGCAGCCCCGCTATCACTGCCACATACTCATCTTGGTTGTTGTTAATTGGAAAGTGAATGACCACCGTATGTTCTATTCTTATTCCTTGAGGGCTCTTAAGAATTACTCTAACTCCCAAGGATTGCCTTCCCGAGGCACCATCTACCATTATCTTCCAAGGGACAGGGTGAGTGAGCTCCGCTTCCGCTACCTAAACCATGTAGTCAACCAAGAAGTCGGCCATCAGCTGGGCATTTATCGAGAAGCGAGGAACAAATGATATATCGAACTTGCTCAGCTCTATTGACCACTTTACAAACCTTTTAGAGTGCTCCACACCCTCAAAGATGTTGTGAAGGGGATGATCAGTCACCACCCAGATGGAATACGGCTGGAAGTATGGCTGGAGCCTCTGAGCCGAGATGACTATCTTAAAAGCAAACTTCTCCAGAATCGGATAAAGAAGCTCTGACTTCCTCAGGACCCTACTCACATAGTAGATTGGCAGCTGCTTCTTACCTTCCTCTCGGACCAAAACAGAGCTCACAGCCTCGGCCTTGACCCCAAGGTATAGGGACAAATCTCCCCCTCCTTTGGCCCCTATAGAAGCGGAGCCTGGGTCAGCTGCCTCTTTAAGGCTTGGAAAGCTCCCTCGCACTCCTCGGACCATTCGAATTTCTGGCCCCCTCTCAGCGCTTTTAAGAAAGGTGAGCATTTCTCTCTAGCCCAAGAGAGGAACCTGCTCAGCCATGCTAGCTTCTATATCAGGCACTAGAATTCCTTGGCATTCCGTGGTGACCCCAACTCCATGATCGCCTTCACCTTGTCCGGGTTGGGTTCTGCAACCACGGGAGTAAGGAGATGACCTAGGAACTTGCCCCGGCTTGCCCCGAATACTCACTTTAAGGGTTCAGCCTCATTTTATCTCTCTGTAGGGTGGCAAAGGTCTCTTCCAGATCTTGGAGGTGAAAATCTGCATCCAGACTCTTGATCATGAGGTGATCCATGTACACCTCCAGGTTCCTTACCTTCTGCTCCAGGAAGATCCAATCCATCATTCTCTGGTATGTCGCCCCTGCATTTTTTAGCCCAAAGGGCATCATTTTGTAACAGTAACACCCCTCTGTTGTGATGAAGGAAACATCTTTTGTGTCGGGCGGGTGCTTCCTGATCTGGTGATAACCTAAAAATGCATGTAGAAAGCTCATTAGAGAAAAACCGATGGTTGCGTCAACCAGCACATCGATTCAAGGTAGAAGATAACAATCCTTAGGACATGTTTTATTTAAGAGTGAAAAATCGATACACATCCTCCAGCGACCGTATCCTTTTTTGACCATCACCATATTGGAGACCCAGCCTGGATACCGGATCTCCGATACAAACCCTCCCTTCAGGAGCTTTTCCACCTCTTATCGAATGGGCTCAACTAGCTTGTCGGCGGTGGACCTCTTCTTCTGTCAGATGGGACGGGCATCGACATCAAGATTGAGGTAGTGGCAAGCCACATCTGCATTAATTACTAGCATGTCATTCGCGCTCCATGCAAAGATGTCCACGTTCTTTTGGATGCACTCAAGCATCCTCTCCTGGTCTTCCAGGCATAGCCCCCCTCTGATCCTCACCTTCTCTACCCTTCCTACCTAGGTGAGAATTTCCATCTCCACCACCTCCTCTACTGCTTCCAACTGAGTTTTCTCTTCCCATTCACCCAAGGTCCCCTATCATGGGATAAGAGCTTCCTCCTCCTCAGCTTCCTCCACGGCCATCACCTCGGCCTTCTCCTCCAGCAATTCTTTCGCCCCCCATCTGGGAGCAGATCTCTTCTTCCTCCACCTCCTCAATTCCTCCCATAGCCTCCTGGCCAGACATCTCTTCCATCCTTCTCTCCATCTCCTCGGCTCCTCCCTGCAAAGAGATGGTGTTGAATGCAGTCGCGTAGCACTCCCTTGCCACCTTAGAGTCTCCCCGAACGTGGACCAGGATTACCTCGGCATTAAACTTGAGGCATTGGTGGAAATAAGAGGGTATGCAACGGAAGGCACTGATGAGGGGCCGTCTGAATATTGCATTGTAGCTTCTAGGATTGTCAACGATGAAGAGCCTGCAGTTCTTGGACTGCCCACCCAAGTTAACATGGAGCCCCACTCCTCCTTTATCCTCCTTCCTATCCCCGGAGAACCCGAATCGAGGCCCGTCTTAGGACAACACCCTCATAGCCTCCACTTTCATTGCGTCAAATGCCTTCTTGAAGACGAAGTTGACGGAGCTCCCATTGTTCACGAGGATACATTCAACTCTGGGGGTGGGGTCAGGGACGTGGAGACGATGCTCCGGTGATACATTGTGTAGAGACTCACCTTGAGGGTGGCCTCGACTCTTACCCCCATGGATCACCCAGATCCCTCCTCGACCTCCTACATCGGCCCGGTCTTCACACCTATACTCCTCTACCCCTGACAAGACTTCTTCTATTCGCACCTCCTGGCGGTATTGCTATTACTGCGGGGCTTGTCCCTTGGCTCTCCTTATTTACAAGAACTCTGGGAAGGTAGCTGTCACAGTCCCCTCCTCCTAGTTGAAGTCACAATAGGACAGCTTCGCTCTGTATCCTGGCCTCCTCCTTTATACTCTTTTCCTCCTCCCCCTAGAGCTATCTCCATAGCCTGGTGTTTATCGGGTAGAGGGGGTCTCTGGCCTTGCCTCCATCCTAGAGGGTTGAACTGGCCTTACCCCCCTTGGTGGTTGTACCCTCCATGGAAACCTCTCCTCTGGCCCTGATCATGCCACTCCCACTACCTCCATCCCATCCAATTATTCGTCTCTTGGCGGCCCTACCTCGACTGCTGCTACTGTGTTTCTCCCACTTCCTAGGCTCTGCCCTTTGTACCTCCTAATTTTTTCCACCCCTAGGCTTTTTCTCCTTCTCAACAGCCCACCTGAGTAGCTTCGTGGCAAACATCGGGTTTGATACCTCTCCCTCGACTTCCCTGGCTGCCCTCTCCATCAGCTCTTCGAAAGACAGCGAGGGAACCCGCTTCAGCTCCATTCTAAAGAACCCATGCTGCAGCTCTAGGGTGAAGACCACCATGAGGGTGTGTCCGAGCGTCTCTTGGGCTTGGAGGATCTCCCCCTGGAACCTATCCACATAGCTTCCCAGCATCTCATCCACCCCTTTCTTGATGAGAAATAGGGACTCTGACTCCTTCTTCCTCTTCTTCGAAGTGGAGAACCTCAGCAAGAACCCTCAGCATAGGTCCTCAAAGCACTAGATGGAGTTGGCGGGCAGCTGATGGAACCAATCCCTCGTCTTCTCTTTGGGAGTTATGGTGATGAGAAGACACTTGAATGCCTCCGACATCTGCCTAATCGAGACCACATCATCAAACCACTAGGCGTGTTGTACCGGGTCGCCCCTTCCGGTATAGTAAGACCTCTCGGACTTGCGGAACCCCTCTGGAACTGGAGCTAAAGTGACTAGCTCGCTGAAAGGGCTCCCGCCACTTGCAAGGCGAGGCGGACGATCACACACATCCATCTTGCAAGTCCTTTCCGTACTAGTCGAGCTAGGGGATAAGACTCGCCCTGGGAGATCTCGCTCACTGCCCTCCCCGCTACTTTCTTCCTAAGTCTCCTAGCAGGGACATTCTTGCCCAGAGCTAGAGTGGCAACCAATGGGATGGCGAGTGTCCAACACTTGCCGCGAGCTCCGAGTGCGAACATTACGAAATTCCGCATTTCCTACCTGAAGTCCTCGAACATTCTTAGGGTGGCAAGTGGAGGGGGAGGTGGCGAGTCAGCCCGGTCAAATCCTTGTCCTTTGCCTCCAGTCATTGAACTCACTTGAATTTTCAGTGCTAGTCAATCTTCATGCTCACCGAACCAAAATGTTGAAACTGAGAACTGGCTTATGTGGAGTTCAGACCCTTGAAAAAGGGTTGGCTACACACTTCTCCTAACGAGCTTGACTGACTGAAGACTTAGAATTCAAAACTGACCAAAGGCTTCAGCATGGAGGTCCCACCACACACCCAGAAGATCTTAGAGCGCTTCCCCTTCATAGCCAATGCTGAGCTAAGGGTACCTCAGAAAGCGCTAGAAGACCAGAGAATGAGAAAGCTTGAAAGCGTGCTTTTTGAGATACCCTCTTGGGTTTATTTATTGATTTCGGAAAATGGTCTGCCAACAACTTAACTCCGCTATTCATGATTGCTATATGCAGCCCAGTTGGGTCTGCTAACAGCATTGCTCCACTATTCTGGAAGGCTATTTGAAGCCCTTCAAGGACATTCAGGTATTTCTACCTCTAGACTCCACTGGGCGAGTGGTCTATGAAGGCACCACTCGCCTAAAGGGGCGAATGCTGGGAGAGCAATGCATTCACCTCTTTGGCTCTCTCTGAAAGGAGAGTGCCATCTTGGGTGTCCATTAACCCGACTTAGCGAGATGTCCTCCTGCATGTGCTGAGATGCGAGTTTAGGGCAAGTGCATGATGAAGATCGCATTTGCCCAAGGGCCCGATTTCCCATGACTCGTACGAATGCCCCTTTAGGAACTAGGTGAGTGCAGGCCAGCATACCTCACTCGCCAATTTGGTATACTTGGGTCTGAATGTCCTACAATAGCGTGAACCTGCTGGAGGGGGCCCACTCAGCGAATATAGGGTTGTACAGATGCCTCTTCAAATCCAGGGAACATTGAAGGGAAATATTCCCAACAATCTCCCCCTATTTGAAGAAGGAAGAACACACAACAATACTAAGATGCATTACTACAAAAAATATATCAATTAAGCAAATGTAAGTTTTTTCAAAGTTCCCTTATTAAATGCAGTGACTTGATATGTAAAGTCATTGCCCTCCTCATACAGCATATTAAAAATTCCACTCCCCCTTTCTGGCTCTACAAGTCAAGTTAATGCAGTGACTTGACATGTTAGGTAATTGACCTCATTGCTCTCCTCCTCCATTGCTCTCATTTGTCTCCTCCCCCTTTCTGGCTTCTACAATATACATTCATCTATTAAGGGTGGAGAAAGGATCATGAGAGAACATTAGTCTTGGTCCTTTTGACCATCATGCTTAGGAAGAGTTGATTCCTCAGCCAATAGTGTGGATGGAATGACCTCATCCTGAGAAGGAACATGTGAATGCTCCCCCTCAAATACATCATTATTTTTGGAGGAATATCATTCTTATCCAACACTGTATCTTTCTCAGCTGATTTTACTGAAGTTTAATCTAGTTAGTTAAAATGATTAACTGATACCTATTTATCTAACCTTGCTAAAGATATACTTTAACACTAAGGCAGATGGACTACATTATGAATTGAAAACAAAAATATAGACATATATATCTATAACTAAAACAATTAATGTACACGGGTCTTTCAACATTAATCATTCCTAACTCAATTTTGAAAGAATTGAACTTAGCCTCATCCAATGACTGTAGTGAAGATATCAGCAACTTGATTGTCAATGGAGACAAATTCATTGAAAAAGTCCTCACTTATTGCACTGGCTGAGTCACACTATAAGGGTGAATGAATTACCTTGAGATTGTAGTTCTCTAGCTGATGTTGTATCCCCGGAAATCTTCATTTCTGTCCCTCGGCAACATCATTGCCTTTGTTAGACACAGAGGAACCTCAGGAATCTAATCTAATCTTTATTGGAGAGTCTCTAGATAAGAGTCAAGCCTATTCTGATGAACTTGCTCACTCTCAATAGGAGCATCTCTCTTCTCAATCTATAACTCCTTTATTATCCTGCAGGGATTAATATTACCTGCAACAACAAAATTGCTTGAAGAGAAACTGAAGCTATACTAGGTTCATCATACCCAATTCAAATTTGAAGGTGTTGAACTTCGCTTCCTCTAGGGACTTGGTGAAAATATCAGCCCCTTGCTTGTTAGTGGGGATAAACTGAAGACAGATGTCCTCATATTCCACATTCTCTCTTATAAAATAATATCTAATCTCTATGTGCTTATTCCTGCTATGAAAGATAGGATTCTTAGCAATAGAGATTGCACTAGTAGACAAAACATGGAAGTTCTACTTAACTTAAGATTGTAGTCCTGGAGCTGATGCTGGATCCATAGTAGTTGTACACAACAACCTCCAGCAGAGATGTACTCTGATTCAGCAGTTAAGATAACAACACTTGTTTGCTTCTTGCTGCTCCAAGATACAAGCCTTCTTCCTAGAAATTGATAGGAGCTTGAGGTACTTTTCCTGTCTTCTCTACAACCTACAAAGTCTGCATCTGAATACCCAGTTAGTTCAAAGTCATTATTCCAAGGGTACTAGAGACCAAGATCAGGTGTGCCCTTGAGATATCTCAAAATTCTTTTAGCTGTAGAATAATGAGATTCCTTAGGGCAGGCATGGTACCAAGCACAAATACATGTAGCATATATAATTTCTAGCCTACAAGCAGTAAGGTAGAGGAGGGAGATAATTATGCCTCTATACAAGGTTTCATCAAAAGGTTTTCCTATCTCATCCTTGTCTAATGAAATATTTGACACCATATGAGTTTTCATTATGGAGGCACTCTCCATTCAAAATTTTCTAATCAACTCATTGGTGAACTTAGACTGAGAGATAGATAGACCATCCTCAGATTATCTTACTTGGAGGCCCAAAAAGTACTTGAGTTCACCCATACTGCTCATTATTGGGTTTTGCTATATGTCATAACACTTGTGCGCAGCGAAAATGGAACAAGAAAACCCAAAATAGTTTGGATCTTACGATGAACATTGTTCAAGAAGTAAAATGCAATTAATAAAATTATACCTTTAAAGGATTGAGTCAATACTCAAACTAGGTGCTCCTAAGAAATCCAATGAACAGCAATGGCCGGACTTCCGAGCGTAGAATAGTGTCCACGCCTCTTCGGATATCCATATGAGCACGAAGAACTTTAGAATCTTATCACACAAGATCTAGGTTGGAAGAAGGTTTTCCCTCAACATTTCCTTGGACTACTAGATCCATTAAAGGAGAGGCGGCGTTGACAAAACGATGCCTTAGAAAGACTTTCTGGCAATAATAGCAGGTCGAGTGGTCGGCGACAATGAGCGGCGATCACGGTCTTGGCGGAATTGTTTCGTTGGGTATAAGAAGACGACATCGCTCGATTAGGTTAGAAGAATGAACAGTTCTACTACTCAGTTTACTATACAAATCGCATTTATACAGACTACCGGACCAGTCGATAACCGCAGACCAGCCGAACTGGACTTAAAGGATATAAACCAAAGGAAATGATATTCATCGAGCATATACATCAATACTTAAAAAATCAATACCATTCGTCAAAATAACATGTGGATACTCGACGAATCAAAACAGAGAAACTGTGCAAGCATTAAGGATATATACGACGAATCAAAGTCTGATTCGTCGAAACTGCCATGACGATACTCTACGAATTAAGTCTAATTCATCGAGATATCATTACAATACTCGACGAATTTAAACCAATTCATTGAGATGTCACGACTATACTCGATGAATTAAAGACTATTCGTCGAAACCTCTCGGCTATACTCGACGAAATTCCCTTAGATTCTTCCGACAACTAACCTGATGACCTATATTTACAATATAGGTCCCGGAATGAAAATCCTTCACATCCAGAACGTCATAGGCTTGGTCCTTCACTCATATCACATATGAGCAAGGCCAACACAAACATTACCAACTTCTCCCATGCTCTTATGTGCGACCCCATAGGCTCATTTTGTGTTGGCAGTGAGACTACATGTTTGATCACTTCCAGATCACCATGGTAATACCAACACTCATCTAAAATTTCCCCTGCATAAGTTTAGCAAACTTTTTATAGAAGCCATCATCAGTAGTCCCAAAGATTATGTTATCTGCATAAATTTTGATTAGGATGATCTTACCATTGACTTCCCTTAGGAATAATGTCTTGTCTATCTTTCCCCTTGAGAATTTGTTCTCAATGAGAAAGCTAGACAGGGTTTTATACCATGCCGTAGGGGATTACTTCAACCCATACAAAGCTTTTCTATGCTTAAACACATAATCAGGAAAGTTAGAATTGACAAAACCTGAGGGTTTCTCAACATAGACCTCCTCTTTTAGGCCACCATTGACAAAAGTTAACTTAACATCCATTTGGTCGACCTTAAACCCTTTATGTACAGCATATGCAAGGAATAATCTTATTGCCTCTAGTCTAGAAACTGGTGCAAAGGTTTGATCAAAGTCAATACCTTCCTCTTGTCTATATCCCTTGGCAACCAACCTAGCCTTATTCTTGATGATGACACAATTCTCATAAAGTTTATTCCTATATATCAACTAGGTTCCAATGATGTTATGCCCATGTGGTCTGGGAACAACTTCCAAACCTTATATCTCTTGAACTGGTTCAGTTATTTTTACATAGACATAATCCAGATTGGATCTATGTTGTAATCTTCAAACCTCTTTGGTTATACTTGAGACAGAAAGCTTGAATAGATAGAAATGTTGAGGCTTCTGCTCCTTGTTATGATACAAAACTTTCTAAACTTAAATACAAAATCAGGAGAGTAAGGATTAACAAAACCTGAGGGTTGCTCAACATAGATCTCTTCTTTTAGTAATCATTTTGAAAAGCTGACTTCACATCCATTTGGTGGACCTTGAATCCTTTATGTACAGCATATGCAAGGAACAGTCTTATAACTTCCAATTTTGCCACTAGTGCAAAGGTCTGATCAAAGTCAATATCTTCTTCTTGTCTGTATCCCTTGGCAACCAGTCCGACTTTATTATTGATTATAACACAATTTTCATCAAGTTTGTTCCTATATGTCCACTTGGTTCCAATAATGTTATGTCCTTGTGGTTTTGAACCAGCTTCCAGATATTGTACCTCTTGAACTGGTTCAGTTCTTCTTGCATTACCACAGTTCAAAATGGCTTCTGCTTCTGGTTGTAACCCCTTGGCTAACATCTCTAATGATTATGTTTTTGGGATGATCCCTCAAATGCCTGACAGCTAGAGGCATTCTAACTACATCTATGAACTTCAGTGGCTTGATCCAGCTGGTCTTCATCCATATCCTGCGAACTTTGTCCTTCTTTAGGAATGCACACAACATTCTCTTCCTTTTGGGCAGTAGGAGGAGGGTTCTTGATGGTCAGATTTTCCATCCTCAACTCTATACCTACAGATCTAGAGGAGCTTGGCAGCTTACTGTTAATCATTGATGATTCATCAAAGACTACATTCACAAAATCTTCAACAACTTGATTTTTTAAGTTGTAGACCCTATACAGCTTGCTCTGATTGATGTACCTAATAAATATCCCTTCATAGGATTTGGTAGCAAACTTAGTCAAGTAAGACTTCCCATTATTAAGCACAAAGAATTTACTACCAAAGATCCAGAGATAGGCTAGATTTGGTTTTTTATCTTTCATAATCTCATAGGGAGTCTTCTTATGGTACTTGTTGATAGAGACTCTGTTCAAGACATGACAAGAAGTGTGCCTCAACCCAGAAGTATTTTGGGAGATAAGTATCACTGTGCCGTGTCCTGCCAACCTCTATGAGAGTCCTGTTTTTCCTTTAAGCTATCCCATTTTGTCGAGGTGTCCTTGGAGAAGAAAACTCCTAACAAATCCCTAGTTCTTCACAGAACTTTGTCATGCCTTCAGACTGAAATTCAGTACCATGGTCACTTCTAATTTTGATCACATAACTGTCTTTTACATTCAAAACTTGCCTAATAAAGGTCATAAAGATGTCTATGGTTTCATACTTTTTCTTTAGAAAAAAAACCCTAGCATATCTGAAATAGTAATCAACTATCACAAGTGTATAGACTTTCCTACCTAGACTATGAACTGGCATATGACCAAACAAGTTTATATGCAAGAGGTACAAACACCTCATAGAATCCTTGGCCCCTATTCTCTTAAAGGATGCTTTGGTCTGCTTGCCCTTTTGACATGTAGAGCAAATGCGCTCCTTGGTGCACTTAATATTGAGACCATTTCTGACTAGCTCTTCACTTAAGAGCATGTTAATGGTCTTGTATTTCAAGCGGGCAAGCCTCTTGTGCCACTGCACATAGTAAGAGACTTTCTCATTAGCAACTAGACACACTAGAGTGTCAGAACTTAAACTTAAAAAGTTTAAACAGTAAATATTTACACTCCTAGTTTCTGTAAAATTAGCTCTTTGTCCCTTGACCTTTTAATTAGACACTTATCCTTGTGAAAGACAATAATATAGCTAAGATCACATAGTTGGATTATGCTTATCAGGTTGTGTTGCAACCCTTCCACATAAGCCACTTTTGTGATTGAGACTATGCCATTGGTGATCATACCATAGCCCCTGGTTACTCCTCTCTCTGAAACTCCAAAGATCACCTTAGGTCCATTCTTCACAGGAGTGTAGTCCTTAAGGTGACACCTTACTCCAGTCTTGTGTCTGGAACAACAACTGTCCAAGTACCATATTGGTGCATGAGTATTTGGACTATCCTGCAGGCATAATTTAGTTTACCTTCGGACCCCAAAAGTGTTTGGGTCCTTAGTTCTTATTAGTCTAAAAATGAATATGTCTACCTGCAGCACTTCTAATAGGAAGAATTTCCCTTGCCCTTGCCCTATACATATTAGGGTTGTGCCAATAATGTATAGAAAAGTGTCCCACTTTACCACAACACCAACATTCATGGATGTTGTTTCTCCTTTTCTAAAAAACCATTGAGGAGTGCAAGGAGTCAACAACTATTTGTTCAGAAGGGAGAGAAATAACCTATTTCTTATTTCTTTCAGCAACAATCTGACTGAAAGTGAGTTTGCTAGTAGATGTACTTAGCTTACTCTAAGTTCCTACAACAACAGTCTTTTTTTCAGTAGATAAGCTATTGATGACATCAGAGATGACCAAGTCAGGCTTACTGACTGACTTACCTTTGGTCTGTGTTGTTACTAGAAGAGCCTCAAGATAGGACACTGACATATCTTTGAGTATGGGGCCTGGAGTACAACACAAATGGTCCATGATGGGCCAACTAGATTTCCTCATGGGGAGCCTTAAAGGAACTCAAAACCACCCCCTTCCTTCCACTATGGCTGTGAGAATTTGTGTTCACACTATTGGATCTTCCATTCAACCAATGACCATATATACTCTCTTGGTCATACTTGTTGGATGACAACAAAACTTTCTCAAAAGAGATTGCAGGCTTGATTGGAGCCTTGACCTTACTCCAATTCCTTCTTCTGGTATTTCTCTCAATGTACCCCAGCCCCTTCTTATCAGTTTGGAAGGTGAAGGTAATAATGAGTGGCAATACCGATTTAGGTTTGGAGTATTGAGCCACTAGTATCCTCTCTTTGAGGACCTTATCTTACAACTCTTTATTTAAAGAGTTCTTACTGTTTATGGGTGAAACTTGGATAATGGTGATTGTTTTAATTTGGGATATCTCTCTGCTCATCTGGCTCAGCAGTGAGACTGACTTGGTGTGCAAAGAGAGATCTTTTCCTAAAGAGACAATCTCCGTTGCTTGTCTTTTGACAAGCAACTTGCTCTTCTTCAAAGATTAAAAAATTAGCCCATAATTATCAATCAATTGATTGACATCTCCCTCAGATTATGAACCATCTTATCACAGGAAAAAGGTGCATCAGAATTGGGACTTGTTTCATAATCAGATTAAATGGAGGAGATAGAATGAATTAGTCCCTCATCTGGACCAGACTGGTCATGGCTAGATTCTCCATCTATCATGGACATGAGTCCATAACATTCACTATCATCTTCATCAACCTCATTGTTACAATATAAGTGTGATAGAGGTGCCCTGATTCCTATCCTTGCAGTTGGATAGTCCTCATCCTCTTCAGCAGCAGTATCAAACAACCCTACATAGGCTTCATCTTCTTCTCCAGAGTAAGAAGATGTTGAGTCAAGTTTGGCTCCAGGTCTTCTCATTCTTGGCAATGAAGGTCTTTTCCTTCCTGTCCTTGTGGTGGTGATGCTTCTTCTCACCAATCTCTTTTCTTTTTGCTGGGCAATCAGCAATGACACCCAGGCTTGCTACAATAATAATAAACAATTTTAGAAGAAATATGTCTGCTGGGTTTGGAATCATACATGTCTCCTTTGGAGAACTTCTTTATGTACTTGTTGTGATCCTTTATTATAATTTGAGGGGGAGGAAGGATTGTTCTTACACTGCCTCCTCTTCATCATCTTTTAGAATTGCCTTGAGAAGGACCCTGTAACGCCAAAAATCTCGAGTTTTTGAGTGGACTGTGTAAGCTGAGCAACACGGCCTGGGACACGGGCATGTCAAAGGTGTTGGAACACCCTATTACTAATTTGGGCAAGGATCACTATGTCCTTAGGAAATTATCTTGACCTTATTGTATAGTCTTAAAGGTCAATTAGAATGAGTCTAAGTGTTAGAACTAAGGTTTACAAGCTGCCCCCAAGACCTTCTTAGATCAGAACTCAAGTGCTGAAGACTAGGACAATTTTCGTCGAGCTCAGGTCGACGAAATGTAAAACTCAGTTCGACTATCTCTGAGCTCAGTTCAACGAGTCGTCGAACTCGGTTCGATGATCTTCGAGCTCAGATCGACGTTTCTGTCTCTAGCTATAATCCAATCTCTAAGCTCAGGTCGACGATAGTTGAGCTCAGATCGATGATTTCTGTCTCAAGTATAAGTTCAGTCTCTAAGCTCAGGTCGACGATAGTTGAGCTCAGATCGACGCTTTTCTTAAGAGATCGACGATTTCAGGAATTCAAAATCAGACAGTTATGGAATTCAATATGAGTTATTATCAGCATTTATTTCAAATGATTCTGTAGCCGTTTCAACTAATCTGGAGCAAGTTTAAAGGAAGAAAAAATGGAATGTCTCTTAGGACTTTCTTTCAGAGACAAAGTTCATTTAAGGCAATCATTTATGACTGGTTAACGGCTATCTAAAAGACAGATTTTCAATATATCTCCAGAGAATTATTTGAAAGATACAGAACAAGAGATATCAATCAAGAATTGAAAAGAATTCTGGGAATAGACTCAAGAGACACAAGTCTACAAGATTACTGAGTTAGAATTCATACAGAACACAAGGAATCATACTGTGAAGGAGATCATCAAAAGAAAAGATTTCTTCTATTCTACTCCTTCAAGATCTTCTTGATTCAAGTGTTCAAAGGCTTCATCAATCAAAGACTCCAGACACATCATATTTCAGCAACAGCTGAAATCATCTCTTGCTGGAGATCTAAAGTTACTGAAGACCCATCACCCTAAGCAAAGCTTCTCTTCTTGAACAACTGCAAATCTCAGGGGGAGCTTTGACAACATCATCCACTAGTCTTCTCTTAGACTGTTGACAGAGAAGAAAAACAAAATCTTTTCTTTCTTTCTTTACTCTGCAATAAAAGGGTTTCTCAAAACTCCCTTCAAAAGTTTTGTGGCTGGTTTCTGATACCTTGTCAAAACTCAGTGGTGGCAAGACACCTGATCAAAAAATCTTGTTTGGTTTTTGAGCACCTTATCAAAAGCTCATTGGTGCCCAGGACACCTGATCAACTATTCCTGCAGTGGATTCCTACATAGGGTGGTAGAAGAGTAGATGTACCCAGGTAGATTGGGGAACCACTATAGATTCTTGTGTCTTCAGGTTGCTGTGTTTTTGCTTTGCTGTGTGCTGTGATTGTGTTAATGCTTCTTATCTTTTATTTTCTGTAAGCACATTTCACCTATACTTAAATCAAGTCTTCCACTGCAAATAATTTTTTATCTAGAAAATTATTTTAATATACTCTATTCACCCCCCTCTAGAGTAAAGGTAGATCTTACCCTCACTTTCAATTGGTATCAGAGCCAGGTTGGTTACTCAACAACTTAATCTTTATTAGATTGGTTGTTCCTACAGGCTAACACCTGAACCAAAAGATCTCTGATAAGATCATTCTTCTATAGAGGGTTATTATTTGTATTATATTTATTTTCATACAAAACCATGACACAGAACAAAGATTATGCTAGCACCAGACCTCCAGTGTGCAACCTTTCTAAGTTTGCACTTTGGAAGGCAAGGATAAAATTATATATGAATTCTATTGATGAGGACATATACAATTCTGTTTTGACAGTGAGTCCAAGACCCCCAGTAATTACAAGTACAAGTGCTGTTCCACCTACTTCAGGAATAGATGCAGAAATCAAGAAATGGAAAGTTGCAGATGCCAAAACAATGAATATTCTTGCTCAGACTATGTCTGATGAAATATTTCAGAAAGTGGCTGAATGTAACTCAGCAAAAGAAATATAGGACAAGTTGTCAGAAATTGTATCAGGATCTGCTGATGAAAGGAAAGAAAAAAGATCTCATCTCATAACCCAGTATGATAATTTCAAAAAGGGAGAAACTAAGTCAGTTGTTGATATGTACAACAGGCTCAGCCTAATAGTCAGTGAGTTAAAAACATTGGACTAGGAGATCTCATTAACTAAACTCAATGAAAAAATCCTAATGTACTTCCCCAGCACTTGGGATTCAAGAATCTGGCCAATCAAGGATGCCAGAAGCCTAAATGAAATCACCACTGAAGCTTTGTTGTGCAAGCTCAAGTCTTATGAGCAGCTCATCAAGAATATAGAGGAAGAACAAAAGGTTGCTTCTCCAGCAATCAGGAAGGAAAAGACAATAGCATTCAAAGCTACAGAAGATCATCCTGAAGACAAGGTCACAGGCAATGAAGAATTAATGAGCTTACTAGCCAAAAGATTCTATAAGATGGTCTGGAAAGATTTCAGAAAGAAGTCATCCAGAAGGCATGATAAGCCAAGGTATGGCAAATCCAATAATAAAGAAATTATTTATTTTGGATGCAGGAAACCAGGCCATATTGTGTCTAATTGTCCAGAAAATAAGAATAAGGACAAGAAGGACAGGAAATATAGGAGAAAAGACAAGTACTCCAGGAGAAAAAACAATGACAAATCCTCCTTCAGCAAGAACAAACACACCAGGAAGGGATTTGTAGTTGAAACCTGGAGTGAAACTGAAGAAGAATCAGAGGCTTCATTAAGCTCAAGTGATGATGAAGATGATGCTGAAGAGAAGGAGTTCTGCATGATGGCTATCAATGCCTCCCAACATAATTCTGATGCAGAACATGAGTCAGAATCTAAATCTGAACATGAAGATGAAGAAGACTAGGTAATAGATTCCTTTTATTTTAATTCAAAGGACTTTAAATTTGAATTTAAGGCATTGTGTTTAGACCTGCTAAAGTCTGAGAAAGAGATTATCTCTCTCAAGAATTAAATTACCTGAACATAGCACTTTAAAATCAGACAACCTCAAACTCTCTGAGGAGTTAGAATGTTGTAGGGAGGAGATAGCCTCACTGAAAAGTGAACTATCCCAGGAAAAGAAGTTTGAAGAATTTCTTAATGGGAGAAGCATCAGACTGATGGACATCACAAGCACAGTGAACTCTAGACTTAACAATATACTGGGCTTGGGTGCTTCATCCAGCCAACCTATAGTATTAACAACCCCAATTAAATTTATCTCAGATAAAGGAAAGGGTGTTGTAGAGGTAGTTAGGAAGAATCCTGATTTACCTAAGAAAAACAAAGTTCAACGAAAAACGTCGAACAGAGCTCGACGATCGTCGAACAGAGCTCAGCGATCTCAAGCTGAATCGTCGAACTCAGGTCGACGATCGCCGAACTCTGAACTCTGGTAAAGTCGATCTTCGAACGGAGCTCGACGATCTGACCCAAGATCGTCAAACTCAGCTCAGAGATCGTCAAACAGAGATAAGAATTATGAATAATTTTTTAAAGGTAAATCAAACTTCAATCCTAGAGGTCCTACATCCCAAAACTTTAACCCTTATACTGAATGGATAATACCTCCAAGGAGATATCATCCTTAAGGTTATAAGAGTCAGCCAGGGATGTCTTTCATTTCAGAATTTAAAGGTTATCAACCTAGGCCCAAGGTAAACTTGGTCAAAAACATATAAGTTGCTTATGTGCAGGTGAAGACCTATCTAGCAATGAACCAACAGTGGTATCTGGATAGTGGGTGCTCAAAGCACATGACAGGAAGCAAGGAGAATCTCACATCCTTCAAAACCAAACTTGGACCCAAAGTAATATTTGGAGATTCAAACTTTGGACAAACAAAAGGATATGGTGCTGTCCAGATTGGCTAAGCCACATTCAAGAAGGTGGCCTATGTGGAAGGACTGAAGCACAATTTAATCAGCATCAGTCAACTGTGTGATGAAGGCTACCAGGTGACATTCAACAAATTCTCATGTAAAATCAAATCAGAGGATAACACAACTGTATTAACAGGTAAAAGGAAAGGTAACATTTATCCTGTAGATTTTCTTTCAACTAAGGTAGATATTTGTTTATTCAATTCTGTTTGCAAACCAAATGATCTATATCATAAAATATTAGGACATTTAAACCTTAGAACCATTGAAGGGCTATCAAAGGACAACCTTGTTAGAGGACTACCTTCTGGCCCCTACAAGAAGGAAGGACTTTGCAGGGCTTGTCAATTAGGCAAGCAAACTAAAAATAGCTTTAAGTAACTTAATAAGAGTGATTCACCTAGGATCTTGTATCTGTTACACATGGATCTTTTTGGACCCATTACAGTACAAAGCATAGAGGGGAAATCTTACACTTTGGTGATTGTAGATGACTTCTCTAGATTCACATGGGTGTTCTTTTTGAGGAAAAAGTCTGATAACTTTAAGTGTTTGACAGAGTTTCTCAAATGCATACAGATTGAGTTCAATACTCACATTGCCCTGATCAGAAGTGATCATGGGACAGAGTTTGATTCTCTTCTTATGCAAGAGTTCTGTCAGAGTGAAGGGATCAGACACACTTTCTCAGCTCCTAAAATTCCTCAACAAAATGGGGTAGCTGAAAGGAAAAATAGAACCCTTATTGAATCGGCCACCACATTGTTGACAGATGCTCACCTTCCTCTATCCTTTTGGGCAGAGGCAGTGAACACCTCAAACTATGTGTTGAATAGAAGTTTGATACATAAACTGAAGGGCAAGACTCCCTATGAATTACTCAAAGGGAAGAAACCTAAAGTAGAATATTTAAAAATTTTTGATTGCATTTGTTACATACACAATAATGACAAGAAGTATATAGCAAAATTTCAAGCTAAAGCTGATAAAGGAGTGTTTCTGGGATACTCCATGATCAGTAAAGCTTATAGGGTGTATAACAAAACTTCTCTTAAAATTGAAGAATTTGTACATGTATCTTTTGATGAAACTAACATGTTTTACAATGAGAAGAATATTTCTACCATAGAACCTTTGCAGGTACACTCTCTTTCAAAAAATTTGGACAGGTTACATATTATAGAAAAAGATACAACACGTTCACCTATCCAACAAAGAGGTGAAAACAGTGAAGATGAAGAGGACACTCAATATCTTGGTACTCAACATCCTGGTGAAAATTATCTTGAAGAGCCAGTTGTTGTTCCACAAGAGGAAACAACAACACAGGTTGGTGAACAATCAACACCCCCTGTTGATTTAGTAACATCTAGAGATCATCCAATCTCCCAAGTGATTGGAGACATCTCAACTAGTGTGCAAACCAGAAATCAGGTGAACCAAAACCTGATGCACACCTGCTTTCTATCTCAAATTGAACCTCAATCTATACAAGATGCAGAACAAGATCCACACTGGATCATTGCAATGTAAGAGGAATTACATCAATTTGAAAGGAACAAAGTTTGGGAGCTAGTGCCAAGGCCTAAGGATCACTCCATTGTTGGAACAAAGTGGGTGTTCAGAAACAAATCTGATGATTAAGGAATTATTGTCAGGAACAAGGCAAGGCTAGTTGCACAAGGATACTCTCAAGAAGAAGGAATAGACTATGACCAGACCTTTGCACCAGTTGCAAGGTTAGAGGCCATAAGAATATTCCTAGCTTATGCAACTCACAAAGGATTCAAGGTCTATCATATGGATGTAAAAAGTGCATTTCTCAATGGAGACATCAAGGAAGAAGTCTATGTTAGACAACCCCCAGGTTTTATCTCTCCAACTCGTCCTGATCATGTTTTTAAATTGCATAAAGCATTATATGGTCTCAAGCAAGCTCCTATAGCATGGTATGAGACCTTAACATGTTTTCTTCTGAAAAATGATTTTATAAGGGGTAGAGTAGACCAAACTCTTTTTATTAGAACCCATAAGTCCAATATCCTACTAGTGCAAATTTATGTAGATGATATTATATTTGGATCTACTGATTCAAATTTGTGCAAAAGATTCTCTAATCTAATGCATTCTAAATTTGAAATGAGTAGCATGGGTGAGCTTTCCTTTTTTCTAGGATTGCAAGTCAAACAGCATGCTGATAGCATATTTATTTCTCAAACCAAGTATGCAAAAGAATTGGTTAAGAAATTTGGTATGTCTGAAGCATCATGTATGAAAATACCTATGCATACTAATGTTGTATTAGATGTTGATTAACATGGGAAACCTGTTGATCAGACAACATATAGAGCAATGATTGGCTCTTTATTGTACCTTACAGCTAGTAGACCTAACATAATGTTTGCTACATGCATACGTGCTAGATTCCAAGTAAGCCCTAGAGAGTCACACCTAACATTAGTAAAAAGGATTCTTAGGTATGTGAAAAGTTGTCCAAATTTAGGTCTCTGGTATCCAAAAGACTCAAAATTTGAATTAACTTGATTTTAAGATGCTGATTATGATGGATGTAGAGTAGACAGGAAAAGCACCAGTGGAACTTGCCAGTTTCTTGGTGACAGACTTGTCTCCTGGTTCTGTAAGAAACAAACATCTGTGTCCACTTCAACTGCTGAAGCTGAATACATGGTAGCAGGTAGTTGTTGCTCAGATTTTGTGGATTCAAAACCAGCTCCTAGACTATGGTTATAACTTAGAAAGGTGAACAATATTTTGTGATAACACCAGTGCTATTTTTATAGCACAAAATCCAGTTCTCCATAGTAGGACAAAACATATAGAGATTAGTCATCACTTTTTAAGGGATAATGTTGAGAAGAATAAAATTGAACTTTAATATATCCCAACTGATTTGCAAAGGGGAGACATTTTCACCAAACCATTGGATGAAAAGAAACACACCTTCTTCCTAAATCAGTTAGGAATGTTAGATGGAGGAAGCTTAAAATGAGATCCAAGATTTTAAAACCCTAAAATTGACCAAGACTAGGTTAAAAATCTGATTTTTCTAGTGTCTATAGGGTGTTTCTGCTCTCTGAACTGCTGTCGACGTTTTTCCCCAAGATCGTCGAACGGAGATCGACGTTTTCCGAAAGCGTCGACCGGAGTTCAGCATTTTCCAGATAGCGCTAGGCAATCTTCTTCGGGTAAGAGATCGTCGAGCGGAGATCGACGCTCTCCAATATCGTCGAACAGAGATCGACGATGTTGAAGACCCTTCAGATTCCTTTAGTAGCCCAGATCGTCGAACGGAGTTCAACGATCTTCCCTTTTCGGCGTCGAACCCTAATATAAAACTCATTTTTCGGCCGTCGTTCTCTTTTTGCGCTTTCATACTCTCTGCAAAACTTTTCTTTCCCTCCAAACTTCTTTACACTTGGTCGTGTTTGTTTCGTTTTTGCAGGTAAACAATGGCCGTTTCTGTTGCAGTTCTTACCGCAATGAAATTCGATACTAGATTCGACATCGATATGGATT
Organism: Platanthera zijinensis; assembly: GCA_039513925.1. Lineage (NCBI taxonomy): Eukaryota > Viridiplantae > Streptophyta > Magnoliopsida > Asparagales > Orchidaceae > Platanthera > Platanthera zijinensis. The sequence goes on from CM077086.1 coordinate 167,202,483, forward strand.
CCTTTGACGGCAGTGAACAAATATTCAAAGACATTCTCGACTTATTCAAAGAACAGTAGTTGGTGCATCTTATAACCACAAGGATGAAACTTACTGCCGATGAGATCAAAGAATGGGTGTACACGGCTCATAACCTGGATCAATATACAGTGGTTGGTACAATAGCCGGTACGCAGGTATCCCTAACTTCTGACCTCCTTATAGAAGTTTTTCAGTTGAGTTCTGGGGATGATTCAGTTGAGTTATCTGGAGAAGAGTTTGCAAGTATGCTTGATAGAATGGGTCACTCTGCAGCAAACCCTAACAAGCTGCTTAAAAAGAATCTGTCAGTTGAATTTAGATTTTTAGCTGATGTTATGGGAAAAGTGCTATTAGCCAAGCATTCTGCTCATGATACCATTTCTAGGTATCAATTCTGTTTGATGGCTGCTGTAGTGGATAAGAAACATCTCAATTGGGGAGAGATTTTCTTTGATTTAATCAAGAAAAAGGTGAATAAGTAGTTTGTTAACTTTGGGAGGATCCTAGGGCTATTCTTGCATAACAGGTGCCCTCAGTTGCTTGTGTCTAGTGGGATGCACATTAATGCCTCTAAGAGGCTGTCCTGTGCCCTATTTGGTAAATGGGATAGGCAGATTGCAAAACCAAGCAGAGCTCCTGCAACTATCTCATTTTCAGGCACCAGGACTGTTCAAGTAACTTCCCCACAGGCAACTGCCCCATTAGAAGAACTTCCTGCCTCTTCCTCATCTCCACCATCTCCACCCATTGTTTCTTCAACCACTACCTTATCCACCATCACTACCTCAATCTCCCCCATCACCATTTCATCTCCACTCTCAATTCCTTCTCCTCCTCCAGCAATTTCTGTAGACATTTTCCATCCCCTACACTATTATCCACCCCTAGATATTGACTAATCCATTAAATCTTTCAGTCTTCTGGATGATTCCAACATGGATGATTCCCATTCCTCACCTCTTGATCTCCCAACATCCTCTACCTCCTATCAACAACTACTCCAAGACATTCTTGCACAACCATCTTTCACCCCATCCATTTCAATTCCAATAACTTCTATCTCCACCATTCCAATCTCTCAACCATCCATCCTATCATCCACATCTTCTATTTCTACTTCTGCAGCTCCTTCTACACCAATCTCTGTTCCACTCTCCTCTACCTCTACTCATGTTTCACTTGAGCAAGTAGACCTTCCTGCCCTAGCAGATATGCTGTATGGGATGTTGGCTCCCAGGCTAACAGTCCTGCTGGAGACCTCCATGGCTCCACTCTTGAATTCCATCCAGGAGTTATCTACCAAACTCTCTTCCCTTTCTCCTCCTCAGGCAGTACCTTCTGTGGGGTACCTTGATCCAGTGTATACTAAATCTAGGTAGGGGGAGATGCCTCATGAAGAAGAGCTAGTGCCTGCCTCAGAAGATTTCCTGCCAAGGATTTCAGTTACAGCTTCAGCTCCAATGCTTCCCTTCAGAACAGTTGACTTTAAGTCACTGCTGTCAGTTTTGATGCTCTTCAGAGCAGATTTCTTCCAGCTTCTGAAGCTGAGGACCTTACTAAGGCCATTGTGCCTATTGCCAGCTGTGAGCCCAACCTGATTTCTGCGTATATCAAGTCCCTTAAGGCTGTGGAAAATGTTCTTTCTATTGATGATATGAATGATGATGCTGCTGCTGTTGATGTAGTCTGTTCTGATAGTGCTGCTGACTTACTGATGACAGAGGCTGATGAGCCTGCTGTTCATATTGAAGAATCTGCTGTCTCTGATGTTGTTATTTCAGTTTCTATTTCTTCTACTGAAGTGTCTGTATCTGTTGCTCCTGTTGCTCCAATGGTTTCTGTTGTTGTTATTGTATCTGTCAGTGCTGCTTCTATCACTGTTGCTACTACTGGTGCTACTGTTATCTCTACTGAACAATCAAAACAACAAAAGGAATACCTTAAAAGGATTGATGAATTATATGACAATCCACAGAGTTCATACAGTGACAAATTCCGAACTGATTCTGATGACTCCTCTGCAACTATTGCAAGGAAGAGGAAAGCTAGAAGCAAAGCATTGAAGAGGATACCTCCAGAAAAGGTGAAAGATGATAATGACATTCCATACTATATTTTGCATGACTGCCCCATCTCAGAACCCTGGATGCAATATTCAAAGAACCAGCTCAAGGCTATGAAGAAAAAGAGGAAGATTGATAAGTATGATAAAGGATCTTCTCATTTTAATCCTCCTCCTCCTCCTCCAGATGCAGGTACTGGTGGAGGTTCTGCTTCTCAATTTGGATCTACTACAAAACAATGCTCTTCTCAACCTTCAGACAGATCTTAACCAAGAGGATATTATCAAAGAGGTTATCATTCAAGGAGAGGTAAGTACAGAGGCCATTCCAGAGATCAATCTAAACAACATCCATATCAAAGGAAAGGACAAGAACCCATTGACTTAACTTCTGGTCCTTTCCCTTACAAGCTGAAAGATACTGTTGCTTCAAGAACTCCTCCTTCTGATGATACAATGAATATATATGAACCTCCTGTCCCTTTTGAGGATCCAGAGAATAATCCACTATCTTGGACTGTCAGAATGAAAGAGCTAGCTGCTTTGGATCAGATAAAGAAGGCAAGAGATCAAGGAAAAGACACTTCAAACATCACAACCTTATCTGAGCAAAGAAAGTAGGAACTAGATAGATACTCATCCAGAAAGTTCTTTGATCCAGAAAGTTATATGAAGCTGCACCCAGAGGCTGTGGTTCCAAGGCCCAAATCTCAAACCTCTCTAGGTGCTGCTGATGACAGGAGATCTAAAAAGGAAGCTCTCAACCCTAACAGAGAAATTTTATTCAAGAAGGGCAATGAAAAGAAGTAAATGTGTAAGCTGACAATATATCTAAATACTGATTGTCTGCTGTGATTCTATCTATGCTTCTGCAATGCTACATTTCTTTTCTCTGCATTGTTGTTTCTGCCTTTTAATTCTGCTTGTATGCTTGTTATTTCCTTTTTTTTCATGTAAATAGTAATCCTAACCCAAATAGGGGGAGATTGTTGGAACACCCTATTACTAATTTGGGAAAGGATCATTATGTCCTTAGGAAATTATCTTGACCTTATTGTATAGTCTTAAAGGTCAATTATAATGATTCTAAGGGTTAGAACTTAGGTTTGGAAGCTTCCCCCAAGACCTTCTTAGATCAGAACTCAAGTGCTGAAGACTAGGACAATTTTCGTCGAGCTCAGGTCGACGAAACGTCAAACTCAGTTCGACTATCTCTGAGTTCAGTTCAACGAGTCATCGAACTCGGTTCGACGATCTTCGAGCTTAGATCGACGTTTCTGTTTCTAGCTATAATCCAATCTCTGAGCTCAGGTCGACGATAGTTGAGCTCAGATCGACGATTTCTGTCTTAAGTATAAGTTCAGTCTCTGAGCTCAGGTCGACGATAGTTGAGCTCAGATTGACGCTTTTCTGAAGAGATCGACGATTTCAGGAATTCAAAATCAGAAAGTTATGGAATTCAATCTGAGTTATTATCAGCATTTATTTCAAAGGATTCTGTAGCCGTTTCAACTAATCTGGAGCAAGTTTCAAGGAAGACAAAATGGAATGTATCTTAGGACTTTCCTCCAGGGACAAAGTTCATTTAAGGCAGTCATTTATGACTGGTTAACGGCTATCTTAAAGACAGATTTTCAATATATCTCCAGAGAATTATTTGAAAGATACAGAACAAGAGATATCAATCAAGAATTGAAAAGAATTCTGGGAATAGACTCAAGAGACACAAGTCTACAGGATTACTGAGTTAGAATTCATACAGAACACAAGGAATCATACTAAGAAGGAGATCATCAACAGAAAAGATTTCTTCTATTCTACTCCTTCAAGATCTTCTTGATTCAAGTGTTCAATGGCTTCATCAATCAAAGACTCCAGACACATCATAATTCAGCAACTGCTGAAATCATCTCTTGCTGGAGATCAAAAGTTACTGAAGACCTATCACCCTATGCAAATCTTCTCTTCCTGAACAACTGCAAATCTCAGGGGGAGCTTTGAAAACATCATCCACTAGTTTTCTCTTAGACTATTGACAGAGAAGAACAACAAACTCTTTTCTTTCTTTCTTTACTCTGCTGTAAAAGGGTTTCTCAAAACTCCCTTCAAAAGTTTTGTGGCTAGTTTCTGAGACCTTGTCAAAACTTAGTGGTGGCTAGACACCTGATCAAAAAATCTGGTTTGGTTTTTGAGCACCTTATCAAAAGCTCATTGGTGCCCAGGACACCTGATTAACTATTCCTGCAGGTGATTCCTACCTAGGGTGGTAGAAGAGTGGATGTACCCAGGTTGATTGGGGAACAATTATAGATCCTTGTGTCTTCTGGTTGCTGTGTTTTTGCTTTGATGTGTGCTGTGATTATGTTTATTGCTTCTTATCTTTTATTTTCTGTAAGCACATTACACATATACTTAAATCAAGTCTTCCACTGCAAATAATTTTTTATCTGGAAAATTATTTTAATATACTCTATTCACCCCCCTCTAGAGTAAAGATAGATCTTACCCTCACTTTCACAAGGTCTTGCCTTACTCTGTGTACTCGAGTGAGGCACATGATGGTCTCGAGTGGGTCTCGAGTGGGTCTCGAGTGAGGCACACGGCCTGTAACACGGGCATGTCAAAGGTTGTATCCTGCTCTGTGTACTCGAGTGAGGCGCAGGGAGGTCTCGAGTGTGGCGCTGGGCAGTGTTGAGTGTGGCATACGGCCTGTGACACGAGCGTGTATAGGGTCGTGCCCTGCTGAGCTCAACGAAATGCACTCGACGATCCTCGAGATGCAAGTGGAGTTGGGCACACGGCCTGTGACATAGGCGTGCCAATGGCCGTATCCTTCTCTGGTTTTGGCCAGTCCTATGCAGACTGTTGGACACGGGCGTGTCCGAAGCCATGTCTGGAACATGGTCTGTGATACGGGCGTGTCACAGGGTCGTGTCCTGTTCTGGCAGAGTCGGTTTCTTTGCATCTTAAGGCACACAGCTTGTGACACGGGCATGTCACAGGCCGTGTTCGGCCCAGGAAATTGAGTTTCAGGGCGATTTGTGGCCGTTCATTTGCTTTAATTAGGATCCGACGGTCCAGAGCTATCCCTGCTGTGTTTAGGCCGAGAGTTGAAGGATAAACTCTCATTTCTATCAAGCCTTTCTCTTTCTAAAGTGATAGAGAGTGGGGAGAGCAAGGAAGGAGGAGGAGGAATCCGACTACTGGATGAGCTTCAGAGCCCCGAATCGCAAGCCGAGTCCAGATTTGTGGAGGCAAGGCCATTGTGGTGCTTTTCACCTGGATAGGTTTCCATGGCTCTAAAGAGATCGTCAAGGGTAACGATCTTTCTTACTTGGACATGTGAAGTCCTTATTTTGGCATGTGCATGGATTTCCCCCACCAAAAGGTGGCTTTTGAGGGATTTCCCTTGGGTTGATTCTTAAAATCCCCAATCAGTCTTGCATATAGATACAAAAATGTGTAGTACAGAATAAGCATACTGTGTGAAGCCCATCTGGACAGGTTATTCTGGATTGGTGATGTTTCATTTTACGCACCGGAGAAGACTCCGCATATAAATGTGTATGTTGTGGAGTCGATGGGTTAGGCCTGTGAAGAGCAGTAGCAAGAAGTACTGGAGTGGAATTCCAAGAAAATACCCTCGTGATTCTTCTGCTGAATGCTATGAAAGACTAGTTTTCTGGCACTGCAGGATGCTGCAGGGTTTAGGTTGAGTTTGGGTGCAGAAAGAGAGCTTCTATAGAACCCGCCAAGCGACCGCGAGGAACGTTGGCATTAGCTCCCCTTTTGGATTGTGTAGCTAGTCCTTGGTGGACATTATGGCTATTGTGAGCTGAGAGCTCTTGAAGGCTTCGTGCCAAATGTATAAGGGGAAGCCGACCCGCGTAAGGTTGACGATTTGAGCAATGGGTAGGGGCTGACCTGTCTCCGTGTTATGGTTGTCAGTACATGAGTGCCTAGAATAGTGGCATTCGTCAGGAACACATAATGAGAGTCTTAGGCATGCGCGCCATTAAAACTAAAGTCTCTGTTTAGAGGTTACGGAGAATACTGCTCAATACCGTTGGGTTTCGGTCCTTGAACGGTGGTGGGACCCTAGTATTTCTTTTACACCAAAAATGTGACCTGAGTGCACGGAGCGTCGGGCCGCGTGGCCGACATTTGTGATATATTGTTTGTGCGTAAGTGCACATATTTTGATATATCTGCTTGTGAAATACTATTCCTGCAGGGAAGGAATACCACTGCCCCGGGAAAGGGGTAGAGTCATTATAAATTGGTCAGCTGAATGCTGACCGTTGCCTTATTTTCCACCATTCCGGTGGGTTGTCCTTGTGTAGGTGCTGGAGAGCCGAGCGGGAAATTGCGGGCTGAAGCCTTTACTGTGTCTTCTACTGCTACTGGACCTCGAAGGCTGAGCAAAGAACTTTGTTATTTTCATGTGTGGCCGGCCTGCACGCCGATGTTTATAATCCACACTTAAAAAACTTAACTGTAAGGCCTTAAGGCCAGACTTTTGTGTATTTGTTGTACATTCCTTCTGGGTGATATATAAATGTGGTTGTTTATATATAGTGGACATTCGTGGTTGTTGAGTTCAATTTTAATATTAAGCTTCCGCTAGCATGTTTTGAGTTAGGATGCGAATATGTTTTGATATTAACCTGTAACCTCGCCACCTGATTGTAACATATAGTGTGGAGCCCCGGCCGGACCTTCTATTATATGTTATTCAATGGATGGGGTCGTTACAATTTGGTATCAGCTTATCTCGGTCTTCCTCTTTCGAATTCGTGGTCGAATTCTTTTGTGGAGTGGCGAGCACGTGTAAGTGCGACCCGCTTTAACATTAATGAACTCAAGAATGTCCACTAAGGAATGCAAATACACCTGTTTGAGGAACCCGCCCGTTCCTATATTGTTGTTATTACTTGTGCAAGGTCGCTAAAGTGTGTCTTGTTCACCTATAGGTGACTTGTAGTGGTGTTGGGCAGTCTGAGCCCGAGCGTTCTGATGAGAGTGCGACACCAGCTGAGGTGCCTACACCTCCTCCATCTACGGAAACAATACGCTTAGTTGCTGAGGAGCTGTTTGCAATGATTCATGCATAGCCTACTGGGTAGGCGCAACCGACATTGGTGCCAGAACGAGTTAGTGTAAAACCAGAACCTGTTGAGGTTGTTGATCCTCGAGCAGCTGAACGGCAGTTGAAGCAGTTTATGAGCTTCAATCCTCCGATGTTTACGGGTGTGGGAACCCCAACATAGGCAGAGGATTGTTTGTCGCACGTCAAGCGAATATTGACGGCAATAAGGTCGGAGGAATATCAGGAGGTCACCCTGGCCACCTTCTTATTGGAAGAAGAGGCTCGGCAATTAACCGAAGTCTCGATTGAGGAATTTTTGCGACTATTCTTGGCAAAGCACCTGCCAGCAACACAATATATCGCCATAGAAAATGAGTTCTATCATTTAATGCAAGGCGAAAGTAGTGTGGATACTTACTTGCATGAGTTTACGCGGTTGGGACGCTATGCGGGGTCTATCTTTGCTGATGAACAACGTAAGACCAATCAGTTCTACGAAGGTTTGCAGAATGAGTTGAGATTCCTTCTCTCAAGTTCGGTGAACCAGGGGTTTCAGGCATTGGTGGATACGGCGTGTACATTGGAAAAGGATATGAAGCGGGTGCAGGAAAAAAGGGACCTAGCCGTGACAAAGTCTGAGTTCAAAGCACCCCGTCCTGGAAAATCGAAGTACAAAAAGAAATTGAGCAAGAGATCCAAGTCTTCGGGACAGGCTTCTTCTACGGTTACGTCAGGGGCAACTTCGGGGCAAGAGTCTCGTACCTTCTTTACATGTGGTAGAGTGGGGAATATAGCCCGTAACTGTCGGGTTGGTCCGCCGAAGGTGGAAAAGAAGACGAGAGCGTCTTATACTGATAAGGGAAAGGCAGAGATGGAGTCCTCTACATCCCCGGCACAGCCCCGAGTATATAATCTTGGCCAGCAAGAGGCCATAAAGCAAAGTGACGTCGTCACAGGTACGACCTAAGATATTGATTGCTTACTTTTCATATTACATACCTTGTGTGTAGCTTGTGTATGATGTGTTTTTCTTAGGCTTTGTCCTGATTCGGAACAATCCGGTGAGAGCACTATTTTATACGGGTGCGTCGCATTAATTTCTATCTAAGGACTTGAAAGTCCACCTAGTGCCAACTAGCTTCACCTATAGGGGGGGAATAGGTGTCTTGTAGCGTTTTTGCAGAATTAAAGTTTTACCTGCACAAATAAATCAAACAACACAGCACAGAAAAGACTCAAGCAATTTATAGTGGTTCCCCGATTTGGGTACGTCCACTTTCCCCCTTCGACCTATCTCCCAACCAGGGACGACTCGGTCACTTCACCAACAGGATTGAAATCCAATCCTTGCACTAACGGAAGGAACCCTTCCACACGTAGGAGTCACCACTCCCACACCACGGGTTGCACCCAACCCTTACAACTAGGAACCAATCGTTCCTTTACAATGAAATTGAAAATAGAATGTATTAGAAATACAAACAACTTATGGAGACTAAGGTGTCCCTCTTCGTTCGACGACATGTTATTGAAGTCAACAAAGAGTCCACAACCCTAGATCTCTCTTGGAGAGAATCTCCCCGAAACCGGTGGCGGCAAAGGGCGGAGGCTTGGCTCTCGGGATTGGCGGCGGCAACGGAGTACTGCGGCGATGCTATGGAGATTCAACCTTCATAGCAAAGGTAGCAAGCTTTTCCAACGGTCACACTAGGATCGATCGTCTCGATCGATTCAGAAGGTGATGGTTTTCCCGATCTACGAATCAAGAGACAAAAGATCTCTGGTTAGACGCGTGAGACGCTGTGCTAGGCTAAGCTTCTATCGCCGGAGATCTGGAAGAAACCGGGATCAGCAATGGCGACTAACTGCATGAGCGGCGACAACGGCGGCGGAGCAAGATGCGCGATCTAGGTCACGTCGGTGGCCTTTCTTTTTGAATCGTGTATCCGTCAAATTTTCGCTCAACCATACGGAGGTATTTATATATTAGGTCATTCCACATGACCGTTGTGGGCCCCAACAACAAGAAGACCTAAGTCTGGTTCGAAATAATCCAGGTAACTTGGACCGGTCCAGAGAACAGCAGGAATTTGCCCAAGTCAAATTCGGCGAGAATCGTAGGTGATTCTCGCCGAATCGGCGAGAATCAACTACGATTCTCGCCGAATTCTACTTAACAGAATTCAATCTCCACTGATAACACAAGCCGGTGAGAATCGGCGAGAATCACAATTGATTCTCGCCGAATCGTCGAGAATGCAGAGTCATTCTCGACGAATCGGCGAGAATCACTTCATGATTCTCGACGATTCTGCCTTAGAAGAATTCAAGGCGGCTTCGCGACAACCGGCAGCATTCGGCGAGAATCAGCTAGTGATTCTCGATGATTCGACGAGAATCACTAGTGATTCTCGCCGAATCGGCGAGAATCACTTAGTGATTCTCGTCGATTTGAACTTAGACGATTTTCGTCTTTCTTCCCGTGAGCTGGTCTTTGGCCCATCCTTGCTCCTTGTCTGCTCTTGATCTTTCATAACCCTGTGCTTGAAAATAAGTACACTCCAATAGAGAGAGTACACGTAAGCCAACACACTGATCTGCTCAACGAGGGATTACGTTGCACAGACCCGTGTATATTGACCAACTGCACCCTGACATTGGTGTGTACTTAGCGAGGAATAACTGCAAGCAAAACTTGAAGGATTTCATCAAATACACTGTGAATTCATCTTTGCTTGATCGGAGGCTTCCTCAAATCTAGGTAATTGTGGATACGATACCCAGCAGGACTTCATAGCACGAATCGGAGTACCTAGTCATATGACGACAGATACTGTGAAGGTGTTGTTACCAAACGGATGTGTGATGTGTGCGGATATGACATACTACGTGGAAGTACAAATATGAAGTCGGGATTTCTACTTGAACGCATCTGTGCTACCGATATCGGAATTTGATGTGATCTTTGGTATGGACTGGCTCTCGGAGCAGCGTGCCTTTATTGATTGCAATTCAAAGGAGATCACACTAGGCCAGAATACCGAGCTTGAGACTAAGTTCACTGGTATGCGAGGAGTGAGAGGGATCTTGATGTCTGCACTTCAAGTCGTCAATGCTGTTCGGATGGGCGCGGAGTTATTCTTCACGCTTATTCCGGTTGTTGAGCCAAAGGCCAGTGTGAATGATGTTTCGATTGTATTGGAGTTCGCTGATGTGTTTCCTTAAGATCTTCTTGGGTTAACACCCCAACGGGAGATCGTATTCACTATTGAGTTGGTGCCAGGTGCGAAACCTGTGGCCCACTCGCCATATCGAGTAGCGCCAAAGGAAATGACAGAACTGAAAGTTCAACTCCAAGAGTTGCTGGAACAGGGATACATACGCCCAAGTATATCTCCTTGGAGCGCACCTGTTCTCTTTGTGAAAAAGAAGGACGGTAGTATGCGGTTATGTATCGATTATCGCGAATTGAATAAGCTAATAGAGAAGAACAAGTATCCATTTCCACTAATAGATGACTTGTTCGATCAGCTAGTGGGATCAACCGTATATTCTAAACTGAACTTAAAATCTGGTTATTACCAGTTGAGGATTCGGGAAGGTGATATTCCCAAGACAGCATTTGGAACACGCTACAGTCATTATGAGTTCACTGTAATGCCGTTTGGGCTATGTAATGCGCAATCGGTGTTCATGGAACTAATGCACCGAACGTTCCGAGAGTACTTGCACTTGTTTGTGATCGTCTTCATTGATGATATCTTGGTGTACTCTCAATCTGAAGCTGACCATGAGAACCATTTACGGTTGGTGTTGCATACCCTGCGGATAAATAAGCTCTATGCCAAGTTCTCAAAGTGTGAGTTTTGGCTGTCGTCAGTGGCTTTTCTTGGCCATATGGTAAGTGGAGAGGACATTACGGTGGATCCATCAAAGATAAGAGCCATTCGGGAGTGGTCAGTGTTGTCTTCGGTGGCTGAAGTCAGGAGTTTCCTTGGAATAGCAGGCTACTACAGTTGTTTTGTAGAAAACTTCTCACGGATCGCTTTGCCTCTTACCACATTAACGAGGAATGATCAGAAGTTCGTTTGGACTCCATAGTACGTGCGAGCATTTGAAGAGCTTAAGATTCGTTTGACCACGGCGCCTGTTTTGAAATCGCCATGTGGTACAGACAACTATGAGATTTATAGTGATGCTTTAGGGAGCAGCTTAGGCTACGTTCTTCTATAGTTTGGAAAGGTGATTGCTTATGGCTCACGCTAGTTGAAAGTGCATGAGCAAAATTATCCCGTCCATGACATGGAGTTGGCGGCGGTGATTTTTGCACTTAAATTGTGGCGTCATTATCTATATGGCGTATAATTGGACATATTTACGAACCACAAGAGCCTAAAGTACCTAATGGATCTAAAGGATCTCAATATGTGACAACGAAGGTGGATGGAGTTACTCGGGGACTACACCTTTGATATTCAGTACACTCCCAGGAAGGGAAACGTGGTCACAGATGCCTTGAGTCGTAGGACTCCATCAAGGGAAAATTGGTTACAGATGCATTATGAGCGTCTGATCTAGGAGTTGGAAGCATTAGAGATTTTTTGTGTTGACAAGAATTCCATAGCAAATGCATGTTTGAACTGGACGGACGTACAGTATGACCTTACAGACAGAATTCGGCGAGCAACGAAACTTGATGAAAGTCTACAATACTATGTAGTGGATGGTTCAAATGACCAATTCTCCTGGGATGACGACCTTTTGAGGAAAGAGGGTCGTTTGTGCGTCCCAAGTATGGGTTAGTTGAGGGAAGAATTGATGTATGAGGCTCACTTTAAAAAATACTCAATTCACCCAGGGAGCACAAAAATGTACAAGGACATGAAAAAGTTGTTCTGGTGGCCAGGGTTAAAGAAAGACATAGCACATTACGTGGCTAAATATCAAACATGTGCCTTTGTAAAAGCTGAATGCCAGAAGCCCGGAGTTTTCTTGAAGTCGTTACCTATTCCGGAATGGAAGTTTGATGATATTTCGAAGGATTTCGTGCACGTTTTGCCGAGATCTCAAGGCGGGAACGATTCAGTTTGGGTGATCGTAGACTGGTTGACTAAAGTGGCTCACTTCCTACCGAACAAGAGGGACGGTTCAGTGGAAGTTTTGGAGAAACTTTATGTTGAGCAAATCGAATGATTGCACGGTGTTCCCCATAGCATCGTAAGTGATCGTGATGGGCGCTTCACATCGAATGATTGGAGGCTGATCCATCAGTTGTTGGGAACAAAGTTAGCATATAGTAAGACCTTTCATCCCCAAACAGATGGACAAATTTAGAGGACCAACAGAACGATGGAGGACATGCTAGTAATGTGCGCCTTGGATTTTGGTAAGAGGTGGGAAGATCATCTCTATATGGCAGAGTTTGCCTACAATAATAGCTACCAAGCGAGCATAAGTATGATATTGTTTGAAGCTTCTATGGTCAGAAATGTTGTACACTATTAGCTTGGGCGAAAACAGGCGAATCTAAACTATATGGGCATAAGGAAGTCGAAGAAGCTAATTCGACGATACACTCTATTCGGGAGAGGATACTGATAGCACAAGATAGACAAGCAAAATATTATAACGCCAAGCACCGAAACATTGAGTTTGCGGTGGGCGATTAGGTTTTTTTTTAAATAAAGCACTTCAAAGGCGTGTCCAGGATTCAGCTCTTGAAAAAGTTTAGTCCGAGATATCTTGGTCCGTTTGAAGTGGTGGAGCGAATTGGAGATGCTGCCTATCGGCTATCTCTTTAGGCAGAATTGAGTGGATTACATGATGTGTTCCACATATCAGTGCTTCAAAAAGCCGTAAAAGATCAAGCTCAAGTGATTGCTAATGATCGCGTACTAGTCGAATTTGGGCTAATGACGAAGGTTAGGCCCATTCGAATCGAGGATAAAGCTGAGAAGAAGTTGCGGAACAAGAAAATTGAGATGGTCAAGGTCTGATGGGACAACTGCGGCCATGAGGAGTTAACATGGGAGCGAGAGCAGACCATGCATGCTGAATTTCCCGAGCTGTTTGTCTAAACTTGTATAACAGTTTTGTTTTGTTTTGGACAAAACATAAAATGTTGTAAACATTTTGATTACTATTTCCTGAGTCCTATATAAAAATTTCGGGACGAAATTTCTTATAAGGAGGGGAGGATTATAACGCCCCAAATCTCGAGTTTTTTAGTGGACTGTATAGGCTGAGCAACACGGCCTGGGACACGGGCGTGTCCAAGGCCGTGTCCTACTCTGTGTACTCGAGTGAGGCGCAGGATGGTGTCAAGTGGGTCTTGAGTGGGTCTCGAGTGAGGCACACGGCCTGTGACACGGGCGTGTCAAAGGCCATGTCCTGCTATTGTACTCGAGCGAGGAGCAGGGCGGTCTCGAGTGTGGCACTGGACGGTGTCGAGTGTGGCACACGGCCTGTGACACGGGCGTGTCCAGGGCCGTGTCCTGCTGAGTTAGACGAAATGCACTCGACGCTCCTCGAGAGGCAAGTCGAGTTGGGAACACGACCTATCACACGGGCGTGTCAATGGCCATGTCCTTCTCTAATTTTGTCTAGGCCTGTGCGGACTGTTGAATACGGGCTAGACATGGGCATGTCCAAAGCCGTGTCTTGCACACGGCCTGTGACACGGGAGTGTCACAGGGCCGTGTCTTGTTCTGGAAGAGTCGGTTTCTTTTCCTCTTAAGGCACACGACCTGTGACACGGGAGTGTCACAAGCCGTGTTCGTCCTAGGAAATTGAGTTTCAGGGCGATTCGTGGTTGTTCATTTCCTTCAATTAGGATCCAAAGATCCAGAGCTATCCCTGATGTGTTAAGGCCGAGAGTTGAAGGATAAACTCTCATTTCTATCAAGCCTTTCTCTTTCTAAAGTGTTAGAGAGTGGGGAGAGCAAGGAAGGAGGAGGAGGAATCCAGCTACCGGAGGAGCTTCAGAGCCCTGAATCGCAAGTCGAGTCCAGATTTGTGGAGGCAAGGCCATTGCGATGATTTCATCCGGATAGGTTTCCATGGCTTCAAAGAGATCGTCAAGGTTAACGATCTTTCTTCCTTGGACATGTGAAGTCCTTATTTTGGCATGTGCATGGATTTCCCCCACCAAAAGGTGGATTTTGAGGGATTTCCCTTGGGTTGATTCTTAAAATCCCCAATCAGTCTTGCATATAGATCCGGAAATGTGTAGTACGAAATAGGATTGTTGTGTGAAGCCCATCTGGACAGGTTGGTCTAGATTGATGTTGTTTCATTTTACGCATCGAAGAAGACTCCGCATATAAACATGTATATTGTGGAGTCGATGGGTTGGGCCCATGAAGGGCAGTAGCAGGAAGTACTGGAGTGGAATTCCAGGAAAATACCATCGTGATTCTTGTATTTAATGCTATGAAAGACTAGTTTTCTGGCACTGCAGGATGCTGCAGGGTTTGGGTTGAGTTTGGATGCAGAAAGAGAGTTTCTGCTGAACCCGCCAAGCGACCGTGAGGAACGCTGACATTAGCTCCCCTTTTGGATTGTAAATGCAGTCCTTGGTGGACATTATGGCTATTGTGAGCTGAGAGCTCTTGAAGGCTTCGTGCCGAACATATAAGGGGAAGCCGACCTGTGTCTGGTTGAATATTTGAGCAATGGGTAGGGGTTGACCTGTATCCGCGTTATGGTTGTCTGTAAATGAGTGCCTAGAATAGTGGCGTTCGTCAGGAACACATAATGAGAGTCTTAGTCATGCGCGCCATTAAGACTAAAGTCTCTGACGAGAGGTTGCGGAGCATAATACTCAATACTGTTGGGTTTCGGACCTTGAATGGTGGTGGGACCCTAGTATTTCCGGTACACCAAGAATGTGCCCTGAGTGCACGGAGCGTCGGGCCGCGTGGCCGACATTTGTGATATATTATTTGTGCGTGAGTGCAAATTGTGTGATATATCTGCTTGTGAAATGTTATGCCTACAGGGAAGGAATACCACTGCCCCGGGAAAGGGGTAGGGTCGTTATAAATTGGTCAATTGAATGCTGACCATTGCCTTTTTGCCACCATTCTGGTGGGTTGTCCTTATGCAGGTGCTGGAGAGCCGAGCGGGAAATAGCGGGCTTAAGCTCTTGCTGCTATTACTACTACTGCTAGACCTCGAAGGCTGAGCAAAAAACTTTATTATTTTCATGTGTGGCCGGTCTGCGTGCCGATGTTTGTAATACACACTTAAAAAGCTTAACTGTAAGGCCTTAAGGCCATACTTTTATGTATTTGTTGTACATTCCTTCGGGGTGATATATAAATGTGATTGTTTATATATAGTGGACATTCATGGTTATTGAATTCAATTTTAATCTTAAGCTTCCGCTAGCATGCTTTGAGTTAGGATGCGAATATGTTTTGATATTAACCTGTAACCTCACTGCCTGTTGTGATATATAGTGTGGGGCCTCAACCGGACCTTCTATTATATGTTATTTAATGGATGGGGTCGTTACAACAGCAAACTCTCCATCTGACATGTTACTATCAGATGATATTGACTCAGAGCTTTCTGAATCAGTTGTCCTCCTTGAGGGTGATACAATCCTCTCCTTACTATTCTTAGAGCTCTCAACCTTAAAGGCCACTGTCCTCTCCTTGGTATGGGATCTGTTGGTGGTCTCCTCCTTCTTGGTAGATAGCTGCATTTTATATGAGAGCAACTTTCCAAACAATGTGTGAGGAGGAGTATCAGCAATCTTGGACACTTATCTGATTGCACAAATCTTTGTATCCTAGTATTTGGTTAAAGATCTTAGGAACTAATCATTCAGCTCATAATTGATGAAGACCCTCCCATATTTCCTCAGCTTATTAACCACTCTGAAAAACTTTTCATAGCAATCAGCTATGATATCCTTGCTGCTTTGCCTGAAGGCCTCATATTCTTGATTAAGTAGGGATTTCCTGTCATCCCTAACTTCTTCAGTGCCCTCAATGTAGATAATCAAGGTGTCCCACATTTCCTTGGATGTATTGTAGTGGACAAGATTCTGGAATGTGGAGTCATCAATGACACTCACAATGATGTTATGTGCCCTCTTGTCCATGGTTGATAGGATGACCTCATCCTTGGTCATCTCAGTGTACTTCTTTGGGGTTTGTACACTGACATCTAGGACAAAAGTCTTCATGGGGATAAAGGGTCCTTCCTGAACTATGATGAAGATCCTAGGGTCAGAAGCTTCCATGAATAGCCTAAACCTATCTTTCCAAATAATAAAAGTCTCCTTTCTGCAAATTGGAAGCTTTACAGAGCCTAACTCTTTATAGTTCTCTTCTGAACCCATAAGGATAATCTAAGCTACTCTTGGAGATCTGTTGTTGGGTATTATATCCACAATAACCTAGATTTTTATGAATTCACCCTTGAATTAGGATGAATTAAGTTTGTATTTGATACTCTTTTCAAGTTGAGTGCTTATAGGTTATAATTGCCAAGTGTAGACAAATGTAAGTCTACAATGAGTCACCAAACACTGGACTATATAATGTAAACCCTCATTATGTGATCCATGGTGTTGACTCATGTGTAGTCTCTCTATTGGGACACACTTCTTTTTCAAGTACTAAAGATATGGAAGAAACAATGGGTTGCTGATCTCCAAGAAGAAGAATTAAAATCTTTTTAAGAAATTTTTCTAAGTCAAATTCTCGAGAGGTTCTAAGTCTAGTACTCGAGAAGGCCAAGCTTTTTCTTGAGAAAGCAGAAGTTATTACTCGAGAAGTCCAAGCTTTGTCTCGAGAAAGCAGAAGTCATTACTCGGGAAGCCGAAGTTATGTCTCGAGAAGTCTAAATTGTTCTCGAGAAGTCCAGTCAGCTCTCGAGAAGTCATTACCTATTTCTCGAGTAACAAAAATTATTTCTCGAGTAAAAGTCTTTTCTTTCTCGAGAAACAAAAACTTATTTTCAGTGTTTTCCTTAAGTACTTCTTCTCGAGAACCTTATACCTCTTCTCAAGAAACAGAAGTTGTTCTCGAGAAGTCAATCCTTCACTGGAGAAATGAAGTTCAATTCTTTGAATTTTTTGTTAAGTCCCGATGGAAGTAATTTCAAATTGATCTCGTTTCTTATTGGTGCACATATTCTATCATTAATGATTATGACCGTTAGGCAAGTCCTATAAAAGGACTTATCATAATCGATTAACCCTAACAAAAAAATTAAGTATTCTGAATCGCATATTTTTCATTCTAAATCGAGAAGCGTCGCCGTTGTTCATCATCTTCTTCGTCGCTGACCTTCTCCGATCAAAGAGATTCAGATCAAGAAGGTTTTAATAGATCAAGACTTTCAACATCGACAGATCTATTCCTTGATCGTGCTGATCCTAAGTTTTTAGATCCAGAGATTTCGCCTTTGTCTTCATCGATCCGTTTCTGAAAAAGCTACAAATTTTAAGAAGGAAGAAGGGCTGAAGACTCGGATCTGAAATATTTATGTTTATATATTTTTTGTAAAACACTTTATTCTTGTAGGAGATTTTTCTCCGAGTTGTAGGAGCTTTGTTCTCCGAGATTTTTGTAGGAGTGTTTTGACTCCGAGTTGTAGGGGTATTGCTCCGAGTTGTAGGATTGTTTTCCAATCCAAGCTAAAAGTGAAGTAGCCCAGTCTAGCATGGTGCTAGATCGGTGAGGTGGAGAGTGGACGTTCCCATGGTTGGGGAACCACTATAAATCTTGTGTTTTTTTGTGGATTGCTTGTTTATTTTCTGAGCTCCGTCGTTACAAGTTTTTATTCCGCAAAAAGACGCAGACCTCACCTATTCACCCCCCTCTAGGTGATTTTGGTAGACAACTAAAAACATCAATTGGTATCAGAGCCAGGTTATTCATCAAAAAGGTTAACACCTTGAATAGATCTACTCCTAGTTGTCTTAAGAGGATACAAGCATGGACAGAGCCAAGGATTTTGCTAAGCTTCCCTTTTGCACAAAGACTAACTTTCCCATGTGGAAAGAAAGAATAAAATTCTTCATGGAAGCTGTTGATCCAAGGATCTTTATGATAGTGGAAGAAGGACCTTTGTTCCAATGACAGCCTCCACCATTGACCCAACAAGGCAAGTTCCAAAGAAGCTCATGGATCATGAAAAAGATGAGATTGCACTTGTATCTTTAGACAAGAAAGCCAAGAATATCATCGCAAGTACAGTCGATGATTCTATGTTGCAAAATCTGATTCACTGCCAATCCGCCAAGGAAATATGACAATCTCTCATCGTACTGATGGAAGGTACTGAAGAGGTAAGGGATGATAGATGATCCCTCCTGAATCCGAAATATAAAGCATTCAGCCAAGGTCCAAAGGATTATATTGCTGATACTTTTGAAAGCTTCTTCAAGATTGTCAATGACCTAAGAGTCTATGGTCGGGTCTTCACAAATAGAGAACTGAATGACAAATTTCTGAGATCACTTACTAAGGAATGGGACAATAAAGTATGTGCAATCTAGGAGTTTGTTAAGCTGGCAGAGACTGACCCTCACAATCTCTTTGGAAAGCTTATGTCACATGAGATCCAAATAAACTCAAGAAAAGATGAAGAAGAGAAAAGTCGGTCTTCATCCAAGGAGAAGTCAGTCGCTCTAAAGGCAGACATCTCAAGAAAGTCAAAAGATGCATCTCCTGCTCCCGCACAGGAAGAGAGTGAAGAAGAAGCTTTAGAGCCAAGTACCTCAGGCTAAGAGCTATCTAAAGGAGAGTTTTCTCTTCTTTCAAGGCAGTTCAAGAAGTTCTTTAACAAGAAGAAACAGTGGAGAGACAAAGATGCCTCGTCCAGAAGATCACGTCATGATGGTGATTGTCACAAGAAAGGCTCAAGTAGCCAAGACAGGGATCACTCAAAACCGAACAAACATATTTCTTCTGACATTGTTTATTATTATTGCAATAAGCCAGGACACGTCATAGCTGATTGCCCTCACAAGAAGAAGGAGGGTGGAAGAAGAGAGGAGAAGAAATCTTCTTATAATAAGAAGAAAATTGAAAGAAGACTAGTAGCCAAGAAGGCAAAGACCCTCAGTGATACAGACTCATCTGAGTCTAGTGATGATGAGGAAGCTTACTTTGGGCTCATGGCACATACAGTTGAAGAAGAACCCTAGTCCACTGGGAAGGTAAACTCTCACACCCCTATCTCGAAATCAGATGCTTTTGACTATGATCATGAGGACTGTTCGTCTAATGATGAATCTGAACTCATGAATCAATACAAAGAGTTAATCAAGTCTTACGACAAATTTCGAAGAGTCGCAAGAACTCCAACTAATGAGATTAAATCTCTTAAGGCTGAGGAGAGCACTCTGAGGGAGGAATTCATAATGATGGACTCACTCAAAAAGGAATTCCATGATATTATGGAAGAATATAATAAGCTCTCGAGCACCTGAACCTGAAGGAGAAAATCATTCAAAAGTTGGAAGAACAACTTACTGGTGAAAAGAAACTTGTTAAAAGTTCTCCCAGCCCAAGACAGTCCTTCCACTTGTGGTTGAATTCTCTGCTCAGGGTAAAGGAGCTGGCTTAGGACATGTGGTTGCCCCTAGTAAATCTTCTAGGAGAAATAAAGCCAAAAGAAGAAATAAGCCTGCCAAGAAAGCTCTAGCTAAGAAGAAGGGGAAAGCTCCTCAACACCAAACTTCGTTTAAAAAGGTTATCTTTCCAACAAACGAGTTTGATCTTGATTTATCTTACGGTCACTTTGACAGACCTACTTATGTAGAGCCCAAGTCTCGGTACCAAGGATGGACCCATCCCTGGAACTTTAGTGAAAGTGTCTTCAAGTCACCTTATGAGGAGATCACTCTTCAGAGCTACGACCCTTATATTCATGGTCATAACATCAAGAAAGCTCCAAAAGTTAAACCCATTGTGGAAAAGAATCTTAAGCAGAAGAAGTCATGTGAGTGTCATCACCACGAATCTTCTACCTCCAAGTCTGTTGCCCCTGCTAGACCACACTCTCAAAATGGCAAGAAGGAGAACTTTAGGCAAAGATAAACCAGGTTTTATTGTTGGTGTTGCGGCAAAGTTGGTCACTTTGCTATAGATTGCTGGTTTAACCCCAGATATTATGTAACTCCTCAATTTTATAATGTGAGAAAGACCACTCACAATGTTAACACACATAGGGGTATGCTAACTAGAGACCAAGGACCCAAACAGGTTTGGGTTCCTAAGGCAAATTTATTCTACTTTTGTAGGAATGTCCAAAGGCCACCAAAAATCCTATCTGGCATTTGGACAGTGAATGCTCTCGGCATATGACCGGGACTAGAAGCCTACTCCCGAATTATTCTCTAGTCTTGAACGGGCCAAAGGTCATCTTTGGAGGTTCTGACAGAGGGATTACAAAAGGCTACAGTATGATTACTAATGGTAGTGTATCCTTCTCAGATGTGGCTTATGTTGAAGGATTGGAACACAATCTTACAACCATAAGCCAGCTCTTTGATAAAGGATACATAGTAGAATTTTATGCAGACAAGTGTTTGATAAAATCGGTCGATAACTTAGAAACAATTCTATAAGGCACTCGTAGTAGGAATATATTTTGCTTAAATTTTATTTGTATAGACTCTTCTACGCCAATGTGCTTTTTGGCAAAAGATAGTGCATCTTTTGGTGACCAATGACACATGAGATTAGCACATATAAATTACAAAACTATTAATAAATTATTTTCTCTTAATTTAGTACGTGATGCACCCAACTTTAAGTGCATTAAAGATAGACCTTATTACGCATGTGTAAAAGGCAAGCAAATAAGGGCTACTTTTAAAAGCATTAGTGGAAAAAACTCTAATATGTGTTTATACCTACTTCATATGGACTTGTTCGGTCCACTACAAATTAGAAGTTTAGGAGGTAAGGATTATACATTGGTTATTGTTGATGATCTCTCTCTCTTTGCATGGGTGTTCTTTCTAAAACACAAGTCAGATACGTTTGATATCTTTACTAATTTTGTCGGGCAAGTTCAGAATGAATAGAGCTGCTCCGTTGTCAAAATCAGAAGTGACAATGGAGCATAGTTCAAGTCTGGGGCCATGACAGAATTCTGTGAAAGTCTTGGTATCTTTTATGAGTTTTCCTCTCCTCGTACTCCTCAATAGAATGGAGTTGCTAAGAGAAGGAATAGAACACTCATCTAGGCTTGCAGAACCATGTTGAGTGATGCCTCATTACCAGAATATTTCTGGGCTGAAGCTATCAACACTGCATGCAAGGTGCAAAATCGAGCACTCATAAACAAGAACAATAATAAGACACCTTATGAACTACTAAAGGGCAGGAAACTGACTATTTCATATTTTAGAATCTTTAGTAGTAAATGCTTCATCCTTAATAATGGGAAGTATCATACAACTAAATTTAGTGAAAAGAGCTTTGAAGGTATTTTCGTAGGTTATAGTAGCCATAGTAAGGCATATAGGATTTTTAATAAGAAAACCCTAGTTATATAAGAATCTATTAATGTTGTATTTGAAGAGACGAGCTTGCTGCAAGGTAGCTCTTCTAGTATGTTTATTGAAGATGCAGGTTCAAGACTAAAGGAATTAAACTTGTATGAGCTGACTGAAGAAAAAGCTCAAAAGTTCATCAAGATCACCACTCCAACCCCAATTGGAGGGGATGATCACCATGATGAAGATGTCATCAAAGTTGATGAAGTCACTCCAATGATAGAGGAATCTATAGATGCAAGAACCCTAGAGCTCAGACACTTAAAGGATCACCCAATTGATCAAATCATAAGGGATCCTCGGGATGGTGTCAGAACTCATAGAGGTACAACTAATGAAAAATCTATATTTAAGTTTCCTCTCGCAGGTTGAACAAAGAAGTTTGAGGAATAAAACTCAGACGCATCTTGGATAATGGAAATGGAAGAAGAACTTAATCAGTTCAAGCATTGCCAAGTCTGGAAGCTTGTTCCAAGACCCAAAGGTAAGAATGTTATCGGAACAAAGTGGTTCTCAGGAACAAAATGGACAAAGATGGAACAATTATAAAGAATAAGGCCAGACTCGTTGCCAAGGGATACAGACAAGAAGAAGGAATCAACTTTGATCAGACGTATGCTCAAGTGGCAAGGTTGGAGGAAATCAGGTTGTTCCTAGCATATGCATCACGTAAGGGCTTCACTGTCTATCAGATGGACGTGAAGTCGGCCTTCCTTAATGGTGACATAAAGGAAGAAGTGTATGTGGAACAACCTCAAGGTCTTGTTGATTCTAAACTTCTTGAGCATGTTTATCTTTAATTTAAAGCTTTATATGGTTTGAAACAAGCTCCTAGATCTTGGTATGAGACGTCGTCTAACTTTCTTCTTGAGAATAAGTTCACAAGAGGAAAGATAGATAAGATATTATTTCTTAGGGAAATAAAAGGCAAGATTTTGGTAGTGCAAATCTATGTTGATGACATCATATTTGGCTCAACTGATGACAACCTTTGCAAAAAGTTTTCCAAACTTATGTAAGGGAAGTTAGAAATGAGCAGTATGGGAGAGCTGAAGTATTCTTAGGACTTCAGGTGAAACAATTTGAAAGTGGAATTTTTATCTCTCAGACGAAATTCACCAAGGAGTTAATTAAGAAATTCGGAATGGAGAACGCAACCTCTATGAGGACTCCAATGAGTTCAGCTATTTCTCTAGACAAGGATGAGAAAGGGAAACCTTTTGATGAAACCAAGTATAGAAGCATAATTAGATCCTTGCTCTATCTTACTGCTAGTAGACCGGACATAATGTTTAAAACATGTGTGTGCTAAATTTCAAGTGAACTCTAAGGAATCTCACTACGCTACTACAAAGAGGATTTTGAGATACCTTAAAGGTACATCAAATCTTAGCTTATGGTACCCAAGAAGTAATGAGAGAAAACTGATAGGTTTTTCAGATACAGATTTTGTAGGAGGCAAAGATGATAGGAAAAGCACTTCCGGGACTTGTCAATTCCTAGGAAGAAGGCTTATCGCCTAGAGCAGTAAGAAGCAGAATTGTATCGCAATTTAAACAGTTGAGTTAGAATATATTTCTGCAGGCAAATGTTGTGCACAACTGTTATGGATAAAGAACCAATTTGAAGATTACAATATGAAGTTCAAGAGCATTCCGATGTTTTGCGACTCCTCTAGTACAATTATAATCGCCAACAACCCAGTCTCTCACAGTAGGATAAAGAACATAGAGCTGAGGTACTATATTATTAGGGAGCATGGAGACATCAACCTCTAGTATGTTCCAACTTACAAGCAGGTTGCAGACATTTTCACGAAGCCACTGGATGAGGCCAAGTTCCCATTATCCAAAATAGAACTTGGCATGCTCAACAAGGAAGAATGAAGAAAAAGGTCTCACAACAAAGTTCAAGAATCGGGCTACACTTTAAAAATCAAGAAAATTCTATCTCTGGACTTCACTTCTCGAGAAGATGCTTATTACTCGAGTACTCAGATCTCTACTCGAGAACCACAGTTGATTCCCGAGAAATATTTCTAGAGTACTTATCTGATTCTTGAGAACTTCAGATTTGCTTCTTGAGAAAGAATTTCTCTACTTGAGAACAATTTCTTCTTCTCGAGAACTTCTGTGTCTCCTCTCGAGAAATGACTTGTCCCTCGAGAAATCTGATGCCGATTTTCTTTCTAAAGTTCAAATTTTTTATATTGGCACTCGGACACTCCTACCTCCATATTTTCAGGTATTTTATTATTATTTCCTTAATCATCACGATTTAAGATTTATATAAATAGATTAAGTCCGGAAAACACCAAAATCACGAATCTCAAATCTTTTCTCGAGAACAAGAAACCTTTCGTCTTCTCTGTCGTCGTCGTTCTCCTGCTGCCATTTCAGTTTTTCTCTCAGAAGGCAAGATATCTGTTAATCTATCTTGATCAATGGCTCCTCCATCGAAAGTTGGTATTGGCAGTGAGCTAGTTTTCACAGGAATTGCCGAACTCTCTGACAATTTTCATAATGTTCTGTTGCTACTAGAAGCTGTCGGACTGTCTTTCATTTGGAACATCCGTGCAAGTTTCTACTTCCCGAAGTCGAGGAATTATTCCAGAATGCCAAAATAAAGAGAAATGGAAAGATTCTCAAAAGCAAGGTTCGTGAACTCAAGATCAAGCTGATCGCTCCAATCATCTCCAAGCTCCTTCGGATGCCTATCATCTATGAGGAAGATGACCTACTTATCGAAGATTATGATCGCACTTGAAAATTTTGTGGTGTATCCGTTGCTGTGTGCACTATTTCCCGCCCTAATATCAATGGAAAGAGTAAGTTGCTTGTGGATATTCTCGGAAAAGTCCTTCTGTGCCACACTAGTTCGATCAGCTTCATCACAAATGATTTCTTTAACATGATGACTGCTGTAATCTGCAGGAAGAAATTTCAGTGGGGTTTGATGATTTTTGATAAAATAAAAGACAATATCAAGGAACTAAATTTTGGCAGAATAGTTTCTCTTCTCCTTCATGAGCTTAAGCCAGAAATTTTTGATCTCTCTAAAGGTATTTCTTTGCATCACATGAAGAAAGTCTCCATTTCTTCCATTCAGAGATAGGAACTCAAGATTTAGAATCCTGGACAAGCTGCCAAAGCCCATGATCTCCAAGTGGATGAGGACAGGACTCCATCTTCCCCCTTACATCAAGTAGCTAGCACATCAGGTGCAGTTGATGAGGGGGAGCCTGCTCCTGCAATCCCAGAGATAAGTCGGTCTGCTCTTCCTTCAGATGTTGCTCCACCTGCTGTTATATCTTCAGAAGTTTCTTCTCCTACTAAAGAAATGCTTACTAATGACCAAGTAAATGATCAAGTTAAATCTACAGAAGATGACATCAACAGGATGTTAGAAGAACTCACCTCCATAGAAACTTTCTTCCCTCTGCCTGAAGAAAATCCATCTCAACAAGAACATCCATCTCAGTAAGAAAACCCTTCTCAGCCAAAACATCCATCTCAACCAGAATCTTCTCCTGAACCAGTTGAACAACCTCTCCCAAGTCTCCATTTCAACATTCCATCTTTCATAAATGAAGCTGCTGAAGCTAAAATTACACCTGCTAGAAGAAAATAGAATTCCACTTCTACTGTTCACATTGAATAAGTAATTCACTGGACAGCTCCTATCTAACCTCCTCCAATTGTAGCAATTCCTGAAGATACCCTTCTGGGTAAAATTGAATCTTTGTTAGCCCAGCAGGGAATTTATTTTGACAACTCTCTTAAAGTGGTCACAGACAAAATAATTGCTCTATAGAAAGAGCTGAGCAGAGGCTTTGCTGAAATTCAGCACAATACTGATTCCCTCAAACACCTATTCCAAATAGGTGGGAAAGCCTTAGACCACACAATTACTAGCATTGGTCATATAATGAACCAATCAGTTAGTTTGGCAAACAATCAGATTCAGCTGGAAAAGAATGCTCAAGAGCACAATTTCAAGACATGTGAAGAAGTTGGCAAGTTCAAGGATGATGCTATTAGCACCCTATCTGTAGAAGTCAGAAAGGGGGAGAAATTAGTCAAGGAATATCTAGAGAAATCTGATAGTACAAAAAGAACATGCTGAAGTTTGGAGCCCCACTTCTAAGTAAATCATTCTGGATACTTTAAGATTAATTGTGGAATTCAGAGAAAATAAGGATAACTACTACTCTCACTCAGAATGGGAATAGTATGAGAAGTCTATGACTCTGAGATGGCTTCATGACAGGAAGTATAGTCGTGAAGACCCCTCTGCTCCTCCCAATCCAGCCAAATATTTTCCAAAGCCATTCATGTATTTCCAGAGACAGGAAGAAATTCACCAGAGATAATAACAATAGCAGACCAATAAGTAATAGAAGAAGATCAGAAGTTTCTTTATGAGATTTTGTGGAATTGGATTTTTCTTGGACAATATCTATAAATATAAATCTTTTTATTTTGATAATCTGATTTTTCTATAACATAGCATTTCTCATTATTACTTTGTTTACTAGTTATTTTATTTGTTTATCTTGATGTAATTCACCTTAGTGTAGAGGATTCTGACTTCTACAAATAGGGGGAGATAGTTGGGTATTGTATCCACAATAACCTAGATTTGTATGGAGTCACCCTTGAACTAAGATGAATTAAGTTTGTATTTGATACTCTTTTCAAGTTGAGTGCTTGCAGGTTATAATTGCCTAATGTAGACCTATGTCAGTCTACAATGAGTCACCAAACATATGACCATACAATGTAATCCCTCATTGTGTGATCCATGGTATTGACTCATGTGTAGCCTCTCTATTGGGACACACTTCTTTTTCAAGTATTAAAGATATGGAAGAAACTATGGGTTGCATATCTCCAAGAAGAAGAAATAAAATCTTGTTAAGAAATTTTACTAAGTCAAATTCTCGAGAGGTTCTAAGTCTAGTACTCGAGAAGGCCAAGTTTTGTCCGGAGAAAGCAGAAGTTATTACTCGAGAAGGCCAAGCTTTGTCTCGGGAAAGCAAAAGACATTACTCGAGAAGCCAAAGTTATTTCTCGAGAAGTCTAAATTGTTCTCGAGAAGTCCAGTCAGCTCTCGAGAAGTCATTACCTATTTCTCGAGTAGCAGAAATTATTTCTCAAGTAAAAGTCTTTTCTTTCTCGAGAAGCCAGAACATATTTTCAGTGTTTTCCTTAAGTACTTAGGCTGCTGGGTAGAAGGATGCTGGGCAAAAGGAAGATGGGCAGTAGGATGGAGCTGATGAGGAACAACATTTGAATCAACTTGAAATTCAGGAAATATTTGGTTATGCATCAAAACTGTTGTATCATAGGTATGAAATTTGACACCATCAATCTGGGTTTGAACATTAGCATTTCTTTCCTAGATCTGAACATTATGATGCTCCACCTCCTGAAACTTATGCTCAAGTCTGCAATTCTTAACAAGCTGATGTGCCTCCTTAATTACCTCCTGAGTTGCAAATTCCAAAAAGAAGAAAGTATGGTGATGGTGCTTCTGCAAGCAAATCCACACCTCTCGAGAACCTTATACCTCTTCTCGAGAAACAGAAGTTGTTCTCGAGAAGTCAATCCTTCACTCAAGAAATGAAGTTCAATTCTTAGAATTTTTCGTTAAGTCCGGACGGAAGTAATTTCAAATTGATCTTGTTTCTTATTGGTCCACGTATTCTGTCATTAATGATTATGACCGTTAGGCAAGTCCAATAAAAGGTCTTATCATAATCGACTAACCATAACAAGAAAATTAAGTATTCTGAATCGCATATTTTTCATTCTAAATCGGGAAGCGCCGCCACTGTTCTTCGTCTTCTTCGCCGCTGACCTTCTCCAATCCAATAGATTAAGAACAAGAAGGTTTCAACAGATCAAGACTTTCAACATCGACAGATCTATTCCTTGATCGTGTTGATCCTAAGTTTTCAGATCCAAAGATTTTGCCTTTGTCTTGTTCGATCCATTTCTGACAGAGCTTCAAATTTTAGGAAGGAAGAAGGGCTGAAGACTCAGATCTGAAATATTTCTGTTTGTATATTTTCTGTAAAACACTTTATTCTTGTAGGAGATTTTTCTCCGAGTTGTAGGAGCTTTGTTCTCCGAGATTTTTGTAGGAGTGTTTTGACTCCGAGTTGTAGGGGCGTTGCTCTGAATTTTAGGATTATTTTCTAATCCAAGCTAATAATGAAGTAGCCGAGTCTAGTGTGGTGCTAGATCAGTGAGGTGGAGAGTGGACATACCCAAGTTTGGGGAACCACTATAAATCTTGTGTTTTCTGTGGCTTGCTTGTTTATTTTCTGCGCTTCGTCGATACAAGTTTTTATTCTGCAAAAAGACGCAGACCTCACCTATTCACCCCCTCTAGGTGATTTAGGTAGATAACTAAAATATCTTATGTTCAAACTATTAAGTTCTTTTTGAACAACCTCCCTATGATATCACTTGAAAGTCTTTGTTTCGAGAGTAGCTAAACACCTAGAGGGGGGTGAATAGGTTTTATGTCTTTTGGACTCTCTTTTTTACTTTGGTGTGTAGTGATTTAGTTTTAGATTAGCTTTCAAGAACACACACAACAATATACAAGTTATTTATAGTGGTTCCCCAAGGTTTGGGTACATCCACTGCTCCTCCTACCTTTTTAACAGTGTGTTAGACAAGGCCAACTTCTTCAAACTCAGCTCAATGAGTTTACAACACAGATCCCTCAGGATCTCTCAGACTCCTCCAAGTCCTACCTCAGGCCCAAGTCCCTACACTCAGAGGTATAATCTCCTACCGCTTAATAATCTGCACCAGATTACCTGTTGGATCTTGTTGCCAACCTTAGAGGGGGGGGGTGAATAAGGTTTCTCGCATTTATTACAATTTAAAATATTTTGACCCAGAAAATCGTGTTCTGGAAGCTACCGCGGGGGGTTAGGTAGCTAACGTACAGCGGTAAGTCTCGTAACTCATTTTCTTGGGCAGTTATGCTTGAGCACCACACACCAGAAATCAAAACATTATTCGCAGGAAATTAATGAAGGTAAAATCACATAAAACAAATTTCATTGTAGGATTTAAAACAACAATATTTTTTGAACAACTACAAAACTATGATCTCCGTGACGCCGAAGATCAAAGGCGATGAGAAATAAAAACTCTTGTGTTTTCTATACTGACTCGCTCCACGGACCGGTTGGCTCTATCCCTTTCTGTCCAAGAAAGGTCCTCAAGCCGACTCTTCACCTCCACGCAAGGAAGGGTCTTATAGCCCTGCTAGATCCTCTGATCTAGAAGTCCCTATCCCCAGGACGATTTTCCACGGAATTCCTCCTCAAGTTCCGATGACCCTCACCGGTCGATTTTCCTCACGACAAGATTTAGAAAAGAAAAGATTATAGAAATAAGGATGTAAAGAATTTAAAAGATGAAGTTCTCCCTCTAGACAACTTCTCCGTTGAGCGATCTGCGGCTGGTGCTTGGAATCTTCATTTCCTTTCATATTCGATGTAGATCTTGGATCATTGGATTTCTTTGTTCACGAACGGGAGGGAGACGACTTTGTTCTTCTTCGACGAAGACTTTTTGGAACGGAGCACAAGAGAGAGCGACCGAACCCTAGAATGCACGAACTCCCATCACTTTTCGTTTTCAGATACCTAAGGCACAGAATTCGAGGCAGCCTTATATACGTCTTCATGAAAATATGCTATCGCCGGTGGTAAGACTAGCGCCCGATGGTAGGTTCACGCGCTTGCTATGCCAGCTGTCCTCCAAATTCTGAATAATATTTCAAAATAAATATTTTTCCTTTTCATATAGCTAGCGCCCCTTGGTAGAAGGTAGCGCCACGCGGTAGGTCAGTAAGTCGATGAACCTGTCTCGACACTCGTGGAATGGCTAGCGCTGCGCGATAACCACTATCGCCTGATGGTAGGCCAGTAACTCAATGAACCCATCTCGACACTCGTAGAGTGGCTAGCGCGGCGCGGTAAGAACTATCGTCTGGTGGTAGTTTCCCGAGAGGCTGCCCAAAATAATTCCTTGCATTAGTGTTGGCGGTACTACTAGCACGGAGCAGTAGGTTCCCGAGAGCTCTGTCTAATTAATTCACGGCTACCGCTCGACGGTAACTTCTATCGCTCGGCGTTATCATCCATAGAAGACTTCTTCTCTTTACTTAAACCTATCAACTTGCACACTCTATCAACACAAGATGTGATCAAATACAGCTGGGATTTGATATTCTCAAACATAGGGAATATGAAGCAGTGGTTCTAACATTACCTACCTCAGACTTAATCGAAAGTCCTACACTAAGGCTAGGTGGCTAGCCCTACACTCAGATCCACTACAGGATCCTACCTTAGAGAATAACTCTCCTACAGCTCAGACACATAGGCCCTACCTCAGATGCATAGAAGGATCCTACAACTCGACCTTTATAGTTTAGACTTACAACTCAGATCTGTTAAGATCCTACAGATGAAGTGTTGGTTGTTGTTGATGATTGACTCAAGAAATGTCCGAGTCCGCCTCAACCTGAACTGAGAAGACTCAGCCCCATCCTCTTCACAGCACCAAGAATGGATCTTCAAGGTTGTTCTTCTTGTACTGTGAAATAACTTATAGTACACTGTTTCTTCAAGGCTTTTTAGTAGAAGAGTTGAATTCAGTGACCTTGAAGATGTACAACAGCTTAGGCTTGCTCTCTCCTTCTATCTTAGAGAGTGAACTTTCTGAACTTGTTGTTGAAGATTTGACTATCAACAGCTAACTGTCTGAACTTTTCAAACCAACAATAAGAGTATTTTCTTCAAGTTCTGCAACTTAGTCGAGAGGAAGAAGATGAAGCTCAAAGCACTTGTTTCCAAAAGTTAATTTCTTTTTCCTCAGAACTTTACTTTTGTATTCTACCGTCCAATGGCTCTGTGTAGTATGGACAACTAGTTTTGGTAATTACAACACTTTCTTTTTGCATAACAGTTATATTAAAGGCAAGAGCGCCTTTTGTCTTCTAGCAAGCAGATCCCGCGATACTTGAATTTCTGCTGAAGTCAGCATGACTCAGCTCCTGTGGACTTAGCAATTTCATTACATTCTGCACAGGCGTTGAGTGAAGCCTTGTCACTCAAAGAAAAAGTACTTAGCTTAATTCAGCGACTTGAGGCATTGAGTGATCCTTCCTCACTCAATGCATATGGACTTTTATAGTCTAACAGCTTAGGCATCGAGTTAGCCTTCATCACTCAAAACTTCTAGACTTAGTTCAATTTCTATGAATGAAGGCATTGAGTGCAGCTTCTTCACTCAACACTTTCTTCCTTTGTTTGACTTCTTGATGGGGCGTTGAGTGGCCTGTGTTCACTAAACACCTCTGTACTAGTTGAATTGTCTGTTGAGTAGGAGTTGAGTGAACTGACTTATCTAAACGCTTCTAGACTTAGACTGATTTTTTGTCTACTCCTTCCGAGGCTTTGAATATTTGAGATTCTGTCAACGCTTCTGTTCTTCTAACGTCGAGTGAACTGCCTTCACTCGGTGCTTCTTGACTTGGTGGATTTTTTTCCTGTCTAGTAACCAGTCTTCTTGATTGAGGCGTTTAGTGAAATGCCTTCACTCAATGCTTCTAGCCTTAGCCAAATATGTTGTTGAGTTGGCTTTGAGTGAACTGCCTTCACTCAACTCTTCTGGCCTTAGCCAAATATCTTATTAGCAACATTTTGGCTTTGACTGAACGTAGTTCTCTCAACACTTTTTCTCTTCTTGCATCGAGTGAACTGCCTTCACTCGATGCTTTTGTACTTAGTGGATTTTCTGCCTTGCCAACATCTTATCTTGAGTCCATCTGTCATTATGACTCAGACATCCTATCTAATTATGGTATAGTAGACAACCTGCATACACTGAACTTAAACATACATCAAATACAAATATGCACTTAGCATTGATGGTGATGCCTCTTCAAATCCAGGGAACATTGAAGGGCAATATTCCCAACGGTAATAATAAAATTTTGAAGTTTTTTATTATTAATTTTTTTCTAGAATTATTACTATTGGTGAAGATAGAAGATATCACCAGCGATAGAAGATATTTCCGGGCAATCTTTCCTAGAGATAGGACCGAGCCCAAATTTTGCACTTCCATGGCATTAGTTGGCCAAAATCATGCCAAGGGATTTTTGGCCAATTTAAAAATTTTTAATTACCATATTTAAATCATGTATTTCGGATTTCAATGCGGTGTTTTCAATTACAAGCATAACACAACGATTCACAAAGGTTTTCTTCCCTTCTATGTCTGACTTTTTCTTAGTAAGAGTTTCGATAGTTGAATGAGACTTAACAAGAGCTTCTTCTAATTCTTTCACCCTTGCCAAAGAGTGATTGCACTCTTGATAAGTAATCTTCTCTTTTCCCAAAACTTTAATTTCTTTAGATAAGTTTTTATTTTATTTAGATAAGTTTTTATTTTCTTTTAATAAAAGTTTATTTTTTGATTTTAAAAGATCAATATCCTACAAAATTTTATGAAAAAATTGCATGTTTGTAAAAAATCAGTATATAAAACTTCATAAGAGAGAGGGAGTAATCTCATTGTCATATTGGACATTGCATTCATTTTTAGATGGCGTGATGCTCATTCCTATCAAGCACATGTTTGCCTCTTCTTTATTGCTTGAGCTTGATCCACTATAATCAATAGAGGAGGAGTCATCCCAAGTATCAGCCTTAAGCAACATCTTCTCTTTTCTCTTATGTAACTTTTCTTTTTTCTCTTTTAGAAATTTTGGGCACCTACTCATGATGTGTTTGAGCTTTGAAAATCGGTAACACTCTGGTGGTGGATGCTCTTCATCATTATCGTTGCTATCTTTTACTTATCCTTTTCTTAATGATGACTCCTTGTTAAAACATTTCTGAAAAGTATTTCTTCTTCCTGGATTCTTCATGAATCTTTTAAATTTCTCCACGAATAAACTCTCCTCATCTTCATCATCATCAGTATCATTTTCATCCTCCTTCTTTGATTTCAACATCAAGGCACTTTTCTGTAGTTCCTCGTAGTATTCTTATTGTTGAATTTTAAGCTTAACCTCATAGGTTTTGAGATTCCCAAAGAGGCTTTTAATTTGAAGTTTCTTTAGATCATGTGACTCCAAGATGGCCGTCACACTGGATTGAATTTTGGGAGAGCGATCTAAGAATCTTCCTCACCAAATCACCGTTGGAGAAAGTCTTTCCTAACCCTTTTGAATTGTTGATGATTTTGGTGAATCTTGTGTACATTGAATCAATATCTTCATCCACCTCCATTTGGAACTTTTCAAACTTGGACTCCAATTGAAAAAGCTTTGAATACCTTACCTGTGATGCACCTTCATGTGTAATTTCTAGTAAATTCCAAATATTATAAGCATTCTCACAAGCACAAGTTCTATTGAATTCAGTTTAATCTAATGCACAAAATAATGCATTCATAGCTTTAGAGATATTCTTGCATTTTAATTTGTCATGGTCATCCCACTTATCATTAGGTTTTTCCATGATAACAACTCCAACTACATTTGTAGGAGGAGAGTAGCAATGTTCCATCATATTCTAGAAATTTATGTATAATGTAATTAATAAAAAAATCGATTTTAGTTTTCCAGTAATTGTAATAAGTACCTGTGAATAAGGGAGGTCAACTAATCCCCTCTCATAGAAAGCATGATGGTGATGTGCCATTATTCCTTATTGCAAAACTATTTTGGAATAAATTGGTTATGATACAAAGTATTAGATCTTATGGCGCCCTAAGAGGGGGGGTGAATATGGACTTTTACAAATTAAAGTAAACATAGTAATTTTTTGAGATAATTTCTGACTCTAGAAAATTTATTTCCTGATGTTATCGCCAATGATAGTAGTATCACCACACATTAGCAATAAATAATAATAAATAAAATAAATTTATTTTAGTGATTCAGAAGAGTTACAACAATGATTTTATTTCTCAAAGATAAATAAATAATACATTGATTTCAATAAGGCTTGAAATCGACGCTTACTAGAATAAAATCCTATTTGTTTCTGGAATGGTCCTTCGCCCAAGGATCGGTCATCTATAGTCGATCTTTCCCCAGATACAATCTCTATCCTCCCCCTAGATCTACACCTCGACCTCTCACTGCACACAAGGCGACAAATTACCCCCTAAACCATACAAGGCCTATTCTCTACAAATAAGGCGGAAAATTCTCTACCGTTACAAATGAAAATGAAAGATTACAATTAAAACTAAAATTTAAGACTCTCTATAATGTAGATTTTTAAAGGAGATGAAGAATATCCATGAACAACAATGGAGTTAAAGCATATGAAGATCTCCTACTCAATCTTGGTCTTTAATGATGGAGTTAGGAGTGCTCTGAATTCAGGGATGAAGGATCTGAGAGAACGTAAGAGTTAAAGATTTTGGAGGTGTAAAACATTGGACAATAAAAACTTGGCATAAATACACTTCAGCAAATATCACCAACGATATCAATATCGCCTAACAGAAGAATATAGTACTGACATGTGGCCCATGCAGAGGTGACCGTGGCAGTTAAAATGGTGATCATGACCTATCATTGTACTATTTCCCTATGATGTTAGTAGTTCATGTGCATTGTAGCCTATATAATGCGGGATGTGGTAGATCATGGCCATATCACCGAGTGATATTAACATCACCTAGCAATAGTGTTAAATCGACTTCAATTACGAAACTATTTGGCATCAAGCTCCTACCATTCTGCCATTTGTACAACCTCGTATTCGCTGAGTGGGACACCTCGACGAATTCAAGGATCCAAAGGATCAAATTATTCAGAGTAGGCGATGGGGTAGGAAGGCCTGCACTCGCCCAAGGGTAATGTAGGGTTCCCGTCAGGATAGGTGAAAAGGCTCTTGCCAGGGGAGCGGATGGCATGGAAATCCCCACTTGCCCTCTTGAGGAGCATTGGGGGCAAATAGCTAGGCTCACCCAGGCATTCACCCCTTCCGATGAATAGTTCATGGAATACTCATCTAGTGGTGGGGTCTGGAGGCAAAATTACCTTGATTCCCTTGAGGGTCTTCAAATAGTCTTTTAGAACAACAGAGTTACGCTATTAGAAGACCCATATGGTCTGCATTTAGCTTTTTTAGAATAACGGAATTATGTTATTGGTAGACCAGGTTTGGAATTCTATAAATAGACCTTGTGGGCACCATTGGAGAGGAGTCAAGTTCTTTTTTTGCTTCCTCTTCCTTGGATTTTTTTTGGTTCAGCTGTGTAATCTCTCTAAGGTGCCCAGCTCAACTTATTAGATTGGGAGGGAAAACGCTCTAGAGATCTTCCGAGTGTGTAGTGGGACCTCCACGTTGCAACCTAGGGTAAGTTTTTTAGCTCCTAGCGACTGGTCAGGAGCCCAAGTTTTGTAGAAGTAGGCACAAGCTACTCCCTTAGGTCCAAACTTTCGTTGAGGCCAAGTTTTGGCTCCAACATTTTTTGGTGTGGTGAGCGTGGACCGTAGCTTACACTAGAAAATCTTTAGCTAAGCTTCATGGCTAGAGGCAAGGATGAAGGGGCTCGCTCGAGCGGCTCTCCACCCCCGGCGAGTGGTGTCACTATCAGGATGTTAGAAGACTTCAAGTGGGAGGTCTTACAAACCATCCACCTAGACATTCGCCTTGAGAGGCGAGTGGACCACACCTTATGTTCCAGTTATCAAGACCCCATCCTTGGGTGAGAATGCTCCTGGGCAACACCCTTGGAAAGAGGTCCCGGTTGAGAGGGGCGAGAGGGGTCTCGCTGGGCGGGAGAAATTCCCAAGGCAGGCGAGTGCTGGCAGGGTCAGCGAACCGAGGGCGCGAGATGGACCCACTTGCCAGGTTGGTGGAGGGAGCCCTTTTAGCGAGTTGATCATCTCAGATCTGATTCCTGATAGGTTTAGAGAGCTAGAGATGTCCTACTATACCAATAGGGATGACCTGGTACAATATATTATATGGTTTGAGGATGTCGTTTCCATCAGGTAGATGTCAAACACCTTCAAGTGCTGACTCTTTGCCATCACATTGAAGGAGAAGGCCAGGGAATGGTTTCACCAGCTTCCTGCAAGTTACTTCTACTGCTTTGAGGACTTGCGACACGAGTTCCTTTTGAGGTTCTCAATATTGATGAAGAGGAAGAAGGGAGCTGAGTGTCTGTTCGCCATCAAGCGGAAGCCAGAGGAGATGTTGAGGCACTATGTTGATCAGTTCTAGGAGGATATCCTTCTGGTACAGGAGGCTCCAGGGTATACCTTAATGCTTGCCTTTACCCTAGGCCTGAGGCAGGGGTTCTTCAGCATGGAGATGAAAAGGGTGCCCCCTTTCCTTCGAAGAATTGATGGAGAGGGCAGGAGAAGGAGATAAAAAGTCTATGGACAACCCATCATTCGCCAAGAAGCTAGCTAAGTTGACCGAGGAGGAGGTGAAGGAGCCGGGTGCAGGAAGATAGCGAGAGGAGAGGAGGAGAGAAGAGCCCTGAGGTTAGGGGATCCAGGGACAGTAGCAAGGTTGGCGGCATTGGGAGCAAAATAACTAGATGCCTTAAATGCCCAAGATGGGACCTGCCTAGGGGCAGGTGAGAGGATTTCAGGGTAGGGAGAATTTCCGCGGAGATCAGGGGCGGTTCAACCCACCGTCATGGAGGCAGGGGCAGAGGTCTCCCCTCCCGCTGCAGCATGAAGCAATGGCAATCGCCCGGGGAAGAGGGATGAGAAGAGGAGCTAGAAGAGGAGTAAGGATGGAAGAGGGTAGGGTGGTGTTTCCATTTTCTTACTTCAATCAGGAGGAAGGCCATGCAACGGCCACCTTCCCGAAGTTCCTAGAGTTTATAGAGGATAGAAGGCAAGTTCAACTACAGCCACCGGTGAGGATAGAGGAGGTTCTTTCAAGAAAAGAGGAGGATAGATGTGAAGACAGGGCTGACGTGGGAGCCCGTGGAGAGATCAGAGTGATCCATGGGGGGAGTGGGAATTGAAGCCACCCATAAGGGGAGCTTCCAGACCATGTTCAGGAGGAGTGTCACCTCAACCTCCCAAACTCCCCCCAAAGGAGAAGATCATCTTCTCCAAAGGATATTCCGGACTACGAGGATCCGTTCTGCGACACTTTAGTGATCCAGCCGGCCATCGAGAACTACACGGTCTCCCAGATCTTGGTTGACAATGGGAGCTCTGTGAATGTGATCTTCAAGGGGGCCTTCAAGGCAATGAAGGTGGAGGCCAGGAGGGTGTTGGAATCGGACGGACCATTGTTCAGATTCTCAGGGGAGAGGAAGGAAGTTGAAGGAGGAGTTAGACTCCATATGACACTGGGGGTGTCAAGGAATTGCTGGTTTGTCATTATTGATTGCTCCGAGCAGCTACAACGCCATCTTTGGTTGGCCACTCATCAGCGCCTTCTACTGCGTCCCCTCCTCGTTCCATCAATGCCTCAAGTTTAACAGCGAGGGGGGGGGGGTGGTCTAGGTCTGGATCAGAGGAGACTCGAAGATAGCGAGGCAATGCTTTGTAATGGCTGTAAACACCATAGCCTAGATGGAGGAGGTGGAAGAGTGGGGAGAGAGCTGGCAGCGTAGGAGAAGTCAGAAAAGAGCAGTGGAGGAGTAGCTGAGGAGTTTGAAATGACGGATGTAGTGGCAGAGGAGTAGAAAGAGGAGGGAGTGGTTTCTTCCCTAGAAGTTTGGGAAGTAGAGCTGCGGGAGAGCTAGGTGGATGCGAAGGAAGTTGAATAAGTCGAGGGAGAGGAGGTACTTGAGTAGGGGGAGAAGCTAAGAAGTGAGTGGGAGCAATCCACACTTGATCCAGCAGAGTAGGTTGTGGAGATGGAGGTCTTCACCAAGGTAGTTAAGACAGAAAGGGTGTAGGTAAGCAGAGGGTTGAGCCCCAAAGACCGAGAAAGGATGTGGGAGTGCATCCAGAAGAACATTGATGTCTTCACTTGGAGTGTGGAGGATATGCCAGACATTAATGCGGATGTGGCATGTCACCGCTTGAACCTGGACTCGAAGACATGCCCCATACACTAGAAGAGGAGAACCGTCCCCATGATGTTGGAGGAGCCCATATGGGAGGAGGTGGAGAAGCTCCCTAAAGTAGGTTTTGTATCAGAGATCTAATATCCAAGCTGGATATCAAATGTGGTAATGGTTAGGAAGGGATATGGGCGATGGAGGATATGTGTAGACTTCTCGCTTTTAAATAAATCATGCCCTAAGGATTGCTTCCCCTTGCCTCGAATCGACGCGATGGTTGACTCAGCCGCCGGTTTTTCTATGATGAGTTTTTTAGATGCTTTTTCAGGTTATCATCAGATCAGTATGCATCCACATGATGTTTAGGACGTCTCCTTCATTACGATAGGAAGGGTTCTTCAGCTATAAGATGAAGCCCTTCGGGCTAAAAAATGCAGGAGCTATATACCAGCGCATGAAGTATTGGGTCTTCCAAGGTCAGGGGGACTTGGAGGTGTACGTGGATGATCTTATGGTGAAAAGCAGGGATGTGGACTGCCACTTGCTCGACTTAAAAGAAATGTTTGCCACCTTGCAGAAGTTTAAGATGTGGCAAAACCCCTTGAAGTCTGTCATTGGGGCGAGTAGAGAAAAGTTCCTAGGCCATCTCCTCACCCTTCAGGGGTGAAGCCCAACCCAGACAAGGTGAAAGACATAATGGAGTTGGAGTCACCACATAACACCAAAGAGGTTCAGCGTTTGATGGGGAAGCTTGTCGGGCTGAGTAGGTTTCTCTCCTGGGTAGGGGAGAAGTGTTCAACCTTCTTCAGGGTGCTGCGAGGGAACCAAAAATTTGAGTGGATGAAAGAGTGCGAAGTGATTTTCCACGCATTAAAGAATCTGTTATCCCAAGCACCACTCCTTCAGGGACCAAAGGAACGGGAGGACCTAACTTTGTACGTAGGTGTGGCGGTTGAGGCCGTGACCTCCGTCTTGGTCAGGGAAGAGGGAAAGAAGCAGTTGCCCATTTATTTTGTTAGCTGGATCTTGAAGAAGGCGGAACTTCGTTAGTCGATCCTAGAGAAGCTATCCTTCTCTCTGGTTATCTCGGCAAGAAAGCTTAGGCCATAATTTCAGGCTCATACAATCAAGGTGGTTACATACCACCCTCTTCGCAAGATCTTCGAAGGGGTGGAGCACTCAGAACGGTTGGCCAAATGGTCCATCGAGCTGAGCTAGTTTGACATCTCTTTTGTACCACGACTCTCAATTAGCACATAGGCGATGACCGACTTCTTTGCTAACTATGTCGTCGAGGTAGAGGGTGAGAGGCCACCGCAGTAGGTTTCCTGAAAGGTGTTAGTCAATGGAGATTCGGGGAAGCATTCTCTAGGGGGCAGGGTAGTGTTGGTAAGCCCTTAGAGGGTCATAATAGAGCAGAATGTGGTCCTACACTTCCCAGTCACTAACAACTAGGAAAAGTATGAGGCTATCATAGCAGGGCTATGCCTGGCTAAAGAGCTGAGGGTGCAAGACGTAAAGGTGTTCACTGACTCGTAGGTGGTGCCATCATATATCAAGGGTGAGTATGAGGCAAGGGAGTCTACCCTCATGAAATACTTGACAAAGGTTAAGGGGATCATCAGAGGGTTTCGAACGTTTTCCATTCAACACATTCCCCGGGAGGAGAATGCTGCGGCCGACCGGTTGGTCATGTTCGAACCCAGGGCCAGAGGAACTTTGACAACAAAGTTTCACCCGGCAATCGAGGAGGGTGAGTTGATGGAGGTGGATCAGCGCCCCTCATGGGTAGACTCCTTCATAACTTTCTTAACTTCAGGAAAACTCCCGGAGAAGGTCAGGGACAAAAAGCATTTCAGGACTGAATCAGATCATTATCTGATGCATGAAGGAGGGTTGCACTGGAAAACACTGTCGGGGCTCCTATTTCGATGCGTGACGGAAGAGGAGGTTCCAAAGATCATGGAGGAAGTGCACTACGGCGAGTGTGGTAGCCACTCAGGAGGCAAAACCTGTAGGCAAGGGTGGTTCGATAGGGATACTTCTCGCAATATCTGAAGAAAGGACATGGCAGAATTCACAATGAAATGTCAAAATTGTCAGTTGAATGCTCCGCTCCAACTTTTGCCCGCCCAAAGGCTTCGAAGCATCACGGTGCCTTAGTCCTTCGCCTTCTGGGGGATGGATTTGATTTGATCTTTTCCCCAAGCAAGTGGGCAAAGGAGGTTCCTTTTATTCATGATCGATTACTTCTCAAAATGGTTGGAGGTTAAGGCACTGGCCAAAGTGACCTCCCAGGTGATCTGTAATTTATTATGACGAGAGATTATATACCAGCATGGGCTCCCACGGGTCATAGTCACTGATAATGGACCCTAGTTTATCAATGAAGAGTACATCAGCTTCTGTAATCAGCTGGGGAT
This sequence comes from Platanthera zijinensis, assembly GCA_039513925.1. Classification (NCBI taxonomy): domain Eukaryota; kingdom Viridiplantae; phylum Streptophyta; class Magnoliopsida; order Asparagales; family Orchidaceae; genus Platanthera; species Platanthera zijinensis. The sequence goes on from CM077086.1 coordinate 167,242,660, forward strand.
AGACTTAAGGTTTGCCACCATCCACCACCCTCAGAGCAATGGGCAGGTGGAGGCGGAAAGCAAGATCATTGTGAATTTGTTAAAGAAGAAGGTGGAGAACCTGAGAGAAAGTTGGGTAGAAAATCTTCCCTCGGTGTTATCGGCTCTGAGGACAACCCCTAATACGACCATCTGAGAGACCCCCTTAAAAATTTCTAATGGTTGTGAAGCAGTTCTGCCCGTAGTGTTCGAGGTCAGGTCATCGCGAGTAGTAGCTGCCAATGAAGGAGATGAGGAATGGAGGATGGAAAATAAAGGGGAGCTACGACACTCACAAAAACCGATAGAGGAATACAGCCGCCGTCAGGTAGGAGGAGATCAATTGATGGATGATCAAGTACTTTGACAAGCATGTTAGGATCAAGCTGTTCATCGAGGGGGATCTGATCTTAAAAAAGGTGGATGCCGCGGAGTGATCAGCAATGGTTGGAATGCTTTACCCAAATTTGGATGATCCATATATCATCGAGGAGGCACTGAGGTAAGGGGGATATCGCCTCCAAAATATGGAGGGGGAGTCCCTACATCACACCTAGAGTGGTGATGATTTGAAGTGTTTTAATCCTTGAGCCTTTTATGTAATATTCATGTTTATTAATTCTCTCGTTGCTCAGGATATTTGGTGAATAAAATGTGTGAATGAATGTATGACTAGAAAAGTATGACCCCGAGAAGATCCCGCTGACCAGGATCCCATTAGCTGGCAGGTCTGGAAGTCACTCGGTGGTGGTTTGAAAAGTTGATCCCAAGAAGATCCCGCTGAGAAGGCTCCCATTAGCTGGCAGGGCTAGAAGTCACACAGTGGTGGTTTGAAAAGTTGACCCTAGGAAGATCCCACTTACCAGGATCCCATTAGCTGGTAGGGCTGGAAGTCACTCGGTGGTTGTTTGAAAAGTTGACACCGAGAATATCCCACTGACCAGGCTCCCAATGGTTGGCAGGGATGGAAGTCACTCGGTGGTGGTTTGGAAAGTTGACCCCGAGAAGATCCTGAAGACCATGCTCCCACTAGCTGGCACGTCTGGAAGTCACTCGGTGGTGGTTTGAAAAGTTGACCTCGAGAAGAACCCGCTGACCAGGTTCCTATTAGCTTGCAGGGATGGAATTCACTCGGTGGTGTTTGAAAGTTGACCCGGAGAAGATCTCGCTGACTAGGATCCTACTAGCAGGCATTGCTGGAAGTCACTCAGTGGTGTTTGAAATATTATGCCCGAGAATATCCCGCAGACCAGGCTCTCATTACTTCGCAGGGCTGTAAGTCACTCGGTGGTGTTTGGAAGGTTGAACCCGAGAAGATCCCGCTGACCAGGCTCCAACTAGTTGGCAGGGCTAGAAGTCACTCAATGGTGGTTTGAAAAGTTGACCCCGAGAAGATCCTGCTGACCAGGCTCCCACTAGCTGGCAGGACTTGAAGTCAATCGGTGGTGGTTTGAAAAGTTGACCCCGAGAAGATCTTGTTGACCAAGATCCCCTTAGATGGCGAGGATGGAAGTCACTCAGTGGTGTTTGAATTGTTGACCTCAAAAAGATCTCGTTGACCAGGCTCCTATTAGCTAGCAGGGCTGGGAGTCACTCGATGGTGTTTGGAAGGTTGACTCTAAGAAGATCCCGCTGAACAGGCTCATATTAGCTTGCAGGGCTGGAAGTCACTCGGTGGTTTTTGAAATATTGTCCCAGAGAAGATCCCGCTGACCAGGCTCCCATTAGCTGGCAGGCCTTGACATCACTCGGTGGTGTTTGGAAGGTTGACCCCGAGAAGATCCTTCTTACCAGGCTCCCATTAGCTGGCAGGGCTGGAAGTCACTCAGTGGTGTCTAGAACGTGTCCTCGAGAAGATCCCTCTTACCAGGCTTCCCTTAGCTATAAGGGCTGGAAGTCACTCGGTGGTGTTTAGAATGTGACCACGAGAAGATCTCGCTGACCAGGCTCCCATTAGCTGGCAGGGATGGAAGTCACTCGGTAGTGTTTGGAATGTTACCCTGAGAAGATCCCACTGACCATGCTCTCATTAGATGGCAGGGCTGGAAGTCACTTGATGGTGTTTGGAATTTGACCCCAAGAAGATCTCGTTGTCAGGCTCCCATTAGTTGGCGGGGCTGAAAGTCATTCGGAGGGGTACAAAATGTTGATCCTGAGGCAATCCTGCTGACAGGTTCTTATCTAGCCGGCGGGTCTGGAAGGCCCTCGGTGGATGTCGCAGTCTCTAGGAATTGAGTCCCGAGGAGATCCCGCTATCAGGCTCTCACCTAGCTGGCAAGTCAGGAAGCTCCTTCGTGGACGTGGTGAAGCACTTTAAAAGGGAAAGGTCCAAAGATAATGGATCTTATTTATAGTATGGCAGGCGGGACCTAGATGCGCGAGTGGGGTCTACATAACACAAAGGCCCACTTAGAAAAGACCCACTCGACAGGCTCACTCGACTGGTTAGCCTCTTGGAGTGAGGAATCGAGGTTGTATCGTATAAGATTTAGTCCACACATGCAAGGCCATTGCAGTAACCACCTAAGAGCCTAAGGTCGATGTGAATGTGCATGGCTAAGGTCAGGCTTTCTCTCAAAGCTCACTTTGGGGGTTGGAGCGATCCGGTTGCAACCTAAGAACTAAGGTTCGGCGATGAACGAATGTGCTGGAGCATTTGCGAATGATAAGAAATGAAAAACCAAAAAATTTATAATAACAACCATTTTGACAAAGACAAAAAACTTAAAAAATTTATATTTGTATCTCAAAAAGTATCCTTACAAGTGAGGGTTTTTCCCCTGGCATGAATAATCAAGGAAAATAAAATACAAAGTTACAAAAGAAGAAAGACGGAATGTCTTCAGTTGGAGTCGCCGGGCTTCTCGCTGGAAGTTCCTTCGCTCCCGTGGAGGGTTGAATCGGTGTCGTCCCTACGCTAGAGTTCCTAGTCCTCGGGAACGTCGATGGGGATGAACAACATTGGGAGAATGTCGCACGCCATGAGCTTCTCACTACCTTTGTTCACTAATCCTGCCTTTCGCAACACCTCCATCACATGTTTGGCCTCCCCCTGTGCATTCTCCAGCATCAACACCTCAATCTTGTAGTTTGTGTACTGATGCATTTTACCCCTCTCCCCGGGAGGTGTCGGGACGAGGAGTTCTTACAGGTGCATGTTCTCAGCCTTCAACCCCATGACCTCGCATTCAAGCCTAGCCACCCGTGTGCGCAATTGTTTGGCATTCGCGGAGTCCTGCACAAAGGATATTAAAATAGTAGGTATAAAAATAAAATGAGAGTGTGTTATACTTGTGAGGTTTCACTCACCCCTTGCGCTGGGTGACTGGTGAGAAGCGCCTCGGAGGCATTCAGCTTGTCCATCTGAGAGTTAACCTCTACCGAGGCAAGTTCTCATGACTTCTGAACGTCGCCCAGGTTCTTCTCGAGGCTGAGGATACGATGCGATGATATTTGCAAAAGCTCGAGGGCCCGCGTAGCCTCATGCGTGAGGGTCCGGGTCGACTCCGCATCAAAAATGCTGCCATCCTATCGGCTGTATAGCCCAAAGAATAATGCGAATTCGCCATCGTAAGTGGAATCCTACTCTATCTAGGATGGGAGGAGTGTTGAAATGGAGGCCTTGTTGGACTTGGGGTCCCATTAGAGCAGCGATTGACCTGCCTCATCCATATACTTCTCGACAAGGCCGAAATTCGGGTTCCCTCTTGGCACCAGTCCCGCGGGAGACTTCTCTATTGCAACTGCGATCTTGGTGACAGTGCCTGTCATATCCGTTGCGTCCAGAGTCTTGGAGGGGGATTCGACGATGGTCTTTCCCTTTTCTAGCACTGATGTTTGGGCATTTCTAGAAGATGTTGAGGGAGGAGCATCCAGCTTCCGCTTTAGGGAACTCGACTTAGACAAAGTGCTCAACTCCTCCCTGCAGGCTGCAGTTGTAGATTGGGAGAGAGGCAAGCCATGGGAGAGAGCCTCTTCCTCTTATGGCTGATGGATGGGGACCTCTCGCTCACCTGCGCGGAAAGTAAGGGTAAGCATTACTTGGAGACTAAGGTAGGGATTTATAAAAATATAATGGTACCTTCTCCGACAAGAACGGGTAGGAGGGAGTCAAGGTTCCAGCGCAGGTCCGTGACATCGAAATTACTTGTGCCAAAGAAGGCATACAGGGCGATCTCATTGCCCCCAAGTGCGGGGGGCCTATAAGACACCTCGTCGTACTGAACTGAAGAGAGGGGAATGTTTTCGAAATTCCCCAACACAAAGATGAACTTCTGGGGATAGTAGTGTGTAATGCCCCCATCCATCGTATAGCATATGACAAAAGGTCTGGTCGGAGCCCGATGTCATATACTACAGACAAGTAAGGAAATTACTAGTTGTTTCCAAATCCAAGTTCAGTTATGAACGCACCCTAACTCAGAGACTCTAGCGGAAGCATTTTAGTTTATGAACCCAAACATAATAAGAATGTTCACTACATAACAAGAATGATATATATATACATATAACACATGTTTCGGCCATAGCCTTATCACAACTATTTCATTTAACAAAAAGTGGTTTCATACTTCGGCACGCAGGTCGGCCACACATGAAAACAGTAAATGTTCGCTTTTGGAACTTCAAGGGCCAGCCAATTGCAGCACATGGGCTTCAGCCTTCTACTTCCCACTTGGCTCTCCAGCACCTGCACAAAAGGGCCCACCAAAATGTGGCAAACAAAGCAACGGTTAGCATTTTGCTGATCCGTTTATAACGATCCCACCCCTTACTCGGGGCGTCATTTCTTCATCCCTGCAAACAAGGCATCATATATATATTGTGGCATTTACAATGTTAAATTTAAGCACCATTCACCACAGATGTAGGCTCAAAGGCCACATGCCCCGTGCACTCGGGGTACCTTTTTGGTGTACACGCCTTCCCGTGTATCACCACCATTTAGAGGTCCACGACTTAACGGTTAACTTTGTCGTTCAGAGGTCCTTAACTTGACGACTACGTCGCCTAGAGGTAATTAACTTAACAACTAACTTTGTTGTTCAGAGGTCCTTAACTTGACGACTCTACGTTCAGAGGTACTTAACTTAACGAGCAAATGCCCATTCAGAGGTACTTAAATGAACGACTAACTTTGTCGTTCAGAGTTCCTTAACATGATGGTACAATAAAGCCACATGGCTTCGTCCATTTCAGGCTGGCACCCACCATTACTGGGCTATCAAAGCTCTCAGTTTCTCATACATTGACCCACGGGTCTCATAGAGACAGGCCAAACAAGATTTTAGCTTTCTGGAAGCTAACGCCCGACAACTCTCACTGTCGCCCGACTATAGTAACAATTCTTCAAATTGTACATTCTTTTCGGTATTTTCCTGGAGATTTCTCTAGTACTTTGATGCAACATCATGCATACCCCTTGACCCCGAATTTCACATGTACACCAACACATATCTTCACGGAGTCTTCTCCGGCACGGAAAGCATAAAGACATCGCCAATCAAGACCAACTTGTCCAGATGGACTTCTCACAGCATGCCTATTCCGTACTCTACATTTTTGGATCTATATGCAAGAATATATGGGGATCAAACCGATCTACCAATTGGAATACACCCTTTTTCACCTTTTGGTGAGGGGATCTATGCAAGTATGCATATTGAGGACTTCACTTGTCCGGGAGAAACTCGTTACCCTTGTAGTACTCTTTGGAGCCATGGCGTTTGAGTTCTATCCGGTTGGAAATGCGCACAATTATTTCCTCTCCACGGACCTAGCTTTAGATCTTTATTCCGATAAGGGAATCCTCTTCAACACCTTCACAAAGCTCAGCCCAGCACCTTAGCTCCAGCTCCTTAGTTCTCTTCTCAAAAACACTCAAAGGAGAAGATAGAATGAAGAGAGAGAGTGAGAAGGAAATTATGATCTCCTCATCCCACACCCCTCAGCATAAGTGGCCTCGGGTTTAACCCCAGCCATACGATCAATTCATCAAAATAAAGCAATGGCCCGGATTTGTCAACTGCCGCTCACAGTCCGCTCACCAGCCAATCACCAGCCATCCGACATGTGTCACCACTCGGCGATATCTCATTTCGATAAGTCGTCAAATGGGGTTGAGTTGAAACTGCTTTGACTAGCCAGCCGGCGCCGCTGTTACTTGAGAAAATCCTTTTGACGTTCGTCTAACTCGAAAAATCCGTTCGACATTCGTCGAACTCGAGAAATACATGCGCTCATCGAAATCCATTCGACGTTCGTCAAACTCTCTTTTCGACATTCGTCGAACTCCATTCGACGTTCGTCAAAATCAGACAGCACCTTGTTCGTCGAACTCCGTTCAACGTTCGTCGGTCTCCGTTCGACATTTATCCTATTATGTTCGTCGAACTCCGTTCGATGTTTATCCTATTATGTTCGTCGAACTCCGTTCGACGTTTAGCCTATTATGTTCGTCGAACTCCGTTCGATATTTAGCCTGTTACTTCCTACTCCTTTTGGGGTGTTACAATCCAACTCTCCTTACAGAAATTTCATCCCGAAATTTGCATAAAACTATAAGAAAGACAAGAACAATTATGGTATAACATATATTATCTTTACAAACAAAATGTTACAATATTTTATACAAACAACATGAGAAATTAAACACACATGGTTTGCTTCGGCTCCCATGTTAGCTTCTCACAGCCATAGTTGTCCCACCGGACCTTGACAATCCCGATTGTCTTGTTCCGCAGTTGCTTAACCGTCTTATCCTTGATCCGAATGGTCCTATCCTTCGTCGTTAGCCCAGATTCGACTGGTACTCGATCATTCGCAAACACTTGAGCTGGCTCTTTCACGTATTTTTGAAGCACTGATATGTGGAACACATCATGCAAGACACTCAGTTCTGCCGAAAGAGCTAGCCGATAGGCAGCTTCTCCAACCTTGCTCCACTACTTCGAACGGACCAAGATACCTCAGACTTAACTTTTTTAAGCGCCGAATCCTAGACACTCCCTTGAATGGTTTGATTTCCAAGTATACCCACTCGCCAACCGCAAACTCTATGTTTCAGTGCTTGGCATTGTAGTACTTTCCCTGCCTATCTTGAGCTATCAGTAGCCTCTCTCGAATAGTGCGTATTGTTGAATTTGCCTCTTCAACTTCCTTACGCTTATACAATTTAGATTCGCCTGTTTCCTCCCAAGCTAATGGAGTACGACATTTCCTACCGTATAAAGCTTCAAAGGGCGCCATCTGTATGCTAGCTTGGTAGCTATTGTTGTAGGCAAACTCTATCATATAGAGATGGTCTTCCCACCTCTTTCTGAAATCCAGGGCGCACATTCGGAGCATGTCCTCCATAGTTCTGTTGGTCCTCTCGGTCTGACCATCTGTTTGCGGATGAATAGCCATACTAAACTTTAACTTGGTACCAAACAGTTTGTGGATTAGCCTCCAATCATTAGAAGTAAAACGCCCACCTCGGTCACTTACAATGCTACGGGGCACACCGTGCAGTCGTACTATATTATCTACATATAGTTCAGCCAGTTTTTCCATGGATATGTCGTCGAACTTCTACTTTGGAATAGGAAAATACCTCAAGAATCCCCCTGGCCTCTAGCACTTGGCCTTCACTAAGGCACAAGTTTTACACTTCACCACATAATGTGCGATGTCTTTCTTCATGCCTGGCCACTAGAACAATTTCTTCATATCTTCGAACATTTTAGTGCTCCTCGGGTGGTTTGAGTACTTTGTAAAATGTGCCTTGTACATCAACTCCTCATGTAATGTACAAACTTTAGGGACGCACAACCGACCATCTTTTCGCAAAAGACCGTCGTTTAGAGAGAACTAGGAATTTTACCCATCCTTCAACTCTACCATATAGCGTTTCATGCTTTCGTCTAGTACAAAAGCTCGATGAATTCTCTCTGCGAGGTCATATTGCACCTCCGTCCAGTTCAAGCATACTTCTTCGCTCATTCTTTTGTAACCACAAGATATATCCAGCCCTTCCAACTCACGAATCAGATGCTCATCATTCATCTGTAACCAGTTTGCTCGTGTTGGAGTCTTGCGACTCAGTGCATCAGAGACGACATTCCCCTAACTAGGAGTGTAATGAATTTCGAAGGTGTAGTCCCCAAGGAACTCCATCCACCTCCGCTGTCGCATATTGCGATCTTTTTGAAGTATGAAATACTTTAGGCTTTTATGGTCCGTAAAGATATCAATATTCACGCCATATACATAATGTCGTCATAATTTAAGAGCGAATATCACGACCGCCAACTAAAGACCGTGAACTGGATAATTCCTCTCATGTACTTTAAGTTTGCGAGAGCCATAAGAAATCACATGCCCATATTGCAAAAGAACGCAGCCTAAGCCACTCCCAGATGCATCACTATAGATCTCAAAGACTTTTGAACCACATGACGAACATAATACTGGTGTCGTGGTCAGTCGACCCTTCAATTCTTCAAAACCTTTCTCACACTGCGGCGACCAAATGAACTTTTGATTCTTTGTAGTCAATGCCGTGAGAGGTATAGTAATCTTCGAAAATCCCTCTACGAAGCGCCTATAATAGCCGACAAGTCCTACGAAACTCCTGACTTTTGCTACTGAAGTAAGTACAGGACACTCTCCTATCATAGCAACCTTTATCGGGCCCACAATAATACCCTCTCGACTTACGACATGACCTAGAAAATCCACCGAAGATAGCCAAAACTCACATTTCGAGAACTTGGCATAAAGGCGATTCCTTCTTAGAGTGTGCAAAACCATTCTCAAATATTTCACATGCTCTTCTTCAGACTGAGAGTATACCAGTATGTCGTCGATGAAGACGATCACAAATAGGTCTAGATACTCTCTAAAAGTCTTATACATTAGATCCATAAAGACTTATGGCGCATTCATGAGTTCAAAAGGCATCAATGTAAACTCATAATGTCAATAACATGTTCCAACTGCAGTCTTGGGGATATCACTCTCTCGGATCCTCAACTGCCAATAGCCGGACTTTAAATCCAACTTCGAGTAGACAGTTGACCCAACCAGCTGATCAAATAAATCATCGATCCGAGGAATCAGATATTTGTTCTTTTCTGTCAGCTTGTTCAGCTCACGATAATATATACATAAACGCAAGCTCATGTCCTTTTTCATAAATAGCACCGGTGCACTCCACGGTGACATACTTTGACGTATAAAGCCTTACTCTAGTATCTCTTGTAACTGAACCTTAAGTTCTGCCAATTCTTTTCGCGCCACTCGGTACGATGAGCGGGCCACGGGTTTTGCACCTGGCACTAACTCAATAGAGAAGTCAATCTCGCGCTAGGGTGGAAGCCCAGGTAGATCCTTAGGAAAGACATCTGCGAACTCCGGTACTACAGGAATGTCTCCTATACTGATCTTTGTCTCAACAACCTCCAATAGTGTGAAAAATATTTCCGCGCCTTTCTTAACTGCTTTGACTACTTGAATGGAAGATATCAACATCTTGCTCACTCCTGCATACCCTAGAATATCATCACACGTTCAGTATTTTTCCACAGTAGGACTTCCTTAGAGTTACAATCGATGTAGGCATGCTGCTCCAAAATCCAGTCCATACCAAATATTACATCGAACTCCGAGATCGGCAATACAGATGCTTTCAAGCCAAAGTCATGGCTTCCTATCCGCACCTCAATACTGTAGGCTCTATCTGTGCGCATCAAGCACCCGTTAGGCAGCAAGACATTCACTCCATCTGTCAATAGAAATGAAGGTACTCTGATACGTTTAATGAAGTCCTCCGATAGAAAAGAATGAGAAGCCCCTGTATCAAACAGTGCTCTCGCCAGATAGCCCGCTATTAAGATAAAGCCTAATACAAACAATTTATCAACAAGAAACGTATAAGGTATTAAGTATGGAAACCAGTAATAACTTAATCTTAACTCATACCTGTAGCGACATCACTCTGTTTTATGGCCTCCTGTTGGCCAAGATTATAGACTCGGGTTGTGCCTGGGATGTAGTTAATTCAATCACTGACTTTCCCTTTTCCGCATAAGACACTCCCATCTTTTTCTCTATTTTTGGAGGGCCACTCCAACAATCCTTAGCCATATGACCCACCTTTCCACATGTATAACATGTGATAGGGCCTCTGTTGGGTATTGTATCCACAATCACCTAGATTATTATGAAGTCACCCTTAAACTAAGATGAATTAGTTTATATTTGATATCTATTCCAGTTATGTGTTGTAGGACTTATTTCTAAGTGTAGACCAATGTCAGTCTATAGTGGGTCATCAAACACAGGAACACACAATATAATTCCTCATTGTGTGTTCCAAGGTGTTGACTCATGTGTAGCCACTCTATTGGGATACACTTCATATTCAAGCACATGGACTAATGGTTGAAGATTGGATGTTGTTTGGGATGAAGAAGTCAAAATTCTTTAATGCTGAGAAAATTCTAAGTGTTATACTCGAGTAGTCCTTTTTGTACACGAGTAGAAGACTTAGCAGCACTCGAGAAGATCCATTCTACATTTTGAGTATGGAAGTGGTTTTCGAGTAGTTCTTATCTTGCACTCGAGAAACCAAGTCCAGTACTCGAGTAGATAAGCTCGCTTTCTCGAGTGATGTTATTCATGTCTCAGAAAATTTTCTAAGTCAAGTACTCGAGTAGTCTAGCTGAGTACTCGAGTAGTTGAGGAGATTAAGTAGAGTGACAAAAGTCAGTTCTCGAGAAATTCTTAAATCACTCGAGTGAAATTTATTTGTACTTGAGTAGTTTGTTTATTACTTGAGTAGTTCAGCTTAAGCACTCGAGTGATCAGATTCTTATCTAGAATTTTCTCCAAAGTCCAAGCTCTCGAGAAGTTCCGTCTATCTCTCGAGAAGTAAGTATAGTACTCGAGTGATCCATTAACTTCTCGAGTGATTCACATCAATGTTCAGATTTTCCAGAATTGCCTCCTCTCGAGAAAACTAAGGCTTTGTTTGGGGGGACTTATTTTCATCGGTCAAGCGGTTACGACCGCATAAACTGGACCTTAATTAAGGTCCAGTTCATGCGGTCGTAACCGCTTGACCGGTGAAAATAAGTCCCCCCAAACGGATCCTAAGAGTAGCACTCGAGAGCCAGCTTTAGTACTCGAGTAATTTATTCTTCACTCGAGAAAAGGACGATCAAATTTCCAGAATCAGCTCTTCTCGAGTAGTCAGAGCCAACCACTCGAGAGCTAGTCTAGCACTCGAGTAGTTTACTTATTACTCGAGAAATGCTGAACAGTTTTCATAAAATTTTTAAGTCTTGTCAAATCTAATTTTTGAATGCCTTGACGTGATTGGTCCACGTGGCCCTCATTAATGACGATTATTACCGTTAGAGAAATATTATAAAAGGTCATATCCTCCTGACAAACCCTAAGAGTGTATTATCTAAGTTCTGGATCGGCCGACAATTTCATCATCGTCTACAGAAAGTCGCCGCCCTCGTTCAAGATCTTCAAGGCAACTTTCGATCCAGAGATTTATAGATCAAGAGATTAACCATTCTCCATCTACTTCTTGATCGTGTGAATCAAAGCTTCTCAGAACAAGATCGATCCAAGTCTTCTTCTACAATATTCTGAAAGAGCCGCAAGTTCAAGAAGGAAGACCTAGAGAGATATTTCAGATCTGAGAAAAGTTATTGTTTGTATTTCTACAAATCTATTTTAAATCTTGTAGGAGATTATTCTCTGAGTGTAGGAGATTTATTATCGAGTTGTAGGAAGTTTTTACCTTCCGAGTGTAAATCTGTTTTGGATCGAGATTGTAGGAATGTTGTTCCGAGTGGTAGGATCGTTTTGATCCGAGATTAGTGGAGTAGCCGAGTCTAGTGCTTTGCTAGATCGGTGAGTGGAAAGTGGACGTACCCAAGATTGGGGAACCACTATAATTCTTGGTGTTCTCTTTGATTGCTTGATTGCTTTCTTGTGCTCTAGATCTTTAAATTTTTTATTCCGCGAAAAGTAGCACAACTCACCTATTCAGCCCCCTCTGGGTCATTTAGGTAGACAACTTGGACATTTTTCAATTGGTATCAAAGGGGGGTTGATCATTAGAAGGTTAACACCTTGATCAGATCTACCCCAAGTTGTCCTTGAGTTATTCAAGCATGGACAGAGCCAAGGATTTTGCCAAGCTTCCCTTATGCACAAAGAATAATTTTGTAATGTGGAAAGAAAGAATAAAATTCTTTTTGGAAGCTATGGATCCAAGGATCTTCATGATTGTTGAAGAAGGTCCTTATGTTCCCATGACCGTCTCCACTATAGATGCTACAAATAAAGTTCCTAAGAAGTTAATGGATCTCGACAAAGATGAGATTGCACTTGTCTCTTTAGACAAGAAGGCCAAAAATATTATAGCAAGTGCAGTCGATGATTCAATGTTGTAGAATTTGATTCACTGCCAATCTGCTAAGGAGATGTGGCAGTCTCTGATCATCTTGATGGTAGGTACTAAAAAAGTAAGGGATGACAGAAGATTCCTTCTGAATCAGAAGTATGAAGCCTTCCGACAAGGACCCAAGGACACTATTGCTGACACCTTTGAGAACTTCTTCAAGATAGTCAATGGCCTAAGAGTATATGGCCGAGTCTTCACCAATGGAGAGCTAAATGACAAGTTTCTGAGGTCCCTAGCCAAATAATGGGACAACAAAGTCTGTGCCATCAGAGAATTTGGCAAGTTTGCTGAGAATGATCCTCAGAACCTCTTTGGAAAGCTGATGTCCTATGAACTGCAAATTAATTCCAGAAAAGCTGAAGAAGAGAAGAGTTGATTCACTCCCAAGGAGAAGTCTATCGCTCTGAAGGCAGACAACTCAAGGAAGGGCAAAGCTGCTTCACCTGCCCCTGCTCCTGTAGAAAGTGAAGAAGAATCATCTGAGCCAAGTACTTCAGTCTCAAAGCTATCTGAAGGAGAGTTCTTGCTGCTCTCAAGACAGTTCAAGAAATTCTTGGACAAGAAAAATCAATGGAGAGGCAAGAATACCTCATACAAAATATCACGATATGATGGTAATCGATGACAGAAGGGCTCAAGTAGCTACGACAGGTATAAGTGTAAACCGAACAAACATATTTCTACTGACATAGTTTGTTACTGTTGTAATAAGCCAGGTCATGTAATTGATGATTGCCCCCATAAGAAGAAAGAGGGTGGCCAAAAAGAGGAGAAGAAGTCTTCTTATTATAATAAGAAGATAGAAAGAAGCCTTGTATCCAAAAAGGGCAAAACCCTCAGCGACACAGACTCATCTGAGTCAAGTGATGAAGAGGAAGCCTACATTGGGCTCATGGCACATACTGACGGAGAAGAAGAGCCCCAGTTAACTAGGGAGGTAAAATCTCACACACCTCTCTCTGAGTCTGATATCTCTGATCATGATCATGAGGACAGCTCTTCTGACGATGAGTCTGAACTCATGGCCCAGTATAAAGAGTTGATCATGGCCTACGAAAAATGTCGAAGGGTCGTGAAAACTCGGGCTAAAGAGATTAAGTCTCTAAAGGCCATAGAAAGCTCTCTGAGAGAGGAAGTCGTTAAGATGGACTCACTCAGAGAAGAATTAGATAATGCAGTTGATGAGTACAATAAGGCTCTCAAGCACCTCAATCTGAAAGAAGAAATCATCAAGGGATAGGAAGACCAACTTGAAGTTGAAAAAAAACTTGTTGAAGGTTTCTCTAAGCCCAAGATAGTTCTTCCTCTCATTGTTGAGTTCTCTGCTCAGACTAAGGGTGCTGGCATAGGCCATATTGATGCTTCTAGTAAATCCTCTAAGAGAAATAAGGCTCAATGAAAGAATAAGGTGGCCAAGAAGGCTTTGGCCAAGGAAAATGGGAAAGCTCCACAAGATAACACTATATTTATGAAGGTTGTCTTTCCTACTAATAAGTTTGATCTTGACTCCTCCTATGGTAACTTTAGTAGGCCTACTTATGTAGAGCCCAAGTCAAGGTACCAAGGATGGACTCGCCCTCGAAACTTGGGTGAAAGTGTCTTTAAAACACCTTATGAAGAGATCACTCTTCAGAGCTATGGCCCTTTTGATCATGGTCATAACATCAATAAGGCTCCAAAAGTAAAGCCTATTGTTGAAAATCCAATGAAGGAGAAGAAATCATGTGATTGCCTTCACCATGAAGCTTCTACCTCTAAGAATTCTGCCCCTGCTAGACAAGACTCCCCAAAAGTCAAGCAGGAGGGAGTTAGGCAAAGATACAACATGTTTGACTGTTGGTGTTGTGGCAGAATTGGTAACTTTTCCATCGATTGCTGGTTTAATCCCAGAAATTATGTTACCCCTCAGATTAACAATATGAGAAAGACCGCTCATAATGCTAATACATATAGGGGGAGAATCTAACTAGAGACCAAGGACCCAAGCAAGTCTGGGTTCCTAAGGCAAACTGATTTGTAATTGCAGGTATGTCCAAAGGCCACCAGAAACCCCATTTGGTATTTGGACAGCGGATGCTCTCGGCATATGACCGGGACTAGAAGCCTTCTCCAGAATTACTCATCAGTCGTGAACAAACCAAAGGTCATCTTTGGAGGTTCTGACAGAGGAATTACGAAAGGCTATGGTATGATTACTAACGGTAGTGTATCCTTTTTGGATGTGGCTTATGTTGAAGGATTGGAATACAATCTCATAAGCATAAGCCAACTATGTGATAAAGGATACATAGTTGAATTTCATGCTGATAAGTGCTTGTTAAAGTCCGTTGACAATTTGGAAACGATTTTATCAGGTACTCGTAGTAGAAATATATTTTGTTTAATTTTTATTTGTATAGACTCTTCTACACCAGTGTGTCTTTTGGCAAAAGATAGTGCATCTCTTGGTGACCAATGGCACAAGAGATTAGCACATATTAATTTTAAAACTATTAATAAATTATTTTCTTTGAACTTTGTATGTGATGCCCCGAATGTTAAGTGCGTTAAGGATAGACCTCGTCATGCATGTGTGAAAGGCAAGGAAACAAGGGCTACTTTTAAAAGCATTATAGGTAAAGACTTTAATAGGTGTTTACACCTGCTTCATATGGACTTGTTTTTTCCACTACAAGTTAGAAGTTTAGGAGGTAAGGATTATACGTTGGTTATTATTGATGACTACTCGCGTTTTGTGTGGGTGTTCTTTCTGAAACACAAGTCAGATACCTTCGATGTCTTTACAAATTTTGTTAGGCAGATCCAGAATGAATACAACTGTTCCGTAGTCAAAATCAGAAGTGATAATGGAACTGAATTCAAGTCTGGGGCCATGATAGAATTTTGTGAAAGCCTAGGTATGTTTCATGAGTTTTCCTCTCCTCGTACTCCGCAACAAAATGGAGTGGCTGAGAGAAGGAATAGAATGCTTATAGAGGCCTGCAGGACTATGTTGAGTGATGCCTCACTTCCGGAGTACTTCTGGGCTGAAGCCATCAACACTACATGCCACGTGCAAAATCGAGCACTCATCAATAAAAACCACAATAAGACACCTTATGAACTTCTAAAGGGCAGAAAGCCGACTAAATAAAATTTTAGAATCTTTGGCTGCAAATGCTTCGTTCTTAACAATGGTAAGTATCATACTACTAAATTTAGTGAAAAGAGTTTTGAAGGTATTTTCGTAGGATATAGTAGCCATAGAAAGGAATATAGGGTATTTAATAAGAAAACCCGGGTGGTTGAGGAATCTATACATGTTGTATTTGATGAGACGAGCTTGCTGCAAAGCAACACTTCTAGCGTGTTCATTGAAGATGCAGGTTCAAGGTTGAAAGAACTTAACTTGGATGAGGCGACTGAAGAGAAAGGTGAAAAGTTCATTAAGATCACCACTCAACCCCGATTGGAGAGGTTGATGATCAAGATGAAGGAATCATTCAAGTTGATGAAGTCACTCCTGTGATTGAAGAAGCTCTAGATGCAAGGAATCTAGAGCTCAAACATCTGAAGGATCACCCAATTGATCAAATCATCGGAGATCCCTGGGATAGTGTCACAACTCATAGAGGTACTACTAATGAAAATCTATATTTGAGTTTCCTCTCGCAGATTGAACTAAAGAAGTTTGAGGAAGCAAACTCGGACGCATCATGGATTATGGTTATGGAAGAAGAGCTAAATCAGTTCAAGCACTGTAAAGAATGGAAACTTATTCCAAGACCCAAAGGAAAGAATGTCATCGAAACGAAGTGGATTTACAGGAACAAGATGGATGAGGACGGGACGATCATAAATAATAAAGCCAGACTCGTCTCCAAAGGATACAGGCAAGAAGAAGGAATCAATATCGACCAGACATATGCTCTAGTGGCAAGGCTGGAGGCAATCAGGGTCTTCCTAGCATATGCTGCACTTAAGGGCTTCACCGTCTATCAGATGGACGTGAAGTCCGCCTTCCTTAATGGTGACATAAAGGAAGAAGTGTATGTGGAACAACCCCCAGGTTACGTTGATTCTAACTTTCCTAATTATGTTTATATTTTATCTAAAGCTTTATATGGTTTGAAACAAGCTCCTAGAGCTTGGTATGAGACGCTGTCTAGCTTCCTTCTTGAGAACAAGTTCACAAGGGGAAAGATAGATAAGACATTATTTCTTAGGGAAATAAAATGCAAGATTTTTCTAGTGCAAATCTATGTTGACGACATTATTTTTGGCTCTACAGACGACAACCTCTGCAAGAAGTTTTCTAAACTTATACAAGGGAAGTTTGAAATGAGCAGTATGGGTGAGCTGAAGTATTTCTTAGGACTTCAGGTGAAACAATCTGATGATGGAATTTTCATCTAGCATACTAAGTTCACCAAGGAGTTGATTAAGAAATTTGCAATAAAGAATGCAACCTCTAGGAGGACTCTAATGGGTTCAGCTACGTCTCTGGACAAGGATGAGAAAGGGAAACCTTTTGATGAAACCAAGTACAGAAGCATGGTTGGATCCTTGCTTTACCTTACTGCCAGTAGACCAGACATAATGTTATCTACATGTGTTTGTGCTTGTTTCCAAGTGAACTGTAAGGAATCTAACTATGCTGCTGCAAAGTGGATTTTGAGATACCTTAAAGGTACATGGAATCTTGGCTTATGGTACCCAAGAAGTAATGATAGCGAACTAATTTATTTTTCAAATGCAGATTTTGCAGGTAGCAAAGATGATAGGAATAGCACTTCCGGGACTTGCTAATTCCTAGGAAGAAGGCTCATTTCTTGGAGTAGCAAAAAGCAAAATTGTGTCGTAATATCAACGGCCGAGTCAGAATATATTTCTGTCGGCAGTTGTTGTGCATAATTGCTTTGACTAAAGAATCAGCTGGAAGACTACAACATGAAGGTCAAAGATATCCCACTGTTTTGCGACTCCTCCAGTGCAATAGCAATAGCAAACAACCCAATCTCTCACAGCCGGACAAAGCATATAGAGCTGAGATACCATTTCATCCGGGAGCATGTAGAGCATGGGGACATAGATCTGCAGTACGTTCTAACAGATAGGCAAGTTGTAGATATTTTCACAAAACCGCTGAATGAGACCAAGTTCAGTTTCTTCAAAACTGAGCTTGGTATGCTTAACAAAGAAGGATAGACAAGATTGAATTATTTCACAGCTCAGAATTCAAGGATAAGTCAAAAAGGTTAGAAATTTCTCTAAGTGGACTTCATTTCTCGAGTTAAAGAATGACTACTCGAGAACTATAACTTGACTACTCGAGTACCTTTCTGACTTCTCGAGAACTAAGTAAGTATTTTGAGTGCAATCACTCGAGTAATATACTTCATCTCGAGAAGCAGACTCAGACCACTCGAGTCCGTCATACCACTTCTCGAATACCTCCATTCCACCTCTCGAGTACTGAAGTTCCACTCGAGAAATGACCCGTCATTTTTTTTCATTTCATTTAAAATTTTTCAATTTTGAAAATCAAGTTGTATCCGCCGCTAATTAAGGTATAACTTAGCGTCATTAGACTCCTAATCATCATTACTAGGGTTATATAAATAGAAATTTTTGGATTTTAAATATCTACTCGAGTTCAATCCTTCTCTCGCTCGAAAGACCCTTCGCCTTCCGCCGCTTCTATAGAACTTGCCGCAGTCTCCTTCCTCTTCCAATCAATCTCTCGTCGTTCAGTGAAGATAATGGCGCCGCCGTCGAAGATAGAGGTGGGCAGTGAGTTAGTAGTCGGCGGAATCGCAAAGCTCTCAAACGACTTCAAAAATCTGCTAATCCTTCTTGACACAACAAGTTTAAGATTTGTTCTCCGGGAACCGTGCAGAATTTTGTTTCCAGAAGTTGAAGAGTTTTTCAAGAATGTCAAAGTCAGGGGAAACGACAAAGTTTTGAAATCTAAATTTAAGGGCATCAAGGTAAAACTCTCCAAGACCTCTGTTTCTAAAAATCTGAAAATGCCTATAGTTGATGAAGAAGATGAGATCACCAATGAAGATAATGACAGAACATGTAATTTCTATGGCATCTCAACTAAAGTTACTATCATCAGAAGGCCAGATCTTAACCCAGAAAATAAGTTACTAGTGGATATCATTGGAAAGATACTCTTATGCAGGACAAGCTCTATCAGCTTTATAACCAATGACCTCTTTGACATCATGATAACAATTATTTGTAGAAAAAGGTTTTAGTTTGGAATGTGGATTTTGGATAAAATCAGGGAGAGCATTAAGGCTCCAAGCTATGCCAGGATAATTTCGTTAATGTTGCATGAAATTATTCATGCAGTATTTGATCTCTCCAAAGGCTCCATCATACATCATATGAAGAAAGTCTATGTTTCCTCTATTCAAAGATGGGAGTTGAAATTGTAGAATCTAGTCCAGGCAGCTAAGGCCCATGAGCACTCTACTATAAAGGAAAGGAACCCATCTTCCCCTCTCCATCATGCTGTTGGCACATCTAGTGCAGCAGCTTAGGGGGAGCCTACCTTCTCTGTGTAGTAAGACAGAATCCCTACTCCTCCTCCAAATACTTCCTTTTAGCCATCTACTTCAGAAGAACTTCAATCAAATGCCTAGGTACTAGAAACAATCCTCTCCACCACTGATGACATCAACAAAATGATTAAGGAACTCAGCTCAGATGAGTCTCCACCTCCCCTCCATCAAGAAAATATCCAAGTACTATCCAAAGAAGCAACTCCAGCATCTTCCCCATCTCCAGCACCATCTTCAAAGTCACCCTTTGATCCATCCCCAGCTGCTGCAAAAGAACAAGAGACCATTCGGCTATCAGATGAAAATGAAACATCTCCAAAGCCTGTTGAAGCTCCTTTGAGGAGATTAGATTTTTCTCTTCCCACCTTAACTGGTGAGGAAGGAGATGTTTTGGTCCATACTACCAGAGCTCAGAGCTTAGTAGTAGTAGAAGAAATTGCTCCATGGACAACCCCTCCTCCTCCAGCTCGTGTTCCTCCTGCTGTTACTACTACTGCTATTACTTCAGATACTCCAGCTCCTTCTGATATTCTTACTAAAATTGAGCAAATGTTGCTAGAACAAAGAAAATACTTTGATGATTCTCTGAAAACAGTTCAAGACAAGGTCACTGCTCTAGAGAAAGAAATGAGTAGAGGATTTGCTGAGATACAACACAATACAGATCAGCTGAAGCACCTTTTTGAAAATAGGTGGCAAAGCCTTGGACAACACTATTACTAGTGTTGGTGAGGTCATGAACCAATCTATCCCACTATAAAAAAATTAAATTGAACTTGAAAAGAAAGCCCAAGAGTATTTCATGAAAGTCTATGAAGAAGTGGGCACCTTCAAGGATGACACCATAGAGAAACTGTGTGTAGAATTCAGAAAGGGGGAGAATTTGGTGAAAGAACAAGTTGAAAAATATGACACTAATGTCCAGACCCTTTGGACTGAGAAAATGAAGGAAATTAATAAAGACGTGCTAGCTCAGATACAGTCAGTAAAGTTCTATACTTATGATACTACTGTTTGGATGCATAATCAAATCTTCCCAGTATTCCAAGCTGATCCAAATATCATTCCTCACCATCTAAATCCACTTGCTGAAGGCCAGCCAGCTCAGATGCCAACTAGAATTCCAACCTTCTCTCCCAGACCTGAAGATGGAACTCAACCTCTAGAATCCTATTCTTAGGTATGGGAATCTGATATCCCTAAATATTTACCAGAAATTCAGATCCCCAAAATAAGGAAATATGGAGAGGGACCCTCTGCTAGTAGATCCATTCCAAATCCTGAGGCGGAAAAGAGAAAAGCTCAGGAGTTTACTGAGATATGGAGTCCAACTTCCAAATCCATGATACTTGATACACTGAAGCTTGTCATGGACTATAATGAAAGTAGAAACCTTCATTACAGCTATTCTTAATGGGAATTATATGAAAAATCATTGACTAAAAGGAGAATCTATGACAGAGAATATGGGAGGAACAATCCAAATGCTCCTCCTAGACCTCCTAAGTATTACCCCAAGCCCTTTAGTTACCAGAGAAGACAGCAAGAGAAGAAGGACAAGTAACAACAACAACAACATCAGAGCTAGGAATGATTATGTCTTTGAGAATGAGGACTGAATTCTTGTAAAACTAAAATCTAGAAACAATTTTGATTATATAATCTTTAATTTTGATGATTATCTCTTCATTTATTAGTTTACTGCATTATATTTTATGCTTACCCTTAATATCTAGTTCTTTCTATTTTAATATAATTCACCTTAGTATAGAGGGTTCTTACTTCTACAAATAGGGGGAGATTGTTGGGTATTGTAACTTCAATCACCTAGATTGGTATGAAGTCACCCTTGAACTAAGATGAATTAGTTTGTATTTGATCTCTATTATAGTTATGTGTTTGCAGGACTTATTGCTAAGTGTAGACCAATGTCAGCCTACAGTGGGTCATCAAACACAAGACCATACAACATAATTCCTCATTGTATGATCCAAGGTATTGACTCATGTGTAGCCTCTCTATTGGGATACACTTCATATTCAAGCACATGGACTAATGGTTGAAAATTGGATGCTGTTTGGGATGAAGAAGTCAAAATTCTTTAATGCTGAGAAAATTCTAAGTGTTATACTCGAGTAGTCCTTTTTGTACTCGAGTAAAAGACTTAGCAGCACTCGAGAAGATCGAGTCTACATTTCGAGTATGAAAGTGGTTCTTGAGTAGTTCTTATCTTCCACTCGAGAAACCAAATCCAGTACTCGAGTAGATAAGCTCTCTTTCTCGAGTGATGTTATTCATGTCTTAAAAAAATTTCTAAGTCAAGTACTCGAGTAATCTAGCTGAGTACTCGAGTAGTTGAGGAGATTAAGTCGAGTTAAAGAAGTCAGTTCTCGAGATATTCTTAAACCACTCAAGTGAAATTTATTTGTACTCGAGTAATTTGTTTATTACTTGAGTAGTTCACCTTCAGCACTCGAGTGATCATATTCATATCCAGAATTTTCTCCAAATTCCAAGCTCTCGAGAAGTTCAGCCTATCTCTCGAGAAGTAATTATTGCACTCGAGTGATCCATTAACTTCTCGAGTGATTCACTTCAACGTTCAGACTTTCCCGAATTGCCTCCTCTCGAGTAATTTAAGTGTAGCACTCAAAGGCAGCTTTTGTACTCGACTAATTTATTCTTCACTCGAGAAAAGGACGATCAAATTTCCAGAATCAGCTCTTCTCGAGTAGTTAGAGCCAACCACTCGAGAGCTAGTATTAGCACTCGAGTAGTTTACTTATTACTCGAGAAATGCTGAACAATTTTCAGAAAATTTCTTATGTCTTGTCAGATCTAATTTTTGAATGTCGTGACGTGATTGGTCCATGTGGCCCTCATTAATGACGATTATTACTGTTAGAGAAATCTTATAAAAGGTCATATCCTCCTGACAAACCCTAAGCGTGTATTATCTAATTTCTAGATCGGCCGACAATTTCATCATTGTCTACAGAAAGTCGCCGCCCTTGTTCAAGATCTTCAAGGCAACTTTCGATCCAGAGATTTATACATAAAGGGATTAACCATTCTCCATCTACTTCTTGATCGTGTGAATCAAAGCTTCTCAGAACAAGATCGATCCAAGTATTCTTCTATAATATTTTGAAAGAGCTGCAAGTTCAAGAAGGAGTACCTAGAGAGATTTTTCATATTTGAGAAAAGTTAATGTTTGTATTTCTACAAATCTATTTTAAATCTTGTAGAAGATTATTCTTCGAGTGTAGGAGATTTATTCTCCGAGTTATAGGAAGTTTTTACCTACCGAGTGTAGATCCATTTTTGATCGAGATTGTAGGAACGTTGTTCCGAGTGGTAGGATCGTTTTGATCCGAGATTAGTGGAGTAGCCGAGTCTAGTGCTTTGCTTGATCGGTGAGTGGAAAGTGGACGTACCCAAGATTGGGGAACAACTAGAATTCTTGGTGTTCTATGTGATTGCTTGATTGCTTTCTTGTGCTCTAGATCTTTAAATTTTTTTTTCTGTGAAAAGTAGCACAACTCACCTATTCACCCCCCCAGGTGATTTAGGTAGACAACTTAGACATTTTTCAGCCTCTGCCAGTAGTTTCTCCCAAAGTAAACGTAGAAGGAGCTGGTGCAGAAGTTTTTGGCTTTTATTCCACTATTTGTACCCAGCCTTTAAAGAACTAGGTATCATGAAATCAGGCTTCTTCACCGCCAAATCATTCTTGCATTGCACACACTTCGTATCAAGTTCAAGGGAACAGGTCGTATTAACCAAGGTAAGAAAACCTTGAGTCATTGGTCCTGAGAGAAGCAATCGCAATTCATCCCTCAACCCTTCATCGAACCTGTTTGTCTTTCGCTCCTCGTCTGCTAACATGGAGCCTGCATACCTTCCCAATCGGTCAAACTCATGCAAGTAGTCGTCCACCGACCTCTCACTTTGAGTTAACCTTTGAAATTGATTTTCCATCGCGATCTGCTGCGCAGATGGGATATATCGTGCTAGAAAGCACCTCGAGAACTCTTCCATAGAGATCTCTACCAACAATCGACCAACAAACTGGTGTTGTTCTAGTTCCTCCCACCAAAGTGGGTCTTCACCATCAAGCAAGAAGGTAGTTATAGTGGCTTTCTACCACTCCACTATCTCAGTTGCAGTCAAGATTTTTTGTACTCTCGCGAGCCAATCTTCGGCTTGTGTTGGTGCTCCAGTACCCACAAACATAGGTGGATTGAAACTCATCATGTGTTTCAACTGCCCTTCCATCACCCGCCTAGCGGTCACTAGCTCCACGACCACTAATCTTACCGCCATTTGTTCAACCATGCTAACAGGTTCCTGAACCACCGCAGGATTAAGTGGTTGCCTCTGACCTCCGGGTTGCGTATTAAGTAACGCCACGACGGCTTCAGCAATTAACCGTATAGTTTCAAGATAAGGATGAGGTGTTTGCACCACATTTGGCGCATTGCTCTCCGCTGAGCGTCGGGGTTCTTGATGCCCCGCACCACTTCTAGTCACCTACAATTGTGAAACACACAATTTAGCAACTAAAACTATTGCCAAAAGCAATAATATAAACATGGAAGTTCTTCAAACATGTGTATTTTCATTCCTAAGTGGACATTCATGGATTCATTATTGTTATAACGGTGGCATACATACACATGCTCACCACCCCTTAAAACGAATTCGACCACAAATTTGAATAAGGAAGACCATGATTGGAACCTGATACCAATTTTGTAATGCCCCCATCCGTCATATAACATATGACAGAAGGTCCGAGCGGGGCCAATGCCATAAACTACGGACAGGTAAGGAGATTACAAGTTATTTCCAAATCCAAGTTCAATTATGAACGCACTCTAACTCAGAGCATTATAGCGGAAGCATTTTAGTTTATGAACCCATACATAACAAGAATGTTCACTACACAACAAGAATGATATATATATACATATAACACATGTTTCGGTCGTATCCTAATCAGAACTATTTTATTTAACAAAAAGTGGTTTCATACTTCGGCACGGAGGCTGACCACACATGAAAACAGTAAATGTTCGCTTTTGGGCCTTCAAGGGCCAGTCAATTGCAGCACATGGGCTTCAGCCCGATACTTCCCACTTGGCCCTCCAGCACTTGCACAAAAGGTTCCACCAAAACATGGTAAACAAAGCAATGGTCAACATTTTATTGACCCGTTTATAACGATCCCATCACTTACTCGGGGCGGCATTTCTCCATCCCTACAAACAAGGCATCATATATATATCGTGGCATTTACAATGTGCAAGTTAAGCACCATTCACGACAGATGTAGGCTCAATGACCACATGCTCCATGCACTCAGGGCATCTTTTCAGTTTATACGCCTTCCCGTGTATCACCACCATTCAGATGTCCACGACTTAACGATTAACTTTGTCGTTCAGAGGTCCTTAACTTAACGACAATGTCGTCTAGAGGTAATTAACTTAACAACTAACTTTTTCGTTCAGAGGTCCTTAACTTGATGACTCGGTCATTCAGAGGTACTTAACATAACGACCAACTTCCATTCAGAGGTACTTAACTTAATAACTAACTTTGTCGTTCAGAGGTCCTTAACATGACGACACAGTAAAGCCACATGGCTTTGTCCATTTCAGGCTAGCACCGACCATTACTGGGCTATCAAAGCTCTCAATTTCTCATACATTGACCCCTAGGTCTCATAGAGACAGGCCAAACAACATTTTAGCTTTCTTGAAGCTAATGCCCGACAACACTCACTGTCGCTCGACGATAGTAACAATTCTCTGAATTGTACTTTCTTCTGGGTATTTTCCTGGAGATTTCCCCAGTACTTTGATGCAATATCCTGCACACCCCTTGACCCATAATTTCACATGTACACCTATACATATCTTCACAGAGTCTTCTCCGGCACGCAAAGCATAAAGACATCACCAATCCAGACCAACTTGTCCAGATGGGCTTCTCATAGTAAGCATATTCCGTACTCTACATTCTTGGATCTATATACAAGAATATATGGGGATCAAACCGATCTATCCATTAGAATCCACCCTTTTTCACCTTTTGGTGAGGGGATCCATACAAGTATGAATATTGAAGACTTCACTTGTCCGGTAAAAACTCGTTACCCTTGTAGTTCCCTTTGGAGCCATGACGTTTGAGTTCAATCCTATTGGAAATGCGCACGATGATTTCCTCTCCACGGACCTAGCTTCAGATCTTGATTCCGATGAGGTATTCCTCTTCAGCACCTTCAAAAAACTTTGCCCAACACCTTAGCTCCAGCCCCTTAGTTCTCTTCTCAAGAACACTCAAAGGAGAAGATGGAATGAAGAGAGAGAGTGAGAAGAAAATTATGATCTCCTCATCCAAAACCCCTCTACATAAGTGGCCTCGATTTAACCCCAGCCATACGATATATTCATCAAAATGAAGCAATGGTCCGGATTTGTCAACCGCCGCTCACTGGCCGCTCACCAGCCATCTTAAACGTGTCGCCACTCGGCGATATCTCATTTCGACAAGTTGTCGAACGGGGTTGAGTTGAAACAGCTTTGACTAGCCAGTCAGCGCCGCTGTTACTTGAGAAAATCCTTTCGACGTTCGTTGAACTCGAAAAATACGTTCGACGTTCGTCGAACTCGCGAAATCCGTGCACTCATTGAAATCCGTTTGACGTTCTTCAAACTCTCTTTTCGATATTTGTCGAACTCCGTTCGACATTCATCCTGTTACTTCCTACTCCTTTTGGGGTGTTACATAGTGGTTCTTGTAGGCGAGACCACTAGTCTTGATCTTCTGACCCGAGAAGAAGATGATCCCTCTTGTTGGTACCCTAGTATATCTATAAACTCATTCCGCAAATTAACTCTAAGGGAGTTGAGTAGGGTGTCATAATTTTTGAATACTCTATTCACCCCCCTCTAGAGTTGTCTCTATCCTCACTTTCAATTGGTATCAGAGGGAGGTTGCGTGTTCGAAACCCCGGGGTCGTTTCTGGGGTGGGATTGTTAGGGCTGCGGTCCGGAATTGCCCCTACGCTGCGGTGCTATGCGGTAATGGCTTAACTGGCTTCCCCGTGGATCTGCCCGAGGACCTTTGATATAAAGATTAGTTGCGCAGTCCTCCATCAGTCCGGGCTTTTAGTGCGAGTGGTTGCGCTAAGTCCTCTCACCTCTCTTGTCCCTGAAGTTGAATAGCTTTTAGAAGATCGAGAGGTTGAACTCAAATCGCTCCTCGTGCCTGTAGCAAGCAAATACTATCAGGATGGCGACAAAATTCGGATTCAGCTGGGCAGGAACCACTCTGAAGTATCAGAGGGTCTGGCACACCTCCGGCCACAGGGGGAGGCGGAATCCCACCTCGAAGTGTTTAAGGACGATTGCGAGATCCCATTCTAGTAGGAAGTTGATCTTGTCAGAGATATTGGGATGGCGCGCGATGAACCCCGGCAGTACGTAATTGGCAATGGAGGAAATATACTCATCTTTGGTCAGCTTGCAAGGGGAACTCATGATTGATGGTGCCTTGTACACACCGAGTCTGGTCGTTGGTCTCTCCCATCATCTTGCGAATGAGTAAGGAAAGCTAGGTTTGCGCAGAAGTGTGGCCTCAAAGTCAAGAGTGTGCAAGAGAGCAAGACAAAGACTCAAATTTGAAATAATAGTAAATGCGGTAGGTGAGGGGCCTATTTATATAAAAGTTTGTCAATAATGAGGTCTCCTATACGCCGGGGGTGCTAATAACATTTTTTAACATTTTGACGCCTCGTAATCCATCCAGTCTCGCTGTCGCTCCTCTTACATGTGAATGACAAAAGCCTTCACGGAAAGCACTGGGTAAATAGAAAGCATAGTGAGACAGGTATAAAGAAAAGGATATGACTCAGGGGTATAACATTCAGCAGGGACATCGAACATTGTGCAAAGAGAAGATTTCGCTTAAAATACGAAAGGCCACTCGCCGGGCGAGGGCAAATTTAGGTGTTCATTAAGAAATAAAAGAGAGTGTACATTTCGAAGAAAAACGAAGGGAAGGCTAAGGTGAGAGGAGGCAAGTGTCTATGAACTCAGTACTGGACCCACTGCCAACAGCCTCTGACTCACCTCCCCGACCTCAGGGGAACTTGCGGGTAGTAGTACACACTCACGGTGGTTAGCACCTTGTGGAGCAATTGCATCTGGTCCAGGGCTCACACGATATACCTTCAAGGAGAGTTCTCCTCACACCTGCCTCCCTGCCGCTCTATCTCGCCGATGAGATGCGAGTACTCCCTCTCTAGGATGCTCAGATGATGCACAGTGGCTGCTCGATGTGCATTTGCACGATCAGAGGCCTCCTGTTGTGGCCAGATGACCTTTCCCAAGACTTCCACCATCTGCTCCTTAATTCACTTGGCATCACGAGGGTCACCGAGAAATTCAACATGCTCACTAGGGGAGGGAGGTGGCAATAACTTTTCATCAACGTTAGGGTCGGTCGCCGGGACCCTCTGATAACCTTGCAAGGAAGTTCAGCCTTTAATAGTCAGTTATGTTCGAAAAGGGTAAACATGTTCTTATTTACCTGGCTCAGGGACGGTACCTTCGCCCGGTTACTAGCAAGAAGGACAAGGTCTCCCCTCAAAGTGCCTATCGGGGAAGGATTGGCACGATTTTCCACGTCCCGGACGGATCAGCATTTGTCTCGAGAGATGGATATCAGCTGGATGGGAGTTGTCGACTGCCTTCTCGGCTGAAGGCCGAGAACCTTATGCGAGATCCTGAGGGTTCTTGGTGGCCAGAGTTTGGGGAACTGGACTGACCAAACTCATAGTACTGAAGGGGAGAACTACAAGGAATAATGTGAGCGGAAGAATATAAACTAAGAAAGGCAAGAAGGTAACATGTTGATTACCAAGAGTGAATTGGGATTCGGCCTGGGTAACTTGAGGGGAGGTCTCCTGGACCAACTGTTCATTCCCCTCGGAAGGTTGAGACACCTCAGCATTCATTAGGGAGGCTCTAACATCGCTTTCCGCCAATAGATCCTGTGAGTAGACCAATTGCTCAATATAATAGGATTTTTAAGGTTATCGACATTGTAGGGGTAAGTAAAGTACCTCTAGTAAGAGGGCAAGGTTCTCACGTTGAGGGGTCGGAGTCGGGGAGGCAGACTCGTCCTGCGTAAGGTTCCGTCGAATTGTCTTGTCATTTCTCGACCGATATGGCGAGTCCGCGAGCCTTTTAGAGGAGATCTAGTAGGTATATCTGGAAGACATGGAGTTTGTTTTCTCTTGCGTCGCAGAAAGACTATCCAACAGTTCTTGTGAGAGTGGCTTTGGGGCCATTTTGGCGAACATCATCAGAGTGGCGGGAGCTCAGTGGATGAGCAGTGGATAAGCAGATGATATCACGTTAAGGTCATGTCCTGGGATATATATAGAGCCATGGAGGGACTCACAAAAGATTGTATTCAAGGTTAGCAGGCACTCATTGAATACGAGGGGTTTGACTTCTTTCCGAGCAAAATGCTAGCTCTAAAAAGCGGGGATTATTTACAACCCTGTATTAACTAAGTGGGACCCCCGACGAAGCTAAGGATCCAAAGGATCAAGCTATTCAGAGCAGGCGAGAGGGGTAGGAAGGCCTGCACTCGCCCAAAGGTAATGTAGGGTTCCGTCAGGACAGGCAAAAAGGCTCTCGCCAGGGGCGGCAGATGGCACACTTATCCCCACTCGTCCTATTGGGGAGCATTGGGGGCAAATGCTCGGCACACCCCGGCATTCGCCCCTTCTGGTGAATGGTGCCTTCATGGACCACTCGCCTAGTGGTGGGGTCCGGAGGAAAAATTACCTGGATGCCCTTGAGGGTCTGCAAATAGTCTTTTAGAACATCGGAGTTACGCTATTGGCAGACCCAAATGGTCTGCATTTAGCTTTTGTAGAATAGCAAAATTATATTGTTGGCATACTAGGTTTGGAATTCTATAAATAGACCCTATGGGCACCTTTGGAGAGGAGTCCAGTTCTTTTTTGGCTTCCTCTTCCTTGGGTTATTTTTAGTTCATCTATGTAAGCTTTCCAAGGTACCTAACTCAACTTATTAGTTTGGGCGGGGAAGCGCTCTAGAGATCTTTCGGGTGTGTGATGGGACCTCCATGTTGCAACCTAGGGTGTTTTTTAGTTCCTAGCGACTGGTCAGGAGACCAAGTTTGGGATAAGTAGGTGCAAGCTACTTCCTTAGGTATGAAATCTCATTAAGGCCAAGTTTTGGCTCCAACACCATTAGTGTGTCATCATACCTTCTATAACCAATGATAGTCATTATCACCCGCTATATCTTATTGTGGAGATTTTCTACTTTTGTCTACATTACATTCATAGGGGAATTACATGTTATTTTTTGCATACTATAATCAAACATGATCAATTACATAGTGGGATTTGTTATTCTCAATCCAAGGAATGCAGAATGCATGGTCCAACAATCTCCCCCTTTTGATAATAACAAATCCTCTAAAATCAACTATAACAAAATTTCACTAGATTGGTGTTTATATTATAAGATAAACGTGATAAATGTGCAAATGCTTTCCCTATATGGATGCTCCCCTACTTATATGCATTTTAAAATTATTTAAAAGAACTCCCCCTAAATAATTGATTTCAGGATTTTCTTCTCCCCCTTTTTGTATTATCAAAAGAAGGTGGGGTATTGATGAATTTGCACTATGTAGAGTTGAATGAAATTTTGAGTTTCAGTATATGTAATAAACACAGCGAAAACCGTGAAATGTCTTATAAAAAGAACATCTTTGTAGAAAAATTGTTTGAAGGTTTATAGTATAAGCAATGTATTTTAATATCATAAAGTTGCAAGAATGAGTAGTTACATCAAGAAAAGATATGCTTTATAATGTAAAGTAATTTCATTCCAAGTAAAAATAAACTTTGTAAAAAAATCATGCTTAACTATCTAATGCATTAACTCATGTATTAGAGAATAGTGTAGATGTGCTTTAGGGTACAATTCTAAAGAGTGGAAATTTTATATATGATAATGATGTTTACAAAGTGTGTTTTTATAAAGTATAAAAGTGTATAAATTAAATCACCTAAAAGCATATAATGTAAGAACACAACATTAATTAGACTTAAATAATCTTACGTTCACAACAATCAAAGCACATATATTATATTTTTTTGTTTAGAGAAGAGGTGTAAGCTTTGTTTGTACAAGACACTTTACAATTCTTTCCAATTTGCTCAATCTCACGATGCTCATTAAAACTTATCAGGAGGGTGGTAGTGCTTGGTAAAGTTACCCTTGTCATAACACTTATTCATTATTTTTTAATATTATTTATACCCAAGGGCTCTAAATTCAATTGTTTTGCAACATAATTTTTTTTAAAACCACATTTCTCTAATAATATGTGTATGAATATAATGAATTGCATGAAATAATTCAATATTGTGTAGGTAAGCTATTTATATAATTAAAGAGGTTATGCTAATACACTACACATTCATGCAAGAATAAGATTGAAAAAATAAGTATGCTACCAAAAGTGTGAGTGTGATATTAATTTTCAAACATAAAAAATTACTCATACTTAGAGGCATGCAAAAAACAATTTGTGCATGTGATCTATAAATAATTTTATTGCACATAATAAGATAATATGCAAGTCATGACAAAATCAAATGATGTTATCATGAGACTTGAAATGAAAATTAAACATTGTAAATATTCTTGAAATGATTAATATGATCATCCTTGACTTTGGCAATTAAGATTAAGAATTTCTTTTTTTAAAATGATTTATAAAAAAATAAGAAAACAAATAAACAAATGAAAAGAATGCATATATTTTTGAATTTTTAAGGTAATTTTTAGATAATTGTTTTTAAAAAAGATTTATCTTAAGGAAAACAAACTGATATTTGAGAAGCTATATTTGAGAATTGAACGAATTTAGATTTAGGGAACTTACAATATTGCCAGGTCATATTGATATCATTGGTGATATGTAAAAATATAAATAGGGTTCGTGGAACTTTATATCTCATTTTCCCCAAACTCATGTCGCTGAAACACCTTCATTCCGCTTGCGCAAGCTTTAAATCTGGAGTGTAATATGGTTTCTTTTAGAAAGTATTTGTATTTTTGTCTCTTTGGTTAAGATTATAAAGTTCCTTTTGTATCTCATTTGATTTTTCAGGGAGTTTTAGGGTTAGGGTTTGGATCAAAACTAATTTTTGTTGTTGCTTTTAAAAATAAATTTTAAATGAGTGATTTTCTTAGTATTTTCTATTAGAACATGCGTTCTATTTCTTTTGGTTTGAAAATAACAAATCTCAGTGTGTATTTGATCACGTTTATTATGCGTTTATAGTGTGTAAGTTTACTGGTATATAGAATGACAGTTTCAAGGTCAGTGACCTACCGCTGGCGCTAACCATATTGATTGTATCGAGGAGAAGCTGTTACAACCGGGCGCTAGACAATTCGACCGCATCGCTGCCGCCAGGCACTATCCCATCAAATTGACAACATCGAGGAAAAACAACTACCGTCGGGTACTAGCCTTACCGCTTCGCAGTATCCAAAAGTGGCGTGAATATTTTAAGGATATTTTTCCTAATTCAATGGACAGTTGTTTACACCGCGTGAGAAGACCTACTATCGGGCACTAGCTCTACCGCTGGTGGTAGCTTTTTTATAGATGAGTATAAAAGCACGCATTTTGTTTTGGGGAGACAAGGAGAAGAATTACAAGCCTAGGGTTCATCTATCGCCTTTGTTGGTGCGAACCACCGTCTCCAAGCAAGGAAAAGAAAAATCTCTCCCTCTTATTTATGATCAAAGAACTCCGAAGAGGGAAGTCTCTAACACCATCAGCGGTTGATTAAGTGCAAGCAGAATGATATTCAGACGCCTCGATCACGCACCATTCTACGGAGAAATTCTTATTTGAGGGAGCAATAATTTCAAACCTCTTTATCTTTATTTGTCTTTTTTTATCTTTTCAAATCTTTGTGTGTATGAGGAGAAATCGTCTGGTGTAGACATTGAATTCTTAGGAGAAATTCATGTGAAATTATTCTGGGAGGTCGTAGGATTTCTGGGAGGAATTATTGAATTCTTGGTTGCATGTTGCTAGGGATTTTGAGGGATGTGTGAAAATTAAAAAACAATATTTTGGAGGGAAATTTGTTCTTTATGGCCTACTGCCATGCAGTAGTATCCTACCGCCCCGCAGTAGCTTCCAAAATAGGTTGCCCTACTCAAATCCCTTTTATTTCCAAATTTTAACTAAAACCTTATTCACTCCCCCCCACTGAGGTTAGCCACCAGATCTAACAAGTGGTATTCGAGTGAGGTTATTCCAAAAATAGTTTCATCATCAGGAATAATGGCCAACCCTGTTCTCAAATTGACTTGTGAGATGGAACTTTATACACTAAAAAATCTTTAGCACCACCGTTATTTATAAGTGAGAATTATTAAGGGTGAAAAATATTGATGAAAAATTTCTTAAATCATTAGACATATAAGTTTGTAATATTACAATGAATTGTTTATTTTGCGCACTTGATCAAGAAATTTACAAACTTATTTATACTTTGCCTACTGCTTATGATATTTGGAAATTTCATGTGAGTACTTACAATCTTCTTTATATAGATGATGAACAAGAGCAATTTCCTATGGACCTGAGAGAATATTCAATGAAGACTTGTACTTGGAGGAAGATCAGTCAAAGAAAGAGGAATGTGAGATTGCACAATTATGCTCGGATGGTGACACAACAAGTACATCATGCGTAAAAGAAGATGTTAAGTGAACTTTTTGTTTAAATCTTACCACATCCGAGAACACTGTAAGCAAAAAATTTCTCGTTGCTACAAATTCATTTTCTATATTATGTATGCAAAGTATTGCTAAACGTAAAATTAAGAAATTGAAAAATATTAACTCAAAATTACGTTTAGAAAATAACATTTTAAAAGCAAATGATAATGTAGAATCTACTATTATTATGTCTAGTTCTCCCACATGCTCTTTAGATAAAATTTCTACATCTTGTATTGATTGTAATAATATAAAAGAAAAATTCAAGGTTTTTAAAAAAGAGCTGCCTATTTCAAAAGAATGGAGTGTAAAATTGATTAATAAAAATAATTCCTTAACTCATAAACTAGAATCATTAAAATTATTTGTGCAAAAAATTAAAAATAATAATAATAAACTTTTATGTCTAGTTTATCTTGAAAGATATATATGGTATCTACTAGTGTTTCAAATTTCATAAGATATACACCAAGTAAAATATTTAATCTGCATTTAACTTCTCCCAATATTAAAGTAAATATCAACAAATTTTCTATTAATAATAATTTCAAAAATCATTATCATTATAAGACTCAATTTAATGATTATGGAAATATTTCATATAAAAAGAATATTCAACCAAAGTATGAATGGAGGCCCATCTTTAAAAATGATCCACCTATTCCACTCAAAAGGGCACATTCATCATTATCTCATCATGGTTTATCATGCTATGTTTGGGTACCCAAAGGAACCGCAACACTTGGCTCCTTTTGGAAACCTAAATATTTTATTTATTAGTATCAACCTATTGTGTGAAGTATAAACTAATCAAAACAAAATTACTCAATAATTTACTTCATGATGTGCATAATGTTCTTCCTTTTTTTTGTTTTTTTTTGTTTTTTTTCTTTCGTATTTTTTAAGCCAACATGTCATGGACACTTTACATATATTTTTACTATATTACTTTCACATATTAAGTTTAATGATAAATCAATCCAACAAAATGAATTTGAATAAAATTCATATCTTTGCTAAGTGGCCAAAATTTACTTAGTATCTAAATTATATCTTTTAAAATTCATTACCCATAAATGTCTTATAATTTCACTATAATAAATTTATGTTACCTATGTGGCTTTAAGACTAACTATTTTTAAAAATCAATAAATAATTATAATATTCATCACATATAAAAGCCAAAGGATATAAAAATAAGTATTAGGATCTATCGCTTAGTATGAGCATGATCACTTACCCATATCATGTGTCTCACCATAGCGGGGGTGTAGGATTATGTGCATTAGAGACATAACCTCTAATTCATGTCTTATCCTTAACCAGGGAGAGTTCTAGTGGGGCCTTGTAAGGCACTAGGGGAAATGAGTGTTAGGTTAAGAGTCTTCTTTTGTATGTATATGGGATTAACACCCCAACCTATAATATGTGTGTAGTTTCGCATGCCCATCTGTCATATAGTACGGCGCTAGGGTGTAGATATATGGCTAGGGTATTAGAATCTAGGGCATACTCATGATACTCATATACACTGCATGAATATTATTTCATTTTTCATGTTCATTATAATCATGCATAATATTCTATCATGTTATCTTGTGTTTGCATCATTTATCTCTTTGAGCTTTCATGTTTTAAAAAACAAAAGTATTTTTGAAAAAAAGGAAGAAAAAATTTATCTCATAATATTTTTCTAAGCGAAAAAGAAAATCTCTATTGCTAATGCCAAACGTTAGTACCAACGCTAGTGGTAGCAAAAAATCATTTCTTTTTTCTTTCTTTTTGCATTCTTTTTCTAGCATAGAAAATCACATAACTGAAAGGCTCGTTAAAGTATTTTATGTTTTCCAGAAATCTATTTATTATAAAATATTTGAAAATAAAATTTAAAATTATAAAATGGTTTAAAAGAACAAAAATATGTTTTTCCTATATCTTTTTTTGTGTTTATTGTTTGACATTTTTAATAAAAAATTAATTAAAAAATTATAAAAAGTGCTTATTATTCATTGACATTATTAAGGATGATTAATTGTATAAATTTAAGATGAATTACAATGTGTAATTTAATTTTCAAGAATCTTAAAACATTGTTTTGTTTATGTCATGCCATGAAAATTATCTTGTTATGTGAACAAATTGAATGTAGAAATTATGTGTATGATTGTTTAGTATGCCTCTAAGTATGAGTAATGTTTTATGTTTAATAATGATTCACTCACTTATTTTTGATAACCTACATGTGTTTGTAATCATATACTTGTGTGATTATATAGTATTAACCTAATAGTTTAAAATGAATAAATAAATTACCTACACTATATTGAATTGATTATTTTAATTCTTTGTTTTCCATGCACTTCTTCATTGGATAAAGGTGTTTAAAAAATTAATATTTTTTGCGCAACAAGTGAATTCAGAGTCCTTTGTCATGAAAAAAAATCAAATAAAATTTGACAAGAAAAACTCCACCAAACACTACTCACCCTTCTGATAATTCTTAATGAGCATTGTGAGGTTGAGCACCGTAGAAAAAGAATTATATAGTGTCTTGTAGCAAACAAATCATACATTACTCTCTTAGTACACCTGATCAAAAAATACAAATAATGTTAAAATTACATAAATGTGATCCCCCAAGCACTACTCTACTCCCTAATAAGCTTAAATAAGCATTGTGTGTAGAGCACCTTGGTAGTTGTACTTCTTGCTCATGTGTATTGAAAAATAGTGGAAGTAATATTATTTTTGTATTTTTAATGTTATGTTATTCATCATATATGTCATGTGTTTTGATTAATCCACTTGTATACTTTATCAAAATACTATTTGTGCACAACATAATTTGTCATAAAAATTTTATTCATGAGAATTGGATCCTAATGCATACCTACACTATTCTCTAAAATCATAAGTAAATGCACTATATAACAAAGCATGACCGCTACAATGTTTATTTATTGAAATGTGAATTAGCTTATGTTTTAGTTCTTCTCTTCTTTTGATATTTTAAAATCATGCTTGCAAAAATTTCAATGAAATAACATCTCTTGGACTTGAATTGAATTGAAAACATCTTCTTATTAAGCTTAAAATTCCTTATCCTTAATATGATCATATTTTCCAAAAAGATGTTTATTTTAAGAGTGCTTATCATGCTATTATATGCGTATTACTTGTGCTTAATCATAAATACTTACTCTCTCAACAAGTGGTAAATTATGTTTACAAAGTGGTATTATTTTCTTAACAAGTGTTATTTTTTATTTTTACCACTATACTACTTTATTCAATCATGCATACATTTTGCTAAATAAGTACTAGTGAGATATCTATGATCTTGTTAATTGCATCCCACTTTTCTTCTCCAACGTAGACCATTTTTATTCTCATTGCATACACTCACCTCTACCCTCTTTTTATTCAACCAAAAAGGGCTAGATCATCGTGTATAAATTTCTTAATTCAGGGGGAGCACATTAAATTTTTTATAAAAAACATCCATGTAGGGGGAGTTTTCATAGGACGTTGATACTTTATTTATGTTCGATCATGGTAATTAACTTAACAAATGGTAACAAATTTTTTTTTAAAAATAAGTGAAAACATATATTAATCAACCAGTGATACCATAGAAAAATTCTACTTGCTAATACGCTCTATCCCACCCTCTTTTGATGATACCAAAAGGGGGAGAATGAATTTGAATAAATATCTCATTTAGGAAGAGTACAAATTGGAAAAATCTATGTAAGATGAGTATCCATCAAGGTGGAGTGCGCACTGAATGCTTATCACTTAATATAAACATAAACACCATTATTTATGCATTATTTCTTCATAGTGGAATTTTTATTATGAAAAGGGGGATTTTGTTGGAACATGTGCTCTACATCTCTTATTTTGAGAATAACAAATCTCAGTGTGTATTTGATGATATTTGTTGTGTGATTATAGTGTATATGTTTACAGGTATACAGAATGATAGTTTCAAGGTCTGTGACATACCACCGAGCACTAGCACTACCATTAGTGTTAGTATTGAAGAATTAATGTTGATCATGCAAAGAGTCTTATCTGTGACCTACCACCAGGTGTTAGCCCTACCGCTGGGCATTAGCCCTACAACCGGATGTTAGCCTATCACCAGGTGTTATCCCTATTACTGGGCATTAGCCCTACCGCCGGGTACTAGCCAATTGGAATGCATTGAGGAGAACTTGCTACTGCCGATCATTAGCCCTACCACTAGGCATTAGCTAATTTAACTACATCACCATCGCCAGGCGCTAGACCTATAGCCAGGCACTATCCTGTGAATTGACTGCATCGAGGAGGAACCACTACCGGTTGGTGCTAGCCTTACTATACTGTGGTATCCAAAAGTGGCAAGAATATTTTAAGGATATTTGTACTAATTTAATGGACAGTTGGAGACTCTGTGTGAGAAGACCTACCATTGGGTGCTAGCTCTACCTTCGGTAGTATTTATTTTAAAGACGAGTATAAAAGCACGAGTTTATTTTTTTGAGGAGACAAGGAGAAGAATTACAAGCCTAGGGTTCGGCTACCGCCTCTATTGGTGCAAATAATCATCTTCAAGCTAGGAAAAGAGAAATTTCTCCCTCCCATTTATGATTGAAGAACTCTGATGAATGAAATCTATAACGATCATCAGCGGTTGATTGAGTGTAAGAATAATAATATTCAGAAGCCTCGATCGCATACTGTTTTTTGGAGAAATTCTTATTTGAGGGAGCAATAATTTCAAACCTCTTTATCTTTATTTGTATTATTTATCTTTTCATATTATTGTGTTCATGAGGAGAAATCATCCATTATGGACATCAAATTCTTAGGAGGAGCTCGTGTGAAATCATCCTGGGAGGCTGTCGGATTTCTAGAAGGAATCTATTGAAATTGTCCTAGGAGGACATCTAGATCTGGGAGATTTAGTGGCTCTAAGACACTTCCTAGGAGTAAGGTGAGAAGCTGGCTCATCAATCATCTTGGGAAGAAGAGAGAGAACCAACCAATCCTGGGAGGGTCAGTATAGAAACCAAAATAAGGTTATATACATTGCCTCTGATCTCCAGCGTTACGGAGATCCAGTTTTGTTATTGTAAACTACTGTTGAGTTTTTGAATAAAATTAAAGTTCTTTTATTTTAACATGAATTCATTGTTGCATGTTGTTCGGGGTTTTGAGGGCTCTAAGGTTGGCCACCAGATATAACATTTTCCTAGTATTTTATTGATGAGAAGTTAGCATTTCATTTTTCATGGAATATCTAGAGAAACTTTCAAGACTTAAAAGGGGTTTAAGGAATAAGATGAATAGTAGTGTTCGGTTAGGTATCACCTAGCTATATCAATATCTCTTGCAATAGTGATTTTCGTTTATTATGTAGGAAATGGTAGCAATAGGGTTATGTGCACGTCAGAGCACTTCCAACAACAAACATACATCATATCAAACATTCATGGGTGGAGAAGGCTACAATGGAGTTGTAATTATGGTGGAATTCACAAATCTAGATCATGAACACATATATTATTTGCTTATTGTGTCAGGTATCATGTTAGTGATAGTTCTTGATATGTTTTCATGTATACTCGTGAGAGAATTATATAATAACCTAATGGATCCTTCAGAAACTAAATAAAATGGAGAGGTAAGATCTCGGGTGCATGGTTTAATAGTAGATATCACTCATCATGATCTAAGAATTGAATTTGGATTGATTGAAAGTGAGAATACGTTTGATTTTGTGGAGAACTATTAAAAGGGTCGTGAATGGATAATACTAAATCAGGTTCTCTATGGGAGGAATAATAAGGGTTTGATCCAAAATATCTCCACACTAACTCCTAATACTTATATAATGTAGGATATCTTGAGGCACAAGATTATGCTTATGTTTGAAGTTATAAAAAAATCACTGCTCGGCTTAGTTTGGTGACATATTATATTTTGGAACACGAGGGGTTTGATATAGCAGATTTGATCCTATACATTATAAAATATACCTCCAAGATGAAGGATCCTAGGAGAAAGAGACTCAACACACTCCTATTAAAAGGAATTATTCAACACATCCTTTATAACAAATATCTTAGGATTGATCAGGATATCTATCTAGATCATAATGTCCTTGTTATGTATAGTACAAATAAGATATGACTTCCACCATTTTAGAGTGTTCCCTTTACTTCTTCGAGATTGCAACTTCTATGAGGAGGATCACTTCATGATTCATACCATGACTTATGAGATTCCTTTGAAGAGAATAAGGTGGATATGTAAACGAAGCTGATTGGAATAGATAAAATGATCAAATTCATCATTAAGGGTTTCCAATTGAAGCCTACTCAAACTAAAGAACAATAGTGGGAGAACTCTATGGTGGATTTTCCTCAACACTCCATTCGACACACTTGAAGACAAGGGGATTGAGGAGAAGGTTTGAGTGAGGATCAACAGGAGAGCAATGGTGAGTAGAGATTTCTAATTTTATGTATTATGCAAGTAGTTTAAATACTTATCGAACTTTTGGAAATGTCAACTTGAGACATTAAGATTGCTGGCAATATTATTATTTGTTATCTTATTATGCTTTAAGTTTTGGATGTATTTGTGCACTTATGTTATGATAATATTTATTCTTACAGTTATTTATCATTCTATTTGTTTTTGTTTTGTTTTTATTTTTTATGGATTTAAAATTCTAGCTTAATATATCAAAAACTCCTAATTCTAATCTAAGCAATAAAAATCTTGCATTGGAAAATGGTTTTTTGAATATGTCTGCAAGTTGAAAGGCAGTTCCAATGAAACTAATCTTCACAAGTTTTTTTTAATATGATCTCTATTAAAATGATGTCGAACATCTATATGTTTAGATTTAGAATTATGTACTTGATTTTTTCTTTAGTCAATAACACTTTTGTTATCACACTTTAATTCTACATTTTGTTGATGTATTCCAAAGTCTTCTAATATTTAAAACATCCATATGAATTATGAACAACCACTACCTAGTGCAATATATTCGACCTTAGTAGTGGAGAGGGCAACATAATTCTATTTTCTACTCTACCATAATACAAGTGAAGGGCCTATGAAATGACATGTGTCATTAGTGCTCTTATGATCTAATGTGCATCCCACATAATCCAAATAAAAAATTTATGTAAAATAAAACAATCATTGTGATGATACCATAATCCTAATCTAAAAGTACTGATAAGATATCTAAAAATTTATTTAACCACTTTTAAATGTGATTCTTTGGAGTTAGCTTGAAATCTAGCACATAAACAAATGATAAAGATAATTTGAGTCTACAAGAAGTCAAATACAATAAAGATCAAATCATTCCCCTATATAATATTTGATCAATAGAAATATCACCTTCATCTTTCTTAGCTTTAGAGATGCACTCATAAGAGTATAACTTTGCTTTAAATTTTCAAATCCAAATCTTTTAAGTATATCATAAATATATTTAGATTGAAAAATAAAAATACCATCATGTCTCTGTATGATTTGAAATCATAAGAAGTATATAATTTATCCTACTAAGCTCATTTCAAATTCATTTTTCATCGCTAAAATAATTTCATTACACAACACTTCATTAGTGGCACCAAAAATAATATTATCAACATAAATTTGTAAAATAGTCAAAACATTATCAATATGCTTAATGAAGTGTGTATTATATACGCTTTCCATTTTATAATTATTCTTTAATAAAAATAAATTAATCTTTTATACAAAGCCCATGGCACTTTTTTTAAAGTATAAAGCATTTTCTCTAAACATTTTTAAGAAAATTTTCATTTATAAAACTAGGGGGTTATTCAATATATACTTCTTCTTTTATAATCTCGCTACATAATTTAAATCTTTTTAAAATAGCAAATGCAAGAAAAATTCTTCAAGACTCTAAGTGAGCAATGAGTGCAAAAATTTCATCCAAATCTATCCCCTCAATTTGAGCCTATACTTATGCAATAAGTCTAGCTTTATTTTTTGTAATCTTAGAGTTACCATCTAATTTTTTTTAAAAAAAATCTATTTAACACTTACAAATGGATGATTATATGACTTATCTACAAGTTTCCAAATCTTATTACATTCAAATAGATTTAGTTCTTCATTTATATCTAAAAACCAAAATTGATCATTTAAATTAGTTGAAACAATTTTAGGTTTTATTTTTGATACAAAACAAAGGTTCAAAAAAGACCCATGCAAAAAAGAACAAGTACTAACCCTTATTGATGATTCTATAATAATAATTTTTATTTAATGATCCTTTATTAATTTGATTTCACTTGGAGGTACGTAATATTCCGTTTCATCCTTTTTATCCTCAGTATCTTCTTCTTTTTCTCCAAGTAGTTCATCATCTTTATGCTCCAAAAGGGGAAGGAGTTCCTCTTTATTTCCTGTGGGATTAGTATCTATACAAGGAACAAACTTATTAAATCTAATATGAGAAGACTCTTCAACTATTTTAATTTTTTTTATTATAAACTCTTTAAGCCTTGCTAGTTGTAGAGTAACCAATAAAAATTCCCTCATCACATTTTTAATTGAATTTTCCTAAAGTATCTTTAGTGTCTAAAATAAAATATTTACAACCAAAAACTCAAAAACAAGATACATTAAGTTTCTATTAGAAGTAAAACTCATAAGGTGTTAATTTTAGGAATGAGCAAAGCATTACTCGATTAATAACATAACATGAAGTATTTACTCCTTTGACCCCAAAAGATCTATGTAACCTATATTCAAAGAGTATAGTACATGTTATATCTTGAAGAGTTCTATTTTTCCTCTCTACTACATCAGTTTGTTGTGAGGTGCATGGAACGAAAAATTTATATTTAATTCCTAGATCATTGCAAAACATATAAAAATAATCATCTTCAAATTTATCTAGAGTAT
This sequence comes from Platanthera zijinensis, assembly GCA_039513925.1. Classification (NCBI taxonomy): domain Eukaryota; kingdom Viridiplantae; phylum Streptophyta; class Magnoliopsida; order Asparagales; family Orchidaceae; genus Platanthera; species Platanthera zijinensis. The sequence continues at coordinate 167,284,533 of CM077086.1, forward strand.
GCATTTTAGTTTTAAATTAAGTTCATTTTGAATATGAATGCATAATTTAGTAAATTCAAAGAATGAATCGGATTTGGAGGATAGAAATATAGTTCAACAAAATCCAGAAAAATAATTAATTAATATAAAAGTATATTTTCCATCTCCTCTACTTGGCATGCTAACCGGTACAAATAAATCCATATGAATCAACTGAAGTGGTCTAATAGCAAAAATAATGTTTTTTACTTTTAAAAGAAGAATTTAAAAATTTTCCTATTTTGCAAGGCGCCCAAAGTGAAGATAAATTTCCATTTAACATTGGTAATCCTTTAATTAATTTATCGTTTGATATTTTCAAAATTAGCTTGGTACTAGAGTGACCAAGGCGCTTATGTAAGAATTCTAATTATTCATTTTAAAAGTAAAACATTTTAAAAAAGAATGAGAAAGATCATTAAAAGTAATCAAATAAATATTATGCATTCTAGGTGCGATGATAACTACATCATTTGTTTTATAATTTATGATTTTGCAAAAAATTATAAAAGATTCAAATAAAATATTTGAGTATTTATCACATAATTGACTAATTGAAAATAAACAAAGTTTAAAACTTTCTATAAGTTGTAGATTTTGAATATAAAAAGATTTGTTACCCACTACATCAATGCCCACGAACCTTCCTTTATTGCTATCTCCAAAAGTCACTATCCCTCCTTTCTTCATTACAAGGCAAAAGAACTTTTATTTATTGCATGTCGTGTGTCTGGAACAACCTGATTCTAAATACCACACATCTTTTGTAACATCCCATTTCCGGCTAGACCCCTAGGAGTCAGTTGGTTGTGGTAGAACCCTAGGGAGCCCAAAACTTGAAATAAATCGACCAAGAAATCGGGTCACGGGTTGGTCACGCCCGTGACCGATTCGTCACGCCCGTGACATAGGGCGTGACCATGATCGTCGATTCCAGGTCGACGGTCGTCGACCCAAAATTGGCCCCACGGGCATGTCACGCCCGTGACCCGCCATGTCACGCCCGTGACATAGGGCGTGACACGCTCGACGATCGTCGATTCCAGTTCAACGTCGTCGAACCAGAATTAGTCACCAGGCATGTCACGCCCGTGATCCACAATGTCACGCCCGTGACAAAGGGCGTGACACGCTCGACGATCGTCGATCCCAATTCGACGATCGTCGAACCAGATTTGGCCACACGGGCCTGTCACGCCCGTGACCCAGGTGTCACGCCCGTGACCACCCTTCGACGATCGTCGATCTCAGTTCGACGATCGTCGAACCCAGAATTGGCTAACCGGGCCTGTCACGCCCGTGACCTATGTGTCACGCCCGTGACCAAGGCCGAAATGACAGCCAGGTTGGAAATTTCGGTAACCAACGCCATAATAAATTCTGACTATGGGAATGAAAATCAAGAGTATTTATGGGTCGTTCCCTACTTTAATTATGTTAATAATTAAGGAAAAGTGGGTCCAATAGGAAATTGCCACCTGGCAAACACCTCTTCATCTCCAACTTTTCAACTGCCATTCGTCATAACCGAAACGTCATAAGGGTGTTATTAATGGCCGCCAACGTTTCATCTCCAACGTTTCATCCTTTCCCCTCCCCATTTGCTGATCTATAAAAGATTCCTAAGAGCAAGAGGAAAAGGTTACACTCCCTCAAACTGTTTCAGACTTCCCCCTTGCTGTTGAAGAATTTCCGGCGACGCCACCACCGCGCAAATGGCTTCCCGACGCTCTGCACGCCTTCAACCCGCGAACAAGGTCCTCCCCTCCCTCTTCTTCTGGGGATAGATCTTAGGAATCGTTAGGAGAGATATCGGGCTCAAAAGAGCCAGATCGGGTGAGCGTATTCGTGGTTTTCCGAAAATTTCATGGTGGTGGGTTCGCTGGAAACCGCCTCTCCGGCGGCCGTGCCGCCGCCCGACGATAGCCCTCGCCTCAACGGAGGTGGTGGTGGTGGTGGCCGGCCAGGGAGATGGCTGGATGGCCGGGAAGTGGCTTGGAAAAGCTACAGGAAAATTAGGTTTTTAGGCCTCTGGTTCGGGCTCTGAAGAAGATGAACAGTGCCATGAAAATTGGATTCTATTTTTAAAACAATTTCAGAATGAATTTACCTGTCACGTTAAATAATTTGGGAAAACTACCTAGAGGCTCCTACAGGAAAAGTGGTCAACAAAGAAACTGTATCCCTTGAAGTCTAGTTTTATTCAAAATTAATTTCACTCAATTTGGAATCCTGGTTAGACCACAGCACCCTTTTTGGTGAGGTCTATCCAGAGGGCTGTCTTGACCTTAGAAAAATTCCCCACTCCAATCCAGTCATCAAAATGACTTGAAATTTGGGGTGTGGCCTAATCTTGTCTATATCTAGGTGCTATCCAAAAATGAGAATTTTTGGAGAATATTTTTCTATAGTTTTTAGGAAAATTCAATAATCCTAGCCGAATTTAATTAGATAGTTAAATAATTTCCAAACCCTCCCAAATTCTGGTGAGAGGTCTCTGGGGTCACCATAAGGTTCTGTATAATTTTTCATCTCATTTGTAGATGGTTTGGACTAGAAATGATCAACCCTAAGTTTTGCCCTAATAAGGGGTCTTAGGTTAAAAGTGCACTTTTGAAGTTTGAGTGGTGAGATCACCTCAACAGAGGCTGAGATTTTTACCACTGGCTAGTAATATGCTCTAGCACCCCCTCATGGAGTTTGAGGTGGATCGGGGTAAGTTTACCCTAAGGACCAAGGCCAAACCCCAAGTATGGATCTTGGTGGTTTGTGAAGGTCATGTGGTCAAATGACCTTGGATTGACCCGAAATTGGGTGAAGATAACCATAGGGCCAATATAGTGCTCTGGATGAAATCTTAGTAGATTTGGAGACCGTTGGGATACCTAAAGATCTAACCCTAGTTTAGGGCGCAAAACTTGTAGAGATAGGAAATGACACTAAATCACATAGAAAAGTGGTGAGATTTGGGTAGAGTGAATAATAGGGATGGTACAAGCTCTGGATATTTTTCTATGAATTTTATGATCATTATTTTGGATACTTCCTTTAATGATTTAGTAGTTGTATGATTTGCTTAGAAAATTTATTAGGGAATATACACTCTCTGGAAAGTGATGAAATTTATGTAGAGAACGTTTATTATGATTTTAAATCTTTGTGAATTTTTATGAGATTTTTGGAAGATTAATTCTAAGGCTCGCTTCATTAAGTATGTTTTACCTTGATTATTTGATTAAATCTTTAGTGGTGGTTAGCAAGCTAGTAAAATTATGATTCTCTGCACAAAGATCTTTTATATATCATACTACTGACTAGTGATTTTTCTATAATTTTTAGATGAATAATTTCAGTACTTCCTTCACTACGTAGAAATAACATGATTATACTGAATAAATTATTTAGAGGTTAAATACTTTCTATAAAATTCTGAGAATTTGTATTTGAGGTTATTTTGCTGTTATTTAATGATCATGATTTTTGAGTAGCCATTACTTAGGAAGATCATGTAGTTCATGTTTAAAATGACCCGTGGCACATCCTTTGGGAAAATTAAATAAATATCAGATTAATTAGGAAAATTATAAGTTTCTGGATTTTGACAAAGTATGATATGGTAGAGCTCCAGTAAATATTATAGGAGATTTGGAAGATAATTTGGTGTACCTCCCCTTGGGTACCTCATATAGTTTAGGATGGTCTGCATATAGTAAAGCCACGGAATTTTGATAGTTGATGGTTGGTAGGGCAAACTAGGATCGAGTTCATCATTGGGAGACTTGTTGGAATAAGGGAGTACGGGAACGACGAAAGATCGTCCATCCCGGGAAGAAGAGGAAGAGTCTTAATACTCTAGGGTTAGAACTAAAGTAACTAAAAGGGGATCGGGCTAAGGGAGATCAACCAATAATAATAAGTGGCTTGTGAAAGGGAACTTCGGGCCGTAATGCCGCCGTCTTGGTTCCTAGTGCCCTTGAGAGCCCTTCACGGGGTATACCGGGGGCAGTCCTGGGCTAACGTAAACCATAGGGATAATAAATTAAAAGAGCAACTAGTATAACTAGGGTTGCACACACTCACTCCCCGATAGCTAGGAAAGTAGGATAATAGGACTTGTTGCCATTCAGACAGTAGCTCTAAAGGTAGATGCACGGACAGGACTGTCCGGGGGCCGAGGGCTCGAGGGTTGGAGTACAGAATAAAGGTGGTGGGTCTTCGGTACCTGATCGTCGTTCACACCGACATCGGTACGCTGACTCGGCGGTGTGGGACACTTAGCCAAAGAAAGTCTGGAGGGTACATCCAGCAACAGTACGCGGATACTCTAGGTTGTGTTCTTCTAGGGGCGTACGGGAGGGCTAGGCCTGGTAGTGTGGATGCCCGCCTAGGAGTGGGGGGCCCGACCCACTGTCTCCGTTTGCCACTACGGAGGTTCCTGGGAGTGAAGCTAGCTGCCCGAACTGGGGGAACTAAAGGTCTGTGCGCATAGAGTCGTGTGCGTGAGTTGCACTTGCATGAATCATGGCATAGCATATCACTACACTCATATTTGCATACAACCGACACCCCAACGTATAAATTGGTATGGGACTTTTTATACGATGGGAGCTTTGCAGAAGATCCCTTAACTTATAAGTTTGTATGGGCATTCATATAAGTTAAGGTTACATACTTACTTGTTGCTTACTTACTATTCTCTAGCTGCCTTTTATACAATTTGCTATTTATTAATTGTTCTACCTATGATAACATTTATACTGTTCACCTGTTATAACTTGCTAGTTAGGTCTACCGTCACCTGCTTGACTATTCTCCACTTTTGTTGCTTCCCTTTCCTCCTCTCCGCCCGGTGCTTAGGAGCCGTGGTGGGAGGGGTAGGGGATGATAGGGCTTAGTCTTTATGACTAATGGTTTTCGAACCAAACATTACAGGAGCTCCGGATGGGAGACAGGGACCAGCACCAGCGGAGTACGGTGCGCATGGAGGTGGGACAGTCTAGCACCGGTGCACCTGCGACCAGCTCCGTGAGTGATTAGTATTTTCTTAGCTTCCGCGATGAGTGACTTGTAGTGAGGACTCTGATGTACTGGGCTCGAGCCCATTTATCTATTTTCCTATTATATGTATTGATGGACTGGATATGATTCACTTTTATTTACATGTTTTTGTGGACTTGTTTACATTTTTTGTATAAATACTTCTCTCTCTTGTGATCGAAAAGGGCCGGCAGAATTGGCGTTTTGTAGTGGTTGCCTTCCCGAGATGTCGGTGCCACCGCAAAGCGGCAATTCTGGGCTAAGACCCCGGTGGTTGAAAAAGAAAAAAAAAGGGGTCTTACAAGTGGTATCAGAGCGAACCTCGATCGAAAGAGAAGTAGTCCACAAAAACCTTGGGCCACCCCCGTGCGAGCTTAGTTTGCGGACAAACTAGCAGCGGAAGCAGTGGTGTGCCCATAAGGGAAATCACATGTGAAAGTCCATCATAACTCTTCTTAAGTTCCATTCATTTGCTCTCTAACAAATGGAATTTTTGCTTGTAGCCTGCGACGAACCCTACATCGCAGCAGGGGACACCTCAGGCTCCGAATGTGGTCCCGACTCCGCCAGCACCCGTTCCGTTCCAGCAGACGGAGATGGGGCAAACACTGATGGCCATCCTGGAGGCCTTCAGAGCTCAGCAAGCCCCGGCCCCACAGCCAAACCCTGGGGCCAATTGGATGACGGTCTTCCGAGGACTTTCCCCTCCATCCTACCAGGGGACGGAGTCTGCAGTACGTACGGAGGAGTGGTTGGACACCATTTACGAGATGCTGGCAGGGATTCGATGCCCCACGGAGGAGGCAGTCGCTTTGACAGTCTCCTGCTTAGAGTCACACGAAAAGAGATGGTGGAAATCTCAGCTGGACACCACCATTGCAGGGATGGACTGTGCTGATATTACTTGGGAGGAGTTCAGAGCAGCGCTCTTGGGACATTTTGTACCTCAGTCGGCGAGAGATGACCTGGAGGATAGATTCCTGCGGTTGAGGTAGGGGAACAGGACCGTGGTGGAGTACTATCAGGAGTTCACTCACCTGGCCCGTTATGCGGACGCTTACCAGTTAGACGATGCTGGCTACGCCCGGAGGTTTTATAAGGGGCTGCAGGATGACATGAGGCAGGCCCTTCTTTTCGTTTCAGAGGGGAGTCTGGCCAGGATTCTGGAGATGGCTAAGAAGAGAGAGGCGGATCAGCTTACAGTGAAGAATCGGAAGAGACTGGCTGATGATTCAGTGATTGGAGGTCGTAGAGACCGTCCTCGGGGCCAGGTTATCGGGGAGAGAAGGAACGGGGATCAGCCTCGTCAGGAGTTTGGGCAGGAGCAGAGGAATCAGGGGGTATTGGCTCCCCAGCCTATACAAATGCTGGAAATGCCAAGGATGGCAGGGCAGCCACCGGTATGCTATCAGTGCAACCAGCCGGGGCATATCAAGCGGAACTGCCCTGTGGGGCGAGCACCCCCACCAGCACATCAGGGCGCTCCACCTCCCCGACAGTTTGGCGGACGAGGACAGGACCGAGGATGAGGATTTCAGGATCGAGGTTGTAGGCCAGAGAGAGAGCAGGTGTATGCTCTAGACCTGACACAGCCTCGGAACCCGGAGCAGGTTATCACAGGTATGGCAGCATTTTTTTTTTAAAATTTTCTTCATATAAACTACTATTTTAGACGTAACCTGGTTAGAAATTAAGAGGAGATAAGCTGCAACAAGAATACTAAGACACTTAATCACCCCAGGCATAGTCTTCGTTAGCGGCAAGCCCGCTCACACCCTCTTCGACACTGGTGCGTCGCAATCATTCGTGTCGGAGGATTTCGTGAAAGGACTGGCAGGAGTGGAGCTAAGCACCGGGAAGATGCTGAGGGTGCGCCTACCCGATGGATCAGAGATATTGACCTCTACTCATTGTGATATGGAAGCGAGGATCGGCGGAAAGGTGTTTGAGGCACCAGCGACGGTTTTGAGGATGCCAGATTATGATCTGATTCTGGGCATGACCTGGCTGTACTGGAACCATGCCCAGATCGATTGCGTGGTGAAGAGGATCACCGTGAGGCACGGCGACTCCTTCATAGTTATCGCAGGTATTATATCAGCACCCCGTACTTTACTATCGTCTGTTCAGCCGTTAAGGCCCACCTACAGGGGGAAGAGGTTTATCAGGTCCTCTTTGAGGCTGTCGTAGCCAAGGACTCCATTGCGGATATTCCAGTGGTGCGGGACTTTGCCGACGTGTTTCCAGAGAAGCTACCAGGGTTACCCCCGCACCGAGAGAAGGACTTTCAGATTCAGCTTGTACCGGGGGCTAAGCCGGTATCCAGAGCTCCCTATCGAATGGCACCAAAGGAGTTGGTGGAATTCCGAAGTCAGCTTCAGGAGTTAGTGGAGGCCGGGTTCGTTCGGCCTAGCTCATCACCATGGGGAGCTCCGGTGCTGTTCGTTAAGAAGAAGGACGGGACCCTTCGACTGTGCATCGATTACCGGGCTCTGAACAGGTTGACTGTCTGGAATACTTATCCTTTACCACGGATAGACGAGCTTTTTGATCAGCTGGAGGGAGCTCATTGGTTCTCAAAGCTGGATCTGAGGTCAGGATACTACCAGCTCCATATTCGGGAGGAGGACATCCCGAAGATGGCCTTCAGCAGCAGATACGGCTTGTACGAGTTTACCGTGATGCCGTTCGGGCTCACGAATGCACCCTCCGCATTCATGACTTTGATGAATCGGGTTCGAGGAGTATCTGGACGTCTTTGTCATTGTATTCATCGACGACATTCTCATCTATTCAAGGACGGAGGAGGAGCACGCGAGACATCTAGCCTTGACCTTGGAGAAGCTACGTGAGCACGAGATGTATGCCAAGTATAGCAAGTGCCAGTTCTGGCTAAAGGAGGTGGCCTTTCTGGGCCATGTCATCAGTGGAGCAGGTCTAGCAGTGGATCCGGCAAAGATCCAGGCAGTACGGGATTGGCCACCACTAAAGTCGGCCACGGATGTTCGAAGTTTCTTGGGACTTGCCGGTTACTACCGGAAGTTCGTAAAGGGGTTCTCTCAGATTGCCCTCCCTCTTACGTCTCTGACGAAGAAGGAGTCCCCTTTTATTTGGACGCCACGATGCGAATCTGCCTTCCAGGAGCTGAAGGATCGTCTCACCTCGGCTCCCATCCTTGCTCTTCCATCAAGGAAGGAGGGATTCCAGGTGTATGCAGATGCTTCCTATCAGGGGATGGGTGCCGTCCTTATGCAGAATGGGCACGTAATAGCCTATGCCTCCCGTCAGTTGAAGCAGCACGAGCAGAACTACCCCGTGCATGATTTGGAGATGGGGGCAGTCATTTTTGCTCTTAAGATCTGGCGGCACTATCTCTACGGGGTACATTGTGATATCTTCTCCGACCACAAGAATCTGAAGTACGTCGACACCCAGAAGGAGTTAAACATCAGGCAGAGACGCTGGGTGGAGTTTCTTTCGGACTACCAGTATACCATGCACTACCATCCGGGGAAGGCGAACGTGGTTGCGGATGCTCTGAGCCGGAGAGCGAGTACGACTGGAGTAGGCCCGCAGCTGATGGCTTTGGAGTTGATTAGATCATTCGAGGAGATGCAGATTTCGCTAGTGTCTGAGGATGACCCGGAACTGTACATGGAGTACCTGGGGTCGATGGCTACTACAGATGACATCCGAGACCACATCAGAGATGGGCAGATGCTGGATGAGAGAGCTGAACCGATTTTCCGAGCCTTGGAGGAAGGCACGACAGGAGATTACTCTTTGAGGGATGGGCTCCTGTGTTTCTGGGGCAGAGTCTACATACCAGCAGGAGGACGGATCCGGGAGGATATTTTGACGGAGGCTCACTGCAGCCGGTATTCGGTACACCCGGGGATCACCAAGATGGTAAAGGATTTAAAGAGGACGATGTATTGGCCGGGTATGAAGAAAGATATTACGTATTTTGTGACGCATTGTGAGGCCTGCCAGCTCGTGAAGGCGGAGTGTAGGAACCCGGCAGGCTTGCTGCAGCCGCTTCCAGTGCCGGAGTGGATGTTTGAAGATATAGCCATGGACTTCATACATGGGCTACCTAGATCCCGTGCGGGGAACGACTCGATCTGGGTGATAGTGGACAGGCTGACAAAGGTGGCCAGATTCATCCCAGTGCAAAGGACACACCGGTCAGTGTATTAGTACAGAGGTTCATTGAGCAGTTCGTGCGTTATCATGGGGTGCCCAAGACTATCGTTTCGGATCGGGATGGGCGGTTTACATCCAGGGAATGGAGGTCAGTCCAGGCCCATCTGGGTTCTCGGTTGACATTCAGCACAGCTTTCCACCCTCAGACCGACGGACAAACAGAGCGCACAAACCGTACACTGGAAGATTTGTTGCGACTATGTATTTTGGACCGTGGCGAGCCTTGGGAGAGATTGTTACCACTGGTCGAGTTTTCATACAACAACGCTCATCAGTCCAACATAGGCATGGCTCCATACGAAGCGTTGTACGGAAGGAGGTGCAGAACCCCACTATCATGGGTTCAGGACGAGGATCCGCAGGCACTGGGCTCGGAGTTTGTGGGAGATACAGATGCTCAAATTAGATTGATCCGAGACAGGATGTTGGAAGCCTAGAGCAGACAGGCGAAATACTACGATGCGAGGCATCGTCAAGTGGAGTTCCAGGTGGGGGACCGAGTTTTCTTGAAGATACGGCGGATGCACGGAGTCTCACGGGTTTGCGGGCGGAAGAAGCTCAGTCCGAGATATATGGGGCCCTATAGGAGCCTGGAGCAGATCGGCCCCTTAGCCTATAGACTGGAGCTACCGCCGGAGTTAGCGGGATTGCATGACGTCTTCCACGTCTCCTCACTTCGGAGGGCTCTGCTACGCCCTGAGCAGCTGATTTCCTCGGTAGATGGCCTAGTGGCCTCGGATCGGTCAGTCGATTTGGAGCCTATCAGGATTGACGATACAGCAGTGCGGGTCTTGCGATGGAAGGTCCCGTTAGTCAAGGTTCTGTGGAACAATCATGGGCAGGAGGAGCGTACATGGGAGCCACAGGACTTGATGCGGCAAAAATACCCGGAACTTTTTCGTCAGGTATACCTCACAACCCCTCTGGACAATCAATTTGCCTTCCTGTTCTAAACCAATGGAACTGAAATTTCTAGAATAGGGGCTAATCTTTTGTTTATTGGGGTGAATATACCTAGTTAGGTGGACGAATTAATCTTAGATTCGAAACTGCACAAACAAACATAACGTAAAGAGATAATCTTCCAGTTCTCATGGGATGTTACAAGCTTATTTTTCCCGATTAGAGTCCCGTAGGCTTAACCTTGATTTCAGTGACGAAATCTTTGTTTTGTTTATTAGGATTTGTAACATCCCATTTCCGGCTAGACCCTTAGGAGTCAGTTGGTTGTGGTAGAACCCTAGGGAGCCCAAAACTTGAAATAAATCGACCAAGAAATCGGGTCACGGGTTGGTCACGCCCGTGACCGATCTGTCACGCCCGTGACATAGGGCATGACCATGATCGTCGATTCTAGGTTGACGGTCGTCGACCCAAAATTGGCCCCACGGGCATGTCACGCCCGTGACCCGCCATGTCACGCCCGTGACATAGGGCGTGACACGCTCGACGATCGTCGATTCCAGTTCGACGTCATCGAACCAGAATTAGTCACCAGGCATGTCACGCCCGTGATCCACAATTTCACGCCCGTGATAAAGGGCGTGACACGCTCGACGATCGTCGATCCCAATTCGACGATCGTCGAACCAGATTTGGCCACATGGGCCTATCACGCCCGTGACCCAGGTGTCACACCCGTGACCACCCTTCGACGATCGTCGATCTCAGTTCGACGATCGTCGAATCCAGAATTGGCTAACCGGGCCTATCACGCCCGTGACCTATGTGTCACGCCCGTGACCAAGGTCGAAATGACAGCCAGGTTGGAAATTTCGGTAACCAACGCCATAATAAATTCTGACTATGGGAATGAAAATCAAGAGTATTTATGGGTCGTTCCCTACTTTAATTATGTTAATAATTAAGGAAAAGTGGGTCCAATAGGAAATTGCCACCTGGCAAACACCTCTTCATCTCCAACTTTTCAACTGCCATTCGTCATAACCGAAACGTCATAAGGGTGTTATTAATGGCCGCCAACGTTTCATCTCCAACGTTTCATCCTTTCCCCTCCCCATTTGCTGATCTATAAAAGATTCCTAAGAGCAAGAGGAAAAGGTTACACTCCCTCAAACTGTTTCAGACTTCCCCCTTGCTGTTGAAGAATTTCCGGCGACGCCACCACCGCGCAAATGGCTTCCCGACGCTCTGCACGCCTTCAACCCGCGAACAAGGTCCTCCCCTCCCTCTTCTTCTGCGGATAGATCTTAGGAATCGTTAGGAGAGATATCGGGCTCAAAAGAGCCAGATCGGGTGAGCGTATTCGTGGTTTTCCGAAAATTTCATGGTGGCGGGTTCGCCGGAAACCGCCTCTCCGGCGGCCGTGCCGCCGCCCGACGATAGCCCTCGCCTCAACGGAGGTGGTGGTGGTGGTGGCCGGCCAGGGAGATGGCTGGATGGCCGGGAAGTGGCTTGGAAAAGCTACAAGAAAATTAGGTTTTTAGGCCTCTGGTTCGGGCTCTGAAGAAGATGAACAGTGCCATGAAAATTGGATTCTATTTTTAAAACAATTTCTGAATGAATTTACCTGTCACGTTAAATAATTTGGGAAAAATACCTAAAGGCTCCTACAGGAAAAGTGGTCAACAACGAAACTGTATCCCTTGAAGTCTAGTTTTATTCAAAATTAATTTCAATCAATTTGGAATCCTGGTTAGACCACAGCACCCTTTTTGGTGAGGTCTATCCAGAGGGCTGTCTTGACCTTAGAAAAATTCCCCACTCCAATCCAGTCATCAAAATGACTTGAAATTTGGGGTGTGGCCTAATATTGTCTATATCTAGGTGCTATCCAAAAATGAGAATTTTTGGAGAATATTTTTCTATAGTTTTTAGGAAAATTCAATAATCCTAGCCGAATTTAATTAGATAGTTAAATAATTTCCAAACCCTCCCAAATTCTGGTGAGAGGTCCCTGGGGTCACCATAAGGTTCTGTATAATTTTTCATCTCATTTGTAGATGGTTTGGACTAGAAATGATCAACCCTAAGTTTTGCCCTAATAAGGGGTCTTAGGTTAAAAGTGCACTTTTGAAGTTTGAGTAGTGAGATCACCTCAACAGAGGCTGAGATTTTTACCACTGGCTAGTAATATGCTCTAGCACCCCCTCATGGAGTTTGAGGTGGATCGGGGTAAGTTTACCCTAAGGACCAAGGCCAAACCCCAAGTATGGATCTTGGTGGTTTGTGAAGGTCATGTGGTCAAATGACCTTGGATTGACCCGAAATTGGGTGAAGATAACCATAGAGCCAATATAGTGCTCTGGATGAAATCTTAGTAGATTTGGAGACCGTTGGGATACCTAAAGATCTAACCCTAGTTTAGGGCGCAAAACTTGTAGAGATAGGAAATGACACTAAATCACATAGAAAAGTGGTGAGATTTGGGTAGAGTGAATTATAGGGATGGTACAAGCTCTGGATATTTTTCTATGAATTTTATGATCATTATTTTGGATACTTCCTTTAATGATTTAGTAGTTGTATGATTTGCTTAGAAAATTTATTAGGGAATACACACTCTCTGGAAAGTGATGAAATTTAAGCAGAGAACGTTTATTATGATTATAAATCTCTGTGAATTTTTATGAGATTTTTGGAAGATTAATTCTAAGGCTCGCTTCATTAAGTATGTTTTACCTTGATTATTTGATTAAATCTTTAGTGGTGGTTAGCAAGCTAGTAAAATTATGATTCTCTGCACAAAGATCTTTTATATATCATACTACTGACTAGTGATTTTTCTATAATTTTTAGATGAATAATTTCAGTACTTCCTTCACTACGTAGAATTAACATGATTATACTGAATAAATTATTTAGAGGTTAAATACTTTCTATAAAATTCTGAGAATTTGTATTTGAGGTTATTTTGCAGTTATTTAATGATCATGATTTTTGAGTAGCCATTACTTAGGAAGATCATGTAGTTCATGTTTAAAATGACCCGTGGCACGTCCTTTGGGAAAATTAAATAAATATCAGATTAATTAGGAAAATTATAAGTTTCTGGATTTTGACAAAGTATGATATGGTAGACCTCCAGTAAATATTATAGGAGATTTGGAAGATAATTTGGTGTACCTCCCCTTGGGTACCTCATATAGTTTAGGATGGTCTGCATATAGTAAAGCCACGGAATTTTGATAGTTGATGGTTGGTAGGGCAAACTAGGATCGAGTTCATCATTGGGAGACTTGTTGGAATAAGGGAGTACGGGAACGACGAAAGATCGTCCATCCCGGGAAGAAGAGGAAGAGTCTTAATACTCTAGGGTTAGAACTAAAGTAACTAAAAGGGGATCGGGCTAAGGGAGATCAACCAATAATAATAAGTGCCTTGCGAAAGGGAACTTCGGGCCGTAATGCCGCCGTCTTAGTTCCTAGTGCCCCTTAAGAGCCCTTCACGGGGTATACCGGGGGCAGTCCTGGGCTAACGTAAACCATAGGGATAATAAATTAAAAGAGCAACTAGTATAACTAGGGTTGCACACACTCACTCCCCGATAGCTAGGAAAGTAGGATAATAGGACTTGTTGCCATTCAGACAGTAGCTCTGAAGGTAGATGCACGGACAGGACTGTCCGGGGGGCCGAGGGCTCGAGGGTTGGAGTACAGAATAAAGGTGGTGGGTCTTCGGTACCTGATCGTCGTTCACACCGACATCGGTACGCTGACTCGGCGGTGTGGGAAACTTAGCCAAAGAAAGTCTGGAGGGTACATCCAGCAGCAGTACGCGGATACTCTAGGTTGTGTTCTTCTAGGGGCGTACGGGATGGCTAGGCCTGGTAGTGTGGATGCCCGCCTAGCAGTGGGGGGCCCGACCCACTGTCTCCGTTTGCCACTACGGAGGTTCCTGGGAGTGAAGCTAGCTGCCCGAACAGGGGGAACTAAAGGTCTGTGCGCATAGAGTCGTGTGCGTGAGTTGCACATGCATGAATCATGGCATAGCATATCACTACACTCATATTTGCATACAACCGACACCCCAACGTATAAATTGGTATGGGACTTTTTATACGATGGGAGCTTTGCAGAAGATCCCTTAACTTATAAGTTTGTATGGGCATTCATATAAGTTAAGGTTACATACTTACTTGTTGCTTACTTACTATTCTCTAGCTGCCTTTTATACAATTTGCTATTTATTAATTGTTCTATCTATTATAACATTTATACTGTTCACCTGTTATAACTTGCTAGTTAGGTCTACCGTCACCTACTTGACTATTCTCCACTTTTGTAGCTTCCCTTTCCTCCTCTCCGCCCGGTGCTTAGGAGCCGTGGTGGGAGGGGTAGGGGATGATAGGACTTAGTCTTTATGACTAATGGTTTTCGAACCAAACATTACAGGAGCTCCGGATGGGAGACAGGGACCAGCACCAGCGGAGTACGGTGCGCATGGAGGTGGGACAGTCTAGCACCGGTGCACCTGCGACCAGCTCCGTGAGTGATTAGTATTTTCTTAGCTTCCGCGATGAGTGACTTGTAGTGAGGACTCTGATGTACTGGGCTCGAGCCCATTTATCTATTTTCCTATTATATGTATTGATGGACTGGATATGATTCACTTTTATTTACATGTTTTTGTGGACTTGTTTACATTTTTTGTATAAATACATCTCTCTCTTGTGATCGAAAAGGGCCGGCAGAATTGGCGTTTTGTAGTGGTTGCCTTCCCGAGATGTCGGTGCCACCACAAAGCGGCAATTCTGGGCTAAGACCCCGGTGGTTGAAAAAGAAAAAAAAAGGGGGTCTTACATCTTCTTTGTCCTTAGCCTACCATATACCTAAAATGAAGATGAGTGTAAAGATCTGAATATCCAAGAGGTTCCTCCCAAAGAATAGGTGGGAACCTTAGTGAAAGTATCTAGTTTACTACCTAAGTAACCTAGACAGGGGTGAATAAGTGAGTTTTACAACTTTTTACGGATTAATAATTAAAAATAAATAATCACACAGAAGCACATAAAGATTTATAGTGGTTTCCCAGAATGGGTACGTCCACTGTCCCGCCTCGCCTATCTAGCACTTCGGGCTAGACTCAGCTACTTCACCAAAACTCAGATTATCCAAATCATACACCTCAGAGCCTCAACTCCTACAACTCGGAGACAGTGCTCATACAATTCAGAGATCAACACTCCTACACTCGGAGAACAATCTCTCCTATAACTCAATCCAAAACACGAATCTAAAAACTCGAAAGTAAAAATCTCCTACAAAAAGAAAAGTAGTTTTTACAATATCTAGATTGAAAAAAATAATATAATTCTTCATATATGAAAATATTCAATCTTCTTCTTCCTTGGAATGAAAAACTTGAGGCTCTTATTGAAGGAGAATACGTGAAAGTAATCTTGAAAGCTCGATCTGAAAATGTTGATCCGACTAGATCTGAAGGCTTCGATAGACCTTAAAATGAGATCTATTGAATCACTTTTTGAAGAAATCACTAATATTTATAGGATTCCTTCTTCTAACGGTTAGAAAATTCCTTCCTAAACAAACTGTCCACATATACTATTCATGGCCACCAAGTTGAACTAGAGACCCATCAAATAGAAATTTGAAAAGAAAATCGTGCTAAGTCCATTCGTTGAGTATCATCGTATAACCAAGAGTGTACTCGGCGAACTGCTTCGATAGGTGACAAATTTTACTTGGACAAAACCATAAAAGTAGATCCGAGAACTCAGAGGCTTTTCTAGTGAGACTCGACGAATTCAACGAGTATCGACTAGTATATTCGACAAATTCGACGAGTGACAATAAGTACCATCAATGAATTCGATGAGTATACTAAAGGATACTTGATAAATCTTACTTGAATGATTCCCAAGATCATAGAAAGGATTCTCTAAGTAAACACGATGAATTCGATGAGTATCAATACGTATATACGACGAATTTGACGAGTGTTCATAAGTATACTCGATGAATTCGATGAGTATCCACTATTATACTCGATGAATTTTACTTAGGAAAAAATTATGTTTCTTCTGAATGTAGCAACCAGTACTCACTTGATCCTTCTAATGCACTTATAATAGAAGTACAATCCAATAGAGAGATTACACATGAGTCAACACTTTGTCCTACACAATGAGGGATTATATTGTATAGTCATGTATTTCATGACCCGTTGTAACTTGACATTGGTTTGTATTTAGCAATAAAGCCCTGCAATCACATGACTAAAGAAATAACGTCAAATACAAACTCAATTCATCTTAGTTCAAGTGATACTTCTTCAAATCAAGGTTTTTGTGGATACAATACCCAACAATCTCTCCCTATTTGAAGAAATCAAGAACCCTATAAACTAAGGTAAATTGTACACAAGATAATCTTAAATAATGACAAGGAAGGAGCATAAAAATAATTAATAAGAAGTCCTATCTCAAGAAAAAATTAATAAATGTACATAAATAATTCTAACAAGGCAAATTGTTTTCACATATTGAACATCAAAGAAAATATAGAACTCAGACATGTTTTCCCTTATTCTTCTCATTTTGCATGTCAAAGTATGCATTGGGCTTTGTAAAGTATCTTGGAGGAGTAGGAGGAGCAGGTGGATCATCATATTTAAATTTCTTGAAAGAAAATCTTCTTTTAATATTGGCTAACTCATGCTTTCTTCACTCTTCGTGGCTATAATACTTGAATCTATCTTCGTTTCCCATATCAATTAAGGAAAAAGTGTCCAAAATAATGCTCTTTGAGATAGGGCTCCAAATTTCAGCGGGTTCTCTATTAGGGGTCAGACCTGTGAGCAGATGGGCCCCATCCATATCTCATTTTCTTTAATGTTGGTTGATATACATCTTAAAAAAACTCAACATCAGGTTTAGCAGCAGTAGTTCCTGTCCCATACTGATAATCTTGCTAAGAGAAATATTGAATATCTGTCCAGTACTGGGAGTATTCCTGAGCAGGAAAAACCAGTATCATGCATTAGTTCTAGCACATGCATTAGTTCTGGTACTCTGACTTCAGCATTTCCTTGAACTCCAAATAATTATCCATGCAACCACTTGAAGTTGTTATAACTGTATGTGTTGACACTTTGAAATTATTTTGTATGTAGGCTTCAAGCGCATTCACCTTATCTTTAAGTTCTGCCTCCCCCTTTTTGACTTCTGTAATCAAGACCTTAGCTATTTCATTACTATAATGCATCAATTGATCATCAAAGTAGTGCATCCCGATGTTTTGGGCTTCAATAATAGTCTTTGAATCATCATTAACAGTTCTAGTTACATCAAGATTGCTTTTAAGCCCATTCATAGGGTGAACAATTGCTTTCCTACCTTGAACGAACCAATTATCCAGATTGGATTCTAGCTTTTCAAAATAAACCTTGACTTCAGCAAGTTCATTGTTCACATCTCGTTCAACCTCTTTTATATTGTTAAGAACTTTCTTTAGTGAGTGATCAAAGTGAGCTTGTTGCTTGGACAACTAGGCTTCTATAGATTTCAGCATGGAATTATCAGAACTAGTACTTGGGATATCATCGGCATGATGTCTGGGAGAAGGGGGGAGATCTGTAACATCCTCAGAGTCACTAGAAGAAATTGCCATGGGAGAGACATGTGCAGTTAGCAGGAAAGTGGGATATTCAGTCTCTAGTACAGGAGGAAGCATCACTGCTTCTCCTTCCTCATCAGAAATCTCTATGATGTCCTCCGCCTCAACTGGAGATCCACCTAGAATCCGAGCAACCTTTTTTGGATATTTCATATAAACCTATCAATTTGTATTTGAAGAGAGATAGATGGCTGATTTGGCTCCCCCTCGGCCACAACTGATAGAACTTCTGGGAGGTGTAACACTATCATGTTTGGCGAAGCAGCAATTTCATCATTTGTAATACCATTTTCATCAACATCCTTAACTTCCTTAACACTAGTAGTAGTACCAACATCAGCAGCATCATCAGCAAATTGTTCAGCATTATCATTAAAATCAACACCAGTATTGAAATTCGTGACATCCTCAGCAACATCATCAAGAACAACATCAACAACCACTATCTTGATAATAACTGTATCTTGAATAACTGTCTCTGTAGCGACTGTCTCTGTAATCTCTGTGGCCACTAGAACTGGCTCTGGAGAAGAGGGAACATCAACAATGATAGAGAGAAGAGTCTCCCCCTCAGCAGTTGCACCATAACTCTCAGGTATGCCATTGAGCATAGGAATTTGAATACTTTCCCCCTCCTCTGTAGCATCCAGCATCTCACCTACCCTGGGTATCATCCTCTCCCACATGTTGAAAATGGAAGAGTCTATATTTTTCAAGTGATGAATGGGTACAACTTAAATCATGTCGAAAGTATTTTTGTCCAACTGGTTCAAATAGAGACTAACAATCCTTCCAAAGTTTGGTGCACACAGACTGTCTTTGATCCTTCCGAATAGAACTTCTCCCCGATCTATTCTTTTCAGGCAGATTATTACGGCAAGGAGCTTGATCCTGTCATTTGAAAGGTATTCGTGGGAGCCAACCTTACACAAGAGGACTTTCCTGATAGTATCAAAGAGAAGCTTTCCTTCATCATTCATGACTCTTCTTTTAATGGCAGAAGTTCTTCTAGGCAGATCACAGAACAATAGTGCTCTTGTGAAGTCTCTATCTTCAATGAGGTCAGCTTCTTTAATTTTTAGAAGTCGCAGGAATCGGGTAAGGAGGGAGGCCTTCACTTTGATGGAGAAGTTTCTGACCTTGCACTTAATGACTGTATTTTCACGACGAAGTTTAGCATGTTGAAATAATTCTAAAATGTCTCGATCCAAGACTTTGCATGGATGTTCCAGGATGAATGACAATCTGTCGGAATCAAGTATTACGATAATATTTCGAAATTTGTTTGTGGCTGTGGCAAACCTAGTGCAAACAAGCTCTCCCCTGACTTGAAGGTATCTAGTACCTCTCGGTACCTCTCGGAGCCATGGAAAATGATCGAGAACCAGAAGAGATGAATCGATGAGGAAGACATTTCGCGAAAGTTGACTCGCCGAAAGGTTCTCGATGGAATGTCGAAATGTTCTCGACGGAATGTCGAAATGTTCTCGACGGGTGTGAAATACATTTTCCCGATATATTTTTATTTATATAAAATTAATATTTTGAAGAGAGAGAAGCGCACGTACCTTTGCTAGAAGTGAATCTTTGGATCCAATAAAGAAGAAAAAAAAAGAAAAAGACCTTGAGTCAAGACAAGAGTAAGCCGGGTGAGTTTGTAAAAATAATACGGGTGAGATGTGCAATTCGTCGAAAATCGTCGAAATTAATTAACTAATCTCGATGAATTCGTCAAAATTCCACGAGTAATTCTCGATGAATTTTCTTTGGAGATTTCTGAAATTTGTGAGATGAAGAATTCTCGTGTTATGAGAGAATTACTTAACCAATCATATTAGTCTAAGTCCTTGACCATCTTCATGATTCCTTGTTGAGCAAACAAAATTCCATTTTGAAGAAAGAGAATTTGGCCTCATCTAGAGGCTTCAGGAAAATATCTGCGACTTTCTTATCCATTGGGACATAACTAAGATTGATGTCCTCATTCTCCACATACACTCGGATGAAATGGTACCTTATCTCGATGTGCTTTGACCGTCTATGAGAGACTGCATTACTAGCAATAGCAATCGCACTAGAAGAGTCGCAAAACATAGGAATCTCCTTTATCTTCAAGTTTTAATCTTCGAGCTGATTCATTATCCATAGAAGTTGTGCGTAATAACTACCTGCAGAGATGTACTCTGACTCAACAGTTGATATTGCTACACAATTCTGTTTCTTGCTACTCAAAGAAATTAACCTTCTTCCTAGGAACTGCCAAGTTTCAGAAGTTCTTTTCCTATCATCCCTGCTACCTACAAAATTAGCATCTGATAATCCAATTGACTCACAGCCATTACTTCTTGGGTATCATAATCCAAGATTTAGTGTACCCTTAAGGTATCTCAAAATCCTCTTTGTAGCGGTGTAATGAGATTCCTTAGTGTTCACCTGAAATCTAGCACATACACATGTTGAAAACATAATGTTTGGTCTACTGGCAGTGAGGTAGAGCAAGGATCCAATTATGCTTATGTACTTAGTTTTATCAAAAGGTTTCCCTTTCTCATCCTTATCCAGAGATAGTTGAACCCTTTGGAGTTCTCATAAGGTTGCGTTCTTCATTTCGAATTTCTTAATTAAGTCTTTGGTGAACTTCATCTGAGAGATGAAAATTCCATCTTAAGATTGCTTCCCCTGAAGTCCTAAGAAATACTTCAACTCTCCCATACTGCTGATTTCAAACTTCCCTTACATTAAGTTAGAAAACTTTTTGCAATGGTTGTCATCCGTAGATCTAAAGATAATATTGCTGATATAGATTTGCACTAGAAAAATCTTACCTTTAACTTCCCTAAAAAATAATGTCTTATCTATCTTTCCTCCTGTGAACTTGTTCTCAAGAAGAAAGCTAGATAGCGTCTCATACCAAGCTCAAGGAGATCATTTAAGACTACATAAAACTTTATAAAGAAAGTTTACATAGTCAGGGAATGAAGAATCTATGAAACATGGGGGTTGTTACATGCATACTTCTTCCTTTAAATTACCATTAAGGAAGACTGACTTCACGTCCATTTGATAGACCTTGAACCCTTTGTGAGCAGCATATGTGAGGAATAACCTGAGCGCTTCGAGTCTGGCCACTAACGCAAATGTCTGTTCGAAGTCAATCCCTTCTTCTTTTTTGCACCTTGAGATACAAGTCTGGGTTTATTCTTTATGATCACGCCATCTTCGTCCAGCTTGTTTCTGAAGACCCATTTTGTCCCGATCACATTGTGTCCTTTGGGGGTTAGTACCAGCTCCCAAACATTGCACCTCTTTAATTGATTGAGCTCTCTTCCATTCCAATGATCCATGAAGCATATTTATTTGCTTCTTCAAATTACTTTGGCTCAATCCGCGAGAGAAAACTTAAGTGCAAAATTTCATTAGTTGTATCTCTTCTGGTTCTTACTCCATCACGAGGATATCCAATGATCTGATCAACTGGATGATCTCTTGAGTGTCTGATAACTAGATTCCTCGCATCCTCTATGCCACAAAGGGGTTCGGCTATTTCTAGAGCATCTTCTACAATTTGATAGAGTTCTTCATCTGGAGGTTCTTCTTCCACCAGGCTTGGAAGGTTTACCTTGACCAAGCTAGGAACACTTTCTTTTTCATTCTCCTCCATACAACTCTTTTAATTTTATACTTGCATCTTCATTAAATACACTAGAAGAGCCACTATGAAGCATGCTCGTCTCATCAAATTCAACATTAAAGGTTTCTTCTACCACTAGGGTTTTCTTATTGAAAATCCTATATGCCTTACTATGACTAATATAGCCTACAAAAATACCTTCAAAGCACTTTTCACTAAACCTATTTTTGTAATACTTTCCATTGTTAAGTACAAAGCATTTGCTACCAAAGATTCTAAAATAACACACAGTTGGTTTCTTGCACTTCAATAGTTCATAAGGTGTCTTATGATGGTTCTTATTTATGAGTGCTCTGTTTTGCACATGGCAAGTAGTGTTGACGGCCTCTGCATAGAAATACTCTGGTAAGGAAGAGTCATTCAACATAGTTCTACATGCCTTTATGAGTGTTCTATTATTTCAACTCAGTGACTCCATTTTGCTGTGGAGTGCGAGGAGAGGAAAACTCATGAAAGATACCTAGACTTTCACAAAATTTTGTCATGAAACCAGACTCAAATTATGTTCCATGGTCACTTCATATTTTGACCACAGAATAGTTCAATTCATTCTGAATTTGCCTAACAAAATTGGTGAAGGAATCATATGTCTCAGACTTGTGTTTCAGAAAGAACACCCATGCAAACCTTGAGTAGTCATCAACAATAACCAGTGTATAAGCTTTACCTCCTAAACTACGAATCTATAAGGAACCAAATAAGTCCATAAGGAGAAGATATAAGCAACTGGTATAATATTTACAAACGATGCTCTAAAAGGTATCCCTTGTCTGTTTACACATTTGGCATGAGTGACACGGTCTCTCTTTAACACACTTAATAGTGGGGGCATCACACACTAAGTTATGAGAAAATAATAATTAATAGTTTTGAAGTTAATATGTGCTAATATCTTGTGTCATTGGTCATAGGGAGATTCACTATTATTTGCTAAAAAGTACACAGGAAGAGAAGAGTCTAAGTAGAGAAAATTTAAGCCGAAAATATTTCTACTCAGTGTGCTTATTAAAATAGTTTCTGAGCGGTCAGATTATTTTATCAGGTGCTTATCCTTGTAGAACTCTATCATATATCCATTATCATACAATTGACTTGTGCTGATGAGATTACGTTATAATCCCTCAACATACACCACGTCTGTGAAAGAGACTATACCATTAGAAATCATATCGTAACCTTTAGTGATTCCCCTGTCTAAACAGCAAAAAATGACTTTTGGACCATTCTCAACTTGGGTATAATCTTAAAGTAGGCTTCTTGTCCCGGTCATATGCCAAGAGCATCCACTATCATAATACCATATTAGCATTTTGTTGGCCTTTGGGCATACTTACATTTATAAACTAATTTCCTTTAGAAACCCAAAAAGATTTGGGTCATTGGTTCCTGGTTTCCTGAACACCACGAGGAGTGTTAACATTGCCCGTGGTCGCCCTAGCAGTGTTAACCTGTGGAATTCAAAAATTCTGGGGATTAAACCAACAATCGGTGGCAAAGTGACCAACCTTGCCACAACACCAACAGTCAAACCTCTTGTATCTTCTTTTAGTCTCCTACTTTTCCGTTTGAACGGGAGGTCTAGCAAGACCTAATTACTTCGAAGTCAAAGCCTTATGAGTGTAGCAAATACATGGCTTCTTCTTCTCAAGTTGCTTTCAACAGTATGTTTTCCCTTTGGTGCTTTCTTAGCATTCAGTCCATGAACGAATGGATCATAATCCTTAAGGATGATTTCTTCATGACGCTCTTTTATGGCACTCGTTCCAAAATTCCTAGGGCGAATCCATCCTTGGTAGTTTTTGTTAGGATCAACATATGTTGGCCTAGCAAAGTGACTATAGGATTTCTCAAAGTAATACTTGTTTGTAGGGAAGATGACCTTCTTGAAGGTGGTATGATTCTGAGCAGCCCTCCCTTTACCATTATTGGATTTGTGTCCCACTCCACTACCCTTCTTGGGAGTAAAAAATCCATCTATAAGAGGATGGTAAGTGTTAGGCTTCGAGAAGCTTGCTACGAGCTTCTTCTCAACTAACAACTTTTATTCTAACTCATCGATGACTTTTTCTTTCAGGCATACTTGTTCAGTAGAGGTTAGGAGTTCCTCTTTCAAGGATTGGACTTCGTATCTGAGATGAGTCAATTTTCAATCTCTTCTCTCAGATTAGATTCAATATCCTTGAGAGAGGTTATCTCCTTAGCCTGTATTTTGACTACCTTACGACATTTATCAAAACTAGCTAACAGTACCTTGGACTGAGCCAATAGATCTTATTCCTCTTCAGAATAATAGTATTCATGGCCTTCTGATGTAGTTTCAGACTCAGAGAGAGGTGTGTGAGAGTTTACCTTCCTATTATAATAGGAGTTTCCTTCATCCTCGTCAGTATGTTCCATGAGCCCGAAGTAGGCTTCCTTATCTGAGCTTGACTTGGTTGAGTCACTTTCACTCAGAGTGTTCGGCTTCTTGGCAATGATTCACTTCTCCTCCTTCTTCTTACCTTTGAAGGATCTTCTCTCTTCCTTCCTAGATCCATCCTTCTTTTTATAAGGAGAGTCGGCGATCATATGCCCTTGGCTTATTAAAACAATAGCACACGATGTCAATTGAAATATGTTTGTTCGGATTAGAGTTATACCTGTCTTTGCCATTATAGTTTTTCTTATAGTGATCACCAACACCACATGATCTCATATGATTCGACGATGAGGGCTGATTTCTCATCTGCCTTCTTTTGTTGAGAATCCACTTGAATTGTTTCAAGAGTAAAGAAAACTCTCTATATGAAATTTCAGAGTATGAGGTGCTCGGATCTAAGTCCTCCTGATCACATGAGATTTGAGTTTTAGCAGGAGATACAACTCTAGTCTTCCTTGGCCCCTCAGCCTTCAGGGCCACCGACCTTTTTCTGGTGGTGGATCTGCTTCCTTCTTCTTCAGCTTTCCTCATGTTGATTTGAAGCTCATAGGAAAGAAGCTTCCCAAATAGATTTTGAGAGTCAGTATTGGCAACTCTACCAAACTCCCTTATCGCACAAACCTTGTTATCCCATTCTTTCATCAGGGATCTCAAGAATTTGTCATTAAGTTCATCGTTTGTAAACTTGTGACCATAATTCCTTAGCCCATTGACAATACTGAAGAACTTCTTGTAACAGTTGGCTATAGAGTCTCTTCTATCATGTTTGAAGGCTTCGTACTCCTGTTTGAGGAGGGATTTTTGGTCATCTCTAACCTCCTCGGTACCTTCTATGAGTACAAATAGAGAGGTCCACATATCTTTATCTCACTTGCAGTGGATTAGATTCTACAACATTGAGTCGTCCACGATACTTGCGATAATGTTCTTTGCTTTTTTGTCCAGAGAGACAAGTGCAATTTCATCTTTAGTTAAGTCCAACATTTTCTTTGGAACCATCAGAGTTAGCTTGATGGTTGAAGCATTCATGGGCACATGCGGACCTTCTTTGACAATATGAAAAATTCTGGGATCAGTAGCTTTCATGAAGAACCTGACTCTTTCCTTCCATATGGGGAAGTTTTCTTTGGAACACACATGCAAATTCATAGGGGACATATCCTTGCTTCTATCCTTGATAACAAATCTTATGCTTTGACAACTAGATGGAGATCTTGTTCAAGGTGTTAACCTTTTAACGAACAACCTCCCTTTAATACCAATTGAAAGTATCTAGCTGCCTACCTAAGTCACCTAGAGGCAGGTGAATAGGTGAGTTCTACATCTTTTTGCGGAATAAAAATTAACAAGAAACAAACACATAGAAGAACATAAGGATTTATAGTGGTTCCTCAGAATGGGTACTTCCACTATCCCGCCTCCCCTATTTAGCACTTCGGGCTAGACTCGGCTACATCACCAAAACTTAGATTATCCAAATCTTACACCTCATAGCCTCGACTCCAATAACTCGGAGACAACGTTCCTACAACTCGGAGATCAACACTCCTACACTTAGAGAACAACCTCTCCTATAACTCGATCCAAAACACAGATCTACAAACTCGAAACTAAAAAACCTCACACAAATAGAAAAGTATTTTTTACAATATCTAGATTGAAAAACCATCTAATTATTTAGATCTAAAAATATTCAATCTTCTTTTTCCTTGGATTGAAAAACTTGAGGCTCTTATTGAAGGAAAAGATGTGAAAGTAATCTTGAAAGCTCGATCTGAAAATGATGATCTAACTAGATCTGAAGGCTTCAGTAGTCCTTTAAATGAGATCTGTCGAATCACCTTGAAGGAATCACTGATCGTGAAAAGCTAGGTCGACAGTTCTTTATTTTCCGTAAGACGTATGTCCGACAGAAAAGTACAGCCTGTTCACGATTTCAAATACAGATGAGCAATTTGTGCAGAATGAAATTAACCCTTGGTATTTATAGGATTCCTTCTTTTAAAATCTAGAAAAATCCTTCCTAAACAAACTATCCATGTATGTTGTTCATGGCCACCGAGTTGAACCAGAGACCCGTCAGAAAGATATTCAAAAAGAAAATCATGTTAAGACCATTCGTCGAGTATCATCATATAACTAAGAGCGTACTCGACGAACCGCTTCGATACCTAACAAATTTTACTTGGACAAAACCATAAAAGTAGATCCGAGAACTCAGAGGCTTTTTAAGTGAGACTCGATGAATTCGACGAGTATCGACTAGTATATTCGACGAATTCAACGAGCGTCAATAGGTACCCTCAACGAATTCGACGAGTATACTAAATGATACTTGACAAATCTTACATGACTGATTCCCAAGATCATAGAAAGGATTCTCTAAGTAAACACGATGAATTTTACGAGTATCAATAGGTATATACAATGAATTTGACGAGTATTTATAAGTATATCGACGAATTCGATGAGTAGCCACTACTATACTCAACGAATTTTTCTTAGGAAAAATTATGCTTCTTTTGAATGCAGCAACCAGTCCTCCCTTGATCCTTCTAATATACTTGTAATAGAAGTACAATCCAATAGAGAGATTACACATAAGTCAACACTTCAGCTTACACAATGAGGGATTATATTGTATAGTCCCATGTTTCATGACCCGCTGTAACCTGACATTGGTTTTTACTTAGTAATAAAGCCTCGCAAGCACATGACTAAGGAAACAATATCAAATACGAACTCAATTCATCTTAGTTCAAGGGACACTTCTTAAAATCAAGGTTATTGTGGATACAATACCCAACACTTAGGCACCCAAATTTATTTAATAATACCTCAACCTTTCTTCCTATATGAGTCTGTGGTGTGTCCAAATATATGACATTTGGCACATGATATAAAGGGGGTTGAGACCCTTTTCGTAGTTATGTATGAACTCTTATGAGAAGTTAAGGTAACAATGGAAATTTGTACATTTTTATTATTAATTTTATGTTTTCTAGAATTATTATTATCACCAACAATAGAAGATATTACTGGGTGATATTTTCCAAAGACATAGTCAAGCCTGAATTTTGCACTTCCATGGCATTGGTTGGCCAAAACCATGCCAAGGGATTTTTGGCCAATTTCGAATTTTGTAATTGCCATATTTAAATCATGTATTTGAGCTTTCAATGCATTGTTTTCAGTTACAAGAATAACACACTGAATCCCAAAGGTTTTCTTCAATTTGAGAATGTGAGGATTTAAGAGTTTTTTCTAAGTCCCCCCTTTTCCTTAGTAAGAGTTTCGACAGTTGAATGGAACTTAGCAAGAGCTTCTTTTAATTCATTCACCTTTGCTAAAGAGTGATTGCGCTCTTGGCAAGTCATCTTCTCTTTTCCCAAAAGTTTAACTTCTTTAGATAAGTTTTATTTTCTTTTAATAAAAGTTTATTTTTTATTTTAAAAGATCAATATCTTTTAAACTTTTATCAAAAAAATTGCATGTTTGTAAAAATTTAGTATATAAATTTTTGTAAGAGAGAGGAGTTACCATAGTGTCACTTTGGACATTATATCCATCATCAGATGGCGTGATGCTCTTTCCTATTAAACATATGTTTGTCTCTTCTTCATTGCTTGAGCATGATCCACAAGAATCCCTAGAGGAGGAGTCATCCTCAAGTATCCTCCTTAAGAACATCCTTCTTCTCTTTTCTCTTGTGTCGCTTTTCTATTTGCTCTTTCATAAATTTTGGGCACTTAATCCGGATGTGTCTGACCTTTTTGCAATGATAACACTCCGGTGGTGGACACACTTCATCATTGTCGTCGCTCTCTTTTCCTTTTCTTAATGACTACTTCTTCTTGTTAAAAGATTTCCAAAAAAGTATTTCTTCTTTCTATATTCTTCATGAATGTTTTAAATTTCTTTACAAATAAACTTTCCTCAACTTCTTCATCATCATCAATATTGTTATTATCATTCTTCTTTGATTTCAATGCCAAGGCATTTTTCTTTGGTTCCACATTGTACCCTTGTTTTTGAATTTTCAGGTCAACCTTATGGGTTTTAATATTCCAAATGAGGCTCTTGATTTGATGTTTCTTTAGATCGTGTGATTTCGAGAATGCTGTCACCTCAGGATTGAATTTTGGGGGGAGTGATCTAAAAATATTACACACCAAATCACCGTTGGAAAAATTCTTTCCTATCACTTTTGAATCATTGACAATTTTGGAGAATCTCGTGTACATTAAATCTACATCTTCATCAACTTCAATTTAGAGCTTTTCAAACTCGGAATCCAATTGAAAAAGCTTTGAATAATTCACTACGATGTTCCTTCATGAGTAATTTCTAGTAAATTCTGAATATCCTAAGCAGTCTCACAAGCATATGTCCAATTGAATTCAGTTCTATCTAACGCATAAAATAATATATTCATAGCTTTAATGTTATTCTTACATTTTAATTTGTCATGAACATCTCACTTATCCTTTGATTTTTTCCATGATAATATCTCCAACTACAATTGTAGGCGGAGAGTCGCATTATTATACTATATTCTAGACATCTATATCTAACAGAATTAAGAAAAAATGCATTCTAGTTTTCAAGTAATTGTAACTAGTACCGATGAATAAGGGAGGTCTACTAATCCCTTGCACCTCATAGAAAGAGAGATTGTGATACGCCGTTATTACCGGTTGTAAAACCATGTTGGAATAAATTGGCTCTGATACCAAGTGTTGGATCTTATGGCATCCATAGAGGGGGGGGTGAATAAGGACTTTTCAAAATTAAGTAAACTTAGTAATTTTCAAAGATTATTTTTCACAAAAGAAAATTTAGTTTCTGATGTTATCGCTGACGATAGTAATATCACCATACATTAGAAATAAATAAAGATAAATATAACAAATTTAGTTTCTGATGTTATCATTGTCATACTCTTGCCTTTTTGTCATCAGTCTGCCATCATCCCTTCTATCACCAGTGATATATCTTATTCTAGAGCATTTTTTCTTGTCCCTGCATCACACATATAAGGGAATTATACATGTTGTTTCTACACATTATAAACAACTATGATTAAATATATAGTGAGATTTGTTATTCTCAAACGAATAAATGCAGAACACATGATCCAACATAGACCTCTTACAAGGTTGTACTTAGAAAGCTTAGAGATGGTCTTAATATTTAGGTGACCCAGTCTCTTATGACATAATTCAATATTTCTGACATTTATGTTGAGTAAATAGATTTCAGAATTGACTGAAGAGATGTTAACTAGAGAGATATTACCTTTCCTAATACCTATAAGAATTATTTTATCTAACTTGTTACACATATGTTCTAGCTTTTACTTTGAGTGAAGATCAACTTGTAAATTACATCATATAGTTGACTAATGTTGATCTGGTTGTGCTTGAGCCCTTCTATATAAAAAAAACCTCTTTAAAGGTAATATCTCCTGCTATGAACATTTCATAGGCTATGGTATGATCATAGTTAGATTTACCAAAGATCACCTTTAGACCTAGTTTACCCTTAATTCCTTCCAGCAAGTTCCTATCTCTAGTCATGTGTTTGGAGCATCCACTATCCAAGTACCACGGCTAGTTTGTGATAGACTTGACTATCGTTTACAAAATAGTTAGAAAGCCTAGTTCACCTTTGGTCCATGACTTCCGAAGTAAGGTACTGTATATGAGTAAGAAGGTCTTCTCATGTACCCCTTATGATATGGGAATACTATTAGGTTACCAGCAACCCTTCATGAAATGTTATACTTTGTTGCAATAGTGGCATTCATATTTATTGTACTTGGTTTTTCAATTTAGATGAGTGTTGTGGTTGTTATTGTGAGAAGTGCTCAAATTTAATCCATTAGATCAGCTATATGAAGAGGTAATAGTTTTAGAGAAGAGATTGGGTTGAATAGTATTAGATGGGACTTGATAATTATGTCAAATAGTATTCAACGTGATATAGCTGTGATAATTATTATTTGACACATATGTTGAGTTACGTCAACTATTATTTTGATGCATGATTTGAGTGCATATCATTTTTTAGGTTTCTGTTAAGCTTCATCTTTTCTTGAGTTTTTCAAGGAGCTTTACCAAGAATTCTATCCTGAGATGATGAACTAGGGAGATTTCTTTTATCTTAATTTATTTTGAGCTTGTTGTTGATGGTACTTCTTTAGTTAAGGGAATTTGATATTTGCCTTTAAACTTAACGAAGTTCACTAAATTCTTATTGGTATGTATGTAAGAGGTAGTTTGAGCATTCGATGGATTGGCACCCAAGCCCAAATGTTTAAATCTCATATTGAGATTCTATGTAATATCTTTGAACTTGTTGCTTCTTCTATTGAGGCAATTCTTAAATTCTTTAGCTTTGTTAAGGGATCCTGATGGTTGGCATTTTTTCTCTGCATGGATGTTATAATTTTATTCAGTGTGAATATTTTACATCTGAGCTAATAAGTTTCTGCTTTATACACTTCCTATTTTAAAGCTGAGATTTCTTCTTTTAGAGATATAATCTCTTTGTTAGCCTTTTCACGTTTAAAGCACATTTCCTTGAAGAATTACTCAAACTCATTTAAGGATAAAATTATTTTATCTAATAGAGTACCTCTTCTTCCTCTTGCATTAGTTTTGAATTAGAATCATTTATGGCCATGAGAGCCATCATTCCAGAACCTTCTTCATCATCCTTAGAGATTGAAGAGTATCCTCTTAAGAGTTAGCCTAGGTTTCATTATGAAATCTCTTCTTTTCTTTACATTTTTCTTCTTAGGATCATTGTTATTCCTTTAATCCCATCCATTTCTACAGCCCTTTGACTTCTCTGGATATTCTGGAGAATTGTGTCTATTTTCATGAAAGTATAACAAATAATTTCTTCAGTTCGTGGAGTCTTATCATACCTAGGTCTCGAGTGTCTCTTCTCTGGGAGGCTTCAACTCTGACCCATTTCTTGAACTCCTTATCAAAAGGCTCATAATCTTAATATCTACTGATGAGCCTTCATCCTCATTTGCCTTCAGGGAAATTGATCTCTCTTTCAATGTGGGAGTTTTCTCTTGCAACACTTATTCTGCTCTTATTTTTAGCAAAAAATTCATAAGATTTCGGCTTATCAATGAGAACATCAGTGCTAATCTCATCTTGGCATCTTGCTTCTTTTATTGCCCAAATTCTATTGTCCTACGAGCTGGGGAGGCACATCATCAGTATATCATTGAATATAGTGATTGAGATCTTCTTATCTAGTCCTCTTAGCTCACTAACTATTAGACTAAACCTAGTATACATGTCAGTAATGGTTTCATAAGATTTCTTCTTGAAGTTATCATATTGAGAAATGATAGTTAATCTCTGATCTTTTCATTCACTAGAAGATCCCCCTATTATTCTTACGATGTGTTGGGAACATTAACCGCAATGTCCTAGATTTGAAGATGACCAAAAAGTCAATAATATACATAAATAAGTATTTGACATTTTCTTTAAGTTATCATGTTTAGAAAATCTATGGTTGATTGACTAATAAGAATAAGTTAGTACACTCCAGAAGAGGAGAAAATATGTTTAGTTCAAATACGGTAAGTAATCTTGATAACTTTTATTTTATTCTTATTGTTATATAGTTTTTATATAATAATTAATTAGTTTTTAGTTATATTTTATTAATTGTGTTTCTAATTACTTTCTTTTCTAATTTCAGGTTAATATGGGCTGAAATTAACAATTTGAAGCTGGTAGGACTGATTAGGAGAAGAATTTGAGAAATATTGGAAAAATCACAAGTACACTCCCCCCAGTCATGGGTGTGAACTAGGGGTGTGACCTATGTCATGGCCGTGCCTTCCTCCAGATGTTCCAGAACTGATTACCATGTCATTTTAAATTACACGCCCCCATATAGGGGCGTGACTTGGGGCGTGACACCAGTCACGGGTGTGATGTGCCCCAAGAGCTCTAGATTCCATTCCATATTGGATTAAAGTACATGACATCAGTCACGGGTGTGACCTATAGGTGTGGCAGCAAGCTCAGGGGCATGACTCAGCCATACAGAATATAGTTTCCATCGCAAGCCATTCCAAGCGTACATGCTCTAGGACATGGGGGTGACCTAGGGGTGTGACCTCTTCTACAACTGCCAGATAAACTCCCACCATTTCGAGTTCCCCCCGTTTTTTAAAATAGTCAAGACACATCCTAGGTCATGGGCATGACCAATAATTTAACAACTTTTGATGATTTTCTCCAAACGTTCCAGGGATTTCAAGACGTTGGTTTTGCACCTTATATGCCCTAGGTCATGGGCGTGACCTAGGGGCGTGACTCTCCAGCAAAATTTACTATAAATTCTAGACAAGACTGGAAGCTTAGGAGTCATATTAGAGGAGATCTAGTAAGATTTGAGTTAGAATTTAGAGTTTTATTTCCTGTATTTTTCATTTCTTAGTTTATCGTTAGTTTTTGTAATTTTAATTCAAGTACTTTTTTATGCAATCATGCCCTACTCTTCTTTCTTTTGTAATTCCTTTATCATGTTGAGTAGCTAAAATTTTTTAGCACTATATCATGATAAACATTGGAATGAAATAAACATTATTTATTTTTCTCAAAATTGTCAAGCTCGCTACTATTATTCACTTCGATTTATCTTTGAATTTAGTTGCATCGAATTTATATTTTATGTATATGTTTTCGATCCTAGATCCGTATCCTAGATTTTACCAAGAATTTGTGGATACGAGGAGATAACTTTAAGATAAAAGGAGTTGCATGCACTCCTCGAAGTAGGGCGATATAAATCTTCTAGATTGTAGTTAAATCAAATAGTGGGGTTCACCCCCTAAAGCAAGCTTAGGGGTTTCGACTTGCCGAAAGGTCTTAATCGATCAACCTAAGGTTAGTCAAGAGCGTATTCTCAAGAGAGGCGCTTTCATATTTTGGGAACCTCCATGGTCGAAGTAAGTATTTAGAAGCTTGCATTTTATTATTTTATGAAAGTTTATTTTAATCCAAAGGGATTCTAGATCAAGTGCTAGTCTTTATATCATTAAATTTCTTTCTATAGTTTAATCAATCACTCTTTTTATATTGGATAAAATAATATTAATTTGTGTGAGTAGAAGTAATCAACAGGCCTTAAAAAATACGATACTTGATATTTTATTTAAAAATATCCTATACTCTGAACGATTGGTGCTTTTGCCTATAGTTTGTAGAATTTGGAGATATTATTTATCTTAAATTTTACCCATCAAGTTTTTAGTGTCGTTGTCGGGAAGTTATTTTTGTTGAAATTTTGAAAGCGCGAATTTTATTAATTGTATCATTCTATTTTTCTCTACCCCAATTGTCTTTTAATTTTTCTTTTTGAATTCATTTCTATTAAGTAAATGTTGTTTTATTTTTCTTTCATAAAAAATGTTATCTCATTTGGCCGCTAAGGTTGTCGAGCTTAAAAATAAACTAAATCGTTTTAAAGCCGCACGAAAGCGCTAAAGTTTTAATTATTATTTTGACGCTCCTCATCGAAGTGAGGCTTGTTATCTTTATTATTATTATCAAAAAATTTCTTATGAAACCAATTTTGATAATAATTATTCCCACTCTAATGATAATTCTTTCCATGAAAATAATTTTTCAAATTTTTTGAATTTTCATGAAAATAATTTTTCGAGCTTTAACGATAATTATATTTTTTATTTAAATAAATTTTCTTCCAACTCGGATGGTTATTTTCTTGTTGGCAAGATAACCCAGAAAGATTTCTGAGTAATGAGAAAATTTTTTAGATCCGATTTTTTGTTCTTCTTCTTCCGCACCACAAGCTGCGTCTTCTAATTTTGGGGAATTTTAGAAAATTCAATTTCTTTCTCCTCCTTAAAATTTAGAAACGATTAATACTTATTCTAATGATTTTTCCCAATGTTC
Source organism: Platanthera zijinensis (assembly GCA_039513925.1). Classification (NCBI taxonomy): domain Eukaryota; kingdom Viridiplantae; phylum Streptophyta; class Magnoliopsida; order Asparagales; family Orchidaceae; genus Platanthera; species Platanthera zijinensis. The sequence goes on from CM077086.1 coordinate 167,318,463, forward strand.
AAATATTTTTCCTATGGAGGAACATGAATCTTCATGTACCCCTTAGTTTCTTATACCGAAGATGAAGAAAAATTATTATTTCAAGAATTTATTAATTGTATGGGAACACCGGGTGAAATAGAAGAAGAACATGTTCCATCTCCTACTTCTCCCGAATGTTCTCCTATCTTCATGAATTCTCAAGCACAACACTTAAATACTTAGGAATTCAAATTCATGAAAATTTTGTGTCTAATGATTTTATAAATGAATTTTCAGATAATAATTTTATTTTAGAAAATGAATAACCTGAGCTTATTCATATAGTTTCGGAAAAACTTCCTCCTTACAAAAAAATTTCTGACACATTTATTCTTGAATTTTCTTATTTTAACGATTATCATGTAGAAGATGAGCCGTTGCAATCAAACGGTGTCCATGATTCATTTGTCGCTCCTCTATAAAAATTCAAATCACCACAGGTATGTATAGTTGATTTCAATTTACATTTTCAAGCAAACCAGCACAAGAAGAAAAATCAAGAATTAAGCAGAGGAGTAGCCAGGCGACCAACTTTAGCACGTTTGTCAAAGCATGAATTAAGGGAGTTGTCCGTTCACTTTAGATTTTATTTTCCTTTTCCTAACAATAATTGTCAAGCTTAAAGATGGGAAAAAGGAAAGCGCTCTTGGGAGACATCCCTTGCTTATATTTAATATCTTGCATTTCTTTATTTCTTGCATTTTTTCTTTTAATTTGTTTTCTTTTCACCTCCTACTTGTCATTAAAATATTGGGTATAATGTTTATTTTTAAGTATGAGAGTGAGATCTCTTGTTATTATTTTTACTTAAAAATTCAAATAAAATGATGAAAAATCTCTCAAAAGTACAAAAAAATTATAAAATCTAAAAAATTAATTTATCGGAAAGGGCTGTATTGGGCTTTCATCCCACAAAACCACCTAGTAACTTGTAAAACCATCATTGGGTTGTCCTTGGGAAGTCAAATTAATAAAACAAAATGATTAAGTTTAATTTTTAATTAGAGAAATCATTTTTTCAAAATTTACTCACATGCAAAATTCTTAGTAATTTTACGTTTACATAGTGTTTAAAGATTTTCTTATTTTAATTGAATTTTAAATTTTGGAGTAGAACTGTTGGTCATGTTATGTTCCTAGTCAAGTGTGTGTGTTAGTAGAATTTTATGTAGAACTAAATATTCAGCATACAATTAGACTTTTATTTTTTTAAATGCGTGGAAATAGTTTATTCTACTTTCATTTTGAAACCAGTAAAATTCAAAAATAATTTAGGTGAGTATGAAGAAGTTTACTAGAGAAATATTTCGTGAATTAAGAGGAAGGTGTTCTTTCTCGATGTCTAGAACTTGCCCTCTAGCAATTCCCAAAACTTTGTATAAGTTTAATTCATTAGCATGAATAGGCTATAGGAACCTACTTTGGCTAGTTTGAGCCTTTGCACCCGCACCTAATATTTTATCTTTACTAAAACCACTTTGAGCTTATAACCCTACCATTTGTTTTAGCTCCACCAAATACTTCACCAAGGCCTAAAAAGCATCCTAATCGCACACCTAAGTCCAAGCACAATAATGGATATATAAAAAATAATAAAAGCTTTGTGATTGATTTGGAGCCATTTTATTTTGGTGACTATTTTTATTGAAAAAAGAGAGCTGATTTGTTTGTCCTTCCTTTTGAAAATATTAGAAAAATCATAAAAAGGGAAGAGAGAGAAATAATTGAAAAAATGATGAAAAAAATGAATAGAATTTTTTTGGGGGAATTGGCTATGTTCTTAAAGCCATGACTATTTTTTGGTGCGAGCTCTCTTTAGGTTTGGGTATGACTAACTGTCATTTTTATCTTTGATTATCCACACCAAAAACCTAATCCTACGTTTCAACATAGTTAAGTCCTATTGATTTGTGCATATGAGGTAGACTAGTGTCGTGGCGAGAGAGTGAAAGGGCAAGCCTATGGCAATCAACATTAATGGATTTCTTTGGGGGGGTATCTCGATCTTAGATATGTATAATGTCGATCTTATTACGCACGCTACCTTTTCCCTAAATATAATTATAAGATTTACCAGAATTTCAATTTAAAAGTAGAAATAATAAGTGGAGACACATTCTCGGAAAATGTAAGCTAATTTGTATGCTGAGTAGGTTTTTCTGGTAAAATAGCTACGCACATAGACATAAGACTTCACATTTTACTCCTTAGGTTCAATTTTCTTTTCTTTATCCTTATTTTTTTATAGTTTTTATTTAATAATTAATAATTTTTAGTTATATTTTATTAATTGAGTTTCTAATTACTTCCTTTTCTACTTTTAGGTTAATCTGGGTTGCAATTAACAATTTAAAGCTGGCAGGACTGATCAGGAGAGAATTTGAGAAAAACTGGAAAAATCACAAGTACACGCCCCCTAGTCAAGGGCGTTACCTAGAGGCGTGACCTATATAATGGCATACCTGCCTCCAGCTATTCCAAAACTGATTACCACATCATTTAAAATTACACTCCCCCATGTCACGGGCGTGGCATGGGGCGTTACACCAATCACGAGTGTGGCATGCCCCAAGAGCTCTAGATTCCATTCCACGTTAGATTAAAAGTACACACCATCAGTCACGGGCATGACCTATAAGCCAGACAGCCCGCTCAGGGGCGTGACTCAGCCATCAAGTAGAAAGTTTCCGACATAAGCCGTCCCAAGCTTACACGCCCTGGGTCACAGGCGTGACCTAGGGGCATGACCTCTTCTGCAATGACCAGATTAACTCCCGTCATATCGAGTTTTGACTGTTTTCTGAAAAAGTCAAGACACGCCCTAGGTCACGGGCGTGACCCGTAATTTAACAACTTTTGGCAGTTTTCTCCAAACATTCCCGGGCTTTCCAGACGTCGGTTTCGCACCTTACATTCCATAGGTCACAGGCGTGACCTACGGGCATGACTCTCCAGTAAAATTTACTATAAATTCCAGACAAGACTGGAAGCCTAGGAGTCAGATTAGAGGAGATCTAAGAAGATTAGAGTTAGATTTTAAAGTTTTCTTTCCTGTATTTGTTGGAACCAGCAAAGCCGATTCCACCTAAAGCTCGGAACTACTGAGGCAGCTTGTGCTTACTCCCTTGGGATCACTCTCGAGGCAAAGAACTAGACCGGAGGCTTCAGTGAGGAGGTCCCACCTCTTACCCGGAAGAGACTAGAACTAGAGCTCTTCCCCTCCCTAGCCAATACTGAGCTAGGTGCCTTAGAAAAGATAAGAGGAGTCAAGAATGCTTTCTCTAAGGCACCTTACCGGTCTATTTATAGGCCTCTGAACTGGGACTGCTAATAAGCAAACTATGCTGCTGTGAAAATACCAGAATACCCTTGGCTGGGTCTGCCAACAGCTAAACTCCACTGTCCCAAAAGACTAAATGCAGCCCATGCAGGGTAAAAGAGTAAAACCACCTCCAGGGCCCAGAAGGTGGGCCCGACCTTACCTGAACTGGCCCTGAAACCAAGACGGCCCTTCTCTCGAGGCGCCTCTCATTAGGGTCCTCTCGCCAGGTCGAACGCTCTTCACTCGCCTAGGCCCTCTCCTCTCGCCAGGCCGAACCCTCTTCACTCGCCTAGGCCCTCTCCTCTCGCCAGGCCGAACCCTCTTCACTCGCCTAGGCCCTCTCCTCTCGCTTGGGCCCTCCTGCCACGGAACTTCTCTACTGAATCCCCTCGACTCTCCTCTCGCCTGGGCCCCTCTCGCCACGCTGGACCCCTCTTGCTGGGCTGCGAGCCCAAGGTTGTACAGTATTTTCATTTCTTAGTTTATCTTTAGTTTTCGTAATTTTAATTCAAGTGCTTTTTATGCAATCATGTCCTTCTTTTCTTTCTTTTGAAATTCAATTATCATGTTGAGTAACTAAACTTCTTTTAGCACTTGATCATGATACTTTGAAATGAAATAATTGTTTATTTCTCTCAAATTGTCAAGCTAGCTACTATTATTCTCTTCGATTTATCTTTGAATTTAGTTGCATCGAATTCATATTTCATGTATAAGTTCTTCGATACTAGATCCTTATCCTAGGTTTTACCGAGACATTGTGGATACGAGGATATCACTCAAAGATAAAAGGAGTTGCATGCACTCCTCTAGAGAGGACGACATAAATATTCTGAATTAGAGTCAAATCCAATAGTGGGATTCACCACCTAAAGCAAGCTTAGGGGTTTCGACTAGCTGATGGGTCTTAATCGATCAACCTAACGTTAGTCGAGAGCATATTCTTGAGAGAGGCGCTTTCGTATTTTGGGAACCTCCACAGTCGAAGTAAGTAATAAGAATCTTGCATTTTATTATTTCATGAAAGTTTATTTTAATCTAAAGGGATTCTAGATCAAGTGCTAATCTTTATTTCATTAAATTTCTTTCTATAGATAAATCAATCACTCTTTTTATATTAGATAAAATAATATTAATTTGTGCGAGTAGAAGTAATCAACATGCCCGAAAAAATATGACACTTGAAATTTTTATGCTTGAGGAAGAAGAAGATCTTTGCAAGGTTTCACACAACACAACATGCTTACATTCTGAAGTTCATTTTTTGCTGTTGTGGTGAAGAAAAGTTGTTTGTTGTGACAACTAGAGAAGTAGACTCCTGGACTTTGTTCTTGAGTCATTGTAACTCATTAAATTTCATTTGTAAGATCTCACAGAGATCTTAGTGTAAGCCTGATTTATAAAGGTAAAATGTTGATTTTTTTACAAAAGTCTGTGGTAGGATTCCTGTAGAGGATCTGAGGTAGTCCTATGTTATAAAGGCTGAGGTAGGGCTTTCCTGATAGCCTGAGGTAGGAAACTTGCAGTTGTCTATAAGGTAAGATAGTGAGCAGTCTGAGTTGTAGGAGTGGGAAGCACACTGAGCTGTAGGATCCTGGGAAGGATCTGAGGTGTAAGATATGTTGATCTGATTTTTTGGAGGAGTTGACTGAATCTAGCACACTACTAGATTGGTAAAGATGGAAAGTGGATGTACCGTAGATTGGGGAACCACTGCAAATAACCTGAGTGTTCTTTGTGTTCTTGAAAACATCTAACTTAATTACAACACGTAAAGCATAAAAATAAAAAGGTTCAAAAGACATAAAATAAACATATTCACCCCCCTCTAGATGTTTAGCTACCCTTTAAAGACTTTCAAGTGGTATCAGAGAGAGGTTGTTAAATAAAGACCTAACATTCTGAATAAGATCTCCAAGGGTAGCAAAAGTCTATCATAATGACTTATTGTAAAACCCCTCTCCCGGAACTCAAGGCAAGGACGAGGGGATTCTTATGCCCAAAATAGCTACCTCGCGGTAGAATCAGCACACGTGCTAATCTACACCACAAGTCGCCTATTCTACCAGCTAATTTTCAATATCACAATGATAACCCAATAAAAGATAAGAACACATAAATCATTACCAACAAAAGTAAATGCCCAAAATAAGTATAACACAATAGGAAGGTACACTCGCTCCTGTGATATTAGAGTACAAGTAATTACCTGAAGTGCTACAACAAGACGCTCAAAAACTCATATCTGTCACTAAGGGGAGTGAAGGTATCGTAGTTTTAGGCCCTGTACCCCTGGCCTAGATGCCCTCCTATACGGGGTACTGCTACTGCGCCATCAGTGGGGTGTCCTCCTAAAAAATAGGTATAGAAATTGTTAGGCATAAAGAGTAAGTGGATTCACATCCTTTCACCCCGATGACTCTTAGGCACCGGGCGAAAGGAAGAAAGAGGGGACATAATATACACAGTAGTACAACAGGCAAGTGACCAGATGTATTACTAATCAGATAGTTATCTTATATTATCAGTTCAGTAAGAAAACAAGCTTTTACAAGGAGTATCATCAAGAGTATAAAGTACCGTTATACTAGCATTTAAACAACAATAGATTTGTAAGAACTAAATTGAACTTAACTTATAAGGATTCCCATAAAATCTTATAAGTTAAAGGTCTGGTACAGTAAAACTAATTCATCATATAAAAGAGCACACACTAATTTATATGTTGTGGATCTTATAAGGTGCATTGTAATGCAATATAATGATTGTATAATGACGCACCCATACTTATGCGCGCACTCTGTTTTTTATGTCAACATAGATCTTAGTTCCTACTTTTTGAGAGATAGCGACCCTCTCCAGCATCGCTCGTCTTTGCCAAACAGGGATAGTGGAGCGGGGATCTCCACTACTAGGCGGGCATACACACTTCTAGACCTAGGCCTCCATACGCCTCAATGCCAACAGCAACAACAGAGCCCCTGCGTAAAATGACACAAAAGGGGTCTTGAGTTGATGAGCACCAAGAACCCAGCCCAGCTGGCCTAAAATAGCATGGAAGGGGTCTTTGGGGAGTAAACACCAAAGATCCAAGCCGAACTAGCTCATATGAACGGAAGGGGTATTTAGGAAGAAAGCACCAAAGAACTCAGCCCAGCCGACCAAGGTCTATCTGCAAGCTTCTGTCGGTGTGATGATTGGTAAGCCAGAAGACCTTCCATAAGTAATCCTCCACTCGGGATTGTTCCACAACCGTGTATCAACATACACTCATGAATCCCCGTAATACCAATGGGCCAAGAAGCTCCTAAGGACTTCTGACCGCGTCCTTACACTATACAACCTATGATATAACATATTCTACCATCACCAACAAGTACTCAAAGAAGTGATTAATTAAGTGGTATGACAACTCAGATCCCCTGAATATTTCTTTCTTGTGTTATGATTAACATCTTGAATGTTTACACAAGATTTTTGCTCATTCCAAATATCATGACAACAATTTACGGTCCAACAATTTATAATATATTATTGGTAGTTATCATCAAGAATATATATCAAAATTATGAAATTAAATAGGGAAGTCCATATTATCTTCAAGAAACTATCTATTAGTATTTCGGAAGCTTCCGATAAATAATCTTCAGAGAAATTCATGAGATATCCAAATCCACATATTCACAACACAACATACGAAAACTGAAATTTGTAGAGCTAAAAGCTACCAAAAGTTAAGTTTAACCCCTTTCCAGAAAGGTATTTCTAATTCCTACAACTTCCCTATAAATTCCTAGGTCCAGATCTAAGTTTATCATGCTTGAAATCGGGGTTGAATCCAACAACGCATATCTAGATAAATTCTGTACAGTAATTACAGCTTAATTATTTTCAGAGCAACAATTTCGAATTCACTTTTAGGGAAATACAGAGCTTCTTAGAAAATGTCCGACCACTCATTGAAAGGTCTTCTCAAGGGCTACAACTTTAATGTTGAGCCCAAGACTTGAATCTGACTAAATCATGCCTGAAAATAGGCTTGAAGTCTGTCACAACACATATGATAGACTTATGTCCAAGTATTTGAAGTAATTTCCTGCATGAATCTTAAAGTCAGATGATTGTACCGTTCATCTTCTTCCTCCAGCCAACATACAATAGGTCTTTAGCTTCTCACCTCCTTTTCTCCCTTAATAGACCACCGTTCTTCATGAAATCAAGTCCATTGCCTTCGTATTGAAGAGAGGAAGTGATTGAAGATAATTTTGTGGTGATCAACGCCCTAGAATGAAAGTTCTAGTGTGGCCTTCTCTTAGGAAACTCCATTAAACTCCCAATGTCAAACTCTCTTGAGCACACCTCTCTCCTAATTTTGGATCTTAAGACCTAGCACTAAGCGAGAGGGTAGGAAGCTCACCAAATTTTCGGCCATGGATTGGGTTCTCCTTATTGGCAGTATAACAACGTTTGGATCCCTATGTAATGTTCCATTCATTCGTTCTTTCAGGTAGGAGCAACCAGCATGATGAAGAAGAAGAATTCTTCACGTGAGTATAAAGTTTAGCTTGGGATGATTATGAATTAATGGCTCTCATGCCTTGGAATGAAAACCACGCCATGTGTCGCTCTCCTCTTGGACCATACTTGGTTATTATATAAAAATAAGACTTTTAAAAGCTAATCCTCCATTCTATACAAGTCTCGACATATCTGTATTGCCCATACCTCTTCTCCGGGCCGTAAATAATCAAGAAATCAAGTATGAAATTTCGTAAGTCCATTCGTCGAGTACTCTCGACGATTTGTTGAGTACTCTTGACGATTCATCGAGACAATAAGAAGGGTTCGTCGAGTCCTTTCGATCAGTTCAAGTCCTTTAGATGATTCATCGAGCCCTTTCAATTAGTTCATTGAGTCCTTTCAATAAGTTCATCGAGTCGTTTTGACGAGTTCATCAAGTCATTTCGACGGGTTCATCAAGTCATTTCAACAAGTTCGTCGAGCCCTTTCGATGAGTTCGACGAGTCTTTTAGACAAGTTTGACAAGTCAAAAATCAAGATAGGACGAATAAATTCTGCCAAGTCCATTACTTGAGTACTCTCGATGATTTGTCGAGATCATTCAATGGATTTATCGAGACAATAAGAAGGGTTCGTCGAGTCTACTAAGGATTTCTCTCATTCCGTCCGGGAATACCAGTCACTCAAGGAGACACAGAACACGCACGAGAGATCTAGCTCAAATTGGGACGTTACATCCCCGAAATTGAGGTTAAGTCTACAGTTAATAAAGTATGAGGTATACAAGGTAAGTTTTGAATTTACCTTCGGGAAACAATTCGGGGTAGTGTTGCTACAAAAGATTCATAGGGTCCCAAGTGTACTCCTCTTTCCAATGGTTGGACCACAGGACCTTTACCAAAGGAACACTTTTTCTCCTCAATCTTCGTACTTCAGTATCTACTATCCGCACAGGCTTTAGCCAGACAAATCTATCAGAAGACACAGGGCCAGATGTAGAGGTGACAAACAGCTCAAGTCGAAGTAGTGCCTTCCGAAGGGAAGATACATGAAAGACATCGTGTAATTTTTCTATTTCTTGTGGTAGCTCTAGCCTATAAGCTAAAGGACCGATCTGAGTGTAAGCCTAAACTATAAAGGCTGAGGTAGGATCTTTTTTGTAGATCTGAGGTGTATGGCCTTTGTGCTTGAGTTGTAGGATTCTGGTTGATAATCTGAGTTGTAGGAGAGTTTCTCCCTAAGTAGGATCTAGTGGCGGATTTGAGTGTAGGGCTAACGTCCTAGCCTGAGTGTAGGAATTTGATTTAAAGTCTGAGGTAGGTGTTCTATAGTAGATCACTGAGTTATAGGAGAATATTTCTCTGAGTGTAGGGCCTTGGGCCTGAGGTAGGACTTGGAGGAGTCTGAGAGATCCTGAGGGATCTGTGTTGTAAGCTCATTGAGCTGAGTTTGGAGAAGTTGGCTTTGTATAACACACTATTAGAAAGGTTGGAGGGACAGTGAATGTACCCAGACCTTAAGGAACTATTGGGTCCATTGATCCCAATGTCCCAAAGTTATAAGAAGTCAAACAAGTCAATAGTATATACATAGTTGTATTTTATGTATGTTTAAGTTCATGCATGGAGGTTAGTCTATGTCATATGTATTAGATAGGTGGTCCAAATGATATTGACAGGTGGACTCAAAGAAGCTGACTAGAAAGGCAGGAAAGTGCCTAAGTCCATAGACATTGAGTGAAGCAAGCTCATACAATACCAGATGAACCAGAAGCCAGTGATAGTGAAGAAAAATGTCTAAGTCCACAGGCGTTGAGTGAAGCAAGTTCACTCAACATCATACAGCTAATAGCACTGAGAGAAGTCAGGACAGTCAAAGCCCAGCAAGTTGTAGTGCAGAAAAGTAACTAAGTCCACAGGAGTTGAGTGAAGACAGTTCACTCAATGCCATACAGCTAACAACACTGAGAAAGGGCGGGCAGTCAAAGCTTTAAGTGTTGGCAAGGCAAAAAGTGGCTAAGTACACAGGCATTGAGTGAAGTCAACTCACTCAACGTCATATAGCCAAAAGTGTTGAGTCATGTTGTTTCTGTCAAAGCCATAGAAGAAAGAGACAAAAAAATTGTTAAGTCTAGAAGCATTTAGTGAAGCTTGATCACTCAACGCCTTTCTAATTCTGTCAAAGCCAAAGAAAATCTGTCACAAGAAAATTGGTTGAGTATAGAAGTATTGATTGAAGCTTGATCACTCAACGCCATGCTAGTTCTGTCAAAGGCAAAGAAAATCTGTCACAGAAAATCAGTTAAGTCCAGAAGCGTTGAGTGAAGCTTGATCACTCAACAACAAGATGATTCAGTCAAAGCAGTGGAAGACAGACTCTAAAATCTGTCTAAGTATAAAAGCGTTGAGTGAAGCTAGTTCACTCAATGCCAGAAGATAGATAGTGTTGAGTCATGGTGTTGTTGTCAATGGCTAAGGAGAAACCAGAATTTGACTAAGTCCAGAATCGTTGAGTGATGTCAGTTCACTCAATGCCTAGTCAAATGTTGAGGAAGAAGGACACAACATTGAGTGAAGTCAATACACGCAACGCTCTCAATGCCAAGGTTGCAAAAAGGGCTGAAGATCAAGCCAATGCAAAAAAGCATTGAGTAAAGCTTATACACTCAATGCTCTCAACGCCAAGGTTATAGAAAGGGCTGAAGATCAAGCCAAGGCAAAAAGCATTGAGTGAAGCTTATACACTCAACACTCTCAATGCCAAGAGTTGCAGAAGGATGCAGAATGTTGACTGAGTTAAAAAGAATTTAGTGGAGCTTACTCACTCAACGCCTAGCAGAGTAGGAAATTTTCTAAGTCAAGAATCATTGTGTAAAGCCAGTTCACTCAACGCCTGGAGTGATTTTGTGAAATTGGCTAAGTCTATAACTGATGTCGTCAACAAAGTCAACAAAAGTCAACAAAACTCAAAATGATCATGGAAGAGCTGCAACTCATCACTAACGTTGTCGTCAGTCTCATTCTGTAAAACTAAGAATATAATCTGCCATTAAAGCAATGACACGTGTCAATCATCTCGCTGGATGACGAGAATATAAATAGAATATGAGATCTGGATCGAAACAAGTTTTTGAGTGATAAATTCATTTTGAAAAAGAGGAGCAGGACTTCATCTTCTTCCCACGCCATTATTGCAGAAACGAGAAGGTCATTTCGACGATTCTGAAGGTTATCTGAGTTTGCTGCGACGATCAACATCTGTTGCAGCAAGATAAGAGAAGTTCTCTGAGGAAGAAGAATCAGCCAAGGCCATCCCTAGCTGAAGTTGCTTCATGATCCAAGCCGAGCCAAAATTGAAGATCAATCTCTGGATCTGTGAAGAAGAGGTAGAGAATTATGTGATCTACAAAATAGGTTAGCTGATAGAAGATCTTTCTTCTCTCTCCTCCATCGGCAAAATCAGAATTAAGTTTCTAAGATTACTTCCAGCACAAGTAGCAGATTCTTGAAGAACTTCAACCTTGTTGTTGTGAAGAAGATAGGGCTGAGATTCACTCAGCTCAGGAAGCAATTGACTCACAGATTAATTTATGTTGAGTCAAATCAATATTTCTATTCAAATTCTGTAGGATCTGTTCAAGATCTATGTTTTAAGCTTAGTTTATAAAGGTTGAGAGTTAGATATGGTGAGATCTGTATTGTAAGCCTAAGTTATAAAGGCTGAGTGTAGGATCTAGTACAGATCTGAGCAGTAGGATCCAATCTTGGATCTGTGTGTGGCAGGGCAATTTTCTCAGCCTGTGTTATTGTGTATTTGTGTCTGTGGTAGGCGATCAAGTGATTACTGAGTGGGTGGGTTGTGTGCCTGTGTTGTAAGTCTTAATGGAGATTGAGTGATCCTGTGGGATCATGTTGTAATCTCTGAGGAGCCAAGTTATTAGAGAAGTGCCTTGTCTAACATTCTGTTAGAAAGGCGAGAGGGACAGTGGATGTATCCATACATTGAAGAACCAATATAAATATTTGGTGTGCTGTGTGTGAATTCCTTGAAAGCTAAACTAATCATTCACAATAAGGCCTAACTCGGTTAAAGGCTTAAAGAATCTAAAGAGAATCAAATAGACCTTAAAAACCTATTCACCCCCCCCCCCTCTAGGTGAGTAGCTACCCTTTAATTCAAAGACTTTCAAGTAGTATCAGAGGGAGGTTGCTAAAGAAAGGCTTAACAGTCTGAGTAGATCTAAAAGGGTAGCCTAGAAAAGATAAGTATGGATTCAAGAGAGAACCATATGGAACTAGGTTCTATGAAGCTTCCTCTATGCAGGAAAGAAAATTTTGGAATCTAAAAATCAATGGTTAGATTTTTTATGGAAGCATCAGACCCTAGGATTAATTTTATAGTACTAGAAGGACCATTCATTCCCCTGAAGGTGTCAGTTCTTGATGCAAATAACAAGACTCCTAAGAGTTATGCAGAAATGACTAAAGATGAAATCATCTTGGCTATAATGGATAAAAGGGCACAGAACATTATAGTTATTGTCATAGATGACTCTACTTTTGTAACGCCCCTATCCGACGCATAACATATAGTAGTAGGTCCGGCCGGGGCCCAACGCCATATACCATGGACAGACCGGTGGGTTACTCAGTGAAATCATTCAACCAAAACACATGTCTTACACAGAGCATCTAGCGGAAGAAATTTAATAAGTTGCAACAATAAGAACCCTGCCAACAAGCATGAATGTCCACTAACAGAAAACCCAGTAGGAATGAAGTACAAAATACACAAAAAGTACTGGCCTTAAGGCCTTACAACAGTTCACTTGAATAAAATTGTGTTTTACAAACTTCGGCTTGCATGCCGGCGACACATGAACTAATAAAGTAAACACACAAGGGCTTCGAGGGCCGGCTCAGCAACTTGGGCTTTGTCCTGCTATTTGTCGCTCGGCTCCGCAGCACCTACAAGCACAAATCACCGCAACGGTGGAAAACCAGAATAACGATCAGCTAAAGGTGACAAAATTATAACGATTCTTCCCCCAAACCAGGGTAGCAAAGCTTCTTCCCTGCACTTGTTAGCTAAACAAGCAACATAGAGAATAAACATCACATCATAGGTGCACACACACACGGCCGTACACCCCGTGCTCTCAGGGCACTTACTCGGCGAAGCCAGTCCGAACCCAGTCCGATCCTTGACTCCACCACCACCCCCAGGGCGGCAAACCTCGTGCGCATTTGGTCCTTTTAGCCGAAGCCTAGACTCGATCTCCAAATCATCAGTAAGTCCCACGTTAACTTTAGGTCACTTTAACTGAAATAGATGGAGCGGGTAGGGTTCCACCATCCCGTTGCTCACCCTGTCGCGGCCATTTGGCCTTTGACGTGGGGCCGGCTTCCCCCAGTCCCAACTTTCGATCAAACACGATACATAGCCCTGCTATATACCCGGCTGGCTCTCAGGCCACCAAAATGGCAGAAATGTGTTTTGCACCTTGGGGTTAATCCCCAAGATTCCCTGATGCATTCTAACGCATAGCAACTCGAAAACAAACAAAACGCAAGGAGTCTTCTCCGGCTAACAATGCATAGCAAATCATCACCGATCCAGACCAACATGTCCAAGTAGGCTTCACGCATCATGCCTATGTCCGTACTACGATTCCGGACTCTAACAAGGGGGACTTTACATATCTACCCCAATGAATACCGCAAACTCACCGCACACTCGCGGGAGCGGGTTTTCCCAAGCAAAGGAAGAAGAGCTTCACATGCTCAAGATGAAAATCGTTACCCTAGAATTTTTCCTCGGCGCCATGGAAAACTACGCGGATGAAAAGCACCGTGATGATCTTGCCTCCGCAGATCTGGGCTTGGTTTGCGATTTGGCGCTCCGAATCTCCTCTAGCGGGTGGATCTTCCTATTCCTCCAAACTCCTTGCTCTCCCTTCTCTCTAGGTTTTAGAAAGAGAATGGCTAAGTGAAAGTGAAGGTTTAAACCCCCAATCCCAACCTTAACCCTAGCATGGAGAGCCCTGGGCCGTTAGATCCCAAAATAAGGAAACGAATGGCTGCGATTCAACCCAAAATTAAACTTCCTTGGCCGAACATGGCTTGCGACACACCAGTGTCCAAGGTCGTGTGCCTCAATCGACACCGAAACCGTCGCGTCCCGAAAAGAACACGGGCAATCGACACACCCGTGTCATATAGTACACGCCCGTGTAGCTGGGGGTATTCCTCCAATGACACAGGTCCAGAACGTCGGGTGTATTCCTCCAACGACACAGGTCCAGAACGTCCAGAGCACGACACGGCCATGTGACTCGCCTGTGTCACATGCCGCGTGCTAGACACGCCCTGGGACATGCTGGTGTACCAGGCCGTGTAGCTGCCTTAGCACAACTCATCAAACGCCCCGAGCAGGACACGGGTATTCGACACACCCGTGTCAAATTTCACACACCCGTGTCGGACCCGAACACGCCTGGGCTCAGGCCGTGCGTCCTCACTCAACGATCTTTGAGTGAAAGGCTTTGAGTAACTGACACGCCCTGGGACATGCGCATGTCCCAGACCGTGTTCACACCCAGACGACCGCTGACTGTGATTTCGTCGACCATGCGACCATCGCCGAACCCGAGCACGACACGCCCTGGGACATGCCCGTGTCCCAGGCCGTGTCACCTCTACAAAATCTCAGACTTGGATCAAAATGCCACTCGTCACTCTTTTGAGTTTCGGGGCATTACAACTCTCACTTTTAAAAGAATTTTGTCCACGAAATTACCAAAGGAAAAGAAAACAGAAGACAAAAAGCGGTACTTGAGTGAAATAACTCTAAGTACTACTCAAGCATGGTCTGCTCCCGTTCCCAAGAGAGCTCCTCCCGACCGCAATTATCCCAACGGACCTTGACCATTCTGATTTCCTTGTTACGAAGTTGCTTGACTCAGAGTCCTCAATATGAATGGGCTTGACCCTAGTCGTCAACCCTTCGTCCACCGGTACTTGATCAACTGCGATCACCTGCGAAGGCTCTTGCACCGCCTTCCACAACACTGATATGTGGAATACGTCGTGTAGACCACTTAACTCCACCGATAGCTTCAGACGGTAAGCCGCTTCACCGATCCGCTCTAGAATCTCAAACGGTCCAAGGTATTTTGGGCTCAGCTTCTTCAAGCGTCGTACCCGTGACACACTCTTGAACGGCTTTATCTTTAAATACACCCAATCGCCAACCGCGAACTCCACATTTTGATGCTTGGCATTATAGTATTTAGCTTGTCTATCCTGAGCGATCAACAAATGCTCTCGAATGGTTCGCACTAATAAAGTAGCGTTTTCCACCTCTTGCTTATTGTACAACCTTGCTTCACCCGTTTTTAGCCACGACAACGGCGTGCGACACTTCCTACCATATAAGGCCTCGAAGGGCGCCATTTGTATACTCGTCTGGTAGCTATTGTTGTACGCAAATTCCACCAGATACAGGTGGTATTCCCAATGCTTTCCGAAGTCTAGAACGCACATGCGGAGCATGTCCTTCATGGTTCTGTTGACCCTCTCGGTCTGCCCATCCGTCTACGGATGGAAGGCTATGTTGAACTTCAATTTAGTCCCCAACATCTGCTGCACCAACCTCCAATCATTGGACGTAAAACTCCCATCTCGATCACTCATAATGCTGCGGGGCACACCGTGCAGTCTGACTATATTATCCACATACAGCTTTGCCAGTTTCTCCACTGAATCATCCTTCCTATGCGGAATGAAGTGCGATACCTTTGTTAACCGGTCTATGATCACCCAGATGGCATCATTTCCCTTCTGCAACCTTGGCAAGCAATGCACAATATCCATCGAAATGTCGTCAAACTTCCACTCCATAATAGGCAAGGATTTCAAGAATCCCCCTGGCTTTTGGCACTCTACCTTTACTAAGGTGCAAGTCTGACATTTAGCCACAAACAGTGCCACATCCTTCTTGAGCCCTGGCCACCAGAATAACTTCTTTAGTTCCCGGTACATCTTCGTGCTCCCTGGGTGGATTGAGTACTTGGTATGATGAGCCTCGTACATCAACTCCGCTCGTAGATTTCCCACGTTTGGGATGCACAAACGATTTCCCTTCCTTAGTAGCACATCTTCAACTGAAAACTAGGAATTTGACCCATCCAATGCAGCATCCATGAGCTCCTTCATGCTGCCATCCAACTCCATAGCCTGTCGAATGCGATCATCCAAGTCATATATACTAAACTTCCGTCTAGTTCAATAACGCTTTGGCGCTAGTCTGCTTGTCCACACAACAGAACTCTAACGTTTCCAACTCCCGAATTAACCTCTCATCATGAACCGACAACCAGTTGGCTTGGGTGGGAGCCCTGCAACTCAACGCATCCGCAACTGCATTGCCTTTCCCGGGTATATAATGAATTTTTAACGTATAGTCCCCCAGGAACTCCATCCATCTCCGCTGCCTCATATTCAGATCCTTCTGATCCAACAGGTACTTAAGGCTCTTGTGGTCGGTATAAATATCGACTTTTACGTCGTACAAGTAGTGCCTCCACAGCTTTAGCGCAAAAATCACGGCCGTCAACTCTAAGTCATGGACCGGATAATTCCTTTCGTGCACTTTCAGCTGACGCGAGCCATACGCTATAACACTTCCATGTTATAGCAGCACGCAGCCCAAACTACTGCCTAAGGCATCACTGTAAATCTCAAAGCCTTCGGTCCCACTTGGTGAACTAAGCACTAGCGCCGTGGTCAACCGACTCTTCAACTCTCCAAATGCTTGCGCGCACTCCTGCGACCATACAAACTTCTGATTCTTCCTTGTCAACTTCGTGAGAGGTAACGCTATCTGCAAGAAGTTATCCACGAAGCGCCTGTAATAGCCGGCAAGCCCAAGAAAACTCCGGACTTCCGCTACTGAAGACAACACAGGCCACTCCCGTATCGCAACAATCTTCGCTGGATCTACCGCTATCCCTTCACAATTGACTATATGTCCAAGGAATGCTACTGAGGACAGCCAGAACTCGCATTTGGAGAATTTTGCATAGAGTTCATTCCTCCTCAACGTCTCCAACACCAGATGCAGATGCTTGAAGTGATCTTCCTCGCACTGCGAGTACACCAATATGTCGTCAATGAAGACGATCACAAAATGGTCTAGGTACTCTCTGAATGTCCTGTTCATCAGTTCCATGAACACCGAGGGCGCATTAGTCAGCCCAAACGGCATGACCGTGAATTCGAAATGCCCATACCTTGTGCTGAACGCTGTCTTTGGGATATCACTCTCCCTTATCCTTAGCTGATAATAACCAGACTTCAGATCCAATTTTGAATATACCGATGACCCGAATAACTGATCGAAAAGATCATTAATCCTTGGGATCGGGTATTTGTTCTTTTTTGTTAGCTTGTTCAACTCTCTGTAGTCGATACACAGCCACAAGCTCCCGTCCTTCTTCTTAACAAAGAGGACCGGTGCGCTCCAAGGAGACGAACTTGGACGCACATAACCTTGCTCCATCAACTCTTCCAGTTGAACCTTTAGCTCCTCCATCTCCTTAGGCGTCAACCTATAAGGAGAGCGTGACACGGGTTTGGCACCTAGCACTAGCTCGATGGAGAAATCGATCTCTCACTGCAGTGGAGCTCCGGGAAGATAGTCCGGGAACACATCGGGGTACTCACAAACCATAGGGATACTACCCAAAGTGGGCTTAGGCTCTACAGCCTCCACTAACGAGAAGAACAGCTCTGCACCAGCACGAACTACCATGACCACCTGAAGAGCAGTCATCAGCGTCTTGCTCGACCCCTTCAGTCCCGCAAACGTTGTCTCCTACCCAACACCCAGCTTGACCTCTTTACGGTTGCAATCTATAAAAGACTTCTTCTCCAAAAGCCAATCCATACCGAAGATGACGTCGAACTCTACTAGCGGCAGCAACGACGCTAGCAAGTCGAACTCTTGACTTCCAATATGAACCTTTACGGCACATACTCTGTCTGCGCGCATCGAACACCCATTCGGCAGCAGCACATCCAATTTGTCCTTCGCCATCGAAGAAGGGACTCCGATGCGCGTTATGAAACTTTCGGACAAAAAGGAGTGTGAAACTCCCGTATCGAATAGTGCTCGTGCCGGACTATCGCAAATCAGAACAAAGCCTATACATGATAGTATTAAGCTAACAAGCACTAGGTAACAGTATTTAAAGCTAACTTGTTATAAATTAAACCGTACCTATCACCATATCTGCCTGTTTGATGGCCTCCTGCTGGCTCAGATTATAGACTCTCAGTTGAGTCGGAGCATAGTGGGACGCGGTTGACTCCACTGCCTTGCCCTTTTCTTCATAAGTTGCTCCTTGCTTTCTCTCGGATTTCGGATGTCCGCTCCAACAATCACGGGCAAAATGCCTGTCTTACCACAAGTAAAACAAGCGCACGGGGTTTGATTGGTAGTATCCCCCGAGGCACCTGAAGAAGGGGCTGGACCCGACGTCCTAGCCTTCTTGTTCCATCTTCGAAAACCAGGCTTTGCAAGCGGCACCTTGAACTCTGATTTCCTGCCACTGGAGTCCTTCGCCTGAACATTCTTCATGTCCTTTTCCAACGACCGGGCCGTGTTGACCAAGGTCAGGAAACCCTGCGTCATCGGTCCCGATAGTAATAGTCTCAAGTCATCCCTTAGACCTTCGTAGAATCGGTTGGTCTTTCGCTCCTCATCAGCGAAGGTAGCGCTTGCATACCGACCTAATCGAGTAAACTCGTAGAGATAGTCATCCATGGTACCCTCTCCTTGAACCAACTTCTTGAACTCATTTTCCAAAGCAATCCTCTGAGCTGAGGGGAGGTATCGAGCCAAGAACAGCCTCGTAAACTCCTCCATTGAGAAATCAGTTAACATCCTACCCCTCAGATGGTGTAGCTCCAAGCCTTCCCACCATAACCTTGCGTCGCCATCTAGCAAGAACATCGTAATTGTGGTCTTCTGCCACTCTTCAGTCTCAGTAGCTGTCAGCACTCTCTTAATTCTAGAGAGCCAATCCTCTGCTTGAGTTGGGATTCCCGTCCCCGAGAACATAGGAGGATTGAAGCCCATCACGTGCTTAAGTTGCTTCTCTGTTGCTCTCCTAGGCAACACTGGCTCCACTACCACCTGTTCGACCCTCCTTGGTTATGCCGCTTGGAGCGGTACTTGCTCCACAGTAGGAGCAGGCTGCTGCACCTGCCTCGCAGACTGTGCATTGATCATCGCAAACACAGCCTCTGCTACCAATCGAATGGTCTCAGCTGAAGGAGGTGTTGCAGGCGCATCATTTGGTGCGCTGCTCGCCTCAGAAACTGGTTGTTCTGACGGCCCAGCACAACTCCTGGTCACCTATAATCGGGCAAAACACTGATAAGAGACTAAACCACATTGCAAAAAGCAATTATAGGAACACACAGGTTCCCCAAACATGTGTATTTTCATTCCTAAGTGGACATTCATGGGTTCTTTTCATCTTATAACGATGACGCACACACATGTGCTCACCACCCCTTAAAGTAAATTCGTCCACGAATTCATTTAAGTCTCACCGAAATCGGTAGTCTGATACCAAATTGTAACGTTGCTATCCGTCGTATAGCATATAGCAGTAGGTCCGGCTGGGGCCTGATGCCATATACCACGGACAGACCTGTGGGTTACTCATTGAAACAATTCAACCAAAACACACGTCCTACACAGAGCATCTAACGGAAGAAATTTAATAAGTTGCAATAATAAGAACCCTGCGAACAAGCATGAATGTCCACTAACAGAAAACCCAATAGGAATGAAGTATAAAATACACAAAAAGTACTGGCCTTAAGGCCTTACAACAGTTCACTTGAATAAAATTGTGTTTTACAAACTTCGGCTTGCAGGTCGGCCACACAAGAACTAATAAAGTAAACACACAAGGCCTTCAAGGGCCGGTTCAGCAACTTGGGCTTTGGCCCGCTATTTTCCGCTCGACTCCGCAGCACCTACATGCACAAATCACCGCAACGGTGGCAAACCAGAATAACGGTCAGCTAAAGCTGACCAAATTATAACGATTCCGCCCCCAAACCTGGGTGGCAAAGCTTCTTCCCTGCACTTGTTAGCTAAACAAGCAACATAGCGAATAAACATCACATCACAGGTGCACGCACACACGGCCATACACCCTGTGCTCTCAGGGCACGTACTCGACGAAGCCATTCCGAACCCAGTCCGATCCTTGACTCCACCACCACCCCCAGGGCGGCAAACCTCGTGATCATTTAGTCCTTTCAGCCGTAGCCTAGACTCGATCTTCAAATCATCGGTAAGTCCCACGTTAACTTTAGGTCACTTTAACCGAAACAGATGGAGTGGGTAGGGTTCCACCAGCCCGTTGCTCACCCCGTCGCGGCCCTTTGGCCTTTGACGCGGGCTCGCCTTCCCCCAGTCCTAACTTTCGATCAAACACGGTATATAGCCCTGCTATATACCCGGCTAGCTCCCAGGCCACCGAAATGGCAGAAATGTGTTTCCGCCCAGATTTCATGGTGCACCTTGGGGTTAATCCCCAAGATTACCTGATGCATTCTAACGCATAGCAACCCGAAAACAAACAAAATGCATGGAGTCTTCTCCGCCTAATAATGCATAAAAAATCATCACCAATCCAAACCAACAAGTTCGGGTAGTCTTCACACATCATGCTTATGTCCATACAAGGATTCTGGACTCTAACAAGGGGGACTTTACATATCTACCCCAAGGAATACCGCAAACTCACCGCACACTCGCGGGAGCGGGTTTTCCCATGAAAAGGAAGAAGAGCTTCACATGCTCAAGATGAAAATCGTTACCCTAGCATTTTTCCTCGGTGCCATGGAAAACTAAACGGATGAAAAGCACCGAGATGATCTTGCCTCCGCAGATCTGGGCTTGGTTTGTGATTTGGCGCTCTGAATCTCCTCCGGCAGGAGGATCTTCCTCTTCCTCCAATCTCCTTGCTCTCCCTTCTCTCTAGGTTTTAGAAAGAGAATGGCTAAGTGAAAGTGAAGGTTTAATCCCCCAATCGCGGCCTTAACCCTAGCATGGAGAGCCCTGGGCCGTTAGATCCCAAAATAAGGAAACTAATGGTTGCGATTAAACCCGACATTAAACTTCCTGGGCCGAACACGGCTTGCGACACGCCCGTGTCCAAGGCCGTGTGCCTCAATCGACACTGAAACCGTCGCGTCCCGAAAAGAACACAGGCATTCGACACGCCCGTGTCAGGCTTGACACACCCGTGTCAGGCTTGACACGCCCGTGTCATAAGGTACACGCCCATGTAGTTGGGCGTGTTCCTCCAACGACACAGGTCCAAAATGTACAGAGCATGACACAGCCATGTGACACGCCCGTGTCAATTACCGTGTGCTAGACACGCCCTGGGACACGCTAGTGTCCCAGGCCGTGTAGCTTCCTTAGCACAACTCGTCAAACTCCCCGAGCAGGACACGGGTATTCAACACGCCCGTGTCGAATTTCACACGCCCGTGTCAGATACGAACACGCCTGGGCTCAGGCCGTGCGTCCTCACTCAACGATCGTTGAGTGAAAGGCTTTGAGTGACTGACACGCCCTGGGACACGCCCGTGTCCAAGGCCGGGTTCACACCCCGACGACCGCTAACTGCGATTTCGTCAACCACGCAACCATCGCCGAACTCGAGCATGACACGCCCTGGGACACGCCCGTGTCCCAGGCCGTGTCACCTTTACCAAATCCCAGACTTGGCTCAAAACGCCACACATCACTCTTTTGAGTTTCGAGGTATTACAACTTTTCAAAACCTGGTGCACTACAAAACCTCAATGGAAATGTGGGACACTCTGGTGATATATATTGAGGGTACTGAGGAAGTTAGAGATGATAGGAAGTCCATGCTTAATCAAGAGTATGAGGCTTTGAGGCAGATCAAGGAGGAGACTATTGCTAGCTTCTACGAAAGGTTTTTCAGAACTGTAAATGAGCTAAGGACCTATGGTTGGTTCTTTAGTAATTATGAGCTAAATGATAAGTTTCTTAGGTCTCTTACTAGAGACTGGGACACTAAGATATGTGTCATTAGAGAAGTGTCAAAGTCGGCAGATACTCCACCATCCACTTTGTTTAGGAAGCTGCTGTCATATGAAATGCAGCTGACTGCAAGGAAGGAGGAAGAGAATAATAGCAAAGCTTTGGCCAAAGAATCAACTGCAGCCTACAAGGTAGGTAGTTCCAAGAGGAGAAAAGATAATAATCCTTCTCTCCCGAGAAGGCCAGCTGATTCTGAAAATTCAGATCAAGATACATCAGAATGCAATGTGTTCGATGTGGAATTTGCTGCTTTCTCAAGGCAGTTCCTAAAGCTGATGAAGAAGAAGCAGTGGAGGAGCAGACCTTCTTCTTCCTTACAAAATAAGGACTACTACAGAACCAAGAAGAAACCTTCCAAGGAAGGCTGGTATGACTCAAAACTTAGTAAACATGTTTCTAATAGGATTATCTATTTTTGCTGTTGCAAGCCATGGCATATTATGGATGAATGTCTTGTGAAGAAGAAGAAGGATGATGAGAAAAATCATCACCATAAGAAGGGCAAGAAAGAGAAAACCTTAATTGCTAAAAAGGAGAAAAGTTGGATTGACTCATCCTCCTGCGAGTCAGATGAAGAATAAGAAGCCTACATTGGGCTGATGGCAAGATATGATGAAGAAGTCAGCAAGGATTAGCCTACTCCAGCTAAGGCATCCTCTCCATTCAGCTCTTCATCTAAGTCAAGCTATAAGATTGGTACAGGTTAAGAAGCATCTTCATATAAGGTTGAATGTGATTCTAAATCTAAGGATGACATCATTCAAGTGATTGATAAATATGGTGAACTCTAGAAGCATTCAAAAGGAGTAAGCAGCTGTCTAAAAAGCAGGCTCAAGAGATTGCATCTCTACAGGTTGTTGATTCCAGCACTCTGAGATAGCTATCATGCTGGAACAGAAAATTAGGGAAGTTAATTAGTTAAAGACTATTACTCTTATACAAATAGACACCATAAAGCATAAGAATATCCATATTAAGGGTCTACAAGAAAAGCTCCAAAGGGAGAAGAGAATTATGACAAGTTTTTCTAATCTCAATTCAGTGTTGCCCATTATTGACTCTTTCACCTCTCAGAGAAACAGAAGAGGAGTTAGATTCAAGGGAAACACCAAAGCTGCCTCTTTCAAAGGAAAGGGAAAAGCTCCAGTTAAGCCACCCATTCCTTTTAAAAGGGTAATACTCCCTACTAATACGTATGACTAGGACTCCATATATGGTCACTTGAAAGATGGGAATTCTTCCTAGAAGGATACTAATGTATCTTCTCATGTAAGGAGAAGAGGAATGGGGATGAGTGCCTTCAAGGCTGCTCATGAAGAAATACAAATGGCCCACCCTTGACCATTTGTCTTTGGTGGTCCAGCTCTAACTCTTAAGAATGAGGCAGTGGCCAAACTTCAGACTCAACCAGCAAAGACTCAAACAAAAGGTCTGTCTTATAGCAAGCTTGAATTGGGTGTTTTTGATGCTATCAGGAGCTTGTTTTCTGCAAAGAAAACTTTTGCGGATGGTACTCAGAAAAAGTTAAATAAAGCTGCTGAAAGACTTTCCTTCAGCCATATAATTGCTGAAAGAAATCTAAAGAAGACTACTCTGTTCCTTCTGGAAAGGTTGCTGCTGTTAACACAGTCACTAGACTCGCTCAGAAAAGAAGGTATAACCTTCATGAGTGCTGGTGTTGTGGCAAGATAGGTCATTATTCCATTGACTGCTGGCATAACCCTAGTGTATTTAGAGCTAAAGTTAGTCTACCAGCCAGAAAAACTGCCGGTAGACATGTTCATTTTGAGACTAACATGCACCTAGGACCCAATAAATATTGTGGTCCTAAGGTAAAATAAATATGTTTTGTAAGTTAGTCCAAGTTTCCATACCCCTATATGATACTTGGATAGTTGTTGTTCCAAGCACATGACTGGAACAAAGAGCAGTTTGAGGGAGTTCATTCCAATGAAGGATGTACCAAAGGTGATCTTTGGTGGATCAAAAAAAGGGATTACTAGAGGTTATGGTAAGATGTCTAAGTCACTTTCACAAAAGTCGCCTATGTGGAAGGGTTGCAACATAACCTTATAAACATAAACAAACTTTGTGATCTTGGCTATGACATTTCATTCCACAAGGATGAGTGCCACATAAAGAAGTCAAGTGACCGAGAGGTCATCTTGACAGGCACTAGGAGAGGGAATGTGTATTATTTAAATTTTCTTTGTCTAAATTCAGACTCTCCCATATGTCAAATTGCAAATGAGAAAGCCTTACACTATGTCAAATAGCACAAGATGCTAGCTCATTTAAACTATAAGACCATATGCAAGATTTTCAGTAAAGAGCTAGTTAGGAATGGTCCTAACATAAAATGCACTAAGGAGAGCATTTGCACTGCATGCCAAAAAGGCAAGCAGACTAAAGCAACCTTCAAAAGCATTGAAACCAAAGACTCTGTGAGGTGTGTTGGGTCCATTGATCCCAATGTCCTAGATTTGTAAGAAGTCAAACAATTAAATTGTATACACATAGTTATATTTGATATATGTTTAAGTTCATACATGCAGGTTAGTCTATGTCATATTGATTGGACAGGTGGTCCAAGTGACATTGATAGGTGGACTCAAAGAAGCTGACTTGAAAGGCAGGAAATTGTCTAAGTCCACAGGCGTTGAGTGAAGCAAGCTCACTCAATGCCAGATGAACCAGAAGCCAGTGACAGTGAAGAAAAATGTCTAAGTCCACAGGCGTTGAGTGAAGCAAGTTCACTCAATGCCATATAGCTAATAGCATTGAGTGAAGTCAGGCTAGTCAAAGACCAACAAGTTGTAGGCAGGAAAGTGGCTAAGTCCATAGGCATTGAGTGAAGTCAACTCACTCAACTCCATATAGCCAAAAGCGTTGAGTCATGTTATTTCTGTCAAAGCCATAGAAGAAAGAGACAGAAATTTTGTTAAGTCCAGAAGCGTTGAGTGAAGCTTGATCACACAGCACCATGCAGTGTCTGTCAAAGCCAAAGCAAATCTGCCAAAGAAATTCGACTAGTACAAAAGCGTTGAGTGAATCCAGTTCACTCAACGCCATGCTGATTCAATCAAAGCCTTAGAAGAAAGACAGAAAATTTTGTCTAAGTACAATAGCATTGAGTGAAGTCAGCTCACTCAATGCCAAAGGGAGAAAGCATTGAGTATAGTCAACACACTCAACGCCTTCATGCAGAGCAGAATTATTCTAAGTCCAGAATAGTTGAGTGAAGCTTACACACTCAACGCTCTTAATGCCATAGTTGCAGAAAGAGCTGAAAATTATTCTAAGTCCAAAATCGTTGAGTGAAGTCAGTTCACTCAACGCTCTCAATGCCAAGGATGCAGAAAGGGTTGAAGATTAAGCCATGGAAAAAAGCATTGAGTGAAGCTTATACACTCAATGCTCTCAACGCTTGGAAAGGCTGAGGAGTTAACTGAGTTAAAAAGCATTGAGTGGAGCTTACTCACTCAACGCCTAGTAGAGCAGGAAATTTTCCAAGTCCAGATTCGTTGAGTAAAGATTGTTCACTCAACACACTCAACTCTTGGGTACTTGTCTTAAATTTTCTAAGTCCAGAATGGCTGACGTCAGCAAAGCCAACAAAAGTCAACAAAATTCCAAAATAAACATGGAAGAGCTGCAACTCATCACTAACGTTACCGTCAGTCTCATTCTGTAAAATTAAGGATATAATCAGTTGTTAAAGCAATGATATGTGTCAATCATCGTATTGGATGATGGGATTATAAATAGAGGAGGAGATTTGGATCAAAATAATGCTCTGAGAGATCAATTCATTTTGAAATAGAGGAGTGGGACTTCATCTTCTTCCCCCGCCATTATTGTAGAGACAAAAGCTTCAATTCAACAAATCTGAAGGGTCTCTGAGTTAGCTACTACAATCAACATCTGCAACAGTAAAATCAAAGGATTTCTTTGAGGAAGAAGAATCAGTCAAGGCAAGCCCTAACAAAATTTGCTTCAAGATCCAAGCAGAGTCCAATCTGAAGGTTAATTTCTTGATCTGTGAGGAAGAAATATGTCTAGGGTTTTCTCAGGACAGTAGGAGTGGTAGAGCAATTCAATTTCTATCAAAATAGGTTAGCTGATTGAAGACCATCTTTCTTGATCTTTCCTCTTCATCAGCACAATCAGATTTCGTTTCTGAGTCAATTCCAATACAAGTAACAGATTCTGAAACATCTTCTTCCTTATTACTGAGAACAATTCTATTAAGTCAAATCTATATCAACCCTTTTCAAATTCTGTAGGAACTATTGAGATCTGTGTTGTAAGCCTAAATTATAAAGGCTGAGTGGTAGGATCCAGTCTTGGATCTGTGAGATAGGGCTGTTTTCTCAGCCTGTGTTATAGGGAAGTTGGGTCTGTGGTAGGTGATCAGGTGATTATTACTGAGTGGTTGGGTTGTGTGCATGTGTTGTAAGTCTTAGTGGAGACTGAGTGATCCAGTGGGATCGTGTTGTAATCTCTGAGGAGCAAAATTATTAGAGAAGTGTCTTGTCTAACATTCTGTTAGAAAGGCGAGAGGTACAGTGGATGTACCCATACATTAGGGAACCACTATAAAGCTACTGTGTCGTCTGGTTGATAATCTTGAAAGCATCAGCAATCATATCATAACATATAGCTTAATCTAGTAAAGTTTAAAGAAACTAAAAATCTAAAGAACCTATTCACCCCCCCCCCCCTCTAGGTGATTAACTACCCTTGTATTCAAAGACTTTCAAGTGGTATAAGAGGGAGTTTACTCAAGAAAGGCTTAACTGTCTGAGTAGATCTCAAAGGGTAGCCGAGAAAAGATAAGTATGGGTTAAGGAGAGAACCATAAGGAATTAGGTCCTATGAAGCTTCCTCTATGCAGTAAAGAAAACTTTGGAATCTGGAAAGAAAGGGTCAGATTGTTTATGAAAGCATCATACCCTAAGATTTATGTTATAGTATAAGAAGGACCATTCATCCCATTGAAGGTGTCTGTTCTTGATGCAAATGTCAAGACTCCTAAGAGTTATGTAGAAATGACTAAAGATGAAATCATCTTGTCTATAATAGATAAGAGGGCACAGTATATTATAGTCAGTGTTATAGATGACTCTACTTTTAAAAACCTAGTGCACAACAAGACCTCAAAGAAAATATGGTACACTCTGGTGATATATATGGAAGGAACTAAGGAAGTTAGAGATGATATGAAGTCTATGCTCAATCAAGAGCATGAGGCTTTCAGGAAGATCAAGGAGGAGACAATAGCTAGCTGCTATGAAAGGTTTTTCAAAACTATAAATGAGATAAGGACCTTTGGTCGGGTCTTTAGTAACTATGAGCTAAATGATAAATTTCTTAGGTCTCTTACTAGAGACTCGGGCACTAAAATATGTGCCATTAGAGAAGTGACAAAGCTGGCAGATACTCAACCATCCACTTTGTTTGGGAAGCTGCTGTCATATGAAATGCAGCTGACTGCAAGGAAGGAACAAGAGAAGACTAGCAAAGCTCAGGCCAAAGAATAAACTACGCCCTTCAAGGCAGATAGTTCCAAGAGAAGCAAAGAGAAGAATCCTTCTCTCCCAAGAAGGCAAGCTGAGTCTGAAGATTCAGATCAAGATACATCATAATGAAATATATCTAATGAGGAATTTGCTGCTTTCTCAAGGCAGTTCATGAAGCTGATGAAGAAGAAGGGGTGGAGGAGCAGACCTTCCTCCTCCTTACAACACAAGGAGGACTACTACAAAACCAGGAAGAAACCTTCCAAGGAAGGCAGGTATGACTCAAAACCTAATAAACAAATTTCTTATAAGATTATTTGTTTATGCTACAGCAAGCTAGGGCATGTTGTGGCTAAATGTCCTGTGAAGAAGGAGGAGGATGAGAAAAATCATCATCATAAGAAGGGCAAGAAGGAGAGAACCTTTATTGCTAAGAAGGAGAAAAGATGCACTAATTCATCCTCTTCTGAGTCATATGAAGATGAGGAAGCATATATTGGGTTGATGGCAAGATCTGATGAAGAATCCTGCTAGGATCAACCTGCTCAATCTAAGGTACACTCTCCATTCATTTCTTCATCTAAGTCAAGCTATAAGACTGGTCTAGGTTTAGAAGCATCTTCATCTAAGGATGAAGGTGATTTTTAATCTGAGGATGACATCAGTCAAGTGATTGATAAATATGGTGAACTTCTGGAAGCATTCAAGAGGAGTAAGCAATTGTCTAAAAAGCAGGCTCAAGAGATTGCATCTCTACAGTTTGTTACTTCCCAGCACTTTGAGACAGCTATCATGCTGGAATAGAAAATTAGAGAAGTTAGTCAGTTGAAGACTATTACTCTTATACAGATAGGCACCATAAAGCATAAGAATATCCTTATATAGGATCTAGAAGAAAATCTCCAAAGGGAGAAGGGAATTATGGTAAAGTTTTTATAAGCCAAATTTAGTGTTGCCCATTATTGACTCCTTCACCTCTCAGTGAAAAAAGAGAGGAGTTGGATTCAAGGGAAACACCAGAGCTGCCTCTTTAAAAGGGAAGGGAAAAGTTCCAGCTAAGCCACCCATTTCTTTTAAAAAGTTAATGTTGGATCTCGTGGCCAACCTTAGAGGGGCGGGGGGTGAATAAGGTTTCGAGCGTTATTTGAAAAGTCAAATTTTTTTGGTCCAGAAAAACCATTACTGGAAGATATCTTGGGGCATTAGGTAGCTAACACGCGGCGGTAAGTCACATAACTCATTTTCCTCGGCAATTCACCCTTTGGAGAACTATGCACACTAGGGAGAATTTGATTGTATTGCACAGAGGAATACAACACATAGAAACTAACTTTATTAGAATTCAAATATACAAGAAGTTCTTAACGATTACAAAATCGTGATCCCCGTGATGCCGGAGATCGAAGGCGCTGAGAAAGAAAACCCTTTTTGTTTTCTATATCGACCCGCTCCACAGACCGGTTGGCTCTCTCCCTTTCCCTCCAATAAAGATCATCGATCCGACTCTTCACATCCACACAAGGAAGGGTCTTAGAGCCCCGCTAGATCCTCCAATCTAGACGTCCCTACACCGGGATGATTTTTCGCGGAATCCTACCCGGATTTCTACGAGCCTCACCGGTCAATTTTCCTCACCATAAGATTAAGAAAAAGATAAGATTACAAAATTAAAGATGTAAAGAATCTAAAGGATTAAGTTCTCCCTCTAGACGATTTCTCCATTAAGCGATCCGTGGCTAGTGCTTGAGATCTTCGTATGGTAGCAACGGGTTAGCTCTTCGTAATCAATGTAGATCTTGGATCGTTGGAGTTCTTCGTGCGCGAACGGGAGGGAGACGGCTTTCTTCTTCTTCGATGAAGACAATTGGAATGGAAAGCAGAGAGGAGGACGAACCCTGGAATGCACGAACTTGTCCTTTCTCGTCTTAAAAGCACATCACAGAAACCGAGGCAGCCTTATATACATCTTCGTGAAAATAGGCTACCGCCGGCGGTAAGACTAGCACTCGGCAGTAGGTTTGCGCGCTTGATGTGCCAGATGTCCTCCAAATTTGGAAAAATATTCAAAACGAATATTTTCCTTTTTCCAATCCTAGTGCGGCGCGGTAAAAAGATACCTTCTGGCGGTAGGCCTGTCTAAACGCACTCACCGCCTCAGAGAGTTGAGTGGGTTACCGCGGCGCGATACCAAGCTAACGCCCGGTGATAGTGCTGTCTCAACGCACTCGATGCTTGAGAGTGTTGTGTGGGTTACCGCAGTGCGGTACCAAAGCTATCGCCTGGCAGTAGTGTTGTCTCATCGCACTCAATGCCTTGGAGCGTTGAGTGGGCTAGTGCGGGCAGTAGGACTAGCGCCTCGCGGTAGATTCCCGAGATATTTGTCCAATTAATTCCTCCAACTATCGCCTCCGGTATCGCCTGGCGTTATTGTCAGTATTACTGATCTTAGAGCGGTGTGGTTGGTTCCTGAGCGCTACGTCGAATTAATTCACTGCTACCGCGCAGCGGTAACTTCTTTTGCTCAGCGTTAGTATGCGTAAGAGACTTCTTTTTCTTTGCGTGAACCTGTCAACCTGCACACTCTATCAACACAAAACATGATCAAATACAACCTGGGATTTGATATTCTCAAACACAAGGAATGTGAAACACTGGTTCCAACAAACTCCCCCTTTTGATAATATCAAATCTCATTCATGAGAAATAGTAAAGAAGTACATGATAGAGTAAGTATGTATAAAAGATAATCTTGAACGTTCAAGTTTCATGTGTCAGTTTCTCTATATAGCTCCCCTTCACACACACTCCCTTATCTATGTGTTCTACACGCCCCCCTATCTATGTGCACACCTTATAGCAAGCTCCCCCTACAAGTGATCCTTCCTAACCCTGGACTCATACTCATGAACAATCTCTTCTCCCCCTTTGATAGTATCAAAAGGGCTGGACAGACCAGATAGACATGCGGGGTGAGTATAAATAATGAGCGTGATATAGACAGCAGATAGTGCACACAACCAGTAAAGTAAGGAGTGAGAAACATAAGGGTGACCAAAAACATACAAATCAGAGAATATGAAGCACATGGGCATACATAAGAGCGGAGTACACAAACATAGAATAAGTCAATTCGCAGAGTTTATATGGATTGGACAACACAGAGAAGACTAAGCATACAACGAGGAACAATACAATGCTACGAGAGTTATAGAGTTAATCACATTTAAACATTGTAAACATCAAAAGTATAAATCGTGTGCTAGTACCTATGTGCGAAAAACATGTAGTGTTGTTTCAGTCCAATTCTTATGCATGGAAGTGTTCAATAAAGTAATGACATGTGTGCATGTAGGATCAGAAGAAAGAAAATACCAAGTAGAAATATCATGTTTTACATGTTGTATCTCGATCCTTAAAAAATGCTAACACGGGAGAAATAAAGTGAACGATCACGTCACATGTCAATCTAGGTCATACCAAGATTTAAAATAGGGGCACTAAGCTTAAATTAGAGTTTATGCACAAGATCGAAATGACTCTTTTAACCAAGGTGCTCAAACTCATAATGCTCATAAAGACTTATCAGGGGGAATGAGTAGTGATTGGGGGGTTCTTGACATAATATGTGATAGCTTGCATAGTTTTCTTTTTTGTTTGCTTTGAGCTATCACTTTGATATATATTTTGAAGTCAAGGAATCCCGAGTTAATCGAAATCTATCCACCTAGATAGATACACTATAACTTGTATACATAATAACTTAGCACTAGAGATTTGGCCCAAAGTTATAATCTTCATGTAAGAACATATATGTCGCGACATTAATTATTCAAAGTATTTCTAACGTGTTAGGATACAATGTCACGAGTTATAGCATGTAAGCCTAGTATTTGGACAAGAGTGCTTCGTCTAGGGATGTTTGAATAGTGTGAAATCATTCTCCTATCTAAATCCTGACAAATACCTAAAGTCATAGTCAACAGACACTAATAAGTCTTGTCGTACACAGTAGTTAAGCACCTATAGATTCGACACACCATGACCGAGGATAATGTTCACACGAATTAGCACTCTTAACTCAAACATTGTATGTACTCGTTATAGCCTAAGTTTAGGTCATGTGTGCCCGTAGACATGATCAATTCACAGTTTTTTTTGTTTTGGTTTTGAAAATTTTTGTGTTTTGTTTTGTGTTGAAGTTGGTGACCAGGCGGTCTGGCGGTCTTTCTTGGCGGTTTGGAGACCGCGAGGTCTGGTGGTTTGGAGTCAGCGATTTGATTCCTGTACTGTTGCTGTGGAGTTGCCGAGCGGTCAGGTGGTCTCCCCTGGCGGTCTCTCTCTCTCTGGTGGTAGCCATGCGGTTAGCCCTTCTGTCTAACCGCGCGGCTTGTGCGGTTTATTCTGTATAGTCCGCTTAGTCCTGTATTTTTTTAGTCCCACATCTCTTATTTGTATTCTCTCATCTCTCCTCCATTCTATATAAGGGAGGACATACCTTTGTAATAGATACCTTTTTCTGATAATAAAATTTCAGTTATATCTTTTTCGGCTTGTTTTAGTTCACTTCTTACATGGTATCAGAGGAATCGATCCTTTCCTCCTGATTCGGTGAGCCCTCTCTGTCCGCACGACTTGCTTCTCCGGCTTGCGCCCTGTCCGCGCGGTCTCCTTCTTTCCTTGCCGTTGCCCGCTGTGTGCGCGACCTGTTGCCTTGTTCGCTGCGATCTGTCGCCTTGTTTGCAGCGACCTATGGCCGTGTGCCTTGCCTTCTCTTGTGCTTCTGTTCGGGCGGACTGTCTGCTTGCCGCTCGACTTCTTCCCCTCTGCTTGATACTGCGGCTTGGTCGTGGTCTTTCTGGCCGCTGGTGTTTGATATCTTGACCGCTGCAGTTTTCTTCTGCCTATCCGTGCGGCTTGTTTCCTAACCGCGCGGCTTCCTGATGGCTCTTTCTGATGCTTCCACTACCACCACTCCTGCTGCCACCCCTGTTGCCAATCCGGCTCCGCGTCTACCTCCTACTTCTTCCGGGAACCTTGGCACCGTTTCTAAGCTTGTCGACTCTAACTACTCGGATTGGAGCATCTCTTTCACTTTTCTCCTTTGCTCGCAACGCAAACGCCACCATCTCGTTGATGACCCCCCTCCTACCACTTCACCTCTCTTTGATGACTAGGATGCGAGTGACGCGCTTGTGCGTACTTGGCTCGCTAACATTCTATCTGATGAGTGCCTTCCCGTCATCTGTCATGATGAGACGGTGAAGGCCGCTTGGCTTCATCTTGCTGCTCTGTACTCTAAAGGGGCTCAGACGTCCCGCATCTATACGTTGTATGCGGACCTCTTTGCCCAGCCTACCTTGTCTCCTGCTGCGGCCTACCAACAAGTTCAAGCTCTTGGGGCTAAGATTCTTCATAATCGCCCATTTTCTACGGATCTGGCTCAACAACATAAGCACTTCCAGGAGCTTCTGGTTGTGTGTTATCTACTCCGTCTTCCTGACACTTATGACATGATCTGCCAACAAATTCTGAGTGAGGCGGAATCTCCTACTTTAGATGCCACCGCTGCTCGCATCGCCGCTGTCACCTCTCTCCTTTAGTGCCCGCTTCTGCCCGCCCCTTCTCCACCGGATAACTATCTCATCAAACTCAGCGGAGTGGCTCTGGTAGCCGCATTCATCAGTCTGGCGGACGTCCTTCTTCCCGCTACCTCTGCTCTCACTGCGGCCGCACCGGACATACTCTTGACCGCTGCTGGACAAAGCATCCCCATCTCCGTCCCTCGGGTGACTCTTCCGCCTCCTCTTCCAAGCCGTTTGCTTCCGTGGTCACATCATCAGGTAGTGCCTATGTGGTCACTCAAGGTAAATGGCTTATCGACTCCGGTGCAACTAATCATATGACAGGCAATCCTCAGTGCTTCTCTCTCCTCGAACAGTAAGATCGGTTGCCCCCGGTCCTCATTGCAGACGGCTCTCCCTCCCCGGTTCATGGGTCGGGAGTGGTTCATATTATTCCGTCCCTTCAGCTAAAGGACACTCTCAATGTGCCCAAGTTTCCGTGCAATCTATTGTCGGTTACTTCTTTATGCAAGCAGCTTCAATGTTCTGTAACGTTTACTCCCTCTTCTTGTTCTTTTCAGGATCCGAGCTCCCAGCGGACGATTGCTACTGGGACTGAGAGCGGCGGCCTCTACTTTCTCGACAACGTTTCCGCTTTGTCCGCCTTTTCTTCTTCTTGTACGGATCTTCTCCAGTGGCATCTCCGTCTCGGTCATCCTCCACCACGGCTTCTACATCAGCTTCTACCCCACCTCCCTCCCTCCACTACTACTCTCAACTGCAAAGCATGTCAACTTGGCAAGCATCACCGTTCCTCCTTCCCGCCGAAGCAAGATCAGGGCTCTACTCGTCCGTTTGATCTAGTCCACTCGAATATCTGGGGGCCTGCTCCTACCCTTACTATTGGTTGGGGTAGTTCTTATTTTGTAACCTTTATTGATGATTTTTCTAGATGTAGTTGGGTGTATCTCTTACGAGATCGCTCTGAACTTTTTAATATATGGACCTCCTATTATCATTTAATCAAAAATCAGTTTGGTGTTGGTATTAAAACTTTTTGCTCTGATAATGCAAAAGAGTACTTAAGTCATGCTTTTACCTCCTTCTATGTGCAACATGGCGTTATTCATCAGACAAGCTGTGTCTATACATCCCAACAAAATGGGATCCGGATCCCCTGGAGTTCCTATTTGAACTCCAGGGGGTGGAGTTCCTCTTTTGCGGATTAACGGGACGGAATCAGGAAAAATGATGAATATGAAAGTTGTAGATATCCCCGAGATGAATAATTTTCATGTTGAACATTTTTTGTTCCATGCCCATCCTGGACCATTTGTTTTTGGTTCTCCATCTCCAACTCTTAAAATGGGGCAGTGGCCAAACTTCAGACTCAATCAGCAAAGACTCAGACCAAAGGTCAGTATTATATCAAGCCTGATTTGGGTGTTTCTGTTGCTATCAGAAGCATAATTTTTGCAAAGAAAACTGTTGCGAATGGCACTCAGAAAAAGTCAATTAAAGCTGCTGAAAGACTCTCCTTCAGTCAGATAGTTGCTGAAAGAAATCTGAAGAAGACTACTGTTGTTCCTTCTACAAAGGTTGATGCTGCTAACACAGTCACTAGACCAGCTCAGAAAAGAAAATATAACGTTCATGAATGTTGGTGTTGTAGCAAGATAGGACATTATGCCATTGACTGCTGGCATAACCCTAGTGTTTCTAGGGCTAAAGTCAGTCTTCCAGTCAGAAAAACTGCTGATAGACATGTTCTTTTTGAGACTAACCTACACTTAGGACCCAATAAATATTGTGGGCCTCAGGTAAAATAAATGTGATTTGCAAGTTAGTCCAAGTTTTCATACCCCTATATGGTACATGGACAGTGGTTGTTCCATGCACATGACTAGAACAAAGAGTAATTTGAGGGAGTTCATTCCAGTGAAGGATGGACCAAAGGTGATCTTTGGTGGAGCAGACAAAGGGATTATCAGAGATTATAGTAAGAATTCAAATGGCTTAGTGTAACATCCCTCTGACAACTAGACCCCTAGGAGTGATTTTGTCATGACTAGGTCATGACAAAACCCTAGAAAGCCCAAAGAATACCACGTGAACAAGGCTCAAGGTGAAAATCACCTTAGTCTGCAAGTAGTAGAATCCCAAGTACAATCCTAGGCATGACTTTAGGGTTTTAACTTGGTTCCATGATCCCATCATGGCACCTCTAACCCTAAGGGAGGCCAATATGTCACTACAGACCCATTGGGGTCAACCAAAAAGAGGCCAAGATGACTCAAGTCTGGGAAGTGTCGAGTGAGTTGACAAGACTCGACGAGTAGATCAGGTATCTACTTAGACAGGTTTTTGGGCTCGGGCGTTGAGTGCGTGGAGTGCACTCAATGCCATGGGCTGAATGGCATTGAGTGCATTGAGTGCACTCAACGCCATCTTACTCGAGAAGAATCTTGGGCTCGGGAATTGAGTGCGTCGAGTGCACTCAACGCCATAGGCTGAATTGCATTGAGTGCGCTGAGTGCACTCAACGCCATCTTACTTAGAAAGAATTTGGAGTTCGGGCGTTGAATGTGTTGAGTCCACTCAACGCCATAGGCTGAATGGCATTGAGGGCACTCAACGCCATCTTTAAAGGATTTTCTGGCATTATGGCGTTGAGTGAGTTGAGCTCACTCAGTGCTAAGCTCACTCAACGCCATTGTACGGAGAATTTTCTGGAGTTATGGCATTGAGTGAGTTGAGCTCACTCAACGCCATAGACTGAATGGCGTCGAGTGAGCTCAATGCCAATATACTTGGAATATTTTCTGGAATTATGGAGTTGAGTGAGTTGAGCTCACTCAACGCCATAGACTGAATGGCGTAGCTCACTCAACA
Source organism: Platanthera zijinensis (assembly GCA_039513925.1). NCBI lineage: Eukaryota > Viridiplantae > Streptophyta > Magnoliopsida > Asparagales > Orchidaceae > Platanthera > Platanthera zijinensis. The sequence continues at coordinate 167,354,468 of CM077086.1, forward strand.
CCGTTATAGTTGGAGGATTTTCTAGAATTATGGCGTTGAGTGAGTTGAGCTCACTCAACGCCATAAACTGAATGGCATAAGGTGAGCTGAGCTCACTCAACGCCATTTGTAATTGGAATATTTTCTGGAATTATGGCATTGAGTGAGTTGAGCTCACTCAACGCCATAGACTGAATGGAGTCGAGTGAGCTGAGCTCACTCAACGCCATAGACTAAATGGCATCGAGTGAGCTGAGCTCACTCAACGCCATTGTACTTAGAAAATTCCTGACGATTTTTGGCGTTGAGTGTGGAGGCTTGTGTCAACGCTTTTCAATTATAGAAATTTTTGGCCTGTTTGCTAGTTCGGCTAAACCAGACCTTTTCGAGAATTGCGCCAAGATGAATTAATTGGCTGGTTCTTTTATTAAGACTTTTTAAACAATAATAAGCGGTCAAATAGAAGAATGGCACATGGCAGTCGGTTTAGCCCGAATTCCAGATTAATGGAGAGAGAGAAAGAGAGTGCGTAAATGCCATGAATGGCCTGGAAGGCCAAGGGACCACACTTATTGCAGAGAACGCGCGCCCAGCAGTTCTTTACCTTAAGATGGCGTTCGACACGTCTCCAGGCTTTGACAGCTATTCAGGAGGCTTTCAGGGCTCAACAGGTTCTGGCGCAGCCTAACCCGGGGGCCAATTGGCTGAGTATTTTCCTAGGACTTTCTCCCCCATCCTACTTGGGGACTGAGTCGGCCGTTCGGACGGAGGAGTGGTTGGATACCATGTACGAGATGCTTACAGGGATACGGTGCCCTTGGGAGGAAAGGGTACCTCTGGTGGTCTCTTGCTTGGAATCCCATGCAAAGAGATGGTGGAAGACGTCATTGGACACGACGTTTGCAGATCGAGAGGTTGTAGAGATTGCTTGGGGTGAATTCAAGGCCGCACTGTTGGAGCATTTTTTTTCCGCAGTCGGCCAGAGATGAGCTGGAAGACCGATTTTTACAGTTGAGTCAAGGCACCAATGATGTAGTGACGACCGTGATTCGGACGTGACTACAATACGGACTCCTAAACGTTACCAAACAAGAAATAAAAAGAGGGAACGCCGAGCAAAAGCGAACGAAAAGGGGTCGGTTGGTTCCCAAAATCCGGGACTCGATACCACGTCCTTAGGACCTACCTCTCCAACAAGCACACAACTCACCGTAAGCCAGACTCGATACAACGTCCTTAAGACCTACCTCTCCAACAAGCACACAACTCACCGCACCTACACAAGCATCTATTCATTTCAATATAGCCGTTTCAAGCGCAGCAAATAATTTATTTCGGAGCGGCGGAAAACCTTTAAGAGCGATCGAAATTCGAGTCATAATTAATTCCCTTGTTGGCACATAAATTGCGCCAAACGGAAGAGCAAATCGAGGCTAGGCCACGTTGCACTCCCGAGACGGATCTACCCATTCCGGACAACAAGAGATTCAATAACAACACCTTCAAATTCAGATTTTGCAAGCGACGGATTTAAAAATTGCGGAAAAAATGATGCATGAAAAACCTCCACAAACTAAAGCAAGAATCACACAAAGAAAGAGATTACCCAACCGGGATGAAAGTTCACACAAAGATAAGGTGGGAGAATCACTCTCTCCACGGATCCGCCGGCATCACACCGAGGGGTTTGCAACCTTCTTCCACGGAGTCACACCAAGGAAGCCGCGCCAGAGTCGCACCGAACGGATGGAGGGAGCAAGGGGCGGCGGTTTCACACCACACAAGGGGGGGCGGCGGTTTCACACCACCAAGGGGTCGGCGGCTTGGAGAAAGCTCTTGGCCGAAATTCTCAAAGGAGAGGGAGTTTTAGGTTTCAAATATTCAATGATCTTATTCCTCATAATCACCTCCTTAAATAGGAGTTTACAATAACTCTTAGCCCTCCATGATGGAGATGTAATCTCATCCATCCAAAAGGCTAAATGCACACCAAAATAAAATATTGTTCCAAATGAAAAATAACACATGCCATGAATAAAAAATTATCACTTAAACATAGGATAATTTTATATTCCCAAAATAAAAAATAAAGTGCATGAAAATAATAAAATTAGGCTAATTTTTCATGACGGTTTTAGCATGCCGCGGGCGGAGGTGGTAGCTTGCACTTCCTTCAGCGTCATCACGGCGTCTCAGATCTTTATGTCGTAGCGCCTCAGCAACCGAGTCATCATCAAGTAGCGGTGGCGCTGCATCAATCCTCCCCCACTCAAAATCACGTATCTCTGATGCGTGAGTGGAGAGATAGCGGCGGAGAAGCTCGGCATCCAAACGTTGAAGCTCCGTCGCGAGTACCCAAGAGTCGTCCGAAGGGGGGCGGTCACGCCAACGGACTAGGAAGCGGTAAGTAGTACCATCCGGAATAGTGAATGGTTCCGCAGCGAGTATCATATCTGGAGTGAGAAATGTCCTGGGGAACCTGGGGAACCTGGGGAACCTGGGAAACATGTCAGCAGTAGGAGTAAAAGAAGGCAACGTACCATCCGATGTTATACCTGCGGAGACCGAAGGAGAGAGATCATCTGAACTACCACTCCCCAACCCATTAGAATTTTCAATGGAGGGAGAAGACGACAGAGAATTCAACTCAGGTGGAGGTAAAACAAACAACGTCAAATCCGAGACATTAAAAATAGGGGAGATACCCCAATCAGCCGGCAAATCCAAAACGAAAGCGTTGTCACCTAGTTTCTTGATAATCCGAAAAGGGCCGGCGCGCTTCGGTGCCAACTTCTTAACGGTGCCAGATGGCAAGCGTTCGAGAACTAAACGGACTAGGACCAAATCGCCAACTTTAAAGTGCAACACCCTCCTATGTAAATTAGCGTGCGACTGATAAGACTCGTATTGAGCAGTCAAGGTAGCTCGTATACGTGCATGTAAGTCATGAATATGTTGGGCGAAGGATTGTGCAAACTGACTTGTCTTGTATGTTGGGGGCAATGGTACCAAGTCAATAGGCACAGGGGCCTTGTATCCATGGACAATCTTGTTTGGTGACAAACCAGTAGACCGATTTTTGGAATTATTATAAGCTAATTTGGCGTAGGGAAGAATAAGATCCCACGTGCCTTTGTGATCGCTTACGAGGCATCGAAGAAGGCTACCCAAGCTTCGATTATCAAAAACCAAATCATTCACATAACGGTGGAAGACTATTCGAAACAACCTCGCAAGTAATTTAAAGGAAGCATTTAGAAGGGTCAAGAAATTAAAAATGCGCCTAATTAAATTAAAACCATGAGGGGAGAACCCATGTGCCACATGACTTGAATTAATAGTATAAAATAACGGAATTATGTCCGGTGGCACATGTGCTTTAAACTCAAAAATTAACGTAGTGGGTTCCAACGTCTTCGTTTTAAATTTAAAATTAAATTTTGATTTAAAAATATCATAATAAATAGTCAGCGGAAAACGTTCGTCATCAACTACGTTCGCCCACATCCTTCTATGTAAGTTTAACGGGATGGCGGGAATAATAAACTTCTCTAAATATGAAGGGCTAGAAATGACTAAATCATCTACTCGAGCTAAGGGAACCGGAGGGAGAGTCGACAGGGTTGACTCCGTAGGGGAAACCAAGTCACACTCAACGTCAAAGCATGGATTAAGCGTCCAAGAGAACGCCTCCGGTTGCAAGCCTTTAAAATCAAAAGTAAACTCGAATAGTGGATTCGTCCTCACTGAAAACTCATCCTCAGTTAACGTTTTGCCCCAGAATGAATCCACCAAATCATTAGAAATTTTACTTAAGTCAGAAACAGTGATCGTCTCAATAGTAGGCAAATTCGTATCCGATAAAATTTCCAAACTAACTTGGGCCTCAGGCGAAGGGGCTATCATCAAAGAAAAGTCAGTTGGGCCCTCAGTGCTATCGTCATCCAAACATAATTCTTCCCATGAGGTGGGGACATCGTTAAAGTCAGAATAGGGGGATGGGCAAATCGAATCTAGGGGAGTATAATAATTAGCTTGAGTTCCAAGCGGCAATAATAACGTCAAAGGACTAACTCGCGGATGTATCACACTAAGCTTATCCCAAACTGAACATCCATCCCAAGGTGACTCTACCAATACCGTAGAAACCTCTAATAATCCTGGGTCAACCAATATAACGTCGGATCCTAGCAAGTCATCACCTAAATCAGTGACATGTAAGCTCTCAGAATCGGATGACTCTACCGACTCAACCGGAATGTCTACTGGCTCAGGGTCAACAGAAGATTCCATGAATAAATTATCGTCGAAGGGGATTGGAGATGATTCCTCAGGGGAGAAATCCTCTTCCAGGTCACTAGGGTAACCAATCTCCTCAACGTCACTAAAAGCGTCAGTGAAACTTGCCTCGTCCTTAGTGACGGGCGCAGTCCTAATCACATCCTCAGGTTCAACAGGAGAGTCAGGCACTATCGTAAGTGAAGGAAGACTCTCACCTAGCTGATTAATTTCATCTTCCAGAGATTCCATATCCACATAAGCATCCTCAGAGGTATCAGTCACTATATCAGAGGGCTTAGATATCGAGGCTAAGGAAGCAAGCACCCTAATAGTAATCTCTTTCGAGTTCAAATTTTTGGGTCGGAATGGCTTATGTTTTCTATAGGTGGGACTAGGCACACTCTGGGTAATACTACCTCTCTGGGGATAGGATCTATCTTGAGGCGTAGGGTCACTCCTATAAGCGGATACGGGTCTAGTGCTGTAACTATTCTTACTAACGGGTGTGGTGCTATTAGTGCGCAGGTAGGCGGGATCAAATTGATCCGAGAGGAGGTTACGCATGTGCGGCCAAGCATAACGATAGCTACCAACACGACGTTTTTCGTTTAACCAAAATAATCGGGCCCGACCTACTAATCACTCTCGGGCAAAGCTAACCTTTTCGTAGTCATCCCATAAGTGATAATTAAAATATTGTTCTAATCCCTTAAGCCAGTCTCTAAAATTTTGGGGATACGCTAAACCGTCATAAGTAGGATAAATGTGGTGTGCCCTAGGGGTGTGTTTAGCAATATCCTTAGCATAGGAATAGTCTAACCGAGAAACATATACGTCATATGCCATTTAGTGAGAACCGGAGAGGAAACTCGATCCGATACTTGTGCACATGCAAAGAAAAGTAAACTGGCCCTAATTAAATCTCAAAGATTTAATTGTTCCCGCTAGTTTAAAAAAATAATACATGCATATTTTTTTATTTTTTGCGCAAGAAAATTATAAGGATTATTAATTAAATTTTTTAAGATTTTTTTATTGCAGAAAAAAAAAAATTAGCCGGCTATTGGCACACCAAATACTAAATTTTCAAATTAATTAATAAAAATAATTACTGAATGAAAAATAATTTTTTTTTGTTTTCTTACTAATAATTAGATGGAGAAATACCAGAAATTTTAAATTTTAGATTTTGAGAAAAAAATAACATTTTTAAGCTGCTATTTGCAGACCACTATTATTATTTTTTTTGTAATTTTGAGAAAAATTTGAAATTTTGGGATTTGAAATTTGAATTTTGACTTTTGAATTTTGAATTTTGAATTTCGAAATTTGAAATTTGAAATTTTGAATTTTGAATTTTGAATTTTGAAATTTTAATTTTGAATTTCGAATTTTGAAATTTGAAATTTGAAATTTGGAAATTTGAATTTTGAAATTTGAAATTTGAAATTTGAAATTTGAAATTTGAAATTTGAAATTCAATTTCAAATTTGAATTTTTAATTTTGAAATTTTAATTTTTAAAATTTGAAATTTAAAATAAATTTTTAAATTTGAAATTTGAAATTTTGAAAATTTGAAATTTGAAATTTGAAATTTTGAAAATTTTAAATTTGAAATTTTAATTTTCAGATTTGAAATTTTTTTTTTGAAATTTCGCTGAAAATAAAGATTTCAGCCCGCTATTTGCAGACCAACTAGACAGAATTATGATGTTCCAATTTTCAGACTGACCTAACGAAGACGAATCGAAAAATTTTATGTTTTAATGTTGCTGGAAATAAGTGCAGGAAGCTACAGATTTTTTTTCAGATTTTTTTGACAAGTTTAAAATTCCGAAGGGTTTTACTAAACGCAGACCAATCCGAAAATTTCAGATCCTAGAAAGATGAGATCGACCAACGAAGAACGCAGAGAGGATGTTTGCAACTTGGGAGTTGAAACAACCTCCCTCTGATACCAAATTGATGTAGTGACGACCGTGATTCGGACGTGACTACAATACGGACTCCTAAACGTTACCAAACAAGAAATAAAAAGAGGGAATGCCGACCAAAAGCGAACGAAAAGGGGTCGGTTGGTTCCCAAAATCCGGGACTCGATACCACGTCCTTAGGACCTACCTCTCCAACAAGCACACAACTCACCGTAAGCCGGACTCGATACAACGTCCTTAAGACCTACCTCTCCAATAAGCACACAACTCACCGCACCTACACAAGCATCTATTCATTTCAATATAGCCGTTTCAAGCGCAGCAATAATTTATTTCGGAGCGGCGGAAAACCTTTAAGAGCGATCAAAATTCGAGTCGTAATTAATTCCCTTGTTGGCACATAAATTGCGCCGAACGGAAGAGCAAATCGAGGCTAGGCCACGTTGCACTCCCGAGACGGATCTACCCGTTCCGGACAACAAGAGATTCAATAACAACACCTTCAAATTCAGATTTTGCAAGCGACGGATTTAAAAATTGCGGAAAAAACGGTGCATGAAAAACCTCCACAAACTAAAGCAAGAATCACACAAAGAAAGAGATTACCCAACCGGGATGAAAGCTCACACAAAGATAAGGTGGGAGAATCACTCTCTCCACGGATCCGCCGGCATCACACCGAGGGGTTTGCAACCTTCTTCCACGGAGTCGCACCAAGGAAGCCGCGCCGGAGTCGCACCGAACGGATGGAGGGAGCAAGGGGCGGCGGTTTCACACCACACAAGGGGGGGCCGGCGGTTTCACACCACCAAGGGGTCGGCGGCTTGGAGAAAGCTCTTGGCCGAAATTCTCAAAGGAGAGGGATTTTTAGGTTTCAAATATTCAATGATCTTATTCCTCATAATCACCTCCTTAAATAGGAGTTTACAATAACTCTTAGCCCTCCATGATGGAGATGTAATCTCATCCATCCAAAAGGCTAAATGCACACCAAAATAAAATATTGTTCCAAATGAAAAATAACACATGCCATGAATATAAAATTTTCACTTAAACATAGGATAATTTTATATTCCCAAAATAAAAAATAAAGTGCATGAAAATAATAAAATTAGGCTAATTTTTCATGGCGGTTTTAGCATGCCGCGGGCGGAGGTGGTAACTTGCACTTCCTTCAGCGTCATCACGGCGTCTCAGATCTTTATGTCGTAGCGCCTCAGCAATCGAGTCATCATCAAGTAGCGGTGGCGCTGCATCAACCAAGATGGTGGTGGAGTACACCGGGAGTTCAACCATTTGGCCCGATTTGCGGATTCTTATCAGCTGGATGAGGCAGGATACACCAAGAGGTTCTATAAGGGCCTGAGAGAGGATCTGAGGGAGGCTCTGTTGTTCATGTCTGACGGGCCTATTCCTCGGATATTGGAGATGGCGAGGAGTATTGAGGTAGATTGGCACACTACTCGAGGCCGGAAGCGGCCAACTAAGAATCAGGGACGGTGAGCCAGAGAGGATCAACGAAGGGGCCGCTTTGCAGATGGGAGAGATGGTAGAAGGGAAGAGGACCAGCCTCGTCAGGAGGTGAGACAGGAGCAGAGGGAACCAGTGGTTATGGCCCCTCAGCCTCTCCAGGTGAGGGAGATGCAGAGAACCTGGGGTATGGCATATCCCCTGCCAGAGTGCTTCAACTGTCATCAGGTGGGGCATATCTGGAGAAACTGCCCCATGAGGGGGCACCACCTCCAGCACCATCGGCTGCCCCGCCTGCTCAGTATTTTGGAGGCCGAGGATGTGGTTGAGGACGTAGATACCAGGGTGGAGACCGCAGGCAGGAGAGAGAGCAAGTGTATGCACTGGATCTGGCTCAACTACGGAACCCGGAGCAAATGATCACAGGTACGCTAGTAAATGTTAATTTTTCTTTCCTAAATATTTATATTCATGGGTATAGAATTTACAAACAAGAAAAGAAACCCATAACTAGATTTCTAAGACATTTAACTACCCCAAGCATAGTTTTCATCAGCGGCAAGCCTGCATATACATTGTTCAATATGGGTGATTCGCACTCGTTCGTGTCGGAGGCCTTTATTGAAGGGTTGGAAGGCGTGGAGCGATTCACAGGCTTGATGATTAGGATACGACTACCCGACGGATCGGAGTTGTTCACCTATGCCCACTGCAATATGGAGATGGAGATTGGCGGGAAGGCATTTGAAGCACCAACAATGATCCTAAGGATGCCAGCTTATGATATGATCTTGTGCATGACATGGTTGCATTGGAACCATGCCCAGATCGACTACATATCAAAGAGGATCACCGTGAGGCATCTGGATTCCCACACCGTCATCGAAGGCTTCAGACCTATTCCCCCTCTCTTATTGTCATCCGTGCAGGCCATCAAGTCCCACTTGTAGGGGGAGGAAGTCTATGAAGTGTTGTTCAAAATGGTTGAGGCCAAGGATTCCATCTCTGATATCCCAATGGTGCGGGATTTTGCGGACGTATTCCTAGGGAAGCTGTCAGGGCTACCCCCACACCGTGAGCAAGATTTTCGGATACAGCTTGTGTCAGGGGCTAGGCCGGCATCTAGAGCCCCTTACCGGATGGACCCGAAGGATTTGATAGAGTTTCGAAGCCAGCTGCAGGAGCTAGTGGAAGCCGGATTTGTCCGGCCGAGCTCTTCACCATGGGGAGCCCCAATATTATTCGTCAAGAAGGACGGGACACTTAGATTGTGAATCGACTACAAAGCACTGAACCGGCTGACAGTCTGGAATACCTATCCATTGCTAAGGATAGATGAGCTATTTGATCAGCTGGAGGGGCGCATTTCATTTCAAAACTTGATTTGAGGTCGGGCTACTACCAGTTGCGGATCCAGGAGGAGGACATTCCGAAGACTGCCTTCAGTAGCAGATATGGGTTGTTCGAGTTTACAGTGATGCCCTTCAGGCTCACGAATGCATCGTCGGCGTTTATGAGCCTCATGAACCGGTGTTCGAGGCATATCTGGATGTGTTTTTCATTATGTTTATTGATGACATCCTCATCTACTCAAGGATAGAGGAGGAGCACACTCGACATCTGACGCTGACCCTAGAGAGACTGCGGGAGCACCACCTATATGCGAAGTTCATCAAATGCAAGTTCTGGTTAAAGGAGGTGGCTTTCTTAGGACATATCATCGGTGGAGCTGGGTTGGCAGTGGACCCAGCCAAGATTCAGGTAGTTCAAGACTGGCCGTAGCTGAAATCAGCCACAGACGTGCGGAGTTTTCTAGGACTTGTTGGTTATTACCAGAAGTTCATGGAGGGGTTTTCTTGTATTACCCTTCCACTCACGTCCCTGACAAAGAAAGATGTGCCCTTTGTATGGACCCCGCAGTGTGAGGTGGCTTTCTAGGAGCTGAAGGATCGACTCACCTCGGCTCCTATTCTTGACCTTCCTTTAGGGAGAGAAGGATTCCAGGTCTATAAAGACGCTTCCTACCAGGGCATGGGAGCGGTTCTGATGTAGAATGGTCACGTGATAGCATACACCTCACGGCAGCTAAAGAAGCATGAGCAGAACTACCATGTTCATGGCTTAGAGATGGGAGTGGTCGTATTTGCTCTGAAAGTCTGGCGGCATTATCTGTACGGTGTCCACTGCGACATATACTCTGATCACAAAAATTTGAAGTATGTGGACATGCAGAAGGAGCTGAATATCAGGCAGAGGTGATGGGTGGAATTTCTAGTAGATTACCATTACGAGATGCATTACCACCCAGGGAAGGCGAATGTGGTAGACGATAAGCTGAGTTGGAGAGCCACCACCTCCGGAGCGGAGCCCCAGATTATGTCCATGAAGTTGGTGCAGAGATTAGAGGATATAAACATCACGCTAGTGTCGTCTAATGACCCCGAGCTTTATGAGGAGTATTTAGCCGCGATGAGCGCTACTGATGACATTCGAGACCGAGTCAGATATGGGCAGAGGCATGATGCCAAGCTGGAGCCGATATTCTGGGCCTTGGAGGCAGGTACTGTTGGGGATTACCCATTGAGAAATTACTTGGTGTGCTTCAGAGGACAGGTTTATATACCAAAGGGAGGCCAGGTCCGGGAGGATATCAAGACGGAGGCCCACTGCAGTCAGTATTCAGTACACCCGGGAGTTACGAAGATGATTGTGGATCTGAAGAAGACCATGTACTGGCCAGGCATGAAGAAGAATATCACCTACTTCTTGACCCACTGTGAGACATGCCAGCTGGTGAAGGCGGAGTGCAGAAACCCCACAGGTTTGTTGCAACCACTCCCAGTGCCAGAGTGGAAATTCAAGGACATCACGATGGACTTCATACATGGGCTTCCCCGATCAAGAATAGGGAATGATTCGATCTGGGTAATTGTCGACCGGCTGACAAAGGTAACCAGATTTATCCCGATCAGGAAGGATGACTCGGTTGGTGTGTTGGTTCGGAAATTTGCGGAGCAGTTCCTCCATTATCATGGCGTACCCAGGACGATTGTATCAGATCGGGATAAACAGTTTACGTCCAGGGAGTGGAGGTAAGTGCAGACTTACTTGGGCACTAGGCTGACATTCAGTACAACTTTTCATCCCCAAACAGACGGGCAGACATAATGCACAAATCGGACTTTGGAATATCTACTGCGACTATGCATTCTGGACTGCGGAGAGCCTTGGGAGAATCTGTTGCCACTGATCGAGTTCTCATATAATAACAGCTACCAGTCCAGCATAAAGATGGCACCCTATGAGGCCCTATACAGACGAAGGTGTAGGACTCTGCTGTCATGGGTACAGGATGATGATCCGAAGGTTTTGGGCTCGGAATTTGTTGAGGACACCGAGGCTCAGGTGAGGCTGATACGGGATAGGATGTTAGAGGCACAGAGTAAACAGGCTAAATATTATGACGCTCGACATCGTCTGGTGGAGTTTTAGGTGGGGGACCGGGTATTCTTGAAGATCCTACCAATGCATGGATTTTCACGGGTGCGTGGTCGGAAGAAGAAGCTCAGCCCCAAGTATATGGGGCCTTACAGGATCCTGGAGCGGATCGGTCCCTTAGCATACAGGCTGGAGCTACCACCAGAGCTGGCGGGTCTGCACGACGTGTTCCACGTATCCTCTCTTAGGAGGGCTCTGCTACGCCCGGAGCAGCAGATTACGACCACGGATGGGCCAGTAGCATCTGATCGGTCAGTTCACCTGGAACCGGTCTGAATTGACGACAAGGGATACGAGTCTTACGCCGTAAGAAGGTTCCCATTGTCAAGGTCCTGTGGAGGAATTATGGGCGAGAGGAGACAACATGGGAGCCCCAGGACTTGATGCGACAAAGGTACCCGGAGCTTTTTAGTCAGGTATTACTCACAACCTCTCGGGATGTTATAATTTACCTTCATACTTGAAACCCCGTAGGCCTAACTAAAATTTCGGGGACAAATTTTTTTGTTTATATATTGGGATTTGTAACAACCCTAAGACAACTAGACACCTAGGAGTGGTTTTGTCATGACTAGGTCATGACAAAACCCTAGGAAGCCCAAAGAATACACAAACAAGGCTCAAGGTGAAAATCACCTTGCTCTACAAGTAGTAGAATCCAAAGTACAATCCTAGGCATGACTTTAGGGTTTTAACTTTGTTCCATGATCCCATCATGGCACCTCTAACCCTAAGGGAGGCCAATATGTCATTACAGACCCATTGGGGTCAACCAAAAAGAGGCCAAGATGACTCAAGTCCGGGAAGTGTCGAGTGAGTCGACAAGACTCGACAAGTAGATCAGGTATCTACTTAGACAGGTTTTTGGGCTCGGGCGTTGAGTGCGTGGAGTGCACTCAACGCCATGGGCTGAATGGTGTTGAGTGCACTCAACTCAATCTTACTCAGGATGAATCTTGGGCTCGGGCGTTGAGTGTGTCGAGTGCACTCAACGCATAGGCTGAATGGTATTATGGGAGTTGAGTGTACTCAACGCCATCTTACTTATAAAGAATTTTGAGTTCGGGCGTTGAGTGCGTTGAGCCCACTCAACTCCATGGGATGAATGGCGTTGAGTGCGTTGAGGGCACTCAACGGCATCTTTAAAGGATTTTTTGGCATTATGGTGTTGAGTGAGTTGAGCTCACTCAATGCCATATACTGAATGGCATTGAGTGAGTTGAGCCAACCTCACTCAACGCCATTGTACTTGGAGAATTTTCTGGAATTATGGCATTGAGTGAGTTGAGCTCACTCAACGCCATAGACTGAATGGCGTCGAGTGAGCTGAGCTCACTCCACGGAATTGTACTTGGAATATTTTCTGGAATTATGGCATTGAGTGAGTTGAGCTCACTCAACGCCATAGACTAAATGGCGTCGAGTGAGCTGAGCTCACTCAATGCCATTGTACTTAGAAAATTCCTAGCGATTTTTTGCGTTGAGTATGGAGGCTTGTCTCAACGCTTTTGCCTTAAAGAAATTTTTGGCCTGTTTGCTGGTTCGGCTGAACCGGACCTTTTCTGGAATTGCGCCAAGATGAATTAATTGGCCGGTTATTTTATTAAGACTTATTTAAACAATAATAAGCGGTCAAATGGAAGAATGCCATGTGGCAGTCGGTTTGGCCCGAATTCCATATTAATGGAGAGAGAGAAAGAGAGTGTGTAAATGCCATGCATGGCCTGGAAGGCCAAGGGCCCACACCTATTGTAGAAATCACCTCCCCCGGTCAGTTAGATGAAGGCCGATAGTCTTTCCGGCCATAACCGCAACTAGGGGAGGAGAATAGCAGTTACCGAAAAACTCTTCAAGGAGCATTAATTAACCACCGCCAGCTAGCCCCTCCCCTCCCCCGTTTTTATCTTTTTAAAAGACTCACTGGACTTAGAGGAGCTTTTCCACACACAAACCTGAAGGGCCCGGGATCCGAGGAAGCAAGCTGAGTTGTTACAGAAACCGAGCGCCTCCACCACCACCAATGGCTTCCCGGCGATCGACACGTCTCTAGGCCGCAAGCAAGGTCCTCCCCTTCCTCTTTCCTTATGGGTAGATCATAGGATTTGTTAGGGCTAAGAAACGGGCTCAGTTGAGCCAGATTAGATGAAGCTTTTCCATGGATTTTCCGTGAAAATGGTGTTCGGGTTAGCCGGAAACCGCCCCTCCGGCGGCCGTGCCGCCACCCGGCGAAAGCCCCCACCTCAACGGAGGTGGTGGCGGTGGTGGCCGGCCGGGGAGGGGATGGGTGGCCTGGAAATAAGCTCGGGATAGGATCTAGGTCAGGTGAATCCTGGCCTTTGGCTTGAGGAAGAAGAAAGCCAGGAGTCCCACGATCGTGCTTTAAGATGTGTACTGGTGAAATTATATTAATTCCTAATTTGAGTTTTCTGTCTCTTAATATCAGTCACCTTGAAATAAATATGACAAATACCTAGAAGCTCTATATGAGGAAATGTTCAATAGATAACTTGTAGCCCTATGGGTCTATTTTATTTTAAAATTAATTTGGGACAATTTGGTCAACTGGTTTGACCAGGGCACCCATTTTGGTGGGGTCTATACCTACGGCTAGACATGAATTAAAATGAGTGCCCCCACTTCATCCCTTTTTCAAATAACCTAAAATTTGGGAAGGGAATCCCCCTAACTAATATCTATGTCCTATCCAAAAATGGGAATTTTTGGAGACACTTTTCCTATAGTTTTTGTAATTATTTAATAATCTTATGGTAAATTAATTAGGTGGTCTAATTCCCTCCAAACCCTCCCAAATTTTGGTGAGTGGTCTCTGGGTTCACCAGGAGGCTCTGTATAACTTTTCGTCTCATTTGGAGATGATTTGTTATGAAATTTTGCAAACCTTAGCCTTGCCATAATAAGGGTATTTAGGTCAAAAGTGCACTTTGTGATTTGGATGGTCAACTCACCTCAACAGAGCCTGAGATTTTTACCACTGACTTGGCATAACTTTTAAAACCCTCCCATGGAAGATGGGGTGGATTGGACTAGATTTTCCCTAGGATCCAATACCAAACCCTGAGGATGGTTTTGGGTGTCTTGTGAAGGGCATGTGGTCAAATGACCTTGAATTGATTGAAATTTGGTGGTGAGGAATCTAGGGTAGTTAGAGTCCTCTGGTAGAAATCTTAATGGATTTAGGAGGTGTTAAACCCCTCAAAACCCTAACCCTAGTCTAGGGCACAACCCTTGTGTGGGTAGGATAAGCCACCAAAACTTAATAAACAGTCATGAACCTTGGGTAGCATGGACTCAGAGATAGTTAGAACCTCTGATGAATTTATTGGTAATTTAGGAGCAAAACTATTAGCACATCCTTTGTTGTACATGAAATTGCACTTAATGGTTTTCTATTTATTCTGATCACACTGTTCAATAGGAATCTATGAAATTGGGGCAGAAGATATTTTAGGTCAATTTACTTATACTTGAATTTGATTATAAATTTTAGTCGTATAATTTCACTACTTCCTTCACAAGCTTGAAAAAGTGCAATTATCATCAATAAATTATTCAGAGGTCATTATTTATTGGAAAATTATGAAACTTGATTTGTAGTAGTATTAAATTAATATCTTTCTGAAGAAATTAATTCATAATTTTTAGATGCTTGTTTGCAGTACTTGCTTTACAAATCCATAAATTTGAGAACTTGATCAATAAATTATTTAGAGCTCATTATAAGTTGGAAAATTGTGAAACTTGGTCAATAGTATGGTTAGCTCAGTTCTTACATAAGGAAATTAATTCACAATTTTTGGTTGAAGATTTTCTGTACTTACTTTATTAACACATCAAAATGGGACATATTTTAAAATAAACTTTAGAGTTCTTATTTACTGGAATGAAATTGATAAACCTTGGATTTACAGTAATAATGATGCCTAGTATTTATCATGATTTTGTGAAGCATTTTGTATGACTGAATAGGGTACATCATGTTCAAACTTGGGTCTTGGATTACTTAGGAAAAATTAGTTAAATTACTAATTAAGTAGGAAAATTATGAAATTTTAGATTTAGGCTAATCATGACATGGTAGACCCCCAATCATTATTATAGGGATATTGGATGATAATTTAGAGTACCTCCTATCATGCCCATAATGTAGCGTAGGATGGTCTGTCTTTAGCAAAATTACTGAAAGCCTGCTAGTATAGAATTTTGGATTACGTGATGTAGTTAGTTGATTGATGATTAGATAATCGAGTTGGAGTTCATCTTTAGAGGAAAGGAGGGGTAGAGTGTTGGAATGGCTAGTGTTATGTGGTGTCCGGGATCGACGAAAGATCATCTTTCCTGTGAAGAGGAAGAGTCAAATCACTCTAGGTTAGATTCAGAATAATATTAAAAGGGATCAGGCATCGGGTATTAACAAATAACAATAAGTGTCTTGCGAAAGGGAGCTTTGGGCTTCAGCCCATCTTAGTTCCTAGTGCCCTTTGAGAGCCCTTCACGGGATATGCCGGGGGCAGTCCTGGGCTAACCTAAACTGTAGGTAAAACTGAATTGCAAGAGTAACTAGCATAATCAGGGGTTCACTTTCACTCACCTTGATGTCTAGGGATGTTAGGATGGTTCACACGGGTTGTAGGCCCGGGGGGATTTTTGTGATGGGCGGGTTTGCACGGCGAGCTTTGGCTCGGTTGTTGGATGTGACGGACGGGATAGTCCAGGGAGCTTAGGCTCGGTTGGTGATTGAGACGGACAGGATAATCTGAGGAGCTTGGGCTCGGTGGTTGGATTCATAACTATTGCATATGCATAAAAGGAAAGGTGGTGGGTCTTCGGTATTGGAGGGTCGATTCACCGACACCAATACATTGAATTGGCAAGTGTGGTTTAGCACTTCGCCAAATTAAGTCTGGTGCGCCAGCCGGCAAGAGTACGCAGGAGTCCGCTTTGTGCACCAATGTTGAGGCGTACGATAGGTCTGACCGGTAGTGCAATTACTGGTTTAGAGGTGGGCGAGGCCCAACCCACCACTTCCATTCGCCACTACGAAGGTATCCTGGGAGGTTCGGCTCTAGAAAGGGGGAACTAAAGGTCTGTGTACACAGAGTCGAGTGGGTGTGTTGCACTTGCATGTTCACATCATGGCATAATTGCATGTCATAGCATAACCATTGCATATAACCCTGACACCTATTGTATAAGGTGGTATGGCACGCTTTATACAACAAGAATTGCAAAAATGACCCCTTGGTTTATAAGTTTGCGCGAGCGTGCTTATAAGTTAAGGTTTTTATTCAGTAAATATATATGTATGCTTGCTAGAAAAACCGACACCCTATCGTATAAATTGGTATGGGACTCTTTATACGATAGGAGCCTTGCAAAAGATCCCTTGGCTTATGTGCTTTCATATAAGCTAAGGTTACTTGTTTCTTGAGTAGTTTTCCTTACTTTGTTTATTGTTATATATATACATGCTTATCAAACTGCTAGTCTAGTTCCGCTGTCACCTGCTTTTGCTATTCTCCACTATCATGTCCTCTTCTTTCTTCCTCCCCGCTCGGTGCCTAGGAGCCATAGGGGAAGGGGCGGGGGATGATAGGGCTTAGTATTTTAAACTAACGGTTTTCGAACCACATCATTTTATGGGACCGTGGAGCCCATCATGGAGGAGCAGCCCCAGAGGTCGGCACACTTAGAGATGGGGCAGTCTAGTACTGGAGTTCAGGCAGCTGGGACTGTGAGTCCCAATCGCTAATAGTTTATTAGTTTTGCTTCCTCTTGAGAGACACTTATAGTGAGGATTTGATGTACTGGGAAGGAGCCCTAATTATAGTATTTTATTATTTCTGTGGACTCTCCCTTCGTGGAGATATTTACTATATATGGGATTCCTGTGGACTTGCTTTATTATTTTTCTACTATCTTGTGATCGAATCAGCCGGCAGATTCGGTATTTTGTAGTGGCGACCTTCCCGGGTGTGAAGGTGTCACCGCAAAGTTGCGGTTCTAGGCCTTAGACTCCGGTGTTTGAAAAAGAAAAAAAAGGGGGGGGGGGGTCTTACACTTAGTCACTTTCACAAAAGTAGCTTATGTGGAAGGGTTGCAATACAACCTTATAAGTATAAGCAAACAAGGTGATCTTTGCTATGACATTTCATTCCATAAGGATGATTGTCACATTAAGAAGTCAAGTGACCAAGAGTTCATCTTGACAGGCACTAGGAGTGGGAATGTATATTGTTTAAATTTTCCTTGTGTAAATTCAGGCTCTCCCATATGCCTAGTTGCAAATGAGGAAGCCTCACACTGTGTCAAATGACACAAGAGGGTAGCTCATTTGAACTATAAGATCATGGGCAAGCTCTTTAGAAAAGAGCTAGTTAGGAATGGTCCTAACATAAAATGCACTAAGGAGAGCATTTGCTCTGCATGCCAAAAAGGCAAGCAGACCAAAGCTTCTTTCAAAAGCATTGAAACCAAAGACTCTGTGAGGTGTTTATACCTTCTGCATATGGACTTGTTTGGTTTTATGCAAGTTCATAGTCTAGGTAGGAAAGTCTACATCTTTGTGGTTGTTGATGACTATTCTAGATTTACTTAGGTCTTCTTTTTAGGAAAAAGTCTGAAACCCCTAATGTCTTCAAGACATTTGTCAAATAAATACAGAATGAATTGAACAGTTCTGTGGTTAGAATCAGAAGTGATCATGGAACTAAGTTTCAATCTGAATGCATGACAAAGTTTTGTGAAGAACTTGGGTTTCAACAAGAGTTTTCCTATCCTGGAACACCCAAGAAAAATGGAATTGTTGAGAGGAAAAATAAGACTCTCATAAAAGCTAGAAGGACTTTACTGAATGACACATCTCTCCCAGAATATTTCTGGGCTGAGGTAGTAAACACTGCAAGTCATGTCCTCAACAGGGCTTCTATCACCAAGAGCCATAAAAAGACTCCTTATGATATATTGAAGGGTAGAAAACCAAACCTTCCATATCTCAGAATTTTTGGGAGCAAATGTTATGTGCTTAACAATGGGAAATCCTATATAACTTAGTTTGCTGTCAAGTCCTATGAAGGGATCTTTGTTGGGTACAGTAATCATAGTAAAGCCTATAGGATCTATAACTTGACAAGTCAAGTTGTAGAGGAGTCAATTCATGTAGTGTTTGATGAATCAAACATGATTTACAATGAGCTGTCAAGCTCCATTTCTAGTCTTGCAGGCACTAAAGTGATCATGGACAAGTTGACTATTAAGGAAGCTGAACCTATAGTCCAAGACAAAGATGAAAGTGTGTGGATTCCAGAGGAAGCACAAGGCACACAGGAAGTGGATGATGTTCCACATGATGGAGACTTTGGAGCATGGAATGCTGAAGGAAGACTGCCTTCAACAGTGAGGTATTTGAAGGATCATTCAGACCACCAAATCATTGGTAATGCAAGTCAAGGTGTAGTGACAAGGAGAAGATGTCTCAATACAACATTGTACTCCAATTTCTTCTCACAAGTAGAGACCAAAAAGTTTGAAGAGGCAAATGATGCGCTTACGGCAAGTGTACAACTCGCATAAGTAATATAAAATGGGGAGGCTTTCCCAAGTATCGAATCTCTCAAAGAACACCGCAAGGTGGAGTTGCCTTTCAAGGAGGACTTGAGATTGAAGTCCTTAGGTCAAAGTCACAAAGGGGTTTGGTTTTTTTAGTTGCAAGAAAATAAAGGCTAATTAAATCTACTCCTATGCAGGACGATATGCGCTGCTTCGCTCAGCGGGATGGAGGAGTATGCAGGCGTAGGGAATGAGCAGAATGGCTGATTGAGGGTCGCAAACAACTCGTCGCAATGCGCGCCACTAGAAATCGCTAGTGCGGCAATACTAACTATGGTGGCGGGTAAAAATACAGGCGCTACTCAAGCAACTAAAGCAGTAAAACGAAATAGATTCACATAGACATGAAGCAAATAATGCTTACAACTAAAGCGCAACATCATCTACATATAAAGATTTAACCACGCATATACAACAATAAAGCAAGAACAAGTAAAGAAATCGACCGAATCCGAAGGCTCGTCGAGGAGTCGCGGAAGAAAAATCTGTCTAATGAGAGCAAAAGATTATTTTCTTTCTATTTGATTACTGACTTGTGTACTATCTTGTTGTCTCTTTTTTTATTATATTGAGATATATGTTCTGTCAGTGATAAGAAAAATGGCCTGAATTTGAATTCCCAAGGCAAGGCATAATTTACTGCAAGAAATAAGGAGCCCAAACAGCTATAATGGTTGGCAGTCATAAATACAATCCATAACTGTCTCTACACAATATTCTGTGAATGCCATAATAAATGCTTCAAGAAATACGGCTATCATCCTTAGGAGTATCATGTTGGGAATTGTCTTCACAATACCCCAGATTTGTGGGAAGTCAGACCTGAAACTAAGATTAATTAAGTTGTATTTGATGTTGTGTTTAAGTTGTGTATGCAGGACTCTATTTCCAAGTGTAAACCAATGTCAGTCTATAGTGGGTCACCAAACACAGGACCATACAATGTAATTCCTCATTGTGTGATCCAAAGTGTTGACTCATGTATAGCCTCTCTATTGGGGTACACTTTATCTACATGCACTTGGACTACTAGACCATGGAGTGGTGAAAATCATCCAAGAAATTTGACTAAGTCCATATACTCGAGTACATCCATTCATATACTCGAGTACCTCTTTTCCTTATACTCGAGTAGGTGATTGTGTACTTGAGTAGAGCCTTAGTCATACTCGAGTAGTTTCTCAGTCATACTCGAGTAAAGCTAGCTGTTCAGACTAAATATTTCTAAGTCCACATACTTGAGTAACTTCGCTCATATACTCGAGTAAGTGGCTTAGCACTCGAGTAGATTGTTCTTATACTCGAGTAGTCTGGATTAGTACTCGAGTAGATCCTTCTTATACTCGAGTAGTCTGGATTAGTACTCGAGTAGATATTTCCACTTACTCGAGTAGTCTGTCAGAGTAACTCGGGTAGCTCTTCCAAGGTACTCGAGTAGTCATCTCTATTACTCGAGTACATGTTTCTCTTATCTACTCGAGTAGCAGACCTTTATACTCGAGTATTTCATCTATCCCGAGTATGTTTGTTCAGAATTCCTAAAATCGTTAAGTCCAAAATTGACGGAGATTTCGAATTAACCTTTTCTGATTGGTCCACGTGTCAATCTTAATTACGATTATGACTGTTGGAGATAGCCTATAAATAGGTCCTTTAAGATTTGACTCATTACAAATTTTTTAACAAGTTATTTTTAAGAGAAATATTGAAAAATCTCTCCCGTCCTTTTCAAGAAAGAAATCCGGAAAACCTAAAATCCTGATCGTCCTTGTCGCCGCCGCCATTAACGTTTTTCTGGAAGAAGCTTTGGATCGACTTTTTCTCAAGCGCTGCTACCTAGATCGATCCAAGGAAAAGAAGAATCATCCGATCCGTTTGTGCTTCAACATCTTGTGGATTACTCGTTGATCGTGGTGATTTCAGATCTCAGTTTCTTGGAAATCATTCCAGCCTTCTTCTACTTTTTCTGATTAAGCCTAAAGCTCTCAACGATGAAGACGAAGACCAAGATCCAGATCTGAGATTTTTTTTGTAAATTTCATTCAAATAATTTTCTGTGTAGGAGATTTGTCTCCGAGTGGTAGGAAGTTTTATCTTTCGAGTGTAGATCCCTTGTGGATTGAGTTTGTAGGAACGTGGTTCCGAGGTGTAGGATTGATTTGCAATCTGAGATTGTGGAGTAGCCGAGTCTAGTGATTTGCTAGATCGGTGAGGAAAGTGGACGTACCCAAGATCGGGGAACCGCTATAAATCTCTTGTCGTCTGTGTGATTGCTTGATTACTTGTTTGTGCTGTTGATAAATTTTTTATTCCGCATTTGACGCACAACTCACCTATTCACCCCCCCCCCCCTCTAGGTGAGTTAGGTAGACACATAGATCTCTTTCAATTGGTATCAGAGGCAGGTTTATCATTAAAAGGCTAACACCTTGATCATATCCCTCTCAAGTTGTCTACAAGAAAGTATCAAGCATGAGTAAGACCAAGGATTTTGCTAAACTCCCCGTGTGCACCAAGAACAACTTTCTTATATGGAAGGAAAGAGTCAAATTCTTCATGGAAGCTGTAGACCCTCGGATCTTCATGATTGTTGAAGAAGGTCTGCATGTTCCTATGACTGCATTAACAATAGACCCAACCAAAAAGGTCCCAAAGAAGTTGATGGACTTGGATAAGGATGAGATTGCACTTGTCTCCCTAGACAAGAAAGCCAAAAATATTATAGCAAGTTCAGTTGATGACTCGATGCTGCAAAATCTTATACATTGCCAGTCTGCCAAGGAGATGTGGCAATCCCTGGTGACTCTGATGGAAGGGACTGAGGAAGTTAGGGATGATTTGAGATCCCTCTTAAATCAGAAGTATGAAGCCTTCCGGCAAGGTCACAAGGAATCCATAGCTGACACATTCGAGAATTTCTTCAAAATAGTCAATGGGCTAAGAGTTTATGGCCGTATCTTCACCAACGGAGAAATGAATGACAAATTCTTAAGATCCCTGACCAAGGAATGGGATAATAAGGTATGCGCCATTCGGGAGTTTGGAAGGTTAGCCGAGACAGACCCGCAGAATCTGTTCGGAAAGCTTATGTCCTACGAGCTTCAGATCAATTCTAGAAAAGCTGAAGAAGAGATGAGCAGGTCTACTTCCAAGGAGAAGTCTGTTGCTCTGAAGGCAGATAGCTCAAGGAAGACAAAGGTTGGCCCTCCAGTCCCAGTTCATGAAGTTGAGGAAGAAGAATCATCTAAGTCGAACACATCTGGCTCAGAGCTTTCTGATGGAGAGCTCTCTCTACTCTCAAGGTAGTTTAAGAAGTTCTTGAATAAGAAGAAGGCGTGGAAAGGCAAGGATGACTCATATAGAAGATCACGCAATGATGGTGATCGCCAAAGAAAAGGCTCAAGCAGTCATGACAGGTATGGCTCTAAACCGAACAAATATCATTCGACTGACATCGTTTGTTATTGTTGTAACAAGCCAGGTCACGTCATTGCGGATTGCCCACACAAGAAGAAAGAGGGTGGAAAAAGAGAAGAAAAGAAGCACTACACCAAGAAAAGGACAGAAAGAAGCCTACTGGCCAAGAAGGGTAAAACCCTCAGTGACTCTGACCCATCTGAGTCGAGTGCAGAAGAAGAAGAAGCCTACTTTGGATTAATGGCTCTAAGTGATGATGAACACGTCCCCCAGTGCACTGGGGAGGTAAAATCTCACACTCCTCTTTCTGAATCTGATGATGATAGTGAGCAAGAGGGTTATCCCTCTGAGGATGAATCTGAACTCATGGATCAATATAAGGAGTTGCTCAAGGCTTACGACAAATGTGGCAAAGTCGTGAAAACTCAAGCCAAAGAGATAAAATCTCTACAGGCTATTGAGAGCAGCTTGAGAGGAGAAGTCGCTAAGATTGACTCTCTTCAAGAGAGCTTTAATTCTGCTATGGAAGAGTACAATCAAGCTCTCAAGCACCTTGACCTTAATGATGAAATCATCAAAGAGTTAGAAAAACAACTCGAGGCTGAGAAGAAGCTTGTTAAAAGTTTCTCTAAGCCTAAGACAGTTCTTCCACTCGTTGTTGAATTCTCAGCTAAGGCCAAAGGAGCTGGACTTGGCAATGTTGCCGCTCCTAGTAAATCCTCTAGGAGAAACAAGGCCAAGAGAAAGAATAGGGCTGCCAAGAAGGCTCTAGCTGAAGAAAAAGGGAAAGCTCCTTTGGAGCCAGTATCATTTAAGAAAGTTATCTTTCCTACGAACTAATTCGACTATGAGTCCACCTATTGACACTTCTCTAGGCCGATCCCGGAGACGCCCAAGTCAAGGTACCAAGGTTGGACTCGCCCTCGTAATTTTGGCGAAAGTGTCTTCAAGGCACCTTATGAAGAGATTCAACTTCAGAGCTATGGACCATATGCTCATGATCATAACATCAAGAAGACACCAAACGTAAAACCTGTTGTGGAAAAGCCTATGAAGGAGAATACTTCATGTAGCTCCCATCATCATGAAGCTTCTTCCTACAAAAATGCTACCCCGGCTGGACCTCCACCCAAGAAGGTCAAGCAGGAATTTGGAAGGCAAAGATACAACAGATTTGATTGTTAGTGATGTGGCAAAATTGGTCATTTTGCCATCGATTGTTGGTTCAATCCTAACAATGCTGCAACCCCTCAAGTTGGCAACGTTAGAATGACCACACATAAGGCTAATATTCGTAGGGGGAGTATTCTAACTCGAGAACAAGGACCCAAACATGTTTGGGTTCCTAAGGCTGAGTGATTGTAATTACAGGTATGTCCAAAGGCCACCAAAATGCCAATCTGGTACTTGGACAGTGGATGCTCTCGGCATATGACCGGGACAAGGAGCCTACTCCAGAATTTCACCTTAGTCTACAATGGACCAAAGGTCATCTTTGGAGGTTCAGATCGAGGAATAACTAAAGGCTACAATATGATCACTAATGGTAGCGTATCCCTTTCCGACGTAGCCTATGTTGAAGGATTGGAACACAATCTCATCAGCATAAGCCAACTGTGTGATAAAGGATACATAGTTGAATTCCATGCCAACAAGTGTTTGATAAAATCGGTTGACAACATGGAAACGATTCTATCAGGCACTCGAAGCAGGAATATTTTCGTTTTAAAGTTCATATGTATTGACTCCTCTACACCAGTATGTCTTTTAGCAAAAAGTAGTGCATCTCTCGCTGACCAATGGCACAAGAGACTAGCACATATTAACTTCAAAACTATTAATAAACTATTTTCTAAGAACTTAGTACGTGATGCCCCGAACGTCAAGTGAGTTAGGGACAGTCCTTGTCATGCCTGTATAAAAGGCAAGCAAACAAGGAGTTCTTTTAAAAGCATTATAGGCAAGGATTCTGATAGAAGCTTACAGCTTCTCCATATGGACTTGTTTGGTCAACTGCAAGTTAGAAGTTTGGGAGGTAAGGAATATACATTGGTTATTATGGATGATAACTCGCGCTTTGTGCGGGTGTTCTTTCTGAAACACAAGTCAGATACCTTCAGTACTTTCACTAATTTTGTTAGGCAAGTCCAAAATGAATACAACTGCTCCGTAGTCAAAATCAGAAGTGGCAATGGAACGGAATTCAAGTCTTGATCCATGACAGAATACTGTGAAAGTCAAGGCATCTTTCATGAGTTTTCCTTTCCTCGCACTCCACAGCAAAATGGAGTAGCTGAGAGAAGGAACAGAACACTCATAGAGGCTTGCCGGACTATGTTGAGTGATGCCTCACTTCCAGAGTACTTCTGGGCTGAAGCCGTCAACACCGCTTGTCACGTGTAAAATCGAGCACTCATCAACAAAAACCATGATAAGACTCCTTACGAACTTCTAAAAAGGAGGAAACCAACAGTTTCATATTTTAGAATCTTCGGTTGTAAATGCTTCGTACTTAACAACGGCAAGTATCACACTACCAAGTTTAGCGAGAAAAGCATTGAAGGTATTTTTGTAGGTTACAGTAGCCATAGTAAGGCTTATAGAGTATTTAATAGAAAAACTCTGGTGATAGAAGAATCAATACACATTGTATTTGATGAGACGAGTTTGCTGCAAAGCAACTCTTCTAGTGTGCTCATTGAAGATGCAGGTACAAACCTTAAGGAACTCAGTCTGGATGAACCTACTGAAGATAGAAATGAAAAGTTCATCAAGATCTCCTCTACAACCCCAATTGGAGAGATAGATGATCAAGATGAAGAATTCATCCCAGCTGAAGATGAACCTCCAATGGCTGAAGAGATCCCAGATGCAAGGACTCTTGAGCTCAGACACCTGAAGGATCATCCCTTAGAGCAAATCATAGGAGATCCCCGAGATGGTGTTAGAACTCGGAGAGGTACAACTAACGAGAATTTATTCTTAAGCTTTCTATCACAGGTTGAACCTAAGAAGTTCGAGGAAGCAAACTCGGATGCATCCTGGATACTAGCCATGAAAGAAGAGTTGAATCAGTTCAAACATTGCGATGTTTGGACACTTGTTCCTAGACCCAAGGGTAAGAATGTCATTGGGACAAAATGGGTCTTCCGGAACAAGATGGACGAAGATGGAACAATTATAAAGAACAAAGCCAGACTTGTTGTCAAGGGCTATCGTCAAGAAGAAGGAATCGACTTCGATCAAACATATGCTCCAGTGGCAAGACTGGAGGCGATCAGATTATTCCTTGTCTACGCTGCACTTAAGGGCTTTACAGTCTATCAAATGGATGTAAAGTCTGCCTTCTTAAATGGTAACATAAAGGAAGAAGTGTATGTAGAGCAACCACCAGGTTTTGTTGATTCAAACTTTCCCAATCAAGTTTACTTACTGCAAAAAGCATTATATGGTCTTAAACAAGCTCCCTGAGCTTGGTATGAGACGCTGTCTAGCTTCCTTCTTGAGAGCGAGTTCACAGGAGGAAAGATAGACAAGACATTATTTCTTAGGGAAATAAAAGGCAAGATTTTACTGGTACAAATATATGTTGACGACATTATTTTTTACTCTACGGATGACAACCTCTACAAGAAGTTCTCTAAACTTATGCAAGGGAAGTTTGAAATGAGTAGTATGGGAGAGCTGAAGTATTTCTTAGGGCTTCAGGTGAAACAATCTGAGAATGGAATTTTCATCTCACAAACCAAATTCACCAAAGAGCTACTTAATAAATTCGGAATGGAGAACGCAACCTCTATGAGGACTCCTATGGCCTCAGCTATGTCTCTGGACAAGGATGAGAATAGGAAACCTTTTGATGAAACCAAGTACAGAAGCATAATTGGGTCCTTGCTCTACCTTACCGCAAGTAGACCTGATATAATTTTCTCAACATGTGTATGTGCTAGATTTTAGGTGAACTCTAAGGAATCTCACTATATTGCTGCAAAGCGAATCTTGAGATATCTTAAAGGTACACCAAATCTTGGTTTATGGTACCCAAGAAGTAATGACAGCGAACTAATTGGATTTTTAGATGCAGATTTTGCAGGAAGCAAAGACGAAAGGAAAAGCACTTCTGGGACTTGCCAATTCCTCGGAAGGAGACTTATTTCCTGGAGCAGTAAGAAGCAGAACTGTGTAGCCATCTCAACGGCTGAATCAGAATATATCTCTGCAGGCAGCTGTTGTGCACAGCTTCTATGGATCAAGAATCAATTTGAAGACTACAACATGAAGTTCCAGAACGTTCCTCTGTTTTGCGACTCATCCAGCGCAATAGCAATCGCCAACAACCCAGTCTCCCACAGCCGGACAAAGCACATAGAACTTCGATATCACTTCATCCGGGAGCATGTGGAGAATGGAGACATAGATCTACAATACGTCTCCACAGATAGGCAAGTTGTAGATATATTCACGAAGCCGCTAGATGAGACCAAGTTTTCTTTCTTCAAAACTGAACTTGGGATGCTCAACAAAGAAGATTAGTGGACTCAATCAAAGGCTCCAAGTTAAATTATTGGTGGAGGTTAAGATTAGTGCTTCGAGAAAAATATTTTGTCAAAGTGACTTACTCGAGTACGTGTACTCACATACTCGAGTACTTGGAAACAAACTCGAGTAGATACACGACCATACTCAAGTTCATTAAAATATACTCGAGTAACTCGAAGTATCTACTCGTGTAGGTAAAAATTTACTCGAGTACATATCTTTCATACTCGAGTACTTAGTAACTCACTCGGGTACTTCATGACCTACTTGGTCTTCGACTTACTCGCGTAGGTTACAACAGATTAATCGTGTATGCCGATATATACTCGAGTACGTGGAAATTCCAGAACTTTGAAAATTTCATTTTTCTCTTTTCGCACACCTCAATTTTTGCCGCCACCCCCCCCCTCCCCTTTTAGGTATGTTTTATTTTAAAACCTATTCTTAAACCTAATTAGGGTTAAGTATATAAATAGAATGATCCCGTAATCCATTTCCACGAAACCTGTTCTCGAGTAATCGTCGGCGCTTCGCCTCCCAGAACCATAGAGCGTCGTCTTCTCCAGATTCCATTCTTCCAGAGATCCATGGCTCCTTCATCCAAGATCGGCATAGGGTCTGAATTAGTTACAGATGGAGTCGTCGATCTCTCCGATGACTTCCGGAATATTCTAATCCTCCTTGACACCGCTGGACTGTCGTTTCTATTACAGACGTCGTGCAAGATTCTGTTTCCTGCAGTGGAGGAATTCTACAAAAATCTCAAGGTCAAGAGAAATGGAAAGGTACTCAAAACAAAGGTGCAAGGGATCAAAATCCGTTTGGACAAAACTTCAGTGGCAACTCTCCTTCGACTTCCAGTAATTGATGAAGAGGACGATTTAGGTCCTGAAGATTCTACTAGGACTACTCTCTTCTGTGGAGTAGATCCAGAGTGTGTATCTCTCAGTAGGGCAGACTGCAATCTAGAAGGAAAATTTCTGATAGACATCATATCCAAGGTACTACTATGCAATACATACTCCATCCGAGAAATTTCCAACAATATGTTTGATATAATGCAAGCCATTATAAGCCGGAAGAAATTCCAGTTTGGTATGGTAATTCTGGATAAAATCAGAGGAAGCATAAAGCAACCAAATTTTGCAAGGATTATCTCTCTTCTTTTGCATGAGATAAATCAAGAAGTGTTCAACCTCTCCAAAGGAACTTCCCTCCATCACATGAAGAAGGTATCCATCTCCTCCATTCAAAGATATGAAATCAAGCTCCAAAACACTACTCAAGCCTTAAAAGTAGTTGTTACCTCAGAAGATACCTCCAGAGAGCCCCTTGTCTCAGATGACAGGATTCCCTCTCCTCCTCTACATCTCACTACTACCACCTCGGGTGCAATAGTTGAGGGGGAGCCTACCTCATCTAGCCTTCAGCACCAAGCTTCAGAAGCCCCCTCTCAGCAAGATAAGATCAGAGATCCTACTCCTCCTCTTTCTCCTCTTCCAGGAGTCCTTCTCTCAGAGGTTCAAGCTCAAAAAACCTCCTCTCTACTATTGAAGATATTGACAGATTGATTGCTGAACTCAGCTCAGATGCTCCAGTGTTTCTAGATGATGCAGTTGTGCTATCTCCTGAGGATCCCATTCCAGAAGATCAGTCTCCTGCTAAGGAACCCTCTCCCTCCCCTACAAAGGAAACCCCTACCTCTCCTGCTCAGTATCATATTGAAGAGCGAGGTCATTCAGAGTCTGCTCTCCTGTCTGATGACGAGGACATGTCTCCAGAACATGTGGATGCTCCTCTGAGGACACTAGACTTCTGTCTTCCTTCATTCATCAATACAGAAGATTCTGTTGTGGTAGAACCCTTCAAGAGAGCTGAAAGCTCAGTTTTGATTGCTGAAATCCCCCCTGGGAGGCTCCTGCTCTCATAGCCTCTGCTCCAGCCTTAGCTCCCTCCAGCTCCTCAGATAGTGTAAGTAAGATTGAGGAAATGCTCCGTGAACAGAGAAAGTACTTTGATGATTCTCTGGCATCAGTGAATAACAAGGTCTCTACTCTTGAAACTGAGATGAGTAGAGGCTTTGCTAAAATTCAAGCTAACACTGATGAGCTAAAAAGATTATTTCAGTTAGGTGGCAAAGCCATAGACCATACTATTACCAGTATAGGTGAACTCAGAAATCAAGCTGAAACAGTTGCACATAATCAGATTCTATTGGGCAAGGATGCCTCTGCAAATGTTATGAAAGTTTGTGAGGAAGTTGGAACATTTAGAGATGAAGCCATTGCCCAACTATCCGTAGAAATAAGCAAGGGGGAGAAGATAGTCAAAGAACAAGTTAAAAAACTATCTGCCTAATCTCAAGCAGCTGTGGATGGTCTAGTCAAAGAAATATCTGCCAAATCTCAAGCATCTGTGGATGGTCTAGTCAAAGAAATGAAAGCAGACATCCTAGCTCAGCTTCAATCTATAAAATTCTATATTTATGATACTGTTGTTTGGGTGCATAATCAGAACTTCCAAGATTTCCAACTTGACCCTACCATTATTCCTAAGTACCTATATCCTCTTGAAGAACATCCTCCCTCAGGTGCTCCAGCTCATGTTAACATTCCAGAGGGTGTGCCAGCCTTCTCACCCAGACCTACTGGTGACATGACTGAGCCTCCTCTCTCTTATGCTGATATGTGGCAAGATGATATTCCTCCAAGCTCTCAGGGACACTTTGTTCAGGGTGCTCCTAGAAAGAAAAGGAAATATGGTGACGGCGCTTCTGCTAGCCGTTCTGCACCAAGGAGAGAGCCTGCCCCAGCTTCAGGAAGTAGATCAGAAGTTGTTCATGCAGAAGTTTGGAGTCCTACCTCCAAGTCCCTTATCTTTGACACATTGAAGTTGGTAATAGATCTTGGTGAGAATTAAGATCAGTACTATAGCTACTCAGAATGGAAAGCGTATGATGTTTCTCAAATCAAAATCAGATTGCATGACAGAAATTGGGGATTCAACAATCCAGCTGCTCCACCAAGGCCAAAGACTTATTTCCCTAAACATTTCAGTTATTTGGAAAGGCAAGAGCTGAAGAGAGTTAAACAACACAAAGAGGATTACCCCTGAAAAGTGTTTTTGTGGAACTGGATAATCCTTCTATTTAATATATCTAATTCTGATTATGGTTTCTTTATTTACTATTATTCTCTTCTTTAGTCATTTTCTATTGATTGTTGTTATAGATGATCATTTCTTTTTAAGAAATTCATCTTAGTGCAAAGGGTGCTGACTTCTACAAATAGGGGAGATTGTTGGGAATTGTCTTCACAATACCCCAGATTTGTGGGAAGTCAGACCTGAAACTAAGATGAATTAAGTTGTATTTGATGTTGTGTTTAAGTTGTGTATGCAGGACTATATTGCCAAGTGTGAACCAATGCCAGTCTATAGTGGGTCACCAAACACAGGACCATACAATGTAATTCCTCATTGTGTGATCCAAAGTGTTGACTCATGTATAGCCTCTCTATTGGGGTACACTTTATCTACATGCACTTGGACTACTAGACCATGGAGTGGTGAAAATCATCCAAGAAATTTGACTAAGTCCATATACTTGAGTACATCCATTCATATACTCGAGTACCTCTTTTCCTTATACTCGAGTAGGTGATTGTGTACTTGAGTAGAGCCTTAGTCATACTCGAGTAGTTTCTCAGTCATACTCGAGTAAAGCTAGCTGTTCAGACTAAATATTTCTAAGTCCACATACTTGAGTAACTTCGCTCATATACTCGAGTAAGTGGCTTAGCACTCGAGTAGATTGTTCTTATACTCGAGTAGTCTGGATTAGTACTCGAGTAGATCCTTCTTATACTCGAGTAGTCTGGATTAGTACTCAAGTAGAATATTTCCACTTACTCGAGTAGTCTGTCAGAGTAACTCGGGTAGCTCTTCCAAGGTACTCGAGTAGTCATCTCTATTACTCGAGTACATGTTTCTCTTATCTACTCGAGTAGCAGACCTTTATACTCGAGTATTTCATCTATCCCGAGTATGTTTGTTCAGAATTCCTAAAATCGTTAAGTCCAAAATTGACGGAGATTTCGAATTAACCTTTTCTGATTGGTCCACGTGTCAATCTTAATTACGATTATGACTGTTGGAGATAGCCTATAAATAGGTCCTTTAAGATTTGACTCATTACAAATTTTTTAACAAGTTATTTTTAAGAGAAATATTGAAAAATCTCTCCCGTCCTTTTCAAGAAAGAAATCCGGAAAACCTAAAATCCCGATCGTCCTTGTCGCCGCCGCCATTAACGTTTTTCTGGAAGAAGCTTTGGATCGACTTTTTCTCAAGCGCTGCTACCTAGATCGATCCAAGGAAAAGAAGAATCATCTGATCCGTTTGTGCTTCAACATCTTGTGGATTACTCGTTGATCGTGGTGATTTCAGATCTCAGTTTCTTGGAAATCATTCCAGCCTTCTTCTACTTTTTCTGATTAAACCTAAAGCTCTTAACGATGAAGACGAAGACCAAGATCCAGATCTGAGATTTTTTTTGTAAATTTCATTCAAATAATTTTCTGTGTAGGAGATTTGTCTCCGAGTGGTAGGAAGTTTTATCTTCCGAGTGTAGATCCCTTGTGGATTGAGTTTGTAGGAACGTGGTTCCGAGGTGTAGGATTGATTTGCAATCTGAGATTGTGGAGTAGCCGAGTCTAGTGATTTGCTAGATCGGTGAGAAAAGTGGACGTACCCAAGATCGGGGAACCACTATAAATCTCGTGTCGTCTGTGTGATTGCTTGATTACTTGTCTGTGCTGTTGACAAATTTTTTATTCCGCATTTGACGCACAAATCACCTATTCACCCCCGCCCCCCCTAGGTGAGTTAGGTAGACACATAGATCTCTTTCATATCAGCATTTATTATCATAATATATCTTGCCTTAAAATAATTGACCATAGCCATACTAAATAAAGACTTCTGACTGATCTGAAAAACTGACAGAAGAAGACAGCATAAAATCGTAAGGCTCGGATCAGAGATCGTCGACCAGAGATAAGAGATCATCGACCAAAGAATGGCTATCGTCGAGCTTCGATTTCTGGAGAGAAACAAGAGATCGTCGACCTGAGCTCGTGGATCGTCGAGCTCAGTTCAAAGTAGGAGACTCTGAGATTGTCGATGGAGATCGACGATCGTCGAGCAGAGTTCGACTATAGTCGAACTGTTATAGATGGAACACAACATATTATGAATCTTAATCTGAGTCCAATGCAAAGCTGGTCTGCCCAAACCTGATCTAAAGGGGATCTAACTAAGACTAAAAACAGAGACCCTGGCTATACAAGAGGGTCTAAACAACCTAAGAGTGAACCTAGCACAGAACCAAACAGAGGTTCCAACAGTCTCCCCCTATTTGTGTTAGGTCTCTCAAAAACAAAATCTTAAAAGAAATGAAATGCAAAGACCATAAATATCTGAAGGAATGAAATACCATCAACAGATATGTTATAGCAGTACATTGTACATAATCAGTTAATCATTAAACAAATAACATAAACTATGGTTTATCAAATAAAGAGCCATATGAAGGTTTTGAGAAAATTATCTTCCTGCTTGGGTCTGGTACATTCTTCTTGGATGTCATCAAGTCTTGCCCACCAAGAGATGTCTTAGTGTTGACTCTGGGCACAACTGCTTCTTGATGCAAAGCCATATAATAAGCTGGATTGAAGACTTTCTTGCTTACTTGAAGTTTATCCATCTCCTTTTCTCTGAAAGATGACATAGTAGAGAATGAAGATGGATCTTTCCCTTCTTCTACAGCTTTTCTGATTTGAGAAAGGCCAATCAGTTTCTGAAGTCTAGCCATCCTGAAGTTTGGGTCAAGTTCCTGTTCAACAGGTAGTTGATCTTCTTGATGAGGCAATACAGTGACTGCTTTGAACTGAGTGGATTGAGCTTGAAATCATGTTGAATTAAGATGTTCATCATTTTGGGAGTCGAGAGAACTAGGAGGGGCAGCCTCACTATATTTTACTTTAGATCTGAGAGATTCATCGTGTCTTTTTACTGGGTAAGTAACTGTCATTTGAGTCTTTGAAGCAATTTGTTGGAGAGAAGGAGAAGATGAAGGATTCTGATAAATTACTTCTTTCACTTGCTCTGAGGAGCTCTGACTTCTGTGTTGCTGACTGCTTCCCTGAAACTGAGTTCTGGAGGATCTGTCCTGCCTTTGAGATGATCTTGAATAAGAGGAAGGCTGGGAAGATGCACCAGAAGCTTGAGATATAGCACCTGAAGCACCAGCAGCAGCATGATGAGTAGGAGGACCTCTTCTGAATTTCTGAGGAGGTGGAGAATATCTCTTGCTCTTCTTTCTTGCTTTTTTCTCATTCTTGGATAGCCACATCCAGCTCTCCATGCCAGGGTATGGGTTAATTCCTTTCAAAATGTAATAAGGTGTATCATTAGTATTTCCTGGTTTAGGAGCAGCCTGGGGAGCAGCTTTTCTTTAAGGCTTTCTTTTTCTTAGAATCACTATCATCTGAATCATCATCATCAGATAAAACTTGAGGATTGATATATAATTCATCTAATTCCTTTATTTGCTTGTCATTTATCTTCTTAGCAGCCTTTTCTTTGGCTTCTTCCAGAATGTCATTAGCAGTCAAATCATCCAAAGAGGGATAAGAACTAATAGGCTCACAAAGATTGATTAAACTTTTTTTTAGGGCTAAAGCCAAATTTTCTGAGGCCACTAGATCAAGTAAATCATCAGCAATTGAGAGAGCAACATTCTCATTCTTCTTTTCTGAAGAAAGCAAAAACTCAACATCCATAGAGGATGACATATCTGTACATTCTGTAACTGATAGAGTGTCTGAACAAGCTGGAGCCGATTAATTCTGCAGAAGATGTTTCAAAACAGAGGGACTTATGGGTCTGGTATAACAGACCATAGCCCTGGAAGAAATAGCCTCATCTAAAAACAAAACTGTTCTGAACATAGAGAAAGAATGTAAAAGAATTTGCAAATCAATAGATGGGTTAATAAAATAATAACCACTTGAAATCTCAGGGATTGACACATCAGTGTCCTCATCTGTCATCAGCAAATCTGAAAATAGAACTATGTCTGTACAAAACTTTTGAAAAGCTTCTTCTTCCTGTTCTGCTGGAGGAATCTGAACCTGAAGTTCTGCTGATACTGGACCTGCAGCATCTTCATGGGACATCTCCCCCTGCCTGGTTTCAGTGAGAACTGGAACCAGGCCCCTAGATGAAGAAGGGACAGAGGAAGTAGAGAGAGAAGAAGTGATGAGGGTAGAAAGAGATGAAATAGATTAAGCAAGAGGTGAAATTGCCTCTGCTATCAGGGAGTTTAGGGTGGGAGTACAAAGTTCCAGAATATGAGAGAGAGATATATGATCATCTTGAAGAAAGTCAGCTGGAGTCTGAGTTGAGACAAAAGTATGAGAGGGAGGAGGAGTGAAATCTGTCATGATTTCATCCTGGATTAGAGAGTTTCTGGGGAAATGGATGGGGGAATTTTGAGGAGAGTTGTGAGGAGAGGCTTCAATGTTTATTGGTGGATTAGGTTGATGAGAAGGGGATGAGTGAGGAGAGAGAAGATCAAAATTTGGAGATGACAAGTTGGAGAAAAGTTGAGATTCAATATGGTGTTGAGGAGATTGGGTATGAGAGGAAAGAGTGGCTTGAGATGAAGGAGGAGTTTGAAAGGCAGTGGCAGGGTGAGAAGAGACATTGGGGATGGTTGGAGATGCAGGGGGTAGAGGAGGAAGGGAGGGAACTTCATTAGTAGGGTGAGGAGTGGGTGTTATAGCCCTGGTGTCCTCAGATGTGCGAGAGGAGGTTCCAGCCCTGGAGGGTTTCTGAATTGACCTCTCCCACTTCCTGAACAAAGATGAATCCATCCTTTTGCTGGCATTAATAGCTATGGTTGGAGAAACCAAAAGCTCTGGGGCTTTCTGTTGAAGGAAGATTCCTATAATACTTCTGAGATAGACTTCCTTTTTGTTATTCTTTCTCTTAATCAAATCGAAAAACAAACTGGCCCAATCAATGGCCTTCTTGTTTACTAGAGCATACATTATGGCAAACTGCTTCCTGTTGATATTATCATGGGCCGAGTGCTTGCCCAGCAGAACATTGCCCACTATATCCGCGAGAAACTTAAACCCTACAGATAGGTTTTTCTTTAATAACTTAGATGGAATGCCCTCGGCATGACCCATCTCCAGAAGCATCCTGCTATATTCTGCACTGTCCTGATCCAAATCATCTGTTCCATTCTTTAGCTCAAAAATTTCTGTAAGAGATGCAGGGTTTAGAGTAACCTGCTGTCCCGAGATGGAACCAATCATCGAAGAATCATTGACAGAGGAGGTGTAAACCCATTCCTTTATCTCAGCAACAGATAGCTTTATCCTTGTAGACATAAGTTTCTTCAAACCCTGGTCGTCGCAAAGCTATAGCATTTCCTGAAACACAACATCATAATGACTGAAAGAGCCGAAGTCGACATCAAATCCTGTGTCGAACTTCATCACTGTGAGAACTGCTGCAGAGATCGCCATGGAAAACCTGTAAACATGAGAGAGCAAAAATCAAGAGCAGAGGCGAAATATTAAAGCACGGGACAGAGATCGAGAAGAACCTACATATCGGTTTTTGGAATATGAAGAGACTATCTCTGACTGACGATAAAAACAAAAACGTCGATCTTAGGTCAAAGATTTAATTTATAAGCAAATAATATCTTTGGTCTCTGATCTCAGTCGGAAAATCAATCGTCGATCTGAGGTCGACGATTAATTTTCTGAAGCAAAGTCGTCGATCTCCGGTCGACGATTTTTGTCTTCACACAGAGCTATCGTCAATCTCAGGTCGACGATTGAGCTCAAGATGAGTTCGAAGATCGTCGATCTCCGTTCGACGATCGTTGACCACATCTTCACACAGACAAAATTCAGGATTAATCCATTCCATTTATCATTCCAAGCTGATTCAAAAAGAATAGATGTTTTTGCACATCCAGAGGCTTGGTAAAAATATCTCCTCTTTGCAAATCAGTGGAGATAAACTTGAGGTTAATCTTTTTGTTGTCAACAAAGTCTCTAAGAAAATGATGCCTTATTTCTATATGCTTGGTTCTAGAATGCAGGACTAGATTTTGTGCAATAGATATGGCAATGGTACTGTCACAAAATATGGTGGAATCTTTGAGAGAGTACCCATAATCCAGTAGCTGATTTTGAATCCACAAGATCTGTGAACAGCAACTACCAGCTGCTATATATTCAGCCTCTGCAGTTGATGTAGACACAGAAGATTGTTTCTTGCAAAACCAGGAAACTAATCTATCACCCAGGAACTGACAGGTACCTGAAGTGCTTTTTCTGTCAACTCTGCATCAAGCATAGTCAGCATTAGAATATCCAGTTAATTCAAATTCTGACTCTGTGGGATACCAAAGTCCTAGATCAGGACAACCCTTTAAATATCTTAAAATTCTTTTGAGGAGAATTAAATGAGATTCTTTAGGATTGACTTGAAATCTAGCACAAAGAAATGTTACAAACATTATATCAGGTCTACTTGCAGTAAGATATAATAGGTACCCAACAATGGCCCTAAAATTTTTCTGATCAACAGGTTTGCCCTTTTCATCAGAATCAATTACTGCATTAGAAGCCATAGGTGTCTTCATAGCTGAGGCATCAGCCATCCCAAACCTTTTTACTAATTCCTTAGCATATTTGGACTGGGATATGAAGATTCCATCAGGAGCTTTCTTTACTTGAAGACCAAGAAAGTAAGAGAGTTCACTCATGCTACTCATTTCAAACTTGGAGTGCATAAGGTCAGAAAACCTTTTGCAAAGTTTAGAATCAGTAGATCCAAATATAATATCATCAACATATACTTGAACTAACAGAATCCTATCATGATGATGTATAACAAATAAAGTCCTATCTACAGTGCCTCTAGAAAATTTATGCTCTAAAAAAAGCTAGCTAGGGTTTCATACCAAGCCCTTGGAGCTTGCTTTAGACCATAGAGAGACTTATGCAATTTGAAAACATGGGAGGGGTGATTTGAAGAGATAAAACCTGGTGGCTGTTCCACATATACTTCTTCTTTAAGTTCCCCATTGAGAAAGGCACTTTTGACATCCATTTGATATACCTTGAATTTCTTGTGAGTAGCATATGCCAAGAAAATTCTGATAGCTTCAAGCCTTGCAATAGGTGCAAAGGTCTGATCATAGTCAATACCTTCTTCTTGCCTGTAGCCTTGTGCTACTAATCTTTCTTTATTTCTGATAACTATGCCTTGAGCATCCAATTTATTTCTGAAGAGCCATTTACTTCCAATTACTAGCTGCTCGTTGGGTCTAGGAACCAAATTCCAAACTTTGCATCTTTCAAACTAATTTAGCTCCTCTTGCATTGCAATAATCCAGTGTGGATCTTGCTCTGCATCTTTAATGGATGAGGGTTCAATATGAGATAAGAAACAGGCATGCATCATATCTTCATTGAGTTGATGCCTTGTCTGCACACCCACTGACATATCTCCTATCACTTGAGATATGGGATGCTCTCTAAGTGTAACATAGTCAGGAGGTGGAGTTTGATCAACAACAGCAGCATCAAGAATAATTCCTCTTGTGGAATTAAGTTTGCTGTTGGAGAGCCTTCAACAGTTTCTAGAGATTCTTCTTCACTATCTTCATCAATCTGTGGAGAGGGATGAGATATCACCTTTTAGGTGAAATTCAATTTATCCAATTTCTCACATAGATTTGGTACCTGCAAGAGATTACTGGTAGAAGCTTCCTTCTCCTTGTAAAACATATTAGCTTCATCAAAAGTAACATGAACAGATTCTTCAATTTTCAAAGATGATTTATTGAAAACCCTATATTCCTTGCTAACTTGGGAATATCCTAGAAAAATTCCCATTGTAGCTTTGGCTTCAAACTTTCTAAGGTAATCTTTGTTGTTATTATGAATAAAACAAATACAGTCAAAAATTCTAAAATAATCTATTTTAGGTATCTTCCCTTTAAGTAATTTATAGGGAGTCTTGCCCTGAAGTTTGTGTATCAAACTTCTGTTCAGGACATAATTTCTTTTGCTTATAGCTTCTGCCCAATAGGATAGAGGCATGTGAGCATCAGCAAGCAATGTGCATGCTGCTTCAATGAGTGTTCTATTTTTCCTTTCAACTACCCTATTTTGTTGGGGAGTTCTGGGATCAGAGAAGCAATGCCTGATATCTTCCTTCTCACAGAATTCTTGCATAGGAAGAGATTCAAACTCATTGCCATGATCACTTCTGATCAATGCAACTTGATTAGAGTACTCAATCTTTATGTATTTTAGAAAGTCTGTAAGAACCTTGAAGTTATCTGACTTGTTTCTCAAGAAGAAAACCCAAGAGAACTTAGAGAAGTCATCTACAATGACTAAAGTATAGAACTTCCCTCCCAGGCTTTGTACAGCAATTGGTCCAAAAAGGTCCAAATGAAGCAGATACAAAATCCTAGGTGAATCACTCTTATTAACTGATTTAAAGCTATTTTTAGTTTGCTTTCCTTCTTGATAAGCCTTGCAAAGGCTTTCCTTCTTGTAGGGGCAAGAGGGCAATCCTTTAACAAGGTTGTCCCTAGATAACCTAGCAATGTTTCTAAGGTTTACATGCCCTAGCCTTTTATGCCATAAAGTGTTATTATTGCTAACCTGATTAAATAAACAGATTTCTGAATAAGCAGAATGAAAATCAACTAAGTAAATATTGCCTAACCTATATCCTGACAACACAATGTTGTTATTTAAAGAAATATTGCACTTTGAATAAGTAAAGCATACTTCATAACCTGCATCACATAGCTGACCTATGGATATCAAGTTATGTTTCAGACCACTTACATATGCCACTTTCCTGAATGTGACATCTCCAAGTGTGAATTCTCCATATCCTTCTATTTGGCCAAAGCTTGAGTCACCAAATACAACTTTTGGACCCAGCTTTGCCTTGCAGTTATTTAGGTTGGCAGTGTTTCCTGTCATATGCTTGGAGCACCCAGTATCCAGGTACCATCTATCCTGTATGGTCGGATAGGTCTTCACCTGCAAGAAGGCATATTATATATTTTTGACCCAGGTAACCTTGGGTCCTGGCTTCTTTTCATACTTAAAACTTGAAATATAAGAATATTCAGGTTGACATTTATAGCCTAAGGGATGAAATCTCCTAGGTGGTATTATCCAGTTAGTTAAGGGATGAAATGATTTAGAGTTAGGGTTCTTATTGAGATTTTTGTTTATGTTGAAATTGATGTTTTGATAACTCTGTTCTGAGTTCGACGATTTAGGTTGAGTTCGTCGATCTGCGTTCGATGACCAGCATTGATGTCGTCGATCTCGGTTCTCAGAGTAATAGTAGCTATTATCTGGGTTCCACGATCATCGATCTCTTGTTGATGATACATAGTGATATCGTCGATCACCGTTTGCAGATTGTTTGAACTCAAGCTCTGGGTTCTGAGATCGTCGATCGGCGTTCAACGCATAATGCTTAGATCATTTATCTTGGTTCGACGATTTTTGTTGAGACTTAGTTGTTTGTTTTTCTTTATTTTTCTCAACTTTTTTAAGAACCTTATTAACCTTTTTAATTTGCTCTGTATTTTTCTTGCCTTTTTCTGAAATAAACTTTATGGGTTGTGAGAGATGATTATTCTGGATGACTGGTGGTTCACTAGATGATGCACCTAATCCCAACTTACTTTTATTAAGCCTAACATTGAGTGTGCTGGTTATTTCTTCTAGCTGTTTACTTCTTCCATTTAATGATTCCTCTAGCTGTTTTGCCTTACTTAATTCCATTTTTAGAAAAATGATTTGTTCACTATACAAGTCTATTTTATTTTTTAATTTGTTGTTTTCTGATACTAAAGTGTCATAGTTAACTTGCCTATCTCTGGGAAGTTTGATTTCCTTCTCAGACCTAATTAGATCACTACATATAAATTTAAAGTTTGATTTAAATCTTCAGAGGTAAAGTCAAAATCTTCCAACAATCTGAACATTCTTTAGATTCTTCTTCTTCTGAGACATTTCCTAAAGCATTGATGGCCATTAAGCAAATTTCCTTGGCCTTTGCTTCTTCTTCATCTTCACTAGAGCTGGAGGAAGATGATTCTTCAGTATCACTCCATGTTTCTGCAACAAATCCTCTCTCCTTCTTTTTTTGTTTATAGGAAGAGGGTTTGCTGGAGCGCTTCTTGGAGTCTTTCTCCTTTCTCCTTTCCTTGTGCTTGTTTTTTGGACACTCTAGAAGAATGTGTCCAGCTTTTATGCAACCAAAACAAATGATTTCTTTAGAAGGAGTTTTATCATACCTTGGTTTATCATCACTCATTGATGATTTTCTTCTAAATTCTTTTCTCCCCATCTTTAAGAATCTCTTTGCAAAGAGACTCGTCAGTTCTTCATTTGATGGAGAAGTTTCGGATTCTTCTAAAGCTTTGAAAGCAATATTCTGCTCATTCCTTGTTGGTGTAGCATTCTTTTGTTGCTCAGCTTCTCTTGTCTTCAGCAGCTGTTCATAGGATTTCAGCTTTCCTAAGACTGATTCAGTGGTCATCTCATGTGTGCTTCTGGTCTCTCTGATAGGCCAGATTCTTGAGTCCCATGAGTTGGGGAAGCACATGAGAATCTTGTCATTTATTTCTGTGACTGAGATGTCCTTGTCAAGGGTTTTCAGTTCATTGACAATGATACTGAGTCTGTTATACATCTCAGAAACTTGCTCAGTTTCTTCCTTTTTAAAATTCTCATACAGGGAGATGAGATGAGCTCTCCTATCCTTCCTTTAATCTGCTGATCCTGCAACCATCTGGTTTAAGGAATCCTAGATGGCCTTAGCTGATTCACATTCAGCTACCTTCTGCAATATGTCGTCAGACATTGTTTATGCCAGTATATTCATGGCTTTTGCATCAGTAATTTTTGCTTTCTTGTATGCATCATTGTAGTCTGGAGGAGGTACTACAGTCATATTTGTGGAAGTGCTTGGGGTGGCAGTTGGTGGCAAAGGTACTCCTGTTAAGATAGAAGTATAAATATCTTAATCAATAAAGTTCATATAAAGTCTTATTCTAGCCTTCCAGATTCCAAACTTTTGCAAGTTGCAAACTGGAGGTCTGGTGCTTGCAAAATCCTTGTACTGAGCCATGGTATAAAAAAGTGGAATAGAGTAAGAAGATATCTATCAGAGATCTTAGGTTCAGGTGTTAGCATGTACAACCTTCAACAAAAAAACACACCCTCTGATACCAATTGAAAGTGAGGGGATAGATAGGTTCTTACTCTAGATGGGGGGTGAATAGAGTATTTAAAAATTATTTAAAAACTAAATTGCGGAATAGAAATACTAATAAAAAGACTAGAGAAAAGAAATAGGAAGGACTACCACAGCAACACAGCACACAAAGAAATCACAAGGCAACACAGACGACACAAGAAAATTTATAGTGGTTCACCAAAACTGGTTACATCCACTCTTCTACCACCCAGGTAGGAATCCACATAGGTTTTTGATCAGATTCCCTATCACCACAAGATCTACTTCAGGTAGATCTAGAAACCCTTTAAGCTTTTGATCAGGAGCTCAAAATCCAATAGGTTTTTGATCAGGTGCCCTATCACCAAAGAGTTCACTTTTGAAGGGAGAGATAACCCTGTACAGATGGAGGTAAAAGAAAAAAGTATATGAGAATCTTCTCTTTCTCAGACAACTGAGAAGATTATGTGGATTAAATAAAATGTCCAAGCTCCCCCTAGGATATTGTATTGTTTACCCGGAAGACCGATATCCTTGTTCTCCCTGAGTCAAAGGGTCGTTTCTTAACCGCATAACTGCGCGGTCATAGCAGTCTGCAAGCCGTTCTTTCCGTCTGAAAGCCGTCGGTCTTTTTATTCAAGACCGTGTAACTGTGCGGTTAAGAGCTTGCTCTTTCTTCTCCAGCTACGCATCCCGTCCCCGTTGCCCGCTCTCCTGTCCCCCGGGCAGCCGGTGATTCTAGCGTCTGCCAGCTCGGGCAGGCCCTGAGCCTATAAATGGGCATGAACAGTATTCTCTAGGCATCGCGAATCGAATCCTCAAGCTCGCCGTCTGTGGCAGCGATCTCGATCCCTTTGCCGAGCGGGTTACTGTCTGATCGGGTTTCTTTTGTAACCGCTTCATTTATGGCAATCGTAAAGCCCGTCGCATAAGTGGTTTTAGCCGCGACGGGCGAAACTCTGTTGTCGCCGCTTCCAGCGGCCCCCTTCTTTTTTGTCTCTTTTTCATCTACCTGCTAGTAACCGACAACTCGCAGTCCATTCTTTATCGTTTTCTCTTTTGCAGGTTCTCCAGCGACCAAAAGACATTCTTGGCACGAACATTGAACACGCGACCTTCAGATTCGAGTTGTCCGTGAATCCCAGCGGTCTCGATATGACGGACAGGCGATCCCCTCAGCACTCTCATTCTCGTCATTCTCACCGCGCGGGTTCCTAAGAGGAATCCCTTTGGAGGGTGCTCGAACAATCTCGCCGGGAAATGGAGCAAGATAGGTGGGAAACCAGCGAACGCCTTGATGCGATCGGCCAAACTCTAGCTTCTCTTAACCAGCAGTTGACGATGCCTCCAACCACAGAACCCGTAGAACTCGTGATCTTTCAAACCCCCGCGGCCTTTCAGCCTGCTTCCCAGCAATGTCAGACCGTCGCGCAACCGCAGCCCTGGGAAGATGAGCGAGGTCCCTTCATGGGTTATTTACAGGATACCGCTCCAGCAGGTCCGGCTAGGCGGCTAGGATTCGAAGAAGACCGCCAGCCCGGTTTACCCATTAATTTCCCAGATTTTAACCGCGCCTCACCTTCAACCCCAGCCGAGATGGAGGACCCGTCTCTATTTGTCGCGTGAATAAGGCGGGAGCCCGCACCGAACAATTTCAGAGAACCTCGTATACCTTCTTATACCAGCGCGTCCGACCCGGTTACACACCTGCAAGCATTCGAAGATGTTGTGGCTCTTAGATGCCTAACGGACGCACTAAAGTGTAAGTTGTTGGTGATCACTTTTGACGGGCAGGCTCGAGAGTGGTTTCACGAGCTTCGTCCTCGCTCGGTTAATTCTTTCGCTGGGCTCTGCCAAGAGCTCTTGTTAAGGTTCTCAACCTCCAAAAAAGGAAAAGTGGTCCTGCGGCTCTTTTCAAAATTATACAAAGGGAGGGCGAAAGCGTGGCACGGTTTGTAGATCGTTTTCAAAGAGAGATTCTGGAAATAGAGAATGTAGATCCAGACTATTACAAGGTCGCCATGATCAATGGCCTCCAGGAAGGCCCGTTAAAATTCAAAGCCACGACAAAGGCTCCGGCAACTTATCAAGCCCTAATCTCTCTCGCAAACAAATTCATTGAAGGGGAAAGTGCTAACCCAAC
Source organism: Platanthera zijinensis (assembly GCA_039513925.1). Taxonomy (NCBI): domain Eukaryota; kingdom Viridiplantae; phylum Streptophyta; class Magnoliopsida; order Asparagales; family Orchidaceae; genus Platanthera; species Platanthera zijinensis. The sequence continues at coordinate 167,397,735 of CM077086.1, forward strand.
CTATATTTCTACTCTAACTTCTATGGCAGGTGGCGGTGGCTTGGGGAATTCTTCCACGGCATGCCACGTTCCAAAACCTTCCTGCCATGATCATCAATCCTCGCCTCAAAGGGGGAGAAACTTTCGACATAAGAGGCCGTTCCTCAGTCATCAGCAGTTCCGAGAGCGAATGCTGCCCTTAAACACTGCTCCTGTTCCGACGGTCCCACAAGTCCTTCCTATTAGTCAACACGAAGAGCCTCGCGTTATGAACATGACCTGGGAGGAAATCGCCGAGGTCCTGCAAAGAAAAGATTTCAGAAAGGCCAAACCCCGGGGAGAAGTAAGACCCCCCAACTCAAAGAACTTCTGTGAATTTCACAAGGAGGAGGGACATCCTACAGAGCACTGTCGGGCCCTACGCTTTTTGGTAAGAAGACTGGTTTCAAAAGGAAGATGTCAGACCTCTTCTGTAAAGAGACCCCCATCATTTCAAACACCTCAAAAGGCAAAGAAGTGGCTGAGGTATTCTAGGAATGTGAAGGCATCGCTGACATTGGCGGCCTAGGTAATGTACATTATCCGAATGATTGTGTGGATGTTCATAACGAAGGAACCCTTGGGCGGCTCTTCTGCATACACGGAGGGGGAGGCCTCGAATCAAGCCGAAAGTCTTCCGTTTCCAGGTTATGTAAGCAGGAGGTGGCTATGACGTCTTCTTCAGCACCGAATAGGGAACTCGTTACTTTTGGTCCAGATGATTTCTCCTCCGTCGCCAACCCATTCAACGATGCGGTTAGATACAGGAAGCTCGGTGAATCTCTTGTTCAAAAAGACGTTCGAGGCCCTAAAGACCGGGAAGTCATTATCTTCTACCGAGGGGCCACTCTACGGCTTCTCCGGAGAGAGGAAGGAAGCATAAGGAAATGTTTCGCTGTTAGTGACCCTGGGGGGAATCACCAAGATGATCCGGTTCGTGGTGGTCGACGCGGCAAGTAGCTATCACGCGATTTTCGGGAGGCCTCTATTAAATGAGTATCGGGCGATTGTGTCGACTTACCATCTGGCTATCAAATTTTCTGCTCAAGGGAAGCAGTATCGGATTAGGAGTAACCATCGGGTGGCCCGGGAATGTTATGTGAAAACGGTTAACATGATTGAACAGGTAACCCCTCCAGCAGTCACAACAATCGAGCTTGGAGAATCGAAAGAGAACGCAAAGGAAGGACTCCATTTGGAGGCTGCTCAACCTATCGAGAAGGTGCCCATCGCTGAGGGAGAAGAGAAAAAGCTCTCCGTTAATGCAGAACTATCGGAAGAGGAGAAAACCCAACTAATCTCTTGTCTCCTGAAGAACCTCGACATTTTCGCATGGTCTCCTGAAGATATGTCCGGGGTGGATCCGGATGTAGCATGCCATCATCTCAATGTCGACCCAAAGTATAAGCCTGTACAACAGAAGAAAGGGACGTCGCAACAAAGTTGGCAAGCCCAATCCGGGAGGAAGTCAGCAAGCTGGTGAAAGCCAAATTTGTTCAAGAGATACAATATCCCGCTTGGATATCAAATGTTGTAATGGTACCTAAACCAGGAGAAAAATGGAGGATGTGTGTAGATTTCACAAAACTTAATAAAGCGTGCCCCAAAGATTTCTACCCCCTGCCTCGAATAGATGCTTTAGTAGATTCAGCGGTTGGTTATTCTGTCATGAGCTTTTTAGACGCGTTCTCTGGCTATCACCAGATTAAAATGCATAAACCCGACATACCACACACGTCCTTTATCACGAATGAAGGGTGTTTTTGTTATCTAGTGATGCCTTTCGGTCTTAAGAATGCAGGAGCTACTTATCAGCGCATGATGGATTCAGTTTTCAAAGATCAAAAGGGAAGAAATTTAGAAGTCTATGTGGACGATCTCCTCATAAAAAGCAAATCCTTTTCTGCGCATTTGGAGGACCTCACAGAAACCTTCACTACCCTACGGAAGTTTAGGATGAGGTTAAACCCGTTGAAATGTGTTTTCGGTACTGGCCAAGGGAAGTTCCTTGGTCATCTCCTTACTCCCAAAGGATTGGCTCCCAATCCTGATAAGGTAAAAGCCATCCTGGGTATGACACCACCTCGCTCCCCAAAAGAGGTCCAGCAACTAGGAGGTAGGCTAGCAGGACTTAGCCGCTTCATCTCCAGGGTAGGAGATAAGAGTGCTCCCTTCTTTAAAACTCTTCGGGGGGCCTCAAAGTTTCAATGGACTGATGAATGTGACAAGGCTTTCAAACAACTCAAAAAACAATTAACCACGACCCCATTGTTGCAAAGTCCTCGCCCAGGAGAACCATTATACATTTATCTGGGAGTGGGACCCGAAGCGGTTAGTTCCGTCCTTGTCAGGGAAGAAAAGAAAAGGCAATTCCCAGTATATTATGTTAGCCATATCCTAAAAAGCACTAAATTAAAATACCCCATCCTCGAAAAGATGGCGTTGGCCTTGGTCATCTCTGCGCGTCGACTCCGACCATATTTCCAGGGACACTCAATCCAAGTTGTGATAGATCAGCCCCTGAAAGGGATATTAGAAAGGCCAGAATATTCGGGAAGACTCGCTAAATGGGCAATCGAGCTAAGTGAGTTCGAAATCACATACGTACCGCGAACAGCGATAAAAGCTCAGGTTTTGGCGGATTTCATGGTATAAACCACGGAGCAAAGTTTTGCTCAGAAAGAAAGTCTTCCATCTGCTTGGACCATTTATATCGATGGAGCTTCGGGGAATAATTCGTCAGGAGCAGGGATAGTCCTCATCAATCCAAACGGAGTAAAAATAAAGCATGCGGTGAAATTCTTTTTCCCGATTACCAACAATCAAGCCGAATATGAAGCACTTCTGGCAGGGTTGAGATTTGCAAGAGAACTTGGCATCGACCACGCTCACGTTAAGACAGATTCCTTAGTAATGGCATCACAAGTACTCGGAAACTTCGAAACCCGAGAACCAATTCTCAAACAATATTTTGTGCTGGTAAAATCGGAAATCGGGAGATTCAAGAGCTTTACGATTGAACACATCCCTAGAATCGGGAATGAGGAAGCCGATACCTTGTCAAAATTCGGCGATACTACGGGGGAAATAGCGTCTGAGCGTTTTCGACCATCAGTCGAAGAAGGGGAGGCAATGCAAGTCGACCAGCATGACTCTTGGGTAGACCCATTCATTCTATACCTATCAAAAGGAGAGTATCACCCTACCGTTAGAGATCGAAGAAGATTCAGAATTAAAGCAGCATATTACAACCTGATTTCTTGGATACTTTACAGAAGAACTTTCATCTCACCTATGGCAAGATGCGTCACGGAAGAGGAAGTCCCCATCATTCTTCAAGATACCCATTCAGGAGAGTGTGGTAGCCATTCTGGAGCAAGAACCCTAGAACAACGAATCTTACGTCAGGGGTATTTTTGGCCAACGATAAGGAAGGACGCAGAGATGTATGCAAAGAAATGTGTTCAATGGCAGAAATTTGCTCCACTTCAACTCCAGCCCGCTCGACAACTTTGCTCGATCACGGCACCTTGGCCGTTCGCAATTTGGGGAATGGATCTCATCGGGCCGTTTCCAATGGCGAGTAGTCAACGACGCTTCATCTTGGTTATGATTGACTACTTCACTAAGTGGATTGAGGCCAAAGCACTAGCAAGGACCACAACTCAAATAGTTAAAAACTTTATTTGGGGTGATATAATTTGTAGGCACGGAGTCCCTATGGCGATAATCACCGATAATGGACCTCAGTTCAATAACATGGAAATGACTGATTTTTGCAGGAAGGCAGGAGCCGACCTCCGATTTTCTTCAGTACATCATCCTCGGAGCAACGGCCAAGTAGAAGCGGCCAATAAGCGAATTCAGAACTTACTTAAGAAAAGGGTTCAAAGTCTGAAGAATAGTTGGGCTGATCAACTCCCCTAAGTATTATGGGCCCTAAGAACTACACCTTCCAGCTCCACAGGAGAGACTCCATTCAAGCTCTCACATGGATCAGAGGCCCTCATCCCGATAGAGTTTGAAGTATCAACACCCAGGGTCTTGCTGGCTAGGCAAAACTGGGAAGATTGGCTGGAAATAAATGATGAAAAGATGAGATATTGCCTAGATCACATCGAGGAACTCCGAGATGAGGCTACTATAAGACAGGAAGAAGTAAAAAGGCGAACAACGCGATATTTTGACCAAAAAGTAAGGATTAAGCAATTTCAGGTGGGAGACTTAGTTCAAAAAAAGGTGGACGCAGCAGCAAGAAATGGCTCGGTCGGAAAATTGAATCCCAACTGGACCGGACCTTTTATCATAAAGGAAGTCTTGAAAAGAGGAGCTTACAAACTGCAAACATATGAAGGGGAGGATATCACCCATACCTGGAGAGGGGATGATCTGAAAAGATTTTACTCTTAAAAATAGATCGCAGGGTATTCATTCTACGGACTGAAGTTAAGAAATAACAAACTAGAGGTAACACCGCTGAGTTTAGCTTGATCCCCCGCGAGAATCGTTGTCATTAGCGTAACTCCACCAAGACAACGTGTAGCGGGGAGTTTTCGCACCGTGTAGTGGGAGCTTGCAGATTCTCGTGCGGAGGGCTTTTAGACATCGGTTCCCAGCTGGCATCTAACACACCACTTCTGCGTATCAAGAGGGTCAAGGTGGGTGCTTAGCTCTACCATGCATCATAAGGGATATAATCACGGTTTCATTGATCCTCCTTGAGATGAGATGGTGCGAGTCTCAGCACCTGCCAACCTCATCCTTGATGATCAATCTAGGTCGTGGTAATCGGGCACACCTCCCTTCCTTTCTAAATTCAGGTTTATTCGCATAACCGCGCGACAATATAAGACTAAGTTGATCGCAGGGCAAGATTTCCAGAATTTCTGTTCGCTCTCGGACCAGCGATAAGGAGGTCAACGATAGCGGACCAGTGCATGACCTAGGCAATTCTCAGATAATGATCGTGCGGATAATGATGTTGCTAGCCGCAGATTTGATATGGGAGTTTCATGTTGTTTTTCTTATACAAATAATGATCGTGCGGATAATTATGTTGCTAGCCACAGATTTGATATGGGAGTTCTTGTGTTGTTTTTCTTATACAGATAATGATCGTGCGGATAATGATGTTGCTAGCCGCAGATTTGATATGGGAGTTTCATGTTGTTTTTCTTATACAAATAATGATCGTGCGGATAATTATGTTGCTAGCCGCAGATTTGATATGGGAGTTTCATGTTGTTTTTCTTATACAAATAATGATCGTGCGGATCATTATGTTGCTAGCCGCAGATTTGATATGGGAGTTTCATGTTGTTTTTCTTATACAAATAATGATCGAGCGGATAATTATGTTGCTAGCCGCAGATTTGATATGGGAGTTCTTGTGTTGTTTTTCTTATACAGATAATCATCGTGCGGAATAATGATGTTGCTAGCCGCAGATTTGATATGGGAGTTTCATGTTGTTTTCTTATACAAATAATGATCGTGCGGATAATTATGTTGCTAGCCGCAGATTTGATATGGGAGTTTCATGTTGTTTTTCTTATACAAATAATGATCGTGCGGATAATTATGTTGCTAGCCGCAGATTTGATATGGGAGTTCTTGTTTTGTTTTTCTTATACAGATAATGATCGTGCTGATAATGATGTAGCTAGACGCAGATTTGATATGGGAGTTTCATGTTGTTTTTCTTATACAAATAATGATCGTGCAGATAATGGTGTCGATAGCCGCAGATTTAATTATTATCGAACGAATATAAAAGTGCGAGTCGCAAACCCGTCACACGAGGTTTAAGGTAGAATCAAGATGCGAAATACTTTTCAATCCGTCAATTAACCGAGAAAGTAAAAATCATTCAACCACACGACATCACATAGCATGAGAAATTAGGACTATCATTTATAAAAAGGCCATTACATTTATACCGTGCGGTTTACAAAAAGAGAGTCCGCGCGGTCTGAAAAGAGAAAATAAGCATATTCTATTTATATCTTGGCTTTTTTCTTTTGACGATCCCGTTCCGAACCGGATGAACTGGAAGCACTCAGAGACTCGCTCGATCCGGAAGATCCTGATGAATCGGATTCTCCGCGATCCCCGGAATCCTCCTCAGTAACTTCTTCATCATCGCTCTCTTCATCATTACGAGCATCGGCTTCAGCCTCAGGAGCGGGAGGAGATTCGGCTATCTTAGCCGCACGGACCGCGTTATCTCGTTCGGCCTCCATCTTTTTAAAATCGGGAAAGAGGTCGTCGAAGGTAAGTTTTTTCTCCTCCGGTATCAAAGAACCTCTCTCCTTAAGAATGTAAAGAATATCCTCCCCTCCTTCTCGCAAATGGGAGATGATTTCGTGCAAAAAAGCCGGGTTCTCCCGGTCATACATTCGCTGTAAGAGTAAAAATAATGTAAGTTTTTTAGAATTTGAGACCGAGCGGATAAAATAAAGTAAGGTTTTGGTTACCTTAACTCTCTCTCAACTTTTTGTTATCCGTTTTCAGAGCTTCATTTTCTTCTTCAAGCTCATCCACTCTTACCTCTAGCCGCTCGGCTACTCCAGTAACCTCAGCTAGAGCCTCACCCATGAAATGATCGAGGGTGAAGCTTCTCGCTCGAGCTTGTGCGGCAAAAGTGGGCAGTCGTGCGGTTGGAACTGATTTCATCTCGGCCATATTTTTCTTCCCATATAGGGCAGAGCCAGTCGCCCGGGCATGACGAGTAAGTTTGGAGCTCGACCAAGGCGGAAGAGAAGTGGAAACCGAAATATGTTCCCCACTCCGGTGAAATCGCACGGCCTGCTTACCGCGCAGATCCGTCAGGGGCTTATCGATCCAATCCGGAACGAAAGGAATGGTCGGGCTTTCACGTGCAGCTGGCTCATCAGCATCGGTACGGTCGGCTTCTCTCTACTTGCGCAGCTCGCCTTGGGTCAGCACCAGGACCTTCTGGAGAGATCTGCTTTCCCGCCGAAACCTCCAGCTGAACTGTAGAGGAAGGGTTAACAATACCGCACGAATACAAGACTTCTTAAAAGAGCAGAATGCTTACAGTCGGACGTATCGTAATCGGCCGCGATTACCCGCAGTGGCAAGTAATAGGTGACATTCAACCGCTCATTCTTATAGAAATTGACGATTTCTAACTCCTTCCCCCCGAGCTCTATTCTTCTGAAAATACTAGCCGCACGGGCTTGCGGACTTAGGGGAAGAACTCCCAGATTGCCCGTAAAGACCAGATATCTGGTCGACCAGTCCGTAACCTTGTTCGGGAGGTTTACTACCTTCAAACCCCTGCAGCCGAAGTATATTATGCCGCGAAAAAGTTTGTTCTCCTTTTTACCCGCTTGGATCGATCGGGCCACGAAGCAGTTTCGGAAGAGATTCATAGTGAACTTTACCCGCTCCGAACGCAGATAGATCAAAAAGCTCATTATGGCACCTATTGTATTCGGGGAAAGCTGACTGAGGACGACCCCATAGAAGTCCATAATCTCTACCAGCTCGATGAATGGCGGAAAAGAAAAGCCATGTTCAAAATGATCGATGGGTATGCCAGTAAAGTTATTTCCAACTGTGTTTAACCGCTCCGCCATTGAAGGTAACCGCACGATTACTGATTCATCATGCATATGCCATTGCACAAATTGCAAGAGCTCGCTTTCGGTCAAGGAAGAATTCCTGAATTCTGACCGAAGAAATACAGCTGAAGCACTAGATCGCTCGGACACCATTTTTCTATCCGGTGGAAGTTTTGAACTCTACTTTTATTATAAAGGGAGAATCTTCTGTGCTATTTATAGAGAATTATAATCGGAAGAGTATAAATAATGTTAAAATCGCGCGGGTACATAGGAACAGGAAACCGAACGATTAAAAAAACGCAATAGTAAGGGAAATTTAAGATTCATACAGCGATTCACGAATGTATCTAACCGCACAGTAACAGCAAGTTCGAATAAATATACAAGATTATTTTTCCTTTGCATTCTCTCCCCGTTTTCTCTCTTCGCTCATTGTTTCGCCACGGTCTGGCAGGTTCCCACCAATATGGGCCACCATGTCACCCGCGTGAAGGATCGTAGAGATCGTTGTGGATAGATGGTGAAGCACAGTATGATGGTGCCGATGAATCTTCGCAGCATCGCGGCCCACACGGCCAAGATACACCCCCGTATCAGTGGAGGCCGCTTGGCCGTCAGGTCGCGCAGTTGAAGCCGCTTGATTCATCGACAAGGTCTCGTCCCGAACCATACCGTCATCCCTCTTGTTCCCAGATCGGCGTCGCATTTCATTCTCCGCTTGATGGCACCGATTTCGATAATGGGCAACATCATCTAGTAGTCGTTTTTGCCGCTGATCTCGATCCCTCAGTTCCTTCTCATGCGCTGCGGCTTGTGCGATCAACTGCAATCTCCCGCGTCTTGTCTCTTCTCGGGCAATTCTGGCCTCCTCCAAAGCCGCAGCAGCTTCTTTTCGGATCAAATTCACCTCTCCAGCCAAATTCTCCACCGACAGTCTCAGCACATCTTTTTCCTCCTCCGCGGATTGAAGTTTTTCCTCTAACCGAATGATCTTGCGAGTAGGTTCATCAGGAGATCTTTGTCCATCAGGTGGGGATGGGCTGTTCACAAGGATGATCGCCGAGCCCGCACCTTTTTCCGCTGAAACAACAATACAACAAGCGGTTAGAATAAAGATCATCGATAGATAAGACAGATTAAAGGGGCGATACTTTGAGGCAATAGATCGAATTCAAGTCTTTCTCTTGCTGCCGATAAATCGCGGTCGGATAATATCGGTCGTCGCGCGTTCTCCGGATCGATCTTTCTTATTTGGGCTTTCCAAAGTCGCGCGGACTTGGTTCTTCCCGCCTCGTATATCTCTTTGGTCATCGGGATTTCCTTACCTTCAGAGATAAGGCGGACTGGACGTTTTCTCCGCAGTACATTCTTTGCGAGATATTCCCTACTCGAAGCGGACAAAAATTTACCTGGCTGAGGGGTATCAGCCTCGCCTAGCCGCTCAGGCATGTCCAAGTTGGTCTTATCATCAGTGGCAAGGCCAGCACCTAGCAGTGCTTCTTCAATGGCGGGCTCTTTATGAGGCTCGGCGAGAGATCCGGTTGCAAGATTCGCATCACTCGCTACGATCATACCATGAAGAATTCCCTCCATCCCCTACAAATAACCGGCGTTAACAGGGAGATCAAGTTCCAGAGAATCTTCGTCCGTGATAAGAAATTTTTTAAGCTTGGCCATCGCGGTTACCTCTGACGGCTGTTCGATCTCCTTTTGCGAATCCGCAGATATCTCGCCCTCCTAAGAAATAGTAGTTAGCCGGGCCGTAATGACTTTGAGAATGGATGATTTCCTATTCTCTTTTCCCTTTTGACGAAGCTTCTTTTCTAACCGATCCTCGATGGTCGGTCTGGATCGACGCTTTCTTTTTTCCGAAGTAGACTCGCTTATCCCCAACTCATTTTTTAGCTTGTCTGCTGCAGTCAAAGCGGCCTTCATAGCTTTCTCACGGATATCAGTAAGGGTATCAGTTGAAGAAAGCAATTCGCCATCATGGTTGTGTGGAGTGATGCTTGTGATGTCAATATCAGGGGTAATGACGGTCTCAGGGGTGGCGGGTAGGTCAATTTTTACCCCAGCTATACCGCTCACCTCGCCCGGTTTTTTGGCTAAGACGATTAAAGATGTAGAGGCTGCGATAGTTTTTTCGGTCAATATATCGGGCGAACTGGCGACCTTGACCTCATTTTCCCGAGCAAGCGGCCTCACATTCGAACAATATTTCCTGTACATATCTCCCAACAGACTTTTCATCGGCATAGCGAGCAGCAAAGTGTTAACCGCAGTTCAAGTAATCTCCCAGGGAATATCTGAAACTCTCTTTCCTGCGTTATTTATAGCTCTGGAGCGCATTAAAGGCTATATCGGTCTGGCGGATAAAGCTCACATTTCCAAAAATCTCCGGCATTCGGAAATGTGCGGGGATAATGTTTACCCGGAAGACCGATATCCTTGTTCTCCCTGAGTCAAAGGGCCGTTTCTTAACCGTGTAACCGCGCGGTCGTAGCAGTCTGCAAGCCGTTCTTTCCGTCCGAAAGCCTCCGATCTTTTTATTCAAGACCGTGTAACCGTGCGGTTAAGAGCTTGCTCTTTCTTCTCCGGCTGCGCATCCCGTCACCGCTGCCCGCTCTCCTGTCCCCCGGGCAGCCGGTGATTCTAGCGTCTGCCCGCTCGGGCAGGCCCCGAGCCTATAAATAGGCATGAACAGTACTCTCTAGGCATCGCGAATCGAATCCTCAAGCTCGCCGTCTGTGGCAGCGGTCTCGATCCCTTTGCCGAGCGGGTTACTGTCCGATCGGGTTTCTTTGGTAACCGCTTCATTTATGGCAATCGTAAAGCCCGTCGCATGAGTGGTTTTAGACGCGACGGGAGGACTCTGTTGTCGCCGCTTCTAGTGGCCCCCTTCTCTTTTGTCTCCTTTTCATCTAGAAGTGGCAAGGCCAGCACCTAGAAGTGCTTCTTCAACGGCGAGCTCTTTATGAGGCTCGGCGAGAGATCCGGTTGCAAGATTCGCATCACTCGCTACGATCATACCATGAAGAATTCCCTCCATCCCCTGCAAATAACCGGCGTTTACAGGGAGATCAAGTTCGAGAGAATCTTCATTCGTGATAAGAAATTTCTCTAGCTTGTCCATCACGGTTACCTCTGACGGCTGTTCGATCTCCTTTTGCGAATCCGCAGATATCTCGCCCTCCTCAGAAATAGTAGTTAGCGGGGCCGTAACGACTTTTAGAACGGATGATTTCCTATTCTCTTTTCCCTTTTAACGAAGATTCTTTTCTACCTGATCCTCGACGATCGGTCCGGATCGACGCTTTTTTTTTTCTGAAGTAGACTCGCTTATCACAAACTCGATTTTTAGCTTGTCCGCCGCGGTCAAAGCGGCCTTCATAGCTTTCTCCGGGATATCAGTAAGGGTATCGGCTGAAGAAAGTAATTCGCCGTCATGGTTGTGTGGAGTGATGCTTTGTGATGTAAACATCAGGGGTAATGACGGTCTCAGGGGTGGCGGGTAGGTCAATTTTTACCCCAGCTATACCGCTCACCTCGCCCGGTTTTTTGGCTAAGACGATTAAAGATGTAGAGGCTGCGGCATTTTTTTCGGTCAATATATCGGGCGAACTGGCGACCTTGACCTCATTTTCCCGAGCAAGCGGCCTCACATTCGAACCAAATTTCCTGTACATATCTCCCAACAGACTTTTCATCGACATAGCGAGCAGCAAAGTGTTAACCGCAGTTCAAGTAATCTCCCAGGGAATATCTAAAACTCTCTTTCCTGCGTTATTTATAGCTCTGGAGCGCATTAAAGGCTATATCGGTCTGGCGGATAAAGCTCACATTTCCAAAATTCTCCGGCATTCGGAAATGTGCGGGGATAATGTTTACCCGGAAGACCGCTATCCTTGTTCTCCCTGAGTCAAAGGGCCGTTTCTTAACCGCGTAACCGCGCGGTCGTAGCAGTCTGCAAGCCGTTCTTTCCATCCGAAAGTCGTCGGTCTTTTTATTCAAGACCATGTAACCGTGCGGTTAAGAGCTTGCTCTTTCTTCTCCGGCTGCGCATCCCGTCCCCGCTGCCCGCTCTCCTGTCCCCCGGGCAGCCGGTGATTCTAGCGTCTGCCCGCTCGGGCAGGCCCCGAGCCTATAAATAGGCATGAACAGTACTCTCTAGGCATCGCGAATCGAATCCTCAAGCTCGCCGTCTGTGGCAGCGGTCTCGATCCCTTTGCCGAGCGGGTTACTGTCCGATCGGGTTTCTTTGGTAACCGTTGTAACCGCTTCATTTATGGCAATCGTAAAGCCCGTCGCATGAGTGGTTTTAGCCGCGACGGGCGAACTCTGTTGTCGCCGCTTCCAGCGGCCCCCCTTCTCTTTTGTCTCCTTTTCATCTACCCGCTAGTAACCGACAACTCGCAGTCCATTCTTTATCGTTTTATCTCTTGCAGGTTCTCCAGCGACCAAAAGACATTTTTGGCACGAACATGTATGAATCCAGGAAGATGAAGCTTGGCCCTGGGTGTAGGACTTCAAAGTGAAAAGGTTGTAAAGCCCTTTTTGAATCTGATAACAGTGGTTGATGTTGTGATTCTCTGTGAATCTTTGAAGACTGAAGAGAGGAGAAGACTGGTGAACAATTGTTCAGAGAGAGTTCTTCTTCTTCTTCTTAGCAAAGCATGCAGTATCCACTGAGAGCAAAAGATTATTTTCTTTCTGTTTGATTACTGACTTGTGTACTATCCTGTTGTCTTTTTTTTGTTATATTGAGATAAATGTTCTGTCAGTGAGAATAAAAACGGCCTGAATTTGAATTCTCAAGTCAAGGCATAATTTACTGCAAGAAATAAGGAGCCCAAACGGCTAGAATGGCTGGCAGTCATAAATATAATCCATAACTGTCTCTACACAATATTCTGTGAATGCCATAATAAATGCTTCAAGAAATATGGCTATCATCCTTGGGAGTATCAGCATTTATTATCAGAATATATCTTGCCTTAAAATAATTGACCATAGCCATACCAAATAAAGACTTCTGACTGATCTGAAAAACTGATAGAAGAAGACAGCATAAAATCGTAAGGCTCGGATCAGGGATCGTCGACTAGAGATAAGAGATCGTCGACCAGAGAATGGCTATCGTCAAGCTTCGATTACTGGAGAGAAACAAGAGATCGTCGACCTGAGCTCGTGGATCGTCAAGCTCAGTTTAGAGTAGGAGACTCTGAGATCGTCGATAGGAGATCGATGATCGTCGAGCAGAGTTCGACTATAGTCGAACTGTTATAGATGGAACACAACATATTCTGAATCTGAATCTGAGTCCAATGCAAAGCTGGTCTGCCCAAACCTGATCTAAAGGGGATCTAACTAAGACTAAAAACAGAGACCCTGGCTATACAAGGGGGTCTAAACAACCTAAGAGTGAACCTAGTACAAAACCAAACAGAGGTTCCAACAATCTCCCCCTATTTGTGTGAGGTCACTCAAAAACAAAACTGAAAAAAAATGAAATGCAAAGACCATAAATATCTGAAGGAATGAAATACCATCAACAGATATGTTATAGCAGTACATTGTACATAATCAGTTAATCATTAAACAAATAACATAAACTATGGTTTATCAAATGAAGAGCCAGATGAAGGTTTTGAGAAAATTATCTTCCTGCTTGGGTCTGGTAAATTCTTCTTGGATGTCATCAAGTCTTGCCCACCAAGAGATGTCTGAGTGTTGACTCTGGGCACAACTGCTTCTGGATGCAAAGCCATATAATAAGCTGGATTAAAGACTTTCTTGCTTACTTGAAGTTTATCCAGCTCCTTTTCTTTGAAAGATAACATAGTAGAGAATGAAGATGGATCTTTCCCTTCTTATACAGCTTTTCTGATCTGAGAAAGGCCAATCAGTTCTTGAAGTTTAGCAATCCTGAAGTTTGGGTCAAGTTCCTGTTCAACAGGTAGCTGATCTTCTTGAGGAGGCAATACAGTGACTGCTTTGAACTGAGTGGATTGAGCTTGAAATCATGTTGAATTAAAATGTTCATCATTTTGGGAGTAGAGAGAACTAGGAGGGACAGCCTCACTATATTTTCCTTTAGATCTGAGAGATTCATCATGTCTTTTGACTGGGTAAGTAGCTGTCATTTGAGTCTTTGAAGCAATTTGTTGGAGAGAATGAGAAGATGAAGGATTCTAATTAAATACTTCTTTCACTTGCTCTGAGAAGCTCTGACTTCTGTGCTGCTGACTTCTTCCCTAAAACTGAGTTCTGGAGGATCTGTCCTGCCTTTGAGATGATCTTGAATAAGAGGAAGGTTGGGAAGATGCACCAGAAGCTTGAGAGATAGCACCTGAAGCACCAGCAGCAGCAGGAGGAGGAGGAGGACCTCTTCTGAATTTTTGAGGAGGTGGAGAATATCTCATGCTCTTCTTTCTTGCTTTTTGCTCATTCTTAGATAGCCACATCCAGCTCTCCATGCCAGGGTACGTACCGCCAGAGGAAATGCAACGCACCAGCCTGAAGGAAGTCATCATGGTCGCCGATATGAAATTTCCACGGGAGACGGGAGTCATGTCGGGCAAAGAATCAAAAACTCCCAAACCCTTTGCGATCCACATAATGAAGTGCGAACCACCGATGTCCTTCAGAAGTACGTATGTGGCCTGGTGAACGAAGAAATCTGCAAGGACCCGGCCAAGGTAGAGAGGAACGTTGTGGTACATACTGTAGAGGTAGAGTAGATCCGACCACCCCTCTACGTTCTGGCTCATCGAGCGGGCGTTCATGTTGTGCCCGATCAAGTGCTGAACATAGCGGAGCGCAGGGGAGATTATATGGGGAGATTTGGCCAATTGCGCTTCGTACTGCTGTGACTGCCCGATGATCTCCTACCAGAAAGTGTGGGGAGATGCACCAGTTGAGAACTCAAAGGGTCAGGACAGAACGTCCGACTATGTGAGATTGTCAACCGCATATATCCCCACATAAACGACAAGCATCAACACACTAATAGTGTAAGTATGGAAGTTCATCCGGAATGTCATAGCTGTGGACTCACCGGTGGCCGCGTCGCGTCGCTCTACAATGCGGAAGGTGGAGAGGAACTCGAGCATGAGTTTGTGAAACCCGGTCTCCACAATGGAGAAGAGGTGTCGTCACGAACCCATGTTGAGCAAATGGTCCACATCCTGCTTTAGACCGATGATCGCGAGCTCCCCGTCCGAAACATAGCGAAAATCCAAAAATTATTTCTGGACCAACCGTTCAAACCTTACAACCATCTCCTGCCGCCCAAATAGAAGCATCCACTCTGCTTCTTCAGTATCCACTAGCGCATCCGGAGTATCACTCGGCTCCTCAGGAGCCGTATTCCGCGTAGAGGAGGAGGAACCACAACCAGAGCCGCGCAACTTGCTAATGACCTTCTTAAATCCCATGGAAAATAAGAGAGAGAGGGGAATGGAGAGAGAGGAGAAATGGGGGAGGATTTGGCGGAGAAAAGGGAGATCTCACCGGAGAAAATGGAGAAGAAGTAGGAGGTTGCAGTAGTGGCGCGGACAAACTAGGGCCAGCGTGCGTGCAAAACACTCGGCCGAGCGTTTTTATAAATATAAAACGCACGGTCGTGTGTTTTTGTTGCGCACGATTTCCCCAAACCGTGTGTTTTGCACAAACAACCCGATTTGACTACTTATCTCCGGCAAGTCTCATCCTGCAAAAACAACGAGAAAAACAATAGCAAATGGAATAATGAACCTCCCGAGAGACTAGGCAATCCGCCCGAATTAGGCGCAAACACACCAAAACCTCACAAGCATGCATTAAAGCTAAAATAAGCTATACAACACGTAAAAAAAATTTTAAAACAGTAAAAATAACTAACTACACCTACTCCTAGATAAGTACTGGGGTTATTGTCCTCCCAGCACGACTTATTCGGCTAACGAATAGTTCTAGCTAATGGGCCTATGAAATAAAAGATGCACAAGTAACTGGACGAATATTCATTGTGGTAGCGAGTATCGATATGACGATAATGCAGTTACCCCTCTACCTAAATAATAATAACCGCCCAACTCAGGTAGAGGAAAAAAGAAACAAGAAGAGGAGGAGCACTGGTCCTCGCTAATCTCATCACCAGCTAAATCCTTGCCTAGCAAGGCGTCGTCCACCATAGGTTCGCAAGAGGTGATGAAGACGATAGGGGCTTCCATTGGGAAGGAGGTAGGAACCTTCTCACACAAGCAGATACACTCGCCGACGGCATGAGCACAAGGCTCATCGTCATCCCAATGTACCCGTGGAGACTAAACCCGCACAGTCTTAGATAATGAAGGGAGGTCAAGTAATAAATGAGAGGAAAAACTAAAAATACGCGGAATACGGGAGAGTGATCCCGGTATCAGTCTCAGCAGGATCCGAGCACAGATCATCGTCGGTATCATATGAGTCGTATCGGGGGGAATCCGAATACTCGAGGTCTGCGGTAGTAAGATAGGACCGCCTCGTCCAATAAGGAGGTGCAAATCTCTGCATCAGAAAGGGGATATCACTCATCCCATCGGAGTGGTTCATAGCATTCCGAAGATCCCTATTATCCGTCGGAGATAGTAAAGTCCTCATCCCACTTCGGCACAACCTCAGGCACCGAATCACCCACGAATACCTCATGACCAGCCGACTGACACGAAAAAGGGCTAGCCCGATCAAGCAAAAATTGCAGAGGGGCAAAACTGCTCTCGAAACTAGGCATTGAATGAGCAGGCCCCCTCGTAAAATCATCCGTTGACACCGCCTCGTCGACGGGAACAATCTTTACGTCCCATACAGGAGCGCCCATGTGTTCTTGATCCTCTTTTTGCTGGCTAACACAAGAGTGATCGTCATCACTCAAGGGAAGCTCGTAAAAAGGATGCGAGAGACCCATGAAAGATCTATATGCGGCAAGAGATTCTTCGGTAATCTCAATGGGCAAAGAACGAGACAGATGTGCGATGTCAGTGTATGGGCCCGACAACACCCTGGTAGGCCTGTCCATAGTAGTCCTCCGTAAACAGGGGGTTGGTTTGCATACGCCCTCAGAGGGAGAAGGTGTGCACAGACGTTGGCAATTTTCCAGCATGTGGCCTATACCTTGGCATAGCAAACACCAAATAGAATGCTCAGCATTTAAAACAGCCAAGGCATCGATGTATCGGCGCAAAGTGTCATAGATATGGCACTCAGCTACAGAATATATTGCGAACAAAAATATTTGTCGAAAGGGTGCTACACAACTTAGAATAAAAAAAATACATGGACCCGCTTTCAAAGCCAAAAATCAGAAAAGGGACAAAAAGAAATAAACAAAAGAAATGGTAAGCAACTGAAATAATAAAAAGAAAACAAAAATCACAAGAATTCCTTTCAGAAAACTAACACTGCTGTGTTCCCCGGCAACGGCGCCAAAAACTTGATGCGCTTACGGCAAGTGTACCGCTCGCATAAGTAATATAAAATGGGGAGGCTTTCCCAAGTATCGAATCTCTCAAGGAACACCGCAAGGTTGAGTTGTCTTTCAAGGAGGACTTGAGATTGAAGTCCTTAGGTCAAAGTCACGAAGGGTTATGGTTTTTTTTGTTGTAAGAAAATAAAGGCTAATTAAATCTACTCCTATGCAGGCCGCTATGCGCTGCTTCGCTCAGCGGGATGGAGGAGTAGGCAGGCGTAGGGAATGAGCAGAACGGTGGATTGAGGGTCGCAAACACCTCGTCGCAACGCGCGCCACTTGCAATCGCTTGTGCGACAATACTAATTTTTGTGGCAGGTGGAAATACAGGTGCTACTCAAGCAACTAAAGCAGTAAAACAAACTAGATTCACATAAACATGAAGCAAATAATGCTTACAACTAAAGTGCAACATCATCTACATATAAAGATTTAACCACGCATATACAACAATAAAGCAAGAACAAGTCAAGAAATTGACCGAATTCGAAGGCTCGTCAAGGAGTCGCGGAAGGAATCGTAGGGTTGTCAGTCCGCATCCAAGATCGGTCATCAACTACGTCCGGGGTAGAGAAGGCTATCACTACCCTCCAATGGACCCGTCTTCTTCGAGTCACGATCCGGAAGAAGGTTGCAAGCTTCCCTTTGCTTGATGGATATGACATCAAATCTTGCAATAGAGCTAAGAGGTGAAGGAGAAGGCCGAGAGCAAGCGCCGGCGAGAGGTAAGCTTCACGAGCATGGTCGGAGCTTCTCTCCTTGGTGGAAGATGAAGGGTGGAGGAGGAACGGCGGAGTTTTTCCCTAAAACGGTGGCAGGAATGGCTGAAAACGATATCTCCCTTAATGGAAGGAAAGTTACGCTTAAATAGAAGCAGGTCAAAAAATGGTCACGCACAGTTTGGCACACGACCGTGCATTAACCGTGCCTTAATAACACGTAAATAATGGACTATGAGAAAGATGCGTTGACCCGTTCGTTTTACTCGTGCACAGACGCTTCTGCTCGTGCGTGAAGGAAAACACACGGGTGTAACACCCCAGAAATCTCAAAAAAGCCAAAGTGGGATTCAGGTTGGCTGACACGGCCTGAGACACGAGCGTGTCTCAGGGCATGTCTCAGGGCGTGTCAGGTGTACACGGCCTGGGACACGGGCGTGTCCCTAGTCTCGACAAGTACTCGAGACCTGATCGTTGAGTGTGGAACACGGCCTGTGACACGGGCGTGTCACAGGGACGTGTTTGGCACACGGCTAGGGACACGGGCGTGTGCCTTAGCCGTGTCCTGCTCGGGTTATTTTGGAGATCGTGTTACAGGTGTGACACGGCCGGGTACACGGCCGTGTACTGTGTGACACGGGCGTGTATTGCTTGACACGGGCGTGTCAATGCCCGTATTCTGGTTTATTTTCAGTCAGTTATGCACTGCTTCAGGAATACGTCCTGTGACACAGGCATGTCACAACCCATGTTCGGCCCCGGAAATTAAATTAAGGGCTGATCAGAGCCGTTCATTTTCTTTGACCAAGATCCAATGGTCTGGGCTCTTCCCTGGGTTGATAAGGCCGGGATTGAAGAGGAGAAAGCTCATTTGAGTTTCATCTTTCTCTTTCTAAAGTTAAGAGAGAGGGGAGAGCAAAGCGAGGAAGAAGAAGTGGAATCCGGACATCGGTGGTGCTGCGGTGGTCCAAATCGCGAGCCGTGTTCGGATTTACGAAGGCAAGGCTGCTACGAAGGCTTTCATCCGTCTCAATTCTCTCCATGGCTCAGAGGCGAATTCCAAGGGTAACAATTTCCATCTTGGACATGTGAAGTCCTACTTTCCTGCATTTGCATAGGGAAAACCCGTCCCCGCGAGTGTTCGGTGGGTTTTGGTGTCCCTTGGGGTAGATATGTGAAGTCCCCCTTTTTAGAGTCCGGAATTGGAGTACGGATCTAGGCATGCTGTGTGAAGCCCATCTGGACGTGTTGGTCCGGATTGGTGATGCTTTGTTTGCATTTCGGAGGAGCCTCCGAGCTTGTTTGTGTGCAATCTGTGGTGGATACCTGTCGCTTGTTGCAGAAGGAAGTACTGGAGGAAGTCCAGGAAATTGTGCGAGTTGAGTTCAACTCTTATGGTGGACGGTAAAGGTGAAGCTGTACCCGCGTCAGTCCAGTCTTGAGTCTGACGATGTGAGTAATGGGATAGGCGGATCTTAGCCGCGTTATGGTTGTCTAACCTTTGGTGCTTAAGGCCCTGTTAGGATCACATAGCGAGAGACGACGGCTTGCGTGCCGATCAAGACTAGAATGCTCATTGGTGGGATCCGGTGTTTTTGATACACCCGAATGTGCCCTGAGTGCACGGAGCGTCGGGTCGTCGTGCCGACGTTTGTGATATGAATTGACTGTGCGGTCGTGCACGTCTTGTGTGGTTTGCTATATATATATCATATTGGAAAATGCTATGCAGGGATGTAATTCCGCTGCCCCGTGTCAGGGGAAGGGTCGTTATAATTGGTCAGCTGAATGCTGACCGTTGCCCTGTTTGCCACCGCTTGGTGGATTGGTTCTTACAGGTGCTGGAGGTGCTGGTCCGAGCGGGACTTAGCGGGCTGAAGCCCAAGCTGCGTTGCTGCCATCAAAGGCTTTGTTTTGTTTCTTCTTGTTCATGTGTGGTCGGCCTGCGTGCCGATGTTTGTAACAGCGTGCCTGTATAGATTGCACTTCAAAAGAGGTCACACTCGGGAAGAATACCGAACAAGAGACCAAGTTCATTGGTATACAAGGGTTGAGTGGGATGTTGTTATCTGCTCTCCAAGTTGTTAAGGAAGTTCGGAAGGGTGCGGAGTTGTTCTTCACACTCGTAGAGGCGGTGGCGTCGAAGGCCAGTGTGAGTGAAGTGTCGATTGTGTCGGAGTATGCTGATGTGTTTCCAAAGGACCTTCCGGGGTTACCTCCCCAAAGGGAAATCTACTTCGCTATCGAGCTGGTGCCGGGTGCGAAACCTGTGGCCCGTTCGCCGTATCGGGTAGCGCCAAAAGAGATGTCCGAACTGCAAGTTCAGTTGCAAGAGCTGTTGGAGCAGGGATACATACGCCCAAGTATGTCACCTTGGAGCGCGCCTGTTCTTTTTGTGAAAAATAAAGACGGTAGTTTGCGGCTATGTCTTGATTATCGCGAACTGAATAAGCTGACGGAGAAAAACAGGTATCCGATTCCACGGATTGATGACTTGTTTGATCAGCTAGCAGGCTCAACCGTCTATTCCAAGTTGGATTTGAAATCCGGGTATTACCAATTGCGGATTAGGGAAGGTGACATTCCAAAGACAGCGTTTGGCACACGCTACGGTCATTATGAGTTCACAGTGATCCCGCTCGGCTTATATAATGCGCCTTCGGTATTCATGGATCTCATGCATCGAACGTTCCGCGAATACTTGGATCTGTTTGTGATTGTGTTCATTGATGATATCCTCGTGCACTCACAGTCGGAGTAAGATCATGCAAACCATTTGCAGTTGGCATTGCACACCTTGCGGAGGAATAAGCCGTATGCCAAGTTCTCTAAGTGTGAGTTTTGTCTCTCGTCGGTGGCTTTTCTGGGCCATGTGGTAAGTGGAGAGGGCATAGCATGGATCCGGCAAAGATAAGTGACATTCGTGATTGGCCAGTGATGTCTTCGGTGGCCGATGCCAGGAGTTTTCTTGGACTTGCAGGCTACTATAGACGATTTGTGGCGAACTTCTCCCGGATTTCTTTGCCTTTGACTACATTGACGAGAAAAGATCAGAAGTTCATTTGGACGCCGGAGTGCGTGCGAGCTTTTGAGGAGCTAAAAGGTCGTTTGACCACGGCGCCTGTTTTGACATCGCCTTGTGGTACAGACGGTTTTGAGATATACAGCGATGCGTCAGGAAGCGGCTTAGGTTACGTTCTCCTACAGTTTGGCAAGGTGATCGCTTATGGCTCACGTCAATTAAAGGTGCATAAGCGTAATTACCCCGTCAACGACTTGGAGTTGGCAGCGGTGATCTTTTCGCTAAAGTTGTGGCGGCACTATCTTTATGGCGTGAAGGTAGATATTTATACAGATCATAAAAGCCTGAAGTATCTGCTCGATCAAAAGGATTTGAATATGCGACAAAGGAGGTGGATTGAATTCCTAGGGGATTATACCTTCGACATCCACTATGTTCCCGAAAAGGGAAATGTGGTCGCTGATGCCTTGAGTCGCCGGAATCTGATGCGGGCAAGTTGGTTGCGGATACATGATGAGCGTCTAATCCAGGAGCTGGAAGCGTTGGAGATATCTTGTGTGGAAAGGGATTCTTCGGCCGATGCATGCTTGAACTAGATGGAGGTTCAATATGACCTTGCGGACAGGGTTCGGCGGGCAACAGAGCTTGATGAAAGTCTCCAACGCTATGCCAAGGAAGGTTCTGATGACCAATTCTCCTGGGATGACGGTTATTACAGAAGGATGGCCGATTGTGCGTCCCTTGTGCGGGTAAATTGCGAGAAGAATTGTTATATGAAGCACACTTTACAAAGTACTCAATTCACCCTGGGAGCACAAAGATGTACAAGGACATGAAGAAATTGTTCTGGTGGCCCGGTTTAAAGAAGGACATAGCCGTGTATGTGGCTAAGTGTCGTACTTGTGCTTTGGTAAAGGCAGAATGTCAACGGCCAAGTGGTTTCCTGAAATCGTTGTCGGTTCCGCAGTGGAAGTTTGAGGATATTTTTATGGATTTCGTGCACGGATTGTCGAGATCTCAACGTGGGAATGACTCAATCTGGGTGATTGTAGACTGGTTGACAAAGGTGGCTCACTTTCTACCGAACAAGCGGGACAATTCAGTGGAAATGTTTGCAAAGCTCTATGTGGAGCAGATTGTTCGATTGCACGGTATTACCCGAAGAATCATCAGTGACCGTGATGGGCGATTTACTTCGAAAGATTGGAGGCTAATTCATCAGCTATTGGGCACGAAGTTAGCATTCAGTACGGCCTTTCATCCGCAAACGAATGGCCAAACTGAACGAACCAACAGAACAATGGAGGATATGCTCCGTATGTGCGCCCTGGACTTCGGTAAGAAATGGGAAGATCACCTTGTTATGGTGGACTTTGCCTACAATAATAGCTACCAAGCGAGCATCAACATGGCACCGTTTGAAGCTCTGTATGGTCGCAAGTGCCGTATACCGTTAGCTTGGGCAGAAACTTGCGAATCCAAACTTTTGGGAAAAAGGGAAGTCGAGGATGCTAACTCAACAATACGCTCTATTCGAGAGAGACTACTAATAGCCCAGGATCGGTAAGCCAAGTATTACAATGCTAAGCACCAGAACGTGGAGTTTGCGGTAGGTGACTGGGTATATTTAAAGATTAAACCCTTCAAAGGCGTATCTCGGATTCGGCTGTTAAAAAAGTAAAGTCCGCGATACCTTGGTCCGTTTGAAGTGGTGGAGCGAGTTGGGGAAGCTGCCTATCGGCTAGCTCTTTCATCGGAATTTGGTGGACTGCATGATGTGTTCCAAATCTCGGTACTACGAAAAGCAGTCAAGGGTCCAGCTCAAGTGATTGAGAATGATTGGGTGTCAGTTGAGTATGGGCTAACGATAAAGGTGAGGCCCATTCGGATCGAGGATCGAGCTGAGAAACAGTTGCGGAACAAAACGATCGGGATGGTCAAAGTCCGGTGGGACAATTGTGGCCGAGAAGAGCTAATATGGGAGCGAGAGCAGACCATGCAAGCCGATTTTCCCGAGTTATTTTCGTAACCTATTCGCTCATTTTGTATATGTGATAGAAACATATATGTCGCTGATTGTGTTATGTTGTTATCTCCCTCCTGTATTCAAATTTCGGGACGAAATTTTATTAAGGAGGGGAGGATTGTAACACCGAAGAAATCTCAAAAAAGCAAAAGTGGGATTCAGGTTGGCTGACACGGCCTGAGACACGAGCATGTCTCAGGGCGTGTAAGATGTACACGGCCTGGGATAAATCCCACCGACACAGCGATAAATCCCACCGAGGCATAGCCCCCAAAGGTTCCAAACAAACGTATAAAACAACCGGAAAGGGCCATGGGGAGCACAATTTGCTTACCCCCGACAACAGAATGCGCAATTGCACACCCTCGGGCCAAAGCGGTGCATAGTGTGGTCATTGACCGATCGAAGCAAATATAACTGATTATTGGTTGAAATGCATTGCACGAGCGAGAAAATTGGCCCAGATGAGTCCGAAAAACCCTATAAATATCAGACACATCATCAAACATGGATCATTTATGGATTGTAGTAGCTATGCAAGAGGAACTTGAACCAGTTTAAGAGGTGCAAGGTCTATAACCTGGTTCCCAGACCACAAGGACATAATGTCATTGGAACCAAGTTGATCTATAGGAATAAACTTAATGAAAATGGCATTATAATCGTGAATAAAGCTAGACTTGTAGCTCAGGGGTACAGACAGGAAAAAGGTATTGATTTTGATCAAACCTTTGCCCCTATAGCAAGACTAGAAGCCAACAGACTGTTCCATGCATATGTTGCATACCAAGGATTCAGAGTCTACCAGATGGATGTGAAGTCATCTTTCCTAAATAGAGACTTGAAGGAAGAAGTCTATGTTAAACAACCTCTAGGTTTTGTTATTCCTAGCAATTCTAACTTTGTTTATAAACTTAAGAAAGCTTTTTATGGGTTGAAACAAGCTCCTAGAGCATGGTATGAAACCATGTCTAGCTTCCTTATTGAGAACAAATTCTCAAGGGGGAAGATTGACAAGACCCTATTTCTAAGGGAATCCAAGGGAAAGATCATCCTAGTCCAGATATATGTTGATGAAATTATCTTTGGATCTACTGATGACAACCTTTGTAGAAAGTTTTCCAAACTTATGCAAGGGAAATTTTAGATGAGCAATATGAGTGAACTTAAGTTCTTCTTGGGTCTCCAAGTAAAACAGACTGAAAATGGATTATCCATATCTCAGTCTAAGTTTACCAGGGAGTTGATTAAAAAAATTGGGATGGAGAATGCCTCCACCATGAAAACTCTCATGGGGTCAACAATGTCTTTAGACAAAGATGAGGCAGGGAAACCTGTTGGTCAAACTTTATATAGAGGGATATTTGGCTCCCTTCTATACCTAACTGCAAGTAGGCCAGACATTTTGTATGTTATATATGTCTGTGCTAGATATCAGGCATGCCCTAAAGAATCTCATTACTCTACTACTAAGAGAATTTTAAGATATCTAAAGGGCACACCATATCTTGGCCTTTGTTATCCTAAGAATAGGGATTTTAAACTAATAGGCTTTTCAGATGCAGACTTTGCAGGCTGTAGAGGAGATAGGACAAGCACATCTGGTTCCTGTCAGTTTCTAGGAAAAAGGCTAGTGTCATGGAGCAGCAAGAAGCAAACAAGTGTTTTTATTTCTACTGCAGAGTCAGAATACATAGCTTCAGGGAGCTGATGTGCAGAGTTGCTGTGGATACAACATCAACTTCAGGATTATAACATTCAGCTAAGTAGAAGTTCTTTATTCTGTGACTATACTAGTACAATCTCTATACTAGAAATCTTGTCTCACATAGCAGGACTAAGTACAAAGAGATTAGATATCATTTTATAAGAGAGAATGTGGAATGTGAGGATATTAGTCTTGAGTTTGTCCCAACAGACAAGCAAGTGGTTGATATTTTCACCAAACCACTCCATGAAGCAAAGGTCAACACCTTCAAGTTTGAGTTAGGTATATTGAACTTAGTATATCTTCAGTTGCTCTTCATGTTGTTTTGTTGCAGGAACTACATTATCTTGCAGGGTGTGAAGATAAGAAAATGGTATCAAGGCTGGAATGTCCGCAGTCTTGATTGAAGATGCTCTTGTTGAGGGGGAGCAAGTTCAGCACTAGTTGATTATCTGTCTTCAAAAAAGGAAGAAGATAATCACAAATGAATAGCCTTTCCCTCTGTCTGAAGAAGCCAAAAAGGGGGATAAGGTTACTAAGGTGACTAAGTGTCAATGCAGCAACAAAGTGGGAGCAGGTGTTGTTCTCTTAAAAGGTGAAAAGGTGAAACCTTGCAACAATACAGGGGGAGTAGGTGATGATCACCCAACTAGCAGAAAAATTGGAAATGTGGTAACCTTTAACTCTCTTGTGTTAATATGTTAGTGTATATTGTTGCTACATATGTTAGTGTATATCATTGACAAAGGTTTTTCAAGTGGTGTTTTGACTTCTTCAAATAGGGAGAGATTGTTGGGTCCATTGATCCCAATGTCCCAGATTTGTAAGAAGTCAAAAAAGTTAATCGTATATACAGAGTTGTATTTTATCATATTGATTGGACAGGTGGTCCAAGTGACATTGACAAGTGGACTCAAAGAAACTGACTAGAAAGGCAGGAAATTGTCTAAGTCCGCAGGCGTTGAGTGAAGAAAGCTCACTCAACGCCAGATGAACCAAAAGCCAGTGAAAGCGAAGAAAAATGTCTAAGTCCACAAGCGTTTAGTGAAGCCAGTTCACTCAATGCCATACATCTAATAGCGCTAAGTGAAGTCAGGACAGTTAAAGCCCAGCAAGTTATAGGAAAAAAAGTGTCTAAGTCCACAGACGTTGAGTGAAGTCAACTCACTCAATACCATATAGCCAAAAGCGTTGAGTCATGTTGTTTCTGTCAAATCCATAGAAGAAAGAGACAGAAAGATGGTTAAGACCAGAAGCGTTGAGTGAAGCTTGATCACTCAACTCCATGCAGTGTCTGTCAAAGCTAAAGCAAATCTGTCAAAGAAATTTGACTAAGTACAAAATCATTGAGTAAAGCCAGTTCACTCAACGCCATGATGATTCAGTCAAAGCCTTGGAAGAAAGACAGAAAATTATGTCAAAGTACAATAGCATTGAGTGAAGTCAGCTCACTCAACACCAAAGGGAGAAAGCGTTGAGTGTAGTCAACACACTCAACGCCTTCATGCAGAGCAGAATTATTCTAAGTCAAGAATCATTAAGTGAAGCTTATACACTCAATGCTCTCAACGCCATAGTTGTAGAAAGAGCTAAAAATTATTCTAAGTTCTAGAATCGTTGAGTGAAGCCAGTTCAATCAACACTCTCAATTCCAAGGATGGAAAAAAGGTTGAAGATCAAGCCAAGGCAAAAAACATTGAGTGAAGCTTATACACTCAATGCACTTAATTCTTGGACAAGATGAGGAGTTGACTGACTTAAAAATCGTTGAGTAGAGCTTACTCACTCAACGCCTAGCAGAGCAAGAAATTTTCTAAGTCCAGATTCGTTGAGTAAATTTGTTCACTCAACGCACTCAACGCCTGGGTACTTGTCTGAAATTTTCTAAGTCCAGAATGGCTGACGTCATCAATGTCAACAAAAGTCAACAAAATTCTAGAATGATCATGGAAGAGCTGCAACTCATCACTAACATTGTCGTCAGTCTCATTCTGTAAAATTAAGGATATAATCAGTCGTTAAAGCAATGACACGTGTCAATCATCTCGCTGGAAGACGGGATTATAAATAGAGGAGGAGATCTGGATCAAAACAACACTCTGAGAGATTAATTCATTTCGAAATAGAGGAGCGGGACTTCATCTTCTTCCCCCGCCATTGTTGCAGAGAAAAAAGCTTCAATTCAACAAATCTGAATGGTCTCTGAGTTAGTTGCTACAATCAACATCTGAAATAGCAGAATCAGAGGATTTCTCTAAGGAAGAAGAATATGTCAAAGCAAGCCCTAACACAAGTTTCTTTAAGATCCAAGCAGAGCCTAATCTGAAGGTTAATTTCTAGATCTATGAGGAAGAAATCTGTCCAGGGTTTTTTCAGGATAGAAGTAGAGGCAGAGCAGTTTAATTTTTGCCAAAATAGGTTAGCAGATTGAAGACAATCTTTCATTATCTTTCCTCTTCATCAGCACGATCAGAATTCATTACTGAGTCAATTCCAGCACAAGCAATAGATTCTGAAAGATCTTCTTCCTTATTGATGTTAACAAATTCTCTTAAGTCAAATCTACGTACATCAACCCTTTTCAAATTCTGTAGGATTTGTTGAGATATGTGTTGTAAGCATAAATTATAAAGGCTGAGTGGTAGGATCTAGTCTTGGATCTATGAAATAGGGTTGTTTTCTCAGCCTGTGTTGTAGGGCAGTTGTGCCTGTGGTAGGTGATCAGGTGATTACTGAGTGGTTGGGTTGTGTGCCTATGTTGTAAGTCTCAGTGGAGACTGAGTGATCTAGTGGGATCGTTTTGTAATCTCTGAGGAGCCAAATTATTGGAGAAGGGCCTTGTCTAACATTCTGTTAGAAAAGCGAGAGGGACAGTGGATGTACCCATACACTGGGGAACCACTATAAAGCTACTGTGTCGTCTGGTTGATAATCTTGAAAGCATAAGCAATCATATCATAACACATAGCTTAATCAGTTAAAGTTAAAAGAAACTAAAAAGCTCAAGAACCTTTTCACCCCCCCCCCCACCCCTCTAGATGATTAGCTATCCTTGTATTCAAAGACTTTGAGGTGTTTATACCTCCTACATATGGACTTGTTTGGTCTTATGGCAGTTTATAGTCTACGTAAGAAAGTCTAAACCTTTGTGGTTATTGATTACTTTTCTAGATTTACTTGGGTTTTCTTTTTAAGGAAAAAGTCTGAAACCCCTGATATCTTCAAGACATTTGTCAAACAAATTTAGAATAAATTGAACTGTTTTGTAGTCAGAATCAGAAGTGATCATGGAACTGAGTTTCAATCTGAATGCATGACAATGTTTTGTGAAGAACTTGGGATTCATCAAGAGTTTTTGTCTCCAAGAACACCCCCAGCAAAATGGGATTGCTGAGAGTAAGAATAAGACTCCCATAGAATCTTGTAGGACATTACTGAAAGACACAACTCTCCCAGAATATTTATGTGCTGAGACAGTAAACACTGCTTGTCATGTCCTCAACAGGGCTTCAATCACCAAGAGCCATAAAAATACTTCTTACGAGATATTTAAGGGCAGAAAAACAAACCTTACATATCTCATAATTTTTGAGAGTAAATGTTATATGCTTAACAATGGGAAATCCTATATAACTAAGTTTTCTGCCAAGTCCTATAAGGGATCTTTGTTGGGTACAACAATCATAGTAAGGCCTATAAGATCTATAACTTGATAAGTTAAGTTGTCGAGGAGTCAGTAAATGTAGTGTTTGATGAATCAAACATGATTAACAATGTGCTATCAAGATCCTTTTCTAGTCCTGCAGGCACAAAAGTGATCATGGACAAACTGACTGTTAAGGAAGCTGAACCTATAGTCCAAGACAAATATGAAAGTGTGTGGATTCTAGAGGAAGCACAAGACACACAGGAAGTGTGATGATGTTCAACAAGATGGAAACTTTGAAGCACAGAATGTTGAAGGAAGACTGCCTCCAGTAGTCAGGCATTTGAAGGATCATCCAGGCCACCAGATCATTGGTGATGCAAGTCATGGTGTAGTGACAAGGAGCAGATGTCTCAACATAGCAATGTACTCCAGTTTTTGTCACAAGTAGCAGATGTTAAACAAAATTAGAGAAGCTAGTGGATTGCACTAAGCTATAGAAAGCTCTGAAGGAATCAAAGCTCCCCCTGGCTTAGAGAATATCCAGGAAGAAGCCTTGCTTCAGGGTGTAGGTTCTCTTTAGAACTCTTGACAGAGAAGATCTATTTGTAGAGGAAAACATGGATCAGTTTTGGATTGTAGCTATGTAAGAAGAACTGAATCAGTTTAAGAGATGTAAGGTTTTGAAGCTGGTTCCCAGACCACAAGGACATAATTTCATTATAATCAAGTGGATCTAAAGGAATAAACTTGATGAAAATGACATTATAACCAAGAACAAAGCTAGACTGGTAGCTCAGGGGTGTAGACATGAAGAAGGTATTGACTTTGATCAAACCTTTGACCTTGTAGCAAGACTAGAAGCCATCAGACTGTTCCTTACATATGCTGCATACCAAGGATTCAAAATCTACCAGATGGATGTAAAGTCGACTTTCTTGAATGGAGACTTGAAGGAAGAAATCTATGTTGAA
The DNA here is from genome assembly GCA_039513925.1 of Platanthera zijinensis. Classification (NCBI taxonomy): domain Eukaryota; kingdom Viridiplantae; phylum Streptophyta; class Magnoliopsida; order Asparagales; family Orchidaceae; genus Platanthera; species Platanthera zijinensis. Next base: position 167,426,927 of record CM077086.1, read on the forward strand.
CAACCACCAGGTTTTGTAGTTCCTAACCATCCTAATTTAGTTTATAAACTTAGGAAAGCTCTATATGGGTTGAAGCAAGCCCCTAGAGTATGGTATGAGACCCTGTCTAGCTTCCTCATTGAAAACAAATTCTTAAGGGGGGAAGATAGATAAGACCCTATTTCTAAGAGAATCCAAGGAAAAGATCATCCTAGTTCAGATATATATTGATGACATAATCTTTGGATCGACTGATGACCACCTTTGTAGAAAGTTTACCAAACTAATACAAGGGAAGTTTGAAATGAGCAGTATGGGTGAACTTAAGTTTTTCTTAGGTTTACAAGTAAGACGGACTGACAAAGGATTATCTATATCCTAGTCTAAGTTTACTAGGGAGTTGATTAAAAGATTTGGGATGGAGAATGCCTCCACCATGAAAACTCTCATGGGGTCAACTATATCTTTAGATAAAGATGAGGCAGCGAGACCTGTTGATCAAAATTTGTATAGAGGGATAATTGGCTCCCTTCTATACCTAATTGCCAATAGGCCAGACATTATATATGTTACATGTTTTTGTGCTAGATATTAGGCATGCCCTAAAGAATCTCATTACTCTGCTGCTAAGAGTATTTTGAGCTAAAAGGCATGCCAGATCTTGTCCTTTGGTACCCTAATAATAGGGATTTTGAACTAATAGGCTTTTCAGATGCAGACTTTATAGGCTGTAGAGAAGACAAGAAAAGCACATCAGGCTCCTATCAGTTTCCGGAAAAAAGACTAGTGTCATGGATCAACAAAAAGCAAACAAGTGTTTCTATTTCTACTACATAATCAGAATATATAGCTACAGGGAGCTGTTGTGCACAGTTGGTGTGGATACAACATCAACTTCAGGATTATAACATTCAGAACTACATCATCTTGCAGTTTGTGAAGACCAGAAAATGGTATTAAGCCTGGAATGTCAGAACTCTTGGTAGAAGATGCTCTTGTTGAGGGGGAACAAGTTCAGCACCAGTTGATTATCTGTAATCAGAAAAAGGGAGAAGATAATCACATATGGTCAGCTTCTCCCTCTGTCTAAAGAAGTAAAAAAGAGGGAGAAGGTGACTAAGGTGACTAAGTGTCAATGCAGTAAAATAGGGGGAGCAGGTAGTGTTCTCAGATAAGGGGAAAGGATGAATCTTACAGCAGTAATAGGGGGAGTAGGTGATGACCACCATACCAACAGAAAAATTGGAAATGTGGTAACCCTTAACTCTTGTGTGTTAATATGTTATTGTATATTATTGCTGCATATGTTGGTGTATATCATTGACGAAGAATTTTCAACTGGTGTTTTAACTTCTTCAAATAGTGGGAGATTGTTGGGTTCATTGATCCCAATGTCCCAGATTTGTAAGAAGTCAAACAAGTCAATGGTATACACATGTTGTATTTGATGTATGTTTAAATTCATGCATGCATGTTAGTCTATGTCATATTGATTGGACAGGTGGTCCAAGTGACATTGACATGTGGACTCAAAGAAGCTGACTAGAAAGGCAGGAAATTGCCTAAGTACACAGGCGTTGAGTGAAACAAGCTCACTCAATGCTAGATAATGTAGAAGCCAGTGATAGTGAAGAAAAATGTCTAAGTCCATAGGCATTGAGTGAAGCAAGTTCACTCAATGCCATACAACTAATAGTGGTGAGAGAAGTCAGGACAGTCAAAGCCCAGCAATTTACAGCGCAAAAAATGACAGTCCACAGGTGTTGAGAGAAGCCAGTTCACTCAACGCCATACAACTAACAGCGCTGAGAAAGGGCAGGTAGTCAAAGCTTTAAGTGTTGGCAAGGAAGAATTGTGGCTAAGTCCACAGGCATTGAGTGAAGTCAACTCACTCATCTCCATATAGCCAAAAGCATTGAGTCATGTTGTTTCTGTCAAAGCCATAGAAGAAAGAGAAAGGAAATTAGATAATTCCCAAACCGTTGAGTGAAGCTTGATCATTCAACGCCTTGCTAGTTATGTCAAAGCCAAAGCAAATCTGTCAAAGAAAATTGGTTAAGTCCAGAAGCATTGAGTGAAGCTTGATCACTCAACGCCATGCTAGTTCTGTCAAAGCCAAAGGAAATCTGTCACAAAAAATCGGTTAAGCCCAGAAGCATTGAGTGAATCTTGATCACTCAAGACCATGTTGATTCAGTCAAAGCTGTGGAAGAAAGACAGGAAAATCTGTCTAAGTACAAAAGTGTTGAGTGAAGCGAGATCACTCAATGCTAAATGACAGATAACGTTGAGTCATGCTGTTATTTTCAACGCCTAAGGAGAAACCGGAATTTGATTAAGTCCAAAATCATTGTGTGAAGCCAGTTCACTCAACGCCTAGTCAAATGTTTAGGTAGAAGGACACAACGTTGAGTGAAGTCAACACACTCAACGCCATCAGGCAGAGCAAATTATTATAACTCCAGAATCGTTGAGTGAGGCCGGTTCACTTCAACGCTCTCAACATCAAGGTTGTAGAAAGGGCTGAAGATCAAGCCAAGGCAAAAAGCATTGAGTAAAGCTTATACACTCAACACTCTCAACGCCAAGGTTGCATAAAGGGCTGAAGATAAAGCCAAGGCAAAAAGCATTGAGTGAAGCTTATACACTCAACGCTCTCAACGCCAAGAGTTGTAGAAGGATGCAGAAAGTTGACTAAGTTAAAAAGCATTGAGTGGAGCTTACTCACTCAACGCCTAGAAGAGTAGGAAATTTTCTAAGTCCAGAATTGTTGAGTAAATCCAGTTCACTCAACGCACTCAACGCCTGGAGTGATTTTGTGAAATTGGCTAAGTCCATAACTGATGACGTCAACAAAGTCAACAAAAGTCAACAAAACTACAAATGATCATGGAAGAGCTGCAACTCATCACTAACGTCATTGCCAGTCTCATTCTATAAAACTAAGGATATAATCAGTCGTTAAAGAAATGACACATGTCAATCATCTCGCTGGATGACGGGATTATAAATAGAAGATGAGATCTGGATCGAAATAAGTTTCGAAGTGATAAATTCAATTCGAAAAAGAGGAGCGGGACTTCGTCTTCTTCCCCCATCATTGTTGTAGAAACAAGAAGGTTGTTTCGACGATTCTGAAGGTTTTCTGAGTTAGCTGAGGCGATCAAAATCTGTTGTAGTAAGATCAGAGAAGTTCTCTGAGGAAGAAGAATCAGCCAAGGCCAACCCTAGATGAAGTTGCTTCAAGATCCAAGCCGAGCCAAAATTGAAGATCAATCTCTAGATCTGTGAAGAAGAGGTAGAGCATTCTGTGATCTACAAACAGGTTAGCTGATAGAAGATCTTTCTTCTCTCTCCATCATCAGCAGAATTAAAATCAAGGTTCTGAGATTACTTCTAGCAAGAGCAGCAGATTCTTGAAGAACATCAACCTTATTTCTCTAAAGAAGTTAGGGCTGAGATTCACTTAGCTCAGGAAGTAATTGACTCATAGATTAATTTATGTTGAGTCAAATCAATATTTCTATTCAAATTCTATAGGATCTGCTCAAGATCTGTGTTGTAAGCCTAGTTTATAAAGGCATAGAGTTTGATCTGGTGAGATCTGTATTGTAAGCCTAAGTTATAAAGGCTGAGTGTACGGATCTGGTACAGATCTGAGTGGTAGGATCAAGTCTTGGATCTGTTTATGGCAGGGTTATTTTCTCGGCCTGTGTTGTTGGGCATTTGTGCTTGTGGTAGGTGATCAGGTGATTACTGAGTGGGTGGGTTGTGTGCCTGTGTTATAAGTCTCATTGGAGACTGAGTGATCCTGTGGGATCATGTTGTAATCTATGAAGAGCCAAGTTATTGGTGAAGTGCCTTGGCTAATATTTTGTTAGAAAGGAGGGAGGGACAGTGGATGTACCCATACACTGGGGAACCACTACAAATATCTGGTGTGTTGTGTTTGAATTTCTTGAAAGCTAAACTAATCATTCATAATAAGGCCTAACTCACTTAAAGGCTTAAAGAATCTAAAGAGAATCAAATAGACCTTAATAACCTATTCACCCCCCCCCCCCCCTCTAGGTGAGTAGCTACCCTTGAATTCAAATACTTTCAGGAACCACTATAAATACCTTGTGTGCTGTTGTGTGATCTTGAAAGCTAATTTAAATCACAACTCACCTAAGTAAAATATTGACATAAAAGACAAAAAAAACCTATTCACCCCCTCTAGGCTTGTATCTTGGAGCGGTAAGAAGCAATCTCAAATGCAGAGTCATAATACATATTTGCTGGAAGTTGTTGTGCACAGCTCCTGTGGATCCAACATCAGCTTTACGACTATAATTTTAAGATAAGTAGAACTCCTATGTTCTGTGATTCTACTAGTATTATCTCTAATGCTAGTAATCATGTGTCTCTCAGTAGGACTAAGCACATAGAGATTAGGTATCACTTCATTAGAGAGCATGTGGAATGTGAAGACATCAGTCTTGAATTTTTCCCTTCAGACAAGCAGGTAACTAATATCTTTACTAAGCCACTAGATGAAGCCAAGTTCAACACCTTCAAATTTGAACTGGGTATGTTGAACTTAGTATAGCTTCAGTAATAATTCATATATTCCTATTGTAGGTAGTGTTAATCCCTGCAGGATAACAAAGAAGAAATGGACTAAGTGTTTAGGCGTCGAGTGCGTTGAGTCTAAGTACTCAAGCGTCGAGTGCGTCGAGAGTGCTGAGTGTGTCGAGTATACTCAACGCATACTCCCAGGATCGTCTATTTGCGGCTAACTATCAGGATTAATCACATTTGTTGATCACTTCGTGATCATAACAAAAGTTACGCGCCTCTCCACATTCTGTACTTAGAGGCAAGTATAAATGGACCTAAGTGTGCTTAGAATACGAAACATTATTCATGGCCATTTGCAAACTACTATATCTCTGCGACGAAAGATCGTCAATTCTTCAAAAACTCGGCAAATCAATGGATCCAAAAGGAATGGATTTCTAGTTTGAGGGATCTGAGCTAGTTCGAAATGTTTTTCAGGATGCTCCTAAGGAGGTAATTCAAGTTCTGCACTTACTAGAGGTCGCTAACCTAAGCTTCATCCTATCCGAGCCAGTTCTGATTTGGAAGAGAGAAGTTTTGGAACTTTATTCAAATGCCAAAGTGGACTCATCTTTAACCAAAATCAAATCCTCAATCAGTGGGAAGAAGATTAAGATCACTCCTAAGAGATTATGCAAGGCTTTGCATCTACCCAAGGTAAAGGAGTCTGATGAAGATACCGACTTATTTCAGAATGATGTCAAGACAGCACTGAAGTGGTGTGGACTCTCCAAGCATTCCACCGGTTCTGTGTTGAGAAAATAGATGAACAACAGAGAAAAGTTCCTAGCAGACATTGTGGGAAAAGCTCTGCTCTGCAAAAGAGATTCACATGATAAGATATCTAAGAAAATTTTTAAACTTATGACAAGGATTATTCTATCAAAGAAAACAGACTGGGGCAAAGTATTGTTTAATAGAATAGTGGAATGCACCCCAGAACCTATCCTTGGCAGAATCTTGTCTTTGTATCTACACAGTTACAGTCCCAGGAATCCTCAACATAAGGCTAGGGACTAAGATCCATCACATGAGCAGAATTGACTCGAAAATGTTTGACAGATAGGAGAGAGTTCTGCAGCCACACCTTCAGTCTGCTGAGAAGAAAAAGAAGAAGGCAGATCCAGTTCTAGAAGTCAGCACAGAGAGCAAATCATTTGAGAATAGTGAAGAAGAGCCACATGACCCAAATCTATTTGGGTCTACTAAAGAGACTAGAAGGGATACAAGTGCTCAGGTATAAATTTCCTCTAAACCTACAGCAAGGATCCAAATGAGTGGAACTCAGTATGAAGTGATTCCAGCTGATACTATGGAAATACCTCCAGTTGAGGTTGCTGAAAAGGTGGCAGAGGATTAATGAACAAGATATCTGTTGTTATGGAGGAGGAAACATCCACAACACAAGCTCCCACTGAATTAGAAGCAGTACCTTCAGTTCAAGAACTGCATCGTGGCTTTAGTCCTTAGAGTGAGGGGGAGCAACTTCTTGAGAAAATTATGGAAGATGCTTTTGCTGAGGGGGAGCAAATCCAGTTTATGCAGGAGAGTAATCAGATAACTGCTGAGAATGATCAACCTGTTGAAACAATGGAAGAAGAACATCAAATAAACACTACTGTAGATCTGAATGTCCCCCTGGACATTACAGAGATTGCGGGGTAAATTCACATTGAAATCCCTGCTCCAAGTATTATAGTTAAGATAGACTCATATGAGTCTAACAAGGACAATGTTGTTGCTAATGTACATGATGATGCACATTCCTTAGAGTATGAAATGGCTGATTCAATAGCCAGAGAAGAAGAAAGGTCATGCAACCAAACATCTGTGATGAAGGGACATCTCATTAGACTGATCAGATGTCACCATCCTTTCTAGCCCAACTCAAAGGTTTGATAGATGTTAGAGAAGGAAATTAGAACATTTCATTGCTTACTCCATCAAGGGAGTGAGACAAGATCTCTCAACTGAGATAAAGTCTATAAGGTTTGAGGTGAATCTGATGAAAGAAAACACTACAGATTTTTCATAAAAGCAACACCTGCAGTTACCTTTACAGAAAGCAAGCTGGCTGAAATCAGTAATATCCAAAAAGGAATCTTGGAGAATCAAAATATTACTTCAGGCAACATGCTAGTAGTCCACAATGCTCAGAAGGAAGTGTTGGAAAAACACAAGACTATTCTTGAAAGAAGAATGGATGCATGCACCCAAGTTCTAGATGATCGCATGCTCTAGCTCAAGGACCATATCACCAAGGGTGTCAACTATCTGGATGTATAGTTGACAAAGGCCAGCTCCTCCTTGACTAAAGATATCTCTGAAGAAGTTAAAAAGGGGGAGAAAGCAATGATAAAGGCCACTAAAAATGTTATATGGACTACAAATGTGATCAGAGGATCTCTTGTCTTGAATAGATAACATATGACAACATCCCTGTTATTCCTTCCCAGATTCATTAAGTACTGTAGGATGGAATGATGGGTCAGTATGATAGTCACTATGCAGAGCAATATGATATTCAAGAAAGTGCTCAGTGGGGAGAACCTGCAACTGCAGCTGAAATTCCCTCTTTCATCCCCAATGTTAACAAGATTATAAGAGCCAAGGGCAAGTCCATTGCTGGGAAGAAGAAGATGTAAGGCTCAGCAAGAAGAGATATAGGGAAGAGATGGAAACCAGACCATATTTTGAGAAATGGATTCATCAATCTAGGACTATCATATTGTCTGCCTAGGATCAGATAAAGTTCAAGAAAACTGAGAGGGGAAAGCTTTATAGCTCCCTAGAATGTGCAAAGCTAGAGATTAATGAAGAAGCAAGGAGAAAGTACAGAAGAGATAAGAGGTCAGGTGTTCTACCACCAGATGCATTAGAACCCTGCAAATACTTCCCCAAGCCTTACAGCTACTTTGAGAGGCAGAAGGAAAAGAAAGAAGATAAAGCAAAGACTACAAAGAAGTTAAATAGGGGGATAGTAATTAAGGCCAAAAACATAATGTGTTTTTGCAATTATTCTTAAGGGCTTTTGGAATGTGAACACTATTTTAAGCACACTAGATATTTATCATTAATGCCTTTAAATATATTCTTAAGTTTGTGTATGCTTCAATTTCTGTTCTTAATTTTCTGTGTAGGATAAACTACTATATGTGTTAGTGCATATCATTGTCTAAGAATTTGACTTCTTCAAATAGGGGGAGATTCTTGGGTCCATTGATCACAATGTCCCAGATTTGAAGAAGGCCTATAAGGTAATGGTATACACATCATTGTATTTGATGCATGCTCTAGTTCTATATATGCAGGTTGCACTTTGTTCACTGTTTAAATAGGTTGTCTAAGCAACACTAATAGGTGGACACAAGACAGGATACTGACAGGGCAGAAATCTACCTAAGTCCAGATACGTTGAGTGAAGGTAGTTCACTCAATGCAAGATGGCTTTAAGCATTAAGTAAAGCCTAGGTAGTCAAAGCCTCATCATTGCCAAAGCAGAAATCTGGTTAAGTACAGAAGCATTTGGTGAAGGAAGTTCACTCAATGACTAGAGGCAGAAGCATTGAGTAAAGCTCAAACAGTCAAAGATAGAGAGAAGTAGACAAGGATTCGGGCTAAGTCCAGAAGCGTTGAGTGAAGGCAGTTCACTCAATGACCAAAAGAGAAAGCGTTGATATAACACAGTTCAGTCAGAGCCACGGGGTTGATTGACATGAAAATCTGTCTAAGGACAGATGCTTTGAGTGAAGGAAGTTAACTCAATGCCTCTTCAATAGAAAATCTGTCTAATGACAGAAGCGTTGAGTGAAGGCGGATCACTCAATGCCTCTTTAATAAAATAGGTAAAGACAAAAAGCTTTGAGTGAAGACAATTCATCGGGTATTAACCAATAACAATTAGTGTCTTGCGAAAGGGTTCTTTGGGCTTCAGCCCATCATAGTTCCTAGTGCCCTTTGAGAGCCCGTCACGGGGTATGCCAGGGGCAGTCCTGGGCTAACCTAAACTGTAGATAAAACTGAATTGCAAGTGTAACTAGCATAATCAGGGGTTCACTTTCACTAACCTCGATGTCTAGGGATGTTAGGATGGTTCACACGGGTTGTAGGCCTGAGGGGATTTTGGTGATGGGCAAGTTGGCCCGACGAGCTTTGGCTCGGTTGTTGGATGTGACGGACGGGATAGTCCGGGGAGCTTAGGCTCAGTTGGTGATTGAGAGGGACGGGATAGTCCAAGGAGCTTAGGCTCGGTTGTTGGATTCATTACTATTGATATGAATAAAAGGAAAGGTGGTGGGTCTTCGGTATTGGAGGTTCGATGCACCGACGCAAATACGTTGACTCGGCAAGTGTGGTTTAGCACTTCGCCAAATTAAGTCCGGTGCGCCAACCGGCAAGAGTACGCAGGAGTCCACTTTGTGCACCATTGTTGATGCATACGATAGGTCTGACCGGTAGTGCAATTACTGGTTTAGAGGTGGGCAAGGCCCAACCCACCACTTCCATTCGCCACTACGGAGGTATCCTGGGAGGTTCAGCTCTAGAAAGGGGAAACTAAAGGTCTGTGTACACAGAGTCGAGTAGGTGTGTTGCACTTGCATGTTCACATCATGGCATAATTGCATGTCATATAACATAACCATTGCATATAACCCTGACACCTATTGTATAAGGTGGTATGGGATGCTTTATACAATAGGCCCTGCAAAGCAACCCCTTAGTTTATAAGTTCGCGCGAGCGTGCTTATAAGTTAAGGTTTTTATTCTGTAAATATATATGTATGCTTGCTAGAAAAACCGACACCCTATCGTATAAATTGGTAAGGGACTCTTTATACGATAGGAGCCTTGCAAAAGATCCCTTGGCTTATGTGCTTTCATATAAGCTAAGGTTACTTGTTTCTTGAGTAGTTTTCCTTACTTTATTTATTGCTATATATATACATGCTTATCAAACTGCTAGTCTAGTTCCGCTATCACCTGCTTTTGCTATTCTCCACTATCATGTCCTCTCCTTTCTTCCTCCCCGCTCGGTGCCTAGGAGCCATGGGGGAAGGGGAGGGGGAAGATAGGGCTTAATCTTTTAAACTAACGGTTTTCGAACCACATCATTTTATGGAACTGTGGAGCCCAGCATGGAGGAGCAGCCCCAGAGGTCGGCACGCTTGGAGATGGGGTAGTCTAGTACAGGAGTTCAGGCAGCTGGGACTGTGAGTCCCAATCACTAATAGTTTATTAGTTTTGCTTCTGCTTGAGAGACACTTGTAGTGAGGATTTTATGTACTGGGCATGAGCCCTAATTATAGTATTTTATTATTTCTGTGGACTCTCCCTTCGTGGAGATATTTACTACATATGGGATTCCTGTGGACTTGCTTTATTATTTTGCTACTTCCTTGTGATCGAATCGGCCGGCAGGATCAGCATTTTATAGTGGCGACCTTCCCGTGTGTGAAGGTGTCACCGCAAAGCGGCGGTTCTAGGCCTAATACCCCGGTATTTGAAAAGGGGGGGGTCTTACACTAAGTCACTTTCACAAAAGTATCTTATGTGGAAGGGTTGCAATACAACCTTATAAGTATAAGCCAACTATGTGATCTTGGCTATGACATTTCATTCCACAAGGATGATTGTCACATTAAGAAGTCAAGTGACCAAGAGGTCATCTTGACAGGCACTAGGAGTGGGAATGTATATTGTTTAAATTTTCTTTATGTAAATTCAGTCTCTCCCATATGCCTAGTTGCAAATGAGGAAGCCTCACACTATGTCAAATGGCACAAGAGGCTAGCTCATTTGAACTATAAGACCATGGGCAAGCTCTTTAGAAAAGAGCTAGTTAGGAATGGTCCTAACATAAAATGCACTAAGGAGAGCATTTGCTCTGCATGCCGAAAAGGCAAGCAGACCAAAGCTTCTTTCAAAAGCATTAAAACCAAAGACTCTGTGAGGTATTTATACCTTCCGCATATGGACTTGTTTGGTTTTATGCAAGTTCATAGTCTAGGTAGGAAAGTCTACACCTTTGTGGTTGTTGATGACTATTCCAGATTTACTTAGGCCTTCTTTTTAGGAAAAAGTCTGAAACCCCTAATGTCTTCAAGACATTTGTCAAACAAATACAGAATGAATTGAACAGTTCTGTGGTTAGAATCAGAAGTGATCATGGAACTAAGTTTCAAACTGAATGCATGACAAAGTTTTGTGAAGAACTTGGGTTTCAACAAGAGTTTTCCTATCCTGGAACACCCAAGAAAAATGGAATTATTGAGAGGAAAAATAAGACTCTCATAAAAGCTAGAAGTACTTTACTGAATGACACATCTCTCCCAGAATATTTCTGGGCTGAGGCAGTAAACACTGCAAGTCATGTCCTCAACAGGGCTTCTATCACCAAGAGCCATAAAAAGACTCCTTATGAGATATTGAAGTGCAGAAAACCAAACCTTGCATATCTCAGAATTTTTTTGAGCAAATGTTATGTGCATAACAATGGGAAATCCTATATAACTAAGTTTGCTGCCAAGTCCTATGAAGGGATCTTTGTTGGGTACAGTAATCATAGTAAGGCCTATAGGATCTATAACTTGACAAGTCAAGTTGTAGAGGAGTCAATTCATGTAGTATTTGATGAATCAAACATGATTAACAATGAGATGTCAAGCTCCATTTAATAGTCTTGCAGGCACTAAAGTGATCATGGACAAGCTGACTATTAAGGAAGCTTAACCTATAGTCCAAGACAAAGATGAAAGTGTGTGGATTCTATAGGAAGCACAAGGCACACAGGAAGTGGATGATGTTAGACATGATGGGGACTTTGGAGCACAGAATGCTAAAGGAAGACTGCCTTCAACAGTGAGGTATTTGAAGGATCATTCAGGTACCAAATCATTGGTGATGCAAGTCAAGGTGTAGTGACAAGGAGCAGATGTCTCAATATAGCATTGTACTCCAATTCCTTCTCACAAGTAGAGCCCAAAAAGTTTGAAGAGGCAAATGATGCGCTTACGACAAGTGTACAACTCACATAAGTAATATAAAATGGGGAGGCTTTCCCAAGTATCAAATCTCTCAAAGAACACCGCAAGGTGGAGTTGCCTTTCAAGGTGGACTTGAGATTGAAGTCCTTAGGTCAAAGTCACAAAGGGGTTTGGTTTTTTTAGTTGCAAGAAAATAAAGGCTAATTTAATCTACTCCTATACAGGACGCTATGCACTGCTTCGCTCAGCGGTATGGAGGAGTATGCAGGCGTAGGGAATGAGCAGAATGGCTGATTGAGGGTCGCAAACAACTCGTCGCAATGCGCGCCACTAGAAATCGCTAGTGCGGCAATACTAACTATGGTGGCGGGTAAAAATACAGGCGCTACTCAAGCAACTAAAGTAGTAAAACAAAATAGATTCACATAGACATGAAGCAAATAATGCTTACAACTAAAGCGCAACATCATCTACATATAAAGATTTAACCACGCATATACAACAATAAAGCAAGAACAAGTAAAGAAATCGACCGAATCTGAAGGCTCGTCGAGGAGTCGCGGAAGAAATTGGTGGGGGGTCAGTCCGCATCCAAGTTCGGTCCTCAACTTCGTCCGGGGTAGAGAAGGCTGTCACTACCCTCCAATAGACCCGTCTTCTTCGATTCACGATCCGGAAGAAGGTTGCAAGCTTCCCATTGCTTGATGGTTATGGTGTCAAATCTTGCAATAAAGCTAAGAGGTGAAGGAGAAGGCCGAGAGCAAGCGTCGGCGAGAGTTAAGCTTCACAAGCATGGTCGAAGCTTCTCTCCTTGGTGTAAGATGAAGGGCGGAGGAGGAACGGCAGAGTTTTGCCCTAAAACGGTTGCAGGAATGGCATAAAACAATCTCTCCCTTAATGGAAGAAAAGTTGTGCTTAAATAGAAGCAGGTCAGAAAAATGGTCATGCACAGTTTAGTGCACGACCGCGCGTTAACTGTGCGTTAATAACGCGCAAATAATGGTCCGCGACAAAGATGCGTTGATCCGTGCATTTTACTCGTACACGGACGCTTCCTCCCGTGCATGAAGGAAAATGCACGGGTAACCACAGAGCACTGAAAAACAGGATAACAAAGAGGAACCGTGCGTTTTGCTCACGCGCGGGCGTGTATGCCCGTGCGTGAAGGAAAACGCACAATTAACCACAGAGCGCTGGAACTCAGAGAATAATATGCAGACCGTGTTATTCCATTTTGCACGGTTTGGCCGAAACCGTGCGGGAAAAAAATGCACGGGTAGCCACAGACGTCCCCAGGATTGCTGTGTATAACGCATGATTGCGCTGAAACAATGCACAAAGAAATTCGCACGACTGTACATTTTACACAGGAGCTGGAAATGGAATTCCGGACATCCCGACCACCGGCACAGCGATAAATCTCACTGAGGCATAGCCCCCAAAGGTTCCAAACAAACGAATAAAACAATAAGAAAGGTCCATGGGGAGCACCATGTTCTTACCCCCGACAACAGAATGCACAATTTCACACCCTCAATCCAAAGCGGTGCACAGTGTGGTCATTGACCGATCGAAGCAAATATAACCGATTACCGATAGAAATGCAGTGCATGAGTGAGAAAATAGGCCTTAATGAGTCTAAAAAACCCTATAAATATTGGACTCATCACACCACAAGACTTAAACATTTGCTCGTCCCGAGCAAATCATCACTCCATGGACTAGAAAATAGTTAACTGGCTCAGTAATTTCAAAATAAAGTATTGCGAGAAATCAAATACATCATGGTCATAGAAAATATAATAGATAAAATTTTTAATTATACCACGGAGTTTATACATTTCGACAGGCGTAAATAGATATTGTATCCACTCAAAATTGGAATTCTGGAGAATTGTTCGGTCACACGTAGGAAGAAAGTAGGTTGGCCACTCAGGTGGGCATTGCCAAAGATTGGGGCTCAGGATCACCTCCAAATAAATCCATCAATGTCGGGGACCATACGCTTGCCCTTTCACACTCTCTCCATGGCGCTAGCTTGACTCAAGCGTGAATCTGCAGGGCTTTAGGATAATAACAGTGCTTTGGTATACACGTAGGTAAGGATGCGCAAGGGTAAAAACAACGGCTACGCACAACCAAATGAGCTCATGCAAAAGATTATCCTCATACCAACAAAAATTGCAGGTGCACCACACCACTGGACTTGAACTTGATGACAAGGGTGTGTGCACTGCCTACTGCCACAGCAATAACACAAATGGAATTTCCAATTACCTTTCTTATTTGACAACAAACAACATCTCTTTTTTTACACTCTTTTCTTTTCTCTTTTGTTAAAATTTTTATAAAGCAACACATTGAGCACAAATTATCAAGAAAACTCCACCTAACAACCACATAACAGCTCCACAGCAACATCCAAAACGCAAGAAGTAACATACTAATAGCTCGAAATTGGGGCGTGCTACTAGGATAGGCTTTTAGGCTTTGGTGATCATGGAGTAGGGCTAAATCAACAGGTGGGATAGGCACAACATAGGCTATCAAAGATTAACGTTAGGACGGGGTACAAGGCTCAACCGGGCCAAAATGATGGCCTACATCACGCTCACGCTTGACTAACCATGCACCAATGCTTCGAGAGTAGCCTGGGGCAAGTTCTTAGCCACCGAGAAAGATGATCCTTCCTCCCAACTCAAATAATACGAGGCTAGTGACGACTACACACATCCCTACACTACCGTTCGATTTCACCAGATTCACCATTTTTGAGTAGTACAAACAATATTTACATCTGCAGAAAAATTATAAATTTACAAGCATAAATAAAAAAATTAATCTATACTATTTCTACACAGACCATGAGTACTCGATTAGGAGCACTGCACGAGTCTCGTACTACTCTATCCTAAAATCCTAAGCCAGCATCGTTATTTCAAAGTTTTACACAAAAGAAATACATTTGACTCGAGATGAGAGTGTGGTTAAGTTTGCGCTCATGTGGGTGTAGGTGCACAATGCGGATGAGATTACATTAAAAGAAAATCAAAATGTGCTTTTGGTATGCAAGTGATAGCGGGGCATGTGCACAGGTAACCCGCATAACTTTCCCCCACCAGACTTAATCTAAGCAACCTATCCAAGAATTACAATAAAATCAATGAAATATAAGTTGGGGGAGAGGGGTAACCCCATACTCAGCAAAAGAGCATACCAAAAGACGCGAGAAAGCTTGTAGCTACACCGGCAAAAATTTCACTCACCCCGCCGCACAAGGGAAGGGCAACCTGCAAAAGAGCTCCAGCAAAAAATTGTACACACTATGGCAATATCAATTATAATCTAAGCAATGCTTTCAAGTTATTAAGCTAAACAAAATCATCACACATAAAAAATGACACGAAGGAAGTGTAGTAAAAATAATAACCACTAACCACCCTGGGGACGAAGCTCCAGCTGAATAATGTCAAATACATGATCAGTCAAATAAATGCAAACATGGAGAAAAACATAAAACTCCAATCCGAGGAGAGAAGCACTAGTCACTCAGGTTGATAAAAAGGAGGTGGAGGCGGAGGCGGAGTGCGGGCACGTGAAGTAGAAGCTCTAGCGACAAAAGCGGGGGACACCCAAAGAAATTCAACAATGTGCGTCGTCATACCGAGCTGCTCGCGCAACAACTCCTCCATCTGCATCTGTCGCGCATAGGATTCGGGATAATCCTCCGCAAAACTCCTACGAGGTGGGGCATAGGAAAAAAAGATGTTGGGGCCAAGGGCACGGGATGGACCGGAACGGCATCGTCAAGCCTGTGGGACCCCAAAGAGGTTCCCGTATCAGCAGAAGAAGCCCTGGCTGGCTGCTCACGCTTCACTGTACGAATAGCATAGCGCCAGGTACCGCCAAAGGAAACGCAACGCACCAGCCTGAAGGAATTCATCATGGTCGCCGATATGAAATTGCCATGGGAGACGGGAGTCATGTCGGGCAAAGAATCAAAAACTCCCAAGCCCTTTGCGATCCGCATAATAAAGTGTGAACCACCGATGGCCTTCAGAGGTACGTACGTCGGTACGTGGCCTGGTGAACGAAGTAATCTGCAAGGACACGGCCAAGGTAGAGAGGAACGTTGTGGTACGTACTGTAGAGGTAGATTAGATCCGACCACCCTTCTACGTTCTGGCTCATCAAGCGGGCGTTCATGCAGTGTTTGATCAAGTGCTGAACATAACGGAGCGCGGGGGAGATGATATGGGAAGATTTGGCCGATCGCGCTTTGTACTGCTTTGACAGCCCGATGATCTCCTGCCAGAAAGTGTGGGGAGATGCACCAGGTTGGAACTCAAAGGGTCGGGACAGAACGTCTGACTATGTGAGATCATCAACCGTGTATATCCCCACATAAACGACAAGCATCCACACACAAATAGTGTAAGTATGGAAGTTCATCCGGAATGTCACAGCTGTGGACTCACCGGTGGCCGCGTTGCGTCATTCTACAATGCGGAAGGTGGAGAGGAACTCGAGCGTGAGTTCGCGAAACCCGGTCTCCACAATGGAGAAGAGGTGTCGCCACAAACCCATGTTGAGCAAATAGTCCACATCCTGCTTTAGAACGATGATCGCGAGCTCCCCATCCGAAATATAGTGAAAATCCAAAAATTGTTTCTTGACCAACCGTTCAAACCTTACAACCATCTCCAGCCGACCAAATAGAAGAATCCGCTCTGCTTCTTCAGTATCAACTGGCGCATCCGGAGTATCACTCGGCTCCTCAGGAGCAACATTCCGCGTAGAGGAGGAGGAACCACCACCGGAGCCGCGCAACTTGCTAATCACCTTCTTAAATCCCATGGCAAATAAGAGAGAGAGGGGAATGGAGAGAGAGGAGAAATGGGGGAGGATTTGGCAGAGAAAAGAGAGATCTCGCCGGAGAAAATGGAGAAGAAGCAGGAGGTTGCAGTAGTGGCACGGACAAACTAGGGCCAGCGTGCGTGCAAAACACTCGGCCGAGCGTTTTTATAAATATAAAACGCACGGTCGTGCGTTTTTGCTGCGCGCGATTTCCCCAAACCGTGTGTTTTGCACAAACAGCCCGATTTGACTACTTATCTCCGGGAAGTCTCACCCATCAAAAACAACGAGAAAAACAATAGCAAATGGAATAATGAACCTCCCGAGAGACTAGGCAATCCGCCCAAATTAGGCGCAAACACACCAAAACCTCACAAGCATGCATTAAAGCTAAAATAAGCTATACAACACGTAAAACAATTTTTAAAATAGTAAAAATAACTAACTACAACCTACTCCTAGATAAGTACTGGGGTTATTGTCCTCCCAGAAAGACTTATTCGGCTAACGAATAGTTCTAGCTAATGGGCCTCTGAAATAAATGATGCACAAGTAACTGGTCGAATATTCATTGTGGTAGCGAGTACCGATACGGCGATAATGCAGTTACCCCTCTACCTAAATAATAATAACCGCACAACTCAGGTAGAGGAAAAAAGAAACAAGAAGAGGAGGAGCACTGGTCCTCGTTAATCTCGTCACCAGCTAAATCCTTGCCTAGCAAGGCGTCGTCCACAGTAAGTTCGCAGGAGGTGATGAAGACGATAGGGGCTTCCATTGTGAAGGAGGTAGGAACCTTCTCACACAAGCATATGCACTCGCCGACGGCATGAGCACAAGGCCCATCATCATCCCAATGTACCCGTGGAGACACAACCCGCACAGGCTTAGATAATGAAGGGAGGTCAAGTAATAAATGAGAGGAAAAACTAAAAATACGCGGAATACGGGAGAGTGATCACGGTATCAGTCTCAGCAGGATCCGAGCACAGATCATCGTCGGTATCATATGATCGGGGGGAATCCGAATACTCGAGGTCCGCGGTAGTAAGAGGGACCGCCTCGTCCAATAAGGAGGTGCAAATCTCTGCATCAGAAAGGTGATATAACTCATCCCACCGGAGTGCGTCATAGCATTCTGAAGATCCCCATTATCCGTCGGAGATAGTAAAGTCCTCATCCCACTTTGGCACAACCTCAGGCACCGAATCACCCACAAATACGTCATGACCAGCTGACTGACACGAAAAAGGGGTAGCCCGATCAAACAAAAATTGCAGAGGGGCAGAACTGCTCTCGAAACTAGGCATTGAATGAGCAGGCCCCCTCGTAAAATCATCCGCTGACACCTCCCCGTCGACGGGAACAATCTCTACGTCCCATACAGGAGCGCCCATGTGTTCCTGATCCTCTTTTTGCTGGCTAACATAAGAGTGATCGTCATCACTCAAGGGAAGCTCGTAAAAAGGAAGCGAGAGACCCATGAAAGATCTATATGCGGCGAGAGATTCTTCGGTAATCTCAACGGGCAAAGAACGAGAAAGATGTGCGATGTCAGTGTATGGGCCCAGCAATACCCTGGTAGGCCTGTCCATAGTAGTCCTCAATAAACGGGGGGTTGCGAACAAACCCTCAAAGGGAGAAGGCGTGCACAAACGAGGGCAATCCTTCAGCATGTGGCCTATACCTTGGCATAGCAAACACCTAATACAATGCTCAGTATTTAAAATAGCCAAGGCATCGATGTATCGGCGCAAAGTTTCATAGAGATGGCACTCAACTACAGAATACATTGCGAACAAAAATATTTGTCGAAAGGGTGATACACAACTTAGAATAAAAAAAATACATGGACCCGCTTTCTAAGACAAAAATAAGAAAAGGGACAAAAAGAAATAAACAAAAGAAATGGTAAGCAACTGAAATAATAAAAAGAAAACAAAAATCACAAGAATTCCTTTGAGAAAACTAACACAGCTGTGTTCCCCGGCAACGACGCCAAAAACTTGATGCGCTTACGGCAAGTGTACCGCTCGCAAAAGTAATATAAAATGGGGAGGCTTTCCCAAGTATCGAATCTCTCAAGGAACACCGCAAGGTGGAGTTGTCTTTCAAGGAGGACTTGAGATTGAAGTCCTTAGGTCAAAGTCACGAAGGGGTTTGGTTTTTTTAGTTGTAAGAAATAAAGGCTAATTAAATCTACTCCTATGCAGGACGCTATGCGCTGCTTCGCTCAGCGGGATGGAGGAGTAGGCAGCCGTAGGGAATGAGCAGAACGGTGGATTGAGGGTCGCAAACACCTCGTCGCAACGCGGGCCACTTGCAATCGCTAGTGCAGCAATATTAATTTTGGTGGCAGGTGGAAATACAGGTGCTACTCAAGCAACTAAAGCAGTAAAACAAAGTAGATTCACATAGACATGAAGCAAATAACGCTTACAACTAAAGTTCATCATCATCAACATATAAAGATTTAACCACGCATATACAACAATAAAGCAAGAACAAGTAAAGAAATTGACCGAATCCGAAGGCTCGTCGAGGAGTCGCGGAAGGAATCGTAGGGTTGTCAGTCCACATCCAAGCTCGGTCCTCAACTACGTCCGGGGTAAAGAAGGCTATCACTACCCTCCAATGGACCCATCTTCTTCGAGTCACGATCCGGAAGAAGGTTGCAAGCTTTCCTTTGCTTGATGGATATGGCGTCAAATATTGCAATAGAGCTAAGGGGTGAAGGAGAAGGCCGAGAGCAAGCACCGGCGAGAGGTAAGCTTCACGAGCATCGCCGGAGCTTCTCTCCTTAGTGGAAGATGAAGGGTGGAGGAGGAACAGCGGAGTTTTTCCCTAAAACGGTGGCAGGAATGCTGAAAACGATATCTCCCTTAATGGAAGGAAATTTGTGCTTAAATAGAAGCTGAAATAAAAGGGATAGATACTACTCTAGAGGGGGGTGAATAGAGTAATCAAAAATTGCACTAGCAAAGTTGACTATCTACTCAACTCCCTTGGAGTTAATTGCGGAATGAAGGTTATAGATATTTTAGATGAAACCTTAAAGCCTAACACAAGTGATGTGCACAAAAGGAAGCCAACTGTAATTACAGTTAAGGCTTGGAAACCTAAACAGCAACTAGCAATCCTAGTTAAAACTAATCACAGCCACAAAGCAAGTAATTAATTAAAGCAATCCAGACGACACAAGGAATTTATAGTGGTTCCCCAAACAACTTGGGTACGTCCACTCTTCTACCAACAAGGTAGGAATCCACTCAGGTTTTTGATCAGGTGCCCTGCCACCAACAAGATCTGCTTTAGGTAGATCCAGAAACCCTTTAGACTTTTGATCAGGTGTCTAAAAACCAACACAGGTTTTTGATCAGGTGCCCTGCCACCAAGGGATACTTTTAAAGGGAGTAATAACCCTTTACAGGAGGGGGAAAGGAGGTTAAAATGTCTTCTCTATTTTACAATAGAATAGAGAAGCACAATAACTTGCACTGAGCTAGAAAGCTCTAAAAGAATCAAGGCTCCCCCTGGCTAAAAGAACGTCCAGGTGAAGTCTTGCTTCAGTGCAGAAACACTTCAGAAAATACTGAAGGAAAAAGCTACAAGAAGATAAATAATATGAAATAAAATTTCTTCTTTAGGCAGCTATCTTCTTCTTCTTCTTCTTCAAAAAGCTCTGAGTGAAGATCTTCCTGTAAGCAGGAGAACTCAGGTTGAAGAAGAGTGACGAGCTAAAGCTTCTTCTCAGTTAGATGTGAACGAGCTGAGAGCAGTTGGAAACTGTAAGATGTAAGCTTGAATGCTGCTGTTAGCTTTTTGTATGTGAGAACTAGTTGATTTCTTTCTTCAAAGAAGTCTTTATATAGCAGCAGCAGCAACGGCTCTTACTTGAGTTTGAATCGTGTCTTCTACTGAACTCTGCAAGCTGGGCTGCAAAAAACATAAAGCAAAACAAAATACTGCAGACAAATATCCTATAAGAGGATAAAGCTTTCTAAGAAGCTGCAAATAATTCTGATGAAATAATACAAGAGAAAGTCACATCAGAAGAGACTCTTTACAGCCAAGGAAGACTTTTTGAGTCTAACGGCTATAAAGGACAGCCTGGCAGATAAAGCAGAAATCATATCTCAGCTAATAAGACAAACAACTTTGTCAGAAAAAGATTAGCTCATGCATAAGGAATGGAACAGATATTGCATGGAAATAATATCACAATTTATTCAAATAATCTTTTATAAAATGTGCCAAAATAAATATGAAATTAATCACATCATAGAAGACGACAAAACTACTCAAAACATACAGCAAAATGTCGAACGACCCTCGGAGATCGTCGACCTAAGCACAGAGATCGTCGACCTATCGGACAGATAGTCGAACGATCCAGATAGTCGAACTATCAAAGAAGATAGTCGAACTACCTCAGCAGATAGTCGACCTATCAGAACAGATAGTCGAGCTATCAGATAGTCGATCTATCCGGACAGATAGTCGAACTACCAAACAAAATAGATAGTCGACCTATCAAACAGATAGTCGACCTATCACAGAAAATAGATAGTCGACCTATCAAACAGATAGTCGACCTATCAAAGCAAAATAGATAGTCGACCTATCAAACAGATAGTCGACCTATCAACCAAAGCAGATAGTCGACCTATCAAAAGATAGTCGAACTATCAGATAGTTGAACTATCCAAGCAGATAGTCGAACTATCAAAGAAGAGCAGATAGTCGACCTATCAACAGATAGTCGAACTATCAGATAGTTGAACTATCCAAGCAGATAGTTGAACTATCAAGAAGAGCAGATAGTCGACCTATCAACAGATAGTCGAACTATCAAGGAGAACAGGTAGTCGACCTATCAACACATAGTCGAGCTATCACAGACAACAGATATTCGACCTATCAAGCAGATAGTCGAGCTATCAGGAAGACGATCGTCGATCGGCTGATCGACGATAGTCGAGCGACGTTCGACCATAGTCGAACCAGAAATTACTTAGCCAGATTTTCATCTGGACAGGCAATTCTACACAACTAGAGAATCTATCCTATCAACTAACCTTTGACCATAGATAAATCTTGGGTCAAGAGACAGAAAGAGAAGACTGAACTCAAATCAAAACCTAGGGTACCAACAATCTCCCCCTATTTGAGTTAAGTCTCTCAACAACTAAAACATACAAAACTAATTACTGAAAGTAAATAACATGCATGAAAAGAAATAACTAAGCAGATAACATCAATCAACCAAATAAGCAATTAACTGTCAATCAATGAAATATTAAGATGCTTCAGAGTTAGGTTTAGGATCAGAAGAGCTAGAAACAAAAGTAATCTTTCTAGAGAGATCTAGAGCTTCTTTTCTCGACAACTTCAGGTCTTGTTCTCCAATGATTTTCAATTCTGTTGTTCTTGGGACAACTGCCTCAGGATGCTTTTCCATGTACTTAGAAGGATCAAATATCTCAGGTCTAACCTGGAATTTACCGAGCTCCTTCATTCTGAATTTTGACATTGTGGTCAATCCTACAGCGTCTTTTCCTTCTGCTTTTGCTTTCTTAATTTGAGCTGCTCCAACAAGTTCAAGAAAATGAGCCATCCTAAAATTAGGATCAAGCTCTGGGCTTTCATAAACATTTTCAGAAGATGTATCAACTGGTTCTTTATCCTGAATCACTAGATAAGAAGGAGGAGCAGACATAGCAAATGTCTTGCTAGAATTTTCAGAATAAAATAAATCACTTACCTTTTGAAACATCCTTCACAGAATGATCTGGCTTAGGAGAGGTTGAGCTTTTGATTTCTTTAGAATGAGGAGGAGAAAATGTTGGTCTTTGATACACCACCTCCTTTACTTGTTCCTTAACAGCATCAGGTCTTTGATAGCCAGTTTGAGTTTTACCTTGATGTCCTTGTGAACTTCTCCTTTGAGCTGACTGAGATGGCTTGAATCTTTTAGACTGAGCAGTAGAGTTTGCAGATAAGTTTCCTGAGGCTCCTGCACTGGAAGGTGGAGGAGGAGGACCTCTAGGAGTCCATCTTGGGACAGGAGAGTCATACCTCTTTGACTTCTTCCTTTGCTTTTGCTGATTCTTAGAGAAAGCCATCCAGTGCTGGAAATCTTTTGATTTAGGATCAATTCATTTCAGGATATAATAAGGAGTATCATTATCTGGATTAGGAGGAGGAGGGGCTACAGCTTTCCTTTTCTTTTTAGCAATTCTTTTTCTTTTTGACTCAGCAGACTCATCAGAATCAATTTCATCTTCAGAATTAGAAGAAATGGGCAGATCATATGGGTCAATTGCATCTTTCAAAGCTCTTTCCTTTTCCTTTAGAGCAGCTTTTTCTACTTCTTCTTCCATGGCATCCTGTGCCAGGAGAGCATCTAAATCCAAACCAGGGGAATCATCCCATACAGTAGACTTTTCAATTTGAGCATCTGCAGCTTTTTCTTGTTGATCAGATACTGTCATGGTGACCAGTTCTGCTTGCACTTCTGGTTGAGCAGCCTCAAAAACTTGAGTAACTTGTTCTGTTTCAGATTGAGCTTCTGGAGCTGGTTGGATAACAGGCTCTTGAACATCTAGAACTTCTTCCATTTTATCTGTAGTATTATGAATAAAATTTTTCTAAATGACATCTAATCATCCCTTCCAGATATTCCCATACAAGCATATCAGTTATCAAGTCTAAAAGTAAGTTAAGGGAATACCTTCAGAATCGACCATTGCGTGTCCTAACTCCCATAATTCATCTAGAAAGGAAGTGATAACTCCTTCTAGGTACAGGGCGACCAAGGGAGTAGAACATTCTTCTAAGCAAGCTTTGACAATAAATTCAGATTGCAATAATGCATCAGAAATTTCTTTTTCAGATAAGCTTTGAGGAGGAGCTGAATCTTCTATTTCTTTCTCTGCCACTGTAGGAGGATCTGCTGGAGGGGAGGCCAAAGGCTGCTCAGAGACATCTTCATCAAGCATCTCCCCCTGCCTGATTTCAGTAGATACTGAAACCAGGCCCCTAGAGGAAGAGGGCTCAGCAGACTTTGAGAGTGCCTGAATAGCAGCAGTCAAAGAGGAGATGGAAGAAGCAAGGGGAGCAATCGCCTCTTCAATCATGATTTTGATTGAGGGGGTAATTAACTCCACAATGCTAGAGATAAATGCTGGAGTTATTTCAAAGGATGATGATGAAGGGGGAATCTCAGAGGATGGATGATCAGCAGGTATGGTGTACTCATGATGGACTGGAGAATGAACTGGAGATGGAGATGGAACTGGAGATGGATGAGTGGATGCAGGGTGATCAATGTGATCAGAAGAAGGAATTGGAGACTGAGGGGGAGTAGAAATCTAAGAAATTAATAAATTAAAACTGGGATGAGAGATCCCAGCAAGATGAGACGGGAGAGGAGATGCAGGAGGAGAAGCAGAAGGTCGTACTTCAATTGAAGTTGATGGAACTTCAACTGAAGTAGACGGCAAAGCAGATGAAGAAGATGGAAGGGAGGGATTTGCTGAGCCAGCTGCTTGTAGGGGAGGAGTGACTGAGGCAGTCCTGGTGCTCTCAGATGTAACTGGAGCAACCCCTGCTGGAGCGGGCTTCAGGAAGGTCCTTTTCCACTTGGCAAACAAGGATGGATCCATCTTCTTGCTGGCGTTAATGGAGGTAGCAGCTGAAACTAGCAGATGGGGATATTTCTCCTTCAGAAAAATCCCAACTACCCTACCCAGGGTAACTTCTTTCTTGCCGTTCTTTTTCCTAATCAAATCAAATAGAACTCCTGCCCAATTGATCTGTTTCTTATTCACAATTGCACACATCAGTGCAAACTGCTGTCTTGTAATATTGTCGTGGGCAGAGTGCTTTCCCAGTAGCACTTTTCCGATTATTTCAGCAAGAAACTTAATCTTAAACGGAAAATTTACTTTAAGCAGCTTAGAGGGAATGCCTTCGGCATGTCCCAGCTCTGTAAGCATTCTCCCAAACTCTGGGGTGTCTTGCTCGTACTCTTCTTCCCCATTTATCAATCCAAATATTTCAGTTAAGATAGCGGGAGTCAATGTTACCTCTTCTCCGCCGATAGTTCCTGTCATTGAATCATCATTTGAAGACGAAGTAAATGCCCATTCTTTGATCTCTTAAATATTTATCTTTATCCTGGAGGACATGAGCTTCTCTAACCCTTGATCTTTGCACAGATTAAGAATTTCCACAATTCCGGATTCGCAGCAGCTGAAGGAATCGAAATCTACACTGAATCCTGCATCGAACTTCACTACTGCCAGGAGCGCTGGAGAAATCGCCATCGAAAGGGCTGGAGAAGACGAGGGAGAGACGGCGAGGATGAAGTGGCAGAAATCGCAAGACAAAGAGCAAGCGGGAAGACGAAATGTGAAAAGACGCTCTCCGTCGACCATCGGCTTTATATTAAAACAACGATCGTCGATCTATTTAAAAGATACTGGAGACGATGGTCGAACGGTCGTTCGACGATCGGTCCTGAAGCAGAGTAGTCGATCAATCGTTCGACTATTTCTGTCTTCACAAACAGCAAGCTGTCGTCAAGCATAGATCGACGATAAGCTCGACCTGTTCGACTATCTTCGAACGCCGGTCGACGATCTTCAAGCAGATAAGCTATCATCAACCATAGGTCGACGATAGGCTTGATCCGATCGACTATCTTCGAACGTCGTTCGACTATCTTCGAACAAGTTTCAACAAGGCAGACGTCACACTTAGTCTCTTCCATTAATCATGCCTAGTTGAACTAAAAAGAACAGATGCTTCTGTTCATCTAAGGGCTTGGTGAATATATCACCTCTCTGAAGGTCTGTGGATATGAACTCAAGGCTGATCTTGTTCTTTTCCACACAATCTCTCAGGAAATGGTGCCGGATCTCAATGTGTTTCATTCTAGAGTGGTGCACTGGATTTTGTGCA
The DNA here is from genome assembly GCA_039513925.1 of Platanthera zijinensis. NCBI lineage: Eukaryota > Viridiplantae > Streptophyta > Magnoliopsida > Asparagales > Orchidaceae > Platanthera > Platanthera zijinensis. The sequence goes on from CM077086.1 coordinate 167,452,315, forward strand.
ATAGAGATAGTACTGGTACTATCACACATGATTTTAGTGTTCTTGTGTGAGTACCCATAATCCAAAAGTTGGTTTTGTATCCACAGGATCTGAGAACAACAACTAGCAACTGCTATATATTCAGCTTCTGCAGTTGAAGTTGAGACAGAGGCCTGCTTCTTACAGAACCAAGAGACCAATCTCTCTCCCAGGAACTGACAAGTTCCTGAGGTACTTTTCCTGTCAACTCGACAGCCAGCATAATCAGAATCAGAATATCCAATTAATTCAAATTCTGACTCAGCTGGATACCAAAGTCCTAGATTTGGACATCCCTTCAGGTATCTCAAGATTCTCTTGAGAAGAATCAGATGAGATTCCTTGGGGTTGACCTGGAATCTAGCACAAAGGCATGTAGCAAACATTATGTCTGGCATACTTGCAGTTAAATACAATAGGGAACCAACAATGGCCCTATAATTCTTTTGATCAACAGGCTTTCCCTGATCATCAGAATCAATAACTATATTAGTAGCCATAGGTGTATGCATTGCTGAAGCATCAGCCATCCCATACTTCTTTACCAATTCCTTGGCATATTTGGATTGGGAGATGAAGATACCATCAGCATCTTGCTTTACTTGGAGACCAAGAAAGTAAGACAGCTCACCCATACTACTCAACTCAAACTTAGAATGCATCAAGTTAGAAAACTTTTTGCACAGTTTGGGATCAGTGGAACCAAAAATAATGTCATCCACATACACTTGAACTAACAGGATTGTGTCCTTGTGGTGCTTGATGAAAAGGGTTCTATCAACTACTCCCCTAACAAAGTTGTGCTCTAACAGGAAACTAGCTAGAGTCTCATACCATGCTCTTGGTGCTTGTTTGAGTCCATAAAGAGCTTTTTGCAACTTAAAAACATGTGAGGGCTGAGTTGAAGAAACAAACACAGGTGGTTGTTCAACAAATACCTCTTCCTTTAGCTCACCATTTAGAAAGGCACTCTTGACATCCATCTGAAAAACCTTAAACTTCATATAGGCTGCATAGGCTAAAAAGATCCTTATTGCCTCTAGCCTTGCAACAGGAGCAAAGGTTTGGTCATAATCTATACCTTCCTCCTGTCTGTAGCCCTGAGCTACAAGCCTAGCTTTGTTCCTTACAATGATTCCATTTGCATCCAACTTGTTTCTATACACCTACTTGGTGCCTATGATCAGTTGGCCTTTAGGTCTTGGAACCAAAGTCCATACTTTACATCTCTCAAACTGATTGAGTTCCTCTTGCATAACAATGATCCAGTGGGGATCTAGCTCAGCATCTTTAATGGTGAGGGGCTCAATTTGTGAGAGGAAACAAGCATGCATCACATCCTGTCTTAACTGATGTCTTGTTTGAACACCAGCTGATATGTCTCCAATCACATGAGATGTAGGATGATCTCTAAGTGTGACAACATCAGCAGGTGGGATGTGATCTTCAGCAATAGTTGGGATTAATTCCTCAGGAGGAATTTGATCTACTATTGGTGGTACAGCAACAACTTCTGCAATGTCTTCATCACTGTCTGATTCAGTGATATGAAGAGTTGAAAGATGGAGAATCTCTTGAGTGACATCTTTGCTAGATTCTTGTACCTGCAATGAACTTGAGGAAGGGGAAGTTTCCTTCTCCTTGTAAAACATTTGGGATTCATCAAAGGACACATGAACAGACTCTTCAATTTTAGAAGAAGATTTATTAAAAACCCTATAAGCTTTGCTTACTTGGGAATATCCAAGAAAAATTCCCATTGAAGCTTTTGCTTCAAATTTTCTAAGGTATTCTTTATTATTATTATGAATATAAACTACACAGCCAAAAACTCTAAAATAATTTATTTTAGGTTTCTTTCCTTTAAGCAACTCATAAGGAGTTTTACACTTAAGCTTGTGTATCAGACTTCTATTCAAGACATAGTTGGCTGTGCTAACAGCTTCTGCCCAATAGGAAAGAGGCATATTAGCATCTGCCAACAATGTGCTAGCAGCTTCAATTAGTGTTCTGTTTTTCCTTTCAACTACCCCATTTTGTTGGGGAGTTCTAGGAGCTGAGAAGCTATGTTTGATACCTTCTCTCTCACAGAATTCTTGCATGAGAAGAGAGTCAAACTCAGTACCATGATCACTTCTGATCAAGGCCATATGAGTAGAGTACTCAGTCTGCACACATAATAGAAAATCTGTAAGGGCTTTGAAGTTATCAGCCTTAGTTCTCAAAAAGAACACCCAGTGAACCTAGAGAAGTCATCTACAATGACTAGGGTGTAATACTTCCCTCCTAAACTCTGTACATTTATTGGGCCAAATAGGTGCAAATGTAATAAATACAGGATTTTAGGAGAATCACTTTTATTTACTGATTTAAATGAATTCTTGGTTTGCTTGCCTAATTGACAAGCCTTGCATAGGCTCTCCTTCTTGTAGGGGCAAGAAGGTAAACCTCTAACAAGGTTGTGTTTAGATAACCTAGATATGTTCTTGAGGTTAACATGGCTAAGCCTTTTATGCCATAATGTATTGTTATTGGTTACTTCATTAAATAAGCAGATTTCAGAGTGAGTTGAGTTAAAATCTACTAAATAAATGTTACCTTGTCTAATACCTACTAACACAACATTATTATTTAAAGTAATATTACAAAGGGAGTTAGAAAATGATATCTGGTATCCAGCATCACATAACTGACTTACTGAAATGAGATTATGCTTCAGTCCAGTTACATAAGCAACTCTCTTGAAAGTTACAGCTCCAATTGTCATCCTGCCATAGCCTTCAGTTTGACCACAACTTGAATCTCCAAAGATTACCTTTGGGCCAAGCTTTGCCTTGAACCTTGACAGATGTTCTTTATTTCCTGTCATATGCTTGGAGCAACCACTATCCAAATACCACTTATTTTGAGTGATAGGATTGGTCTTCACCTGCAAATAAATCAATTAAACATTGTGGACCCAGGTAACCTTGGATCCCTTGTTTTTCACATAAGAAAAACTGGAAATAAATGAATAAGCAGGTTGAGGGTGATAACCTAGTGGGTAAGATCTCCTAGGTGGGATTCTCCATGCAGATGATCGGTCAATGAACCTAGGGTTTCTATTTTCATTCTGGTTTCTAGAGTTCTGGGTGAAGTTTTGAAATTCATGTTGAAAGCGTCGATCAGCGTTCGACGATGGGTGCCCAGATCGTCGATCTCCGTTCGACCATTGGGCCTACGATCGTCGAGCAGCGTTCGACGCTCTTTGTATTTCCTTAAATTTTTGTTTTCTTTTCTCTCACTTAGCTTTATTTAAAGCTTTATTAACTTGATTAACTTGCTCAGTGTTCTTTATTCCACTAGATGAAATAAAATTCACTGGAGTTGAAAGTTGGTTTTTAAGAATTATTGGGGGTTCACTAGAAGATGCTCCTAAGCCTAATTTGTTATTGCCTGACCTAGTGTTAGACATGCTGGTTATTTCAAGCAACTTAAGGCTTCTACCATTCAGAGATTCTTCTAACCTTTTGGACTTAGCTAATTCATTCTTAAGGAATTTTATTTCTTCACTAGAAGTAGTGAGTTCTGCTGTTAACCTAATGTTTTCATTAGAAATTGATTCAGATTCAGCTAGTTTAATTCTAAGCTCTTTTATTTCCTTTTCAGAGCTAATTAAATCTAAACATAAAGATTTAAACTCTGATTTAAATTCATCAGATGTAAAATCGTAAGAAGACAATACCTCATCTTCAGTTGGCATTTCTTCATCAGAATCTGAACTCTCTGCAGCTGAGTGATTGCTGCAAGCATCAATTGCCATCAGGCAAACTTCCTTTGCCTTCTTTTCTTCTTCATCCTCACTGGAACTTGAGGAGGAAGATTCCTCATCAGAATCGCTCCAGGTTTCAGCAACAAAGCCTCTCTCCTTCTTTTTGTTCTTGTAGGAGGATGGCTTGGAATGCTTCCTGTGTTGATCCTTGTCTTTCCTTTTATCTTTATTCTTTTCCTCTGGACAATCTGGAAGAATATGTCCAGGCTTCCTGCAACCATAGCAAATTATTTCTTTAGTAGGAGTGCGATCATACCTTGGTTTTTCTTCATACTTTGAAGACTTCTTTCTGAAGTCTTTCCTTCCCATATTGAGAAACCTTTTGGCAAATAATGCCATCAATTCCTCATTGGACTGGCTGCCTTCAGAAGTGTCAGCAGCTTTGAGAGCAAGGGTTTGCTCTTTTCTTGTAGGAGTTGGGGTCTTTGCTTCAGCCTCAGCTTCCCTAGACTTCAGCACTTGCTCAAAATACTTGAGCTTGCCGAGAAGGGCTTCTGTTGAGATTTCTGTTGTGCTTCTGGCCTCCTTGATAAGCCAGATCCTCAGATCCCATGTGCTAGGGAAGCACATAAGAATCTTATCATTGACCTCTGTCAATGAAATATCCTTATTAAGAGTCCTCAGCTCATTGATGATTGAGCTGAGCCTTGTGTACATAGCTTCAACTGATTCAGCATCAATTTTCTTGAAATTCTCATACTGGGAGATAAGGTTGGACCTTCTGTCCTTCCTTTCATCAGCTGAACCAGCTACAATCTGTTTCAGTGTATCCCACATTGCTTTTGCTGAGAAGCAGTCAGCAACCTTCTGGAATACTTCATCAGACATTGTCTAAGCCAGAATGTTCATATCCTTAGCATCTGCTATCTTTGCCTTTTTGTATTCATCATTGTAGTCTGGAGGAGGCACTGCACTCATATCAGTTGATGATAATGCAGTAGCTGCAGCAGGGGCTCTTGGTGGTCCTGTCAAAATAGAAGCAAAAATACTCTCATCAATAGAGTTCATATATAGTTTAATCCTTGCCTTCCAGATGCTAAACTTAGCTAAGTTGCATGCTTGAGGTCTGGTGCTAGTGTAATCCTTGAGCTGGGCCATGATAGTGAAAGTGAATATCTATAAACTTTGGTACCTATCAGGATCTTGTGACTTAGGTGTTAGCCTATTCAGTTAGTCAACCTCCCTCTGATACCAATTGAAAGAAAAGGGATAGATACTACTCTAGAGGGGGGTGAATAGAGTAATCAAAAATTGCACTAGCAAAGTTGACTATCTACTCAACTCCCTTGGAGTTAATTGCGGAATGAAGGTTATAGATATTTTAGATGAAACCTTAAAGCCTAACACAAGTGATGTGCACAAAAGGCAGCCAACTGTAATTACAGTTAAGGCTTGGAAACCTAAACAGCAACTAGCAATCCTAGTTAAAACTAATCACAGCCACAAAGCAAGTAATTAATTAAAGCAATCCAGACGACACAAGGAATTTATAGTGGTTCCCCAAACAACTTGGGTACGTCCACTCTTCTACCAACAAGGTAGGAATCCACTCAGGTTTTTGATCAGGTGCCCTGCCACCAACAAGATCTGCTTCAGGTATATCCAGAAACCCTTTAGACTTTTGATCAGGTGTCTAAAAACCAACACAGGTTTTTGATCAGGTGCCCTGCCACCAAGGGATACTTTTGAAGGGAGTAATAACCCTTTACAGGAGGGGGAAAGGAGGTTAAAATGTCTTCTCTATTTTACAATAGATTAGAGAAGCACAATAACTTGCACTGAGCTAGAAAGCTCTAAAAGAATCAAGGCTCCCCCTGGCTAAAAGAACGTCCAGGTGAAGTCTTGCTTCAGTGCAGAAACACTTCAGAAAATACTGAAGAAAAAAGCTACAAGAAGATAAATAATATGAAATAAAATTTCTTCTTTAGACAGCTATCTTCTTCTTCTTCTTCTTCAAAAAGCTCTGAGTGAAGATCTTCCTGTAAGCAGGAGAACTCAGGTTGAAGAAGAGTGAAGAGCTAAAGCTTCTTCTCAGTTAGATGTGAACGAGCTGAGAGTAGTTGGGAACTGTAAGATGTAAGCTTGAATGCTGCTGTTAGCTTTTTGTATGTGAGAACTAGTTGATTTCTTTCTTCAAAGAAGTCTTTATATAGCAGCAGCAGCAGCAACGGCTCTTACTTGAGTTTGAATCTTTTCTTCTACTGAACTCTGCAAGCTGGGCTGCAAAAAGCATAAAGCAAAACAAAATACTGCAGACAGATATCCTATAAGAGGATAAAGCTTTCTAAGAAGCTGCAAATAATTCTGATGAAATAATACAAGAGAAAGTCACATCAGAAGAGACTCTTTACAGCCAAGGAAGACTTTTTGAGTCTAACAGCTATAAAGGACAGCCTGGCAGATAAAGTAGAAATCATATCTCAGCTAATAAAACAAACAACTTTGTCAGAAAAAGATTAGCTCATGCATAAGGAATGGAATAGATATTGCATGGAAATAATATCACAATTTATTCAAATAATCTTTTATAAAATGTGCCAAAATAAATATGAAATTAATCACATCATAGAAGACGACAAAACTACTCAAGACATACAGCAAAACGTCGAACGACCCTCGGAGATCGTCGACCTAAGCACAGAGATCGTCGACCTATCGGACAGATAGTCGAACGATCCAGATAGTCGAACTATCAAAGAAGATAGTCGAACTACCTCAGCAGATAGTCGACCTATCAGAACAGATAGTCGAGCTATCAGATAGTCGATCTATCCGGACAGATAGTCGAACTACCAAACAAAACGGATAGTCGACCTATCAAACAGATAGTCGACCTATCACAGAAAACAGATAGTCGACCTATCAAACAGATAGTCGACCTATCAAAGCAAAACAGATAGTCGACCTATCAAACAGATAGTCGACCTATCAACCAAAGCAGATAGTCGACCTATCAACAGATAGTCGAACTATCAGATAGTTGAACTATCCAAGCAGATAGTCGAACTATCAAAGAAGAGCAGATAGTCGACCTATCAACAGATAGTCGAACAATCAGATAGTTGAACTATCCAAGCAAGATAGTTGAACTATCAAGAAGAGCAGATAGTCGACCTATCAACAAATAGTCGAACTATCAAGGAGAACAGATAGTCGACCTATAAACAGATAGTCGAGCTATCATAGACAACAGATAGTCGACCTATCAAGCAGATAGTCGAGCTATCAGGAAGACGATCGTAGATCGGCTGATCGACGATAGTCGAGCGACGTTCGACCATAGTCGAACCAGAAATTACTTAGCCAGATTTTCATCTGGACGGGCAATTCTACACAACTAGAGAATCTATCCTATCAACAAACCTTTGACCATAGATAAATCTTGGGTCAAGAGACAGAAAGAGAAGACTGAACTCAAATCAAAACCTAGGGTACCAACAGAAGCAGGTCAGAAAAAATGGTCACACACAGTTTGACGCACGATCGTGCGTTAACCGTGCGTTAATAACGCCTAAATATGGCATGTGAGAAAGATGCGTTGACCCATGCATTTTACTCGTGCACGGACGCTTCTGCTCGTGCGTGAAGGAAAACGCACGGGTAACCATAGAGCGCTGAAAAATAGGATAACAAAGAGGAACTGTGTGTTTTGCTCACGCACGGGCGTGTATGCCCGTGCATGAAGGAAAACGCATGATTAACCACAGAGCGCTGGAACTCAGAGAACAATATGCAGACAATGCGATTCCCTCTCGCACGGTTTGGCCGAAACCGTGCGGGAACAAAATGTACGGGTAGTCACAGACGTCCCCAGGATTGTTGTGTATAACGCACGATTGCACTGAAACAATGTACGAAGAAATTTGCACGACCGTGCGTTTTACACAGGTGCTGGAAATGGAATTCTGGACATCCCGACCACTGGCACAACGATAAATCCCACCGAGGCATAGCCCCCAAAGGTTCCAAAAAACGTATAAAACAACCAGAAAGGGCCATGGGGAGAACCATTTGCTTACCCCCGACAACAGAATGCACAATTGCACACCCTCGGGCCAAAGCGATGCATAGTGTGGTCATTGACCGATCGAAGCAAATATAACTGATTATTGGTTGAAATGCATTGCATGAGTGAGAAAATAGGCCCAGATGAGTCCGAAAAAACCCTATAAATATCGGACTCATCAACAAACGTGGATCAGTTCTGGTTTGTAGCTATGCAAGAGGAACTGAACCAGTTTAAGAGGTGTAAGGTCTAGAACCTGGTTCCCAGACCATAAGGACATAATGTCATTGAAACCAAGTGGATCTATTGGAATAAACTTAATGAAAATGGTATTATAATCATGAACAAAGCTAGACTGGTAGCGCAGGGGTACAAATAGGAAGAAGGTATTGATTTTGATCAAACTTTTGCCCCTGTAGCAAGATTAGAAGCCAACAGACTGTTCCATGCATATGTTGCATAACAAGGATTTATAGTCTACCAGATGGATGTGAAGTCATCTTTCTTGAATAGAGACTTGAAGGAAGAAGTCTATGTTAAACAACCTCCAAGTTTTCTTATTCCTAGCCATTCTAACTTTGTTTATAAACTTAGGAAAGCTTTATATGGGTTGAAACATGCTCCTAGAGCATGGTATGAAACCCTGTCTGGCTTCCTTATTGAGAACAAATTCTCAAGGGGAAGATTGACAAGACCCTATTTCTAAGGGAATTTAAGGGAAAGATCATCCTAGTCCAGATATATGTTAATGACATTATCTTCGGATCTACTGATGACAACCTTTGTATAAAGTTTTCCAAACTTATGTAAGGGAAATTTAAGATGAGCAGTATGAGTGAACTTAAGTTCTTCTTGGGTCTCCAAGTAAAACAGACTGAAAATGAATTATCCATATCTCAGTCTAAGTTTACCAGTGATTTGATTAAAAAAAATTGCGATGGAGAATACCTCCACCATGAAAACTCCCATGGGGTCAACAATGTCTTTAGACAAAGATGAGACAGGGAAACCTGTTGATCAAACTTTGTATAGAAGGATATTTGGCTCCCTTCTATACCTAACTGTAAGTAGGCCAGACATTTTGTATGTTATATATGTCTGTGCTAGATATCAGGCATGCCCTAAAGAATCTCATTACTCTACTACTAAGAGAATTTTGAGATATCTAAAGGGCACACCATATCTTGGCCTTTGTTATCCTAAGAATAGGGATTTTGAACTAATAGGCTTTTCAGATGCAGACTTTGAAGACTGTAGAGGAGATAGGACAAGCACATCTGGTTCCTATCAGTTTCTAGGAAAAAGGCTAGTGTCATGGAGCAGCAAGAAGCAAACAAGTGTTTTTATTTCTACTGCAGAGTCAGAATACATAGCTGCAGGGTGCTGCTGTGCAGAGTTGCTGTGGATACAACATCAACTTCAGGATTATAACATTCAATTAAGTAGAAGTTCTTTATTCTGTGACTATACTAGTGCAATCTCCATAGCTAGAAATCCTGTCTCACATAGCAGGACTAAGTACAAAGAGATTAGATATCATTTTATAAGAGAGCATGTGAAATGTGAGGATATTAGTCTTGAGTTTGTCCCAACAGACAAGCAAGTGGTTGATATTTTCACCAAATCACTCGATGAAGCAAAGGTCAACACCTTCAAGTTTGAGTTAGGTATATTGAACTCAGTATATCTTCAGTTGCTCTTCTTGTTGTTTTGTTGCATGAACTACATTATCTTGCAGGGTGTGAAGATCAGAAAATGGTATCAAGGCTGGAATGTCCGCAATCTTGGTTGAAGATGCTCTTGTTGAGGGGGAGCAAGTTCAGCACTAGTTGATTATCTGTCTTCAAAAAAGGGAGAAGATAATCACAGATGAATAGCCTTTCCCTCTGTCTGAAGAAGTCAAAAAGGGGAGAAGGTTACTTAGGTGACTAGGTGTCAATGCAGCAACACAGTGGGAGCAGGTGGTGTTCTCCTAAAAGGTGAAAAGGTGAAACCTTGCAACAATACAGGGGGAGTAGGTGATGATCACCCAACTAGCAGAAAAATGGGAAATGTGGAAACCTTTAACTTTCTTGTGTTAATATGTTAGTGTATATTGTTGCTGCATATGTTAGTGTATATCATTGACAAAGGTTTTTCAAGTGGTGTTTTGACTTGTTCAAATAGGGGGAGATTGTTGGGTCCATTGATCCTAATGTCCCAGATTTATAAGAAGTCAAACAAGTTAATGGTATACACGTAGTTGTATTTGATGTATGTTTAAGTTTATACATGCAGGTTAGTCTATGTCATATTGATTGGACAGGTGGTCCAAGTGACATTGACAAGTTGACTCAAAGAAGCTGACTAGAAAGGCAATAAATTGTCTAAGTCCACAGGCGTTGAGTGAAGCAAGCTCACTCAATGCCAGATGAACCAAAAGTCAGTGAAAGCGAAGAAAAATGTCTAAGTCCACAAGCGTTGAGTGAAGCCATTTCACTCAACGCCAAACAGCTAATAGCGCTGAGTGAAGTCAGGACAGTTAAAGCCCAGCAAGTTACAAGAAAAAAACAGGCGTTCAGTGAAGTCAACTCACTCAATACCATATAGCCAAAAGCGTTGAGTCATGTTGTTTCTGTCAAATCCATAGAAGAAAGAGACAGAAAGATGGTTAAGTCCAAAGCTTTGAGTGAAGCTTGATCACTCAACTCCATGCAGTGTCTATCAAAGCTAAAGCAAATCTTTCAAAGAAGTTTGACTAAGTCCAAAATCATTGAGTGAAGCCAGTTCACTCAACACCATGATGATTCAGTCAAAGCCTTGGAAGAAAGACAGAAAATTCTGTCAAAGTACAATAGCATTGAGTGAAGTCAGCTCACTCAACACCAAAGGGAGAAAGCATTGAGTGTAGTCAACACACTCAATGCCTTCATAAAGAGCAGAATTATTCTAAGTCCAGAATCATTAAGTGAAGCTTATACACTCAACGTTCTCAAAGCCATAGTTGTAGAAAGAGCTAAAAATTATTCTAAGTCCAGAATCGTTGAGTGAAGCCAGTTCACTCAACGCTCTCAATGCCAAGGATGGAAAAAAGGCTGAAGATCAAGCCAAGACAAAAAGCGTTGAGTGAAGCTTATACACTCAATGCTCTCAATGCCTGGACAAGATGAGGAGTTGACTGAGTTAAAAATCATTGAGTAGAGCTTACTCACTCAACGCCTAGCAAAGCAGGAAATTTTCTAAGTCCAGATTCGTTGAGTAAATTTGTTCCCTCAACGCTTGGGTACTTGTCTAAAATTTTCTAAGTCCAGAATGGCTGACGTCATCGAAGTCAACAAAAGTCAGCAAAATTCTAGAATGATCATGGAAGAGCTGCAACTCATCACTAAAATTGTCGTCAGTCTCATTCTGTAAAATTAAGGATATAATCAGCCGTTAAAGCAATGACACGTGTCAATCATCTCGCTGAAAGACGGGATTATAAATAGAGGAGTAGATCTGGATCAAAACAACGCTCTGAGAGATCAATTCATTTCGAAATAGAGGAGCGGGACTTCATCTTCTTCCCCCGCCATTGTTGTAGAGAAAAAAGCTTCAATTCAACAAATATTAAGGGTCTCTGAGTTAGTTATTACAATCAACATCTGAAATAGCAGAATCATAGGATTTCTCTAAGGAAGAAGAATCAGTCAAAGCAAGCCCTAACTGAAGTTGCTTTAAGATCAAGGCAGAGCCTAATCTGAAGGTTAATTTCTAGATCTATGAGGAAGAAATCTGTCCAGGGTTTTTTCAGTATAGAATGAGAGGCAGAGCAGTTTAATTTCTGCCAAAATAGGTTAGCAGATTGAAGACCATCTTTCATGATCTTTCCTCTTCATCAGCATGATCAAAATTCATTTCTGAGTCAATTCCAGCACAAGCAATAGATTCTGAAAGATCTTCTTCCTTATTGATGTTAGCAAATTCTCTTAAGTCAAACCTACGTTCATCAACCCTTTTCAAATTCTGTAGGATTTGTTGAGATATGTGTTGTAAGCATAAATTATAAAGGCTGAGTGGTAGGATCTAGTCTTGGATCTATGAAATAGGGTTATTTTATCAGCCTGTGTTGTAGGGTAGTTGTGTCTGTGGTAGGTGATCAGGTGATTACTGAGTGGTTGGGTTGTGTGCCTATGTTGTAAGTCTCAGTGGAGACTGAGTGATCTAGTGGGATCGTGTTGTAATCTCTGAGGAGCCAAATTATTGGAGAAGGGCCTTGTCTAACATTCTGTTAGAAAGGCGAGAGGGACAGTGGATGTACCCATACACTAGGGAACCAATACAAAGCTACTGTGTCGTCTGGTTGATAGTCTTGAAAGCATAAGCAATCATATCATAACACATAGCTTAATTAGTTAAAGTTAAAAGAAACTAAAAAGCTCAAGAACCTGTTCACCCCCACCCCTCTAGATGATTAGCTATCCTTGTATTCAAAGACTTTGAGGTGTTTATACCTCCTACATATGGACTTGTTTGGTCTTATGGCAGTTCATAGTCTACATAAGAAAGTCAAAACCTTTGTGGTTGTTGATGACTTTTCCAGATTTACTTGGGTTTTCTTTTTAAGGAAAAAGTCTGAAACCCCTGATGTCTTCAAGACATTTGTCAAACAAATTTAGAATAAATTGAACAGTTTTGTAGTCAGAATCAGAAGTGATCATGGAACTGAGTTTCAATCTGAATGCATGACAAAGTTTTGTGAAGAACTTGGGATTCATCAAGAGTTTTTCTCTCCAAGAACACCCCAGCAAAATGGGATTGCTGAGAGTAAGAATAAGACTCCCATAGAAGCTTGTAGGACATTACTGAATGACACAACTCTCCCAGAATATTTATGTGCTGAGAAAGTAAACACTGCTTGTCATGTCCTCAATAGGGCTTCAATCACCAAGAGCCATAAAAATACTTCTTATGAGATATTTAAGGGCAGAAAACCAAACCTTACATATCTCAGAATTTTTGAGAGTAAATGTTATATGCTTAACAATGGGAAATCCTATATAACTAAGTTTGCTGCCAAGTCCTATGAAGGGATCTTTGTTGGGTACAACAATCATAGTAAGGCCTATAAGATCTATAACTTGATAAGTCAAGTTGTCGAGGAGTCAGTAAATGTAGTGTTTGATGAATCAAACATGATTAACAATGTGCTATCAAGCTCCTTTTCTAGTCATGCAGGAATAAAAGTGATCATGGAAAAACTGACTGTTAAGGAAGCTGAACCTATAGTCCAAGACAAAGATAAAAGTGTGTGGATTATAGAGGAAGCACAAGACACACAGGAAGTTGATGATGTTCAACAAGATGGAAACTTTGAAGCACAGAATGTTGAAGGAAGACTTCCTCCAGCAGTCAGGCATTTGAAGGATCATCTAGGCCACCAGATCATTGGTGATGCAAGTCATTGTGTAGTGATAAGGAGCAGATGTCTCGACACAGCAATGTACTCCAGTTTTTGTCACAAGTAGAGCCCAAAAAGTTTGAAGAGGCAAACATGGATCAGTTTTGGATTGTAGCTATGTAAGAAGAACTGAATCAGTTTAAGAGATGTAAGGTTTGGAAGCTGGTTCCCAGACCACAAGGACATAATTTCATTATAATCAAGTGGGTCTATATGAATAAACTTGATGAAAATGACATTATAACCAAGAGCAAAGCTAGACTGGTAGCTCAGGGGTATAGACATGAAGAAGGTATTGACTTTGATCAAACCTTTGCCCCTGTAGAAGGACTAGAAGCCATCAGACTGTTCCTTACATATGCTGCATACCAAGGATTCAAAGTCTACCAGATGGATGTAAAGTCAGCTTTCTTGAATGGAGACTTGAAGGAAGAAATATATGTTAAACAACCACCAGATTTTGTAGTTCCTAACCATCCTAATTTTGTTTATAAACTTAGGAAATCTCTATATGGGTTGAAGCAAGCCCTTAGAGCATGGTATGAGACCATGTCTAGCTTCCTCATTGAAAACAAATTCTTAAGGGGGGAAGATAGATAAGACCCTATTTCTAAGAGAATCCAAGGAAAAGATCATCCTAGTTCAGATATATGTTAATGGCATAATCTTTGGATCTATTGATGATCACCTTTGTAGAAAGTTTACCAAACTAATGCAAGGGAAGTTTGAAATGAGCAGTATGGGTGAACTTAAGTTTTTCTTGGGTTTACAAGTAAGACAGACTGACAATGGATTATCCATATCCTAGTCTATGTTTACAAGGGAGTTGATTAAAAGATTTGGGATGGAGAATGCCTCCACCATGAAAACTCTCATGGGGTCAACTATATCTTTAGATAAAGATGAGGCAGCGAGACCTGTTGATCAAAGTTTGTATAGAGGGATAATTGGCTCCCTTTTATACCTAATTGCCAATAGGCCAGACATTATGTATGTTATATGTTTTTGTGCTAGATATTAGGCATGCCCTAAAGAATCTCATTACTCTACTGCTAAGAGTATTTTGAGATATCTAAAAGGCACACCAGATCTTGGCCTTTGGTACCCTAATAATAGGGATTTTGAACTAATAGGCTTTTCAGATGCAGACTTTATAGGCTGTAGAGAAGACAAGAAAAGCACATAAGGCTCCTATCAGTTTCTGGAAAAAAGACTAGTGTCATGGAGCAACAAGAAGTAAACAAGTGTTTCTATTTCTACTGCATAATCAGAATATATAGCTACAGGGAGCTGTTGTGCACAGTTGGTGTGGATACAACATCAACTTCAGGATTATAACATTCAGAACTACATCATCTTGCAGTTTGTGAAGACCATAAAATGGTATTAAGCCTGGAATGTCCAAACTCTTGGTAGAAGATGCTCTTGTTGAGGGGGAACAAGTTCAGCACCAGTTGATTATCTGTAATCAGAAAAAGGGAGAAGATAATCACATATGGTTAGCTTATCCCTCTATCTAAAGAAGTAAAAAAGAGGGAGAAGGTGACTAAGTGTCAATGCAGTAAAATAGGGGGAGCAGGTAGTGTTCTCAGATAAGGGTAAAAGATGAATCTTGCAGCAGTAATAGGGGGAGTAGGTTATGACCACCATACCAACATAAAAATGGGAAATATGGGAACCCTTAACTCTTGTGTGTTAATATGTTGTTGTATATTGTTGCTGCATATGTTGGTGTATATCATTGACAAAGAATTTTCAAGTGGTGTTTTGACTTCTTCAAATAGTGGGAGATTATTGGGTCCATGAATCCCAATGTCCCCGATTTGAAAGAAGTCAAACAAGTCAATGGTATACACATAGTTGTATTTGATGTATGTTTAAATTCATACATGCAGGTTAGTCTATGACATATTGATTGGACAGGTGGTCCAAGTGACATTGACATGTGGAATCAAAGAAGCTGACTGGAAAGGCAGGAAATTGCCTAAGTCCACAGGCGTTGAGTGAAACAAGCTCACTCAACGCTAGATGAACTAGAATCTAGTGACAGTGAAGAAAAATGTCTAAGTCCACAAGCATTGAGTGAAACCAGTTCACTCAACGTCATACAGCTAATAGTGCAGAGAGAAGTCAGGACAGTCAAAGCCCAGCAATTTACAACGCAGAAAAATGACAGTCCACAGGCATTGAGTGAAGCAAGTTCACTCAACTCCATATAGCTAACAGCGCTGAGAAAGGGCAGGCAGTCAAAGCAAGAATTGTGGCTTAGTCCACAGGCGTTGAGTGAAGTCAACTCACTCATCTCCATATATCCAAAAGCGTTGAGTCATGTTGTTTCTTTCAAAGCCATAGAAGAAAGAGACAGGAAATTGGTTAATTCCGGAAGCGTTGAGTGAAACTTGATCATTCAACGCCTTGCTAGTTTTGTCAAAGCAAAAGCAAATCTGTCAAAGAAAATTAGTTAATTACAGAAGCATTGAGTGAAGCTTGATCACTCAAAGCCATGCTAGTTCTGTCAAAGCCAAAGCAAATCTGTCACAGAAAATCGGTTAAGTCCAGAAGCATTGAGTGAATCTTGATCACTCAAGACCATGCTGATTCAGTCAAAGCTGTGGAAGAAAGACAGGAAAATATGTCTAAGTACAAAAGCATTGAGTGAAGCCAGTTCACTCAACGCCAAATGACAGATAGCGTTGAGTCATGTTGCTGCTGTCAATGCCTAAGGAGAAATCGGAATTTGACTAAGTCCAAAATCATTGTGTGAAACCAGTTCACTCAACGCCTAGTCAAATGTTTAGGCAGAAGGACACAACGTTGAGTGAAGTCAACACACTCAATGCCATCAGGCAGAGCAGAATTATTCTAACTCCAGAATCATTGAGTGAAGCCAATTCACTCAACGCTCTCAATGCCAAGGTTGTAGAAAGGGCTGAAGATCAAGCCAAGGCAAAAAGCGTTGAGTAAAGCTTATACACTCAACACTCTCAACGCTAAGGTTGCAGAAAGGGCTGAAGATCAAGCCAAGCAAAAAGCGTTGAGTGAAGCTTATACACTCAACGCTCTCAATGCCAAGATTTGTAGAAGGATGCAGAATGTTGACTAAGTTAAAAAGCGTTGAGTGGAGCTTACTCACTCAACGCCTAGCAGAGCAGGAAATTTTCTAAGTCCAGAATTGTTGAGTAAATCCAATTCACTCAACGCACTCAACGCTTGGAGTGATTTTGTGAAATTGGCTAAGTCCATAACTGATGACGTCAACAAAGTCAACAAAAGTCAACAAAACTCAAAATGATCATGGAAGAGCTACAACTCATCACTAACGTCATTGCCAGTCTCATTCTATAAAACTAAGGATATAATGAGCCGTTAAAGAAATGACACATGTCAATCATCTCGCTGGATGACGGGATTATAAATAGAAGATGAGATCTGGATCGAAATAAGTTTCTGAGTGATAAATTCATTTCGAAAAAGAGGAGCGGGACTTCGTCTTCTTCCCCCGTCATTGTTGTAGAAACAAGAAGGTCGTTTCGACAATTCTGAAGGTTTTCTGAGTTAGCTGAGGCAATCAAAATCTGTTGTAGTAAGATCAGAGAAGTTCTCTGAGGAAGAAGAATCAGCAGAGGCCAGCCCTAGCTGAAGTTGCTTCAAGATCCAAGACGAGCCAAAATTGAAGATCAATCTCTAGATCTGTGAAGAAGAGGTAGAGCATTCTGTGATCTACAAAACAGGTTAGCTGATAGAAGATCTTTCTTCTCTCTCCTTCATCAGCGGAATTAGAATCAAGGTTCTGAGATTACTTCCAGCACAAGCAGCAGATTCTTGAAAGAACATCAACCTTGTTTCTCTACAGAAGTTAGGGCTGAGATTCACTTAGCTCAGGAAGCAATTGACTCACAGATTAATTTATATTAAGTCAAATCAATATTTCTATTCAAATTCTATAGGATCTGTTCAAGATCTGTGTTGTAAGCCTAGTTTATAAAGGCATAGAGTTTGATATGGTGAGATCTGTATTGTAAGCCTAAGTTATAAAAGCCGAGTGTAGGATCTGGTACAGATCTGAGTGGTAGGATCAAGTCTTGGATCTGTTTGTGGCAGGGCTGTTTTCTCAGCCTGTGTTGTTGGGCATTTGTGCTTGTGGTAGGTGATCAGGTGATTACTGAGTGGGTGGGTTGTGTGCATGTGTTATAAGTCTCATTGGAGACTGAGTGATCCTGTGGGATCATGTTGTAATCTATAAAGAGCCAAGTTATTGGTGAAGTCCCTTGTCTAATATTTTGTTAGAAAGGAGGGAGGGACAGTGGATGTACCCATACACTGGGGAACCACTATAAATATCTGGTGTGTTGTGTTTAAATTTCTTGAAAGCTAAACTAACCATTCATAATAAGGCCTAACTCACTTAAAGGCTTAAAGAATCTAAAGAGAATCAAATAAACCTTAATAACCTATTCACCCCCCCCCCCCTATAGGTGAGTAGCTACCCTTGAATTCAAAGACTTTCAGGAACCACTATAAATACCTTGTGTGATGTTGTGTGATCTTGAAAGCTAATCTAAATCACAACTCACCTAAGTAAAATATTACATAAAAGACAAAAAAAACCTACTCACCCCCCTCAAGGCTTGTATCTCGGAGCGGTAAGAAGCAAACAAGTGTTGCAATCTCAAATGCAGAGTCAGAATACATATTTGCTGGAAGTTGTTATGCACAGCTACTATGGATCCAACATCAGCTTCAAGACTATAATTTTAAGATAAGTAGAACTCTTATGTTCTTTTATTCTATTAGTGTTATCTCTAATGCTAGGAATCATGTGTCTCTCAGTAGTACTAAGCACATAGAGATTAGGTATCACTTCATTAGAGAGCATGTGGAATATGAAAGACATCACTCTTGAATTTTTCCCTTCAGACAAGCATGTAGCTGATATCTTTACTAATCCACTAGATGAAGTCATGTTCAACACCTTCAAATTTGAACTGGGTATGTTGAACTTAGTCTAGCTTCAGTAATAATTCATATATTCCTATTGTAGGTAGTGTTAATCCCTGCAGGATAACAAAGAAGAAATGGACTAAGTGTTCAGGCGTCGAGTGCGTTGAGTCTAAGTACTCAAGAATCGAGTGCGTCGAGAGTGCTGAGTGTGTCAATTATACTCAACGCATACTCCCAGGATCGTCTATTTGTGGCTAACTATCAGGATTAATCACATTCGTTGATCACTTCGTGATCATAACAAAAGTTACGCGCCTCTCCACATTCTGTACTTAGAGGCAAGTATAAATAGACCTAAGTATGCTTAGAATACGAAACACTATTCATGGCCCTTTGCAAACTATTATCTCTCTGCGACGAAAGATCGTCAATTCTTCAGAAACTCGACAAATCAATGGATCCAAAAGGAATGCATTTCTAGTTTGAGGGATCTGAGCTAGTTCAAAATGTTTTTAAGGATGCTCCTAAGGAGGTAATGCAGGTTCTGCACTTACTGGAGGTCGCTAACCTAAGCTTCATCCTATCCGAGCAAGTTCTGATTTGGAAGAGAGAAGTTTTGGAACTTTATTCAAATGCCAAAGTGGACTCATCTTTAACCAAAATCAAATCCTCAATCAGTGGGAAGAAGATTAAGATCACTCCTAAGAGATTATGCAAGGCTTTGCATCTACCCAAGGTAAAGGAGTCTGATGAAGATACCGACTTATTTCAGAATGATGTCAAGACAATACTGAAGTGGTGTGGACTCTCCAAGCATTCCACTGGTTCTGTGTTGAGAAAATAGATGAACAACAGATGAAAGTTCCTAGCAGACATGTTGGGAAAAGCTCTGCTCTGCAAAATAGATTCACATGATAAGATATCTAAGAAAATGTTTAAACTTATGACCAGTATTATTCTATCAAAGAAAACAGACTGGGGCAAAGTGTTGTTTAATAAAATAGTGGAATGCATCCCAGAACCTATCCTTGGCGGAATCTTGTCTCTGTATCTACACAGTTACAGTCCCAGGAATCCTCAACATAAGGCTAGGTACTAAGATCCATCACATGAGCAGAATTGACTCCAAAATGTTTGACAGATAGGAGAGAGTTCTGAAGCCACACCTTAAGTCTGCTGAGAAGAAAAAGAAGAAGGCAGATCCAGTTCTAGAAGTTAGCAAAGAGAGCAAATCATTTGAGAATAATGAAGAAGAGCCACATGACCCAAATCTGTTTGGGTCTACTGAAGAGACTAGAAGGGATACAAGTGCTCAGGTATAAATTTCCTCTAAACCTACTGCAAGGATCCAAATGAGTGGAACTCAGTATGAAGTGATTCCAGCTGATACTATGGAAATACCTCCAGCTGAGGTTGCTGAAAAGGTGGCAGAGGATATAATGAACAAGATATCTGCTGATATGGAGGAGGAGACATCCACATCACCATCTCCCACTGAATTAGAAGCAGTACCTTCAGTTCAAGAACTACATCGTGGCTTCAGTCCTTAGAGTGAGGGGGAGCAACTTCTTGAGAAAATTATGGAATATGCTTTTGCTGAGGGGGGGGGGCAAATCCAGTTCATGCAGGAGAGTAATCAGATAACTGCTAAGAATGATCAACCTTCGGAAACAATGGAAGAAGAACATCAAATTTACACTACTGTAGATCTGAATGTCCCCGTGGACATTGCAGAGATTGCGGGGGAGATTCACACTAAACTCCATGCTCTAAGTATTATAGTTAAGATAGACTCCTCTGAGTCTAACAAGGACAATATTGTTGCTGATGTACAAGATGATGCACATTCCTTAGAGTATGAAATGGCTGATTCAATAGCCAGAGAAGAATAAAGGTCATGCAACCAAACATCTGTGATGAAGGGACATCTCATCAGACTGATCAGATGTCACCATCCTTTCTAGCCCAACTCAAAGGTTTGATAGATGTTAGAGAATGGAAATTATAACATTTCATTGATTACTCCATCAAGGGAGTGAGACAGGATCTCTCAATTGAGATAAAGTCTATAAGGTTTGAGGTGAATCTGATAAAAGACAACACTACAGATTTTTCATAAGAGCAGCACCTACAGTTACCTTTACAAAAAGCAAGCTGGCTGAAATCAGTAATATCCAAAAAGGCATCTTGGAGAATCAAAATATTACTTCAGGCAACATGCTAGTAGTACTCCACAATGCTCAGAAGGAAGTGTTGGAAAAACACAAGACTATTCTTGAAAGAAGAATGGACGCATGCACCCAAGTTCTAGATGATCGCATGCTCTAGCTCAAGGACCATGTCACCAAGGGTGTCAACTATCTAGATGTATAGTTGACAAAGGCCAGCTCCTCCCTGACTAAAGATATCCTTGAAGAAGTAAAAAATGGGGAGAAAGCAATGATAAAGGCCAACACTAAAAATGTTATATGGAATACAAATGTGATCAGAGGATCTCTTGTATTGAACAGATAACATATGACAACATCCCTGTTATTCCTGCCCAGATTCATTAAGTACTGTAGGATGGAATGATGGGTCAGTATGATAGTCAGTATGCAGAGCAATATGATATTCAAGAATGTCACAACCCGCATTTTCTCCGAATTAAGAATTATCAGAGTAAGAGAAAACACGCGTCATGATGCCACGTCAAGCAGGGGATAACTGCTGACGCTCAGGCAAAACCAACTACCAACTTAATGAAAGAAAATCATGTGATTAATGATTAGAAAATCAGTTATAATTAGAGTCCGTATCCCTCGGCTCAGTGGATCACCTAGTCCACGAAAGAAAAACTATATTTATACGCTGCGGAAAAATACTTTATTTAGGTTTAACCTCCTAAGGAGCGCATGAGGGTCCCAAGAGAACCGCTCATGCTATGCAAGACCCTACATTTAATTTATATAATATATAAGAAAACGGTCTTTATACGTGATTTGGAAAATAGTGATTACGCTTTATAAAACATGCTGATCATGAGCTTTATTTATAATAACAATTATAGTTTAAAAATAACTAGCAACCTAGCATAAAACCTTCTCAGAGCA
The DNA here is from genome assembly GCA_039513925.1 of Platanthera zijinensis. Classification (NCBI taxonomy): domain Eukaryota; kingdom Viridiplantae; phylum Streptophyta; class Magnoliopsida; order Asparagales; family Orchidaceae; genus Platanthera; species Platanthera zijinensis. The sequence continues at coordinate 167,473,602 of CM077086.1, forward strand.
AGTAGACTATCTCCAGAAAGTGGTAGCAGCAATAGTATATATCTAGTACAAGGTAAAAACTACCAGTGGGCGCCAACAACCTGACACGAACCCACTAGCACAAATATATGTCTGTAAGAAAGTACTGAAAACAACCTCACTAACAAGGTAAACAGAACTCCAAGGTCCGGGAGTCCACCAACAACACCACCTCCAACTAGCCACCAGACTGGCTACAGCTCAGAACCTGGGGTATTCCAAAGAAAACAGAATACCTCAGCAAGCTAAACAAAGAAAAACTGCATGAAAGAGTCAACCAAAGGACAAAGTAACCGAATAACATGCAGTAGAAAGAGTCACAACTGTCCACAACAGGACCACAAGAAATGCACAACGTGCAAAGAAACAGCAACGACCCAGCCCAGGAACCACATCCTGCAGGGCTTACTAGGCTGCCAAGAGCCAGAGTGCTGCAAACTACCAAAGAAGAAACTTCTAACACCCTAAACTGTGGGAAGTGATAGTAGCAAAATAACAACGAGGAACCGGATCGAAGGCAAACGCAGTCCCCCAATCCACCGTGTCCAAGTCAAAAGCTCGAGGGTCAACACGTAAAAACACAAGGGACCTTCCACCCGACATGCCCAGCCCGTACCTGGAGCAAGAAAACATGGGTGGCCTTGGCTATATCACACAACTCCACCCCCATAAAGAGCTACAACCACCACTACTAACCAAAACCCACGATTCGGCCTTTAGGAAAATAAAGAAAACGGCCGACAAGGAAAACCCAGAAAATACAACTAGAAATCCACTCGGAAACGAAATACAAGGTAAAGGAAGAGTGTTGAAATAAACCAACACGACTAGGCGTTGAGTGAAACCCACTCAGTGCCTACCTAAACTTTGGCGTTCAGTGAGCTAGCCTCACTCGCCGCCAAAATAATACCACTACCCACAAGCCCACTAAAGAATACGGAGCTCGACGACAGTCGAATGACCAAGGCAGAAGATCCAGAACTCGAGTAGTTGCCTGCCACTTGAGTATCTAAACTCCCGCACTCGAAACCATCTAAATTCGCCTAGCAAAAGAAAGTATACAAAGCGCACGATCAGTGACGCACGATCAGTGGTCGTGCGCACTCATCGGCTGATGATCGTGCGAAGCGAACTGGAAAACCTGACAGAAAACCTAGCAACTGCGCATGATCAGTGTCGCACGACCACTGGTCGTGCGCACTGTTGCCAGCGCTCGTGCGAGAGACAGAACTTTGGAAACTTAAAGACAGCCGCGCACGAGCAGAGGCACACGACCAGTGGTTGTGCGCCCTAACGGTTGATGATCGTGCGCGGCTAACCTGTACCGTTTGGAATTTCCCGAACGACACCGGAACGCGCACACGACTCACGCCACTGCAGTAGCAGCAGACAACTATCAACGTCGTGCACCACTACCATACGAGCTATGCCAAATCATTCGAGTAATACCTTAACGAAAAATCGGCAATCCTAACTCTCCCTCTCGGCTACACCCGAACCAGAGCAACAATCAAAATAAAGGAAAACAACGGCTCCACGCCGACAATTTGGATTCCAAACATCACAAAATTTTCAGTAGGAAGAACTAAGCCTTATAGTTAGCAAGAAAATGAGAACAACAAGGCCTCTAACCTGGGCTAACCGGGATTTCAATTTCAGCAAGAAAAATCGAAAAGAAAACTTGGCAAGGGCAAGAATACCACTTGCCTCAAATCTCAGCGAAGCTTTGGACTACTTTCCTCCTCTTCGCACGGATCAAAACGGCCGCAACACCTAGAACAAAAACTCGGCCATTAATGGCGGAAAACTTCCAAAACCGGAAATTACAATCCTCCCAAAACTCCACGAAAATCGAATTTCTTACCGCAGGAATGAAGGTCTTGACGAGAGCAATCCGAATCCACTCTCGGAATCGAATTCCGTCCACAAACGCTCCGGGAATCGGCGTCCGAAGGGAAGGGTAGGCGGTTTCTCCGTTTCCTCGTACAGGACCGGCGGTTTCAAGCGGGGAAGAAGATGAATCGGGGGTTTACATTCTAGCACCAAATCGACGCGAAAACCGAACTACCTCGGAATTCGACGAAATTCGCACCGTAGCTAAATACCCACGCTACGAACACAACGGCGAAGTCGAAATTAATTTTCGACGAACAGAACTCGAGTTATACCCAAATAAAGCCAAACACCAACATGAGAGGCCACACCGGGTCACCCAAAACGACTCGGCTTGCTAGGGAGATCTTGCCAACAGGCTACAGAATAGGGCACTCAGTTCTAAGGAGCTAAACCACACTCCACAAATGGCACAAGCCACGGAAACGCGTCATCGTAACGCCAAACGAGAATAAAAATAATCGCTGAAAAAAACGGGGCGTTACAAAGAAGGTGCTCAGTGGGCAGAACCTGCAACTGCTGCTGAAATTCCCTCTTTCAGCCCCACTGTTAATAAGATTATAAGAGCCAAGGGCAAGTCCATTGCTGGGAAGAAGAAGTTGTAAGGCTCAGCAAGAAGAGATATAGGGAAGAGTTGGAAACCACACCATATTTTGAGCAATGGAGTCATCAATCTAGGACTATCATATTGTCTGCCTGGGATCAGATAAAATTCAAGAAAACTGAGAGGGGAAAGCTTTATAGATCCCTAGAATGGGCAAAGCTAGAGATTAATAAAGAAGCAAGGAGAAAGTACAGAAGAGATAAGAGGTCAGGTGTTCTGCCACCAGATGCATTAGAACCCTACAAATACTTCCCCAAGCCTTACAACTACTTTGAGAGGCAGAAGGAAAAGAAAGAAGATAAAGCAAAGACTGCAAAGAAGTTAAATAGGGGGATAGTAATTAAGGCCAAAAACATGATGTGTTTTTGCAATTTTCCTCAAGGGTCCATTCGTTTCACAGACATTGATAAAAATTGAGTCGCAGCGAAAAATTTCCATACGGGCGAAAAAAAAACACATTCGGGCGAAAAAATTGTGCCCTAGCGGAAAAATTGCGTCATAAAGAAAAATACCGCGTTCGTGCAGAAATATCGCATTCGGGAGAAAAAAACCTGCCCCGGTAAAAAAAAATGCGTCAAGACAAAAAATTACGTTTGGGCAAAAAAATCGTACACAGACGAATAAAACACGTCCGGGCAAAAAAATTGTGTCCTAATGAAAAATTGCGTTCGGCCGAAAAAAATCACGTTCAGGCTAAAAAAATGGTCTCATTTTGGAAAACCAGAGTTGGTGATCTCAATATCCACCACTAGAGATAGATATTGAATCTATGAGTTTTTAGATTACGGTGAATATTAATGACGACTTTCCATCAGAAAGCCAATTCCATTTAAAAATTGTTGGTACGAACAAGAGAAATGACATTCATATTCTCAAAGCCAATACTTCAATATCAATGTTTGTGAAACGAACGGACCCTAAGGGCTTTTGGAATGTGAACACTATTTTAAGCACACTAGATATTTATGATTAATGCTTTTAAATAAATTCTTAAGTTTGTGTATGCTTCAATTTCTGTTATTAATTTTCTGTGTAGGATTAACTACTATATGTGTTAGTGCATATCATTGTCTAAGGATTTGACTTCTTCAAATAGGGGGAGATTATTGGGTCCATTGATCACAATATCCCAGATTTGAAGAAGGCCTATAAGGTAATGGTATACACATCATTGTATTTGATGCATGCTCTAAGTTCTATATATGCTGGTTGCACTTTGTTCACTGTTTAAACAGGTTGTCTAAGCAACACTACTAGGTGGACACAAGATAGGATGCTGACAGGGCAGAAATCTACCTAAGTCCAGATACGTTGAGTGAAGGTAGTTCACTCAATGCCAGATGGCTTTAAGCATTGAATAAAGCCTAGGTAGTCAAAGCCCCAGCATTGCTAAAGCAGAAATCTGCTTAAGTACAGAAGCGTTGGGTGAAGAAAGTTCACTCAATGACTAGAGGCAGAAGCATTGAGTAAAGCTCAAATAGTCAAAGACAGAGAGAAGTAGACAAGGATTCTGGCTAAGTCCAGAAGCGTTGAGTGAAGGCATTTCACTCAATGACCAGAAGAGAAAGCGTTGATATTACAGTTCAGTCAGAGCCACAGGGTTGATTGACATGAAAATCCGTCTAAGGACAGATGCATTGAGTGAAGGCAGTTCACTCAACGCCTCTTCAATAGAAAATCTGTCTAATGACAGAAGCGTTGAGTGAAGGCAGATCACTCAATGCCTCTTTAATAAAATAGTTAAATACATAAAGCTTTGAGTGAAGACAACTCATTCAACGCCTTTATACAGAGAAAATCAACTAAGTTCAGATGCGCTAAGTGATAAAGGCTCACTCAATGCTTAGTCAGTTTGACTATAATTGTCGATCATTCATTGAGAGATGAATGATCACTCAACGCCTGGTGGTGCAGAATTCTGTCTAAGTGTTTTGGTGTTGTGTGACAAGTCTTCACTCAACGTCTATGCAGAATTGTCTTAATTTGGCTAAGTCCATAGGTGTTGAGTCATGATAACATCAGTAGGAATTCAAATGTTATGGGAACGGAACAGTAGACGATAAATGGCTCCGCTTGCCTATTGTACAACAATTAATGCAAAAGATAAGTTACGGCTACCAACTCCATGTGGTGCCACTGCTCAAAGAGCCGTTGGACGGTGGGATAAAAAAGGGGTATTCCGAGGAAGAAAAAAAACCTTTTTGGAAATCCAGAGCTACATCATCTTTCTCTCAATAAAGTTGCATAGCTTGAATAAATTACTTTTGCGGTTGATCTAAAAGTTCAAGACAGTGAGTTGTTGTCATTCACACCTTCAACAAAAAGATTAGGGATTTATCTCTCTAAGTTAGAAGGAGGAACATAGCAAGTCCTAACTACAGTTACTTGATAGCTCAAGCAGAACATTATTGAAGTTTTATTCTTGGATCTGTGAAGAAGATAGGACTGAGTCATCTCAGTTCAGGAAGAGACAAACTCAGAGATATCTTCACTGGAGTTATTCATCATCAACTACCAACCCTTCATCTATAGGATCTTAACTGATCTGAGTGTAAGCCTAAATAATAAAGGCTAAGGTAGGATCTTTTTTGTAGATCTAAGTTGTAGGGCCTTTGTGCCGTAGTTGTAGGATTCTGGTTGAGAATTTGAGTTGTAGGAGAGTTTCCCTATAAGGTAGGATTCACTGGTGGATCTAAATATAGGGATAATCTCTTAGCCTGAGTGTAGGGCTTTGAGTTAAAGTCTGAGGTAGGTGTTCTGGAGCAGATCACTGAGTTGTAGGAGAATATTTCTTTGAGTGTAGGGCCTTGGGCCTAAGGTAGGACTTGGAGTAGTATGAGAGATCCTGAGGGATCTGTGTTATAAGCTCATTTGAGCCAAGTTTGGAGAAGTTGGTCTTGTCTAACACACTGTTAGAAAGGTGGGAGGGACAGTGGATGTACCCAGACCTTGGGAAACCAGTATTAATACTTTGTGTGTTGTTGTGTGATCTTGAAAGTTAATCTAAATCTAAATCAAAACTCACTTAAGTAAAAGATTTTCATAAAATACATAAAAAAACTATTCACCCCCCCCCCCCTCTAGGTGTTTAGCTACTCTTAAAAACAAAGTCTTTTAGTCCGAGACTATTGTCTTGGGAACCCCATGATACCGAACAAACTGATCCATAAAGAGACACCAACACATCAACATTTGCCTCCTTCCTCATCGGGATAAACCTGGCAACCTTTGTCAAGAGATCCACAATCACCCAAACTGAATCATTCCCGGAGCGACATCGGGGAAGGCAATGAACAAAATTCATGGAAATATCCTCGAACTTCCACTCTAGGATGGGCAACGACTGCAATAATCCACCAGAACTCTTGCACTCCACATTTACTTTCTGACAAGCCTTGCACTATGTAACATAGTATGTGGCATCTCTCTTCATTCCTAGCCAAAACATGGTCCTCTGTAAGTCATTGTACATCTTGGGAATTTCGGGATGCACCGAATACTTGGTACAATGGGCCTCTCTCAAGATGTCTTCCCGAATCCCACCACCTGCGGGAATGTAAAGTCTGCCATGGAAGTGAATGTGGTCTTCATTTAGCATGTATCCCTCGACTTATCCTCCCACAATTTCTTGGAACACTAGGGGTCAACACAGCATCCTTCCCTTGCTCTTCTAGAATCCAATCACGAATATCACAAACTATACTCAAGGTGGCTAGGTACTCTGTATACACCTCAATACAAGCCTTCGCCACAAGTGTAATCTCCATCTCTTTAAGCACTCAAGCCAACTCCATATCCATTAATCGAGGCTCGAGGATCAACACGTGTGCCTTCTTACGTAGAGAATCCTCCATCAAGTTTGTCTTCTCGGGGTACAAGTTCAATATAAACTCATAATCACATAGAAACTCCAACCATCGTCGCTGTCTAAAGTTCGGATCTTTTTGGGTGTGGATGTATTTCAAATTCTTACGATCTGAAAAGATCTCGCAGTGGACGCCATATAGATAGTTTCTCATAATCTTCAGGGCAAAGACCATTGTTACCAATTCTAAGTCATGCACTAGATAATTCACTTCATGCTTCTTAAGTTATCTAGAAGTGTACGCGATCACGTGCCCATGCTGCATCAACACCGCCCCCATGCCATGATAGGATGCATCAGTATAAATCTGGAATCCTTCCTTCCCATATGGTAAGGCAAGGATTGGCGCGGAGGTAAGACTGTCCTTCATCTCTTGAAATAGAGCCCCACACTTGGGTGCCCACACAAAAGGTACACCTTTATTTATTAAGCGGTGAGGGGAAGGTCGATCTTCGAATATCCTTCCATGAACTTGCGATAGTACCCAACAAGTCCGAGAAAACTTCACACATCAGTCACTAACCTCAAAGGCGACCACTCCTTCATGACACGCACCTTGGTCGGATCAACTGTTAGTCCAGCTCCACTAATAATATGACCCAAGAAAGCAACTTCTCGGAGTCAAAACTCACACTTGCTGAACTTAGAAAATAAACAGTGCTCCTTTCGTTCCACCTAAACTAAGTTCAAGTTCCCTGAATGTTCCTCCTCTGTCCTTGATGACAAAGGCATCCAAATACAGCTTGAACACCATGTTCATCAGGCTCATGAACAAAAAGGGGGTGATCCTGAGTCCAAATGACATCATAGTGAACTTATATAAGTCGTATCTCGTGCTAAAAGCTATTTTCTAGATATCTTCTTCCTTTATCCTCAACCGATAGTACCCCGATCGCAAATCGAGCTTGGAGAACTAATATGCTTCCACCAACTAGTCGAATAGCTCATTGATCCGGGGCAAGGGATAGGTGTTTTGCACCATCAGTCGGTTGAGATCCCGATAATATATACATAATTGTAGTGATTCATCCTTCTTCTTAACGAACAAAACAGAGGCTCCCCACGGTGATGAACTGGGATGGACAAATCCCGATTCCACTAACTCTTGCAATGAAACTCGAAACCCTGCTAGTTCCTTTGGGGCCATGCTATAGGGGGGCCAAGAGAAAGACTTGGCACCCGGTACTAGCTTAATCTGGAAGTCTACTTCCATAGGTAAGGGGTAAACCAGGTAGCTTTTCGGGAAAAACCACAGTAAAATCTCAAACCACTGTTGTATCCTTCATTCTAGCCACAATCTCCTTCAGCTCAAAACATATCATGAACACCTCCTCACCCCTACTTATGGGCCTTCATGGCCTGAATATAAGATAATAACATTCAGGGGTGCAAATCTAATACCTTGAAAGATGACCTCTGAATCTCCGTGTTTCAAGGTAATTTTCTTTGTCGCACAAACAATCCTAGCATGATGCCAGCCCAGCCAAGTCATGCCCAGAATAAGATTAAATTATGTCATCCCCAACACCATTGCAGGGGTTTCGAATAGCTTCCCTCCAATGTACACATCCAAGTCACACTTGGCAGACGAGGACATCTCAGAGCCATCTGGATGGCGCACTCTCCGATTTACTCCGGTGAAATGTTTTACACCATTCAGATCCTTCACAAAGTCTACTAAGATGAACGAATGGGTGGCACCGATATCGAATAAAATGTGGGCATGCCTCCCATTAACAGTCACGATGCCTAAATATTATGTTATAATATTTTAAGACTAGGTTTTTAGCGCAATTTCAGGCATGCTAAGGAAGAATGTTTATAAGCATATCATAACAAGTTTGAATACGAGATACCTGCAATGACGTTATATGGGTCCCTCTCTAGAGTCATATCCAAAGCAAACACCCGCCCTTGAGTAGGTCCAGGGTTCCTACCTTGTGGTCCTCATCCTCAACCACGTCCTTGTCCTCGCTGAGTTGCTGGAGGAAATACATGATGATTTGGAGCATTCTAAACCAGTTGCAGGCAGAAGCGTTGAATATGGCCCGACTGGTGACAATGGAAGCAACTTTCCATGGAGTTCTCCCTAGGATGTCGATATGCCTGAATCTGCTGGAATGGGGGTAGTGCTAAATGTGGGGTCGGACGCTCTATTCTAAAATTCTGATGGAAACATCCGCCGCCTCCTCCTTGGTTTCCTCCTCATCCTCTAAAAAGCTGCATCCTCCTACTAGGTCCTACATCCATTAAACCTTCTGATGGTCTCTTCCCACTAGCTTTGACCCCAAGATGGTTCGCCTCCATTCTTTTTTCAATGTCTATAATCTGAGCAAGGCTCGGGTCAACTATAAATAAAAAAGCCTGCCTCAGGGGTCTCTTAAACATTTGTAGAACCGCTCTGCGTAACCACAATCATCCAAGTCATAGGATTCATCAAACCTGGCAAGGTGATGAAACTCCCGTTGGTACTCTACAACTTATTTAGATCCATGTTTTAGTTGCAGGAACCTTTCTTCGAGTTCATATCGAGCAGTAGAGGGAACAAAATGCTCTAGGAAAGCATCAAAGAACTCATTCAAACTAATGTCAGTGGATAATCGCCCTTCAAATGTGGAGCCCATAAGGGACTTCCACCACCTCTTGGCGTGCGATTCTAGGACGAAAACTACAAAGATGACATCCATACTAGCTAGGCATCGTATTTCGGCCATCAACTCCTACACGATATCCAACCACTCCTCAGTGTGAATAGCTGACTCTATCCCGTAATGAGTAGGTGGAGAAAGAGCTTAGAAGGTGCTCAGCCAATTGGAACCTGGGGACTGTTGCTTCACCGGGTGAAAGTCTTTATTTTCAAGGATAGCTAAATCACCTAGAGGGGGGTGAATAGGTTTCTTAGTCCTTAGTGACTATCTTTTATTTTCCTTATGTTGGATGCTTTATTAGTTTATTACTTTCTACTTTCAAGAAATTCAACCTGTAATAAAGTCAACACAGAGAAAACACACAAAGTACACACAAGATATATAGTACTTCCCTAGATTATGGGTACGTCCACTTTCCCTCCTACTTATCTAACTTCCTTGTTAGACGAGGCACTTCTCCAAACTCAGCTCTAAAGAGCTTACACCTCAGATCCCTCAGGACCTCTCAGTCTCCTCCAAGACTTACAACTCAACCACAAGGGCCTACAACTCAGTGATCAGCAGATCACCTACCTAAGGCCAAAGGCCCTACACTCAGGATGGGAGGATAGCCCTACCTCAGATCCACTAGGGATCCTACCTTAGAGAGAATGAATCTCTTACTACTCAGGCTGTTAAGCCCTACCTCAGATCCACTAAGGATTCTACAGCTCAGGCACAAGTGCCCTACAACTCAGTGAGAATGACTTACCAACCTCAGGCTGTTAAGCCCTACCTTAGGCCAATGCCCTACAGATCAGATCCAGAAGGATCCTACAGAAAAAGAAGGTGATTTATATTTAACACAAAGAAATTTCTCTGTGTAATCCTTTGAGTTAAGTTATCTTAGCTCTGACTTTCTTCTTAGCTATAAGATCTTGAGCTAGAAGTTACTAGTAGTAAACTGCTCTGCTTCCTCTTCCTTCCTAGGATAGAATCAACAACTTTTGTTCTCTCTTCTTCTCAGCTTCATAAGTAGATCTTCAGATTTGAGTTTGCTGAACTAAGAAACAATTTGATCTGCAGAAACCTATTATCTGTTTCTACTTCTCCCTTAGAAGTCAAACCTTCTGATCTTGCTGGTGCAGGTGAAGATGGCACACACTAACTCACTTTCTTCTCTTCAGAGATTAGATCTGATCTTGCTGATGTCGAGGATGATAACAAACAGATAACTTCTTTTTGTTATTCGTCTTGCTGACTTGAGCTCACTTTTCTTTAGCCACAGCAACATTGGCGATCATGATGAACAACTGTAACCTCTCTCTTCTTGTTAGAGAAGCTTCTCCTTTTTATTGATTGCAACCCAACAGCTATTTTAGTAGTGGGCCCCATACCATTAATGGCCAACTATAACCTTAATTTAATGCAAACAATCGTATAGTAGCTATGCGGTGCTTTTTGTCATGTACTATAGCTTTCTCGCTATCAGTTTGAATAATGTTGACTTGTTGACTTGTTGACTTGCTGACGTCAGTGCCTGTGGACTTAGCCAAAATTAAGCATTAGTAGAATAGGCATTGAGTGAATGAGCTTCACTCAACGCCAAGGCACTTAGACAGAATTCTATCTATCTAGGCGTTGATAGCGTTGAGTGAGCAAGCCTCACTCAACTCTTTTTTCCTTAGCTTATTCTTTAGCCTTTTCTGTATGTTTGGCATTGAGAGCGTTAAGTGAGCATGCCTCACTCAATGCCTTGTTCCTTAGCCATGCTTTCTGCATTTTAGGCATTGAGAGCATTGAGTGAGCACTCCTCATTCAATGTTTTTTGCTTTAGCCAGATTTTCTGAATCATGGCGTTGAGAGCATTGAGTGAGCATGTCTCACTCAACGCTTTCTGCCTTAGCCAGATTTTTATGCTTCTTGGCGTTGAGTAAGTAAGCTCCACTCAACGCCAAACTACTTAATAGATTTTATTCTTTTTATCTGGTGTTGAGTGAGTAAGCTACACTCAATGCATTTGGACTTAGCCAAATTTTTGTGTCTGTTTCTTCTTAGGCTGTTACTGCATTAGCCTGTCTCACAGCCTTTTGTTGTATGGAGTTGAGTGACTTGACTTCACTCAATGCCTATGGACTTATTCACTTTCTCAGCTTGCCACTACTTTGGCTTTGGTTGTATAGGCTCCAATCAGCGCTATAAGTCATCTGGCGTTGAGTGAGTAACCTTTACTTAATGCATGTAGACTTAGACAGATTTCTTTGTATCCACAGGTTTTCCTAGACAGTACTTATTTTGGCCACTTGGACAACCTGTCCAATCAATGTATAGTAGACATCCTACAATCACTAAACTTGAGCACAAGTTAGATCACCACGTGTGTATACATTGTTTGCTAGGCCTTCTTCAAATCCAGGATATTGGGATCAATGGACCCAACAATCTCCCCCTATTGGAAGAATTCAAAACATATGACAATGTATATACTAATACAACTATGCAATATATACAGTAAACAATAATCTACATAATTCAGAAATAATGATTATCAACAAAATGATTTTCATTTATCTTTTAATGAATAACTGTTCTTATGCATTTAACAAAACAACACACATTCCTTAAGCCTCTTAAGCAGAACTTGAAACTTTTCAAGTTTCAGGTTCCCTTATCACAATCCCACTACCCTTTGGCTTCTTGACTGCTTTCTCTTCAGCAACTTCCTTCTTCTTTCCTTTGTTATTTTTCTTGTCTGCTTCAACTTCTGCTTTATCTTTCTTCTTAAAGTAGCTGAATGGCTTAGGTAAGTACTTGGAGGGTTCAACTACACTAGGAAGCAAAGTGTTAGTATTCTTGTTCTTCCAGTAAATTCTCCTTTCAGTGTCCCTCATTTCCATCTTCTCCCATTCCATTTTGTTGTACCACTTTCCTCTATCCGACCTCTTATTTGTGACCTGATCCAAAGCAAGCAGAATGATGGATCTGGACTCAGGGCTCCACTGTTCGAAACCAGGCTTCTTCTTCATTTCTTCTCTACATTCCTCTTCCTTAGCCTTATTTCTTCCTCAGTTTCAGCATCAGTCATCTCATTTGTCTTTAGTGTCTGGTCTACAGTGGGGATGAAAGAAGGAATCTCAGCAGCAGTAGACTGCTCTCTCCACTGATCACTAGCACTATCACATTCTTCTATATACTGTCCATACCCCTGATTATCTTGCTGAGCAGACATTCTGTTCAAGGCATCTTGGACTTGGGCAGGCATCATTGGGATGTTATCATACTGAATTTGCTCCATTCCCAATGAGCCTCTCACCACATTGGTTTCCCAGACCATGTTTTCAGTATTAATTCTTATTGCCTCACTCTCCCCCTTTTTGACTTCTTTAACTATTTGAATGGTTTGGGAGGTGCAGGTCTTGCTTCTTTCTATTTCTATATAGTTAACTCCAGCAGTAACATGATTCTTGACTTCCAGCATATGGTCATCAAGCAGCTTAGTATAGGCGTCCATCTTGGTAAAGATTGTTGTATTCTAGTGATCCCTCAGAACTTTATCAACATTATGAATGGCCAGCATGTTCTGAGCTTGAATATTTTGATTCTATATGATAGTGACAACATTCTGTCTTGCCACATCCAGCTTGTCCATGGTGTAGTCCACAGCTGGAGCAGCTCTTTTAAAGAACTTGACAGTTTCTCCTTTTAGCAAGTTTACTTCAAATCTGATCGATTTGATTTCTATGGCTAAATCATTTCTGATATTTTTAAGGCATCATCCACAAAATTTTCTAATGCCCTCCTCTGCTCATCCAACATACCTTTCAGTTGGGCAAGGAAGATAGGTGGAATCTGGTCTGTTTGAGCAGAGGTGCCTTCAAGATGAGGTTTTAGAGTTTGTCTGACATCTTCCTTCTCACCAGAGTCAGTCTCATTTTCATCTGTCTCTTTTTCTGGAGCATCTGTCTATTTTTCTGGAGCATCTGTCTCTTCTTCTTACATTAAGGAATCAATGTTGTGAATTTCTATCTGAGCAGGGATTTCAGATTGAATCTCCCCCTCAACCTCTACCATGCCTTCATTGGCATTCAGTATAACAGCAGCAGCAGCAGCATCTGTATCACTTGCAGCGGTCTGAACTACTTTTGGAGGGACCTGTAGTTGCTCCTCCACAACTAATGCATCTTGCATTATCTCTTCTGTCAGTTGCTCCCCTCAACTGGTGCATTTTGTTGGGTATTGTATCCACAATAACCTAAATTTGTATGAAATCGCTCTTGAACTAAGATGAATTAAGTTGTATTTGATGTATTGCTTAGGTTATGTGTTTGCAGGACTTATTGCCAAGTGTAGACCAATGTCAGTCTATAGTGGGTCATCAAACACAGGACCATACAATGTAATCCCTCATTGTGTGTTCCATGGTATTGACTTATGTGTAGCCTCTCTATTGGAATACACTTCATTTTCAAGCACTAGGTTTGATGAAGGAAGACTTGTTGCTGATTAGAATGAAGAAGCAAAATTTTCATAAAACTGAAATTCTTCTAAGTATTTTACTCGAGTGGAATTATAGTACTCGAGTAGAAACCTTAGATGCACTCGAGTAGGCCTTGTCTGAAACTCGAGTAAAGGAAGTGGTTCTCGAGTAACTTTAATCTAGCTCTCGAGAAGCCAAGTCCAATACTCGAGTAGACCTTCTTTCTTTCTCGAGTTATCAGTTCATATGTCTCATAAATTTTCTAAGTAAATCACTTGAGTAGTCAAGTCTATTACTCGAGTAGATGAGCAGTTTATTTCGAGTGATAGAAGGAAAGTTCTCGAGAAGCTTTTACCCCACTCGAGTAGCAAATCCATGTACTCGAGAAACTTGTTTAGTTCTCGAGTAGTCCAGTTCCAGTACTCGAGTAATCAACATTTCTTCCAGAATTTTCTCCAAGTCTAGTTCTCGAGAAGTTCAGTTCTACCTCTCGAGTAGTCTCTCTAGCACTCGAGTGATTTTTACTCCACTCGAGTGATTTCTTATTCTATCCTAAATTTCCTAAATTTCTCCTTCTCGAGTAGTCGATGCTATCTAATCGAGAGCCAGTCATAGTACTCGAGTAGTATTCTTCTCACTCGAGAAATGTTGTCATCTATTGAGAAAATTTCCTTAAGTCCCTGAAAGACTTTGTTTTGAATTCCTTGATGTGACTGGTCCACGTGGTTGTCATTAATGCTAATTATGACCGTTAGGGAGATCTTATAAAAGGTCATGTAATTTTGACAAATCATAATAACAACTAGCGTGTGAATTCTAATATTCTAAGTTTTCTGGATCGGCCATCTATTTCCTAATTTACAGAAGTTGTCGCTCATCTTGAAGATCGTCAAGGTTGATTTCGATCCAGAACAACTTGCAGATCAAGAGCTTCTTCAATCTTCATCTTCTCTTTGATCGTATAAGTCCAAGTATCTCAGAACAAGATCTAGCCGAGAGTCTTCTTCAGTAATTTCTGATAAAGCCTAATAGATCAAGAAAGAAAACCTAGGTAGAGATTTCCAAATCTGAGAAATTTACAGCTTGTATTTTCTTAAATTCATTTTACTCTTGTAGGAGATTATTATCTGAGTTGTAGAAAGTTTTTCATCTTCCGAGTGTAGATCTCTTTTTGGATCGAGTTTTAGGAACGTTGTTCTGAGTGGTAGGATTGTTTAAATCCGAGAATAGTGGAGTAGTTGAGTCTAGTGCTTTGCTAGATCGGTGAGTGGAAAGTGGACGTACCTAAGGTTGGGGAACCACTATAACTCTTGGTGTCTTCTGTGTTTGCTTGGTTATTTCTTATGCTTAGATCGTTAAAGCTTTTATTCCGCAAAAAGATGCACAACTCACCTATTCACCCCCCTCTAGGTGATTTTGGTAGACAACTTAAATGTTTTTCACATTCTTTTTCTTAGCAAATGCAGCATCCATAACTTGAGCCAGGAGTTGCTCAGCTTCAGACATTGCAATCTACATTTCAGAAGTCAAATAGATCTCCCCCTAACTCTGAGGCCTGGGAACATCAGCATTATTAGGATTCGACAGGTGGTCATCTGCATCATCAGACCTGAAATCCTCTCCTTCCATCCTAGCTGAAATCTTGGTAACAATAGTTTCAGTAATTTGCCCAGCAACTTTAGATGAAGGCAAGTCATCATCCCGGTCGGGAGTTTTTTTAGACTGAGCACCGCTCAACTGATTTCTGACAGCACGATCAGAGGAAACTGATACTTGTGCACTTCTGCCCTTCCTTATCTCTTCATCAGACCCTATTGGACTTGAATCTTGAGGCTCTCCCTCATCTTCAGCCGAACTGCTCAAGCTTCTTGGCTCTGGAGCTGGAGCTTCCTTCTTTTGCATTTTGGGAGCAGACTGGGCATGTGGCTGGAGCACTCTTTCCCATCAATCTAGCATCTTAATGTCCATTCATCACATATGATGAATTCTTGCTCCAAGCTTCAAGTTTAGGATTTCTGGGACTGTCTGTCGCAGAAATAGGGATAGAATTCTCTCTAAGTTTGGTTCCATAATGCATTCCACTATCCTTTCAAACACCATTCTGATTCAGTCAGTCCTTTTAGATAGAATGACCCTTGCCATTTACTCAAACATCTTCTTTGATATTTTTTCATGGGAGCCTGGTTTGCATATCAAAGCCTTCCCGATGATATCTGCCAGAAACTTTCCCCTTAGGTTCAGTTTCTTTCTCAAGATGGAGAAGGTGGCATTCTTAGACAATTCACACCATTTTACTGCAGACATTATGTCATCCTGCATCAGTTCATCTTCCTCATCAGCTTCAGTGAACCTAGGCAACTACAGTGCCTTGCTTAATCTCCGCGGAGTGATTTTGATCTTCTTTCCACTAACCATAGTCTTTTGTTTGCCTACAGATGCATTTGATTTGGCATTGGATAATAATTCTAAGACTTCTCGCTTCCATAGTAAACAGGGCTCCGTCAAGATGAACCCTAGGTCAGACACATGGAGAAGATGAAGAGCTTGTTGCACTTCCTCTGGCGCATTAGTGAATCCATTTCGAACTAATTTTGATCCTTCGAAGACGAAATCTTGTCCCTTGGGCACCATTTCGCTCGCAAATTTCTGATACCTAGCGAAAACGGCTTTTCGTCGATTTGGCGAGTACGGGCGGGAAAGGGCAAGGAACAGTGACTTTGCTTTATGCACAAGCTCTACTATTTATAGTTATTTCTTAAGAGAAGGCGGAAAATCACTTACCTGATTTGGTGATCAAATTTTGATCATTGGTCAGGATTAAGTCTTGTTGCTTAGCTGCAAGCCGACTTCTCGATAGACTTTGTTGAGTGACTTCATTTTGCTTAACATTTGTATTCTTGGTCTTAATTGATTGACCATTTCTTTAACAATTGTCATGCCTCTAGCTCCTTTATTGTTACAAGATTGTTTTATCCAGGAGGGATTAGGTTGACCTGCAATGCACATGTAATATGTGTCCTAGTGGAGTGCAACTAAATTCAACATGCCTATGTCAAGTTTGAGGATGTTGAGTATAGTAGCATCTAGTGGCATAATGAGCATGAGAGTCACTAACATATTTATTGAGACAAGTTTGTAGACTGTTGTCTTGCTTCTTCTCAAGACTTAATTTAAACTATCTCATCTATTCAATGCATAGTTTTAGCAATTTAGTAAATATTTAGTAGAATTAAGAGCTAGGTGAATTCTACTTATCTTTATCTAGTAGACTAGGAGCAGATGCTGGATTCACAGTCTCTGAACACACCAGCTTCCTTGCTCTTGAACTTTAGCCATTGATGTGCATTTGGCTTTCTTTTTTAAGCCCCCCTCAACAATTGCACATGTCTTTGACATCTTGTGTATGATGGTTAGTTCATCCATTCCTTGTACCAATTCCTAGGTCTAGTACATCTCTATCCAAGGACCATAAATGGGCATGGCCACTTGTACTGTCCTGCAAAACAAAAGTTACCTTACCTTAGGAACCCAATATGACTTGGTTCCTAGGTTCCTGTTAGCTTGAAGATGCATATGTCTACCTACATGAGTCCTGTCAGGAAGACACTGCCTTGCCTTTGGCACACTAGGGTTATGTCAACAATCTATGGCAAAGTGGCCTACTTCGCCACAGCACCAACATTCAAGGATGTTGTATCTCCTTTTCTGAACACAACTTGAAGTGTGCAAGACACTTCTGGTTGTTTGTTTAGTGGATAGAACTGTGGCCTTCTTCTTATTTCCTTCAGCAAGAACTTGACCAAGAGAGAGTCTGCCGACGCTAGTAGAGGAACTTGGCTTTCTCTGAGCTTCATTAGAAACTGCCTTCTTAGCAGTTGGAATGTTCTTAATGGCATCAAAGGCAGCCAACTCAACACTACTAACTGACATACCATTGGTATGAGTTCTTACTGGAAGAACTTTATAATAGGCCATTACCACATTCTTGAATGAGGAAGCTGGGGCACTAAATACAAAAGGTCCAGGTTGGGCCTTTTGGACTTCTATATGGGGAGCTTTCTATGCACTCAATTCCATGACCTCTCTTCTTCCAATGTAAGATACTTTTGTAATCTTACAAGAAAGATTCCCACACCTCCAGTGACCACACTTATAGTCTTGGTCATACCTGCTGGATGGAATTACCTTGTGAAAGGTTGACTGAGGCCTAACAGGAGCTTGGCCTCTCCTCTGAGATTGAATAACTTTAGAAATTCACTCAGATTCCGATTTTCTCTTGATAGCATCTATCTTAAAGAAATTAGCCACAATCCACTTCTCCCTTTCAAGTTTCTCTTCACGGTCCTTGATAATAGAGTCCTTATATTTTATGGACTCAACATGGATATCTACCATGGTCTTCAGATGGGCTACTTCCCTCACTTTTATATATAGCAAAGATGAAGTATCATCTTGGTGGGAAGCAGCCAACTGTAGGGAGGCAATTTCCTCTGCTTGTTTCTTAATAAGCAACTTTCTTTCTTTGAAAGCCTTCAGAAGTACACCATGATTTTCAATTAATTGATTGATATCATCTTCTGAAAGAGGACTCTCATCATCACTTGATGAGGATGAATCAGACTCTGTACATGATTCATATCCAGACTCTGAGAATGATCTACATAGGGAATATACCTGATTTTGTCCAGGCTGATCCTAGCAGGATTCTTCTTCTAGTGTAGTTATCAGCCCATAGCATCTGCATTCACCTTCCTCAGCTTCATCCACCTCTGAGTCACTATTTGAATGTGACAGAGGGGCCCTGATCTTTGCTCTTGTATCTGGATAGACTTTGTCTTCTGCAAGAGCTGTCAACAACCCAATGTTGTTCATGTTCTCTCTGCATATTTAAAGCTCCATTGAGCTCCATAACTTATAATTCACCTTTGAATCCATAAGTTCAAACCTTTTAGCTATCCTTGGAGGATCTACTCAGACTGTTAAGTTCTTTTTTAGCAACCTCCCTCTAATACCACTTGAAAGTCTTTATTTTCAAGGATAACTAAATCACCTAGGGGGTGAATAGGTTTCTTAGTCCTTAGTTTCTATCTTTTATTTTCCTTATGTTGGATGCTTTATTAGTTGATTACTTTCTGCTTTCAAGACATTCAACCTGCAATAAAGTCAATACAGATAAAACACACAAAGTACACACAATATATATAGTGGTTCCCCATATTATGGGTACGTCCACTTTCCCTCCCACCTATCTAACTTCCTTGTTATACTAAGCACTTCTACAAACTCAGCTCCAAAGAGCTTACACCTCAGAACCTCCCAGTCTCCTCCAAGAATTACAACTCAGCCACAAGGGCCTACAACTCAGTGATCAGCAGATCACCTACCTCAGACTAAAGCCCTACACTCAAGCTGGGAGGATAGCCCTATCTCAGATAGGGATCCTACCTCAGAGAGAATGACTCTCTTACTGCTCAGGCCACTAAGCCCTACCTCAGATCCACTAGGGATCCTACAGCTCAGGCATAAGTTCCCTACAACTCAGTGAGAATGACTCACCTATCTCAGGCGGTTAAGCTCTACCTCAGGTCAATGTCCCTACAGCTCAGATCCAAAAGGATCATATAGAAAAAGATGGTGATTTATATTTAACATAGATAAATTTCTCGGTGTTATCCTTTGAGCTAAGTTATCTTAGCTCTGACCTTCTTCTTAGCTACAAGATTTTGAGCTTGAAGTAACTAGCAGTAAACTGCTCTGCTTCCTCTTCCTTTCCAGGACAGAATCAGCAACTTTTGTTCTCTCTTCTTGAAAGATCTTATTTTCAAGGAAGCTAGTAACCTAAAGGGGGGTGAATAGGTTTGCCAAGGTCTTTTGATAGTCTTTTAAAATTACTTATTTATTTCTTTTAGTTTTCAGCTTAGAGTGATCTAGAGGCTTTTCCTTAGCGCCTATAATTAAGAAAATAAAAGCAAACACAGAAAAGCACACAAGTGTTTTATAGTGGTTCAACAAAATTATGGGTACATCCACTCTCCTCCCACCTTGCTAACTTCCTGTTAGTCAAGGTACTTCTCCAAACTAATTCTCTAAGGAGCTTATACCTCAGATCCCTCAGGATCTCTCAGTCTCCTCCAAGACTTACACCTCAGCCATGAAGGCCTACACTTAGTGATACAAGTATCACCTACCTCAGGCACTTAAGCCCTACCACTCAGGCTATGGAGGATAGCCCTACCTCAGAGCAAGCTTGCTCCTACAACTCAGAGAGATGCACTCTCCTATAGTTCAGGAAAAAATTCCCTACTACTCAGTGAGTAACACTCACCTACTTCAAAAAGAAGCACTCTCCTACAGTTCAGGCAAATTTGCCCTACCTAGACCCAAAGGTCCTACATCTCAGATCCAGAAGGATCCTACAAAAAAAATAGTTTAATTTACTTTGACACAGAGAAATTTCTCTGTGTCTACAACTTGAACAGAAAAATTTCTGCTCCAACTCTCCTCATAGCAGGGAAAGAATTTGCTGGAGGAACTCAGAAGATAACTTCTGAACGTGTTGCTGAAAGCTAAAGATCTTTTGATCTTGAGTCTTCAAACAGCTCACTGAACCTGCTAAAGGATGAAGGTTCTTCTTTCTTTAGAACTGATTCTTAATCTGTTATGGCAGATGGAGACTTGCATAGCTAACTGAACTTTTCATGCTGGAGAGCTTCAAGCTTTTCACATGCAGTAATGGCAAAGAAGATGAAGACGGCTGCTCTCCTTTTTGAATATTATATGCCCTAAAAAGTTGTCATTGTCTTTGCCCTATCTCTTCCTTTTGTAGTTCGCCGATCAATGGCTCTTAGAGATCGGTGGGCCCCACCTGCAGCTTCCAGCTACGCCTTGCTTTAACGGAAGAAGATGTACAGTAACTTCACGGTAAGTTTTGTCGTGTAGTGTAGCTTTCCCGTGTCTGAATTTACCTTGGGGAATTTTGTCGATTTTGCTAACGTCAGCACCTGTGGACTTAGCCAAAATCGAGCATCGGAGAATAGGCTTGAGTGAGTAAGCATCACTCAACGCCAAAACACTTAGATAGATTTACTGTCTCTTGGCATTGAGTGAGTACCCTTCACTCAACACCAAACTACTTAGAATATAAAGTCCGGTACTAGGCATTGAGAGATTCAGCTTCACTCAATGTCAACTTGCTTTATCAACTTTCTGCTGCTTGGCGTTGAGTGAGTAAGCATCACTCAATGCCAAACCCCTTAGACAAAATTCTGTCTTCACTAGGCGTTGACAGTGTTGAGTCAGTAACCTCCACTCAACGCATTTTGCCTTAGCCAAATTTCTGCTTCTTCAGTAACTTAAGCGTTGAGAGCATTGAGTGAGCATGCCTCTCTAAACGCTACCAGCTTTTAACTCATTTTTGCATAAAGGCATTGAGAGCATTGAGTGAGTAGGCCTCACTCAATGCTTTTTGTCTTAGCCAATTTTCTGTGTTTAAAACAGCTGGGCTTAGACTGTCTTACTTTGAACTGAGTTCGATGAATGGTGAACTGAGCTCGATAAACTTTGAACTCAGTTTGACGAACTCTCAACTGAGCTCGACAAACTCAGAATCTCTAGCTCTGAACTTAGCTCGACGAAAGGTGAACTGAGCTCGACGAACTCTAAACTCAGTTCGACAAATTCTGAACTTAGTTCAACTTACATCCTTTTTGTTGTATGACATTGAGTGTGTATTAATCACTCAACGCCAAAACACTTAGCCAACTTTCTCTTTAGTAGCATGGTGTTGAGTCAGTTGAATTCACTCAACGCCTGTGGACTTAGCCACATTTCAACTTAGGCTATGACAGTATAGGCTACACTTAGCGCTATAAGTCATTTGGCGTTGAGTGATGTTCCTTCACTCAACGCCTGTGGACTTAGACAGATTTCTGTCATCCCACACCTTATGTAAGTGTTTACCTGACTTAGCCACTTAGGCTACCTGACCTATCATAGTCATCCACTGATATGTGTATATCATTGATAAGATTGACTTCACTCAAATCCAGGACATTGTGGGAAATGGATCCAACAATCTCCCCCTACTTGAGGAAGTCATAATTCTTAAGCAAATGAGTCAATGGCATACACAGAATTATGCAGCACAAGGCATAATAAAATAAAACTAAATAATTTAGAGGTGATCTATAGTTACCACACTTCCCTGTTTTCAGAATGGAACATTACTGCATCTGTCATCTGCTTCCCCTAAATTGTTGTTGCCTTGCTTATCTGATCATTTGATCATCTTATCCTCTCCACTTTTTTGATTACAGAAAATAGCTGGTAGGATGCACCTGATCAACTAATCATCTTATCACTTGCTCCCCCTCAATTAGGCAGTAGTGAAATGTTGGAATTGTGCTGAACTTGCTCCCCCTCAATTGGAGAATCTTCATTTCTTTAAAGGACCATCCTATCTTCATACTGCCAAATAGTTTGCAACCAGATGAGGAGCAACTAAAGCTATACTAAGTTTAACAAACCCAACTAAAATTTGAAGGTGTTAAACTTAGCTTCATCTAGTGGCTTAGTGAAGATGTCAGCCACCTGCTTGTTTGTTGGGACAAACTCAAGGGTGATGTCTTCATATTCCACATACTCCCTAATGAAATGATATTTAATCTCTATATGCTTAGTCCTGCTATGGGAGACCGGATTGCTAGCAATAGAGATTGCACTAGTAGAATTACAAAATAAAGGAGTTCTACTTATCTGTAGGTTGTAGTCTTGAAGCTGGTGCTAGATCCACAGCAACTGAGCACAGCAGCTTCCTATTGAGATGTACTCTGACTCTGCAGTTGATATTGTCACACTAGTTTGTTTCTTGCTGCTCCAAGGTACCAGTCTCCCTCCCAAGAACTGACAGGTGCCAGATGTGCTCTTCTTGTCTTCTTTGCAGCCTGCAAAATCTGCATCTGAATAGCCAGTTAGTTCAAACTCCTCATTCCTAGGGTACAAAAGGCCAAGATCTGGAGTGCCCTTAAGATACCTCAAAATTCTCTTAGCTGCAGAGTAGTGAGATTATTTAGGGCAAGTCTGATACCTAGCACAAGCACATGTATCATGCATGATGTCTGGCCTACTTGTAGTTAGATATAGAAGAGAGTCAATTATGCCTCTATACAAAGTTTCATTAACAGGTTTCCCTGCTTCATCTTTGCCTACAGACATACTTGACCCCATGGGAGTTCTCATGGTGGAGGAATTCTCCACTCCAAATTTCTTGATTAACTCCCTAGTGAACTTAGACTGGGATATGGACAAGCCATCATCAGTCAGTCTTACTTGGAGGCCCAAGAAGAACTTAAGTTCACCCATACTGCTCATCTTAAACTTTCCTTGCATAAGTTTAGCAAACTTTTTGCAGAGGTTGTCATCAGTAGATCCAAAGATGATGTCATCTACATAGATCTGGACTAGGATGATCTTACCCTTAGATTCCCTTAGGAATAGGGTCTTGTCTATTTTCCCCCTTTAGAATTTATTCTCAATGAGGAAACTAGACAATGTATCATACCATGCTCTCGGGGCTTGCTTAAGCTCATATATAGCTTTTCTAAGTCTATAAACAAAATCAGGTGAGTTAGGAACTACAAAACCTGGAGGCTGCTCAACATAGACTTCATCTTTTAAGTAACCATTTAGGAAGGCTGACTTCGCATCCATTTGGAAGACCTTGAATCCCTTGTGTGCTTCATATGCAAGGAATAATCTGATGGCCTCCAATCTTGCTACAGGGGCAAATATTTGATCAAAATCAATCTCTTCTTCTTTCCTGTACCCCTTAGCTACTACTCTGGCTTTGTTCTTAATTATAATGTCATTTTCATCAAGCTTATTTCTGTAGATCCACTTAACTCCAATAACATTATGACCATGAGGTCTGGGAACCAGCTTCTAGACCCTGCACCTCTTGAACTTGTTCAGTTCCTCCTGCATAGCTCCAATCTAATGCTGGTCTATGTTGGCCTCTTCAAACTTCTTGGGCTCCACTTGGGATAGAAAGCTTGAATACATGGTTGTGTTCTGACTTCTGCTCCTTGTCATTACTCCATAACTTGCCTCACCAATGATCTGGTGTGCTGGATGATATCTCATATGTCTGACTGCAGGTGGCAGTCTTCTTTCAGCAGCAAGGGAATCTTCTTGTTGATCTTCATCCACTCCTAGTGTGCCAGGTAGATCTTCTGGAGTATTCATATCATCTTGGATTACTGGTGATGCTTCCTTGATGATCAGCTTGTCCATCATCTGTTCTGTGCTTATAGTACTATAAGAGGAACTAGGCAGTCCATTATTAATCATGGTAGACTCATCAAAGTCTACATGAACTGATTCTTCTACAGCTTGGCTTTTCAAGTTGTAGATCTTATAGGCTTTGTTATGATTGTTGTACCCAACAAATATTCCATCATAGGATTTGGCAGCAAACTTAGTCACATAGGACTTGCCATTGTGAAGCACAAAGCATTTACTACCAAAGATTCTGAGATAGTCTAGATTTGGTTTTTTGCCCTTCAAGATCTCATAGGGAGTCTTCTTGTGGCCTTTGGTGATAGAGGCTCTATTGAGGACATGACATGAAGTATTTACTACCTCAGCCCAGAAATATTCTGGGAGAGATGTGTCACTCAACAGTGTTCTACCAGCCTCTATGAGAGTCCTATTTTTTCTCTCAACTGTCCCATTTTGCTGGGGTGTTCTAGGAGAAGAGAATTCTTGATGAATCTCATGCTCTTCACAGAACTTTGTCATGCTATCAGACTGAAATTCTGTCTCATGGTCACTTCTGATTTTGACCACAGAACTGCCAAGCTCATTCTGAATTTGCTTGACAAACCTCATGAAGACATCAAGGGTTTCATCCTTCTTCTTAATAAAGAACACCCAAGTAAACTTGGAATAGTCATCAACTACCACAAGGGTGTAGACTTTCCTACCAAGGCTGTGAACTGGCATAGGACCAAATAGGTCTAAGTGCAAGAGGTATAAGCACCTCACAGAGTCTTTGGTCTCAATACCCTTGAAGGAGACTTTTGTTTGCTTACCCTTTTGGCAAGCTGAGCAAATGCCCTCCTTAGAGAACTTCACATTGGGGCCATTCCTAACTAGCTCTTGACTGAAGAGCTTGCCAATAATCTTGAAATTCAAATGGGCTAGTCTCTTGTTCCACTGGACACAGTAGGAGACTTTCTCATTTACCACTAAATAGATAGGAGAATCTTTGTCTAGACATAGAAAGTTCAAGCAATAAACATTTTCACTCCTAGTGCCTGTCAAGATGACCACTTAGTCACTTGACCTCCTAATTAGGAACTCATCCTTGTGGAAGACAATAACATAGTCAAGATCATAAAGCTGGCTTATGCTTATAAGGTTGTGTTGCAACCCTTCAACATAAGCCACCTTGGTGATGGTGACTATGTCATTGGTAATCTTACAATATCCTTTGGTTACACCTCTATCTTAACCTCCAAAGATGACTTTGGGTCCATCTTTTACTGGAGTAAACTCCTTCAAGTAGCTCCTTGTTCCAGTCATGTGCTTGGAACAACCACTGTCCAAGTACAATATAGGGGCATGGCACCTTGAATTATCCTGCAATATACAAATTACTTAACCTTAGGACTCCAATATCAATTGAGTCCTAGGTGCATGTTAGCATGAAACTGAACATGTCCACCAGCAGAATTTTTAACTGGTGGACTAACCCTAGCTCTGGCCACATTGGGATTGTACCAGCAGTCAATGGCAAAATGCCCTATCTTACCACAACACCAACAATCATGTATGCTATATCTTCTTTTTTGTGAAGGCCCTACAGCTTGATGAGAAGTAACCTTGATAGGAGGAAGATGTGTTGCAACCTTTTTCTGATTTCTTTCAGCCAAGATTTGCCTGAAGGTAAGTCTTATAACTGGCTGATTTGATCTGCCCTGAGTGTCAGCATCAGCTAGCTTCTTTTCAGAAAGCAATATTCTGATGGCTTCAGATATGCCTAGATCAGCCTGATTCTTGGACTTGCTCTTAGTCAGAACCTTTGCTGTCAGATTCTGATCCTTGGCTACAGCAACATTCTTGAGAGTTGGTGTAGAGGCACCAAAGACAAATGGTCCAGATTGGACCATTTGAAATTTCTCATTGGTAGCTTTGACTGCACACACTCTGCCAAAACTTTCACCATGGAAGTTAACATCTTTGTTCACTCCAGATGAACAACCCCTCTCAGTGACTATAAGAGCTTTCTTGGTCATACATGTTAGAAGGTATCAAAACTTTTTTGAAAAGAATGGGAGGCTTAGAAGCAATAGGTTGAGGTGGAGCTAGAGTTGTGCCCTTCCTTTTGGAAGGAGAACCTCTTGTGCTTCCCTTGAATCTCAACCCCTTCTTGCCCTTTTGAGAGGAGAAGGAGTCTATCAAGGGGAGGACAATACTTGGCTTAGAATAGCTAGCCACTATTATTTTCTCCCTCTCAAGCTTATCTTCAAGATCCCTGATGAGACAGTTCTTGTGTTTGATGGAGGCTACCTGAATGTCCAAAAGGGACTTCAGTTTGCTAATTTCCCTAGCTTTCTGGTCCAGCAGATTTATTGTTACAGTCTGCTGGGCAACTGCATGCTTAAGAGATGAAATCTCTTTAGTTTGCTTCTTAGACAACTTCTTGACCTTCTTGAAGGCATTCAAAAGTTCTCCATACTTGTCAAACAGTTAATTGACATCTCCTTCAAATCCAGAATCTTCTTCACCACAGAGTGAAGAGGCTTCTGAGCAAGGACTGGTCTCCAAATCAGACAAATAAGCAGAGTTAGGTGATAGTTATACCTTGCTCTAACCAGGCTGATCCTGGTTGCCTTCATCATCTGTCATTACCATCGGCCCTCTATAGTTGTGGACATATTCATCCACCTCTGACTCACTGTCTGACAGTGTTAGAGGGGCTCTGATTCCTATCCTCCCTAGAGGATTGACTTCTCCTGCTGCAATAGCTTTATCTTTAACAGAAGCAGCAACTAGCCTAATATTGGCTTCCTCTTATTCAGAATAAGAAGATGATGAGTCTATCCAACTCTTTTCCTTCTTAGTAATGAAGGACTTTTCCTTCTTTCCTTTGTACTGGGGCTGCTTCTTCTCCTCAGTCTCCTTCCTCTTCTCTGGGCAGTCAACTATCACATGCCCAAGCTTGCTGCAACAGTAGCAAATTACTTTAGAGGAGTTATATTTATTATGTTTATAACCATACCTATCAGTCTTGGACTGGTTCTTTTTATGATGAGTGGAATTGGATGGCCTTTTCTTCCAATGCTTCTTCTTCATTAACCTCTGTAGTTGTCTGGAAAAGGCTACAAAATCTTCATCAGACATGTTGTTATCTGATTCCTCTGAGTCAGAGTTGTCTGACTCAACTGGTCTCCTTGGTAGAGAAGGAATCCTTTCCTTTCCTTTCCTTGTGCTTTCAGCTTCGAAGGCAAAGGACTTTTATTTTGCCAGTGATTTGTTGGAGGCATCCTCCTCCTTCCTGGCAGCCAGCTGCACCTCATAGGAGAGTAGCTTCCCAAACAATATTTGGAGAGGACTATCAGCAAGCTTTGCCATCTCTCTTATGGCACGGATCTTAGTATCCCAGTCTTTAGTGAGAGATCTGAGAAACTTATCATTTATTTCATAATTATTGAAGACCCTTCCATAGGTCTTCAACTCATTTAGGATCCTGAAGAATCTTTCATAACAGGTAGTTATGTTCTCCTTCAGGATTTGCCTGAAAGCCTCATACTCTTGGTTGAGCAGAGACTTCCTAGAATCTCTTACCTCATCAGTACCCTCCATATAGACCACAAGGGTGTCCCATATCTCCTTGGAGGTCTAGCAGTGAACCAAGTTCAGGAAGGTTGAGACATCTAAAATACTGGCAATGATGTTCTGTGCTCTCTTGTCCAGGCCAGCTAATATGACCTCATCTTTTGTCATTTCAGAGAGTGTCTTTGGTGTCTGGATGTGGGCATCCAGAGCAGAGATCTTCATAGAAATGACAGGTCCCTCCCTAATAGTTGCAAAAATTCTTGGATTATAGGCTTCCATGAATTGCCTCACCCTCTCCTTCCATATTCCAAACTGCTCCTTTCTGTAGATGGGGAGTTTCATGGAACTCAGCTCTCTCTGGCTCTCTCCTGAGCCCATGACCACTTAACAGCAGCTAACTTGGAGGATCACTCAGATTGTTAAATCCTTTTTGAGTAACCTCCCTCTAATACCACTTGAAAGATCTTATTTTCAAGGTAGCTAGTAACCTAAAGGGGGGTGAATAGGTTTGTCTAGGTCTTTTGATAGTCTTTTCAAATCACTTGTTTATTTATTTTAGCTTTCAGCTTAGAGTTATCTAGAGCTTGTCCTTAGCACCTAAAATTAAGAAAATAAAAGCAAACACAGAAAAGCACACAAGTGTTTTATAGTGGTTCCCCAAAATTATGGGTACATCCACTCTCCTCCAACCTTGCTAACTTCCTGTTAGTTAAGGCACTTCTCCAAACCAATGCTCCAAGGATCATACACCTCAGATCCCTCAGGATCTCTTAGTCTCCTCCAAGACTTACACCTCAGCCACGAAGGCCTACACTCAGTGATACAAGTATCACCTACCTCAGGCACTTAAGCCCTACCACTCAGGCTATGGAGGATAGCCCTACCTCAGAGCAAGCTTGCTCCTACAACTCAGAGAGATGCACTCTCCTACAGTTCAAGAAAAACTGCCCTACTACTTAGTGAGTAACACTCACCTACCTCAGAAAGCAGCACTCTCCTACAGTTCAGGAAAATTTGCCCTACCTCAGACCCAAAGATCCTACATCTCAGATCCAGAAGGATCCTACAAAAATAAATAGTTTAATTTACTTTGACACAGATAAATTTCTCTGTGTCTACAACTTGAGAAGAAAAATGTGTACTCCAACTCTCCTCACAGTAGGGAAAGAATTTGGTGGAGGAACTCAGAAGATAACTTCTGAACTTACTGCTGAAGGATAAAGATCTTTTGATCTTGAGTCTTCAAACAGCTCACTGAACCTGCTAAAGAATGAAGGTTCTTCTTTCTTCAGAACTGATTCTGAATCTGTTGTGCCATATGGAGACTTGCACAACTAACTGAACTTTTCTTGCTGGAGAGCTTCAAGCTTTTCACATATAGCAATGGCGAAGAAGATGAAGATGACTGCTCAACTTTTTGAATATTGTATGCCCTAAAAAGTTGTCTTTGTCTTGGCCCTATCTCTTCCTTTTGTAGTTCACCGATCAACGACTCTTAGAGATCGGTGGGCCCCACATGCAGTTTCCAGCTGCGCCTTGCTTTAACGGAAGAAGATGTACAGTAGCTTCACTGCATGTTTTGTCGTGTAGTGTAGCTTCCCCGTGTCTGAATTGACCTTAGTTGATTTTGTCGATTTTGCAGACGTCGTCACCTGTGGACTTAGCCAAAATCGAGCATCAGAGAATAGGCGTTGAGTGAGTAAGCATCACTCAACGTCAAAACACTTAGACATATTTACTATCTCTTAGCACTGAGTGAGTACCCTTCACTCAATGCCAAAGTACTTAGAATATAAAGTCTGATACTAGGCATTGAGAGATTCAGCTTCACTCAACGCCAACATTCTTTATCAGATTTCTACTGCTTGGCATTGAGTGAGTAAGCATCACTCAATGCCAAACCCCTTAGGCAAAATTCTGTCTTCACTAGGCGTTGACAGTGTTGAGTCAGTAACCTCCACTCAACACTTTTTGCCTTAGCAAAATTTCTGTTTCTTCAGCAACTTAAGCGTTCAGAGTGTTTTGTGAACATGCCTCACTCAACGCTACCAGCTTTTAACTCATTTTTGCATAAAGGCGTTGAGAGCGTTGAGTTATTAGAACTCAATGCTTTTTGCCTTAGCCAATTTTCTGTGTTTAAAACGGCTGGGCTTAGACTGTCTTACTTTGAACTGAGTTCGACGAATGGTGAACTGAGCTCGACGAACTTTGAACTCAGTTCGACGAACTCAGAATCTCAAGATCTGAACTTAGCTCGACAAAAGGTGAGCTGAGCTCGATGAACTCTGAACTCTGTTCGACGAATTCTGAACTTAGTTCAACTTACAGCCTTTTGTTGTACGGTGTTGAGTGTGTATTCATCACTCAACGCCAAAACACTTAGCCAACTTTCTCTTTAGTAGCATGGCGTTGAGTGAGTTGACTTCACTTAACCCCTGTGGACTTAGCCATATTTTAGCTCATTTCAACTTAGGTTATGACAGTATAGGCTATACTCAATGCTATAAGTCATCTGGCGTTGAGTGATGTTCCTTCACACAATGCCTGTGGACTTAGACAGATTTCTGTCATCCCACACCTTAGGTAAGTGTTTACCTGACTTAGCGACTTAGGCTACCTGACATATCATAGTCATCTACTGATATGTGTATATCATTGAGATTGAATTCACTCAAATCCAGGACATTGTGGGCAATGGACTCAACACTTCTTCTCAGCTTCAGAAGTATATCTTTAGATTTGAGTTTGTTGAACTGAGAAGCAACTTGATCTGCAGAAACTTGTTATCTGTTTCTGCTTCTCCCTTAGAAGGCAGACCTTCTGATCTTGCTGGTGCAGGTGAAGATGCCACCAGCTAACTCACTTTCTTCTCTTCAGAGATTAGCTCTTATCTTGCTGATGTCGAGGATGATAACAAACAACTAACTTCTTTTTGCTCTTCATCTTGCTGATTTGAGCTCACTTTTCTTCAGCCACAACAACAATGGCGATCATAAAGAACAACTATAACCTCTCTCTTCTTGTTAGAGAAGCTTCTCCTTTTTATTGATTGCAACCCAACGACTATTTTAGTAGTGGTCCCCACATCATTAATGGTCAGCTGCAACCTTGCTTTAAAGCCAACTATCATTCAGTAGCTATGCAGCGCTTTTTATCATGTACTGTAGCTTTCCCGCTATCAGTTTGTATAATATTGACTTGTTGACTTGCTGACTTCAGCGAATGTGGACTTAGCCAAAATTAAGCATTAGTAGAATAGGCACTGAGTGAATGAGCTTCACTCAATGCCAAGGCACTTAGATAGAATTCTGTCTATCTAGGCGTTGATAGCGTTGAGTGAGCAAGCCTCACTCAACGCTTTTTGCCTTAGCTTATTCTTCAGCCTTTTCTGCATGTTTGGCGTTGAGAGCGTTGAGTGAGCACGCCTCACTCAATGCCTTGTGCCTTAGTCATGCTTTCTATATTTTAGGCATTGAAAGCGTTGAGTGAGCACTCCTCATTCAATGCTTTTTGCTTTAGCCAGATTTTATGAATCATGACATTGAGAGCGTTGAGTGAGCATGTCTCACTCAACTCTTTCTACCTTAGCCATATTTTTTTGCTCCTTGGCGTTGAGTGAGTAAGCTCCACTCAATGCCAAACTATTTAACATATTTTATTCTGTTTATCTGGCGTTGAATGAGTAAGCTACACTCAACGCATTTGGACTTAGCCAAATTTCTATGTCTGTTTCTTCTTATCCTGTTACTGCATTAGCCTGTCTCACAGCCTTTTGTTGTATGACATTGAGTGAGTTGACTTCACTCAACGTATGTGGACTTTGCCACTTTCTCAGCTTGCCACTACTTTGGCTTTGACTATATAGGCTCTACTAAGCGTTATAAGTCATCTGGCGCTGAGTGAGTAACCTTTACTCAACGCCTGTGGACTTAGACAAATTTCTGTCTATCCACAGGTTTGCCTAGACAGTACCTGTTTTGGCCACATGGAAAACCTGTCCAATCATTGTATAGTAGACATCGTGCAATCACTAAACTTGAGCACAAGTTAGATCACCACATGTGTATACATTATTTGCTAGGCCTTCTTCAAATCAAGGACATTGGGATCAGTGGACCCAACACCGGGACCTGTTGAGACCTAAAGGAATCTAGGGTCACAATTAGGGTCTGCCCCAGCTCCGACTGCTGAAAGGGACTAGGGATCAGAGGAAAGGGAATGCCCTTCGTTGGCTCTGTATATACCGAAATCTACACATTGAGTACGAATTTAGGGTTAGGTTGGCTAAACTTACAGTAACGGGTGGACATAGTGTTAATCCAAATGAGCATACCACTGCTTCCGCTAATCAAGTTTGTCCACAAACCGAATAATAGAGCGGGGGTAACACCATTGTTCAATGACTTCTTTATCGCAGGATCGGTGCAAGCTGATATCAATTATAAAAAACCCCTCCCGGAACACAATATATGGTAGATGGGAGTATTATGCCCAGCCACCTTGCGGTAGCATCAGCATACAGGCTAATCTATATCACAAGTCACATATTATGTCGGCTATTTTTCAATATCACAATACCAACCCAACAAAAGAGAAGAACACAGAAATCATGATCCACAAAAATAAAGGTCCAAAATAAGTACAATGCAACAGGAAGCTACACTTGCTCCTGTAATATCAGAGCACAAGTATTTTCCCGAAGGGTTATAACAAGATGCTCAAAAACTCAGATCTGTCACTGAGGGGAGGGAAGGTATCGTAGTGTTAGGCCCTGTCCCCTGGCCTGGTTGCCCTCTTGTACGAGGTGCATCTTCCGCACCTTTGGTGGGGTGTCCTTCTAAAAATAGGTGTAACAACTATTAGTCATAAAGACTAAGTGGCTTCACATCGTCTCACCCTGGTGACTCTTAGGCACTGAGCAGAAGTAAGAAAGAGGGGAAACAATATACACAGTAGTATAACAAGCAAGTGACCAGATGTATTCCTAATCGGACAGTTATCCTATATTATCAGTTTAATAAGAAGACAAATATTTACAGGAGTATCATCAAGAGTATAAAGTACAACAATACTAGAATTTAAATAACAACATATTTGTAAGAACTGAATTGAACTTAACTTATAAGTATGCTCATACAAGATTAAAAGTTTAGGGTCTTGTACAGTAAAAGTAGCTCAACACATAAAAGAGCTCATACTAATTTATATGATGAGGATCTTATGTGGTGCAATGTAATGCAATGTAATGTAATGATTGTATGATGACGCACTCATGCTTACACACACACTATATTTGTTATGTCAACATAGATTTTAGTTCCCACTTTTCGAGAGGTAGCGACCCTCTCTGGAATTGCCCTTCATGGCCAAACGAGGATAGTGGAGCGATCATCTCCACTACTAGGTGGACATACACACTACAAGGACTAGGCCTCTGTACACCTCAATGCTAACAACACCAACAATAGAGCCCATGCGTACAATGACACAGAAGGTGTCTTGGGTAGATGAGCACCAAGAGTCCAACCCAACTGTCCTAAAAAGATACGGAATGGGTCTTTGGGAAGTAAACACCAAAGAGCCCAACCCAACTGGCTTACAAGCATGAAAGGGATCTTTGGGAATAAAGCACCAAAGAACCCATCCCAACCGGCCAAGGTCTATCTTCCAGCTTCCGTCGATGTGACAATCGGTAAGCCTGAAGACCTGCCACAAGTAATCCTCCAATCGGTATTATTCCACAACCATGTATCAACATACACTCATGCAGCACTGCAATACCAACAAGCCAAGAAGCTCCCAAGGACTTTCAACCGCGTCCTTACACTATACAACTTAGGATATAACATATCCTACCATCACCAACAAGTTCTCAAACAAGTGATTGATTATTAAGTTATAAGACAACCCAGATCCCCTGGATATTTCTTCCCTGTGTCATGGTTAACATCTTGAACGTTTACATAAGATTTCGGCTCATTCCAAACATCTTGACAACAATTTACGACCCAACAATTTATAAGCTATTATTGGCAGTTCTCATCAAGAATATATATCAAAATATTAAATTAAATAGGGAATTCTATATTGTCATCAACCAATTAACTATTAGTATTTCCGAAGCTTCAGATAAATAATCTTTAGAGAAATTCATGAGTTATTCAAATCCATATATTTACAACACAGCTTATGAAAACTGGATTTTCTAAGGGTATAAGCCACCAAAAGTTAAGTTTAACCCCTATCCGATAAGGTATTTCTAATTCCTACAACTTCCCTGTAAAGTCCTAGGTCCAGATCTAAGTTTATCATGCCTAAAATCGGATTTGAACCCAGCAACGCAGATCTGGACAGATTCTGTCCAATAATAATAGCTTAATTATTTTCAGAGAAGAAACTTTGAATTCACTTTCAGGGATCTATAGAGCTCCCCAGAAAATGTGCAATCACTCGTTAGAAAGGTTGTAACATCCCATTTCCGGCTAGACCCCTAAGAGTCGGTCTGTCGTGACAGAACCATAGGGAGCCCAAAAATTGAGGTCCATCAACCTAGACTTGAAGTCACGGGTTGGTCACGCCCGTTACCGAACCGTCATGCCCGTGACTTGGGCGTGACCCCTTCGACGATCGTCGATCTCATGAAGACGATCGTCGAGCGCAGATTTTTGCAACCCGGGCCTGTCACGCCCGTGACCTACGTGTCACGCTCGTGACCTAGGGCGTGACCCCCTTCGACGATCATCGATCTCCGCGAGACGATCGTTGAGGGCAGAATTTGCATCAAGGCCCCGTCACGCCCGTGACTTAGGTTTCACGCCCGTGACCTAGGGCGTGACCCTCTTCGACGATCGTCGATCTCAGCAAGACGATCGACGAGCGCAAAATTTGCATCATGGCCCTGTCACGCCCGTGACCTATGTGTCACGCCCGTGACCTAGGGCGTGACCCCCCTTTGACGATCGTCGAACTCAGTTAGACGATCGTCGAACTCAGAACTTTCCACAAGGGCCTGTCACGCCCGTGACAAGGGCCGAAATGTCAGCCAGGCTAGAAATTTCTATAACTGAAGTCATAATCAATTCTGATTATGGGAATTTATAGCAGGAGTATTTATGAGCCGTTTCTTTCTCTTATTACTTAATAAAATGAGGAAGAGTTGACCTAATAGGAAATCGCCACCTGGATCAGTCTTCTCATCTTCCACCGTTTTCTTCCCTGCACCATAACCGAAATAATATTAAGAGAGAGAGAGGGCATTCATGGCCATGAATGTTTCATCTTTTCCCCTCCCCACTTGGAGACCTATAAAAGCCCCCTTAGAGCAAGAGGAGAAGGTTACACTCTAGACCAAACGAATTAAGATTTCTGCTCTTGCTGTAGGAGAAGTTCGGGAACGCCGCCACTGCGCCATGACAATCCGACGTTCATCTCGTCTTCAAACCGCGAACAAGGTCCTCCTCTACTTCTTCTCTTATGACAATCCGACTTTCATGAGTTTTTCGGGTACGCCGGAAACTGCCACCTCCGGCGGCCAAACCACCGCCGACCGATAGCCATCGCCTCGACGGAGGTGGTGGTGGTGGTGGCTGGCCAGGGAAGTGACCAGACGGTCGGCGATGGATCGCGGAAGAGCTACAGGAAATATGAGTTTTTTGTGTTCTGTCTTCGGGTTCTGTAGAAGATGAACAGTAAAATCACTTTATAATATATAAATTATGTATATAATACATAATGAAAAGATACATTAATTGAGTATATTTTGAGGCTGCAAAACGAGGCACTGAGAGGCCCTTTTAGGAAAAATAGTCAGTCACGAAAGTTGTAGCCCTTTGAGTTTAGTTTAATTTAAAATTGATTTCAACTCGTTTGGGTAAGCGGTTTGACCGCAGCACCCATTTTAATGGGGGTTGTACCTAGAGTTGGGCAGAAACTAAAATGGATGCCCACTCTTCTTCCTTTGTCCAAATGACTTGAAATTTGGCCAGGGGGTTACCCTTAGCCATATCTAGAGGCTGTACAAAAATGGGAATTTTTGGAGATACTTTTCCTAAAGTTTTTGTTTTAATTTAATAAACTTAGAGGAATTTATTTAAGTGGTCAAATGACTTCCAAACCCTCCCAAATTTTGGTGAGTGGTCCCGGGCTATAAAACTTAGCTCTGCACAAGTTTTCAACTCATTGAGATGAGTTTTGGATAGGGAGTCACCTATTCTTAACTAGGCAATAGTGAGGCATTTTTGAGTAAAGAGTGCACTAGAAGTTGGAACGGTCAAATCACCTCAACAGAGGCTGATATTTCGACCACTGACTTGGAAGGGTTATTATAACCCACTTGGAGAAAATGGTGAGAATAGGGGTTTGTTTACCCTAGGATCCAAGCTCAAACCCTAAATGGAGGGTTTTGAGGGTTGTGAAGGACAGGGGGGCAATTGCTCTCATATTGTCTTGAGATTCAGTAGAGTCGACATTAACATAATATAAATCATCTGGATGGAATCTTGGAGGATTTGGAGATTGTAGATACCTCAAAACCCTAATCTTAGCTTTAGGGTAAAATACTAATTAAGCACAATCCATCACTAAACATTATCTAAAGGCTGTGAAACTTGGGTAGAGTGAGTTTTGGAGTGGGTAGAATTTATAGAAATTTTACTGGAATTTTATGATGTTTATTTCCAGCACTGCATTTGTAAAGCTGATTATAGCCCTAATTGATGTTTTAATTATTTGTATCTTTCTGATTATTGAAATATCATGAAATATTGGAAGTAAATGTTTTAGGACAGAATGGTTACCCTTGAATTTTTGTATAATTTTTAGTTGAGTAAATCCAGTACTTCCTTCACAAATGTTAAAAAGGGGTTCTATGCTTTGGAAATTAACTATGAATGATATTATTACTTAAAAAATATGAAAGTGGCCCAATGCTATTTCTAAGGCTTTATCTGCATAGTATAATTTATTTATAATTTTTGGAAGAATATTCTCTGTACTTGATTCACAAATAACGAAATATAGAAGCTATGGCTAAAATAGTTTTAGTGCCCTTTTGATGATAGAAAAATTATGATACTTTGGATTTACCATATTGAGATAACATACTATTTATTATAATTTTGTTGGACATCTTGCATGAGAACTTAGGGTAGCTCATGTTCAAACCGGTAGCCCTTGGAATTTTTGAGGAAATTAATTAAATGCCAGATAAATTAGGAAAATTACCACATTCTGGATTTAGACTAATTATATCATGATAAGTCTCCAGTAAATAACTTAGGGCATTTGGATGAATATTGGATCATTGTCTAACCGGTTCGACATTTAGTCTAGGTTGGTCTGCATATAGCAAATTGTTAAATTGCAATAGGACATGATCTGGGATAATGTTGGAGTTAGCCATTTTTGTCTGGGAGGATAGATGTGGATGATATCGCAATAGAATTAAATGAAGAATAAAGAGAAGTGGCGTTAACTAGAGTTAAGAGGTGCTCGGGTTTGACGAAAGATCGTCTTCCCCGAAGAGAGGAAGGTCAAAAAATCACTCAAGGTTAGCCTATCGTAACATGAGAAGGGAATGGGTAAGGGAATTCAACCAATAACAATAAGTGCCTTGCAAAAGGGAACGATGGGCTTCAGCTACCATCATAGTTCCTAGTGCCCTTTGAGAGCCCTTCACGGGGAATACCCGGGGCAGTCCTGGGTTAACGTAAACTATAATAATAAGCTGACAAGAGTAACATAGTAATTAGGGTTGTACCTTTCACAAACACTGTTAGCACAGGAAGATTGATGGGAGCTTCAGCTCGGTTGGTTAAGAGACGGACGAAATGGTCCGGGGAACTTCGGCTCGGTTGGTTAAGAGACGGACGGAATAGTCCGGGGAGCTTCGGCTAGGTTGATTAAGAGACGGACGTTTTGGTCCGGGGAGCTATGGCTCGATTTTTGTGTGATTACGAGTAAACTTGCATGTGCATAAAAAGAATGAAAATTAAGGTGGTGGGTCATCGGTATTGGAGGGTCGATGCACCGACGCCAATACGCTGACTCGGCAAGTGTGGTTTTACACTTCGCCAAAGCAGAAGTCCGGTGCGCCAGCCGGCAAGAGTATGAAGGCGTCCGCTTAGTGCACCAAGCGTTGAGGCGTACGATAGGTCTGACAGGTAGTGCTTTACTGGTTTAGAGGTGGGCGAGGCCCAACCCACCGCTTCCGTCTGCCACTACGGAGGTATCCTGTGAGGTAATGGCTCCAAAAGGGGGAACTAAAGGTCTGTGTGCACAGAGTCGGGTGTGTGAGTTGCACTTGCATGTTCTGTAAGACCCCCTTTTTTTTCAACCACCGGGGTCTTAGGCCCAGAATCGCCGCTTTGCGGTGACTCCTTCACGTCCTGAAGGGTCATCACCACAAGGCGCCGATTCTGCCGGCCAATTCGATCACAGAAAGGTAGCACAATAAATGAAATAAGAGCAATGCAGTCCACAGCAATAGATCACATATATAGAATAAAAATCTCCACGAAGGGAGTGTCCACAAAAAACATCAGAGTACTATAAATGCGGGCTTATGCCCGGTACATCATGTCCTCACTACAATATCACTCATGCGGAAGCTAAAACAGATACTACTCAGGGTCGAGACTCACGGTCCCGGCTGTATGAACTCCGGAGCTAGACTGCCCCATCTCTAGGCGCACCGATCTCTGGGGCTGCTCCTCCATGCTGGGCTCCACGATCCCCTAAATGATGCGGTTCGAAAACCGTTAGTCATAAAGACTAAGCCCTATCATCCCCCATCCCTTCCCCCATGGCTCCTAGGTACCGAGCGGGGAGGAAGAAAGGGAAGGACATGATAGTAGAGATTAATCAAGAAACAGATGGCAACGGAACTAATCTAACAAGTCGTATTCGGTGAGTAGTTAATATAATTGTTATAATAGGTCTAGCAGTAAGAAAAGCAAATATATGAATTTAACCTTCACTTATGCGAGAACACATAAGCAAAAGGGATCTTTAGCAAGGCTCCCATCGTATAAGTGTCCCATACCACTTATACCTTGGGGTGTCGGTTATCAAACAGCAATGGTTGTTATATATTGAAATTAACCTTTGATTTATAAACTTGCCCACACAAGCTTATAGACCAAGGGGTCGTTTTGCAGGTCCTAATGTATAAGCGTCCCATACCACTTATACTTTAGGTGTCAGGGTTAAATGAATCGAATATGCTATGACATGCTAGTGGGTATGATGAAACATGCAAGTGCAACTCACACACCCGACTCTGTGCACACAGACCTTTAGTTCCCCCTTTCGGAGTCGTTACCTCCCAGGATACCTCCGTAGTGGCGGACGGAAGCGGTGGGTTGGGCCTCGCCCACCTCAAAACCAGTAAAAGCACCACTGGTCTGACCTATCGTACGCCTCAACGCTTGGTGCACTAAGCGGACGCCTGCGTACTCTTGCCGGCTGGCGCACCGGACTTCTGTTGGCGAAGTGCTAATCACCCTGCCGAGTCAACGATATCGGTGTCGGTGTAATCGAACTCCCCGATATCGAAAAACCCACCACCTTAACTTTTCCTATTTTATGCACATGCAAGTTTAATCGTAAACATACAAAAACCGAGCCGAAGCTCCCCGGACCAAAACGTCTGTCTCCAAACCAACCGAGTCGAAGCTCCCCGGACCATCCCGTCCGTCTCCAAACCAACCGAGCCGAAGCTCCCCGGACCATCCCGTCCGTCTCCAAACCAACCGAGCCGAAGCTCTCATCAAAATCCCTGTGCCAACAGTGTTTGTGAAAAGTGCAGCTCTAGTTACT
The DNA here is from genome assembly GCA_039513925.1 of Platanthera zijinensis. Lineage (NCBI taxonomy): Eukaryota > Viridiplantae > Streptophyta > Magnoliopsida > Asparagales > Orchidaceae > Platanthera > Platanthera zijinensis. The sequence continues at coordinate 167,512,742 of CM077086.1, forward strand.
AAGTTACTCTTGTCGGTTTGTTATTACAGTTTACGTTAGCCCAGGACTGCCCCCGGTATTCCCCGTGAAGGGCTCTCAAGGGGAACTAGGAACCAAGACGGTGGCATTACGGCCCGAAGTTCCCTTTCGCAAGGCACTTATTGTTATTGGTTGATCCCCCATGACCCGATTCCCTTCTCATATTACGATAGACTATCCTAGGGTGATTTTTAATCTTCCTCTCTTCGGGAAAAGCGATCTTTCGCCGAACCCGAGCACCTCTTAACTCTAGCTATCACCACTTCTCGCTACTCTTTATATCTTCCTATTGTGATTTCCCCCACTATTACCCACCCAGACAAAAATGATTAACTCCAATGACTTCCTCAAATCATGTCCTAATACATTTCACAATTGCTATATGCAGACCGACCTAGACTTCATGTCGAACCGGTTATACAATGATCCAATACTCATCCAAATGCCCTAAATTATTTACTGGAGACTCACCATGATATAAATGACCTAAATCCAGAAAATGGAAATTTTCCTAATCTATTTGGCATTTAATTAAATTCCTCGAAAATCCCAAGGGCTACCGGTTTGAACATGAACTACCCTAAGTAATCATGCAAGATGTCCAGCAAATTTATGATAAATAGTAGGTTATCTCAATAGGTTAAATCCTAAGTATCATAATTTTTCTATCATTAAAAGGGCATGAAAACTATTTTAGAAATAATCTCTAACTTCTGTTGTTTATGAATCAAGTACAGAAAATATTCTTCCAAAAATTATAAATAATTTATTCCATGCAGATAAGAGCCTAAAATTAGCACTGGCCAAGTTTCATAATTTTCCAGCAAGTATTTTATCCATAATTAATTTTTAAACAATAAAACCCCTTTCTAATATCTGTGAACAAAGTACCAGATTTATTCAACATAAAATTCTATAAAAATTCAGGGATCAATGTTCTACTGCTCAAGATCTAAATCCAGAATTTTAACTGATTATAATTAATTTAAAACCTCCAAATATTTGAAACAACAAATCGGGCTAATAATCCTTTAACACATGAAGTATAATATTTATTAACCATAAAATTCCAGGAAAATTACCATAAGATTAAAACATCCTAAAACTCCCTCCCCCCGAGTTTCATAATTTTTAGATTAGATTTAATGCTTAAAATAACTAAATTACATGTTTATCCTAATCCAAAATTCCAACTTCCGAGGTACCTATTTACCTCCAATTCCTTCACTATTTCAACCAGAGGGTTTTCAGCATATCATCCCACTCTCCTCCAAATTTCAAGGGCATACAAGAGCTTTTGCTCCTATGTCCTTCACAAACCTCAAACTCCCACCCACTGGATTTGAGCCGATCTCTTAGGGTAAAATCCACCCTAATCCACACCATGTTTCTCCAAGCTGGTTATATCACCCTTCTAAGTCAGGGGTCAGCATATCAGCCTCTGTTGAGGTGATTTGACCTTTTCAAACTCTTAGTGCACTTTTTACTAAAAGATGTCTCACTAATGCCTAGTTAAGGGTAGAAGGTTTCCCACCCAAAACTCCACCAAATCAGTTGGAATTTTGTACAGACCTAGGTTTAATAGCCAGGGACCACTCACCAAAATTTGGGAGGGTTTGGAGGTCATTTGGCCACTTGAATAAATTTCTCTATGTTTATTAAATTAAAGCAAAAACTTTAGGCAAAGTATCTCCAAAAATTCCCATTTTTGGTCTGCCGTTAGGTATAGCTAAGGTTAACCCCCTGCCCAAATTTCAGGTCATTTGGACAAGGGACGAAGAGTGGGCATCCATTTTAATTTCTGCCCAACTCTAGGTACAGCCCCCACTAAAACGGGTGCTGCGGCCGAACCGCTTACCCAAACGAGTTGAAACCAATTTTAGATTTGTCTAGACTCGAAGGGCTACGACTTTCGTGTCTGGTCACTTTTCCTAAAACGGCCTCTAAGTGCCTCATTTTGCAGCCCCGAAATATATTCAAATAATACCTCTTTCCATTATGTAATATATAATAATCTATATATTATAAAATTTATTCTACTGTTCATCTTCTTCATGAAACCGAAAACAGACACAGGAAACCATTTTTCCTGTAAGCATTCCGTGATCCGTCGCCGGCCGTCCGGTCACTTCCCTGGCCAGCCAGCCACCACCACCTCCGTTGAGGCGATGGCTAGCGGTCGGCGGTGGTTTGGCCGCCGGAGGTGGCGGTTTCCGGCGAACTCAAAAATACCTTTTTCATGGTTTTCCCATGAAAACGAGAGATGGGTCCGGCTCCGTTGAGCGCGAACTTCCTTTCTATGAATCCTAAGATCTACCCACGAAAGAGAAGAAGCAGAGGAGGACCTTGTTCGCGGTTTGGAGGCGAGAAGAGCAACGGGATAAGAAACGGTGGAAGATGAACAGGTGTGTCCAGTTGGCGGTTTCCTATTGGACCAACACTTCCTCCTTTATTATATAATTATAGAAGGAAAAACGGCCTGTAATTACTCCTGGTGTAACTTCCCACACCAGCATTTATTTCCACGCGCGTTAGAATAATTTCGGGCCTGAACCGTCGTTTCGGCCAATGTCACGGGCGTGACACCTAGGTCACGGGCGTGACAGGCCCGGTTGACAATTTTTGGGGTCGACGATCGTCGAACGGAGATCGACGGTCGTCGAAGGGTGGTCACGCCCTAAGTCACGGGCGTGACACTTAGGTCACGGGCGTGACAGGCCCGAACGGCAATTTTGAGGTCGATGATCGTCGAACTGAGATCGACGGTCGTCGAAGGCTGGTCACGCCCTAGGTCACGGGCGTGACACTTAGGTCACGGGCGTGACAGGCCCGAGTTCAATTTCGACGATCGTTTTACGGGGATCGACGATCGTCGAAGGAGTCACGCCCCTGGTCACGGGCGTGACACTCTGGTCACGGGCGTGACATGCCCAGGCTGCTAGATCGACGATCGTCTCACGGAGATCGACGATCGTCAAAGGGGTCACGCCCTAGGTCACGGGAGTGACACCTTGGTCACGGGCGTGACATGCCCGGGCAGCAAGTTCGACGATCGTCTCGCGGAGATCGACGATCGTCGAAGTAGTCACGCCCAAAGTCACGGGCGTGACGGGTCGGTCACGGGCGTGACGGGTCAGTCACGGGCGTGACCAACCCGTGACCCGAAACCTCGATCGATTTATTTCAATTTTTGGGCTTCACAGGGTTCTGTCACGACCAACCGACTCCTAGGGGTCTAGCCGGAAATGGGATGTTACATGTTCCATCATACCCACTTGCATGTCATAGCATAATCTATTCATTTAACCCCAGACACCTAAAGTATAAGTGGAATGGGACGCTTATACATTAGGACTTGCAAAACGACCCCTTGGTCTATAAGCTTGTGTGGGCAAGTTTATAAATTAAGGTTAAATTCAATATATATATGTTGTTGTTTGATAACCGACACCCCAACGTATAAGTGGTATGGGATACTTTATACGATAGGAGCCTTGCAGAAGATCCCTGAGCTTATGCGCTTCTGCACATAAGTTAAGGTTACTTTACCTATTTTCTGTTTCTGTCATATTAATTATAAAATTGCTAGATTAGTTCTGCTGTCACCTGTTTGCTTTTGATTCATTCTCCACCTTCATGTCCTTCCCTTTCTTCCTCTTCGCTCGGTACATAGGAGCCATGGGGGAAGGGGTAGGGGATGATAGGGCTTAGTCTTTATGACTAACGGTTTTCGAACCGCATCATTTAGGGGATCGTGGAGCCCAGCATGGAGGAGCAGCCCCAGAGACCGGTGCGCTTGGAGATAGGGCAGTCTAGCTCCGGAGTTCATACAGCCGGGACCGTGAGTCTCGACCTTGAGTAGATGCTTGTTTTGCTTCCGCATGAGTGATTTGTAGTGAGGACATGATTGTACCAGGCTTAAGTCCGTATTTTTAGTACTCTGATATACTATTCTGTGGACACTCCCTTCGTGGAGTTTTATTTCTATATATGTGATTTATTTCAGTGGACTTGCTTTTACTTACTTCATTTTGTGCAACCTTTCTCTGATCGAATTGGCCGGCAGAATCGGCGCCTTGTGGTGATGACCCTTCAGGACATGAAGGTGTCACCGCAAAGCGGCGATTCTGGGCCTAAGACCCCGGGTTTAAAAAGAAAAAAAAAGGGTGTCTTACAAGTGGTATCAGAGGAAACATCGATCTGAAAAAGGTAGCAGTCCACTAACCCTGGGTCACCCCCACTCGAGTTTAGTTTGGGGACAAACTAAGCAGCGGAAGCAGTTGTGTGCCAAAATAAGGATCACATATAAATTGTCCACTTTTAGTAAAAAATTGAACGTTTTCTCAAGTATGGGTTTTTGTTACGCAGCCTCCAGCACAGCCTACGCCACAAGGTGGAGTTCAACAGGCTCAGTACGTTGCACCACCTCCACCGGTCCCCACTCCTTTCCTTCAGTCAGATATGGGACAGACTCTGACATCCATTCTGGAAGCTTTCAGGGCCCAGCAGGTTCCGGTCCCGCAGCCAAATCCGGGGGCCAACTGGTTGAGCATCTTCCATGGACTTTCTCCCCCGTCCTACTTGGGGACAGAGTCGGCGGTTCGGAAGGAAGAGTGGCTGGATATTATGTACGAGATGCTGACCGGGATACGGTGTCCCGGGGAGGAGAGGGTGGCTCTGGTTGTCTCTTTCCTTGAGTCCCATGCCAAGAGGTGGTGGAAGACGCTGTTGGACACGACATTTGCCGATAGGGAGGTTGCGGAGGTTACCTGGGAAGAGTTCAGGGCCGCGCTGCTGGAGCATTTCGTTCCGCGGTCGGCCAGGGATGAGTTGGAGGAGCGGTTCTTACAGCTGAAGCAGGGCACCCGGACGGTGGTGCAGTACCATCGGGAGTTCGACCATCTGGCTCGATATGCAGATTCTTACCAGCTGGACGAAGCAGGGTACATAAAGAGGTTCTATAAGGGCCTGCGGGAGGACTTGAGGGAGGCTTTGTTGTTTGTATCCGACGGGCCTATCTCCCGGATTTTGGAAGTGGCAAAGAGGATTGAGGCCGATTGGCACACCACTCGGGGCCGGAAGCGGCCAGCAGAGGATCAGGGACGGAGAGTCAGAAATGACCAGCGACGAGGTACTATACCAGAGGGGAGAAGGACAGAGGACCAGCCTCGTCAGGAAGTGAGGCAGGAGCCGAGGGAGCAGGTGATATTGGCCCATCAACCTCTTTGGATGCAGGAGATGTCGAGACCCAGGGGAATGGCGTATCCCCCACCAGAGTGCTTCCTTTGCCATCAGATTGGGCACTTTCGGAGGAACTGCCCGATGAGGGGGGCACCACCTCCAGCATCACAGGGTGGCCCACCAGCTAAGCATTACGGAGGCCGAGGACGCGGCTGCGGTCGTGGATACCAGGAGGGAGATCGTAGACAGGGAAGGGAGCAGTTATATGCTTTGTACCTTGCGCAGCCTCGGAATCTGGAGCAGTTCATAGCAGGTACGCTGCAATGCTTCATTAATTTCATAGAATTTCCCTTTCAGTTGTTAAAAACTTAGAACTGCACTAGATAGATTAGCAAGGAAAGAAAACTCATTATAGAACTCTAAGACATCTAATCACCCAAGGTATAGTCTTCATCAGTGGAAAGCCTGCCCGCACGGTGTTCGATACTAGAGCTACCCACTCCTTTGTGTCGGAGACGTTCGTAGAAGGACTGTAAGGAGTGGAGCGATTCACGGGCTCAAAGATGAGGGTGCGACTACCGGATTGATCTGAGCTCCTTACCACGGACCACTGCAATATGGAGGCAGAAATTGGTGGAAAGGCGTTCGAGGCTCCAGCGACGATTTTGAAGCTTACAGACTATGACTTGATCCTGGGCATGGTATGGCTGCACTGGAACCATGCCCAGATTGATTGCCAAGCGAAGAGGATCACCGTGAGACACGGGGACTCTTTCATTGTCATCGAAGTTATAAGACCTATCTCTCGAATATTATTATCTTCGGTACAGGCCGTTAAGGCCCATCTGTAGGGAGAGGAGGTCTATCAGATCCTATTTGAGATGGCAGAAGTCAAGGAGTCTGTGACAGACATCCCAGTGGTGCGAGATTTCGCTGACATCTTTCCAGAGAAACTACCAGGACTACCTCCGCACTGAGAGAAAGACTTTCAGATACAGCTTATGCCGGGGGCCAAGCCGGAATCTAGGGCCCCTTATCGGATGGCCCCAAAGGAGTTGGCGGAGTTTCGGACTCAGTTGCAGGAGTTGCTGGAGGCGGGATTTGTTAGACCGAGTTCCTCGCCATGGGGAGCCCCGGTCCTATTCGTGAAGAAGAAGGATGGGACACTTTGTCTGTGCATCGATTATCGAGCACTAAATAGGCTGACCGTCCGGAATACCTATCCGCTCCCACGGATAGACGAGTTGTTTGACCAGCTGGAAGGGGCGCACTTCTTTTCAAAATTTGATTTTAGGTCGGGCTACTACCAGCTTCGGATTCGAGAGGAGGATATTCAGAAGACTGCTTTTAGTAGCAGATATGGAATTTTGAGTTTACGGTGATGCCCTTCGGGCTCACGAATGCACCTTCGGCGTTCATGACCCTCATGAACCAGGTTTTCAAGGAGTACCTAGATGTGTTTGTCATTGTGTTTATCGATGACATCCTCATCTACTCGAGAACGGAGGAGGAGCACACTCGCCATCTAGCACTGACCCTACAGAGACTGCAGGAGAATCACTTATATGCAAAGTTCAGCAAATGTCAGTTCTGGTTGAAGGAGGTGGGCTTTCTAGGCCATATTATCAGTGAAGCCCCCTTAGAGCAAGAGGAGAAGGTTACACTCTAGACCAAACGAATTCAGATTTCTACTCTTGCTGTAAGAGAAGTTCGGGAATGCCACCACCGCGCCATGACAATCCGACGTTCATCTCGTCTTCAAACCGCGAACAAGGTCCTCCTCTACTTCTTCTCTTATGGGTAGATCTTAGGATCTTAGACATGAAGTTCATGCTCAAAGGAGCCAGACCTATCTCACGTTTTCATGGAAAACCATGAAAAATATATTTTTCGGGTACGCCGGAAACCGCCACCTCCGGCGGCCAAACCACCGCCGACCGATAGCCATCGCCTCGACGGAGGTGGTGGTGGTGGTGGCTGGCCAGGGAAGTGACCGGACGGCCGGCGATGGATCACGGAAGAGCTACAGGAAATATGAGTTTTCTGTGTTCTGTCTTCGGGTTCTGTAGAAGATGAACAGTAAAATCACTTTATAATATATAAATTATGTATATAATACATAATGAAAAGATACATTAATTGAGTATATTTTGAGGCTGCAAAACGAGGCACTGAGAGGCAGTTTTAGGAAAAATAGCCAGTCACGAAAGTTGTAGCCCTTCGAGTCTAGTTTAATTTAAAATTGATTTCAATTCGTTTGGGTAAGCGGTTTGACCGCAACACTCGTTTTAATGGGGGTTGTACCTAGAGTTGGGCAGAAACTAAAATGGATGCCCACTCTTCTTTCTTTGTCCAAATGACTTGAAATTTGGCCAGGGGGTTACCCTTAGCCATATCTATAGGCTGTCCAAAAATGGGAATTTTTGGAGATACTTTTCCTAATGTTTTGGTTTTAATTTAATAAACTTAGAGGAATTTATTTAAGTGGTCAAATGACTTCCAAACCCTCCCAAATTTTGGTGAGTGGTCCCTGGCTATAAAACTTAGCTCTGCATACGTTTTAACTCATTGAGATGAGTTTTGGATAGGGAGTCACCTATTCTTAACTAGGCAATAGTGAGGCATTTTTGAGTAAAGAGTGCACTAGAACTTGGAACGGTCAAATCACCTCAACAGAGGCTGATATTTCGACCACTGACTTGGAAGGGTTATTATAACCCACTTGGAGAAAATGGTGAGAATAGGGGTTGGTTTACTGATGACTAGTTTTAGTTATCGTTTTTGGGGTAATTTAGTAGCCTAAATACCTTAGTTTATTTATAATTTACGCTTGTTATTTCATGTTTTAATATCTTTTTATAATATATTATAATTACTAGTTTTATTATAATTTTATGGTTATGTCACAATTTTATGTTATGATATAAAAATATATAGTTTTATTATATGTATTTTTTTTATTATACTCGTTATGTTTTTAATCTCTAACTTTATTTATGTTTTATTTATGTTAATTTGTCTTGTTATATTATGTTAATGTTTTGTTTGATATTATGTTATATGTCTAATATTTGTTTTGTCTTGTTACTTATAGGTTCAAGCTCTCCAACACACATGCAAGCTAATCAACAACTTGGAGCAGCCCTTGTCCAATCAAACATGCTACCCAAGCCCTCTACAAGCCTATGGAGCAGCCCACCAATCAACTACAAGCAGCCCACATGCTACCCGAGCCCAACTTGGTGCTGTCCACATGCTACCCGAGCCCCTACATCAAAGCCCATGTGTGGCCGGCCACACCCTCTCTTTCCCCTATTATTTTATTTCTTTTATTTCACATTCACCCCCTCTTTCCCACTCTCATGCATGCATCTTGCCACCTTTTAATTTCTCTCTCTCCCCACTATTATTATTTTCTCTCTTTATTATTGCATGCATTATTCCTCCCTTAACATAGCCGAACCCCCCTCTACTTCTCCTCCATATTCATCTCTCTTCACTTTATTATTTCCTTCTACACACTTCCATTCATCCCCTCTTCTCTATTTTATATTTTTATTTTCATTCCCATAATTATCATACAATGCATGTAGTCATTCTCTCTCCTTCCATTTAATATCATACATTGCATCCAAGCCTCCTCTCTCCACCATCATTAAAACTCATGCATGAATCATTCCCCCTCTATGAGGTCGGCCACCCCTTGGTCTCCCCCATCTAGAACCTTCCCCTTCATCTATAAAAGGAGACCCTTCTCTCTTGTTTATGTAAGTAGTTTTAGTTGCAAGTTTTAGTCTAAAAGATAGTTTAGTTTTTGAGAGATCTTGTAGAGAGCAAGTGAGGTTATTTTCTTATTTTCATGTTGTAGTTTTTATGGTAATCTCTTTCCTTTAGTAGTATAATTTTGTTTTGATCTTATTTTGTACCTCTTTTATTAAACAATGCAAATGTCATTTTTTTCTTTTCTCTTATTCTCAATCCCTTTCTATTATTCTTAGCTAGTTCTTTTTTGTGCCCGATCGCGATAATCTTTGCGATATAATAACGTATCTTTATTTTTATGTTTTCCTTTGTAGTTTTCTATTTTTGATCCTTCCTTGAAATATCTCGTATCGACTCCGTATTTCTAGTATACGGTAGTAGATTCCGATCTCATATTCGAGTGGCCGAGAGGCTCGTGAATATGAAAGATCACTCAAGGAAGGAAGGAGTTGAACGCACCCCTAGAGATAGGATGACGTAAATCCTCCGGATTGGAGTCAAATCCAATAGTGCGGGTCACTTCGGTAATGCGACTTTAGGCCTTTTTGATTTGAAAGAGATTTCGGTCAAAACGTCTATAAGTTAGGGGATTTAATGCTCTAGCGAGATTACTTCCTAATATCGGATCCGTCACGGTCTTAATAGATTTGCAAATGTTAAACTATTTTATTTCATTATTTTATTTCAAAGTGAATCGTCGATCGAGCACTCTTTTTCAATAGTTATTTCTCTTTTTAATTAAGCTTAGTTTATTTTCATTCTCAAAATTTATTTATCGTTCAGTAGGATAATAGAGTCGTTGTGAGTAATAGTACTTGCATGCTCCGAGTTTTTATATGACCTTGATATTTTTCATATCATATGCTATATTTCGATAGGTACACTTGCCTTAATCGAGTATAGATTGGAGAATACGATTTTCTCTATCAAGTTTTTGGCGCCGTTGCCGGGGAAAGCTTCGAGTTTATTACTTCTACTAAAATTTAAAAAAACAAAAAAATTATTATTATTATTATTATTATTATTATTATCCACCCACCTCATCTTATTTCTACCCAACCTAAAATCTCTCGAAAAGGGTAAGGGGCTTTAAGCGCCACCATTTTACCTAGTACCGGGCAAACCCTTCACCGGGTAGTCCTCGGGAAGTTCGAGAGCCAATCCATTAAAAAAACCATATTTTCAAAAAATATATAAAAATATCTATATAAAAAAAAACAAATCAAAAAAATTTTTTTGCTTTTCTTTTTCTCTTTGGTAAACAGTTAATTTTTCTTTATGGAATCATCTTATTTTTGCGCTTTTTGCGGGTCGCCCGACCACTTTTATTCTGAATGCCTTTTGGGAACCCCTCCCTCTTTTGATTTTAATTTTTCTGGGGAAGGTCAAAATGGCCAATTTGACCCTTACCCCAATTTTTATCCTACTTGGGAGGCGGGAAACCCGTATTTTTCTTATGATTTTGCCCCGCAAAGCGCCGCACCTCCTACTTTTAATTTTAATTCTCTCGATAATGGGTATTTTGAGTTGCAAACTTCTCTTAATAATATTAATTCGCATCTCAAAACCATTACGGATTCTTTTTCTCGTGAGGCCGCTTCTTTTTCTTCGTCTTCTTCTCCGTCTCCTCCAATTTCTTTATGTAATGAGTCACCGGATATCCCGGCTTGTCTTTTTCCTCTCGAGGAGGTTAACTATTCGGATATCCCGGATTGTTTCCTTCCTCCTTTGGAAGACGCCTCTATGGATATTCCGGTGTGCTTCTTACCCGTTGAGGATGACGAAACGTCTCTTATTTCTCCATCTGAAGACGTTGGTGATTTCATTACGCTTTCAAATTCAACTGTTCCTAATTTTTCTCTTTTTAGCGAATCTTCTTTTTCTTCTTCTTTTATTTTAGATAACTCTTCTTTAGTTCTTTCTTCCCCTTCCTCTCCCAAAATTTCACAAGACTCTTCTTCTTCTTGTGAAATTTCCGATGATGAAATTTCTTCTTTTATTTTTTTATTCCTCTTTCTATTTCTTCTTCTTTTTATTCTTCCTCTTTTGACGACCCATTCTTTCCCCTCTTACATACGGCGGAGTTCTTCTATAACTCCGTCCGTTCATTCTTGGGCGTCATTCCCTTGAAGATCCCACCGCATGTCGGTGCGATTCTTCAATTTTTCTTTTTTCTAGTTTACTCTCCTAAGCGCATACTTAGGGAGTTACCTCTTCATTTCAGTTTTTATTTTCCATTTAGCTAACAAATAACGTCGGGCTCAGCCGACGTTAAACAGAGAGCGCTCTTGGGAGGCACCCCTTGCGTATCCTTTTTGTTTTTTCTTTTTGTTTTGTTTTGTTTTGTTTTGTTTTGCAGGAATAAAACCCCATCCGGCGGTTCATTTGGCTCCATCTTTTCCTCTCTTCCTTAGGCCTGAGCCGGTGTCCAGCTTAAGCATGGGGGAGCGATATCTGCAATCGGCCTTACGACTCCGGGGAAGTCGTTTTCTTTTTATTACTTTATTGCATCCCCCCTCCCCTTTCTTCTTCTCTTTCTTTTTTTGTTTTTATTTTTCATTGAGGGCAATGAAAGGTTTAAGCATGGGGGAGGGTTTAGTTATTTTATTTCTTTTTCTTTTCAAAAAAAAAATTTATTTTAAATTTCAAAAAAATTAGTATAGTTTTATTAAGTTTTTTTTATTAACTTTCTTTAGTATTACTTTTATTTAGCCTTATCAAAAATCCAAAAAAATTAGAAAAATCAAAAATTCCAAAAAAAAAGATAATATCTCAAAACCCAAAAAAATTTGAAAAATGTCAAAAAATCAAAAAAAAATATAATAAACCTCATGCTTAGCTTTTTGTTATTTTCAGAAACTTAGTTTGAGTTAGTTTATAAGCATTTTTATTTGCTAATCTTTATTTCATCATGTTTAGTTAAATTTAATTTTTAGTGATTTAGTTTTGAGGATAATCTTATGGTTTTAATTTATTTAGAGTAATCTATTTAGCACTTTTTCTCTTTTATTTTAAATAGTTTCAATTTTGTAGTAATTTTGCTAAACAATTTTGGATTATTATTGCCTCATGCTTTTAGATTCTTAGGAAATCTCAATCTACTAGTAGTTGCTCTCTAGTGTTTTAGTTTATTTTCTAAAAAATTTGTTTAACCCCTTATCCTTACCCAAGTCCCTTTTTCTTTCTTTTATTGTTAGATTATATGTCATGGGAATAAGGAGATGTTAGTTCATTATTCCTTGGTAAACATATGCAACTCAAAATAAAATGAAGAGAGGAATTAAAAGTTCATATATGTCGGGGGAAGTGATAGGATGTTAGTCTATCATTTTTTGGTATTACATATATATTATTTAAAATAAAAACAAAATGAGTGGGGTGAGAGAATAAAATTCATCACCTCCAATCAAAGACCTCTTCATGTTAATTTCCTCCCTAAAACCCCCTTAGCCAATATCATTTTCTTAGTCTTTAAATTAAAATACGTGGAGAGCATAAGTAGTAGGTTATCTTCTTCCTTAAGTTTCTTTTAAGTCATGGTTTTTATAATTCCAATCTAACCTTGTTTGCACTTTACTCCATTTTGAATGCTAGTTAATTTATTAGAGAATTTTTGGCTAAATGTTTCTCTCTTTTCACTTTAATTTCATAATTTAGGACTTGATTCTTAAATCCCTAAATTTTACTTTTGGCTAGATTTTGATGTAAATAAATTTTTAGTTTGATTGAAAATTATACAATGCCTTATAAATTTTTCTCTTTTTTTTGCTCTGGAATAGCAAAAGCCTAAGCATGGGGGAGTTTGATGACTAGTTTTAGTCATCGTTTTTGGGGTAATTTAGTAGCCTAAATACCTTAGTTTATTTATAATTTACGCTTGTTATTTCATGTTTTAATATCTTTTTATAATATATTATAATTACTAGTTTTATTATAATTTTATGGTTATGTCGCAATTTTATGTTATGATATAAAAATATATAGTTTTATTATATGTATTTTTATTATTATACTCGTTATGTTTTTAATCTCTAACTTTATTTATGTTTTATTTATGTTAATTTGTCTTGTTATATTATGTTAATGTTTTGTTTGATATTACGTTATATGTCTAATATTTGTTTTGTCTTGTTACTTATAGGTTCAAGCTCTCCAACACACATGCAAGCCAATCAACAACTTGGAGCAGCCCTTGTCCAATCAAACATGCTACCCGAGCCCTCTACAAGCCTATGGAGCAGCCCACCAATCAACTACAAGCAGCCCACATGCTACCCGAGCCCAACTTGGTGTTGTCCACATGCTACCCGAGCCCCTACATCAAAGCCCATGTGTGGCCGGCCACACCCTCTCTTTCCCCTATTATTTTATTTCTTTTATTTCACATTCACCCCCTCTTTCCCACTCTCATGCATGCATCTTGCCACCTTTTAATTTCTCTCTCTCCCCACTATTATTATTTTCTCTCTTTATTATTGCATGCATTATTCCTCCCTTAACATAGCCGAACCCCCCCTCTACTTCTCCTCCACATTCATCTATCTTCCCTTTATTATTTCCTTCTACACACTTCCATTCATCCCCTCTTCTCTATTTTATATTTTTATTTTCATTCCCATAATTATCATACAATGCATGTAGCCATTCTCTCTCCTTCCATTTAATATCATACATTGCATCCAAGCCTCCTCTCTCCACCATCATTAAAACTCATGCATGAATCATTCCCCCTCTATGAGGCCGGCCACCCCTTGGTCTCCCCCATCTAGAACCTTCCCCTTCATCTATAAAAGGAGACCCTTCCCTCTTATTTATATAAGTAGTTTTAGTTGGAAGTTTTAGTCTAAAAGATAGTTTAGTTTTTGAGAGATCTTGTAGAGAGCAAGTGAGGTTATTTTCTTATTTTCATGTTGTAGTTTTTATGGTAATCTCTTTCCTTTAGTAGTATAATTTTGTTTTGATCTTATTTTGTACCTCTTTTATTAAACAATGCAAATGTCATTTTTTCTCTTCTCTTATTCTCAATCCATTTCTATTATGCTTAGCTAGTTCTTTTTTGTGCCCGATCGCGATAATCTTTGCAATATAATAACGTATCTTTATTTTTATGTTTTCCTTTGTAGTTTTCTATTTTTGATCCTTCCTTGAAATATCTCGTATCGACTCCGTATTTCTAGTATACGGTAGTAGATTCCGATCTCATATTCGAGTGGTCGAGAGGCTCGTGAATATGAAAGATCACTCAAGGAAGGAAGGAGTTGAATGCACCCCTAGAGATAGGATGACGTAAATCCTCCGGATTGGAGTCAAATCCAATAGTGCGTGTCACTTCGGTAATGCGACTTTAGGCCTTTTTGATTTGAAAGAGATTTCGGTCAAAACGTCTATAAGTTAGGGGATTTAATGCTCTAGCGAGATTACTTCCTAATATCGGATCCGTCACGGTCTTAATAGATTTGCAAATGTTAAACTATTTTATTTCGTTATTTTATTTCAAAGTGAATCGTCGATCGAGCACTCTTTTTCAATAGTTATTTCTCTTTTTAATTAAGCTTAGTTTATTTTCATTCTCAAAATTTATTTATCGTTCGGTTGGATAATAGAGTCGTTGTGAGTAATAGTACTTGCCTGCCCCGAGTTTTTATACGACCTTGATATTTTTCATATCCTATGATATATTTCGATAGGTACACTTGCCTTAATCGAGTATAGATTGGAGAATACGATTTTCTCTATCATTTATCCTAGGATCCAAGCTCAAATCCTAAATGGAGGGTTTTGAGGGTTGTGAAGGACATGGGGGCAATTGCTCTCATATTGTCTTGAGATTCAGTAGAGTCGACATTAACATAATATAAATCATCTGAATGGAATCTTGGAGGATTTGGAGATAGGTAGATATCTCAAAACCCTAATCTTAGCTTTAGGGTAAAATACTAATTAAGCACAATCTGTCACTAAACATTATCTAAAGGCTGTGAAACTTGGGTAGAGTGAGTTTTGGAGTGGGTAGAATTTATAGAAATTTTACTGGAATTTTATGATGTTTATTTCCAGCACTGCATTTGTAAAGCTGATTATAGCCCTAATTGATGTTTTAATTATTTGTATCTTTCTGATCATTGAAATCTCATGAAATATTGGAAGTAAATGTTTTAGGACAGAAAGGTTACCCTTGAATTTTTGCATAATTTTTAGTTGAGTAAATCCAGTACTTCCTTCACAAATGTTAAAAAGGGGTTCTATGCTTTGGAAATTAATTATGGATGATATTATTACTTAAAAAATATGAAAGTGGCCCAATGCTATTTCTAAGGCTTTATCTGCATAGTATAATTTATTTATAATTTTTGGAAGAATATTCTCTGTACTTGATTCACAAATAACGAAATATAGAAGTTATGGCTAAAATAGTTTTAGTGCCCTTTTGATGATAGAAAAATTATGATACTTTGGATTTACCATATTGAGATAACATACTATTTATTATAATTTTGTTGGACATCTTGCATGAGAACTTAGGGTAGTTCATGTTCAAACCGGTAGCCCTTGGAATTTTTGAGGAAATTAATTAAATGCCAGATAAATTAGGAAAATTACCACAGTCTGAATTTAGACTAATTATATCATGATAAGTCTCCAGTAAATAACTTAGGGCATTTGGATGAATATTGGATCATTGTCTAACCGGTTCGACATTTAGTCTAGGTTTGTCTGCATATAGCAAATTGTTAAATTGCAATAGGACATGATCTGGGATAGTGTTGGAGTTAGCCATTTTTGTCTGGGAGGATAGATGTGGATGATATCGCAATAGAATGAAATGAAGAATAAAGAGAAGTGGTGTTAACTAGAGTTAAGAGGTGCTCGGGTTTGACGAAAGATCGTCTTCCCCGAAGAGGAAGGTCAAAAAATCACCCAAGGTTAGCCTATCGTAACATGAGAAGGGAATAGGTAAGGGAATTCAACCAATAACAATAAGTGCCTTGCGAAAGGGAACGATGGGCTTCAGCTACCATCATAGTTCCTAGTGCCCTTTGAGAGCCCTTCACGGGGAATACCGGGGGCAGTCCTGGGTTAACGTAAACTGTAATAATAAGCTGACAAGAGTAACATAGTAATTAGGGTTGCACCTTTCACAAACACTGTTAGCACAGGAAGATTGATGGGAGCTTCAGCTCGGTTGGTTAAGAGACGGACGGAATGGTCCGGGGAGCTTCGGCTCGGTTGGTTAAGAGACGGACGGAATGGTCCGGGGAGCTTTGTCTCGGTTGATTAAGAGACGGACGTTTTGGTCTGGGGAGCTATGGCTCGATTTTTGTGTGATTACGAGTAAACTTGCATGTGCATAAAAGGAATGAAAATTAAGGTGGTGGGTCTTCAGTATTGGAGGGTCGATGCACCGACGCCAATACGCTGACTCGGCAAGTGTGGTTTTACACTTTGCCAAAGCAGAAGTCTAGTGCGCCAGCCGGCAAGAGTATGAAGGCGTCCGATTAGTGCACCAAGCGTTGAGGCGTACGATAGGTCTGACCTGTAGTGCTTTACTGGTTTAGTGGTGGGCGAGGCCCAACCCACAGCTTCCGTCTGCCACTACGGAGGTATCCTGGGAGGTAACGGCTCTGAAAGGGGGAACTAAAGGTCTGTGTGCACAGAGTCGGGTGTGTGAGTTTCACCTGCATGTTCCATCATACCACTTGCATTTCATAGCATAATCGATTCATTTAACCCCAGACACCTAAAGTATAAGTGGAATGGGACGCTTATACATTAGGACTTGCAAAACGACCCCTTGGTCTATAAGCTTGTGTGGGCAAGTTTATAAATTAAGGTTAAATTCAATATATATATGCTGTTGTTTGATAACCGACACCCCAACGTATAAGTGGTATGTGACACTTTATACGATGGGAGCCTTGCAGAAGATCCCTTGGCTTATGCACTTCTGCACATAAGTTAAGGTTACTTTACCTCTTTTCTGTTTCTGTCATATTAATTATAGAATTACTAGATTAGTTCCGCTGCCACCTGTTTTCTTTTGATTCATTTTCCACCTTCATGTCCTTCCCTTTCTTCCTCTCCGCTCGGTACCTAGGAGCCATAGGGGAAGGGGTAGGGGATGATAGGGCTTAGTCTTTATGACTAATGGTTTTCGAACCGCATCATTTAGGGGATCGTGGAGCCCAGCATGGAGGAGCAGCCCCAGAGACTGGTGCGCTTGGAGATAGGGCAGTCTAGCTCCAGAGTTCATACAGCCGGGACCATGAGTCTCGACCTTGAGTAGATGCTTGTTTTGTTTCCGCATGAGTGATTTGTAGTGAGGACATGATTGTACCGGGCTTAAGTCTGTATTTTTAGTACTCTGATATACTATTCTGTGGACACTCCCTTCGTGGAGTTTTATTTCTATATATGTGATTTATTTCAGTAGACTTGCTTTTACATACTTCATTTTGTGCTACCTTTCTCTGATCGAATTGGCCGGCAGAATCGGCGTCTTGTGGTGATGACCCTTCAGGACGTGAAGGTGTCACCGCAAAGCGGCGATTCTGGGCCTAAGACCCCGGGTTTAAAAAGAAAAAAAAGGGGGTCTTACAAGTGGTATCAGAGGAAACATCGATCTGAAAAAGGTAGCAGTCCACTAACCCTGGGTCACCCCCGCTGGAGTTTAGTTTGGGGACAAACTAAGCAGCGGAAGCAGTGGTGTGCCCATATGGGGATCACATATAAATTGTCCACTTTTAGTAAAAAAATTGAACGTTTTCTCAAGTATGGGTTTTTGTTACGCAGCCTCCAGCACAGCCTACGCCACAAGGTGGAGTTCAATAGGCTCAGGACGTTGCACCACCTCCACCGGTCCCCACTCCTTTCCTTCAGTCAGATATGGGACAGACTCTGACTACCATTCTGAAGGCTTTCAGGGCCCAGCAGGTTCCGGTCCCGCAGCCAAATCCGGGGGCCAACTGGTTGAGCATCTTCCGAGGACTTTCTCCCTGGTCCTACTTGGGGACAGAGTCAGCGGTTCGGACGGAAGAGTGGCTGGATATTATGTACGAGATGCTGACCGGGATACAGTGTCCCGGGGAGGAGAGGGTGGCTCTGGTTGTCTCTTGCCTGGAGTCCTATGCCAAGAGGTGGTGGAAGACGCTGTTGGACACGACATTTGCCGATAGGTAGGTTGTAGAGGTTACATGGGAAGAGTTCAGGGCCGCGCTGCTGGAGCATTTTGTTCCGCGGTCGGCTAGGAATGAGTTGCAGGAGCGGTTCTTACAGCTGAAGCAGGGCACCCGGACGGTGGTGCAGTACCATCGGGAGTTCGACCATCTGGCTCGATATGCAGATTCTTACCAGCTGGACGAAGGAGGGTACATCAAGAGGTTCTATAAGGGCCTGCGGGAGGATTTGAGGGAGGCTTTGTTGTTTGTATCCGACGGGCCTATCTCTCGGATTTTGGAAATGGCAAAGAGGATTGAGGCCGATTGGAAAACCACTCGGGGCCGGAAGCAGCCAGCAGTGGATCAGGCACGGAGAGTCGGAAATGACCAGCGACGAGGTGCTATACCAGAGGGGAGAAGGACAGAGGACCAGCCTCGTCAGGAAGTGAGGCAGGAGTCGAGGGAGCAGGTGATATTGGCCCCTCAACCTCTTCGGATGTAGGAGATGTCGAAACCCGGGGAAATGGCATTTCCCCTACCAGAGTGCTTCCTTTGTCATCAGATTGGGCACATCCGGAGGAACTGCCCGATGAGGGGGGCACCACCTCCAGCATCACAGGGTGGCCCACCAGCTCTGTATTATGGAGGCCGAGGACGTGGCCACGGTCGTGGATACCAGGAGGGAGATCGTAGACAGGGAAGGGAGTAGGTATATGCTTTGGACCTTGCGCAGCCTTAGAATCCGGAGCAGGACATAGCAGGTATGCTGCAATGCTTCTTTAATTTCATAGAATTTCCATTTCAGTTGTTAAAAACTTAGAACCGCACTAGATAGATTAGCAAGGAAAAAAAACTCATTATAGAACTCTAAGACATCTAATTACCCCAAGTATAGTCTTCATCAGTGGAAAGCCTGCCCGCACGCTGTTCGATACTAGAGCTACCCACTCCTTTGTGTCGGAGACGTTCATAGAAGGACTGGAAGGAGTGGATCGATTCACGGGCTCAAAGATGAGGGTGCGACTACCGGATGGATCTAAGCTCCTTACCACGGACCACGGCAATATGAAGGCAGAAATTGGTGGAAAGGCGTTCGAGGCTCCAGCGACGATTTTGAAGCTGACAGACTACGACTTGATCCTGGGCATGGTATGGCTGCACTGGAACCATGCTCAGATTGATTGCCAAGCGAAGAGGATCACCGTGAGACACGGGGACTCTTTCATTGTCATCGAAGGTATAAGACATGTCTCTCGAATATTCTTATCTTCGGTACAGGCCGTTAAGGCCCATCTACAGGGAGAGGAGGTCTATCAGATCCTATTTGAGATGGCAAAAGTCAAGGAGTCTGTGACAGACATCCCGGTGGTGCGAGATTTCGCTGACATCTTTCTAGAGAAACTACCAGGACTACCTCCGCACCGAGAGCAGGACTTTCAGATACAGCTTGTGCTGGGGGCCAAGCCGGCATCTAGGGCCCCATATCGGATGGCCCCGAAGGAGTTGGCGGAGTTTCGGACTCAGTTGCAGGAGTTGGTGGAGGCGGGATTTGTTAGACCGAGTTCCTCGCCATGGGGAGCCCCGGTTCTATTCGTGAAGAAGAAGGATGGGCACTTCGCCTGTGCATCGATTATCGAGGACTAAATAGGCTGACCGTCCGGAATACCTATCCGCTCCCACGGATAGACGAGCTGTTCGACCAGCTAGAAGGGGCGCACTTCTTTTCAAAATTTGATTTTAGGTCGGGCTACTACCAGCTTCGGATTCGAGAAGAGGATATTCAGAAGACTGCTTTTAGTAGCAGATATGGATTGTTTGAGTTTACGGTGATGACCTTCGGGCTCACGAATGCACCTTCGGCGTTCATGACCCTCATGAACCAGGTTTTCAAGGAGTACCTAGATGTGTTTGTCATTGTGTTTATCAATGACATCCTCATCTACTCGAGAACGGAGGAGGAGCACACTCGCCATCTAGCACTGACCCTACAGAGACTGCGGGAGAATCACTTATATTCAAAGTTCAGCAAATGTCAGTTCTGGTTGAAGGAGGTGGGCTTTCTAGGCCATATTATCAGCGGAGCCGGGTTGGCAGTGAATCCGGCAAAAATTCAGGCAGTTCGAGATTGGCCGCAGTTTAAGTCAGCCACCGATGTACGAAGCTTTCTAGGACTTGTCGGTTATTACCGGAAGTTCGTGGATGGGTTCTCCCAAATTGCCCTCCCACTCACATCTTTGACGAAGAAGGAGGCACCTTTCGTTTGGACCCCGCAGTGCCAGGCGGCTTTCCAGGAGCTGAAGGATCGACTCACCTTGGCCCCCATACTTACTCTCCCCTCGAGGAGAGAAGGTTTTCAGGTCTACACCAACGCTTCCTACCAGGGTATGGGAGCTGTACTGATGCAGAAGGGCCATGTGATTGCATATGTGTCTCGCGTGTTGAAGAAGCACGAGCAGAACTACCCGGTGCACGACCTTGAGATGGGAGCGTTCGTTTTTGCTCTGAAGGTCTGGCGCCATTATCTTTATGG
This sequence comes from Platanthera zijinensis, assembly GCA_039513925.1. NCBI lineage: Eukaryota > Viridiplantae > Streptophyta > Magnoliopsida > Asparagales > Orchidaceae > Platanthera > Platanthera zijinensis. The sequence continues at coordinate 167,533,388 of CM077086.1, forward strand.
AGTCCACTGCGACATCTACTCCGACCACAAGAACCTGAAATACGTGGACACGCAGAAGGAGCTGAATATCAGGCAGAGGCGCTGGGTGGAGTTCTTAGCAGATTATCAGTATGAGATGCACTACCATCCAGGGAAGGCAAACATGGTGGCCGACGCGTTGAGTCGGAGAGCTGCCACTTCCGAAGCCAGGCCCCAGGTTATGTCCATGGAGCTAGTCCGGTCCTTCAGAGATATGCAGATATCCCTAGTATCTGAGAATGATCTAGAGCTGTATAGGGAGTATCTGGCATCGATGGTGGCCATAGATGATATTCGGGACCGCATCCGGGACGGACAGAGGACAGATGCATGGGCAGAGCCGATATTCCGAGCCTTGGAGGAGGGTTCGACAGAAGATTATTCCCTGAGAGATGGATTGCTAAATTTCAGAGGCAGAGTATATATACCCGCAGGAGGCCGGATTTGGGAGGACATCATGGCGGAGGCGCATTATAGCAGATACTCTATATACCCGGGGCTCACCAAGATGACGGCAGATCTGAAGAAGATGATGTTTTGGCCAGGGATGAAGAAGGACATTACGTACTTCGTGACCCATTGCGAGGCATGTCAGTTGGTGAAGGAGGAGTGCAGGAACCCTGCAGGACTGTTGCAGCCACTCCCGGTGCCGGAGTGGAAGTTTGATGATATAGCTATGGATTTTATACATGGGCTTCCCCGGTCTCGGACAGGGAATGACTCGATCTGGGTGATTGTTGATCGGTTGACGAAGGTGGCCCGCTTTATACCAATCAGGAAGGATGACTCGGTGGGAGTGCTGGTACGGAAGTTCGTGGAGCAGTATATCTGATATCATGGCGTGCCTAGGACGACAGTGTCGGACCGCGATGGATGGATTACATCCAGGGAGTGGCGGTCAGTACAAGCATATCTGGGCACCCGATTGACCTTCAGTACAGCCTTCCACCCTCATACGGATGGGCAGACAGAGCGCACCAACAGGACGTTGGAGGATCTACTACGAATGTGTATACTGGACCGAGGGGAGCCGTGGGAGAAGATGTTGTCGTTGGTCGAGCTCTCCTATAATAATAGCTACCAATCCAGCATCAGGATGGCGCCTTATGAAGCCTTGTATGTACGGAAATGCAGGACCCCGCTTTCTTGGGTTCAGGACGAGGATCCGAAGCCGTTGGGATCGGACTTTGTTGAAGACACCGAGGCTCAGGTGAGACTGATAAGAGACAGGATGTTAGAGGCGCAGAGCAGACAAGCTAAGTATTATGATGCCCGGCATCGTTAGGTGGAATTTCAGGTGGGGGACCGAGTGTTTTTGAAGATCCGGCCCATGCATGGAGTTTCACGGGTGCGCGGTCGGAGAAAGAAGCTCAGGCCTAGGTATATGGACCCTTATAGGATCTTGGAGCGGATCGGGGCCCTAGCTTACAGGCTGGAGTTGCCACCAGAGCTGGCAGCTCTACATGACGTCTTCCACATTTCTTCGCTGAGAAGGGCTCTACTACGCCCGGAGCAGCAGATTTTGACCCCCGAGGGGCCGGTAGCTTCAGACCGGTCTATTCACTTGGAGCCGGTTCGAATCGATGACAAAGGAGTACGGATCTTGCGCCGCAAGAAGATCCCCTTAGTCAAGGTTCTGTGGAGGAATCATGGTCAGGAGGAACACACCTGGGAACCGCAGGACCTGATGAGGCAAAAATACCCGGAGTTGTTCAGTCAGGTATACATCACCACCTCTCAGTATACTATAAATTAACGTCTTGTATTGAACCGGTAGGACTAGGTAAGGGAAATCTAGAACCAAGGCATGCGCAGGAAAGTAGGGGCTAATCTTTTGTTTATTGGGGGATTGCCCTTTATTTATCAAACAAGTAGTCGCTTCGACCCAATAGGAAGAACCATATGGGATGATACAAGCTTATTTTATTCCGGTAGAAATCCCTGTAGGCTTAACCTAAATTTCGGGGACGAAATTTTTGTTTTGTTTATTGGGATTTGTAACATCCCATTTCCGGCTAGACCCCTAAGAGTCGGTCTGTCGTGACAGAACCTTAGGGAGCCCAAAAATTGAGGTCCATCAACCTAGACTTGGAGTCACGGGTTGGTCACTCCCGTGACCGACCCGTCACGCCCGTGACTAGGGCGTGACCCCTTCGACGATCGTCGATCTCATGAAGACGATCGTCGAGCGCAGATTTTTGCAACCCGGGCCTGTCACGCCCGTGACCTACATGTCACGCCCGTGACCTAAAGCGTGATCCCCTTCGACGATCGTCGATCTCCGCGAGACGATCGTCGAGGGCATAATTTGCATCAAGACCCCGTCACGCCCGTGACTTAGGTGTCACCCCTGTGACCTAGGGCGTGACCCTCTTCGACGATCGTCGATCTCAGCGAGACGATCGATGAGCGCAAAATTTGCATCATGGCCCTGTCACGCCCGTGACCTATGTGTCACGCCCGTGACCTAGGGCGTGACCCCCCTTCGACGATCGTCGAACTCAGTTAGACGATCGTCGAACTCATAACTTTCCACAAGGGCCTGTCACGCCCGTGACCTACGTGACATGCCTGTGACAAGGGCCGAAAAGTCAGTCAGGCTGGAAATTTCTGTAACCGAAGTCATAATCAATTCTGATTATGGGAATTTACAGCAAGAGTATTTATGAGCCGTTTCTTTCTCTGATTACTTAATAAAATGAGGAAGAGTTGACCAAATAGGAAATCGCCACCAGGATCAGTCTTCTCATCTTCCACCGTTTCCTTCCCTACACCATAACAGAAATAATATTAAGCGAGAGAGAGGGCATTCTTGGCCATGAATGTTTCATCCTTTCCTCTCCCCACTTGGAGACCTATAAAAGCCCCCTTAGAGCAAGAGGAGAAGGTTACACTCTAGACCAAACAAATTCAGATTTCTGTTCTTACTGTAGGAGAAGTTCGGGAATGCCACCACCGCGCCATGACAATCTGACGTTCATCTCGTCTTCAAACCGCGAACAAGGTCCTCATCTACTTCTTCTCTTATGGGTAGATCTTAGGATCTTAGACATGAAGTTCGTGCTCAAAGGAGCCGGACCTATCTCACGTTTTCATGGAAAACCATGAAAAATATATTTTTCGGGTACGCCGGAAACCGCCACCTCAGGCGGCCAAACCACCGCCGACTGATAGTCATCGCCTCGACGGAGGTGGTTGTGGTGGATGGCCAGGGAAGTGACCGGACGGCCGGCGATGGATCACGGAAGAGCTACAGGAAATATGAGTTTTCTGTGTTCTGTCTTCGGGTTCTGTAGAAGATGAACAGTAAAATCACTTTATAATATATAAATTATGTATATAATATATAATGAAAAGATACATTAATTGAGTATATTTTGAGGCTGCAAAACGAGGCATTGAGAGGCCGTTTTAGGAAAAATAGCCAGTCACAAAAGTTGTAGCCCTTCGAGTCTAGTTTAATATAAAATCTATTTCAACTCGTTTGGGTAAGCGGTTTGACCGCAGCACCTGTTTTAATGGGGGTTGTACCTAGAATTTGGCAGAAACTAAAATGGATGCCCACTCTTCTTCCTTTGTCCAAATGACTTGAAATTTGGGCAGGGGGTTACCCTTAGCCATATCTAGAGGCTGTCCAAAAATGGGAATTTTTGGAGATACTTTTCCTAAAGTTTTTGTTTTAATTTAATAAACTTAGAGAAATTTATTTAAGTGGTCAAATGACTTCCAAACCCTCCCAAATTTTGGTGAGTGGTCCCTGCCTATAAAACTTAGCTCTGCACAAGTTTTCAACTCATTAAGATGAGTTTTGGATAGGGAGTCATTTATTCTTAACTAGGCAATAGTGAGACATTTTTGAGTAAAGAGTGCACTAGAAGTTGTAACAGTCAAATCACCTCAACAGAGGCTGATATTTCGACCATTGACTTGGAAGGGTTATTATAACCCACTTGGAGAAAATGGTGAGAATAGGGGTTGGTTTACCCTAGGATCCAAGCTCAAACCCTAAATGGAGGGTTTTGAGGGTTGTGAAGGATATGGGGGCAAATTCTCTCATATTGTCTTGAGATTCAGTAGAGTCGACATTAACATAATATAAATCATCTGGATGGAATCTTGGAGGATTTGGAGATAGTTAGATACCTCAAAACCCTAATCTTAGCTTTAGGGTAAAATACTAATTAAGAACAATCCGTCACTAAACATTATCTAAAGGCTGTGAAACTTGGGTAGAGTGAGTTTTGGAGTGGGTAGAATTTATAGAAATTTTACTGGAATTTTATAATGTTTATTTCCAGCACCGCATTTGTAAAGCTGATTATAGCCCTAATTGATGTTTTAATTATTTGTATCTTTCTGATCATTGAAATCTCATGAAATATTAGAAGTAAATGTTTTAAGACAGGATGGTTACCCTTGAATTTTTGTATAATTTTTAGTTGAGTAAATCCAATACTTCCTTCACAAATGTTAAAAAGGGGTTCTATGCTTTGGAAATTAATTATGGATGATATTATTACTGAAAAATTATGAAAGTGGCCCAATGCTATTTCTAAGGCTTTATCTGTATAGTATAATTTATTTATAATTTTTGGAAGAATATTCTCTGTACTTGATTCACAAATAACGAAATATAGAAGCTATGGCTAAAATAGTTTTAGTGCCTTTTTGATGATAGAAAAATTATGATACTTTGGATTTACCATATTGAGATAACATACTATTTATTATAATTTTGTTGGACATCCTGCATGAGAACTTAGGGTAGTTCATGTTCAAACCGGTAGCCCTTGGAATTTTTGAGGAAATTAATTAAATGCCAGATAAATTACGAAAATTACCACATTCTGGATTTAGGCTAATTATATCATGATAAGTCTCCAGTAAATAACTTAGGGCATTTGGATGAATATTGGATCATTGCCTAACCGGTTCGACATTTAGTCTAGGTTGGTCTGCATATAGCAAATTGTTAAATTGCAATAGGACATGATCTGGGATAGTGTTGAAGTTAGCCATTTTTGTCTGGGAGGATAGATGTGGATGATATCGAAATAGAATGAAATGAAGAATAAAGAGAAGTGGTGTTAACTAGAGTTAAGAGGTGCTCGGGTTTGACGAAAGATCGTCTTCCCCGAAGAGAGGAAAGTCAAAAAATCACCCAAGGTTAGTCTATCGTAACATGAGAAGGGAATGGGTAAGGGAATTCAACCAATAACAATAAGTGTCTTGCGAAAGGGAACGATGGGCTTCAGCTACCATCATAGTTCCTAGTGCCCTTTGAGAGCCCTTCACGGGAAATACCAGGGGCAGTCCTGGGTTAACGTAAACTGTAATAATAAGCTGACAAGAGTAACATAGTAATTAGGTTTGCACCTTTCACAAACACTGTTAGCACAGGAAGATTGATTGGAGCTTCGGCTCGGTTGGTTAAGAGACGGACAGAATAGTCCGGGGAGCTTCGGCTCGGTTGGTTAAGAGACGGACGGAATGGTCCGGGGAGCTTCGGCTTGGTTGATTAAGAGACGGATGTTCTGGTCCGGGGAGCTTCGGCTCGGTTTTTGTGTGATTACGAGTAAACTTGCATGTGCTTAAAAGGAATGAAAATTAAGGTGGTGGTTCTTCGGTATTAGAGGGTCGATGCACTGACGCCAATACGCTGACTCGGCAAGTGTGGTTTTACACTTCGCCAAAGCAGAAGTTCGGTGCGCCAGCCGGCAAGAGTACGTGATGAGTCCTCTTTATATACCTATTTTCGGACTCATCTAGGCTTATTTTCTTGTCTTTGCACACCGTTTAGCGTCATTGCACTTCTTTTGGTTCGCTACGGTTATTCCACGTCCTGTGCACTTTATTAGCCTATTTCTGTGCGTGTGTGTATTTCCCTTTTTGCTTTGCTTAATATTTATGTCTGTGACTGCCATGTCGACATCCCGTCCAGTTTTCCTGCAGGTTCTGGGATCGTGTGGGCGTCCGGGATAGGACATTCACCATTTTTGGCAAAGGAGTCAATGGTCGTGCGTTTTTACCCACGCACGATCATCGACCTCTTTGGCGCACGATCACTGGTCGTGCGCAGTCATGACCTCTTCTGTGAAAGTTCTGTCCCGGCATATCGCACGATCATCAGCCATACCGCGCACGATCACTGCTCGTGCGTTGCCGGTCGTGCGCAGTCATGACATCTTTTTCCACTTTTCTGCCTCCATATCGCACGATCACTGACTATCTCGCGCACGACCACTGGTCGTGCGCCGGTGATCGTGCGCGCTGTTTAATCCTGTTTTCTATAAATAGCGCAGGTCCGCCCTAATTTCGGCAGACGATAAAATCTCGCGATTCTTCCGCCGTTTCTCGTCCCGACGAGGGTTTCCGCCATCCTCCTCCATCTCCCACCTTAGGGAGGGTCTCGGGCAAGCTTTCAACGCCAAATCAACGCCGGAGCATCCTCTCGGCCTCCTCCTTCATCCTCAAGCTTCAAGCGGAGTTTTGACCGAGCTTTCTCCATCAAGCAAGGAAGGGCCGGAGCCGCAATCTACGGATCATTTCAACGAAGAAGACGGGTCCATTGGGAGTGAGTGACAGCCTCCTCTACCCCGGACGCAGTTGAGGACCGAGCTTGGACTCGGATTGACAACCCGGGATTCCAACCGTGAACCCTCAACAAGGCTTCGGATTCGGTCGATTCGCACACCTCTTCCTCTTGTTGTTGTTAGCTTAGTTATTTTCCTTGTATTGATGAAGTACATTTATTGTAATTAACGCTTGTGCTAAATCATGTCTATGTGATTTGTGTTTTCGTTATTTATTTACTTGAGGTGCGCCTTAATATTCCATCCACCATCCACCCTTGCCGCACTAGCAATTGCTAGTGGCGTGCGTTGCGAAGAGGTGCTCACGACCCTCATTCCGCCATTCTCACCACCTCATCCGCTAGCCTACTCTTCCATCCGCCAAGCGATTCGGTGCATTGCGGCCCGTGTAGTTTCCATCCCGCCTGGCGAAGCATCGCATAGCGGCGTTGCATAGGAGTAGCTTGTAGCTTTTATTTTCTGTTTCCGCAACCATCACAAACCCCATCGTTACCTTCGCCCCGAGGACTTCAATCTCAAGTCCTCCTCGACATTAACTCATCCCTTACTGTGTTCCTCAAGAGACCGACACTCGGGGATTTATTCCCAAACTTTATTACTTGTGCGACCGGTGCGCTTGCCGTTTTCCACGCATCAAGTTTTTGGCGCCGTTGCCGGGGAACACAGTCGTTTGAGTTTTTGAAGAGGTAGATTTGAGATAGAAGCCCTTTTCCATCTGTTCATTCCATGTTTTATTTTTCTTTACTTTAGTTTTTATAATTTGTTGCTTATTTTTCTTTATTCCTCTTCTAATTTTTTATATTCCAGTAGCAGGTATTCCTTTTTATTTATCTGCTTGTGTGTAGTTAATTTTTGCTTAGAAAATCTCGTGGTGAATTATTTCTTGCTGCACCATGTATTCTTATGCAAATATCCATTGCCGTTGGTGCGGGGATTATAGGCATAGCAGTGATGAGTGCCCCACTGAAGAATGGGAGCATAATTCTCGTGTTCAGTGTATGGAGCACCGTTGTCTTATGGTACTTCATACACCGTACCCCAGTCTTATGGTCACTACTCTTCTTCGCCTACATCTTTTTCATATTCCTCTCCGGTCCTACCTGGACCGAGGAGTAATGGAAAACGGTGTTTGTGTTGTCATAGCACCGACCATGTGTTGAAAGATTGCGCAGAATTTCAGCGCCAGTTGGAGGCGGATGATGAACCGGATATCCGGATCGTCTCATCCACTTCTCAAATGGCCGCTCCTTCTGATTCTGATGATGTATCCGCAGTACCACCTTGTCTATGGGGGACTGCTGTGGATACACCCATCAGACTTTCTACTGGTCAGTGCGACGACATTGCGGCGCCTTCTCTCCTTGTGCCTTCTTCCCCTATTTTTGATTCACCCCCGGAGGAACCTGCGCATATTATCTCTGATGATGTTGCTCCTCCGCTTTCTTTGCATGAATTACCTACTCCCATTTCTAGTGAGTTGGTCGATGATGTTGTGCCCTGCGGGAATTGGGAATATGAGGATGCGCCGTGGTGTGACGAGGACATTATTCTCATCAATGGTGAGTACTATGTCTTGGAACACCGTGACGTACCGAGGTGTGATGAGGAAATCCTTGCTGGCGAGGAGGTTTCTACTTCCTTGTTGGTTGAGGAGGTCCGAATCACCACCGAGGACCTCATGGTCTCAGCTTCCCTTCGCCATGACTCACATGACACCGACAGTGATCTACGTTTGGATCCTGCTGGGAGTGAGACCGGGACCACTCCCCCGATTAGTTCCTTATGTTCTTCGTCTCCTTTATTCCTTGACCCCCCTTCTCCTTCTGCGCCTGTGCGGGTTGACTCCCTGCAGGTGAGTTGGGTTGACATTGAGCCTTGTGCTCAGGTTGTCGGCGAGTGCCTCAGCTTGCATGAGGAATTTCCTACTCCTTTTGCAGTTGAATCCTCTGCCTTCACCTTCGCCCCCAACGAGCTTGTGGTGGACGATACCTTGCTAGGCAAGGATTTGTTTTGTGGTGAGATGAGTGAGGACCAGTGCTCCTCCTCATCTTACTTCCTATTTCCTCTACCTGTGCGTTGCAGGTATTATTATCTAGGTAGAGGGGTAACTGTGCTATCACCGTATCGGTACCCGTTACCGACACGGATATTAGGACAGTTACCTGTGCACTTTTCTTTTCATAGGCCCATTAGCTAGAATTTTTCTTTTGCTGAATAAGTCGTGCTGGGATGACAATAACCCCAGTGCTTATCTTTCATTTTCTGCACTTTTATTTTTATTTTATGTCTAGCTTAGTTTAGTATTTCTTTTTGTATATTTTTCTTTTGTTTTTGCGGAGCTCACCCCTGCAGGTATTCATGGAAACTACGCATTGGCGGGGTTGTGATTCTTCGTATGGCGGCCTGCTCCTAGTTTTCACGCATCTTCTGGTATGCTCACTAGCTGAGCATTGGGTAACCTCTTCCTTAGCTCTTTTGATTTAAATTTCTCTATCATTTGATGTGTTGTTTAGTTTAAGTCTGGGGAGAGTCAGTTTACCTTTTGCACGTGCACATTTCTTTTGCATACTAGAAGCTTTTACATTATTATTTTGCTTAAGTTCATTGCATCGCACACCACTGCACCCACATGAGCGCGAGCTTAGCGGTTTGCGTGTCATGAGTTGAACCTCATTCTTTGTTAGAATTGGGAAAATTATGTTGCTGGCTTAGGATTGTGAGACGGAGTAAAATGTTGGCCTTGCTGTGTTTCTAGTCAACTGCTCTCGTTTTGTATAGAAATTTGAGTAGATTTAATTTTTCTGTATGCTTATAGCTTTATATTTTTCTATCTGCGTAAATTCTTTTTATTCTACTCAAAAGTTGGTGAATTCGGTGTGAATCAAACGGTAGCGTAGGAATGTGTGTAGCCGCCACTAGACTCGTATTGCTTGAGTCGGGAGGAAGGATTATCTTTCTCGTTGCTAAGAACTTGCCCCAAGCTATTCTTGAAGCATTGGTACACGGTTAGTCTAGCGTGAGAGTGATGTAGGCCACCTTTTGGCCCGGTTGAGCTTTGTACCCATTCCTAACATCGCCCTTGCTAGCCCCTTTGTGCCTACCCTTCCTTTTGATTCAGCTCCACTATATTCGCCAAAGCCTCATAGCCGATCCTAGTCGCACACCCAAGTCGAGCTTAGTGTTTTATATTTTCATGTTGGGTTGTGATGTGGTGTTATTATTTGTGAAAATGTGGAAGTGTTTCCATATTATATCTGCTGAAATTGTGAAAATAAAAAGATGAAAAAAGAAAAGATAAATATTTGAAAAAGAGAAAAAGAGAAAAGAAAAAGAGAAAGAAAAAGTTTGATTGAAAATCTTTATTTGAGATGATTTGAATTTGGAGTAGGCGGTGCACACACCCATTTAGTAAAAGTTCAGTCTGGGGGTGTGGTGCACCCGTGTTTATTTTGTGGGCAGCGGGTACTAGTTTTGTACGTTAGCTCATTTGGGTTAGGTGCATACCCTTCATTTTTACCCTTGTTTTACTCACCGTAACCCAAGCCCCGTTATTATCCTAAAGTCCTACGGACTTGCGCTTGAGTTGACTAGTGCCGTGGAGAGAGTGCGATCGGGCAAGCTTATGGTTTCCGACATTGGTGGATTCCTTTGGGGGTAATCTTGAGCCCCGGTCTTCGGCAATGCTCACCTTAGTGGCCTGTCTACTTTCTCCCTGCGTAGGACCGGATGATTCACCGTGATTCTACTTTTGAGTAATAATAAATTTCTGTTACGCATTGTGAAAAATATAAAATATTTTGTATACTTAAGAATTTCCTTTACTTTATTTTTATGCACGCGAGCATGCGACTTCGCATGGTACTCCGTTTTGCAATTTCTTTGTTAGCTAGTTCTTTTTCCTTTTCTGCTTAGGTTTTGTTTGCTCGGGACGCGCAAATGGTTAAGTCTGGGGTGTGATGAGTCCTCTTTATATACCTATTTTCGGACTCATCTAGGCTTATTTTCTTGTCTTTGCACACCGTTTAGCGTCATTTGCACTTCTTTTGGTTCGCTACGGTTATTCCACGTCCTGTGCACTTTATTAGCCTATTTCTGTGCGTGTGTGTATTTCCCTTTTTGCTTTGCTTAATATTTATGTCTGTGACTGCCATGTCGACATCCCGTCCAGTTTTCCTGCAGGTTCTGGGATCGTGTGGGCGTCCGGGATAGGACATTCACCATTTTTGGCAAAGGAGTCAATGGTCGTGCGTTTTTACCCACGCACGATCATCGACCTCTTTGGCGCACGATCACTGGTCGTGCGCAGTCATGACCTCTTCTGTGAAAGTTCTGTCCCGGCATATCGCACGATCATCAGCCATACCGCGCACGATCACTGCTCGTGCGTTGCCGGTCGTGCGCAGTCATGACATCTTTTTCCACTTTTCTGCCTCCATATCGCACGATCACTGACTATCTTGCGCACGACCACTGGTCGTGCGCCGGTGATCGTGCGCGCTGTTTAATCCTGTTTTCTATAAATAGCGCAGGTCCGCCCTAATTTCGGCAGACGATAAAATCTCGCGATTCTTCCGCCGTTTCTCGTCCCGACGAGGGTTTCCGCCATCCTCCTCCATCTCCCACCTTAGGGAGGGTCTCCGGGCAAGCTTTCAACGCCAAATCAACGCCGGAGCATCCTCTCGGCCTCCTCCTTCATCCTCAAGCTTCAAGCGGAGTTTTGACCGAGCTTTCTCCATCAAGCAAGGAAGGGCCGGAGCCGCAATCTACGGATCATTTCAACGAAGAAGACGGGTCCATTGGGAGTGAGTGACAGCCTCCTCTACCCCGGACGCAGTTGAGGACCGAGCTTGGACTCGGATTGACAACCCGGGATTCCAACCGTGAACCCTCAACAAGGCTTCGGATTCGGTCGATTCGCACACCTCTTCCTCTTGTTGTTGTTAGCTTAGTTATTTTCCTTGTATTGATGAAGTACATTTATTGTAATTAACGCTTGTGCTAAATCATGTCTATGTGATTTGTGTTTTCGTTATTTATTTACTTGAGGTGCGCCTTAATATTCCATCCACCATCCACCCTTGCCGCACTAGCAATTGCTAGTGGCGTGCGTTGCGAAGAGGTGCTCACGACCCTCATTCCGCCATTCTCACCACCTCATCCGCTAGCCTACTCTTCCATCCGCCAAGCGATTCGGTGCATTGCGGCCCGTGTAGTTTCCATCCCGCCTGGCGAAGCATCGCATAGCGGCGTTGCATAGGAGTAGCTTGTAGCTTTTATTTTCTGTTTCCGCAACCATCACAAACCCCATCGTTACCTTCGCCCCGAGGACTTCAATCTCAAGTCCTCCTCGACATTAACTCATCCCTTACTGTGTTCCTCAAGAGACCGACACTCGGGGATTTATTCCCAAACTTTATTACTTGTGCGACCGGTGCGCTTGCCGTTTTCCACGCATCAGTACGCAGGCGTCCGCTTAGTGCACCAAGCGTTGAGGCGTACGATAGGTCTGACCTATAGTGCTTTACTGGTTTAGAGGTGGGCGAGGCCCAACCCACCGCTTCTGTCTGCCACAACGGAGGTATCCTGGGAGGTAACGTGTAAGACCCCAACCTCGGAGATGATCGCGGGGCGATCAAACGGCACTTTTGGAGGTCTGAACAGGGGCACACGGCCAAGCACACGGTCGTGTGCCTACCCGTGTTCAGTGATTTATTGTGTTTTTGTGCAGTCTCGAGTCAGAGAAGTGCACGGCCTGAGACACACGGCCGTGTCTCAAGCCGTGTGTGGGGCACACGGCCTCGAACACGGCCGTGTTCGAAGCCGTGTTCATGAAGCCCGACGATCGTCCTGAAGCTCCAGGTAACACGGCCCGTGGCACACGGCCGTGTCAGGACCCGTGTGGATCGGCGTAACTGATATTTTGGGTTGAATCCGAGCCGTCCGGATCTTTTATTTTGGATCTAACGGCTGGGGGTTAACCTAGGGGTTTTAGGGTTGAGTTTGGGGCTGAATTCCCTCATTCCAACCCAACCCTTTCTCTTTCTAAACTCTTAGAGAGAGGTGAGAGCCAAGAGGAGGAGGAGCAAAGTTCCGGCCGCCGGCGGAGCACCGGAGCACCGATTCGCGATCCGAGTCCGGATCCTCGAAGGCAAGGGCGAGGCGAAGCTTTCCATCCGACTACATCTTCATGGCGCCGCGGAAATCTTCGAGGGTAACGATCCTCTTCATAGGGCATGTGTAGTCGCCCTTCTTTCTATGCATGGGGAAATCCCCCTCTCGCGAGTGAGCGTTGAGGCGCGGAATCCCTTCGGGTAGATATGTAAAGTCCCCGTTGTTAGAGCCCGGAATCGGAGTACGGTTGTAGGCATTGTGTGTGAAGCCTATTCGGGTTTAACCCGGATCGGTGATGTTGCATTGCATGGCCGGAGAAGACTCCGCGCCGATGATTTTAGTTTTCCGAAATTTCTACGCGGTAGATTGCATACAGGGATCCTTGGGGGTTAACCTCGAGGCGCACCCGGAAAGCTTGGGCGGAATCGCATTGCCGCCACGATGTTGCCTTGGAGGGCAAATCGGTACATAACGGGGTTATGTGCGTGTTTTGATCGATTGTGGGAATGAGGAGAAACTTGGCCCGCACCGATGGCTAAATGGCCGTGGTGAAGTGAGCAACGGGCGGGTGGAACTCTACCCATTCCAAGTGGTCTCGGTAGAAGCGACCAAAAGTACATGGGACTTCCCGGGAGGCTGGAAACGGGCCTAGGCTTCGGCTGAAAGGGCTAAATGCTCACGTGTGTTGCCATCCGAGGGATGGTGGTGGAATCGCGGTGTCGGACTGGGTCCGGACTGGGTTCACCGATTAGTGCCCTGAGAGCACGGAGTGTGCGGCCGTGCGTGCCGACACTTGTGGCGAATAGAATACTTTATAGAATTGCTATGGTAGTTTTATATGCAGGGAAGGAGCACCGCCGTCCCGAGAAATGGGACGGGGTCGTTATAATTTGGTCAGCTTTGCTGACCGTTGCCCTTTTGTATTGCCACCTCTTGGGTGGGTTGTTTCTACAGGTGCTGTTGCGGAGCCAAACGGCAAATAGCGGGCTAAAGCCCAAGTTGCAGCGCCAGCCCTCGAAGGCTTAGTTATTAGCTTTTTCATATTCATGTATGGCCGGCCTGCGCGCCGATGTATGAAAGACGCTATCTTGTTAAGCGAACACTTTTGTAAGGCCTTAAGGCCGTGAACTCTTTTGTGTATGTACTCATTCCTGGGTTGTAGTGGACATTCATGCTTTGTGGCAGGGTTCTTATCTTTTTGCAACTTAATTAAATTGCTTCTGCTAGGTGTTGTGTAGGACGCTCTGATTGGTTGTATGGTTTCAACGCGTAACCAACCGGTCTGTCCGTAGTATATGGCGTCGGGCCCCGGCCGGACCTACTGCTATATGCTATGCGACGGATAGGGGTGTTACAAATTGGTATCAGACTACCGGTTTCGGTCAAGCTTAAATGAATTCGTGGACGAATTCTTTTAAGGGGTGGTGAGCACGGTCACGTGCGTCATCGTTATAACATGAAAAAGAACCCATGAATGTCCACTTAGGAATGAAAATACACTTGTTGAGGAACCTGCGTGTTCCTTTAATTGCTATTTGCAGTAGTGTTTGGTCGCTTATCGGTGTTTTTGCACGATTATAGGTGACCAGAAGTGGCGCTGGGCCGTCTGAACGGTCAGGTTCTGAGGCGAGCAGTGTGCCAAGCGATACGCCTGCAACACCTTTGTCTGCCGAGACCATTAGGTTGGTGGCAGAAGCGGTCATGGCAATGATTAATGCGCAGCCTGCAAGGCAGGTGCAGCAGCCTGCTCCTGCTGTAGAGCAAGTACCGCTTCAGACGGCAGAGCAAAGGAGGGTTGAGCAAGTTGTGGTGGAACCAGAGTTGCCGCAGAGAGCAACTGAAAGACAACTGAAGCATGTTATGGGCTTTCATCCACCGGTGTTCACGGGGGCAGAAACCCCGACCCAAGCAGAGGATTGGCTCTCAAGGGTCAACAGGGTGATGACTACGACGGAAACTGAAGAGTGGCAGAAGACCACTATAGTGACGTTCCTTTTGGATGGGGACGCAAGACTGTGGTGGGAGGGCCTAGAGCTGCATCAGTTGAGGGGAAGGCCATTGGCCGAAGTCCCGATGGAGGAGTTTGCGAGACTATTTATGGTTCGATACCTCCCCTCGGCGCAGAGGATCGCGCTAGAGAGCGAATTCCAAAAGTTGGTGCAGGGTGATAGCACCGTTGATGAATACCTCCACGAGTTTACTCGGTTGTGGAGATATGCCGGCGCTACCTTCGCAGACGAGGAGCGCAAGACGAGCCGCTTTTATGAAGGGCTAAGGGATGATTTGAGGTTGCTGCTGTCGGGGCCCAAGACGCAGGGTTTCATGACCCTGGTCAGTTCGGCCCGGTCCTTGGAGAAGGATATGAGAAACGTGCAAGCGAAGAAGGAGAGGGAATCTGGTGGCAAGAGATCAGAGTTCAAGGCGCTGACTACGTCGAAGTCGGGCTACCGCAGATTCTCCAAGAAGTCTAGGACGTCGGGTCCAGCTTCTTCTGCAGGTGCCTCGGGGGCAACTACCAATCGAACCCCGGGCGCTTGTTTCACGTGTGGAAAGTCGGGGCACTTTGCCCGTGACTGCTGGAGTGGACGCTCAAAGTCCGAAAGGAAACAAGGAGCTACCTACGAGGAAAAGGGCAAAGCGGTGGAGTCGACCGCGTCCCACTATGCTCCGACTCAGCCTAGAGTCTACAACTTGGGCCAGCAGGAGGCCATCAAGCAAGCGGATGTGGTGACAGGTATGAGTTAAGTTATGCAAGTTGACTTGAGAATACTATTACCTATTGCTTGTTAAGCTAATGTCTTTTGCTTAGGCTTTGTGGTGATTAGCGATAGTCCGGCACGGGCACTGTTCGACACTGGTGCTTCACATTCTTTCTTGTCCGAACAGTTTATATCGCGTATCGGAGTCCCTTCTTCGATGGCGAAGGACAAGTTAGATGTGTTGCTACCGAATGGGTGCTCGATGCGTGCGGACAGAGTGTGCGCCGTGAAGGTTCACATAGGGAGCCAAGAGTTCAACTTGCTAGCGTCATTATTGCCGTTAGTAGAGTTCGATGTTATCTTTGGAATGGATTGGCTGTCAGAGCAGAAGGCTTAGATCGATTGCGACCGTAAGGAGGTCAAGCTGGGTGTAGGGCGGGAGACTACTTTCGAGGGGCTTAAGGTGTCGAGCAAGACACTGATGTCTGCCCTTCAGGTGGTGAAGGCAGTTCGTGCTGGTGCAGAGCTGTTCTTTGCAATAGTGGGGGCTGTGGAGCCAAAGTCCCCGTTGGATAGCATCCCCGTGGTTTGCGAATACCCCGATGTGTTCCCGGATAGCCTTCCCGGAGCCCCACCGCAGCGAGAGATTGATTTTACGATCGAGCTCGTGCCGGGTGCCAAACCCGTGTCACGTGCTCCTTATAGGTTGGCGCCAAAGGAGATGGCGGAGTTGAAGTTTCAGTTGGAGGAACTGATGGAGCAAGGTTATGTGCGTCCAAGTTCGTCGCCTTGGAGCGCACCGGTCCTCTTCGTTAAAAAGAAGGACGGTAGTATGCGGCTGTGCATCGACTACAGAGAATTGAACAAGTTGACGGAGAAGAACAAGTACCCGATCCCGAGGATTGATGATCTCTTTGATCAGTTAGTCGGATCGTCTGTATACTCCAAGTTGGACTTGAAGTCAGGGTACTATCAGCTGAGGATCAGGGAATGTGATATCCCAAAGACGGCGTTCAGTACGAGGTACGGGCATTTCGAGTTCACGGTCATGCCGTTTGGACTGACAAATGCGCCATCGGTGTTTATGGATCTGATGAACAGGACGTTCAGAGATTTCCTGGATCGCTTTGTGATCGTCTTTATTGACGATATTTTGGTATACTCGCAGTGCGAAGAAGACCACTTCAAGCATTTGCATTTGGTGTTGGAGACTTTGAGGAGGAATGAGCTTTACGCAAAGTTCTCCAAGTGCGAGTTCTGGCTACCCTCCGTAGCGTTCCTTGGTCATATAGTGAGTGGGGAAGGTATAGCGGTGGATCCGGCGAAGATTGTTGCGATACGGGAGTGGCCTGCGTTATCTTCTGTCGCGGAAGTCCGTAGTTTTCTCGGGCTTGCCGGATATTACAGGCGCTTCGTAGAGAACTTCTCGCGGGTAGCGTTACCTCTCACGAAGTTGACAAGGAAGGATCAGAAATTCTTGTGGACGCAAGAGTGCGTGCAAGCTTTTGAGGAGCTGAAGAGGCGGTTGACCACGGCGCCAGTGCTTAGTTCGCCGAGTGGGACCGAGGGCTTTGAGGTGTATAGCGACGCTTCGGGAAGCGGTTTGGGCTGCGTGTTGTTGCAGCATGGTAGCGTGATAGCGTATGGATCGCGTCAGCTAAAGGTGCATGAAAGAAATTATCCGGTGCACGACTTGGAGTTGGCGGCCGTGATTTTTGCACTCAAGTTGTGGAGGCACTACCTATACGGCGTAAGAGTCGATATATACACCGATCACAAGAGCCTAAAATACTTGTTGGATCAAAAGGACCTTAATATGAGGCAGAGGAGGTGGATGGAGTTCCTGGGGGACTACACCTTCAAGATACATTATGTACCCGGGAAGGGCAACGCAGTTGCGGATGCGCTGAGCCGCAGGGCTCCCGCCCGAGCCAACTGGTTGTCGGTGCATGATGAGTGGCTAGTGCGGGAGTTGGAGGAGCTTGAGATCTGTTGCGTGGACAAGCAAACGAGCGCCAAAGCAATGTTAAACTGGACAGAGGTGCAGTATGACCTGGCTAACCGGGTTCGGCAGGCATTGGAGTTAGATGACTCCATGAAAGAGCTTATGGAGGCCGCTCTGGATGGGTCAAATTCCCAGTTCTCGGTGGATAATGGTTTGTTAAGAAAGGATCATCGGTTGTGCGTCCCGAGTGGGGGTAACCTCCGGGCGGAGTTGATGTACGAGGCTCATCATACCAAATACTCAATCCACCCAGGGAGCACGAAGATGTATCGCGATCTCAAGAAGTTGTTTTGGTGGCCGGGGCTTAAGAAAGATGTGACGTTGTACGTGGCTAAATGCCAAACGTGCGCCTTGGTGAAGGCGGAGTGCCAAAAGCCAGGAGGATTTCTGAAATCCTTGCCTATACCGGAGTGGAAATTCGACGACATATCCATGGATTTTGTGCATGGATTGCCAAGATCGCAGAAGGGGAACGACGCCATCTGGGTGATCGTAGATCGACTAACCAAAGTGTCGCATTTCATTCCGCATAGGAAGGATGATTCTGTGGAGAGATTGGCAAAATTGTATGTCGACAATATTGTTAGGCTGCATGGTGTGCCCCGTAGGATTGTGAGTGATCGCGATGGGCGGTTCACGTCAAATGATTGGAGGTTGGTGCAGCAGATGTTGGGAACAAAGTTAAAGTTCAGTACAGCTTTCCATCCGCAGACGGATGGGCAGACCGAGAGGGTTAATAGAACGATGGAGGACATGCTCCGCATGTGTGTTCTAGACTTCGGGAAGCATTGGGAAGACCACCTTTATTTGGTGGAATTCGCGTACAACAACAGCTACCAAGCGAGCATACAAATGGCGCCCTTCGAGGCCCTGTATGGTAGGAAGTGTCGCACGCCGTTATCGTGGCTTGAAACGGGTGAGGCAAGGTTGTACAAGAAGCAGGAGGTGGAGAGTGCTACCTCGTTAGTGCGGATCATTCGGGAGCGCTTGTTGATCGCTCAGGACCGACAGGCGAAGTATTACAATGCCAAGCACCGGAACGTGGAGTTCGCGGTAGGCGATTGGGTATACCTGAAAGTGAAGCCGTTCAAGGGGGTTTCGCGGGTGAGACGCTTGAAGAAGCTGAGCCCAAGGTACCTTGGACCTTTTGAGGTCCTGGAGCGAGTCGGCGAAGCTGCATACCGTTTGAAGCTATCAGTGGAGTTGAGTGGATTACATGATGTGTTCCACATTTCTGTATTGCGGAAGGTGGTGCAAGAACCTTCGCAGGTGTTAGCGGCCGACCAAGTACCGGTTGAGGAAGGATTGACAACGAAAGTCAAGCCCATATCTATTGAGGATTTCGAAGTCAAACGGCTTCGGAACAAGGAGATCAGAATGGTGAAGGTCCGTTGGAATAACTGCGGACGCGAGGAGCTCTCTTGGGAGCGAGAGCAGACAATGCGCGAGGAGTACCCCGAGTTGTTCCCCTCAGGTACTCGTTATGTTTATTCTTTTTGTGTAGTCTCTGTTCTTAATTTCGGGACGAAATTCTCTTAAGGGGGAGGGAGTTGTAAGACCCCAACCTCGGAGATGATCGCGGGGCGATCAAACGGCACTTTTGGAGGTCTGAACAAGGGCACACGGCCGTGTGCCTACCCGTGTTCAGTGATTTATTGTGTTTTTGTGCTGTCTCGAGTCAGAGAAGTGCACGGCCTGAGACACACGGCCGTGTCTCAAGCCGTGTGTGGGGCACACGGCCTCGAACACGGCCGTGTTCAAAGCCGTGTTCATGAAGCCCGACGATCGTCCTGAAGCTCCAGGTAACACGTCCCGTGGCACACGACCGTGTCAGGACCCGTGTGGATCGGCGTAACTGATATTTTGGGTTGAATCCGAGCCGTCCGGATCTTTTATTTTGGATCTAACGGCTGGGGGTTAACCTAGGGGGTTTTAGGGTTGAGTTTGGGGCTGAATTCCCTCATTCCAACCCAACCCTTTCTCTTTCTAAACTCTTAGAGAGAGGTGAGAGCCAAGAGGAGGAGGCAAAGTTCCGGCCGCCGGCGGAGCACCGGAGCACCGATTCGCGATCCGAGTCCGGATCCTCGAAGGCAAGGGCGAGGCGAAGCTTTCCATCCGACTACATCTTCATGGCGCCGCGGAAATCTTCGAGGGTAACGATCCTCTTCATAGGGCATGTGTAGTTGCCCTTCTTTCTATGCATGGGGAAATCCCCCTCTCGCGAGTGAGCGTTGAGGCGCGGAATCCCTTAGGGTTGATATGTAAAGTCCCCGTTGTTAGAGCCCGGAATCGGAGTACGGGTGTAGGCATTGTGTGTGAAGCCTATTCGGGTTTAACCCGGATCGGTGATGTTGCATTGCATGGCCAGAGAAGACTCCGTGCCGATGATTTTAGTTTTCCGAAATTTCTACGCGGTAGATTGCATACAGGGATCCTTGGGGGTTAACCTCGAGGCGCACCCGGAAAGCTTGGGCGGAATCGCATTGCCGCCACGATGTTGCCTTGGAGGGCAAATCGGTACATAACGGGGTTATGTGCGTGTTTTGATCAATTGTGGGAATGAGGAGAAACTTGGCCCGCACCGATGGCTAAATGGCCGTGGTGAAGTGAGCAACGGGCGGGTGGAACTCTACCCATTCCAAGTGGTCTCGGTAGAAGCGACCTAAAGTACATGGGACTTCCCGGGAGGCTGGAAACGGGCCTAGGCTTCGGCTGAAAGGGCTAAATGCTCACGTGTGTTGCCATCCGAGGGATGGTGGTGGAATCGCGGTGTCGTACTGGGTCCGGACCGGGTTCACCGATTAGTGCCCTGAGAGCACGGAGTGTGCGGCCGTGCGTGCCGACACTTGTGGCGAATAGAATACTTTATAGAATTGCTATGGTAGTTTTATATGCAGGGAAGGAGCACCGCCGTCCCGAGAAATGGGACGGGGTCATTATAATTTGGTCAGCTTTGCTGACCGTTGCCCTTTTGTATTGCCACCTCTTGGGTGGGTTGTTTCTACAGGTGCTGTTGCGGAGCCAAGCGGCAAATAGCGGGCTAAAGCCCAAGTTGCAGCGCCAGCCCTCGAAGGCTTAGTTATTAGCTTTTTCATATTCATGTATGGCCGGCCTGCGCGCCGATGTATGAAAGACGCTATCTTGTTAAGCGAACACTTTTGTAAGGCCTTAAGGCCGTGAACTCTTTTGTGTATGTACTCATTCCTGGGTTGTAGTGGACATTCATGCTTTGTGGCAGGGTTCTTATCTTTTTGCAACTTCATTAAATTGCTTCCGCTAGGTGTTGTGTAGGACGCTCTGATTGGTTGTATGGTTTCAACGCGTAACCAACCAGTCTGTCCGTAGTATATGGCGTCGGGCCCCGGCCGGACCTACTGCTATATGCTATGCGACGGATAGGGGTGTTACAAAACGGCTCCGAAAGGGAGAACTAAAGGTCTGTGTGCACAGAGTCGGGTGTGTGAGTTGCACTTGCATGTTCCATTATACCCACTTGTATGTCATAGCATAATCGATTCATTTAACCCCAGACACCTAAAGTATAAGTGGAATGCGATGCTTATACATTAGGACTTGCAAAACGACCCCTTGGTCTATAAGCTTATGGGGAAAGTTTATAAATTAAGGTTAAATTCAGTATATATATACTGCTGTTTGATTACCGACACCCCAACGTATAAGTGGTATGGGACACTTTATACGATGGGAGCCTTGCAGAAGATCCCTTTGCTTATGCGCTTCTGCACATAAGTTAAGGTTATTTTACCTATTTTCTGTTTCTGTCATATTAATTATAGAATTGCTAGATTAGTTCCGCTGCCACCTGTTTGCTTTTGATTCATTCTCCACCTTCATGTCCTTCCCTTTCTTCCTCTCCGCTCTGTACCTAGGAGCCATGGGAGAAGGCGTAGGGGATGATAGGGCTTAGTCTTTATGACTAACGGTTTTTGAACCGCATCATTTAGGGGATCGTGGAGCCCAGCATGGAGGAGAACCCCTAGAGACCGGTGCGCTTGGAGATAGGGCAGTATAGCTCCGGAGTTCATACAGCCGGGACCGTGAGTTTCGACCTTGAGTAGATGCTTGTTTTGCTTCCGCATGAGTGATTTGTAGTGAGGACATGATTGTACCGGGCTTAAGTCCGTATTTTTAGTACTCTGATATACTATTCTGTGGACACTCCCTTCGTGGAGTTTTATTTCTATATATGTGATTTATTTCAGTGGACTTGCTTTTACTTACTTCATTTTGTGCTACCTTTCTGTGATCGAATTGGCCGGCAGAATCGGCGCCTTGTGGTGATAACCCTTCAGGACGTGAAGGTGTCACCGCAAAGCGGCGATTCTGGGCCTAAGACCCCGGGTTTAAAAAGAAAAAAAAGGGGGGGTCTTACAAAGGTCTTCCCAAGTACTACAACTTTCATGTTGAGCCCGAAACCTGAATCTGACTGAATCATTCCTGAAAATAGGCTTGGAGTCCGTCAAAACACACCCGCTAGATTTATGTCTAAGTATTTGAAGTAATTTCCTGCACGAATCTTAAAGTTAGATGACTGTACTGTTCATCTTCTCCCTATAGCCAACATACAAGAGGATTTTATCTTCTCACCTCCTTTTCTCCCTCAATAGACCACCGTTCTTCATGAAATCAAGTTTGTCGCCTTCGTATTGAAGAGAGGAAGTGATTGAAGATAATTCTGTGGCGATCGATGCCCTAGAACGTACGTTCTAGCGCGGACTTCTCCTATGAAACTCCATTAAACTCTCAATGTCAAACTCTATTTAGACGACGTCTCTCCTAATTTTGGATCTAAAGATCTAGCACCAAGGGAGAGGATAGGAATCTAACCAAATTTTTGGCCATGGATCAGGTTCTTTCGTTATTTCAGGGAGGAGCAACCAGCACGATAATGAAGAAGAAAAATTCTTCCCATGAGTATAAAGTTCGTCAGGGGTTGACTAAGAATTAATGGCTCCCATGCCTTGGAATGACTTCCACGCCATGTGCCGCTCTCCTATTGGACCATACTTGGTTATTATATAAAAATAAGACTTTTAAAAGACTAATCCGCCTTATGTACAAGTCCTGATGTATCTGGATCGCCCATACCTCTTCTCCAGGCCATGAATAATCAAGAAAGCAAGTATGAAATTTCGCCAGGTCCATTCATCGAGTACTCTCGAAGATTCGTCAAGACAATAAGAAGGGTTCGTCGAGTCCTTTCAATCAATTCAAGTCCTTTCGACGATTCGTTGAGTCCTTTCGATATGTTCGTCGAATCATTTTGACGAGTTCGTTGAGTCCTTTCGACGAGTTCGACGAGTCTTTTCAACAAGTTCAACGGGTTAGTAATCAAGACAAGATGAATGAATTTCGCCAAGTCCATTCGTCGAGTACTCTCGATGATTCATCGATATCATTCAACGGATACGTCGAGATCATTCGACTAATTCGTTGAGACAATAAGAAGGTTTCATCGAGTCTACTTAGGATTTCTCTCATTCCGTTCGGTCCTACCATCCACTCAAGGAGACACAGAACACACGCGAAGGGGCTAGCTCAAAATGGGATGTTACACTTCTTGTGAGAACCACAAGGTGCTGGGATTTATGAAGCTTTCAATCTGTAGGAAGGAAAACTTTAGAATATGGAAAGAAAGGGTGAGACTATTCATAAAAGCCTCAGACCCTAGAATCTGTATTACAATGAAAGAGGATACAGATTATCCACCAACTAAGGTGGGCATAAGGGAACCACTGTCCTCTATTGACAGTGACTCTGAAGATGAAGAAGACTATAACCTCATTGCCCTGACTGAAGAAAACCAGAACAAATCTGATCCTGATGAGGTAATCATTTCAATCATGTCTTCTTCATAATATGATTATGAAACTATCCAATATTCTTAGACATCATCTTCATCCAATGAGAAGGATGAATTAGAACCTGAAGAGGATGTCCATCAATTGATTGACAAATATGGTCTTCTCTAGGAAGCTTTGATGAAGAGCAAAAAGCTTGTCAAGAGGCAAGCTGAGGAGATTGCATCTCTACACTAGACAACATCTATGCAATCTGAGACAGCTTCCCAACTAGCTCAGATGAGCAAAGAGATAAGTCAGCTGAAAAAAAAATCACCATTATCCAAGTGAGCATCATTACCTAGAAGAGCAAGATCATTAAGGATCTTGAATAGGAGCTCCTCAAAGAGAGAAAGTTAGTGGAGATATTCTCCAAGCCTAAGATAGTGTTGCCACTCATTGATACCTTCACCTTTCAAAAAAATAGAAAGGGGTTGGGATTCAAGTGAAATGTTGGAGCAGATCATTCCAAGAGGAAAGGAAAGGCTCCAATTGTGCCTCAAACTACCTTTCAGAAAGTTATGTTCCCTTATAACAGGTATGGCCATGATAGTATGTATGGTCACTAGAAAATAGAAATACCTCATGTAAGAGAAATAGTGCACCTTATAATGGGAGGAGAAATGGCATGGGGTTGAGTGCTTTGAAAGCCCCTCATGAAGAAATTAAAGTGTCCCATCATGGATCATTTGTATTGAGCGCTACAACGCCTACACTCAAGGGTAAAGTAGTTGCCACTTCCCAACAACAAAGAAGCAGGTAAATGGCAAGACTGCAATCAATTCTCACTTGGCCATTTCTGATGCTATCAACACCATGTCTGCTTCAGAGCAAACACATGTCTCTATCAAACAGAATTAGTTAAGAGAACCTGCTTGCAGGCTAACATTAGGCTAGATTCTAGCTGAGTAAATAGGAAGAAATATGATGTCTTCTCTGCTGAACAAAAGCATTATGATGATCCATCCACCTCTAGGAATGTTCAGAAGAGAAGATACAACATCCATAATATTTGGTGTTGTGGCAAAGCTGGGCATTTTTCCATATATTGCTGGTTTAATTCAATAGCACCACATGTTGTGAAATCTAAGCCAACAAAGTCTTTCACTGTTGGGCTGAGTGCACCAACGACTAATAAGAACCAAGGACCCAAAATTCTTTAGGTGTCTAAGGTAAACTAATTCTGTTTTGCAAGTATGTCCAAGCACCAATCAGATTTCTATCTAGTACTTAGACAGTGGATGTTCAAGACACATGACTAGAACAAGGAGCCATCTGAAAGATTTCACTCTAGTAAGGAATTGACCCAAGCTTATATTTGGGGGTTAAACAGAGGAGTGAATAAGGCTATGGTATGATCACTAATGATATAGTCAACATCACAAAAGTAGCTTATGTGAAAAGATTGCAACACAATTTGATTAGCATAAGCAAACTTTGTGATGTAGGCTATGTTATTTTCTTCCACAAGGATAAGTGTCTTATCAAAAGGTCAACTGACCAAGAGATCATTCGGACTAGCACTAGGAGTGGAAATATCTATTGTCTTAATTTTCTTTATATAGATTCCAATTCTCCAATTTGCCTTGTAGCAAATTAGAAAGACTCTTAGGGTCTGTTTGGCGCAGCTCTGGCGGCTGGAGAATCTCTATTCTAGCCGCCAGAGCTGTTTTTTAACTGTTTGGGACAGCTCCTTAACAGCAGCTTTTCAGAAATCTGGAGCTATTTTGCAGCTCTTCAGAAATCTCCCCCCCCCCCAACTTCAGCTTCCGCAAAACAGCTTTCTCTCTCACCGGTTTTGGAAATCTAATGGTTTCTTCAGTTGGAACATGCTCAGAGGCCGGACGGCCTTCCTCCGGCGATTCTGAGCCCCGGACGGCCTTCCTCCGGCGATTCCGAGCCCCCGACGGCCTTTCTCCGGCGATTCCGAGCACACTTCTGCACAGAACACCCAAACACTCTGCAGCTTTTCAAAACTTCTCCCCAGAGATCTACTTTAAAACAGCTCTATCCGAACAGCAGCTTTTCAATCTGCCAGAGCTGTCCCAAACAGAGCCTTATTGTGTGCAATGGCACAAGAGGCTTGCTCACTTGAACTACAAGTCTATCAGCAAGCTCTTCAGTGAAGGGCTGGTCAGAAATGGACCCAATTTGAAATGACTAAAGAGGGCATTTATTTTGCATGCCAAAAGGGAAAGCAAATAAAGGCTTCCTTCAAAAATCATTGGGTTCAAGGATTCTGAGAGGTGTCTCTACCTCCTTCATATGGACTTGTTTGGTCATATGCCAATTCATTGTCTAGGAAAGAAAATCTATAGCTTTGTGATAGTTGATAACTACTCCAGATTTTCTAAGATATTCTTTCTTAAGAGAATGTCTAATACTTTAGATAGCTTTTTCACAATTGTCAATCAAATTCAGAATGAAAAGAGCTACACTGTGGTCAAAATCAGAAGTGATAATGACACCAAATTTCATTCTCAAAGCATTAAAAATTTCTGCAAATAGCAAAGTATCTTTCAAGAATTCTCTTCTCAACTTAGTAAAATGGAATTGCTGAGATAAAAAAAAGAACTCTCATTGAGCCTGAAAGGAACATGCTGAGTGAC
Source organism: Platanthera zijinensis (assembly GCA_039513925.1). Lineage (NCBI taxonomy): Eukaryota > Viridiplantae > Streptophyta > Magnoliopsida > Asparagales > Orchidaceae > Platanthera > Platanthera zijinensis. The sequence continues at coordinate 167,559,284 of CM077086.1, forward strand.
ACTTCTCTCCCAGAATATCTCTGAGTTGAGGCAGTGAACACAGCATGTCATGTCCAAAATAGGGCCTCTGTCAACAAATATCACAATAAGACTCCCTATGAGCTAATGAAGGGCAAAAAACCAAATCTATCCTATTTCAAAATTTTTGGAAACAAATGCTTTGTGATGAACAATGAAGAGTCCTACTTGACAAAATTTGCTGAAAATCCTATGAGGGTATTTTTGTGGGGTATAGCAGTCATAACAAAGCCTATAGAATCTATAACTTGAAAAATCAGGTTGTAGAAGAGTCTATAAATATTGTATTTAATGAAACGTTTATGTTTCACAATGATTTGTCAAACTCTTCTTATACTGTAGGTGCAAAATTAAGGATGGACAAACTGAGCATTGAAGTCACACCTCCAATTGAACAAGAAAAGGATGATGATGTGTTCATTCTACAAGATGGACTTGTTGGAATACAGATAGAAGAAGAACCCCAGGGCACTGAAGCTGAAATTCTTTGAGCGAGAGAGAGGCTACCAGTAGTTATCAGACACTTAAGATACCATCCCAGAGATCTAATTATTGGGGATGCAAGCCAAAGTGTGACCATAAGGAGGAGAAATCACAATATTGCTATGTACTCCAGGTTCCTTTCTCAAATAAAACCCAAAAAGTTTGAAAAAATCAACATAGACCCATTCTGGATAGTGGCTATGCGAGAATAATTGAACCAGTTCAAAAGGTGTAATGTCAAGATGTTGGTTCCCATACCTCAAGGATATAACATCATAGGAACGAAATGGATTTACAGAAATAAGTTAGATGAAAATGGTGTAATAATCAAAAATAAAGCTAGACTGGTTACTAAAGGGTACAAACAAGAAAAAGGTATTGACTTTGATCAAACATTTGCACCAGTAGTTAAACTTAAAGACATAAGGTTATTCCTTGCATAGGCTGGTTATAAAGGATTTAAGGTCTACCAAATGTATGTTGTTAAAGTCTGGCGGTTTGTATTTCTAGTCGGGCGGCTTGTTGTTCGGGCAGTCTGGCGGTTTGTTCAGGCAGTCTGGTTATCGGGTGGCTTGTCTTAGCAGAAGAGGTCTGATAGTTAACTACAACTACGGTCTGGTGGCAACCCGCAGTTGCGGTCTGGCAGTTTGTCCTGGCAGCCTGCACCAGCGGTCTATAAGTTTTCCCTAGCGGTCTGGAGGCTTTCCTCTGTTGCTTGTGGGTGATCATAAGTTGTTCTGTATAGTGTGTGGTTTGAACTTGTCAAACTGCATAGACCGCGTAGCTTGTATTTAGTCCCACATAGTTTGTTATATTCTCTCATCTCCCCGTTTTCTATAAATAAGGGGGCATACCTTTGTAATAATTATCTTTTTGGAGCAATAAAATTTGCCTTGATTTAGCTCTTCTTCATATATGTGAAGTCAGTTTTCCTAAATGGTGATCTAAAAGAGGAGGTCTATGTTGAGTAGTCATCGGGTTTTATAAATCCTATATTTCCTCATCATGTTTTTCATTTAAGAAAGGCTTTGTATAGGGTTAAAACAAGCCCCAAGGGCTTGGTATGATACCTTATCTAGCTTTCTCTACCAACAAGTGCGGTCTCCCTTGTCCTCAAGGTAGCCAAATCGCTAGATCAGTTCGCCAGAGTAGTCCGCTAGACTGCCAGAATCTATACCGCCAAGGCAGTTTCCCGAACCATGACCGTTAGAACAAGTCCGCTAAGGCAGTCTACCAAATCACCAGAACCAGAATGCCATGTCAAACCAGTCCCCTAAGGAAGTTTGCAAACTCACCAAAACCAGTCCACTAAGGCAGTTTGCGAAATCACCAAAACCATTTCGACAGGTCAGACTGCCAGACCGCCAGACATCCAACACAAGACCGCCAACAACAAACTAACCGTTGCGGGTTCCTTGTTGTTGTGGTTTCCTTGTCGTCGCGGCTTTCCTAACCACTGCGGGCTCTGTATCTTGGTCGCGGCTCCTTTTCTTGTTGCTGGTGTGTTGTCACCTTGACCGCGCGGTCTTCTCGCGCGGTTTATTCGCTACTTGGCCTCTACGATTTCTCTTCTTGTGTGCTTCCTTTACCTCTTTTGTCGGCTTAATTCTAACCGTGCAGTTAGTTTTTTCGCTTTCCGGTTTCTTCCCCTCTTGAGGATGGCTTCTCTTCTCTCCTCTACCACTCGTGCTCTTGTGGCCTCCTCTGATAAATAGCTTATTAACTCTTGTGCCACTTATCACATGACTGGCAACTCTCATTTGTTCTCCTCCTTAACCGACCAGAACAGTGTGTCTCCTATTGTTATTGTAGATGGGACTTCTGCTCTTGCGCGTGGTGTTGGCATTATGCACCTCACTCCTTTGCTACTTGAGGACACTCTCTATGTTCCCTCTTTCCCATGTAATTTACTCTCTGTTCATGCTCTCTGCACCCAATTACATTGCACGGTTACTTTTACTGCCACCACTTGTTATTTCTCCGACTCTATCTCAAACGCTACGATTGCTACTAGGACTGCAAGTGGTGGCCTCTTCTTTCTTGACCGCGATGTTGCTCTTTCTTCTTCTTCATCCATTCAGTAATGGCATCGTCATCTTGGCCACCCTCCTTCTTGCCTCATTCACCAACTTCTTCCAGATCTTCCTCAAGAGGATTCCCCTTTGAATTGCGAAGCCTATCAGTTTGGCAAACATCATCACTCTTATTTCCTAGCATGAACGGGATGTAGTTCTTCGCGTCCATTTAAACTAGTTACTCTGACATCTGGGGTCATGCTCCTACTGCCATCGTTGGTAGAGGTAGCTTATACTTTGTCACTTTCATCGATGATTTCTCCAAGCGTACTTGGTTGTATCTCTTGAAAGATCGTTCTGAACTTTACACTGTGTTTACTGCTTTTTATAATGAGATATTGAAATAGTTTAATGTACCAATTCAAGTTCTTCGTACTGATAATGTCAAGAAATACATCAGCCAACATTATTCTGATTTTTGTGTGAACCATGGTTTGATTCATCAAACTTCTTGCCCCTATACCTCTCAACAAAATGGCATTAATAAACGCAAGAATCGTCATCTCTTGGATGTTGCTCGCAGCCTTCTGTTACAGATGAATATTTCTCGGTCCTATTGGGGTCATGTTGTTCTTCTCTCCTACTATCTCATTAATCGGATACCCTCATCTGTTCTTCAGGGCAAGACTCCATTTTCCGTTTTGTATCCCACGCCCGAGCCATTTCCTTTACCTCTTAAAATTTTTGGATGTACGGTGTTTGTTCACATACCTTCTCCTGGTCATGACAAACTTTCTCCTCATTCTATTAAATGCATATTCCTTGGTTATTGTCTGACTCAGAAGGGATATCGTTGTTTTGATCCTTTTCTACACAAACAGTGCATGCCTACTGATGTTACCTTTTTTGAAGATACATCGTATTTTTCTCCTGTCTCTTCTCTCTTACCTTCTGATACTTCTTCTTCGATGCCTATTATCTCGGCACCTCTGTCGGAACCAATTCTTTCTACAATTATTCATGTTGTGTCGTCTCTTTCTCTCGAGACGGATTCTTTGCCCTTGGAGCCTTCTATACCTGTTCTCGGGCCTCTTCCTTCTTCTAGCTATGAATTGCCTCCATTGGATAGGAGTGATCTTGATCTTGATCTTCCCATTTCCCTGCGAAAGGGCGTTTGCCAATGCACTAAGCATCTTATTGATTCGGTTGTCTCTTATGCTCAGCTTTCCCCGGTTGGCAAGTGTTTTGTTCTTGCTATATCTTCTATTGTTATACCGGCTACGTATCAAGAAGCTCTTGTCATTCCTCATTGGAAAGTCGCTATAGATGAAGAAATAAATACATTAATTGATACATGTACTTGGACTCTTGTTTCTCCACCTCTAGGCATTGATGTGGTTGGCTGTCGATGGGTCTTTGTTATTAAGTATATACTCAATGGTTCGGTTGATCGTTATAAGGCGATACTTGTGGAAAAAGGGTTCACTCAGATGTATGGAGTAGACTTCTTTTATACTTTTTCCCCCGTTGCTCGCATCAGCACTATACGCGTTCTCTTCTCTATAGTTATTAATCGTAGCTGGGAGATGTCTCAGTTAGATGTGAAGCATGTCTTCCTTTATGGTGATTTGCAAGAGGTTGTTTACATAGAGCAACCTCCTAGGTATGTTGCTCGGGGGAAGTCTCAGGTATGCATGCTTTGAAAGGCGATTTATGGCTTGAAGCAGAGTCCACGAGCTTGGTTTCAAAATTTTAGTGGATTTCTTTCTCATATTGGGTTCAATCGAAGCTCTGTTGATCACTCCCTGTTTATATGCGAGACTACAAAAGGCTTTGTGGTTCTGCTGTCTACGTTGATGATAAAGAAGGCATTGATCTAGCCAAACGACATCTTCGACAACATTTTGTTACTAAAGATATGGGACCTCTGAAGTACTTTCTGGGCATTTAGATTTAACGAAAGAGGAACTCGATGGTTCTTTCACAGCGAAAGTATGCCCTAAATCTCTTAAAGGAGACAGGTATTCTTGGCACGAAACCTGCTCGTTGCCCGATGGCGGTTGGAGATGATAAGGGGTGGACTGAAGATTCTCGTCTTCTTTAAGATTTCATTGTGTACAGACGTCTTGTAGGCAAACTCATATATCTGACTGTTATTAGACCAGATATTTGTTATGTGGTTGGCAAGGTTAGTCAGTTTATGTAAAATCTTAGAGAGTGTCATCTTCGGTCTGCCATGAAAATTCTAGAGTATTTGAAAGGGTCTCCAGGAAAAGGCTTGTTGTTTCAGAAGAATAATCATCTGAAGATTGAAGCGTATTCTGATGTCAGCTATGTTGATAACAAAGAAGATAGAAAGTGTAGCATCAGGTTTTTGCACCTTTATAGGAAGAAATCTTGTTAGCTGGAAAAGCAAGAAACGGGCAGTAGTTTCAAGGTCAAGTGTCGAAGCAGAGTATAGGAGCATGTCTTAAACTACTTGTGAGTTGAAATGGTTACGAGCACTTATTATCGACTTGGGAGAAGTCTATGATCATCATCTTCCTATGTTATATGATAACAAAGTCGTCATTTACATATTTAAGAATCCGGTCTTTCAAGAGAGGACAAAGCACAGTGAGGTTGATTGTCATTTCATTAGGGAAGAGGTGTTGAAGAATCAGATCTGTACTCTCTTCGTCACTTTTGATAAAGAAATGACAGACTTCTTCACGAAACCAGTTTCCGCTTCAGATGTTTGCAGCAAGCTGGGCATGGTTGACATATACGCTCCAGATTGAGGGGGAGTGTTAAGGTCTGGCAGTTTATATTTCTAGTCGGGCGACTTGTTGTTCGGGCGGTCTGGCGGTTTGTCCAGGCGTCCTGGTTGTCGGGTGGCTTGTCTTAGCAGAAGCAGTTTGATGGTTAGCCGCAACTACGGTCTGGTGGCAACCTGCAATTGCAGTCTGACGGTTTGTCCTGGTGTCCTGCACCAGCGGTCTGGCGATCTGGAGGCATTCCTCTGTTTCTTCTGGGTGATCTCTAGTTGTTCTGTATAGTGTGTGGTTTGACCTTGTCAAACCGCATAGACCGCACGGCTTGTATTTAGTCCCACATATTTTCTTGTATTCTCTCATCTTCTCCTTTTTCTATAAATAAGGAGGCATACCTATGTAATAATTATCTTTTTGGAGCAATAAAATTTGCCTTTATTCAGCTCTTCTTCACAAATGTAATGTTAGTTTTCCTAAATGGTGATCTAAAAGAGGAGGTCTATATTGAGCAGTCATCGGTTTTATAAATCTAATATTTCCTCATCATGTTTTTCATATAAGAAAGGCTTTGTATGAGGTTAAAATAAGCCCCAAGGGCTTGGTATGATACCCTATCTAGCTTTTTCATTGAGAACAAATTCTCAAGGGAAAAGATAGACAAGACATTATTCCTAAGGAAAGTCAAGAGTAAGATTATCCCAGTACAAATTTATGTTGATCACATAATTTTTGTGTCTATTGATGATGACCTATGCAAAAAAAGTTTGCTAAACTTATGCAAGGGAATTTTAAGATGAGTAGTATGGGTCAACTCATGTATTTTTTGGGTCTCCAAGTTAAGCAGACTAAGGATGGTTTATTTATCTCTCAGTCTAATTCACTAAAGAGTTAATCAAGAAATTTGGAATGAAGAATTCCTCCACCATGAAAACTCATATGGGGTCAAGTACGTCACTAGACAAGGATGAGAATGGCAAGCCAGTTGATGAAACCTTGTATAGAGGCATAATTGTCTCCCTCCTTTATTTGACTGCAAGTAGATCAGATATTATGTTTGTTACATGTGTTTATGCTAGGTACCAGTCTTGCCCTAAAGAATCTCATTATACTGCTGCAAAGAGAATTCTGAGATATCTTAAGGGCACACTAGATCTTGTCCTTTGGTACCCTATGAATAATGATTTTGAACTAACAGGCTATTCAAATGCAAATTTTGCAGGTTACAAGGAGGATAGAAAGAGTACTTCTGGTACTTACCAATTTCTAGGGAGAAGACTGGTATTCTGGAGCAGCAAAAAGCAAACTAGTGTAGCAATCTCCACTACGGAATCTGAATACATCTCAACAGGGAGTTGTTGCGCACAGCTCTTGTGGATACGTCATCAACTTCAGGATTACAATATCCAGCTAAGTATAACCCCTATGTTTTGTGATTCTTCTGGTGCAATTTCAATACCTAAGAATCTTGTGTCACACAGTAGGACCAAACATATTGAAAATAGATATCATTTTATAAGAGAGCATGTTGAGAAGGAATATATCAGCCTTGAGTTTGTCCCCGCTGACAGACATGTGGTTGACATCTTCACTAATTCTATTGATGAAGCCAAGTTTGAATTGGGAATGTTAAATTTGAAGTAGCATTTAATTTTTAACTATAATCATTCTATCATATATGTGCATTTGGAGGCTAACCTTTTACATGAGGACATAAAGAAGAAAAATTTCAACTGACTTGTCTTTGAATGAAGTGTCAAGCGTTGAGTCAACACCAGGAATCAAGTGAGATGTTCAGGCGATGAATGGACTCGACGCAAACACTCTAACGGGTAAGAAAGCATCAAATCCATTAGGTTAAATCACAATCGTCCATCTAAATTTGAAATCATGACAAGGTACGCACCTCTCCACCTTCTCAAATAGAATGTGGTATAAATAGAAATCGAGCCTAGAATAAACTCAATCTTTCTATTGCCCTTAGGAATTTTTCTATCATGTACCCCAAATTTCTGGCACTGTCTTCTCCTCCTCGCTCAAGCTCTCAGATTCAATGGCACCCAAGGGTATAGATTTCTTGTTCAAAGGTTGTGAAGTTGTTCAAAATAGATTCAAAGATACTCCGGAAGAAATTCTTTTAGTTATCATCTTCTAATAGTTGCAGAACTGGAATTTGTGATGTTAGAGACATGTGTTACATGGAAAAGATAAGTATTAAAACTATATTCTAATGCCAAGATGGACTCTTCCTCCACAAAGATCAAGACCACCTTCAATGGAGGAAAGGTCAAAATCACTGTTAGGAAGATTTGCAAGGCTTTGAAGCTTCCCAAACTCAATATTAGTGAGGAAGAAGATGAGCTATATCAAGAAGATATTAAATCTGCCTTCAAGTGGTGTGATCTGTCCAAACACACTAGTGGTTCTGTACTCCTTAGGGACATGAACTTGAAGGGAAAGTTCTTGGCAGTCATCATTAGAAAAGCCTTAATCTGCAAAACCGGATCTCATGACAAGATTTCTAGGAAGATGTTTAACCTAATGGCCAGAGTAATTCTCTCCAAGAAAATTGATTGGGGCAAGGTGATCTTTGAAAAGATCATTGAGTGCATCCCTGAGCCTAATTTGGGAAGAATCGCACTAAGCAAAATGAAAAGAAGAAGAAAAAGATAGCTGAAATGGTTGTTGTAGAAAGCTCAAGCAATATCTCATCAGATAGTAGTAGTACTGAACCCCACAACCATCTCCTATCCTGTTCAAGTGATTCTAACAGGAGGGATGTAAGTGCACAAGTCTCAATTTCCTCTGAGATTGCTCCCAAGACTGTTCCAAGCAGAGTGTCGCCTACTGATGTTGAAGGAAACACAACTAGGGAGAATGTTAAAGACATAGTAACATCTATTGTGGAAAAGATCTGTGTTGATATTGAGGGGGAGATCCCAATACAGGATGATCATGCTGATGGGGAGAACTTCATACCATATGTTACTATTAAGGGGGAGATCAACACAGTTACTGCTGCAATTGAGGGGGAGACACACCTTGAGCTCCCTACTCAAGTTAATGAAGCTGAGATGGAAGTAATTGAAAAGGAAAACCAAGGAGATGAGGTCATATTTATTGCTGAAGAGCATGAGAAAGAGGAGTCTTTCAAAGGAGATGTTGCTAGCATCCCAGATCATTCCTTTGAATATGCATTTTCTGATTTTGAAATGGGAGGAGATATAAGGGAGAGACATGAAGTGGTGGACTATCCAGCTACTACTCAGCTGAATGAGGAGATTCCTACATCTTTTTTGTCACAAATAAGAGGACTCGTGGATAAGCAAAGGAAGATTGTAAGATATGTGGATGATTCAATCAGGGAATTGAGAAAGGACCTCTCAACTGAAATCACTTCCATCAGATTTAAGGTCAACCTGTTGAGAGACAACACAGTTAAATTCTTCATGAGAGCTGCAATAAATTCAGCAGAGACAAAATGATATTATTCAAAACCAATGTGTTACATCTGAAAACACGGAAATGGTGCATAATGTAACAAAAGCCCGCATGGAAGAGCACAAAAAATTTGTTGAAAGAAGAATGGATGTCTGTACTAAAATTCTTGATGATCATATGTTGCAAGTTAAGAACACTATAACTGCTAGTGTCAACCACTTGGCTAATAAGGTATCCTCCTCCAGCACTCCATGAGTAATCTAGTTACTGGAGAAGTCATAAAGGGGGAGGTCAATGATAAGAGCCAGTGGAGACCATGTCATCTGTACATCCAATGTAGTCAGAGAAGCACTGGGCCTAGATCCCATCATATATGATGAGCATGCAGTTCCTGAAGATGATGTTGGAGCTGATGCTGAAGCTAATATTATAGTTTCTCCTCCTGATGATGTAATAGCATTCAACCCCACTACTCAGTAAATATCAAAGAACAATAGAAAAGAAGTTGCAGATGAGGAAGAGGAAGTAAGACAAAGGAAAAAAGAGACATAGAGAAGAACTGGAATCCAAGCTTGATTATGTACAGTAGAGTCCACTATCCAAGACAATCATTCTGACTTCCTGGAATCAGATCAAGGAAAACAAGTCAGAGCCAAACTATATATTTCAATAGAATGGGCAAAGTATGAAAGGCAAGAAGAGGTAGGGAGGAAGTTCAGAAATGACAAGATAGCTGGAACCTTATCAGTAAATGCCCTAGAACCCTGTAGATACCATCCAAAGTCGTACTACTACTTTGAGAGACAAAGGCTGAAAAAGAAAGAGGATGAGGAAAAGACTGCAAAGAAATCTGGGGGAGGCATAGTAATTAGGGAACCTAATTCATAGCAATGTAATAAATTATAGGTTTCTAAGGGTTGTAGAGTGTGAAATGTTTATTAGAGACATTCTCTTATTTTTAATGCTATCTGAAATGCTCTATATTATTTGTCCGGATGTTTGTTTACTTTGAGTTATTCTTTATTATATGTTTTAAAGTGGTGTATATCATTGACTAGGGTTCTGACTTTTTCAAATATGGGAAATTGTTGGGAACATTGACCACAATGTCTTAGATTTGAAGAAGCCTCATAAGTCAATAATATACACAAAAATATATTTGAAATTTTATCTAAGTTATCATGTGCAAAAAATCTATGGTTGATTGACTGACAGCTTGGGAATAAGTCAGTACACTCCAAAAGTGGAGAAAATATACTAAGATCAAATGCGTCGTGTAATCTCACTTCACTCGACGCTTGAGTTCTGTAGGAGTTTACACCATGCTATTCACTCAGCGCCTCAGAAGAGAAACAGAGAATCTGCCTACGTATAAATGCATCGAGTCATCTCACATTACTCGACGCTTAAGACTCATATGTGCTGACAGGAAAATACATTCTCATCACTTCAATGAAAGAGAGCAGAAATGGATGTATCAGGGATTAAGACAAGACTAGCACCAATTGTAGAGAAGATGTGAGAAGCTCGACTAAGATGGTTTGGACACGTGCAAAGGAGACCATTAGAGGCACCTGTTAGGCGTTGTGAGAGTCTAGTTACTAGGCATGTTAAACGAGTGAGGGGTAGGCCTATAAAGACTTGAAATGAAACTATAAGGAAAGACATGTTGTACTTACGCATTAGTGGGATTATGACACAAGATAAGGCACAATGGTGAAAAAAGATCCATATAGACGACCCCACTATAGTGGGATAAAAGCTTGAGTGTTGTTGTTCTAGTGGTCTTCCTATCAGAGTAAGACTAGCCTTTATATACATTATAAAAGCGTGTCCTAATATCACTTTAACTTAAATCTTTTTTTATCAAATTAGAGGTTTTTCCTAACATGTTCATCACGAGTCATCTTTGTGTACTTCCATGCATGGGTAGAACGAGTGATGCACAATTAACAATTTCACATTGCTCCGTAGTTCACTTTCCTGCAAATGAATTCATCTTCGAGCACGATCAGACACATGACTGTGAGCCCAAAAGTGTGTGGATTTTTTTTGGCGCAACTAGTTATCTTGGGAATTTCACCTCTTCACTCCCTGTGGAGACGATAACTCTTTTACTCAAATTACTTTGTTACTTCGGCCAATGCATTGTAGTAGCATCTCATTCGGGAGTTACAATTGCACGTCTTGTAGCGATCAATGGACTCCTTCCTGGATGATCCAGGGAGCACTAAAAAACGTTCCTTTATTGAGCTTTAGTTGTCACTTTCAAAATTAAAAGATAAATTATATTGGTGATGGGGTCCCCCCCCCCTACAAAATTCCCAAGTCAAGTGAAATGTATCCGGACGAAAACACGTAAGAGAACCAACCCGAGAAGGCGAACCAAGTTTGCGGAATGTGCCCGCTCAAAGGCGTCCAAAAACACTCCCACGCCCCCCAAGACGCGCGTACAGACAGCCCGTGCACGCTCGCGGCCCACGCACGCACAAGAGGCCCACATGCACGCGGAGGGAAGAAAGCTATGTGGAGCCTAGGGGAGGTGCTGATACCGCCCAAGTTGCGTTTGAAGAAACCGAAGTGAGATCGCCAGCCCATGGGTTTGCACGCAGACCACACACACGCACGGCCAACACGAGAGCGTGCGGTCAGCGGTTGAGCACGCGGCCAGCACGCAGGAGAAGCATGCGTGCGCCAGTGGCTGCCTCCTCCGCCGCCTCCAGCCACTGCCAGCGTCTGCCGCCCGCCGCCGGACCAGGCAACCCGTCCGGGCCTCCAGAGCCGTCCAGGGGGAAAGAACGTCATTTCTCAAAATTTGGTGATTCAGGTGACTGTAACGGAGCGATGCCATTCATCAACACAAAAATTCTCCTAGGCGCCCATACTCTCATTTAAACTCAAGCAACTCCAGAGTCTATAGAGAGCCCTGAGATTTTCCAATGAGAACGTGAGACTTGGAACGTTCCTCCACTCGGAATTGATCACTCCGCTCCCTATCTAGGCTTTCTAGCATGCAATGCTCAACGCTGCAAGGACATAACCATTTTTCTGGAATAACACTCTCATTCAATCCCCGAAGACTTAGTCAATTCTCGGCTCCATTGGATGCCCTTGTCAGAGCATCGTGGATTTAGCTTATTTTCTACCGTTTTTGTACTCAAAGATTTGTAACAGAGAGATGGTCTGTCACCTTCCAAGGAATCTTTCAACTCTTGTAAACTCAACGAAATAGTGGATTTTGGCCCGACGTAGATCCAATCACATAATTTTTCACATTTTCTGGGTTTTCCACGTTAAAAAAACTCTCCTGTAATTTGTTGTTGTTTGCGCACCTATGTCATCACCACAAAGCATCTATGTCTGTTTGTGCACCCAGTTCAACTCAGAGCTAAGACGCTCTGATTCTCCGGACCGGAGAAAAACTAGGTGACCCGCAACAATTAATAATTGTGCCTTCAAGTACTGCAATAAACCGAGGTGGTAGCACAACTCATTTAAAATTCAAAACTTCATTCAAATTTGAACTTATTTGCATGCACGATATTAGCAAACAGACATATTTGTGCCATTTAATCATGTATCAACAGTCATTTGCTATGAAGCCCCTATGACAAACATAATGACATGTAATATTATCGATTATGCATTCAAATACATTCTAGACATAAGCCATTCAGTGGCAATGGGTGAAATTTTCAATCAGGTTACACATGCTTTTAGGCTCCGTTTGGGGGGACTTATTTTCACCGGTCAAGCGGTCACGATCGCATGAACCGGACTTTAATTATGGTTCTCCCAAACCGCTTGACCGGTGAAAATAAATCCCCTCAAACAGAGCCTTAATCAAGACAACGAAGTCATAAATTATTAGCACAAATATGATTGAATTATATTTATGATTAGGAGTCAAATTACTCCAACTAACTGATAAAAATAAAAGCCCAAAATGAATCTCACTTCTCAAAATTCTAGCTTCGAGTTCGTGATGTGAATAAGCCAAAGATAGAAATCAACATGGGGCAAATTCCTTTTTCAAGGCAGGCTGAGCATTCTATTGATCTTCGAATAAAGAATTTTTTCCCAAATTCAAATTCTCACACATGTTATTGGCCAAATGGAGAAAAGAGCATTGCTTACCCACTAAATGATGATATAAATTCATTAAATGTAAAATGTCTTTCTAGGGCGAAAATTTTTTGTGCACAGAAAAAACTAGCGTGCATTAAGAGTTTGGGGTCCACGCAAAAATTTGCTCATTTGAAAATTTTTGTCCTTGCGCTCCATACTCCATCCCGTGTTCTTATTCAGCTCTTTTTTGAGCATTTTTATAGTCGAATTTTTGCTGCTCATATACAGTTTTTTTTAGTAGTTTTACAGTTAGACTCCTGCTAGTGTTTTTATACAGTTTATTTTTGGAGCAATTTTACAGTCCAATTTCTGTAGATTTGTATGCATTCTGATTCCAATTTTCACCTTTTTTTCTTTAATGTTGCAGGTATACATTTTCAGCAATCAAACTTTTTAGGGAGTTGTGGATTCATAGGTCAGAGAAGATGGAGCTTCGACAAAAGTTGTTCCTGCTGGTTCTTGATCTCGAGGTTTTCGGTTCGTAGCTGAGGGATAGACAAGTAAGAGCTAGGGTGTGGAGCTTGCCAAATTGGCAATGGAGCGGGAGAAGAGCTGCAACTTGGCAATGGCAAGGAGTAACAGTTGCAGCTTGGCAATGGCAAGGGAGAACAACAACAGTTTAGCGGTTAGAGTTGGTGTGAGCAATAGACTGAAAGGGCAAAAAAAAAGAAAGAAAGCAAAATGATGCACCCATGGCTATTTATGCACGCATAAAATTTGTGTCACATGCACAAACAATTTTGGCCTTCCTAGTTTCCTCAAAGAAACTACTTATTACACATTATATTGAGGCTGACTACCCAAGAATTTATACTTGCTCTAATATTAGAGTTTTATGAATTCTGGAAATCTGCTCACACAAACTCACGTTAAAAAGTGCTTGATATTGCTTCTTCTAAGGCTCCGTTTTCCGCGGTGGTGGCGGTCGTGAATATGAGGATTAAATTGTCATTCGTAAATGCCCATCTAAGGAACTTCATCCACTTTTATGTTCAAACAGATGAAGTCTTTAGGTGACATTAGCGAATGACAGTTCAATCCTCATGTTCATGAACACCACAACCGCTCCAAGCGGAGGCTCTGTTTGGGGGGACTTATTTTCACCGGCCAAACGGCTGCGACCGCATGAACCGGACCTTAGTTTATGCGGTAGCAACCGCTTGGCCGGTGAAAATCTCACCAATGCCTAATTACATCGTGTCTTTCTTTATAGTTTCATTCCAAGTCTTTATTGATCTACCCCTCCCTCGTTTAACATGCCTAATGACTAAACTCTCACAACGCCTAACAGGTACCTCTAATGGTCTCCTTTGTGCGTGTCCAAACCATCTTAGTCGAGCTTCTCGCATCTTCTCTGCAATTGGTGCTACTTCTGTCTTATCTCTGAATAATTACTCCAAGCAAAAAACAAGATCGAAAAGAATCAAGCTCGCCTAGAACTGAGAATGGACCTGTTAAAGAGTGTTAAAGAGAAACATGTAAAAAAGACCAATGTTGAGGCCCAAATAGAAGCCAACTTGTAATCTAGTTTAGTCCCACACCAAAGGAGTGGGAATCCTCTCCTCTCCTCTCCTCTCTCACTTCCTATATAAGTGTACACAAACATGTAATATATAGATGACATTTTTGAGAATTAAATAAAATAATTTTTGTTTGTCTCTCTCATCTGCGTTTTTCTACATAGTATCAGAGCCAATCGGTCCTCTTTTCTCGCCACGTAAGCCTCTCGCGGCTTGTTCTTTTCTAAACCGCAGTGTTTGTGCGGTAACCTTTGGGCGGTCTGGATATTTCTAATCGCAAGGTCTTGTGCGGTTTCCTCTGCTGCTCCTCTTGTTCCCTGCCATCCTCTCCCTTCCCCTTTTATAGTTTCTTCTGCGGGTCCCACCACCGTGTTCCTCCGCGACTTCTCTTTGCTTTCAGCCCTGGTCATTGGTCGCGGGTTTCCTTGGGCTTCCTGTCTTCTCGTCGCTACGATCTTGCCGCTGCTTCTGCTTAGCCGCATCTCGCCGCCGCCGCATCTTGTCGTCGCCGCATCTTGCAACTGGTTGCTAGCTGCAATCCTAGCCGCATCTGCAACTTATCGCATCTACACCTAGCAGCATCATGTTTTCTGCATCTTGCCGCATCTCCTTCTTGTCGCTGCATCTTGCCGCTGTTTCTGCCTAGCCGCATCTTGCCGATGTGTGCATAGGCGCATCTTGTCCGCATCTACCTAGACGCATCTGCCTAGCTGCATCTTGTTGTTGTGCCTAGTCTTTTCTTTTCACATCTGCCTAGCTGCATCTTGCCGCTGTTCCTAGCCTTTTTTTGCCTTTTTTTGCTGTAGTTTGCTAGCCACAATCCTTCCCGCAGAAGTTCTCCCTGTTCGCATAGGCCTTATGTATATCCGCTCCTTGTTGCTACTACTGCATGTATTCGACAGCTGCTTCCTCTCTTTTTGCCCGCATTGCGGCTTCTCTTCCTGAACTCTGTGATGAGCTTCAGATCACCACCATCTCTCTCAGTGGGAAGAAAAACTTTGTTGAGTGGGAGCACACAGTTCGTCGCATTCTACTGACAAAAGTACTTATTCATCTGTTGGTACCCTAGTTTGGATTTGTGTTAAGTCTTCTCAATTAGTTTCTTGACCCAAGATTTATCTATGGTCAAAGGTTAATTGTTAGGTTAGATTCTCTCAGTTGTAAAGTTGTCACTTATCCAGTGAAATTCTGGTTAAGTTGTTTTTGGTTTGACTATAGTCAAACGCCGCTCGACTTTCGTCTATCAACCGATCGACTATCGTCTATCAGTTGGTCGACTATCGTTAGTCAGCAGATCGTCTATCTCTGTGATAGTTCAACTATCTTTAAGCTCGACTATCTGTTGTGATAGTTCGACTATCTGTCTTGATAGCTTCAACTATCTTATAGCTCGACTATCTGTTCTGATAGGTCGACTATCTGCTCTGTAGTTAGGTCGACGATCTCTGTGGTTCGGTCGACGATCTCTGTGGATCGTTCGACGATCGTTTGTCTGCTTTTAGAGATATTATATTCATTTTCTTCTGTGATCTATTTCTTATTTATCTGGCATATTTTATTAAAGATTATTTCATTGATTTTATGTTTATATCTCAAGGCAATCTTTGCCCCATTCTTTTTGCATAAGTCAAGTTCTACTCTGACAAAGTCTTTTGTCTTATTAGTTGACATATCTTTATGTTTTATCTGCCATGTTGTCCTTTATAGCCGTTAGACACAAAAGTCTTCTCTGGCCGTAAAGAGTTTGGTCTGATGTGACTTTTTCTAGTATTCTTTTATCAGATTGGATATGCAGCTTCTCAGAAAGCTTTATCCCTTTGTAGGATGTCTTTCTGCAGGATATATTTTGTATTGTGCTATTTGCAGCCCAGATTGCAGATCTCAGAAGAAGACAAAGAATTAGAGCCGTTACAAAGGCTAATATATAAAGAGCTCTTTTGAAATAAGTTTTCACATATAGAGACACACATAGAGAGAGATACAGACACAGATATACTAGTTCATATACAGATTCAAAAGAAGAAGATACAGTTCTCAGATCATTTCACACTCAACTGAGAAGAACTACTCTCTTCAGCATTCTTCTTCAATCCTGAGTTCATCCTGCTTCCAGGAACATTCACACCCAGTGCCTCTAAAAGAAGAAGAAGAAGAAAGAAAAGCTTGATTGAAGAAGAACAACCATTTCTCATCAAGAGTCTTCTTCCAGCTGCTCCTTCAAGAACTTCAAGACAACAGAACATATCTGTCAAGAGTTCAGAAGAGTTCCTGCACCCTGAAGCAAGGCTTCTTCCTTGATATTCTCTAAGCCAGGGGGAGCCTTGACTCTTTAAGAGCTTTCTATAGCTCAGTGCAATCCACTAGCTTCTCTAATCTTGTTTTACAATAGAGAAGACATTCTAACTCTCTCACCCTCCTGTACAAAGGGTTATTACTCCCTTCAAAAGTGAACCTTGGTGGCAGAGCACCTTAGTAAAAACCTATGTTGGATTTTGAGCTCCTGATCAAAAGCTCAAAGGGTCTACTTAATCTACCTGAACCAGATCAGTTGGTGGCAGGGCACCTGAACAAAAACCTGTATTGGATTCCTACCAGGGTGGTAGAAGAGTGGATGTACCTATTTAGAGGGAACCACTATAAACCTCTTGTGTTGTCTGTGTTGCTTACTTTAATTATTGCACTGTGGCTGTGAGTAGAACTAACTAGGACTGCTAGTTGCTGTGATAGGACTAAAGCTGAAACTGTAATTACAGTTAGCTTTCTCTTGTGCACTACACTTTGTGTTAGGCTCTAGGGTTTCAAATATCTATAAACTCATTCCGCAAACTAACTCTAAGGGAGTTGAGTAGATTGTCATAATTATTGAATACTCTATTCACCCCCCCCCCCTCTAGAGTTGTATCTATCCTCACTTTCAATTGGTATCAGAGAGAGGTTGACTGACTGTACAGTCTAACACTTGAGTCACAAGATCTAGATAGATACCAAGTTTATAGATATTCACTTCATGGCTCAGTATAAGGATTATTCTAGCACCAGACCTCCAGTATGCAACTTAGCTAAGTTCAGCATTTAGAAGGCAAGAATCAAGTTATATATGAATTCTATTGATGAATATATTTTTTTCTTATATTTTGACAGGGCCTCCAACACCACCTGCTGCAGCCACTGCTACAACATCTACAAATCTCAGTGCAGTGCCACCTCCAGACTACAATGATGCATACAAGAAAGCAAAAATAGCTGATGCAAAAGCTATGAATATTCTAGCTCAGACCATGTCTGATGAAACCTTTCAGAAAGTGGCTGATTGCACTTCTGCAAAAGCCATGTGGGACTCACTGAACTAGATTGTAGCTGGTTCAGCTGATGAGAGGAAGGACAAAAGGTCCAACCTTATATCTCAATATGAAAACTTCAAGAAGACTGAAGCTGAATTAGTTGAAGCTATGTACAGCAGGCTCAGCTCCATCATCAATGAGCTGAGAACCCTTGATAAGGAGATAACATTGACAGAGGTCAATGATAAGATACTGATGTGCTTCCCCAGCACATGGGATCTCAGGATCTGACCCATCAAGGAGGCCAGAAGTACTACTGAGATCTCAACTGAAGCCCTCCTTGGCAAGCTCAAATCTTTTGAGCAAGTTCTAAAGTCCAGGGAAGCTGAAGCTGAAGCTAAGACTCCCACTCCAACAAGGAAAGAGCAAACTCTTGCTCTCAAAGCTGTTGATGCTTCTGAAGGAAGTCAATCCAATGAGGAGCTGATGACACTCTTTGCCAAAAGGTTTCTCAAGATGGGCAGAAAGGACTTCAGAAAGAAGTCTTCAAGATATGAAGACAAGCCAAGGTATGACAGATCACCTGCTAAAGAAATTGTCTGTTATGGCTGCAGGAAACCTGGACACATTCTACTAGAGTGTCCAGAGGAAAAGAACAAAGAAAAGAGAAAAGAAAAGGAACATCAGAAGAAGCATTCCAAGTCCTCCTCCTACAAAAATAAGAAGAAGGAGAAAGGATTTGTTGCTGAAACCTGGAGTGATTCAGATGAGGAATCTTCCTCCTCAAGCTCCAGTGAAGATGAGGAAGAGAAGAAGGCAAAGGAAATTTGCTTAATGGCAATTGATGCTTGCAGCAATCATTCAGCTGTAGAGAGTTCTGATGAAGAAGAAATGCCTACAGAAGATCAGGTATTGTCTTCTTATGATTTTACTTCTGCTGAATTTAAATCTGAATTTAAATCTCTATGTTTAGATTTAATTAGCTCAGAAAAGGAAATTAAGGAGCTTAGAAATAGGATAGCAGAATCAGAAACCATCTCTAATGAAAATGCTAGGCTAGAAGCTGAACTCACTAGGTCTGCTGAGGAAATCAAATTTCTTAAAACTGAACTAGCCAAATCCAAAAGATTAGAAGAATCTCTAAATGGTAGAAGTCTTAAGCTACTAGAAATTACTAGCATGTCAAACACTAGGACAGGTAATAACAAACTAGGCTTAGGAGCTTCACCAAGTGAACCCCCCTTGGTTCTTAAAAATCATCTTTCAACTCCAGTAAACTTTATTTCAGCTGATGGAATAAAGAATACTGAGCAAGTAAATCAAGTCAACAAAGCTTTAAATAAGGCTAAGAGAGAAAAGAGAAAACAAAAATTTAAAGAACTACAAAAGTCGTCGAACTATGCTCGACGATCGAAGGCTCAATGGTCGAATGATGCTCGATGATCTGAGCATCGATCGTCGAACGATGATCGACGATCTCAATATGATTTTAAAAATAACAACCTGAACCTTAGAAATCCTAAGATAAATAGAAGCACTAGGTTCATTGACCCATCAACTGCATGGAGTATTCCACCTAGGAGATCCTATCCCTTAGGATATAAACCTCAGTCTGCTTATTCTTTTATTTCAAGCTTTCATTATGTGAAGAATAATGGACCCAAGGTTATCTGGTCCACAATGTCTAACTGTTTAATTTGCAGGTGAAGACTTATCCAATTACTAAAGACAAATGGTATTTGGATAGTGGCTTGTTCCAAACATATGACAGGAAACAAAGAAAATCTGTCAAGATACAAGGCCAAGCTTGGACCAAAGGTGATCTTTGGGGATTCCAGATGTGGTCAAACTGAAGGATATGGTAGGTTTACCATTGGAGCAGTAACATTCAAAAGGGTTGCATATGTAACTGGGCTGAAGCACAACCTAATCTCAGTAAGCCAGTTATGTGATGCAGGTTATCAGGTATCATTCACTGACACTCTTTGCAATATTACTTTAAATAGTAATGTAGTGTTAGTAGGCATTAGACAGGGTAATATTTATTTAGTAGATTTTAATTCAACTCAATCTGAAATCTGCCTGTTTAATGAAGTAACAAATAATAACACCTTATGGCATATGAGGCTTAGCCATGTTAACCTCAAGAACATATCTAGGTTATCTAAATACAACCTTGTTAGAGGTTTACCTTCTTGCCCCTATAAGAAGGAAAGCCTATGCAAGGCTTGTCAATTAGGCAAGCAAACCAAAAATTCCTTTAAATCTGTAAATAAAAGTGATTCACCTAGAATCCTGTATTTATTACATTTGCACCTTTTGGCCCAATAAATGTACAGAGTCTAGGAGGGAAGTTTTACACTTTAGTGATTGTAGATGACTTCTCTAGGTTCACTTGGGTGTTCTTTTTGAGAACTAAGGCTGATAACTTCAAAGTTCTTACAGACTTTCTGCTATGTGTGCAGACTGAGTATTCTAGAAGTGATCATGGTACTGAGTTTGAGTCTCTTCTCATGCAAGAATTCTGTGAGAAAGAAGGTATCAAACATAGCTTCTCTGCTCCTAGAACTCCCCAACAAAATGGGATAGTGGAAAGGAAGAATAGAACCCTAATTGAAGCTGCAGGAACATTGTTGGCAGATGCTAACATGCCTCTCTCTTATTGGGCAGAAGCTGTTAGCACAGCTAATTATGTTTTGAATAGATGTCTTATACACAAGCATAAGAGTAAAACTCCTTATAAGTTGCTTAAAGGAAAGAAACCTAAAATTAATTATTTTAGAGTCTTTGAGTGTGTAGTGTATATTCACAATAACAACAAAGAATACCTTAGAAAGTTTGAAGCAAAAGCTTCAATGGAAATTTTTCTTGGATATTCCCAAGTAAGCAAAGCTTATATGGTGTTTAACAAATCAACTCTAAAAATAGAGTCTGTGCATGTTTCCTTTGATGAGTCAAAGATGTTTTACAAGGAGAAGGAAACTTCTCCTTCCTCAAGCTCATTGCAGGTACCTGAGTCATGCAAAGATGTCACTCAAGAGATTCTCCCTCTTTCAACTCTTCATATCACTGATTCAGACAGTGATGGAGACACTGTGGAAGCAGTTGCTGTACCACCAATAGTTGATCCTATTCCCCAAGAGGAATTAATCCAAACTGTTGTTGAAGATCACATCCCACCTGTTGATATTGTCACACTTAGAGATCATCCTACATCTCAAGTGATTGGTGACATATCAGCTGGTGTGCAAACAAGACATCAATTAAGACAGGATGTGATGCATGCTTGTTTCCTTTCACAAATTGAGCCCCTCACCATAAAAGATGCTGAGCTAGATCCCCACTGGATCATTGCTATGCAAGAGGAGCTCAATCAATTTGAAAGATGTAAAGTATGGACTTTGGTTCCAAGACCTAAAGGCCAACTGATCATAGGCACTAAGTGGGTGTTTAGAAACAAGTTGGATGCCCAAGGAATTATTGTAAGGAACAAAGCTAGGCTTGTAGCTCAGGGCTACAGACAGGAGGAAGGTATAGACTATGACCAAACCTTTTCCCCTGTTGCAAGGCTAGAGGCAATAAGGATCTTTCTAGCATGTGCAGCCTATATGAAGTTTAAAGTTTTTCAGATGGATGTCAAGAGTACATTCCTAAATGGTGAGCTAAAGGAAGAGGTGTTTGTTGAACAATCTCCTGGGTTTGTCTCTTCAACTCAACCCTCATTTGTTTATAAGTTGCAAAAAGCTCTTTATGGACTTAAGCAAGCACCCAGAGCCTGGTATGAGACTCTAGCTAGTTTCCTGTTAGAGCACAACTTTGTTAGGGGAGTAGTTGATAGAACCCTATTTGTTAAGCATCACAAGGACACCATCATGTTAGTTCAAGTCTATGTGGATGATATTATTTTTGGCTCCACTGATCCCAAACTTTGCAAAAAGTTCTCAGACCTGATGCATTCTAAGTTTGAGATGAGTAGTATGGGTGAGCTGTCTTACTTTCTTGGTCTCCAAGTAAAACAAGATGCTGATGGCATCTTCATCTCCCAATCCAAATATGCCAAGGAATTGGTAAAAAAGTTTGGGATGGCTGATGCTTCAGCAATGCATACACCCATGGCTACAAATGTAGTTATAGATTCTGATGATCAGGGTAAGCTAGTTGATCAGAAAAACTATAGGGCCATTGTTGGTTCCCAATTGTATTTAACTGCAAGTAGACCAGATATAATGTTTGTCACATGCCTATGTGTTAGATTCCAAGTCAACCTCAAGGAATCTCATTTGATTCTTCTCAAGAGAATTTTGAGATACCTGAAGGGATGTCCAAATTTAGGACTGTGGTACCCAGCAGAATCAGAATTTGAGTTAATTGGATACTCTGATTCTGACTATGCTGGTTGTAGAGTTGACAGGAAAAGTACCTCAGGGACATGTCAGTTCCTGGGAGAGAGATTAGTCTCTTGGTTCTGTAAGAAACAGGCTTCTGTCTCAACTTCAACTGCAGAGGCTGAATATATAGCAGTTGCTAGTTGTTGTTCACAGATCCTGTGGATTCAAAACCAGCTTTTGGATTATAGGTACACACATAAGAACACAAAAATCATGTGTGACAGTACCAGTGCTATTTTCATAGCACAAAATCCTGTGCACCACTCTAGGACCAAGCACATTGAGATCAGGCACCATTTTCTAAGAGATTGTGTGGAAAAGAACAAGATCAGCCTTGAGTTCATATCCACTGACCTTCAGAGAGGTGATATTTTCACCAAGCCCTTAGATGAACAGAAGCATCTGTTCTTTTTGCATCAACTAGGCATGATAAATGGAAAAGACTAAGTGTGACTTATGCCTTGTTGAAATCTGTTTGAATATCGTCGAACGACGTTCGACGATAGTCGAACAGGTTGAGCCTATCGTCGACCTATGGTTGACGCCAGCTCATTTGCTTGTGAAGACAGAAATAGTCGATCAGTTGCTCGACTACTCTGCTTTAGGAAACGATCGTCGAACGACCGTTCGACTATCGCTTCTACTATCTGTTAAAGCAGGTCGACGATTGTCGTTTTAATATAAAACCGATGGTCGACCTAGGTTAATAGATCGTTCTTTTAGTAGTCGACAGAGCTCGTCTTTTCGTATTCTTCATTCCTGCTTGTAAGGTTTGACTTGAGCTCTGCCCCGCGCTCTTCGCTCTTCGTTTCTCTCGTCTTCTCCGACCAAATCGATGGCGATTGCTCCAGCTCTTCTGACGGTGATGAAGTTTGACGCCGGGTTCAGCATAGACTTTGATTCGTTCAGTGCCTGCGATGCTGAGATTCTAGAGATACTCCAGCTGTGCAAGGATCAAGAACTAGAGAAGCTGATGTCCACAAGGATTAAGATTAATATTCCAGAGATTAAAGAAATGGTCTTCACATCGTCCTCCAGCGACGAATCGATGACCGGGACCATCAGCGGCGAGGAGGTAACTTTGACTCCTGCCGTCTTGACTGAGATTTTTGATTTAATTAATGGACAAGAAGAGTATGATCAAGATACTCAAGAGTATGGAAGGATTCTCGTCGAGCTAGGTCATGCCGAAGGCATTCCTTCTAAGTTACTGAAAGTAAAGTTTCTGATGAGGATTAAGTTCTTAGCAGAACTGGTTGGAAAAGTGATGTTGGGTAAGCACTCTGCTCACGACAATATTACCAGGCAACAGTTTGCCTTGATGTGTGCCATTGTTAACAAGAAAGTAATCAATTGAGCAGGAATAGTTTTTGATTTGATCAGGAAGAAGAACTCTAAGAAAGAGGTAACCCTTGGAAGGGTAATTGGGATTTTTCTGAGAGAGAAATATCCCCAACTGTTGGGAACAGTTTCAACTTCTATAAATGCAACCAAGAAGATGGATCCCACTTTGTTCATAAAGTGGAGAAGGAATATTCAGAAGCCCTCACCTGCTGGGGTTGCTCCTGTTACATCTGAGAGCACCAGGACTGTACCAGTCACTCCCCACCTATGTGAAGAAGGCTCCTCCATTCCCCCCATTCCACCTTCTACTGCATTGTCATCCACTGCCTCTCTTCCACTAGATTCTTCAACTATTCTCCATGCATCACCACCAGCATCTCCACCTCCTTCACATCTTGCTGGGATTTCATATCCTAGTTTTGATCTGTTGGCTTCTGAGACTCTACCAACTCCACCTCAGTCACCAATTTCACATCAAGATCATATTGATCTTCATACATCTGCATCTACATCACCAGCTCATGCATCTGCATCTCATCAGGAGAACATAATCCCTGATGATCTTCCATCTGTTGTGATTCCCCCTTCCACATCTTTTGAAATCACACCAACATTCATAGCCAACATCTTGGAGCTAATTACTCCTTCAATCAAATCCATGATTGAAGTAGCAATTGCCCCACTTGTCTCTTCCATTTCTTCCCTTACATCCTCCATCAATGCCCTCTCCAACTCTGCTGAGCCCTCTTCACTTAGGGGCCTGAGTTCAGTACCCACTGAAATCAGGCAGGGGGAGATGTTCCAGGAAGATGTCTCAGGACTTCCCCTAGTCACTCCTCGAGCAGTTGTTCAAGTAGCTCAAGTCTCAGGACAGAGGCCAGCTGATGTTATCATGGAAGCAGAATTTGCTTGTAAAGCCTGTCTTGAAGAATCCTCCACTCCCATTGTTGCCCTATACCTGGAAGGAGTCATTACCTCCTTTCTAGATGACTTATGGGAGTTAGGAAATCCTGCAGGTAATTCTTTATCTCAATTTACTGACCTGTTAACTGACATGTTAACCTATGAGTATCTTGAAGAAATATTTCTAGCCCATTTAGAACATTTTTGTCTCCCTTTGGCTACAGATCAAGTTCAAGAAGATAAACTTGTTCAAGAACCAGCTCCAGAATCTGCTCAAGAACCTGCTGCAATAGAAGAACCTGAAGCTGAGCAAGCTCCAGAAGAACTTGTCCTCAAGACAGTTACAATTGAGCAAGAGAAAGTTACAGATGAACAAGAAGAAAGATCTACAGTCTGGGATGACACCCCAGGGCTAGACCTTGATACTCTTCTGGCACAGGATGCCTTAGAAGAAGAAAGAGAGAAAGCTGCCTTAAAAGCAAAAGAAATAGCTGATCAAGATGCCTTAGACCCTTATGACCAACCTCAGTCATCTCACTCTGATGATGAGGATGATTCTGATGATTCAGAAGGTACAAAGAAGAAGAAAATTGCTAAAAGGAAGAGGAAGGCTATTGTTCCTCCTCCACCAAATCCAGATCATGATATCTCATACTACATATTGAAAGGGATTGATCCCAAATCAAAAGAATACCAAAATTTGATGGAACTGTCCAGGAACCAACAGAAGAAGAGAAAGAAAAGTAAAAGATATGACTCTCCAGCTCCAAGGTGGAATCCTAGAGGTCCTCCTCCTCCTCCTAGTGCAGGAGCCTCTGGAAATTTTTCTGCCAATCCCTCAGCTCCTTCTGCAAGATTCACTCCCTCTCAAGCACATCAGAGAAGAAGTAATCCAGGTTACCAAGGAAAATCCCAGTCAAGCCAACAAGGACAAGAGGCTGAACCAAAAGAACAAGTGAAGGAAATGGTTTACCAAAGACCAACCTTTTCTCCTCCTCCATCACCCAAGAGAAAAGCTTCACCTCCCAAGGAAAAGAAAAGTATACCATCCAGAAAACCAATTCAGAAAAAGCAAACAGATTCAAAAGGAAAAAGGATAATTTACTCTGAAAAATCCAGTAAGAAATATGCAGAATTTGCTCCTCCATCTTCTCTTGTTATTCAAGAAAACAAAGAGCCAGCTGCAAGCTTGCTAGACCTCTCTACTCAATTCAAGACCATAAAACCTCTTGATCCAGCTGATGATAATGAATATGAAAGCCAAGAGCTAAATCCTGATTTCAGGATGGCCAGATTTCTTGAATTAGTTGGATCAGCCCAGATCAGACAAGCCAGAGCTGAAGGCAAAGATGCAACAGGCTTAACTACAATGTCAAAGTTCAGGAAGAAGGAACTAGACAGATTCCAGGTCAGACCTGAGGTTTTTGATGCTTCAAAGTATATGGAAAAGCATCCAGAAGCTGTTGTGCCAAGAGCAGGAGAATCCAAGATCATTGGAGAACAAGACTTGAAGACATCAAAGAAAGATGCTCCAGATCCCTTCAGGAAAATTTCTTTCCTTCCTGGTTCTTCTGTTTCTAAATCAGATTCTGATGCTGTTTGAATTGTTTATTTTATTGACTGTCTGTTTGATTATTTGTTTGATACAATTGATGCTTATTTATGATATGATATACCTTTGATCCTAACAGGTTAATGTTGTTTTTATATCTATTTTATAGCATTTGTTGTTGTTTGTTATTTTGAGAGACTTGACCCAAATAGGGGGAGATTGTTGGTACCCTAGTTTGGATTTATGTTAAGTCTTCTCAATTAGTTTCTTGACCCAAGATTTATCTATGGTCAAAGGTTAGTTGTTAGGTTAGATTCCCTCAGTTGTAGAGTTGTCACTTATCCAGTCAAATTCAGGTTAAGTTGTTTTTGGTTCGACTATAGTCGAACGCCGCTCGACTTTCGTCTATCAACCGATCGACTATCGTCTATCAGTTGATCGATTATCGTCAGCCAGCAGATCGTCTATCTCTGTGATAGTTCAACTATCTTTAAGCTCGACTATCTGTTGTGATAGTTCGACTATCTGTCTTGATAGCTCAACTATCTTATAGCTCGACTATCTGTTCTGATAGGTCGACTATCTGCTCAGTAGTTAGGTCGACGATCTCTGTGGTTCGGTCGACGATCTCTGTGGATCATTCGACGATCGTTTGTCTGCTTTTAGAGATATTATATTCCTTTTCTTCTATGATCTATTTCTTATTTATCTGGCATATTTTATTAAAGATTGTTTCATTGATTTTATACTTACATCTCAAGGCAATCTTTGCCCCATTCTTTTTGCATAAGTCAAGTTCTACTCTGACAAAGTCTTTTGTCTTATTAGTTGACATATCTTTATGCTTTATCTGTCATGCTGTCCTTTATAGCCGTTAGACACAAAAGTCTTCTCTTGCCGTAAAGAGTTTGGTCTGATGTGACTTTCTCTAGTATTCTTTTATCAGATTGGATATGCAGCTTCTCAGAAAGCTTTATCCCTTTATAGGATGTCTTTCTGCAGGATATATTTTGTATTGTGCTATTTGCAGCCCAGATTGCAGATCTCAGAAGAAGACAAAGAATTAGAGCCGTTACAAAGGCTAATATATAAAGAGCTCTTTTGAAATAAGTTTTCACATATAGAGACACCTATAGAGAGAGATACAGACACAGATATACTAGTTCATATACAGATTCAAAAGAAGAAGATACAGCTCTCAGATCATTCACACTCAACTGAGAAGAACTACTCTCTTCAGCATTCTTCTTCAATACTGAGTTCATCCTGCTTTCAGGAACATTCACACTCAGTGCCTCTAGAAGAAGAAGAAGAAGAAGAAGAAAGAAAAGCTGATTGAAGAAGAACAACCATTTCTCATCAAGAGTCTTCTTCAAGCTGCTCCTTCAAGAACTTCAAGACAACAAATCATATCTGTCAAGAGTTCAGAAGAGTTCCTGCACCTTGAAGCAAGGCTTCTTCCTTGATATTCTCTAAGCCAGGGGAAGCCTTGACTCTTTAAGAACTTTCTATAGCTCAGTGCAATCCACTAGCTTCTCTAATCTTGTTTTACAATAGAGAAGACATTCTAACTCTCTCACCCTCCTGTACAAAAGGTTATTACTCCCTTCAAAAGTGAACCTTGGTGGCAGGGCACCTTAGCAAAAACCTGTGTTGGATTTTGAGCTCCTGATCAAAAGCTCAAAGGGTCTACTTGATCTACCTGAACCAGATCAGTTGGTGGCAGGGCACCTGAACAAAAACCTGTAGTGGATTCCTACCAGGGTGGTAGAAGAGTGGATGTACCTATTTAGAGGGAACCACTATAAACCTCTTGTGTTGTATGTGTTGCTTACTTTAATTATTGCACTGTGGCTGTGAGTAGAACTAACTAGGACTGTTAGTTGCTGTGATAGGACTAAAGCTGAAACTGTAATTACAGTTAGCTTTCTCTTGTGCACCACACTTTGTGTTAAGCTCTAGAGTTTCAAATATCTATAAACTCATTCCGCAAACTAACTCTAAGGGAGTTGAGTAGATTATCATAATTATTGAATACTATATTCACCCTCCCCCCCTCTAGAGTTGTATCTATCCTCACTTTCATCATCATCTGACAAGGGCTACTCCTATCACACCTACCGAGAAATGGATCCATGATGACGACCATGTCCAATCATGGATCCTCAATTCCATGGATATCAAGTCATATCGGATGGTCATGCATCATGAGACGGTCAAAGCTATGTGGGAGGAACTTCACTCCCTCTATTATGGCAAGGGCAGCCTCCAACACTTGTTCGACATCATCACCGACCTTCAAGCACTTAAACCCGGGGCAACAGGTGACTTGGCCTCCTTTGTTGCAAAAGACAAGACTCTTGTTGATGCGTGGATACAACATCAGCCATCCACGACGAATCTGGTTGCACAACGGGCACAGAAAGAAGCAGTTGAAATTGTCATGATGATGACCCGTATTTCACCCCATTTTCACAAAGTTTGGACTCAGATTCTTGCGTCATCTACAACTTTCTCTTTGTCGGATGTTTGCTCTATGCTCTTTAAGGTTACACCGCCACCGGATACTCCTGGTAATCTATCTCCGGCTCTCCTACAGCAACCCCTATCTACTCCTCCTGCTCCTTCGGCTCGTGGTCCTTCGACTTGTGGAGGTCGCACCACTTCTCGGGTACGGGGACGTGCTGGAAGATCTCTTTTCAAATGTACTTATTGCGGCGGGATGGTCATCTTGAGGCCACCTACTATCGCAACTCGCAAGCATGGTCTGCCTCCACATCTCACTGCTTCCACTACAGTTGATCCTCACACAACCACCTGTAACGACATTGATGCTTCACGCACCCAGCACCAACATCTCCAATGGGTGATTAGTCACTCATCTGGATCCGTTACGTCGATCCCCAATGAAGGTATATCTTGTCTCACCCATAATTTCCACTGAATTGTGGACTCGGGTGTCACACTCCATATTACTCCACAGAAACTTCCGAGATAATTGCAATCTGCATATCCCAAGTTCATCACTATGGTCAATGGTGACATCATCCCAGTTTTTGGCGCTGCTGATGTGTCTCTCACTCCAACCCTCTCTCTATCCTCGATCATTCATGTTCCGGGATCACCTTTTAACCTTTTTTATATTAGTCGTCTTACTCAGGAACTTGATTGTTGTGTAACATTCTCACCTTACTCCTTCGTTGTGCAGGATCGACAAACGCATAATATCATTGGTAAGGGGAGGCTGTCTAATAGGCTCCATCTCTTAAATGTTCCACCTCCGGTTCTCTCTGCGGTCTCCTCTGTTTACTGGCATCGACGTCTTGGGCATGCTCCCCTCCAGATTCACAAGAAAGCCCTTCCTATATGTTATGTTTGTTACTCTCCTGTCGATGGAAAACTGGTCGTTTCGGCAGATGTAACCTTTTTCGAGGACCAACCGTTTCACTCTGCTTCAACTCCTCTTCTACCTCCTCCTCTACCCTATCCTACGATCCCAATCACATCTCCTCTTCCACCACTTCTTCACACACCAACCCCGACACCATTACAACCCAAACCACCTCTTCGTATATACGTTCACCGTCCTCATAAATCTGATATCCTACAACAGTTACCCTCTACCAGCGCTATCTCGCGTCTGTCGATCCGACATCAACCTCTACGGCTCACCCCCTGGCGAATCATGTATCCTTACATTGCCTCTCCCCCACCTCTCCTCAAATTCATGTTATCTCTCTCCTCCATTTCTATACCTAACTCTTTGCAGGAGGCTCTCTAACATCCGGGGTGGAGTGCGGTCATAGATGAGAAAATGACTGTCATGTGGGCTAATCAGACTTGGGACCTTTTCACTCTTCCTTCAGGTAAGACTTGTGTTGGCTGTAAGTGAGTCTTTACAATCAAACATGCTCCAGACGGCACAATTGAACGCCTAACAACTCGACTTGTGGCTAGGGGATTCACTAAACAACAAGGCCTCGACTATGATGAAACTTTCTCACCAGTTGCCAAGTTAAATACCGATCGGGTCCTAATCTTCTTAGATGTTCATCGACAAAGGCCATTACATCAGTTAGATATCAAAAATGTTTTTCAAATTGGGGACCTTCTAGAAACTGTTTACATGCACCAACTGTAAGACCCCCCTCCCGGAACACAAGACACGGCACGAGAGGGGTCTTATGCCCAGAACAGCCGCCTTGCGGTAACACTAACACTCGGGTCAGCCTGTACCACAAGACGCCTATCCTGCCGGCTTCAACCAATATCAACATATAAATGCCAACCCAACCATACAATAAAAGAGAGTCAATCCACACCAAGCATAAGTTCATAAATATAGCAAAAGAGAAGCTAAACAAGCTTCTACATAATAAGAGTACAAAAATAAATTTGCCCCGAAGGGCTACAACAAAATCTCTCTCACTCACATCTGTAACTGACGGTAGCGACGGTACCGTCCCCTCAGGACCTGTCATCCTGGCCTGGTTTTCCAACTGCATAGCATGCTGCTCCACCTGCGGGGTTTCCTCCTAAAAAGGAAGACGTAGCAACCGTTAGTCATAAAGACTAAGTGGCTTCACATCCGCTCCCCCGGCAACTCCTCGGCACCAGACGGAGAAAGGAACAGGTACAATATATATAAAACAGTAGTACAAGCAGGTGAAGAAAGTATACAAATCATAGGTAGCAATAAAAATGGTGTACAAATGAACAAGCTCTTATTTTACAATTCTACCATCTACAGCAGCAAGAGAGTATAATGTTATAACAGTAAGTAACTCAACTTATATGGATGCCCATACAAGCATATAAGTTGAGGGTTGTTCAGCAATAAGTAACTCATCGTATAGGAGTGCCCATACAAACTTATATGATGAGGGTCTTGTATATGCAATGAAGTGTAATGCTATGTATGCAATGCAATGACACACCCATGATCAAGCACATGCAATCGCTATGTCGACACAGATTTATAGTTCCCACTATTCGAGCAGGTAGCTAACCTCTCAGGCGTCAACCGTCGTGGCCAAACGGTGACAGTAGAGCGGGCATCTCCACTATAAGGCTGGTCTCCACACTACCTAGCCTAGGCCTCCTTACGCCGCAACGCTAAGAACACAACAGCGGAGCTCACATGCGTAATACGGCTCAGCGGGTTCTCTTGGGTAAATGAGCATCAAGATCCTAGCCCTGAGCTGGCCTATGCGTGACACGGAAGGAGCCTCGGAAATGAACACGAGGACCAAGCCCAACCGTTCACTTGGCACGGAAGGAGCCTCGGGACGTGAACACCGAGGACCAAGCCCAACCGTCCAAGGTCTAGCTGTCAACTCCCATCGGTGTGACGATTGGCGAGCCCGTAGACCTGCCACACTATCCTTAACCCGGGATTACGACACCACGTGTCGACTCACACCACATGCAATTCCACAATATCGTGGCATGGAAGGAGCCTCGGGACGTGAACACCGAGGACCAAGCTCAACCATCCATCAAATACGGGAGGAGCCTCGGGACGTGAACATCGAGGACCAAGCCCAACCGTCCAACTTTACTCATCTCAGTCTCATTCCAACTATTGACGGTCAACACCGCACTCGTTACTTCCACAATGCTACCCGTAGGGAAACGACACTCTAAGCATTGGATTTCTAATTCCCTTTTATCCATTCAACATACATCATGGTCATAGTTAAATCATTTATACATTTATCCAATTATATCTACCCAATTATATCAGGTTCTTTCCTTCAATTAAACTTGTCCAACACTCGTTATACAAATTTAGATTTATAACCTCAACTTATCACGTCATTATGATGATTATGTCAAAAGAGTTCACCAAGCCTCGAGTTGGATCGCAACATTAAATTCCACCAAATCGCATTCCACATTACACAGCCCAAAATTTAGGTGCAGCCTTAATCCGGGCAGCAACTTCGACCAAGGATTCCCGAGGCTACAGAAATCCGACGAGTGCGTGTAACCACTCTTTGGAAATATATTTTCAAGGGCTACAACTTTCGTGTTTAGTTGAAAGCCCAGATTTGATCGCATCACACCAGAAATTCACTCGAAGCCTGCTGTGTACAGGATTTTTCCCAAATCGCAGCAGATTCAAACTGACTTTCCCGTGGCTATAGGTATCGGCTGGAAACGTGCAACCACTCGTTGGAAAGATAATTTCGAGGGCTACGACTTCCGTGTTTAGTCAAAAACCCAGATATGACCAGAACACCCCCGAAATTGGCCACGAAGGTCGCTGCGTGCAGAAAAAAGATTTATGCACGTATCTTAAGGCGAGATGAACGGCATCCGTTCATCTTCCTCCTTGCACCAATCTCCCAAAAACTCCTCCAGAAAATCGTCCACCCTTATTCACCCTCACGAAGCCATATTTCTCCACGAATCACTCTCTCATCTTCACTTTGAAGAATGAAGAGGATGGAGGGGACTAAGCCTAGAAAACGACCTAGGCATGGCTTTTCCCTAAGAAATCTCCTCCTCACCATCAAGACTCTAAGGAGTCGATATCTCTCCTAGAATATTAACTACAGATCTAGCACCAAGGGAGAGGGGAGGAAGCTCACCTCGTTTCCAGCGGTAACACCATTTTCGGCCATGGATCTAGTCATTCTTCTTTGCGGCATCCCTTGCTTGGTGCAGTTGTTCTTCACGGCAAAGGAAGGAGAGAGAGAGAGAGAGAGAAGGCCGCCTCCAGGAACTCCGACTGCTTCCCGCGGCTCTATCGGATTTGCGAGGTCCACGATGACGGCAAGAACGATCGGCTAGGGTTCGGCTTTATCTCCTCTTATAAACCGATGTATTAGGTTAAATCCTTCCGCTACGTGTCAACGCCCCATTGGACCGCCCCTAATGGGTCATATTGAAGTGACCCGGTCCAAGGAATCATCATCAGCACGAATCCCGAAGTCCGGTTCGGTCCGCCTGTACAAGCCGGCGAATCTGCCTGGGCGAAGAAAACGCACAAGTCAAATTCGACGGGAATCAACCGTCATTCTCGACGATCGGCGAGAATCGGCGAGCATTCTCGACGAATTCGTCGGGTATCAACGATGATACCCGGCAAATTTCACTTAGCCCACTTATCGGAAATTCCTGGCGTTGAGTGCATTGAGTATCAGTTAGCGATACTCGACGATCGGTGGGTATCACCGGGCATTCTCGACGATCGGCGAGAATCGTCGGACATTCTCGACGAATTCGTCGGGTATCAACAATGATACCCGGCGAATTTCACTTAGCCCACTTATCGGAAATTCTTGTGTTGAGTGCGTTGAGTATCTGTCAGCGATACTCGACGATCGGTGGGTATCACCGGGCATTCTCGACGATCGGTGAGAATCGCAGGGCATTCTCGTCGATCGGTGAGAATCGCCGGGCATTCTCGTCGACTTTCACTTAACCTAATTCCCAATCTGCAGTTCTAAATCCGGCGGGTATCGACCATCGATACCCGTCGAATCGGCGAGTATCACTTCCGATACCCGTCGATCGGCGAGTATCAACTTCCATTCTCGTCGATTTTCCCTTGGGCCATTTCCTTTCGATTTGTTGGATATCACTCAACCCTACACTCCATTCAACGCACTTGACACCTTTTGCCAGTGCGTCCCGAGCCCGAGTCAAGTCTCTTGACTCAAAACTCGTGCGAGGGGCCTAGCGCGAATTGGGACGTTACAAATCCTATAAACAAAATAAAAGATTTCGTCCCCGAAATCAGGCTAGGGCTATGGGGATGCAAGTACAAAATATTATACGCTATAAAATGTTACCTTGGGAGAACAGCTCTGGGTAGCGCTTCTGCATCAAGTCCACCGGCTCCCAAGTAAATTCTTCCTTCCCATGATTAGACCATAGCACTTTCACCAGCGACACACTTTTGCGACGCAAGGTTCTTATTTCATTATCAACGATCCGCACCGGCTCCAGTCG
Source organism: Platanthera zijinensis (assembly GCA_039513925.1). Taxonomy (NCBI): domain Eukaryota; kingdom Viridiplantae; phylum Streptophyta; class Magnoliopsida; order Asparagales; family Orchidaceae; genus Platanthera; species Platanthera zijinensis. Next base: position 167,593,069 of record CM077086.1, read on the forward strand.
TACAGATCTGTCAGACGCCACCTTACCATCAGTTGTAGGGATGTATAGTTCAGGCCGCAACAGTGCCTTCCGAAGCGACGATACATGGAACACATCGTGGAGATTTTCTAGCTCGGGCGGTAGCTCCAGACGATAGGCCAAAGGGCCAATCCTTTCCACTATGACATAGGGTCCAACATACCGTGGGCTGAGCTTCTTCACTCCCCGCACCCGTGACACTCCATGCATCGGCCGGATTTTCAGGAACACTTTATCACCCACTTGAAACTCAACCATACGATGCTTTGCGTTATAATACTTCGCCTGCCGACTTTGAGACTCCAACATGCGATCCCTTATTAGCCTAACCACCGCATCAGTATCGTCAATATACTCAATTCCCAATGTCTTCGGGTCTTCATCTTGCACCCAAGACAAGGGGGTTCTACACCTTCTTCCATAAAGGGCTTCATGGGGCGCCATGCCAATGCTAGCTTGATGGCTGTTGTTGTAGGAGAATTCCACTAAGGGCAAGAGTCTTTCTCACGGCTCTCCCCTATCTATCACACACAACCTCAACAGATCCTCCAATGTTCGGATGGTCCGCTCAGACTGTCCGTCCGTCTGAGGATGAAATGCGGTGCTGAAGGTAAGGCGCGAGCCCAAATACGCCTGTACCGCCTTCCACTCCTTGGAGGTAAAACGGCCATCACGGTCCGAAACTATCGTCTTAGGTACGCCATGATACCGTACAAACTGCTCCACAAAAAGGCGTACTAAGACATCCACATGAGCCTCCTTCTTCATAGGAATGAACCGGGCAACTTTCGTCAGGCGATCAACGATCACCCACACTGAATCATTTCCTGAGCGGGAGCGAGGTAGCCCATGTACAAAATCCATGGAAATGTCCTCGAACTTCCACTCGGGGATTGGCAACGATTGCGACAGACCACCGGGGCTCCTGCACTCCGTCTTCACTCTTTGGCAGGCTTCACAATGCGTGACAAAGTATCGGACATCCTTCTTCATTCTGGGCCAACACATCGTCTTCCGTAAGCCGGCGTACATCTTTGAAATTCCCGGGTGCACGGAATATTGAGAGCAATGTGCTTCTCTCAAGATATCCTCCTGGATTCTGCCACCTTTGGGAATGTAGAGCAGCCCGCGAAAGTAAACGAGGCCGTCCTTTAGTGTCTACTCGTCGGTAGTCCCGTCTTCGATTAACTTTATTGCCGGGGCCAAAGACGCATCCAATCCTTGCTCCACTCGGATCCGGTCCCGGATATCACAAACTATGCTCATGCTGGACAGGTACTCCATATATTCCGAAGAAGCCTTAAATATTAAGGTGATGTCCATCTCCTCGATCATCCGTGCCAACTCCATGCTCATCAACCGAGACTCTGGGCTCGAGCCGGGTACTTTCCTACTCAACGCATCGGCTACCGAGTTCGCTTTTCCGGGGTGGTAGTTCAAGGTGAACTCATAGTCGCATAGAAACTCTAACCACCGTCGTTGTCTTAAGATTAATTCCTTCTGGGTATGGACGTACTTCAAATTTTTATGATCCGAGAAGATTTCGCAGTGGACGCCGTATAGATAATGCCTCCATACCTTCAAGGCGAACACCACCGTTCCTAGCTCCAAATCATGCACCGGGTAATTGATTTCATGCTTCTTCAATTGTCATGATGCATAAGCAATTACGTGCCCGTGCTGCATCAACACCGCTCCCAACCCCTGATAAGTCGCGTCCGTGTAAACTTGGAATCCTTCCTTCCTAGAGGGAAGGACAAGGATGGGGGCGGAGGTAAGTCTATCCTTCAATTCCTGGAATGCCGCTTCACACTGGAGTGTCCACTCAAATGGCACACCTTTTTTTTGTCAAAGAAGTAAGCGGGAGGGCAATCTTGGAGAATCCTTTTACGAACTTGCGGTAGTATCCAGCAAGTCCTAGAAAACTCCTCACATCGGCCGCCGACTTCAAGGGCGACCACTCCTTCACGGCACGCACCTTGGCCGGATCCACAGCTAGTCCAGCCCCACTGATTACATGACCCAAGAAAGCCACTTCCCTAAGCCAGAATTCACATTTGCTAAACTTGGCGAACAGGGCGTGCTCTTTTAACTTTTCCAGAACTAAGGCCAAATGTCCGGCATGTTCCTCCTCCGACTTCGAGTAGACTAAGATGTCGTCAATGAACACAATGACGAAGACATCCAAATAGGGCTCAAACACTTTATTCATCAAGCTCATGAAAGCTGATGGGGCATTTGTGAGCCCAAACGGCATCACTGTGAACTCATATAAGCCGTACCTTGAGCTGAAAGCCGTTTTCTGAATATCATCCTCTTGTATTCTCAATTGGTAATACCCCGAGCGCAAATCTAGCGTGGAGAACCAATGCGCTCCCACCAGTTGGTCGAACAACTCATCGATCCGAGGTAACGGATAGGTGTTCTGTACCGTCAGTCGGTTGAGTTCCCGATAGTCTATACATAAACGCAGGGTTCCATCTTTCTTCTTAACGAATAGAACAGGGGCTCCCCAAGGTGATGAGCTGGGGCGAACAAACCCTGATTCTACCAATTCCTGCAGTTGAACTCTAAACTCCGCGAGTTCTTTTGGGGTCATCTGATAAGGGTCTTGGAGACAGGCTTAGCTCCTGATACAAGCTTAATCTGAAAATCCACTTCTCTATGCGGGGGTAATCCTGGCAATTTTTCAGGAAATACCTCAGGGAAATCCCGTGCTACCCGCACATCCTTCACATCTACCTTCATCTCCTTTACTTCGAAACATATCATGTAGACTTCATCCCCTCTCATATGAGCTTTCAAGGTTTGGATTGAGGATAACAATATTCGTGGTGCGAAATTTATACCTTGGAAGACTACATCAGTATCCCCATGTCTCAAATAGATGTGCTTCTTCGCGCAGTCGATTCTTGCATGGTGTCAATCCAGCCATGCCATGCCCAGAATGAGGTCGAATTCTGGTATTCTCAAAATTGTGGCAGGGGTATCAAAGGTCTTTCCCCCAATGGTTATCTCCAACTCACACTTTGCGGTTGCCGTCATCTCAGATCCGTCTGGGAGGCGTACTCTTCGAGAAATACCAGTGAAATATTGTACTCCATGTATATCCTTGATGAAGTCTTCAGACACGAAAGAATGTGAGGCACCGGTGTTAAATAACGTATAAGCCGGTTTCCTGCCGACCATCACAGTGCCGAAGTGTCATTTAATAATACTCAAGCTAGACATCTAGTATATCTTAAGCCACTAGAGGATATTAATGGAAGCAAAATGTCTAATTCAAATCGTACCTGCAATCATCTCTTGAGGATTCCGCTCTTGAGTCATGTCCAAGGCATACATCTGATCTCGAGCGGGTCCGGGGTTTCTTCCTCGTGGTCCTCGTCCTCGACCACGCACATACCCTCTCCCCCGCGGGGCTGCTGGAGGGAGAGCAAAAGGCGCATCTCCAAACAGTTGCAGGCAGTAGCGTCGAATGTGGCCCGGTTGGTTGCATTCAAAGCACACCCGTTCCTGCCTTCCGCCGTGTTGCTGAAATTGTTGAGGTGGAGGTAATGTTGGCGGTTGCGGAACCGGGCTCTCCTCTCTAAAGTTCTGGGGGAAACGCCTGCCACCCCTCCGATATCCTCTTCCTCTTCTATTGTCAAATCTCCTTCTGTTGCTGGGGCCGGCTTCCATCACGCCCTCCGCTGGCCTTTTACCACTTCCCAAGTGGTCCGCTTCCAATCTCTTCGCCATATCGATAATCTCCGCCAGACTAGAGTCCGCTATAAACAAAAGGGCTTGCCTTAGGGGATCTCGCAAGCCTTTGTAGAATCGTTTGGCGTACCCTCTATCATCCAACTCATAGGAGTCAGCGAATCTAGCCAAGTGCTGAAACTCCGTTGGTACTCTGTCACCGACATGGACCCTTGCTTTAGTTGCAAAAATCTCTCTTCAAGACCATCCCGAGCGGCCGAGGGGATGAAATGCTCTAAAAAGGCTTCAGAGAATTCGCTCCAACTAATGTCCGTGTACACTCTTCCACGAAAAGTGGAGCCCATGAGGGACTTCCACCACCTTTTGGCGTGCAGTTCTAAGAGTGTCACCACAAGGGTCACCGCCATATTGTTTGGACATCTTATTCCTGCCAACAATTCTTGTATAGTGTCGAGCCACTCCTCCGTACGCACCGCCGACTCTGTCCCAATATAAGCGGGAGGGGAGAGAGCTCGGAAAGTGCTTAACCAACTAGATCCCAAACCCTGTTATTGTACAGGTGCCTGCTGAGATTGGGACCTAAAGGCGTCCAAAATAGCTGTGAGTGTCTGCCCCAGCTCTGATTGTTGGAATTGTGTAGGCACGGACGGGGCGGGGGTGCCCCTCACTGGCTCAGCATGTACTGGGATCTACACATAGGGTACAAACCTAAGGTTAGGTTGGCTAATCTAAGGTTAAAGATGGACAAACTTAGTGTGAATTACATATGGGCACACCACTGCTTCCGCTAAGTCAGTTTGTCCCCAAACTGACTAATCAAACGGGGGTGGCACCATTGTTAAGTGACTTTCTCCTTGGAGGATCATAACAAGCTGATACCATTTGTAAGACCCCCCCCCCTCCCGGAACACAAGACACGGCACGAGAGGGGTCTTATGCCCAGAACAGTCGCCTTGCGGTAACACTAACACTCGGGTCAGCCTGTACCACAAGACGCCTATCCTGTCGGCTTCAACCAATATCAACATATAAATGCCAACCCAACCATACAATAAAAGAGAGTCAATCCACACCAAGCATAAGTCCATAAATATAGCAAAAGAGAAGCTAAACAAGCTTCTACATAATCAGAGTACGAAAATAAAATTGCCCCGAAGGGCTACAACAAAATCTCTCTCACTCACATCTGTAACTGACGGTAGCGACGGTACTGTTCCCTCAGGCCCTGTCATCCTGGCCTGGCTGTCCAGCTGCATAGCATGCTGCTCCACTTGCAGGGTTTCCTCCTAAAAAGGAAGACGTAGCAACTGTTAGTCATAAAGACTAAGTGGCTTCACATCCGCTCCCCCGACGACTCCTCGGCACCGGGCAGAGAAAGGAACAAGTACAATATATATAAAACAGCAGTACAAGCAGGTGAAGAAAGTATACAAATCATAGGTAGCAATAAAAATGGTGTACAAATGAACAAGCTCTTATTCTACAATTCTACCATCTACAGCAGCAAGAGAGTATAATGTTATAACAGTAAGTAACTCAACTTATATGGATGTCCATACAAGCATATAAGTTGAGGGTCGTTCAGCAATAAGTAACTCATCGTATATGAGTGCCCATACAAACTTATACGATGAGGGTCTTGTATATGCAATGAAGTGCAATGCTATGTATGCAATGCAATGACACACCCATGATCAAGCACATGCAATCGCTATGTCGACACAGATTTATAGTTCCCACTATTCGAGCAGGTAGCTAACCTCTCAGGCGTCAACCGTCGTGGCCAAACGGTGACAGTAGAGCGGGCATCTCAACTACTAGGCTGGTCTCCACACTACCTGGCCTAGGCCTCCGTACGCCTCAACGCTAAGAACACAACAACGGAGCTCACATGCGTACTACGGCTCAGCGGGTTCTCTTGGGTAAATGAGCACCAAGATCCTAGCCCCGAACTGGCCTATGCGTGACACGGAAGGAGCCTCGGAAATGAACACGAGGACCAAGCCCAACCGTTCACTTGGCACGGAAGGAGCCTCGGGACGTGAACACCGAGGACCAAGCCCAACCGTCCAAGATCTAGCTGTGAACTCCCATCGGTGTGACGATTGGCGAGCCCGTAGACCTGCCACACTATCCTTAACCCGGAATTACGACACCACGTGTCGACTCACACCACATGCAATTCCACAATATCGTGGCATGGAAGGAGCCTCAGGACGTGAACACCGAGGACCAAGCTCAACCATCCATCAAATACGGGAGGAGCCTCGGGACATGAACACCGAGGACCAAGCCCAACCGTCCAACTTTACTCATCTCAATCTCATTCCAACTATTGACGGTCAACACCGCACTCGTTACTTCCACAATGCTACCCGTAGGGAAACGACACTCTAAGCATTGGATTTCTAATTCCCTTTTATCCATTCAACATACATCATGGTCATAGTTAAATCATTTATACATTTATCCAATTATATCTACTCAATTATATCAGGTTCTTTCCTTCAATTAAACTTGTCCACAACTCGTTATACGAATTTAGATTTATAACCTCAACTTATCACGTCACTATGATGATTATGTCAAAAGAGTTCACCCAAGCCTCGAGTTGGATCGCAACATTAAATTCCAACAAATTGCATTCCACGTTACACAGCCCAAAATTTAGGTGCAACCTTAATCCGGGCAGCAACTTCGACCAAGGATTCCCGAGGCTACAAAAATCTGACGAGTGCGTGTAACCACTCTTTGGAAAGATAATTTCAAGGGCTACAACTTTTGTGTTTAGTCGAAAGCCCAGATTTGATCGCATCACACCAGAAATTCACTCGAAGCCTGCTGTGTACAGGATTTTTCCAAATCGCAGCATAATTCAAACTGAATTTCCTGTGGCTACAGGTATCGGCTGGAAACGTGCAACCACTCGTTGGAAAGATAATTTCGAGTGCTACGACTTTCGTGTTTAGTCGAAAACCCAGATATGACCAGAACACCACCGAAATTGGCCACGAAGGTCGCTTGCGTGCAGAAAAAAGATTTCTGCACGCATCTTAAGGCGAGATGAACGACATCCGTTCATCTTCCTCCTTGCACCAATCTCCCAAAAACTCCTCCAGAAAATCGTCCACCCTTATTCACCCTCACGAAGCCATATTTCTCCACGAATCACTCTCTCATCTTCACTTTGAAGAATGAAGAGGATGGAGGGGACTAAGCCTAGAAAACGACCTAGGCATGGCTTTTCTCTAAGAAATCTCCTCCTCACCATCAAGACTCTAAGGATTCGATATCTCTCCTAGAATATTAACTACAGATCTAGCACCAAGGGAGAGGGGAGGAAGCTCACCTCGTTTCCAGCGGTAATACCATTTCCGGCCATGGATCTAGTCATTCTTCTTTGCGGCATCCCTTGCTTGGTGCAGTTGTTCTTCACGGCAAAGGAAGGAGAGAGAGAGAGAGAAGGCCGCCTCCAGGAACTTCGACTGCTTCCCGCGACTCTGTCGGATTCGCGAGGTCCACGATGACGGCAAGAACGATCGGCTAGGATTCGGCTTTATCTCCTCTTATAAACCGATGTATTAGGTTAAATCCTTCCGCCACGTGTCAACGCCCCATTGGACCGCCCCTAATGGGTCATATTGAAGTGACCCGGTCCAAGGAATCATCATCAGCACGAATCCCGAAGTCCGGTTCGGTCCGCCTGTACAAGTCGGCGAATCTGCATGGGCGAAGAAAACGCACAAGTCAAATTCGACGGGAATCAACCGTCATTCTCGACGATCGGCGAGAATCGGCGAGCATTCCCGACGAATTCGTCGGGTATCAACGATGATACCCGGCGAATTTCACTTAGCCCACTTATCGGAAATTCCTGGTGTTGAGTGCGTTGAGTATCAGTCAGCGATACTCGACGATCGGTGGGTATCACCGGGCATTCTCGACGATCGGCGAGAATCGTCGGGCATTCTCGACGAATTCGTCGGGTATCAACAATGATACCCGGCGAATTTCACTTAGCCCACTTATCAGAAATTATTGCGTTGAGTGCGTTGAGTATCTGTCAGCGATACTCGACGATCGGTGGGTATCACCGGGCATTCTTGACGATCGGTGAGAATCGCCGGGCATTCTCGTCGATCGGTGAGAATCGCCGGGCATTCTCGTCGACTTTCACTTAACCTAATTCCCAATCTGCAGTTCTGAATCCGGCGGGTATCAACCATCGATACCCGTCGAATCGGCGAGTATAACACCCGATACCCGTCGATCGGCGAGTATCAACTTCCATTCTCGTCGATTTTCCCTTGGGCCATTTCCTTTCGATTCGTTGGATATCACTCAACCCTACACTCCATTCAACGCACTTGACACCTTTTGCCAGTGCGTCCCGAGCCCGAGTCAAGTCTCTTGACTCAAAACTCGTGCGAGGGTCCTAGCGCGAATTGGGACGTTACACCAACCTCCCGGGTTTGAGACCATGAGGGAGTCTCGTACTTGAGACCATGAGGGAGTTTCGTACTTTTCATCTCAAAAAATCAATTTATGGTCTCAAACAATCTCCTCGAACTTGGTTTGACAAGTTTAGTAAGGTTGTTCGGGAAATTGGATTCACGCAAAGCTCGGCTGACTTTTCCCTCTTTACTCATAATCAACCAAGTGACATAGTTATTCTCCTAGTTTATGTTGATGATATTTTGATTACTGGGAATGACTCCACGGAATTCAACTAATTAAGCAACACTTTAACTCCGCCTTTCAAATTAAAAATCTGGGAAATCTTCGGTAATTCCTTGGACTCGAGGTAGTAAGACGTCCCGATGACCTTGTTTTATCACAACGGAAGTATTGTCTTGATCTTTTTCAGGAGGCAAACCTGCTGACACTCCTATAGATGTCAACCACAAGTTTTGTGCTCATGAATCTGACTCTGATCCACTACTTACAAATCCAGAATAACATCAACGTTTTGTAGGAAAGCTGATATATCTAACTGTTATAAAACTTGATATCTCGTCTGATGTTAAAGTTGTTAATCGGTTTATGCATACTCCACAGACCTCTCATATTCAGGTTGTCAAGCGCATCCTCGGTACTTGAAGACTGCTCTTGGACAAGGGCGTGTGCGCAAACCATCCTCTTCTCTATCTCTGATTGCATATTCTGATGTTGACTATGCGGGTTCTCTTAATGATTGACGCTCTACAACTGGTTTTTGTACGTACTTTGGTGGAAATCTTATTAACTGGCAAAGCAAGAAGCAATTTGTTGCTATTTTCTCATCTCCTGAGGCTGAGTATGGTGTGATGACGGCTGTTATGTTTGAGCTCACCTGGCTAGAAAGTCTCCTTGGTGATTTGGGAGTCAAATTTTTCTCACCAACAACTTTGTTTTGAGACAGTCAAGCTACTATACATATTGCCAAGAATCTAATGTTCCATGAGCGAACCACACATTGAAGTTGAAAGTCACGTCATTCAGGAGAATGTTAAATTAAAGAAGTTGTAATTAGAGCATGTTCCTGCTACCGGGCAAGTTGTTGAAATCTCACCAAGGCCTTACCACGACTGTTATATCATCAGTATTTGCCCAAGCTTGGTGTTTATGATTTGTATGCTCCAACTTGCAGGGCATTGTTAAAGAGTGTTAAAGAGAAACATGTAAAAAAAAGCCCAATATTAAGGCCCAAATAGAAGCCCACTTGTAATCTAGTTTAGGCTCCGTTTGGTGTGGCTTATTTGCTCCGGTGAGGTTGGACAAAAATGACATTGTCATATCAAAATCTTATGCCCCAAACTAGTTTCTTTTTTGGCAACAGTAGTAACATTTGTCATACAAAACATACAATGACGTTTTTGCCCAACCTCACCAGATCAAATAAACTGCGATAAGCCGCACCAAACGCAGCCTTAGTCCCACACCTTAGGATTGAGAATCATCTCCTCTCTCTCTCTCTCTTCCTATATAAATGTACCCATGTATTATATAGATGACATTTTTGAGAATTAAATAAAATAATTCTTGATTGTCTCTTTCATCTGCATTTTTCTACAGGACCCAATGATCGTGAACTTCTCGTATCTGTCTTATCTTGTCATTGGTTTTGATCTAGATTACATCACATCCCAATCTATATTGAAATATGACAGTAATCAATTGTTTTCCCATTGAGCTGTAAACACAGGCAACTTTACAAATTGCCAAAAAAGAAGTATATTTTTTAATTTGCATTGACGCGTGGCAAGATCAGGCATTTTCAGAAGCAGGTCTCTGTCAAGGATGAAAATTTCTACTGCAAATATCCATACATAGAGACGAGAGTATATAGTTGTCCACAGAGAAATTCAGTGTTTGCTAACCCCTCTAGAAAACAAAGCTATTTATACACAACAAAAGTGCATCCAGTTGTTTCATCCTGGAAGATCTTCCAGTTGAACCAATAAGGGGCCAAGTTTGGTCTATGAAATGAGTCTTGAAAAGAATGCATATCCCCGTATTACAAGCAAATCGGTAGCAAAAAAAGGGAACAGCAACCTTTCACAACAGCATGCTATGCTGAAAAGAATTTTATCTTTTTTCTCCAGTATTTTTTCCCTTCTGGACTCTGCGCAAGCTTCTGCTTCAGATAATCTGAATCAGTGCCAAATATCCTGGAATGCATCAAGATTCATGTCTTTTAATGAAGCTCAAATAAACCATATAGATTAGTATAATGGCTCAAAACATACAGGGATGCAAAATGGTTTGAAAATTAAAATGGTTGAACGTATGGAGTTAGTTGAGAAGGAGAATATGATCAATAATATAAATTAACTTCCTAAGAGCCCATCATTTTGACGGAATTGGGATCCTACGATAGGCATTGAAGTTCCAATTCAAATTCCGTTATTAAGTTTCATGTTTGAAGGAGAAGAAGATCGATTATATAAATTACCATGGTGGAATGAATTGGAACTGAATTTAGGAATTGAGATCAACATGAATTGGAATTGGCCAAGTTACAACTCTGTTGTTTGACCTAACAATGGAATTGAGCATTAAAAACTGCAATTGATCAATTATATTGTTCTGAAGGTAATAACTAGATATCTGAATATCCGGTCGACGAACTGTCACCACAAGCAGTATTGGGGTAATAAAAAGAGGCTCTCCCAACATTCAGAGGATAAGGGCAGTCCGGTGCACAAAGCATCCCCATGCAGCGAGGGTTCGGGGAAGGGCCCCACCACAAGGGTGAACTGTAGGCAAACATTACCCTGCATTTTTGCAAGAGGCGGCTCCCAGGACTCGAACCTGTGACCTCAAGGTCACACGACAACACCTTAACAGGTGCACCAAGGCTCCCAACATTTTGAGAATAATTCAACAAATTTTATTTTTATGACAACAATGGTCCAACAAAACTGGCAAGAAATTTAACAATCAGACCGAAGAACAATCACCATTAGCGATCATAATGATTAGAAGAAGCTTTCTTGAAATTTTGATGATGATCCAACAATTTTAATATTCTTCGACGACATTGATTTGGTGGTGATTTTCAGAGATTCGAAGATCCAATTGAGGAACTGTTACCACCAGCGATCTTGGATCCATGAGAAGAAACTCTCTTGAAATATTGAGAACGGTCTGATATACTTCATTTTGGCAAATTTGAAGATAAACGAAAGACATGCTTGTTTTCAATGATGGTGGTCGAACGGAAATTGTTGGAGATCCAACGATATGATCAACAAAATTTTAACATTAATAGTTTTGGGTCAACAATAGGAAGCTTCCTCGAAAATTTGAGAATGATCAAACGAATTATATTATTGTTTTTGAAATGGTTGTAATTGAATCACCCACCCAACTGATCCAATTGCTATTACAAACCAATTCATGAACAGGGCCCAAGAGATTATAAAAGAAACAGCACTGGAAATCATTAATAACTCCAAAGTGATCACAGTAATCAAATCACCATAAATTATAAGAACAAAGCCTGCCATGCAGTTTTGACTCTAGTCTTAAGCTACAAATAAAAATAAAAACATGCAATCACATACTTCAAACATGAAGAGCGTGCGGCACAATACATTTAACACGCTGCAAATTATTAATGCAAGCATCATGGTTTAGTTTGAAAAAATTAATCAGAAGATGAAACAATGATGTTCATTATGGGTATGTAAAGAGAAAATGGGGTTGTTGAAGAAAAAGAAGGGAGAAGAAGAGTGTTCGGGCAAAATTGGTCGCCCCGAGAGCCCACATTGATAAGGGGTAGTAAACTGCTCTATGGAAATTACTTGAGCTCCAAGATTCAAGAGCCAGAAGATAAAAGGGAAATTGAACACAGACAACTCCAGACTTCGCACAATATGAACTTTTAGTTATGTGATTTTATTGATTGAATATTGAGGTTACATTAGGTCACAAACAATGAAAGTCTCTTCTGGCATTGTCCAAAGAGAACTAGCGAAAACCTTTTTGAGGTGTGTGATTGTTGTGTGTTTCTGCGAGCCAATAGTCGATGCCACTTCGGTTAATATTTATGTCCTATTTATAAGAAACAGGAGCCTACCAGTGGGCAGCTTACAAAAAAGACTCATTTGGTTTGCGAGTCCTGTTTAGGGTTGGCAAGTTTTGATGGAAAAGTCGGAAGCCTGGTGATTTGGAAGCACATTCTGCGAATGCTGGAGAGGGGTTGCCGAGACCTATATGGAGATTTGATGTCCCATGCGGTCAACGATCTGTGATCGGCTAGCTTGATAATAGAGGTCACGGAAGTTGTCAAAATCCCGGCATTTTTCTAAGTTTTGCCAAATACTTTGAAAATTTTATTAACTGCGAGTTTAAATTCATTGCTGAGTCTACATATATTTCGGGTATTTGATTAAAAAATTAAAATTCACAATGGCGCGATTCTTGCATTAGTTGTGCGAGTACTACTTGACGATATGGCAAGCTCGAAGATCAATTCAATGTTGATTGTTGAAACTCCAGGCTTGGAGTGAGGCAAAAACTACAATTATGAAGAAGGTGGTTTGTCCAATAATAGGCGAGATATAAGCGTTGGCGGGGTTCTTCTAAGCCGTCGGCAATTATTGACATCACTAGTTCAGGGATGAGCACTGCAGAAGTGAGAACCCCCATAGTGATTTAGATTGTTGTTGCATCCGCAAGAACTAGTATTTCAGAAAGTGCGTTTTAATCTTTATATTGATTTTGATCTTCCCGTGTGGAAATCCTCCTTTGTTCAGCAGCAGCAAGATTGGGGAAGCCATAGTTAAGACATATGCGGTTCCTAGATCATAGTTTGCAGAAAAATTTGTAGGCTTGGAGAAAGACCTGAGAAGAAGTACCGGCGTAGAGAATTCGCTGAAAGGTTCTGGCAGGGAGGTTCTAGGAGATGGTTCCAAAAAGCGAAAAAAAGGTTGCTCAGATACCTCCCCAGTTTCCAAGGCGACGCAACAAAAGTAGGAAACCGAGGTTGAGCGAGAGCGGGAAAGAGTTGACTTGGAGAAACACGAGGTGGCTGAGGCCGAAGAAAATAAGAGGGTTGAGAAGGTTGTGGTGAAAGAGGTGGTGTGAGACCAATGGAGGACACTGCGAGAAATGCGGTGGAAGAGGTAGCGAGAAAGGCAGTAGAAGACGTAGCGAGAAAGGCTGCAGAGGAGACTACGAGAAAGGCAGGCGAGGAGGCTGCAAGAAAGGCCCTATAAGAAGTTGCAAAGAAAAAGTGGAAGAGGCTGCAAAAAAGGAGGCTAAGGCAAAAAACTAGAGGCCAAGGCGCTCAAGGCTAAGAAAACCGTAGAGGATAAGGCATTGAAGGCCAAAGACAACGAAGAACACGCATCCGCTAAAGCAGAGGCTTCCTGGGCTAAGGAAGCCTAGGAGGAAGTGAGAGCTAAGAAGGAGAAATAGGAGGGAGAAGCTACCAAGGCCATTAGGCTACGAGGTCTAAATCCATGCAACTACTGAGGAATCCAATAAGAGCCAGTCTCAGAGATAGGCCGTGAAAACATGTGAGCTTGATGACAAGCACAAGATCATCTAACTCTCGCAGGTGCAGAGCAGGAAAGGTACCATGGGTTCTAGGATAAACCTTCTGAGAAAAGAGTATGAGTTAGCATAAAAAAATGCAAATTGCGCACTGCACAAACCGCACCGATTTTTAAACTGCACCGTGTATTTTCGGTGCAGTGCGGTTTTGAATTTTTACAAACCGAGCGTGGTTCACTGCGGTGCGGTTTTCGGATCTTAAAAACCGCAAAAAATGCCCCGCACCGACTAATTACATATTTTTAATTTTCATAAACACGTGACATATCACATACATCTAAATAAAAGTATAACTTATAAATTATAAATTAATAATAGTAATTAACTAATTATATTAGTGCATATAGTTGTTTCTTGGTTTTGTTGTTTTTTTGCTTTATTTTGTTTGTTCTCTATCGATTTATTGATGAATTTGCTGATTTATAAGCTTTTGTTCAATGCAAATAGTATCATAATGACTCATCTAACTATAAATGTGTATTCACAAATCTTCTCTTGATATTTCAACATATGAAAGATAAATAAAGCTAAAATTATGCATATTTAGGACTTCAAATCATTGAGATTCATTATATTTGCAATGATATGTCATTTCATGCAACTAAAGCAGTCATATCATGAGGATCGTACTATCTGAAGATCTATTTTTACCTCACATTATATTTTTGGTGTTTATGTATATCGCATGATAAAACCAACACAAAAACCGCAATTGCACAACAAAAAATAACACCACGTAATTTCGGTGTGGTGTGGTTTGGTCTGGCCAAAACCACGCATGTGCGGTGCGGTTGCAGTTTGGGCCAAAACTGCACCAAACAACACCGTGAACAACCCTAGAAAAGGGATAGCTTGTTCCTTAGGAGTGAAGAGAGAGATCCTCAACGCAGAGGAACTCAAATGGCGAAACAATGAGGAGTCTGTAGAGAAGAAGCTTGTCTTGGTCGACTCGGAGCGGGAGCGAAAACCAGTCTACTTCAGGAAGGCTGAGACGAAGGCTTATGCTTATGAGGTTGTGTTGCAACCCCTCCACATAATCTACCCTTGTGATTGAGACTATGTCATTGGAAATCATACCATAGACTTTGGTGACTCCCCTGTCAAAGCCTCCAAATATGACCTTAGGTTCATGCTTCACAGGAGTGTAATTCTTGAGAAGACTCCTTATCCCAGTCACACGTCTGGAACACTCACTGTCCAAGTATCAGATTTGCTTTAGGTTGGTACTTGAACTAACCTGCAAGATAAAATTCATTTTACCATAGGAGACCAACTGACTTTGAGCCCTATGTTCTTGTTAGCATTAACACTAGCATTTATGTTGAAAGTTACTTAAGAAAGAAGGTTTTTCCTTGTCTGTGACACAGAGGGATTATGTCAACAATCTATGTCAAAGTAACACACTTTACCATAACACCAACACTAAAAAATATTGTATCTTCTCTTCTAAACATTCTTGGAAGTTGTTGGTACATGAGAATGTCCATGTTCAGCAGAGAAGGCACAAGCATTCTTCCTATGTCCTTCAGCAATCACTTGGTTGTGTGCTCGATGATAACAGTTCTTACACGACGATATCGGCTTGACAGCAACAGTAGTCGGCTTGATAACTGATATTGTGTTGATGGCATCCTATATTGCCATGTAAGAGTGAGGTATAGCTGTACCAACAACCTGCTTTTTCACTGGAATATGTTTGGAAGATATCACTTCTTTACCCTTGAGTGTAGGGGTTGGTGTACCAAAGACAAATGATTCATAATAAGTCATCTGAATTTCATCGTGCAGAGCCTTCAAAGCACTCAACCTCATTCTCTTTCTACCTCCACAGTTAGGTAAACTAATGCCCTTACTGTAGGTTCTCTCATTCTTCCAATGAGCATACATAATGTCATGGTCATACCAGTTAGAAGGAAGCAGAACCTTCTGAAAGGTGGTTTGAGTTACTGGAGCATTGTCATTACCCTTATATCTAGCAGAAGCTTCTTTCCTATTGAATCTCACTCCCCTTCTATTATTTTGGGAAGAGAAGGAATCAATGATTGGCAGCACAGACTATTACTTGGAGAACTGAGTCACTAGCTTCCTCTCTTTGAAGAGCTTCTCTTCAAGATCCTTGATGATCTTGTTCTTCTACCTGATAGTGCTTACTTAGGAAGAGAAGTTTGTCAATAATCTTTCAAGTGCTATCCTTGTTGCCCTGCCTGAAGGCTTCATACTCTTGGTTGAGCAGCAATTTTCTGTCATCTCTGACTTCATGAGTCTCTTCCATGTACACAATAAGTGCACTCCACGTTTCCTTTGTTGTCTGGCAGGGAATCAGATTTTGGAATGTGTAATCATCAATTGCACTGACCATAATATTTTTGGCTCTCTTATCCATGGTAGCTAGTATAATTTCATCCCTAGTCATGTCAGCATACTTCTAAAGGACTTGCAAATTAGGATCAATGGTGGAGGCCTTCACGGGAATGAATGGCCCCCCTTAAACTGTGATATAAATCTTAGGGTCTGAGACTTACATGAACATCTTTCCTCTTGCTTCCATATGTCAAAGTTCTCCTTTCTGCATATGGGGAGCTTCATTGAGCTCAGCTCCGTATGACTATCAGCTGAAGACATGGTGATTTGATTGAGTACCCTTGTAGGATCTTGGTCAAACTGATGTCTTATTTTGACCAATCTCCTTCTGATACCACTTGAAAGATTATTGTTGATGGTAGTTGATGGTAGTTGATGGTAGTTGATGGTAGTTGATGGTAGTCTAACTAACCTCTCAGTTTAGCAGTGTGCTAGAGGGGGGGTGAATAGGTGGTCTAGCAACTTGTTCGTTTATTCTCAGTTTTCAGCAGATATAAAAATTAAAGCACAACACACAATACACACCAATTTATAGTGGTTCCCCAGGATATTGGTACATCTACTGTCCCTCTTCGCTTATTTAGCAGTGTGCTAGACTCAGCAAACTTCTCCAGAACTCGGCTTCAAGATCTTACAACTCAGATTCCTCAGAATCTCTCAAGTCTACTCCCAAACCCTACCTCAGGCTTTACAACCCTACAACTCAGAGTATCCCAACTCCTACAGCTCAGAGACCCGGTTGGTCTCCTACCTTAGAAGTACACAGAGATCATACCTCAGGTATAACAGCGCTAACTCAAGTAACAGCCCTATCGCGGGGTCAAAACCCCTACAACTCAGGCAATAGCCCTACAACTCAGATCTATCACTAGATCCTCAAGATGGAAGTATATAAAATGAATACAATTAAAGAATCTATTAATTTGACCTTGAAGTTCCAGAGTCTTCAGATATCTTTGCTGTGAAAGCAATTTCTTTGAAGCAGCCCTTGATTTGAGTGAGTCTTCGAGTTGAGTAGATCTGGGGCTCTTCTTCTTGATCTTCTTCTCCAGGAAGAAGACCTAACTGGAGTCATGAAGCTTGACTCCACATTGCTCTATCTGAATCACTTTAGAAAAAGCTTGCTTCAGTAAGGACAGATTGCACTGTTGTTTATGATTGACGATTCAACAAGATTAAGCAAAGGTACTCTTTCATTGCCCTAATTCTTCATTATATACCTTTGACATTTCTAACGGTCATTTGATTAGAATAAGTCATGTCAAAGTATGGGCAGGAATAAAAAGAACTGACAGGTCTTTATGCGCCACTGCCAAATTTGAAATCACGCTAATGCGCGTGCTCAACGGTAATAAAAACCCTATTAGCACGATATCGTTAAGAAAATCCTTCTTTCACAACGTTATCTTCCTTAGCGCCTGAATTCTGCCTCTTTCTGCGTCTTCTCCATGATATCATTTCGAAGCATTCCACGATCACACTGATACCGTGAAGAACCATTTACCAATCTCAACGGTATTCTCCTTTAGTGCTTGAAGTTGCTTATGCAATTATTTTGGGACAATGTCGTCTTGAAGCACTCAACGTTCAAGACGATACCGTCGAGAATCCTTCATGTATCTAAACGATACTACTCCATTTGCACTAACTATTCTCTAAACCTATTTTAGAGATAACTTCTGCATAGATATAAAATAGATATTCCATCAAATACAGTATTTACTTAACATTGCAAGTGATACTTCTTCAAATCCTGGAATAATAAGGACAATATTCTCAACCCAACGGATGCACTTCTCGGTATTGGGTAATGCGTTCTAACTTATCTCCCATACTTATATTTTTCATTCATATACATTGAGGGCAATGCATTTGTAACAACCTACAAAAAATAAAATAAAAGAATTTAAATTAATTAGATTAACTAAGGGCATAGTTGTAATATAGGAATTAGGTTCCTGTAATAAATTAGACTAGCTACAGCCCACTTTCCCTGTTGACAATAAAAATGGGCTTCGGCTCACGTGACACCTCCCGACTCCCGCTCCTGTTCCCGCGAGCCGCACGCAAGCAGCACACCACCGTTTTCCAGCAAGCCGCTCCCGTATGCGCGTATCAAACCCGACCTCTTCCTCTCCCTCAGGTCTGCACCTCCTCTTCAAGGGTCGGCAACCTACTGTTGCTCCTCCTACTCAGGTAGACGGCAGCAAGAGCCTCTCCTCCCCTAGTCGACGGCAGCAACAGCATCTCCATTCCAGAAGGGTCGTCTGACCTTCTCCAAAGGGGTCGGCAACGCCAGCCTCACTCTTCCCTCTCCTCCACGGGACAGCAGCCCTATTTTCCTGCTTCCTCTTCATTTTGGCCAAGATTTGCAAGAGGGAAAACTAAAGTTCCCCTTCCCTCTCATCCTTGGGCTTGGATTTTGCTCATTTGGGTAAAGATTTTCTCTTTCCCCTCCTTTTTCAGATTTCGTAAAATTGATTTTGGAATTTTTTTCACTCCAAATTGTGTGTATATGTTGAGTCATGTGTGTTCTGCTCTTATAATCGTGTAACCACGTGTTTGTGATTTTTTCGGTGTCCGTTCGGCGAAACTATCAGCGGGATCTCACAAAATCCCTTCCGATTTAGGGTGGACCTAGCCAAAGTGCAGTCAAATCTCAGATTTTTGTGTGGTAACCTTCTCTCCCCTCACCTTTGAGGAAGGTAGATTCCTAAACTAGCATATGGATTTTTTTATGTCAAATATCAATTATGTTGTTCTTGAACAAGTTTAAATAGGGTTTCTAAAATTTGCTTGCGACGCCTAGCCGTCGTCGTCAATTTTACCCTCATTTAAGACAAGTAAAGAAATTTCTCTCACTTGCGGGTATTGAACTTAGTTTCTTGCACCTTTTCTTATATTTATAAACTTTACTTTTGAACACCTGAATTGTCAATTTAATAGCATGTTGTAAAACGTTATGAGTCTATAAACTATGAATCACTTAAGTCATTAACATAATAAGCAACATTGAAAAAATAGTGTTTAATTAATACAACTTCTTGACTTGAGTTCCCTCTTGAATCCATAACAAGAACAAATAACAGATCATAGTAAGCATGAACTCTCTGGCTCAAGGGTGAGGGTTCAAAAGAGCCGTCACTTAGAGATCACGGGTAGAAATTATGAATCTCTGAAAGACTTGCATCTGAACTTCACCCCTTCTAAATCATGAATCTTGTGCATCAAATAAAAACACATACACATTTTATTGGTTACAGCTTATGTCATTACATGAACGAATATATGTTATACTCCGGAATAGGCTAATAATTCTAGTTGTTTCTGCTTTACTCATTTACGTATTTGTCTTACTAGCTTTGCTTCATAATAACCGGTACGTGTTCATTTCTGATTTCTTTACTAGTATGTATTTTTTTCCTTAGATTTATCAATGTTCTGAGATTTTTTTTCATGTTTTAGAATTTAACTTAGCGTCTGTGACTGCGCCGTCTGCTACCTGATCCCGATCTGTGTCAAGCTCATGTTTCTGGAGGTTTATCTTATGTGTTGTTGTGTCAAGTTCTATTTGTATTTTTTTACTGTCGGATTTTGCTTATTATGTAATAGTTATGATCGGCGATTTTATCTTGTATCATTGACAACTGCTAGGCTAAATAAATTATGTACTGAAATTTAATATTATTGCATGTTCATTACTTTGGGATTTTCATTGCATAAAATTTGTATCGGAACTAACAAACTGTCTATCATGAGTTTTATTAAAATACATTTGCATCTAACTTTTCACTGCTATACACTAAGTCATCCGCAAAAAATAATGTATTTTTCACTGAATTATTTATTTTAAATCTAGTAATACTAAATTAGCTCCCGCCTAACAGACCTGAAGTTTTTTTTCCCATGTTTGTGGCATCACGACCCACTCAAAACGAACTCTGACTTTTGCATGTATACGGGTCGTGACAGCATTATTTAAGTCTAAGGGGTAGTTAAGTGTGACCATTATACCACTCACTTCACTCACATCCATTATGTCAATTTATCTACTTATTTCCCATTTGCACTCACACTTTCTTTAATTTCAGCACCCACAATAAATTTTTCATAAACTTAGCTTATTTTCCTAATTCCCTACTTTATTTCATTGGTGTTAGATTGTTAAATGTTCAATTTGATTATGCTATACTAGTGAATTGTAGACTCATGCAAGGTTCTAGTCGTGTGCATGTGATTTAGGATAGAGTGTTGCATAGTTCGTGTTTAGCACTTTTTTCGTTGTATCTGTGTAATTATCACTTTTAATTAGAATATTGTTGTGTCCAACGAGTAGTGTAGGATGTGTGTAGTGAGTTGCTAGAGAAATATTAGTTAATCGTGATGAAAGGATATCTTTTCTTAGTGTCTAGAAGAAACCCCTAGCAATCCTCAAATTATGTGCATAGGTCTTTTCAATTTCATGAAAATGATTTCAGCTTTCTTTTGAATAGTTTGAGCTTTTGCATCCTAGCATACATTCAATATCATTGCATACCATAATTGAACCTTACACCATCCTTTTGTAACACCCCCACATTCAATTCACCAATGCCTAATGTCTCATCCTAGTTTTACACTTAGACTTGAGCTTTATTTCAAAATTTTATATTGTTTTTGTGTGTTGTTTGGATGGATTGTTGTAAATGATTGTGGTAATGAAAACAATGCTTAGGGGAGGTGGATAAAATTCAAATCCCTAAATTTTAGTTGCAGTTTCTGTGTTGAAAAAGAAGAAAAAGAAATTTTTTGAAATTAAATAAGGTGATCGAAAGAAAATGTAAAGTAAAGAAATAATTTTTTTGTGATCGTGTTTGGTTAGTGAGAGTGACACCATGTGTTTTTGAATAAGTCTGGGGTGTCGCTTCTCCACTATTTCTCCTGGATAGAATTTTCGATGTGAAGCTCATTTCTTGTTGTTTAGGTGTGATGTGTAAGCCCTCATGTTTATCTTTTGATGTACCATAACATAAACGATCAATATAGTGCCCGAGTTAACCTAAATCCCACGGAGAGGAGACAACATCGGTTGGGCGGAAACTCCAAGCGTTTGCGGACACCCCTCAAGAGGTCATGGGCACAGTCAGGCTCAATCAGTGGAGCATGCATCTTCCAGGGGAACCCACTCACGGACATCTGGCGAGGTCGCTGCGAATTCTTAAAGTTTTTCGCAGACTCTCCGGCCCAGCAGCCGCACATACGGTTTCTTCTATCAACTCCCCGTTGCCCGACTTTTCGTGTATCTCAAGCAACTGTGCATTTAATGCTGCAATAAGGCATTAACTGTCTGGCATTTCGGCAACCATTCGGTCGGTCTACCCTTCAATATAAATAAAGGCCAGGGGCACACGAATAGAGGGAGAGAACTAAGGATGGATCTCTTTGTTTAAGGTTACTACATCTGAAGCCATAACTCCAACATTTCGTGAGAGCCCCAGAGTTCTAGAGCAATCCAAACTCCATTTTTGAAGATCAAGAGCGTGAAGGAGATTTCCAAACAGTCATACTACAAGGACGCATGCCTCAACACCGATGATGTTCATGACAATACTTCATCATCTCCTTTAGAGCACTTCAATATAGGGAGATTTACATTTTTGAATTTACTTTGTCTTCTTCTATATCTTTTGCAACGGTAGTGAATTTATCGCGGTTGTTAGCGACTAGGGCTTGCGAGGTTTAGGGGGAATTCGTCGCGGTGTGTGTGGAGACCACTGTTGTGGATATCCTCCAACATGGCCGACATGTCGTCCGACATAAAGGTTTCATGGACAAAACGACACGTTTCCGATTTTTTTGCAAAATATCATTTTGGAATACATCCACTGATATATCTGTTATTAACCGATATATTCGTCGATATATTGGCCAATATATCCAAACATTTTATCAATTATTATTTTTTAAGTTATTTTAATTTGTCTATGCTCTAATAGACAATAGACCAAAATTGCTTCATTGTTTAGGTTGTTTTTTCCCTTCCTCTGACTTTCTTCCTTGCTCAAGTCCGTCATCAACTTCAATTATGCATGATCTTTGAATTATACAGTAAAGGTTCTTTATCTTCCATTATCATCGACAACATCACGATATTTTGCATTCTTTTGTTTTATTTAATGAGTTATACTGTTATTACTAGTGTAACACAAAATGTTTATATTAGTTTGATAAATTTAGGAGTTAAATAAATATCAAATTATTTAAATACAAATTAAAAAAAAAGATTAAATTTATAAATAATTACTCATATAAATAATTAAATATTAAAATCCGATATATGAAATATCCCCAACATATTAAACCAACATGAAAAACCCAAACTGGCATGTCCTCAATATCCGACATGTACAACCATGGTGGCGACTAGGTATGTGTAGATCTAGGGGGCTAGAGGTCGTATCTGGGGTAAAATGGGGTATAGCTAGCCGGTCCTTGGAAGAAGGACCGATATAGAAACAAAAAGGAAATTTTTCTTAAAGCCTTAATTTCAAGCTTTATTAAAATCTAAACTTTGTATTCAACCTTTGAAATAAAATCATTTTTTCTTGCAATATCCTTAAGATTTTATTTCCCGCAATTGTTTTTAAAAGAAAATTTTGTTTGGCACAATTTTCAAGGAGGTTCATTTTCTGGAAAGTTAGCGTCGGGCGGTAGCACCTACCATCGGGCGTCGGCGGTAGTAACAGAGTTTGAAACTTTCCTCTTTTACAGCAATCATCTTAAAAAATCTTCAAAGCTTAAATTAAAATTCATACAGCCCTTATTCACCCTCCCCCCTCTAAGGGCGTCATAAGATCCAACAAATATGATTTCTTTGCTAGTGATTTTCTGGTGTTGTAAATTTGAAGAGGTGCACGCAACCCTTAATAAAGTCATCATTACGAACGAAGAGGTATTTGAGACCCTCACCTGTAATTTCAGTTTACATTCTTGCAAGCTTAGTTCAGCAAACAAACAATCCAAATCAACATATTTTGAAACCACCATAATTTTTAAACCTTCATTACAATGCATTCACCCACTCCGTATTCCGCGAGAGATCGATATTCATGGACCATTCTTCGTTTTACATATTATTTTGACCGTTTCACTGTCGACACACTCTCCACGTGAGAGTGGTGGTCACATGTTGGTCAAGTGGCAAAAAACTCTGTTAGGAACAGTATCCACAATGTTCCTGATTTGAAGAGGTCCGCACAATATAGACAAACACATTTTATATTTTAGGATCATTTGCTTAACACGTGTAGGACTTTTACATATCCACATAAATAGATTTCTGTAAATCAAAAGAATAGTAAAGAACAAAGGAATGTTCAACTGGCTCCCAAAAATAGTCTAAGTTTAATATCGTCCTGTTGATAATCAGCACAAGACGATAGCATTGTCATAGTGGTGACGGTCCTGGGTGTCAAATTAAACATGGCCTGGTTAATGGGCAAAGATGGTGTTGCATGACAGGAGATAAATTCTCGTACGAGGAGATGTACTCATTGTACAATGAGATTTAGAATGGTGATAATAAGTAAATGTGGGTTGTGGCAGTCCCAGCACTTGTGTTGTCAGTGCCAATGCAGCAAAAGTAGAACTGGATCATAACTAGCATGTCAGGGATGGAACGGAGGGCAGACAATCACGGTCTGACACAATCATGGCAGGTCGGACCAAATGGCGGATGCTCAGATTTGTATGAGTACGTGTGTGAGAGAGAGAGGAGTGGTGATGCTCTAGCAAGCATAGGATAAGAGGAGAGGAGATTGCAATTCAAATTAAGAAAACTCAGGTACCTTTGGGATGGTGCTTTCCTTCAAAAATCAAATCTTACTTGATAACTTAAATTCCACTTCCACGCTACTTTATATAATGGATTTTACATGGGTACTTTAAACATTAACGAAAAAAAAATTAAAATAACAATAAAATAAATAAAAAAAGGGGTCGTGGCCAGAGTACTAGTAAGCTCTGAGTTCTAAGGTTGTTTCCTTCATTCTCATGCACGAGTGGACTCATAAATAAAATGAGAAAGCAAATTTTGACAGTATAGAGACCCCGCCGCTCGGCGATAGCCGATAGGTTAGGTATGCCCTAGAATTGCCATTTATTTGGGTCAAGTGGAACCCTTGGAGAAGGCACTAAATTCTAAAGAGAGCTGGCTGTCAATGAGACGAAATGGTAGTCAAGCGCCAAGGTTGGACTCCAGGTCGTGATTGATAGACATGTGTGAATCGTGTTGAACCTCTTGTGAAATGGATTCGGCGTAAAGCTATAGCGGAGGTGAGAGAACGAAAAGGGAGCAAGTCTCCTCGATTGCGTGATAGTGCGTCGATTGACTGGTTGGTGGATTCCTCCTTGTATTTCACCAAAAAATTGTAATATAGAAGCTTTGTTATGCATAGTTGTTGTGTTGTGGTGGTGATCTTCTGATGAAGTAAGTGTCGAAGGTTGCAATGGTCGGTCTTAACGATGAAGTGTCAGCACATTAGGTGTAGACACAAGTGCTAGAATGATAACACCAAGATCATATGTTGTGTCGGTGGTTTGATTTGACGAGGGCATTTAAGCACAATGTTGAAAGGTGATGTGTCGTCTGTCATGCATAAGCACAATGCTGATCATGGTACCAGCTAAGTTGCATACAATCACAAATGAAGCGTTGATAGTATCCCGTAAGGCCGAGAAGAACGGAGGGCCTGTTGAAACCTCTCGAAGGTGACCTGATCCTCAACAAGCTCTGTGAAATGTTGGGTTGTTGGCCACTAGAGGAGGTCGGTAAGTATGCATTTGTAGTCGTGAATGAAGCGTTGATAGTATCCCGTAAGGCCGAGAAATCCGCAAACAGTGCAGACAGAGGAAGGTATTGAAGATTGTGAGAAAATAGTGATTTTCTTTGGGTACATTGCTTGTCTAATAGTTGTGATAACATGTCGAAAATAGACCACTCGCCCACAGTCGAATGAACATTTCTTGAGCTAAAGGACACTGCAAAGGTAGTGAAGGTTTACCTCCTAGGAGGAGTCGTTTGAAAAAAAATGTTGTCAAGAAGACCTGCACGAATTTAAGGAGAATAGGCTTGAAGAAATCGTTCATCCTTGAATAAAAAGTGGTCGGAGCGTTGATCGCTCCGAACAACATAATCAGGAACTCATAGTGGTCATCATTGGCCTAAGAGGTTGCCTTTGGATTGTCTCTAGGTCGCTTGTGAATCTAATGGTACCAGGATCACAAATCCAGCTCGAAGAAAAACTGAACACCCTGAAGCTAGTCCAAAAGCTCATGGATTATGTGGATTAGGCACTATATGCGACTGTAGACTTGTTCAATTCCCTGTAATCAATGCAGAAGAATCAACTGTTGTCCTTCTTACAAACGAGGGTGGAGCTGGAGAATGTGCAAGCGTTGGGTTTGATGGTGTCTGCATGAAGTATTTTTGCAACCATTAGCTCCATTGTTTTACTCGACTTGCTCACAAATGTCTTCTTAAAGAACTGTCAGTTGCATGCTGCTAAAGACAATGACATTACCCTTGCCAACTTTGAGGTCTTGGAACTCGACGATGACACATCCAAGACCGGATCTTGAGGACAAGTTTAATTTAGACAAATGGAGTATTGATATGTATACACACCAGCGTATACGAATTCGGAAGACTACATATCGGCAAATGTAAATCCAGTACAGCCACCAGGGAGCATCGTGTCATTGTATCATGTATTAAGGGTGTTGTCGTAATTAGTGCTAGAGTCCCGTCCATATATAAGGAGGAATGAGTTGTCTTAGATGGTTCTTTTGGAATCTAGTCAAGATCTCGCCTTGGATAGAACACTTAGGGGAACCATCCCTCAAGAGCTTGGCAAGGGCATCCCTCACGATTGCATCGTGACTATATTCCAGTGCAATTTATTTTGGTGTGTACCAATATGACATGAGATATATTTGATAAGCATTGTAAGGTTTAACCCAACCCAAAAGAACAAGTAAAAACAAAAAAAAACAAATTACAATGCTGAAAACCTTCATGCAACAGAAAGTAAAATAAAATGAAGAGTTCATAATCTACCTGTCCATGTAAGTGAAAGTTGACGAGTAGTTTCCAGATTTAGTATAGAGTATGCGATGGTGAAAATCATGAAATTCAGCTCTGCATGTGTAACCAGTTCTCACAATGATCAAGCAGGTGTGTGGAAGACTGCAACTCATAACAACAAATAAAACAATAGGACTAACCCTCCATATAAAGGGAGAAAATTTGAAAGACTCCATGGGAAGTGGTATCCGCAATGAGCCTCAACAGTCTCCAGAACCCTCAATACCATCCACAACCAAAGAGTAAATAGATGAGGACCGGTAAGAGCAGGACCAACGATGGTAGCAAATCCCAGGAATAATATTTCAGCAGGATGAGCATACTCGGATGTTAATCCAAATGGTGTAGCATATCTGGAAGCAGCAAGTCATAATAATACTGTCATCTCTAAAATTATAAAAAAACAGAAAATATACTAAATTAAGCAACTCACTCATGATGCACACTGTGGACATGCTTGTACAGCCATTTAGTGTGCAATAATCTGTGGCCCCAATAAAAAACAAAATCCTCCAGAATGAAATAGAATATAATTTGCAATAGGATCACATGCCTACAAATCCCAATAAATTAACAGTAAAGGAAAGAATGTCACCAATTAGAAAAAAACGTTACCAATTAGAAATCCTAAGTATAGTAATCGAAGCATATAATGTCAGACTCTCCTGTTTCATCAAATTCTCACAGCTTTCATACAAGCTAGCTAGCTTCTTACATGTTTTCCATGTAAACCACAAAAGGGCTGCAGCTATAACTCAAATCTAGGTATGAAGTTGTACATAAAAAGGAAAGTTGATTTACATGAAAGGAGACATCAAAATACCAGTGTGGAAGTGGAAGTGAAGTTTTCAGACCCATCCATCTAAAGATAGGGTAAGAAAGTATCATGACCGGTAAATTCACACATAAATGATACAGGACCAAGCGCAAGATGCATTTCTCCTGAGCATCGAGGGTGTTACTTTTTTTCTGCAAAAAAGCGCATAGAATTCAGTCAGTGTGCATATGAACAAAGAGATGACTAGTTTAAAGATATGAACATCATTTGATCATAAATACAAATTGCTGTATTGGATAGCCCAAATTCTGATGACACAATGGAACCATGAATATGTTATGGAGGGCAGGCATCAGCATCGACGCACAATATAAAAAGGCTGTGACGAGCACATGGCGGATGTATTCCAGACAGAACGCACCGGTGGGCGATGATGCTTAGGCTGCAGTCAACCATCTGTTATTTCAGTACTTATATTCGCAAATATTTAAATTGTCTTTATGAATTAACTAATGCTACCAGGTGGCCTTAAATACGCTAGTTATCATGTATTATGACAGAAGAATGAGAAATTTTAGAGCCTAGAGTTGTGTTATGGTCCCCACTTCGGTATCCATTAATCTTATTATTATTATTATTATTATATATCTTATTATGTCCTTAATTAGGTTTTCACATCCTTTAATCATTGTGTCATATGTATGGAGTATAGTGTAGATTATTTCCCTATAAGTCTATCTCTGAAACTCTTTATGATTATGCCACTTTGTATTTCTATTTAAAGTATCCTTAGGGTCATGATGACGGGAAGCTGTGAATGAATGCTCTCTCTTTTAGTTCTCTCATAACCTAGCTTCAAGCTAGAGTTTGGGTTGAACAAGATTCCCCTCTTCCGCCTTCATCCTCCTCCAGTTGAGCATGGTTTCCTTCTATCCTTGTTGTACTCACCATTCATCCGGCAAGTTACCGACAAGCAACCGGTTACTTGGCATCAAAGACAAGCGAATCCTCCACGTTACTCTGCCAACAAAATCACCTATTTCCAACCAAGTTGTTACAGGTGAACCCATATCGTGTCGGTAACTTGCCAAATGGATGGGGAGTGAGGCGAGGATTCAAGGTAGTCGAGCTCAACTGAGGTGATCTCTTGACAAACGTGCTTTATATAGGCCAGTTCACAAGTTGTATAAGTAAAAAAATGATAAGAAACTATGATCTCCAAGGGTATTTTGATTGAACTACTCTATAATTACTCCTAAACAACTTATCAAGACTAATGATTGCTTTTGTTTAATTAATTTTAAATTCATAAATATAAACGTAATTAACTATGAATTTAAAAAACATTGAGATGTAGAGCTAGGGTGATTGCTACGAACTATTTAACTAAGAATAGCCACGAGTAAAATGTGTAAATTAATAGAAATCCTTGTATCAATGATGGTGATTCTTGCAATGCACGTCGAAACCTGATACATCATTATCGTATATATAATTAATTATGGCAATACATTCACGTACTCTGTTTTTAGAAAAGCAAGTGTACCTCTAGTGTATAGTATATGATAGACTAATATTAAGATCGTATTCCCCGGAATTTTTGTGAATACCTTACCATTTCATTCTATTATTATACAAACTTATTAAGACAATTTAATAATAAGATAAATGAAACATGGATAGGAACTCTAGTATAAAAACCAATAGAAGAAAAACAAAATATTTTACTATTTTGTGAAAATAACTAATTTATACCATGTAGTAAAATTGTAAAAATAAGTATTACCTAATCATTTAAAGATTTTTTTCCTCTCATGATAATGATTACTTTAGATTGTGAGGGTTTCGCACTAACTCTTCGGTACAGATGAAACAAGACTAGCATTAGGGTAATCTACTTGAGAGCTCAATAATTGCGAACACTTCCCTAAACACTGCTTTAACATTTTTTTAAAACTTTAATGCTTAAATTTGACTCTAGACTAAAGATTTATGTGGATCTCACTCGAAATTTGCATGCAACACTCTTTACATGCATGTGATCTATTCATAAAAGAGTTCATGTAGGCCTTTAGAACTATGTGACTCATAACTAAGCATGGTATTTCGAGACAACTAACTTAATGCACTATTTAACGCAAATAAATCGTAGGAAATCACGAATCATGAATAAAAAATAGAGAAGAAAATTTAGTATAAAATTTACAACAAGTAGAAGTTGTTAACAAATGCAAGGTAGGGTTATGTTGGGTCATACCCCTCCAATTATTCAATGCTCAAGATAGAAATTGTGTACTACAATAGTTCTCATCCCCCATATAGCGGACCCTTGTGTAGCACTCATCAAAGATGGGGTCTTCAGCACTCGTATCAACACCCCGGGATTCCACAACGACCTTGTCCTCATGGTCGAACTCCGAAAACTGGGTCTTGATCTCCTCCTCCAGGTTCCATGTGGCCACCTCGGCCGGTTGGTCCTTCCACTGGATGAGGACCTATCGCATTGTTCGTCCTTGAATGTCTTCGGTCTGTGTTCCCAAAACTGATGAATGCTCATACCGGGAAATAGAATCAACAGCTAAACCGTTTGGTAGTGTAGCCACGAGGGGATGATCCCCTAGGGCCCTCTTCAGCAGGGAGACATGTAAATGGGGTGAATTCGACAGTCGCTAGGGAGCTGCAGACGGTAGACCATCTCTCCGGTTTTCTCTGAGATCAGGAAGGGGACAAAATAGCAAACTGAGAGCTTCGGTCGAGTGTCACACACCATATTACTCCGCAGAAGTCTCTTTATTATTTAAGCTTTGTGCATCTCAAGTTCATCACAGTGGTCAATGGTGACACCACCCCAGTTTCTTGTTCTGTTGATGTGCCCCTCACTTCATCTCTCTCTCCCTTTCTTCGCTTGATTCTTCATGTTCCAGGATCTCCTTTCAACCTTCTTTTGTTAGTCGTCTTACTGAAGGCCTTGATTGCTCGGTAACCTTCTCTTCCTCTTCTTTTGTTATGCAGGATCGATGTACGCAGAATATCATTGGTAAAGGACGACATCCAACAGGCTCTCTACTCTGGACATTCCACCCACAGTTCTCTTCTCTGTCAATTCTGTTGATTGGCACAAGCATCTTGGGCATGCTCCTCTCCCAATTCTCAAGAATGCTCTTCTCGGTCTCTCCCTCACTAACTTTACTTGTGAGTCGTGTATCTTCGGAAAACAACATCATTCTTTTTTCTCCCTCATTGTCCTAGGAGCAATGCTTCTTTTGATTTAGTACATTCTGATACTTAGAGATCTTATAAAACAACTAGTATTTTTGGTTATCGTTACTTTCTTACATTTATTGATGATTACTCTGGCATGACATGGTTGTATTTACTTCACAATCGTTTTGAACTAACTCGTGTCTTTTATGTTATTATTGTTGAGACTTGCACAAAATTTTCCAGCTTCACTAAGACACTTTGAGCCAACAATGCACAAGAATACATGAGTCATGCATTTAATAGTCTTTGTTCTGAGTATGGGATCATATATCAAACCTCATGTGTTTATACCCCCAATAAAATGGTGTGTCTGAGCGGAAAAATCGTCATCTTCTTGAGATCGCTCACTCACTTATATTTCCAATGAAGGTTCCCAGGATTTATTGGAATTTTGCGATTTTTACAGCATACTACCTCATCAATCGCATGTCCTCCTCAATTCTCAACTATGCGACCCCCTTTGGCCTTCTATTTCCCTCCGTACACCCCTTTCCAGACATGCCTCACATCTTTATATGTATCTATTATGTCCACTATCTTGGCCTTTCCACCGATAAGCTTGTTCCTCGTGCAACCAAATATATGTGTGTGGGTTACTATCACACTCAAAAAGATTATGTCTATTACTCTTCTCACGATCACAAGATTGCTACATCAACAGATGTGACCTTCATCGAAGACCAGTATTTTCACTCTCTCAATTCATCTCCTCCAGCACCGACAATACTATCGCGCCCTGCCTTCCCAGTTAAATCTCATCTTCCACCACTCCTCCCAACCCCGATCCGCGTACCCTCCAAACCACCACTTCTTCGTATGTACACTCGCCACCCTCCTTGTTCTGATGCCTTAAGACAGTTACCCTCTACTAATAACATGATGCGGTCTGAAGATCCGGCACCAGCATCTACCTATCATGCTCTGGCCAATTATGTGTCCTTGCATCGCCTCTCTCTGGTGTTTTACAAATTTATAATTTCTTTATTTCCAACCCTAACTCTCTGCAGGAGACTTTTCAGCATCCAGATTGGCGAGCGGTCATGGATGAGGAAATGGTTGTTCTTTGGGCAAATCAAACTTGGGATCTTGTCCCTCTTCCGCCTGGCCAGACTTGTGTGGGTTATAAGTGGGTCTTTGGCTTAAAACATGGTCTAGATTGGGCGGTTCAATGTCTCAAGGCACGTCTTGTGGCTCGAGGGTTTACTGAACAATCTGTCCTTGACAATGACGAGACCTTCACGCATGTCGCAAAACTAAATACTATTGGTGTACTGATCTCTCTAGTTGTTCATCAACAATGGCAGTTGCATAATTTCGATGTCAAAAATGTTTTTCTCAATGGCAATCTGCTAAATATAGTATATATGCAACAACCTCTCGGGTTTGAGACCGTGGGGGAGTCCCTTATATGTCACCTCAAAAAATATCTTTAGAATCTCAAATAGTCTTCTCGAGCATGGTTTGACAAGTTCAGTCATGTTGTTCATGAAATTGGGTTTGCTCGAAACTCAGCCGACTTCTCACTATTTACTCATCATCATCCAACAGGCGCAGTGATTCTCTTGATTTATGTCGATGATATTTTGATTACAGGTGATGATTTAAAAGAATATACACAATCAAGCAGCACTTGGCCTCTACTTTTCAAACTGAAGACCTGAATTCAGTATTTCCTAGGTCTCGAAGTAGCATGGCGTCCTGATGTCCTTGTCCTATCTCAATAAAAGTATAGTCCTGACCTTCTTCGTGATACTGACTACTCTGGATGTAAGTTTGTTGATACACCTATGGATGTCAACCACAACTTCTGCGCTCATGCCACCGACTCTGACATACTTCTCATGAACACAAAGTACTATCTACGACTTGTAGGGAACTGGTTTATCTTATAGTTACAAGACCTAATATATCCATTGTTGTTGGAGTTGTGAGTCGATACATGCATGCTCCACGAATCTCACCTCCAGGCAGTTGAGTGCATCCACCAATACTTGAAGTCTGCTCCTGAATAGGGGCTAGTATACAATTCTTCTTCTTCTTCTCTCGGATTGTCTACTGCCACTGACTACATTTGTTCTCTGGATGATTGTCATTCCACAAGTGGATATTATACATACTTTTGTGGACATCTTATCACCTAGCGCAGCAAGACGCAGACTATGGTTGCTCTCTCATTTGCCAAAGCTGAGTATCATTCAATGGTCTATGTTATGTCTGGTCTTACGTGGTTGGAAAGCCTCCTAAGTGACTTGGGTATTAAACTCTCCTCACAGGCTACTCTCTTTTGCGACAGTCAAACTGTTATACACATTGCCAAGAATCTTGCATTTCATGATCGTACCAAACACATCGAAGTTGATTGTCACTTCATTCGGGAGAAGGTTCAACTGAATAAACTAGAATTAAAACATGTTCCTACCAAGGTTGTCGGGATCGAGATTCTATGTGAGATCGTTTCGAGGTTTGATCGATTTGGACAGTATGATTGAATTGAGAATTGTAAGATCCAACAACATTCATAAATTAAGACTAAAAATATAAAATTAAACTTTATATCACTCAATTACATGCTCAATTAACAAAAGAATCATTAAATTGAGCAATATATGAATAATTATATCAATAAATAATTGAATAACTAAATCAAAAATATCATTTTAACTTCACTTTCAGTTTCAGGCAGGGCACCCAATGACTACTAACAATAAAAATGAATCTAGACCAATGAATTGTTGGAAGCCTGGAGTCAGGAAGACGGACATGGATTGTTGGATTTCTCGTATGTTGAAAGCAGGAAGCCTGGATTGCTCGAATGCTAGATTTCTAGCGTTAGGATTGCTCGTACGTTAGGAAGATAAAACACCGGCTTGGATCCAAGAAGCCACTAGATTATTAACCACTGGATTGCTCATACGCTGTAACGGAAGAGAAGACACTAACACCACCTGAAATGGAACTAGGTAAGGAAGAAAAAGGAAGACATTTGGACTGAAAGCGATCGAAGACGTCGCCCTAAGCCTCCATTTACAGTCGGCAGTCGACACTTGAGATGGGGTAAAGTGGCAACATATGATTCTGCGATTGGGTATGGGGGTCAGGATTGTGATAGAGTTAAGTAATGGGGTATGGGCGTTGGATCGATTGAATAGGGTCGGGATAGGGTTGGTCATGTTTCTAGTTCCCTTTGGTTGGACTGGTAGTATCGGGTCGGGATCGCGATCCTAAA
Organism: Platanthera zijinensis; assembly: GCA_039513925.1. NCBI lineage: Eukaryota > Viridiplantae > Streptophyta > Magnoliopsida > Asparagales > Orchidaceae > Platanthera > Platanthera zijinensis. The sequence goes on from CM077086.1 coordinate 167,626,585, forward strand.
GATCCTAAGATTCGGATCGTGATCCTAGAAGTAGAGGTGTCGATTTAGATTCAGGGTAAGATCCGGATCGATTTACAAAATCTGGATCATAGGATCGTAAGATCCTATGATCCTATAATACGGATCGCACCTGTGGATGTCAACCACAGGCACTGTGCTCATGTCACCGACTCTAATATACTCCTCTCGAACCTAGAGTATTATTGACTTGTAAGGAAACTGATTTATTTTACAGTTACAAGACCTGATATATTCATTGTTGTTGGAGTTGTTAGTCGATACATGCATGCTCCACGAATCTCTCACCTCCAAACAGTTGAGTGCATTCCACCGATATTTGAAGACTGCTCCTGGACAAAAGCTAGTATACAAGTCTTCTTCTTCCTTATCTTTGATGGCCTATGTTATGTCTGAGCTTACATGATTGGAAAGCCTTCTAAGTGACCTGGGTGTTAAACTCTCCTAACCGGCCACTCACTTTTGCAAGAGTCAAGCTACTATATAAATTGCTAAGAATCCTGCATTTCATGATCGTACCAAACACATCATATTTGATTGTCACTTCATTCGGTAGAAGATTCAACTGAAGAAACTGGAATTAAAACATGGTCCTACTGTTGGGCAAGTCGTTGACATTCTCACTAAGGCTTTACCGCGTCCGCTATACTATCAGTTCTTGTTCAAACTTGGTGCTTACGACCTTTATTCTCCAGCTTACAGGGGAGTTTTGGATAATGTGTACAAAGGCCCTAGCAAGGCCCGGCTAAAGCTGATTACCTATTTAGGATTTATTCTTACAACTTAGAATGGGATTATTGCTCATTCCTCTCTTCTTATATAAGTGTACAAATACTTGTATGTATGAATGTGAGAAATTAATAAAATATTTCTTTTATTTCTCATTTCCGTGATTTTTCACAAGTCTTAAATTAAGGAGATTTAAAAGGCAGGAGATTTAGGATTTCCCCTACTCGGTATTCTTCTCACCAAGGTTGTAGATGTCGGATATCGGGGGCACGTCGGTTTAGGTTTTTCATGTCGTTTTTAATATGTTGGAGGATATATCGGGGATATTTCATATATCGGGTTTTAATATTTAATTATTTATATGTGTAATTATTTATAAATTAAATCATTTTTAAAATTATATATATTAATATATTAATAATTTGATATTTATTGAACTCCTAAATTTATCAAACTAATATAAATATTTTGTGTTGCACAACTAATAACGGTATAACGCGTGAAATAAAATAGAGGGAGCAAAATGTCGCGATGTTGTCGATAACAATGGAAGGTAAGAAACCTTTAGTCCATAATTCAAAGATCATGGATAATTGAAGTCGATGACGGACTTGAGAAGAAAGAAAGCCAGAGGAAGAGAACAAAACAAGCTAAACAATAAAACAATTCTGTCATATTGTCAATTAGACCATAGACACTAATTAAAATAAACTGAAAAAACAAGTCGATAAAATGTCGGAATATATCGGCCGATATATCGGCGAATATATCAGTCAATAGCAGACATATCCACAACAATGCTTCTCACCAAAGTAATTCTGACAATAATGAGAATTAATTAGGTATTCAATTTGCATTTTATCAAATTAAAGTACTTCATTATAATTTTTAATTAATTAGCACTTGCTTGCCATAATTATCACATTACCTAATTTGATGAACTATTTTATTCATGACATTATCGGTTGGTCGCGCCTATAAGTCATACGAGCATGCGCGAGTGACGTGCGCAAAATAAAACATACGTGCACCAATGTGCATGAAAATAAAATAGATACATTGCACAATTGACATGCGTGATACATGCGAATAAAATAAATTAAAGTGTAATGATGTGACGCAGGTTGCATCACCACCGCTACAGCAGTCAACTTCTCTCCGTCGGTCTAGCAGGCGAACATGTGTCTCCTGTCGTTTTGTCCTCCATGACAGCCGTCGGAGACATCATGGTCGCATCTTATGGTGAATCTAAGGGGGAACCGTAGGGTATGATATTTTCTCATTCAACCTTATTTGATTGATTCCTTCTACCTAGTGCCTCTTTCTTGCTCATGGGTGATTCTTCTGACATTTCATCCACTCTTCAATTTGTTCCTGCAAATTATCCCCCTAGGAGGCACGGGCAATCTGGATCGTTGAAGTTCCCTACAGTGGCTTTGGATGGCACGAATTACCATAAATGATTTAGGGCTACTCAGCATGCTATTCGTAATCATCAGTTGTACGGGCATATTGATGGAACCATTGTTGAACCACCATGTTTTGATCCCTCATGGAGGAAATGGGCTGCGGAGAATTGTTTGGTTGTCTCCTGATTGCTCCACACAATGTCCTCTCTGGTGTACCGTAGTTATATGCTCGTGAACTCCGCCCATGAAATTTGGACTCGAGCCCAACTTACTCCAGGTGGGTAGCTCGACGCAAATCTTTGAGCTCACACGTCATGCTTTGGATAGTCTAACTTTATATTCTTGTCGTTATCTTATTATATGAATTGTTTGTGAGAATTGTTTATATGGAATCATTAGTCTCATGTTGGGTGACGTCTCATGCATATGTAAAAATAGTTGACTTAAATTTTAAGACAAGAATTACGTTGTTAATATTCCGTTGTTCTCCTGCCCGAATAAGTTTGGAATTGGTTTTAAATACACCAAAATTGGGTTTTTATCCTGTTTAGTACCACTTTGTAAACTTAGACAGCTTAATGTTAGTACCGACATCAAGTGGTAAAATTAACTATAAGTCCCATTTGACGCCTTCAAATTTCTGACTAAAAAAAAATTGCACAGCTAGAAAGCAACATTAATTCTGCTTCCATTCCAAAGCCAAATCTGGTACAAAGTGCTATGCAATTACCATGCAGTAAAATATCACAAGAACAATAGAAAATTGTGATCAATGGAGACTTGAGAATATGTTACAGTACTGAAGATTTTACGAAAAAAAATACAATAACAATTATCAGTAAGTTCATATATAAAACTCCTGAAAACAGATGTCATGAACGAGTGGATTAAGAGAAAAGTTGTCAGAGTGCTTTGCTAATATTACTGCATTATATACAGGAAAAATTAAAACATCCACCCGAAAGAATTTTGTATGCAGTTGCTTGTCAGACAAAAAAATTTGTACCTAAACTTGCTTTCACAAACTGATTACTCAAGCCCAAAAGATAAAGGAAGGTTTTTCAAAGGAGAAATATAGAGATTAGAAGTTGAAACAGACCTGAATTTTGTATTTACTGAAAAGTCCTGTCCTCTCAAAACAAATAGATGGAAGGCCGGAAAGGAAGAACACACTTTCATGAATAATAAAGGAACCAAATGTAGCCAATTGAAAGTCGCTGAAATGAGTGATTATACACTGCATTTGAAAGCACAATTAATTATTCAGTTGAATAAAACTCAAGGTGAATTATAGTGTAATACAAAAAGACAAGAAGATTATTTTAACAGTTTGTGCAGAATCAATTCCACAGATGGTAAAGTTAAAAATTGCATGTTTCTGGTGTTTAATATTTTCTCCACGGGTGCAGTTATACTTTTGACTTATTTATTTTCATAAAGTCAGGAGGTATCGCAAAATGTTCTTCAAAATTTTCCTATTATTTAATACAGAAAAATATCGAGGTAATATTTCTCAAAATCAACTATCTATAGTTTATGATAAATATCAAAAGAAATACTATAATTGTATGGCAAGGAATATTTAAAAGTGAAGACTGATATTTACAACATTAAATCCTTCAAAATTCATATAAATATATATCTTTTTAAAATGAATAGTTTCTGTTAGATTACATATTTTCTTATATGTGTTTATTAGGTGTAACACCTCTATATATAGAGGTCCCCTTGTATTGCAATAAGTTAATCTCATTTTTCACGGTCAACATGGTATCAGAGCCACGCGTGCCCTAATTCGCTCTCCCGCACTCGCGCGCTCGCCGCTCTTCCGTCGCCCGTCGCTCCCGCACTCGCGCCTCCCGCGCAAGCCGCAAGCCGTTCCGCTCCCGATCCACACTCGCGCCTCCCGCTCCGCAAGCCGCTCGCCGTTCCGCCCCTCTCCGCACGCCGCACCTCTCGGCGTTCGTTCCCGACCGCACGCCCTCCGATTTTTTTTTTCTTCTGGCGCCGGAATGATCCTGCAGTGAGTTTCTGCTTCTTCCGGCGCCATTTTCTTCTCGTAATGGCTTCCTTGTGGATGGATCCTTTCCCCCTCTCCGTCCATCTCTTGATGCCCTAATCCTTGGGCTGTTTCCCTCTCCGGATTTCTCTTCCGGACTTTTTTTCCTCTCCCTCAGGATTTCTATTCCTTAGCTATGGAGACTAATGGCTCTCCGACGCATAATGCAGGGAATGTCTACTGAGCCATCGTCCTCTTATGCTCATACAGGACTGCCAGGTGCCCACTCAGTTGTTTCTTCGTCTTCTACTCAATGGGTCATTGACTCTGGGGCTACGGATCATATGACCGGGTCATCCACAGGTTTTGTTTCCTATACCCCTTTGTCTGGGCGTGATAAGGTGAGTATTGCTAATGGTTCCCTTGCCCTTATTGCTGGCAAGGGTATCATCCCATACTCCTCTCTCACCCTGTCCTCGGTTCTTCATGTGTCCACCTTTACTCGTAATCTTCTTTCAATCAGTCATTTAACTAACTCCATGCATTGCTCTGTGACATTCCTTCCCTCTTGTGTCTTTCAGGACCTGACGACGGGGAAGGTGATTGGCTCTGGTAGTATGGTGGACGGTCTCTATGTTCTTGATCCTGGCACTGCTTCTCCTACCATGGCTCTTCATTCCAGCACTACCCATCCTCTGTACCCCTGGCATTGTCGCCTGGGCCACCCTCCTATCTCTATTATGAAATTATTATTTCCAGCTATGTCTAATGCTGTTTTTGAGACTTTTGTCTGTGATGTCTGTAGTCTAAACAAACATCATCGTACTTCATTTAAGCATGTTTCGCTACCTAGTTCTATTTCATTTGCTATTATTCATAGTGATATATGGGGTCCTTGTCGTGTTCCTTCCATTTCTGGGTGTGCATGGTTTGTTACTTTTATTGATTGTTTCTCTCGTACTACCTGGCTGTACTTGATACATCATAAAAGTGATGTATTCTCTGTTTTTCGGCGCTTTCATAGCATGGTTTCCTGTCAATTTCAATCTAAAATAAAAGTTCTTCGTAGTGACAATGGACGCGAATACATTGATTCGCAGTTTGAAACCTATCTTGCTGATCACGGCATCCTCCACTAGACTACATGTGCTTATTCTCCAGCCCAAAATGGTGTGGCCGAGCGGAAGAATCGCCACCTCCTGGAGGTTGCTCGCTGTCTGTTGTCCACCATGCATCTCCCAAAATTTTATTGGGGAGATGCTGTCCTGACTGCGGCATACCTTATCAATCGAATGCCAACGCGTGTCCTTGGGCATTCCACTCCCCTTCATACCCTCCGGGTGCGCCCTACGCAGCTTCCTCCTAAAGTGTTTGGTTGTGTTTGCTTTGTTCACATCCATCAACCCCGCCCCTCTAAACTGGATCCTCGTGCTCTCAAGTGTGTCTTTATCGGTTACTCACCTACACAAAAAGGGTACAAGTGTTTTCATCCTCCTACCAGGAAAGTGTATGTCAGTATGGATGTCACATTCCGTGAATCCGAGTCCTACTACCCTATCGCTGACTCTCCGTCTTCAGGTGATTCTCTGTCTTCGGGTGTTTCTCTGCCCGTTCCTCCACCATATCCCTCACTTCAGGGGGAGACTCTACCAGTGGAAGTGAGTCCTCCAATACCAGTGGAGGAGAGCTCCTCTCCTATACCTTCATCTTCCTCCATACCTTCACCCCGATCCTGCAGGTATATACCCGGCGTGTCATGCGGCCAAGAACACAAGCCCCCACTATGCTACCGGAACAGTCAGTGGATCCTGACTCAGGCCCTTCTGATCTTCCGATTGCCCTTTGAAAAGGTACCAGGTCCTGTACTCACCATCCCCTATCAAATTTTGTATCTTATGCTACGCTTTCTACCCTCTACAAGTCCTTTGTCTCTTCCCTCTCTGCTGCCTCTATACCTGCATCTTGGCAACAGGCTCTGGCAATCCCTGTGGGCGAGAGGCGATGATTGAGGAAATGAAGGCTCTGGAAAAAAATCACACATGGGACTTGGTATCTCTCCCCAATGGCAAGAAACTTGTTGGGTGCAAATGGGTGTTCTCGGTGAAACAAAACCCACAAGGAATTATTGAAAGATGTAAGGCGAGATTGGTTGCAAGAGGTTACACTCAAACCCACGGCATTGATTATCAGGAGACGTTCTCCCCGGTGGCCAAGATGAATATTATCCGGGTCTTACTTTCCGTTGTTGTTTGCAAACATTGGGACCTATTTCAGCTGGATGTGAAGAATGTCTTTCTCCACGGTGACTTGGAGGAGGAGGTCTATATGTCGATTCCCCCTGGTCTTGCTCCTGTTGGTTCTGTTGGAAAAGTGTGTAGACTGTTGAAGGCTCTCTATGGGTTGAAGCAGTCCCCAAGAGCGTGGTTTGGCCGGTTCCACAAGGCCATGATGTCATTTGGATACTATCAGAGCAATGCTGACCACACATTGTTCATTAAACGTAGATTTGGAAAACTTACTGCTCTCATTGTGTATGTTGACGATATTGTCATAACTGGTAATGATATCGAAGAAATTCAGAACTTGAAACAAAAGCTAGCTGGAGAGTTTGAGGTCAAGGACCTGGGAAAACTCAGATATTTCATGGGAATAGAAGTTGTCAGATCCAAGCGGGGGATCTTCATTTCTCAACAAAAATATACGTTAGATCTCCTCGAGAAGATGGGAATGAGTGGATGCAGACCGGCCGACACTCCAATTGAAGCAAATCCCCGTTTATCGCGTGATGATGGAGCGGACATCGAAGATGTCTCAGGGTTCCAAAGATTAGTGGGGAGGTTGATATATCTGTCTCATACTCGCCCAGATATTTCCTATGCAGTGAGTGTTGTAAGCCAGTACATGCACGCTCCCAAAACCCGACACATGGAGGCTGCCCACAGAATTTTACGGTATCTTAAGTCTTCACCAGGAAGGGGTATCCTGTTTGCCCCAAACACCGGCCTAAAAGTTGAAGTCTACACTGATGCTGATTGGGCAGGGTCGGTTGATAATAGACGTTCAACTTCGGGATATTGTTCTCATTGGAGGCAATCTTGTTACTTGGAGGAGCAAGAAGCAACAAGTTGTGGCACGCTCTAGTGCGGAGGCCGAGTTCAGAGCTATGGCTCAAGGGGTCTGTGAAGGCTTATGGCTTCGTGCCTTAATGCGTGATCTCGGTCTCGAAGAAAAAGGACCCATCCTTCTGTATTGTGACAACAAGTCGGCCATCAGTATTGCACACAATCCCGTTCAACATGACCGAACGAAACACATCGAGGTGGATCGACACTTCATCAAGGAGAATATTGAGCGAGGGATTGTGTGTACTCCCTTTGTGCCCTCCAACAGGCAGCTAGCGGATATTCTCACGAAAGGATTAAGTGGGAACACATTTGGCAAGATTGTGGACAAGTTGGGCATGATCAACATCACTTGCCCAACTTGAGGGGGAGTGTTAGATTATATATTTTCTTATATGTGTTTATTAGGTGTAACACCTCTATATATAGAGGTCCCCTTGTATTGCAATAAGTTAATCTCATTTTTCACGGTCAACAGTTTCTATATATACAAAATATCATAATCATAGCAGCGAGTCAAACCACCTAGCTCTACCACCAAAACACAATGAAATTCCTGCTGCCAAGCTTTTTAAAAAATCCAAATCTTAGAATAAGCACCTCTACCAGAATGAAGAGGTCAAGAGGGAATTCGCTTGCATCAAGAGTTACGTAATAAAATTTCAAATGACGTTAGGCAAGGCGTGGAAATCAGTTGGTAGTCGTTGTTTCTGTAAAATAAGCATACATGGTATTCTTGTAATTTGTAATCATCTTGAATAATTAGCCCACCCAGTGTTATGTTCTATGAATAGCTAAGTTGTACTGCATAGAAGGAACGAATGAAATTGATCACAATTTTCCTCTTCCTTACTGTTTTCACTCTAAATTCCAACTCTGATCTACTTCTTATCTTTCGTCTGGAATAACGTTAACAGAGGATCTAACCTAATCACTCGCATGTAAGGTTCTTGAATTAACCAAGGAATACAACACTGGTATAGGACATGAACAATCTGCACCAAGTCTGATAATACGACCTCTCAGAGCGTCAGGAAGGTCAGTCAACTGCGAGTCTGCGACAGTTCTAAGAATCCAGTGGAAATAATACAGGAGATGAATGCTCAACATCTTTGCGCTATGGAAGAGGAAGAGGAATATTCACCTCTATTTCTATGGAGAGCTCAAATGAAGGCACCCAAGAATTGCAGGCCTGAGAACCATGATCACCAAGACTTCATCAATATCAACCACCTAAATGCCCATGAATCGATTTTTCAAGACTCACAAGGGATTGGGATTAAAGAACGGATCTATGGTTGTGAGCAATTCTATGATCTAGAAAAGACGCTTGAGCACATGAAGGTGCATACGCATCGATTCAGATGGAGGGTCCGGCCTTATACTTGGCACTAACTTTACATGATCAATGGATTGACTATCCAATTGCCAGGTTGGGAGGATTAATGATGTAAACCGGAGTTCTTGATTCAATATTAAATAAGTAAATTCAGTGAAGATTAGGATAAAATTAACTCCAAGTTCATTACGCTCTCAATCTCATAGCAGACAAATATTGTTTCTTTAAATTGTTAATCAAAATTCGAGAGATAATTACACTGGAACATACGGTTGGAAGCATTCTTGGATAGATGATTCCCTAGGCAAAGATTTGCCTAAAAATAACTTGTGGGAAATAGCAGCAATTTGAATTATTAGGGAGATTTCGGCAAGCTCAATATTATTTTTAAAACTAAATAAAATATTGTGATGAAAATTAAGTGCAGAAGTTGGGGACGTTTTACCAAGCACATCCAAATGCTACAATAAGGATTTCAGTCCAAACAAGTCGAAACAAAATCTGAAATAAAAGAGTGGAGGAGCCAAACCAGACACCCTAGAATAGGTGTCGGTGTCGACAATGGCCAACGGTGTCCACGTCGACAGGGCACTGTAAGTTTTCACCGGGGAATCGACCACAGGAGGGGTGCAGCAAGCGGGACGTGTCGTGAAGAAGTTCTGCCATCTAGAGGATCGTAGCGGTTGACGACAGCAGTTATGTCTGTTGGGGTGGACGTCGCGGATACCGCCTATGGCTAGGGACAGGTCGAGGTGAGCGTCTAGTGGAGCAAGGATCCCTAGAGGGTCTAGGAGGTATCTTGAGTCTCGTCCGACAGAAGGGGACGAGTACGATTCTCGTTTCATCTGCGGTTTGGGTCTGTCGTTGTTCTTTTTTCTGGCTAATTTATAACCAAACACATCGATAATCCATTTTAAGTAGGATTTTATATGCTAGCTGATTGGTGCTAAAATGATTTCTTTTCTTTTCAAAGTTAAATTATTCACTTTGATTATCAAATGATATCCTTCATCTTTATTTTTATTTGTTATTAAATAATTAGGGGTTGACTTTTTCTCCTAAACTATCCTAAATTATTGGGCATTTTTATTCATGATCTTACTGGATGGTCAACCTAGAAAATCGTCTTCAAATAGAAAATGTGTGCGCGCACAGAAACAACATAATGATATAATGCCGAAAATAAATAACATAAATACGAAAATACCAAGGTTTGTCGCCGGATGCGACCTAGGTTGCATCAATTCTCTCAGACTTGAAAGAGCTTGACCCCATCAAGAACTCGCGAAGACTGGTTGTGGCTGGAGTCTTTAGGGACTCTAGATCGGACGGCATCAGTGGGAGTTAAGCAGGCTAGCAGAGTTTGATACTGAGTGTGATACAATTCCGGAGAGAAATTCGGTAAGGGAAGGGTCGGTGGTGGTGAGAGAGAAGATAGGGATTAGGGTTGAGAAGAAAACTTAGGGAGCAGCCTTAAAAACTCATTCATCCAAGGATAAAACCCTAATACAAGCATACGGTCTGCAAATAATAAAAACCAAAACAACAATGAAATAGAAATAATCAAGTAGATCGAGCATCGGCAGTCTCTTCCACGACCGGTGGGCTAGTACACATCGCCTTCTTATGCGTGTAGACTCTCCACGGGGTCTTGTCGGCGTGCGCGCGTCTCGTCGGCGTGCACGCGTCTCATCGGCGTGCGCGACCGTAACAATGTCGTCGTCTGGAAAATGTTCCTTTTCCTCAAGGCAGTAATCGGAGGACTTGCGACAAATGTCATCCTGGGGCAGTCACGTGGCTTCAGACTCCGGGCGATTAAGCCCAGCAATAAGGACCTCCTTCGAACTAAAGTTGATGTAAACTGAACCTAGGATTGTAGTTTTTAAAAGATATAATTGCGATCTCTTTAAATAATTATGGCGCGAAGCAACTTCGTGGACTATTTTATACGACTAAAATGACCTAGACATTGCAAACGAACGAAACACAACCGCACAAGCATAACAACGTCAGGAAACGAAATTCCACAGGCAATGTATGTAAGAGATTGGTATCCACGGATATGAAAATTAACAGTAAACAAGAGATAAGATTAAGTTGGACAAGCTCTAATAATTAGCTATTCAGTTATCATTTGAGTATAAAAGAACTAAGGATGGGAGTCGGGAGGTTGAGAGGTATACCAAGGCGAAAGAAGTAGCAACAGTTGGGCGTGAAATTCCCAAAGGATGGACTGCCCGGCGGTTGCTGGAATTGTTGGAGGTCAGCAGAGAGAAGGTCATCGGGGGCTGAAAGAGTGCTGGTGGTGGTGGCGAGGACTGGAGGAGTGGGATCGTGCGGGTGGAAGAAGAAGGAAGCCCAAGCGATCGTTGGAGGCACCTGTGGGAGTGGCTGGAGTAGTCGCTGGAACTTGGGAAGAGTACTGGCATCGGCGTCGGAGGCAGATAGGGCTTTATGAAGAAGTCGTAGCACTGGATGGCGAGAGATGATTGAGGTCCAGTCGGAGACGCTGATGGAAGTTGCAGGAGTAGTCGTTGGCTCCCTGAAGAGGTTCCGGTATTGGCGGCGTGGCTGGCGAGAGAGGGAATGGAGGTGTCAGGGGCTTCCGTCGAGCAGGAAGTGCGGGGAATGTTGCGGTGGCTTCAGGTGGTTGCTTGACTGTTGGAGACGGCGGCTTTGGAAGTTACTGGAGAACAGGGAAGCGATGGTCGGGTAGTGTTAAGGTTGCCACTTTCTTCCGAAGACAGAAAGGCAATCACATCTTCAAAAGGGTTTTGCCCAGGCTGCTGATAACTTGTGATAGTGTTTGTTTTTATAAGGAGGAATTAGGGTGGAATTGATATTGGCAGATATCATGGGATTCATCTTTAAATGGCTAGGAATAGGATGATTTGATATTGGCAGCTATCATGGGATTTTTTAAAATGGGGAGAGGAATTTCATGGCGAGGCCAGCTGTTAGGGATAGGAGGCATTTAAATAAAAATATGTAATTATTTCAAGCTTGCCCTAACTTAACCTACCTCCTAAACTACCGGATCAATGCATTCAGGGTCTCATTAGCCGGTCACACCAACGAGTCAAATAAACTTACGCGAATAACAAACACGATACAAAAAACATCAAGGCGCTCATAACATGCGTGATGCAACTCAACACATAACAATCCAAAAGGGCGCGAAAGCATGCGCTACAAAAATAAAAGACAGGTGCAATAATAATAATAATAATAATAATAATAATAATAATAATAATGTGACACAGGTTGCATCAATTCTCTCGGGGTTGAAAGAGCTCGACCCTGGCGAGATGTAAATTGAATCTAGGGTTGTTTTTAAACGATACAGTTGTGATCACTTTAAATAATTATGATGCGAGGCAACTTTGCGGGCTATTTTAAACGACTAAAACGACCTACACGTTGCAAATGAACGAAACGCTACCGCACAAACGTCATGAAACTAAATTCCACAAGCAATATATGTCGGAGATTGGTATCCACAGATATGAAAATTAACGGTAATCAGGAGATAAGATTAAGTCAGGCAAGCTCTAATAATTAGCTATTCAGTTATCATTTGAACATAAAACAACTAAGGATGGGAGCCGGGAGGTTGAGAGGTATACCACGGGGAAAGAAGTAGCAACAACTGCGCGTGAAATTCCCAAGGATGGACTGTCCCGCGATTGCTAGAAATGTTGGAGGTCAACAGAGGGAATGTCACTAGGGAGCTGAAACAGTGCTGGAAGCGGTGGCGAGGACTGGAGGAGTGGGATCGTGCGGATGGAAGAAGAAGGAAGCTTGAGCGGAATGCTGGAGCCGCCTGTGGGAGTGGATAGAGTAGTCGTTGGAACTTGGGAAGAGTTTTGGCGTCGGCGTCGAAGGTAGATGGGGCTTTACGAAGGAGTCACGGCACTGGACGGCGAGGGATGATTGAGGTCCAGTCGGAGCCACCGATGGAAGCTACGGGAGTAGTCGACGGCTCCCTGGACAGGTTCTGGCGTTGCCGAAGTGGCTGGTGAGAGAGGGAATTGAGGTGTCGGGGGTTTCCATCGAGCAACAAGTGTGGGGGATGTTGCGGTGGCTTCAAGCGGTTGCTCAACTTTTGGAGGCGGCGGCTTTGAGAGTTACCGGCGAACAGGTAAGCGATGGTCGGGAGGTGTTAAGGTCGACACTTCCTTCCGAAGATAGAGAGGCAATCTCATCTTTGAAAGGGTGTCCAGGCTGCTGATAACATATGATAGGGTTTGTTTTTATAAGGAGGAATTAGGGTGAAATTCATATTGGCAGATATCATGGGATTCATTTTTTAATGTCTTGGATTAGAATGATTTGGTATTTGCAGCTATCATGGGATAATAACATGGGATTTTTTTTTTTTAATGTGGAGGGGAGTTTCACGGCGGGGCCAACTGTTAGGGATAGGAGGCATTTAAATAAAATAGTTAATTATTTCAAGCTTGCCCTAAATTAACCTACCTCATAAACTACCGGACCAATGCATCCAGGGTCTCGTTTGCCGGTCACACCAACGAGCCAAATAAACATGTGTGAATAACGGGCGCGATACAAAATAGCACCAAGGCGCTCATAACATGCGCGATACAACCCAACACAACAAATAACGATCCAAAAAGGGCGCGAAAGCATGCGCTACAAAAATAAAAGACAGGTGCAATAATAATAATAAAAAGGATGTGACAGTGGTTGCATCAAAAGTTCACCTGAAGGTGGTAGCGACGATCAAGTATCTTGGTTGGGTAGTACGGCGCCAACTGTCATCCTTCTTCTGGAGCATAAGAACCGGGCTAGAAAATGGACTCGCACCGGAACGGATAAGGCCCCTCATTAGCATCTGCACCCGATGCTCGAGCTCATCCTTCTGCACATGGACAGAATGTTATGGCCGCGTCGAGACTGCTGCGGTCTAGGCTGAAGGGAATTGACGTGATCGATCGACTAGGGTGGTGGCAGTCCTGTCGGAGGCTGGATAACATCGGCGAGCGCAGTGGAAAACTCTGGGAGGTCCGTCAGGGAAGGGGGAGGCACAGCGGGCAGTCCTGAGAGGGGTCGCAGCCCCGTGGAAAGGTCGACGTACATGGTCCGCTAGATCGTGCAAAGGGAGACCGGAGAGCGGAGTCATCGTCGAAGCGACATGGCCGGACAACGTCGAGGAATTGCATGATCATAGTCGCCCAATTGACGCGTAAATCGCCTAGCGTGCGAAGCCAATCCACCCCCAAAATGGCGTCGATGTCGCCGAGGCCGAAGGCGTAGAAATACGCGGTCATGGAACAGGACCCCACGGAGAGTCACAGCAGTGCGACGGACCTGAGTCGGTCGGCGTCGCTTAACGTCAAGGTGGACCGAAAAATATGGGGAGGGAACCGAGGGAATACGAAGTTACTGCACCAAACACTCAGAGATGAGGTTGTGGCTTGCGTCGTTGTCCACTATGATGATGATCCGGCGATCATGAAGCGTGCCCGAGAGCTGCACTGTCTGCGGGCCGTAGATTCTACCCTCTAAGGCACAAGATAACTCCAAGTGATGGAACATGATCGTGGTGGGGTCGAAGGAGGTATCCTCCGTTGAAATCTCCAGGGCCTCCATGTCAACCAGGGTGACCTCAGGGTCGATGTCGTCGATGATGGCGTGGAACTCCTTCACGGAGCAATCATGGTTGGGGGAGTAGAGTTTGCGGCACCAAAAACATAGACCCTTGCATCGAAGCTCATTGTAATCACTGCTCGAGAGGTGTTGAGGGGCCGGTGGACGGCTCGGCCAGTTTCCCCCAGGCGACGGGCGCAGCGGAGGAGCCGTGGCGGGTAGTCTCCAAGGCGACCGAGGCTGGTGGTGGTCGGTCGCAGGAGCAGGTGGCCGAGGGAAGAGGTCGGCCTCCACCAGACGCGCCATTTCCAGGGCATCGAAGATTGTCTGGGTGTGGTGTGTGCGGAGACGAGAGCGGCTATATGGCAGCATGCCCTGCATGAAGAAGTCCAAGTAATGGTCGGGAGGCAGGTCGGATCAAGGGTATCCAAGGTGACAAACTCATCAATATAATTGTCAAGGCTGGCAGGCTGACGGACGCCGCAATGCCGCTCGATAGTGGAGCCGGAATAGTGGGTATCATATTGTCAAATCATCTCCTGCTTGAGCTCGGGCCATGAGAGAAACTAGTTGGATTGGCAGAGCCATCGAGCCCAATAGAGCGTGGAGTCTTCGATGTCGGAGAGAACGGTGGAGACTGTCTCGTTCCGACGCGAAATTGAGGTCGAAGTATTGCTCCGCGTTGGCGATCCACCCCATTGGGTCGACACAGACGAAGAATGGATTATCGAGGGAGAGAGCGGAGCAGATCGACGGGGGCTGGTGGCTCGATCGGTTTTTTCGGCAGTACGGCGCGAATAAAGGAACCCCCGTCGGCAAATAAGCCAGCGTCGGAGGTGGCGAAGACGGTTGCCGAAGATTGGAGGGAGTCGAGTTTGGAGTGGAGGGCGAGAAGCGAGGTGTACATGAAGGCGAGTTGATCGTGGGCCTACACGCGTCGGCTAAGGACGTCGTCGGCGCCATTCGGGTTGGCACCGGTGTGGGAGCGTGTATTAGGAGCCCTGGGGCGGCGTCGACGTCCAGGAGGGACGAAAGGTCGGGCGACGGATCTACCTTTGCCTTCCTGGCGGAACGCACGAGGTGTTAGCAATAGGCGAGGCTCTAGTCGGGGCTGGCAGGATCAAACGAGGGAAAGCGATATGCGGGCTGGCGAAATCAATTGACGTGATCATTTTGCGTAATCGATCCGGAGACGCGATCGACAGGAAGAAACGGTCGGAGGAAGCAAGGAGAATCTGTGGAGCGGCAAGGGCGGAGGCTCAGCAGCGGGTCAATAGAGGCAGGGAACGCTCGAATCTACGGAAGGAAGGAACGATGGGATCGACAAAAGTAGCGAGCGGCTGGATCGGCTGTTCAGCAGAATCAGCGGCTACGGGGAGCAACTTTTGCTACGAAAGACCGGCGGCACGAGCGGGTGGTCAGCAGGTCAGACCAAATTGATACAATCCATGAAGGTGACATGACATAACACTCTATCTGAATATGTGCTCCCTATAGAAAACACTACTAGACAATGGTGGGTCTGGCATAGCCAAATAATTATTGACTACGGAGAAGCCACGGGTTTGTTATAACAGATGCATCTCAAGCCCTAATGTTTTGACCATAGACGGAGAAACGAAGTTCTCAATATTACCACTATCAATGATAATGGAACAGAATTGTCGTTGGATGCGTGCAGTAGTCAGGACAATCCATGAAGGTGACATGACATAACACTCTATCTGAATATGTGCTCCCTATAAAAAACACTACTAGACAATGGTGGGTCTGGCATAGCAAAATAATTATTGACTACGGAGAAGCCACGGGTTTGTTATAACAGATGCATCTCAAGCCCTAATGTTTCAACCATAGACGGAGAAACGAAGTTCTCAATATTACCACTATCAATGATAATGGAACAGAATTGTCGTTGGATGCGTGCAATAGTGCGGAAAATATCGTGCCTCCTATAGTCATCATCAATAGATTCGATATGGGCGATTAGGCTATAACCTAAGACACAGACTAAATGTTCAGCATGTTTGCCCTCTACTTCTATTATATCCTCAAACTCAGGCCCAAGTTCAGGCTCAGGGTGGGATTCATTAATGTAAACTTCGTACTCAGACTCACGTACATCAAAAGAAACAATAATAGTGACAAAGGGGCGCTGCGCCACTCAGATGATTTGTGTGTCGGCTTCATGCACTTGAAGCATCAGAATACTCCAATGTTGGGCTTAGCCCCAAGAATCTCCTTACCCTTGGAAGGGATAGTGGATGGGGTCAAAATGCCGACAGCGCGGTGGAAGATGGGAGTCTAAGATTCTAGCAGTGGGGGCAGTGGTGACGCTCGGTGTGGGTTCATCAATAGACCTAACTCTGGATGTCCGATTCTGTAAGGACTCCGCTCTCCGTGCATGACTCGAGATTTCTCCCAAGTCCTTATAGTCAAAGAGTTCTAGATGGTCTCTAATGGAGTGTGGTAACACGTTCAGACAATGGAACACAGTCATGTCATCATCCTCACGGAGGTCAACGCGAGACTGCAATACTAGGAACTCATTCGTAAATTCATCGACAGATAGTTTGTCTTATCGTAGGTTATGGAACCTACGATAGAGGGTCTACAAAAAATTCGGTGGAATATACCGTTTCCGAAGTTTTGTTTTAAATTCTGCCAATATGGAGTTGGGGGCATGCCTATATTGAATCTAGAACGCTTTATCTGTCCCCACCAAACCAAAGAGAATCACATCAACCTAAGGGTGGCGTACTCAACTTGCCTAGCTTGGGTCAATTGCTTTCAAGCCAGAAAACGATCCATCCTATCGCACCAATCTAGACATCCCTCGGGTTCTAAACGTCATCCGAAATCACTAGCGTCTAACTTGATTCATAAATCCCATTGAGGTGATCCCTAACATTTTGGTGTCCTTGTTAAAGTTGTCGTGGATTAGGGTTTTGTTTTCAGGTTGCCTTGGGTTAAGATCATCGACAATTTGGTGTGGGTAATTCAGAAGTATTGGTTGGCATCTAACGTGTTAACACGCGTGCGTAACCCATTTATCACTTGTCTCAAGTCTCGAATATTCGCAGTAATATTCGTACTCAACACCTCAATGGTTTTAGACAAATTTTTAATTTGTGCGTTCAAGTCGGCAATACCATTTTCTAAATTACCCACACGATTTTCCATAATTTAATTCTTTTAAATTCTCATAATTTAAAATACTTTTTTTATTGATTTTTTAATAAATAAATTTTAAATATTGTTGGGTCCATTGATCACAATGTCCCAGATTTGAAGAAGCCCTATAAGACAATGACACACACAATATTATATTTGATGCGTGCTTTAAGTTCTATGTATGCAGGTTGCTCTTTGTTCACTGTTCAAACAGGTTGTCAAAGCACAAATAACAGGTGGACACAAGACAGGATGCTGACATGGCAGAAATTTGCCTAAGTCCAGAAGTGTTGAGTGAAGACAGTTCACTCAACGCCAGATAGCATTAAGCGTTGACTAAAGCCTAGGCAGTCAAAGCCTCAGCATTGTCAAAGCAGAAATCTGATTAAGTTCAGAAGCGTTCAGTGAAGGCAGTTCACTCAATGCCTAGAAGCCAGAAGCGTTGAGTAAAGCTCAGACAGTCAAAGCCAGAGAAAAGCTGACAAGAATTTTGGCTAAGTCCAATAGCGTTGAGTGAAGGTAGTTCACTCAACGCCCTGAAAACAGAACACAGTTCAGTCAAAGCCGCAGTATTGTTTGACTTGGAAATCAGTCTAAGGACAGATGCGTTGAGTGAAGACTACTCACTCAATGCATATTAAACAGAAAATATGTCTATGGACAGAAGCGTTGAGTGAAGGCAGTTCACTCAATGCTTATTCAATAAAACAGGCAAACACATAAAGCATTGAGTGAAGACAACTCACCCAACGCCTTAATACAGAGAAATTCGACCAAGTCCAGATGTGTTGAGTGATGAAGGCTCACAAAACGCCTAGTCAGTTAGACCACTATTGTCGATATTCGTTGAGTGATGAAGGATCACGCAATGTCAGATGGTGCAGAATTCTGCCTAAGTGTTTTGGCGTTGAGTGACAAGACTTCACTCAACGCCTAATCGCCTATGCAGAATTGTCTGAATTTGGCTAAGTCCATCGATGCTGAGTCTTGATAACGTCAGTAGAAATTCAAAAGTTGCGGGAACGGAACAGTAGACGACAAATGGTGTCGCTCGCCTGTTGTACAACAATTAATGCAAAAGAGAAGTTGCAGCTACCAACTCCAGGTGGTCCCACTGCCAAAAGAGTCGTACGGTGGGATACAAAAGCAATATTCAAAGGGAGAGGAAATAAAATTTTAGATTAACTTTTGAAAATACAGAGCTTCATCTTCTTCCTGTCGACCTAGTTGCAGAGCTTGAAGTTGTTCATTATGTTGATCTGAAAGTTCAAGAAAGTTGGTTGCTGACCTACACAACTTCAACAGCAAGTTCAGAGAGTCTTCTCTCTAAAGTAGAAGAAGGAACAAAGCAAGCCCTAGCTGCAGTGACTTCACAGCTCAAGCAGAACTAATCTGGATGATTCATTCTTGGAGTTATAAAGAAGATAGGACTGAATCATTTCAGTTCAGGAAAAGGCAAACTCAGAGATTGTTTCTCTGCAGTCATTCATCAACACCAACCAACCTTTCAATTGTAGGATCAGTACTGATCTGAGCGTAAGCCTGATATATACAGGCTGAGGTAGGATCTTTCTATAGATCTGAGTTGTAGGGCCCTTGTGCCTGAGTTGTAGGATTCTAATTGGAAATCTGAGTTGTAGGATCCTTCTGTGGATCTAAGGTAGGGCTATCCTCCTAGCCTGCGTGTAGGACTTTGAGGTAAAGTCTAAGGTAGGGTATGTGTTCCTGAGTGGTAGGAGAATATTTCTCTGAGTGTAGGGCATTGGGCCTGAGTGTAGGACTTGGAAGAGTTTGAGAAATCCTAAGGGATTTGTGGTGTAAGCTCTTTGAGCCGAGTTTGGAGAAGTTGACCTTGACTAACAATCTGTTAGAAAGGTGGGAGGGGCAGTGGATGTACCCATACTTTGGGGAACCACTATAAAATACTTGTGTGCTGGTTGTGTTTTTGAAAGCTAACTATATATTACACCTCACAACACAGTAAATCAGGAAAGTTAAAAAGAAATAATAAACAGACTAAAAACCTATTCACCTCCCCCCTCTAGGTGTTTAGCTACTCTTGAAACTAAAGTATTTCAAGTAGTATCAAATGGAGGTTGCTCAAAAAATACTTAACAATCTGAGCTAATCTCCAGGAGTAGCTTAAGTATATTCTTTATGGGTTTAGGAGAGAATCATAAAGAGTTGGTCTCAATGAAGCTTCCAATCTGCAGGAAGGAGAGCTTTGGGATTTGGAAGGAAAAAGTCAGGTTGTTCATGGAAGCATCTGACCCCAGGATCTTCATAACAGTGCAAGAAGGACATTTCATCCCTATGAAGGTCTCAGCTCTGGATGCCAACATCCAGACACCTAAGAAGTATTCTGAGATGACCAAGGATGAGGTCATCCTGGCTACAATGGACAAGAGGGCACAGAACATCATAGTGAGTGTCATTGATCATTCAACATTCCAGAACCTTGTTCACTGCAGAACTTCCAAGGAAATGTGGGACACATTGATTGTCTACATTGAGAAAACTGAGGAAGTTAGGGATGATAGAAAATCCTTTCTCAATCAAGAATATGAAGCATTCAGGTAGTGCAAGAAGGACAGCATAGCTGAGTGCTATGAAAAGTTCTTCATAGTGGTGAATGAGCTAAGGACCTATGGGAGGGTCATCAACAATTATAAGCCGAATGACAAATTTCTCAAATCTCTAACCAGAGACTGGGACACAAAGATATGTGTCATTAGCGAGGTGATCAAGCTGTGGCTGAAACTCCTCCACACACATTGTTTGGAAAGCTACTCTCCTATGAGATACAGCTTTCTGCCAGGAAGGAGGAGGAGACCACCAGCAGATCTCAAGCCAAGGAGTAGACAGTGGACTTCAAGCCTGAGAGCTCTAAGAAGAACAAGGAGAGGATTGCCTCTCCCCCAAGAAGGCCTGCTAATTCAAACAGCTCTGAGTCAAGCTCATTTGACAGCAACATGTCAGATTGGGAGTTTGTTGCATTCTCTAGGCAGTTCAAGAAGATGATGAAGAGGAGGCAGTGGAAGAGCAAACCATCATCCTTTTCACACAACAAGAGGGATCACCACCAGTCTGACAAGAAGATCTCCAAGGGAGATAGGTATAATTCAAAACCCAGTAAACAGTTTTCATCTAATGTTGTTTGTTATTGCTGTAGTAAGTCTGGGCATGTCATTGCTAATTGCCCAGTCAAGAGGAAAGAGCAGAAGAAATCAGATGAGAAGAAGCACCACCAACACAAGGGCAAGAAGGAAAAAAACTTCATTGCCAAGAATGAGAAAAGTTAGAGTCTCAGCTTCTTCAGATTTTGAAGAAGAGGAAGCCTACATAGGGTTGTTTGCTACTGCTACTGAAGAAGATGAAGACTATCATGTTGCTAGGATAGGAATCAGGGCCCCTCTATCACTCTTAGACAGTGATACTGAGGTGGATGAATATGTCAGTGGCTGTTATGGGCTAATGGCCATATCAGATGAGGAATCCAGCCAGGAACAGTCTGGTCCAGATAAGGTACATTCTCTGTCCAGCAACTCCTCTGAATCTGACATGAGACTAGTCTCAATTCTGATGCATCTTCTTCCTGTGATGAAGATGAGTCGGAATCTGAGGAAGATGTCAATCAACTGATTGACGAGTATGGTGCCTTTCTGGATGCTTTGAAAAGGAGCAAGAGGTTGGCCAAGAAACAAGCTGAGGAGATTGTCTCCCAACAGCTAGCTACTTCCCTACAGTCTGAGTCAGTATCCTTGTTGGATCAGATGAGGAGGGAAATTAGCCAACTGAAAACCATCTCAATCATCCAGATTGGAACCATCAGCCATAAGAACAAGATCATCATGGATCTTAAAGAAAAGCTTCCTCAAAGAGAGGAAACTAGTGACTCAGTACTCCAAGCCTAAATCAGCGTTGTCACTCATTGATACCTTCACCTCCCAAACAAATAAGAAGGGACTAGGGTACATTGAGAGGAACACTGGAAGAAGGAATATGAGGAAGGGTAAGGCCCCTATTCAGCCTGCTATCTCCTTTAAGAAAGTTGTGTTGATATCCAACAGGTATGACCAAGAAAGTATCTATGATCACTGGTTGAATGGAAGATCTACTAGTGTGAACAAAAATGTTCACAGCTATAGTAGAAGGAAGGGCATGGGTTTGAGTGCCCTTAAGGCTCCCCATGAGACATTCAAATGGTCTATCATGGACCATTTGTTTTTGGTGCATCAGCCCCCACTCTCAAGAATAAGGCAGTGGTCGATAGTCAAGCTCCTCCAGCAAAGAATCAGACCAAAAGCAAGTCAATCAGTAAGCCTGGCTTGGTTGTCTCTGATGCAATCAACAGTCTGTCTTCTGCAAAGAAGACTATTGTTCGTGGAATTCACAGTAAGCCAAATTCATCTACAGGAAGACTCACTTTCAGTCAGATCCTTGCTGAAAGAAATTTGAAAAGGGTTACTGCTCTCCCTTCTGAACAGTCAGCTGCTGTCAGCTTGTGTACAACTGATGTTCAGAAAAGGAGATATAATATTCATGAGTGTTGGTGATGTTGCAAAGTGGGACATTTTGTCATAGATTGTTGGCACAACCCCAATGTGCCTAGTGCAAGGGCAAGTCTACCTGTCAGAAATGTGGCAAGAAGACAAGCAATTTTTAAGACTAAAGAGAACCGAGGACCCAAACTCTTTTGGGGTCCTAAGGTAAACTGAATTGTGGTTGCAGGTTAGTCCAAGTACTCATCCAATATGGTACTTGGACAGTGGGCGTTCCAGACACATGATTGGAACAAGAAGTCTTCTAAAGGAATACAGTTCAGTAAAGAATGGACCAAAATTGATCTTTGGTGGCTCAGACAAAGGAGTCACCAAGGGCTATGGTATGATCACCAATGGCATAGTCACAATCACAAAAGTGACTTATGTGGAAGGGTTGCAACACAACCTGATTAATATAAGCCAACTATGTGATCTTGGCTATGTCATTGTATTCCACAAGGATGAGTGTCAAATCAAATGATCAAGTGACCAAGAGGTCATTTTGACAGGCACTAGGAGTGGGAATATTTATTGTTTAAACTTTTTATGTTTAAGTTCTGACACCCCTGTGTGTCTAGTTGCTAATGAGAAAGTCTCATATTGTGTGCAATGGCACAAGAGACTAGCTCACTTGAACTACAAGTCCATTAGCAAGCTCTTCAGTGGAGAGCTAGTCGGGAATGGTCCCAACATAAGATGCACCAAGGAGGGCATATGCTCTGTTTATCAAAAGGGCAAGCAGACCAAAGCATCCTTCAAGAGCATTGGTTCCAAGGATTCTGTGAAGTGCTTATACTTCCTGCATATGAACTTGTTTGGTTTTATGTCAGTTTATAGTCTAGGTAGGAAAGTCTACACACTTTTGATAGTTGATGACTTCTCCAGATTTGCTTGGGTGTTCTTCTTGAAGAAAAAGTCAGAAACCCTTGACACTTTTATGACCTTTGTCAGGCAAATTCAGAATGAAAAAGACAGCTCTGTGGTCAAAATTAGAAGTGATCATGGTACTGAATTTCAGTCTGAAGGCATAACAAAGTTCTGTGAAGATAGAGGGATTCATAAAGAATTTTCTTCACCAAGAACTCCCCAGCAAAATGGGATAGCTGAGAGGAAAAACAGAACTCTCATAGATGCTAACAGAACCCTTCTCAGTGGCACTTCTCTACCAGAATATTTCTGGGTTGAGACAGTAAACACTACATGTCATGTCCTGAACCGGAACTCTATCAACAAGTAGCACAAGAAGACTCTCTATGAGATTAAGAATGGCAGAAAACCAAATCTAGCATATCTCAGGATATTTGGTAGTAAATGCTTTGTGCTCAATAATGGGAAGTCCAATTTGACTAAGTTTGCTGTCAAATCCTATAAAGGGATATTTGTTGAGTACAGCAACCAGAGCAAAGCATATAGAGTCTATAACTTGAAAAATCAAGTTGTAGAAGAGTCTGTAAATGTTTTCTTTGATGAATCTTCAATGATTAATAGTGAGCTACCAAGCTATTCTAGATCTGCAGGTATAGAACAGGTGATGGACAAACTAACCATCAAGGATGCTCCTCCAGCTGCCCAAAATGAAGACAATGGTGTGTGTGTTCCTCAAAAAGTACAAAGCTCGCAGGACATGGGTGAAGATCAGCTGGATCCAGTCATTGA
Source organism: Platanthera zijinensis (assembly GCA_039513925.1). Taxonomy (NCBI): domain Eukaryota; kingdom Viridiplantae; phylum Streptophyta; class Magnoliopsida; order Asparagales; family Orchidaceae; genus Platanthera; species Platanthera zijinensis. The sequence continues at coordinate 167,650,185 of CM077086.1, forward strand.
AGTCAGTGATGCTAAAGAAAGATTGCCTCCAGCAATTAGACATCTAAAGAATCATCACAGACATCAGATCATTGGTGATGTTAGTCAAGGGGTTACAACAAGGAGCAGAAGCCTGAACATAGCCATGTACTCTATTTTTTGTCGCAGATTGAGCCTAAAAGGTTTGAAGATGTCAACGTAGACCAATTTTGGATTGTGGTAATGCAAGATAAACTGAACCAGTTCAAGAGATGTAAGGTCTAGAAGCTGATTCTCAGACCACAAGGACATAACATCATTGGAACCAAGTAGATTTACAGGATAAATTAGATGAAAATGGTGTTATAATTAAGAACAAAGTTAGACTAGTGGCTAAGGAATATAGACAAGAGGAAGGTATTGACTTTGATCGGACCTTTGCCTCAGTTGCTAGACTAGAAGTCATAAGATTCTTCCTAGCATATGCTGCATACAAGGGATTCAAGGTCTACCAGATGGATATGAAGTCAGTCTTCCTAAATAGTGACCTAAGAGAGGAGGTCTATGTTGAGCAGCAATCAGGTTTTGTTAATCTTAAATTTCCTGATTATGTTTATAGGCTTAGGAAAGCACTTTATGGGTTGAAGCAAGCACCTAGAGCATGGTATGAAATCTTGTATAGCTTTCTCATTGAGAATAAATTCTCAAGGGAATAGATATACAAAACATTGTTCCTAAGGAAATCCAAGGGTAAGATTATCCTAGTCCAAATTTATGTAGATGACATAATCTTTTGGTCTACTGATTATAACCTCTACAAGAAGTTTGTCGAACTTATGCAAGGGAAGTTTTAGATGAGCAGTATGGGTGGAGCTTAAGTACTTCTTGGGACACCAAGTAAGACAGTATGAAGATGGATTGTCCATTTCTCAGTCTAAGTTCACTAGGTTGTTAATTAGAAAATTTGGTATGGAGAGCGCCTCCATAATGAAAACTCTCATAGGGTCAAGCATGTCAATAGTCAAGGATGAGACAGGGAAACATGTTGATGAATTCTTGTATAGAGGCATAATTGGTTCTCTCATCTATCTTACTGTTAGTAGGTCAGACATCATGTATGTTACATGTGTTTGTGCTAGATACGGCTTGCTCTAAGGAGTCTCATTATTCTGCTGCAACAAAAATTCTGAGATATCTTAAGGGCACACCAGATCTTGGTTTATGGTACCCTAGAAATAGTGATTTTGAACTAACAAGGTATTCAGATGCAGCTTTTGCAGGCTGTAGAGAAGACAGGAAAAGCACATTTGGCTCCTGTCAATTCTTAGGAGGAAGACTGGTATCTTGGAGCAGCAAGAAGCAGATTAGTGTTGTCATATCAACAGCTGAGTAAGAATATATATCAGTAGGGAGTTGTTGTGCTCAACTACTGTAGATCCAGCACCAGCTCCAGGACTATAACCTAAAGTTAAGTAACACTCTAATGTATTGTGATTCCACTAGTGCAATCTCTATTGCTAGGAATCATGTCTTTCACAGCAGGACTAAGCACATAGAGATTACGTAACACTTTATTAGAAAGCATGTGGAATGTGAAGACATCAGTCTTGAATTTGTCCTCATTGACAAGCAAGTAGCTGATATCTTCACCAAACCACTAGATGAAGTCAAGTTCAATTCATTTAAATTTGATTTGGGTATGTTGAATTTAGTTCAGCTTCAGTAGCTCTCCATTTTTTTGTTGCAGGTAGTGTTAATCTCTGCAGGATAATCAAGAAGAAATGGACTAAGCATACAGGCGTCGAGTGCATTGAGACAAGATCAGGCGTCGAGTACGCTGAGTCTAAGTGCTCAGGTGTCGAGTGCGTTGAGACAAAAAGCGCCGAGTGCGTCGAGTCCACTCAACGCATGCTCCCAGTGACGTCAATATACGGCTAAGTATCGAGATTTAATCTCAGCCGTGAATCACTTCTTGATTTTAACAAGATACGCGCCTCTCCACATTCCTTACTTAGAGGCAAGTATAAATAGACCTAAGTTTGCTTAGAATAAGAAACACTATTCCTGACCCTTGCGAATTGCTATCTCCCTGCGACGAAAACTTCGAAAATCTACAGCAACTCTTCGAAGAAATGGCGCCAAAGAGATTGGATTTCCTGCTTGAGGGTTCAGAGCTGGTTTGAAATGGATTCAAGGATGCGCCTGAGGAAGTTCAACTAGTTCTCCATCTGATGTAGGTCGCTGACCTAGAATATGTCCTCTCATAGCCCAGCTTGCTTTGGAAGAGAGAAGTTCTTGAGTTATACTCAACTGCTAAGGTCGACTCGTCATCCATTAAACTCAGGTCCTTCATCAGTGGAAACAAGGTTAAGATTTCCCCCAAAAGATTGAGCAAGGCACTATAAATGCCCAAATTCAGATTGCCATATGAAGAAGATGAATTGGATCAAACCAATATCAAATCTACACTAAAGTGGTGTGGACTCTCAAGCACACCACTGGTTCGATTCTGAGGAAAGAACAGAACCTGAAAGGAAAATTTCTTGCCGATGTCGTTGGGAAGGCACTGTTGTGCAAGTTTGTCTCACATGACAAAATATCCAAGAAGATGTTCGAGTTAATGGCAAGGATAATTCTTTCTAAAAAGATAGATTAGGGTAGAGTACTCTTTGACAGAATTGTAGAGTGTATCCCAGAGCAAAACCTGGGTAGAATTCTATCTCTGTTTCTGCACAACTGTGTTTCAGGGATCCTTAACATAAGGCTAGGAACAAGAATCCATCACATGAGAAGGATGGACTTAAAAATACTTGATAGATGGGAAAGAGTTCTGCAACCTCACCAACAGTCAGCTGAGAAGAAAAAGAAAAAGGCAGTTCTTGTTCCAGAAGACAGCACAGGGAGCTGCTCATCTGAGAATAGTGGAGAAGAGCCTCATGACCCAAATCTCTCCGAGTCTACTGAGGAAACAAGGAGAGACATAAGTGTTCAAGTCTCAATGTCTTTTGAACCTACTGCAAGGGCCAGTTGACCAGACCTCAATCTGAAGAGAATCAAGCAGAAGCCATGGTCATACAGGAAGGCATACAAGTGGGAAATACCTGTGCTGATGTTCAGGGGGAGACATCTCCAATGGGTGATGCAGTTCAGGAGGAGATTCACCAGATACCTGCTCAAACTGTGGGGGAGACCATCCAGTCTGTTCAAGAGGAATTGGACACCTTCATTGAAAATCTGGAGAAGAGGATTGCTGAAACTTTAGATGGCTCAAAAGTTGTGCTTTTCTGCACTCAAGCTGAGGAGGAGCAACTTCTTGAGAGAGTTATGGAAGATGCTCTAGCTGAGGGGGAGCACAATCTGCTCATGAAGGAGAGTAACCAAATTCCTGCTGAGGAGGTTCCACCTGCTAAAGAAATGGAAGAGATACAGCTAATCAACACTGCTGAAGATCTGAATGTCCCTGTGGACATTATAGAGGTTGACGGGGAGATTCACACTGAACTCCCTGCTCCGGAGAATGTTTATACTATAGACTCTTCTGAATCAGAGATAGGCAATGTTGTTGATGAAATTGCATCTCAACACTCTTCTGAGTATAAGATGGCTGATTCTGAAGCTAGAGAAGGAGAAAGGTCAGTTCAACAAAATGTCTGTGATGAAGGTACATCACACCAAGCTAATCAAATGTCATCCACCTTCCTGGCAAAACTTAAGGGTCTGTTGGATGACCAAAGAAGGCAATTGGAACACTTTGTGGATGATTCCATAAAGGAAGTGAGAAAAGACCTTTCTACTGAGATCAAATCTATAAGATTTGAGGTTAATCTGCTGAGAGCCAACACTGTATCATTCTTCAAGAGGGATGCTCCTGCAGTAACTTTCACAGAAAGCAAACTGACAGAACTGGGTTAGATTCAAAATGGAATAATAAAGAATCAGAATATTCTTTCTAAAAACATGCTGGCAGTCCACAATGCATAAAAGGAATTGTTGGAAAAACACAAGACTATTCTTGAAAGAAGAATGGATGCATGTGCCCAAGTTCTAGATGATCACTTGCTCAAGCTCGAGGGCCATGTCACCATTGGTGTTAACTATCTGGATGATCAGTTAACAAAGGTCAGCACCTCCCTGACTAAAGATGTCTCTGAAGAAGTCAAAAAGGGGGAGAAGGAAGTGATAAGGGCCAATACTGAAAATACAGTGTGGACCACAAATGTTATAAAAGGCTCAATGGGACTTGAGCAACTCACATATGACAACATACCTGTTGTTCCTGAACATGTACAAGAAGCACTGCAAGATGGGTTGTTAGGCCAATACAATGATCAGTATGCAGAGCAATATGATTCTCAGCAATATGACATTCAAGAAGATACTCAGTGGGTTGAACCTGCAATTGATGTTGAAATTCCCTCCTTCAGCCCTATTGTTGAGCAGATTGTCAGGGACAAAGGAAAATCTGTTGCTGAAGGAGGGGTCAGGCTCAGCAAGAAGAGGTACAGAGAAGAAATGGAGTCCAGACCAGACTTTGAGCAATGGAATCCTCAATCTAGGACTATAATTTTGTCTGCCTGGGACCAAGTGAAGTCCAAGAAAATTGAGAGGGGAAAGCTTTGCAGCTCCCTAGAATGGGCAAAGCTAGAGAGGAATGAAGAAACTAGGAGGAAGTACAGAAGGGACAAGAAATCAGGTGTTCTACTACAAGATGCATTAGAGCCAAGCAAATACTTCCCCAAGCTTTACAGTTATTTTGAAAGGCAGAAGGAAAAGAGAGAAGATGATGCAAAGTCTGCAAAGAAACCCAACAGGGGGATAGTAATTAAGGAACCAGAAACATGAGATATTTTGTTTTTTCCTTAAGGGGGTTTTTTTGGAATGTGAACAATATTTTAAGCACCTGGTCAAATATAATTATTGTCTTTATGCATATTATTGTGTTTGTGCGTGTGCTTCATTTTCTGTTCAGATATTCTGTGTATGCTTATCTTCTGTATGTGATAGTGTATATCATTGTCTAATGTTTTGACTTCTTCAAATATGGGGAGATTGTTGGGTCCATTGATCACAATGTCTCAGATTTGAAGAAGCCCTATAAGACAATGGCATAAACAGTATTGTATTTGATGTATGCTTTAAGTTCTATGTATGCAGGTTGTTCTTTGTTCACTGTTCAAACAGGTTGTCAAAGCACAAATGACGGGTGGACACAAGACAGGATGTTGACAGGGCAAAAATCTGCCTAAGTCCAGAAGCGTTGAGTGAAGGCAGTTCACTCAACGCCAGATGACTTTAAGCGTTGAGTAAAGCCTAGGAAGTCAAAGCTTCAGCATTATCAAAGCAGAAATCTCGTTAAGTCCAGAAGCGTTGAATGAAGGCGGTTCACTCAACGCCTAGAAGTCACAAGCGTTGAGTAAATCTCAAACAGTCAAAGCTAGAGAAAAACTGACAAAAATTTTGGCTAAGTCCAGTAGCGTTGAGTGACGGCAGTTCACTCAACGCTCTGAAGAGAAAGCATTGACAGAACACAGTACAGTCAGAGTCGCGGTATTGTTTGACTTGGAAATCAGTCTAAGGACAGATGCGTTGAGTGAAGACTACTCACTCAACGTCTATTCAGCAGAAAATCTGTCTATGGACAAAAGCGTTGAGTGAAGGTAGTTCACTCAACGCCTATTCAATAAAACAGGCAAACGCAGAAAGCGTTGAGTGAAGATAACTCACTCAACGCCTAAATACAAAGAAAATCGACCAAGTCCAGATGCGTTGAGTAATGAAGGCTCACTCAACGTCTAGTCAGCTAGACCACTATTGTCGATATTCATTGAGTGATGAAGAATCACTCAACGTCAGATGGTGCAGAATTCTGCCTAAGTGTTTTGGCGTTGAGTGACAAGACTTCACTCAACGCCTAAGCAGAATTGTCTGAATTTGGCTAAGTCCACAGTTGCTGAGTCTTAATAACGTCAGCAGAAATTCAAAAGTTGCGAGAACGGAATAGTAGACGACAAATGACGCCGCTCTCCTGTTGTACAGCAATTAATGCAAAAGAGAAGTTGCAGCTACCAACTTCAGGTGGTCCCACTTCCCAAAGAGTCGTTGGATGGCGGGATACAAAAGCAATATTCAAAGAGAGAGGAAATAAACTTTTAGAGGATTAAATTTTAAAAATGCAGAGCTTCATCTTCTTCCTCTCGACCTAGTTGCAGAGCATGAAGTTGTTCATTCTGTAGATCTGAAAGTTCAAGAAAGTTGGTTGCTAACCTATACAACTTCAACAGCAAGTTCAGAGAGCCTTCTCTCTGAGGTAGAAGAAAGAACAAAGCAAGCCCTAGCTGCAGTGACTTCACAGCTCAAGCAGAACTAATCTTGAAGATCCATTCTTGGAGTTGTGAAGAAGATAGGACTGAATCATTTCAGTTCAGGAAAAGGCAGACACATAGATTGTTTCTCTGCAGTCATTCATCAACACCAACTAACCTTTCAATTGTAGGATCAGTACTGATCTGAGTGTAAGCCTGATTTATACAGGCTGCGGTAGGATCTTTCTATAGATCTGAGTTGTAGAGCCCTTGTGCCTGAGTTGTAGGATTCTAATTGGGAATATGAGCTGTAGGATCCTTCTGTGAATCTGAGGTAGGGCTATCCACCTAGCCTGAGTGTAGGACTTTAAGGTAAAGTCTGAGGTAGGGCCTGTGTGCCTGAATGGTAGGAGAATATTTCTCTGAGTGTAGGGTCTTGGGCCTGAGTGTAGGACTTGGAGGAGTCTGAGAACTCCTAAGGGAATTGTGTTGTAAGCTCTTTGAGCCGAGTTTGGAAAAGTTTGTCTTGTCTAACAATCTGTTAGAAAGGTGGGAGGGACAGTGGATGTACTTTGGAGAACCACTATAAAATACGTGTGTGTTGGTTGTGTTCTTGAAAACTAACCATATATTACACCTCACAACACAGTAAATCAGGTAAGTTAAAAAGAAATAATAAACAGAGTAAAAAACTATTTACCCCCCCCCCCACCCTCTAGGTATTTAGCTACTTTTGAAACTAAAGACTTTCAAATATTTTATAAATTAATTTAAAAAAAATAAATCAATTATTTTAAACACTTTTTCTTTAGTGAGATTACCAGAGTGGGTATATAAAGAAAAAAAAATTGTTTATATTTAAATTCAAACTCAAATAAAAAAAAAAAAAAAAATTTAAAGAATTAAATCAAAAAAATTTAATAAACTCTCTTTTTGTTGTAGTTGAAAATAGATTAAAATTTTCATTAGATTCCTTAGTTTTTGTGAAAATCTGGATCGCTTGATTCGAGATAAGAGTGAATCAAAAGTACTCTGATACTAAACTGATGTAGACCGAAGTTAAGATTTTGAAATGTAAGTTATTTTTACGCGTTTGATTTTTTATTTAATGTAGGCTGAGCGAACCAAGTTCGAAGTTTCGCGTGCAAATAACCTTTAGGGTGTGTTTGGGGCAGCTTATCAGCTCCTGTGCGGCAGCTCAAAATGGTGTTTCGATAATAAGCTGTGTTTGAGTTGCATAAGTTGTAAACAGCGTTTGATAATTTCAACTGTTTTTAGGTATTCCCTCATTCGCAGTTTTTGGCTCCAGTTCGACCGTGCCGCACAGCTTCTTCCCTCTCCGCTCCCGATCATGATTCCTCACTCCACTCCACTCTCGATCTGCGATTCCTCACTCCTCGCTCCTCTCCGCTCCCGATCATGATTCCTCACTCCACTCCACTCTCGATCTGCGATTCCTCACTCCTCGCTCCTCTCCTCTCCCGATCATGATTCCTCACTCCACTCCACTCTCGATCTGCGATTCCTCACTCCTCGCTCCTCTCCGCTCCCGATCATGATTCCCTCTCCGCTCCCGATCATGATTCCTCACTCCTCGCTCCTCTCCGCTTCTTCCCTCTCCGCTCCCGATCATGATTCCTCACTCCACTCCACTCTCGATCTACGGTTCCTCACTCCTCGCTCCTCTCCGCTACCGCCAGCCTCTCTTCGAAGTTTAATCTGGTTTCTGACGCTCTATTCCGCCGGTGCTTCCAATCTCCAACAGTCCCAGCTTTCGTCGGTGCTTCTTTCACCATTTTTGACGCTCTATTCAGTCGGCATTTTTGGATCTGCAATCTCAGGCGCACATCTTTCCTAATCTCCCATTTACAGATTTTTTTGTTATCTTTTCCGATCACCCAATGTTGACCTCCCGATCTCCCATTTACAGCTCCGCTGCCAGTCTGTCGTTTTTGAATCTGTAGCAAAAGCCCTCCAGCAAACTCTCAGGTACAGATCTCATATATGGCTGAACGGATTATTCTCCTTTTTTTTGAAGTCCAATCTCGTTTCATTTGCTTTTGAACATGTAATGGTGGATACGATTGTTCTGGGAATCGATTAATCTTCTTATTTTGGAGTTCAATCTAGTTTCCATTTGCTTTTGAACTTTCATTTGTAATTAGCAAAACGTCAAAGGCTATCAGCAAGCAAAAATAATCATCCATTTGGAACCAAACTCGTATTTTTATGACGTAACACAGATTGATCTTATTATAATGGAAAGATTTCTTCATCAATATTTTGTGAATTCTCGGTTCAATTCACCCTATGAGCATGTCTTTTAACAAATGTAGCACAGATTGATCTTTTTTTATGTTCCGGGGGTTGGTTCATTTCACCTTTTTTGGATGCAATGAACAAAATGTATTGTGTATAAGTTTGTGCTTATCAGTTTTGTCCTTTTTGGGGGATAAGGTTTTTAAAAATAAGTGTAGATGGGGGAAATCAAAGGATGAAGGGATATCAGCAATATGAGATCAAAATGATATTTTTATCTTCGGCGACCTATGTATATTACTGAAATTGAACTCGGGAATCGGCCTACTACACATTTCAATAAAGAAGGCCGGAACAACCTAGTTGTAAAATTGACCCGAGAACCAAAAAGAAGTACGATAGAATTCAAATCAAAAATAAATAGGATCATATGAAAAAGAGTGGAAATTGTAGGTTGAGCTCAAAAGAGGGGATACAGGTCTAGATTGGAATGCCACCAGAAAAATCATAGATGCTTCAAACGAATAGTGGGATGAGAGGCTGAAGGTAAACTTTTAAATTAAAAATGTATCATCTTTAAAGTTTTTGCCTAAATTTTGTTGTCATGTTTAATTAATTGTTTTTATTAGGTTGTTCTTGCCGCGAAGAAGTTTAGGTATGCAGGCATAGCCCCAAAGCTTGAGGAAAAATTAAACATGATGTTCAGTTCCGTTGTCGCCAGTGGACTTCATGCTTGTACCCTGAACACAACGTCCCAAGACCGGGAGTCTATTGATGAGCGAACTATGTCTGAGGATGAAAATGATATGATTAAGATTAGTGGGAATGTAGAGAGTATTGATCTCGCCGTTGCATCTGAATCTTGTAAACGACGAAAGAAGGTGAAAAATGACGTAGACTCGGATTAGAGTTTTAATAATTAAATATTTTTAGCAAAATATAAATTTTTATATATATATAATAGAATTGAAGGTTTTGAAGATGATTTGATCTGTTAGTTTGAAAGAGGGCCGAGAGGCCAAATCAAACTTTTGCGCGCACAACTGCTCTTAACGATGAATTTCCCAAAATCATTACTCGTTATTCAAAAAATTTTGTCGACGCATAATGGATCGAGTCTTCGCGGGATTTGCACGGCCAAATGCAAAGTCACAAATAACAATTTATGAAATACGGTAATTGAAATAATTAGAACGTTCGGGGCAAGCTCTTGATTATTTAAATAGGTGCATAAATTTAAAACTAAATAACAGAGCAACGAAATCGGACGAAGTTACCACCGGAGACCGGTCGATCTCAAATTCGTCGGCAAGGGTGATGAACACGGACTGTCGGCCGCTCGCTGGAAGTGGGCATTGTTGTCGACATCAATTGGCACGGGTATTGAAATCTGGGCGATTGTCGACGCAGGAAGACCAAGCTTTGCTAGCGTGGAAAATTGGAGGTTGTCGGCCGTCGATGCAGTGAAGATTTTTGTGCGTCTGTGTCTAGTCTTGGACAGGGGAGATGAGAAACAACGGCGTCGTCGGGGGCTAGGGCAGCGGCCGGGCTCCGAAACACCTTGTGGCGGCGGCGGAGCAGCGGCCGATCTCTGGAAGGCTGAGCGGTGAATGGAGCAGGGCAGAATGTCGCGGGCCGGCTGAGGCGGCGGGGAACAGAAACTTGCAACGCAAGATTTGATTGAATAAATCAAATCTTACTGTCCGGGTTGTTTTTCTTTTCAACTGGGTCGGTCTTTTTATAATTAATGGAGAGATTTAACATTTAATAACCTTACAAATAAAGAAACCGGTCACTGTTCTTTTTTGTTCCAAATTTTACTTTCCAAATAATGGTCTGGCCAAATTAAATGTTTCCAAAGATTAGCTATTTCCAAAATTCATTTGGTCGGCCAACTATTCCATCATAAATGATTGTTTCCCTTAATAATATTTCTCAAATACTATCTATTACACTTGAATTTTAATTTTAATTTTAAGCGTTATAAATAATTTTGAGTCTGCCTCTACCATCCTAATCACCTAAATTACCGGACATTTTTTATTAAGGGTCGCATCGGTCGGTCAAACGACGAGCCAAAACAGGTACGTGAAATGAAAATGGGTATATGAAATGAAATGCAATAAAAATACAAAATAAAAATATAGGTAAGAACTATGATGCGACGAAGAATGAATCAATTCTCCCGGGGTTGAAAGAGCTCGACCCCGGCGAGACTTTGCAAAAAACTGGCAATGGTGAGATCTAACATCATTGTTGGTGTTAGATCGGGTGGAATATCTGGAGCCTCGACAGGTGGCTCAATTGGGGGCCTAATGTGATGTTGATCATGAACTAGATCAAACCTCCTGCAGTAAACAATCACCAGACCTCCCTTTGAAAAGTACATCTCATAGCGATAACGACCGACCGTGAATTTGTAATTTTCAATGGTTGCTCACAAAAGATTAGCAGTAATTTTAGGCAATCCATTTAAATAATTAATTTGAGCTTCTGTCTCGAAGAAAATACGTTTATGGAATGGAAGATGATGGAGGTCAGGTGGGCGGGGCAATGCATGGAAAATCTCGAAAGGAGATATAGTAAGAGAGGCGTTTAGAATTATTACATGTGAATTTTGGTTGTGGTGGTACAACATCTCATTGCTTTGCATTCTACCCGATTAAACGTCAAAGAAGGTTCTCCAAACTTTTATTAATGATTTTGATCAGTTCACCGGTTAGAGAGTGGTAAACAGTACTAAACTCGAGTTTGGTGTCCATTCGACCCCTTGGTACGTTCCCAAAATATGTTATAAAATATTTGATATATTGTTGCAATTCCATAAATCCGTTTATACTTAACTTAATCCTACAAATTTTAAATTTGATTCAAATTTTATCTTTTAAATATTTTCAAAGAAATCCTTTAAAACGTGTATCCTTATTATGGGTGAAATTTTGTGGATTTCTCAATATCCTTATAACACAAGTTTTCTTAAATATATTTATAATTTGAAAGTATTTTTTTCAGACTCATTTATAGGATAACGTAATGATATGAAATGTTGTTCTCCCAATACGAAATCATAATATGGTGGTGACACTAGTGCTATGAGTGGGAGACTATCAAACATAATTTCAAGAGGCTCAAGGGTTGGTGGTTGTGGTAGGTAGGAGACCCAGGACATATGTAGCTTGAGTATATGTGAGGCAGTGGTAGGTCGATTGACTCGGGAGGACTCTCTAAATGCAATCCTAAATACAATGAGGTGTAATGCAAGTGCGCGAGTGGTCCGCTACGAAAATTGCACCAAATAATTATTACTTAAAAATGATCAGCAGGGCACATGCAGTCACCACAATTGATTAAAAGAGAACAAACTATTAATTTAGCGAACGAAAGAGGCTCAAATATTTTAAGTGATCACAAAATAAGTCCCGCAAGTTTTACAACAAAACGAACTAATAGCATAACAAGATAACAATCCAACACAGTACATGTTTTACCAAAATAAACAACTAAAAGAGATGACTTTTACCACACTTCACACATGTAACGGCGGCGACGGCGGTTGTTGGCGGGTATCTAAGGGTCGTAGCATACGGAGGAGGTAAGAGTGTTGCAGATCTGGGCTATTATGGCTGATTGAAGTGGAGTCCACGGCAGGGGATGAGAAAGGAGATGGGGGTAGTCAGGTGAATAGTGTTATTAATATAATGAAAGAAATATGTGGCAGCAAGTATAGGAGATAAAATAGTTTAGCAGGAAATTAAAATGGCCAGGGGAAAACACAGGGAGGCGGAGGAGTTGAGGGATTTCTGCAGTTATCAGCGGCAGGCGGGAGGGGGGAAATGGTCGTGAGGGAGTGGTTGTAAGGGGGGTGACGCCGAGAGTTAATGTGGGTTGCGGGTTTGGAACAGAATAGAGGTCGACGGTGTGATTGCGGTTTGGGATAGGGAGGAGGCTGATGGTATCGGTTGCGGTTTGGAACCTGGAGGAGGTTGTCGGCGTGGGTTGCGGGCTTGGACAGGGAGGAAGAAGGGGTCGTCGACAGGGTTGATGGCACAGGGGAGTGAGGAAGCGTGGAAGATGAATTTGCCTGGCGTCGCACCAAGCGTGGAGTCTTCTCCGGCGTCGCACCAGAAAGCACGGACCGAAACGGTTCCAATCCTGCGGAAACCCTCGATGCCCCTCCAACCTCCAATCGGCGCCTATTTATAAACCCAACATCAAAACCGCCTACTTAACTGAACCCTAAATCTGAAAATAAACCACTCGATCAAACGGCTAATATTGTTTTGGTCCGATCGGGGCTAAATACACCTCGAAATAAAAAAACATAAAATACGAAAGTGACTATTAACGATCATCCGGAAGAGACCACGGGACCTGATCGCCCGTTCGGGCAGAGGATCACCACCTTCTGCGGGAATATACGCGTGTCGGTCGTGGCGCGTCGTCACTATGTCACCTAAGGTGTGAGGCTCTTCACTAGCCGACTCCATCTTTGGGAGACTTGTGATTGAAACCGTATCATCCAAGATGAGTCTCTCACCGCTATCACGTTCTTCTTCCTGGAGCAGGGACTCAGGAAGAAACTCAGTGACTATAGTTGGTGATTCAGTGGGGCCAAGTGGAGTATAACCTTCAATTGGGATGACATAAGTAGGAGGAAGAAACTCCATTTCCTAAAGCGGGGGCTCGGGAAGAGACTTCTCAACTGGAGGGAGTGCTACTGTGGAGCTAAGTTGGGATAATGTGCTCATGGGGGTGGGTAACACTAGGGGAATCTATGTCCTTAAAGGTGGGGGCAACGACGAAACTAGTGAGGGGTCTAGCAGTAGACCTATACTCAGACTCCACTTTAAGGGTCATACTAGAAACTTCCTCAAAATTACGATAACTGTGCAACTCTAGTTGAACCTTAATGGAGTAGTGTAACTCGTGCAGGTAACGGGATACAATCATCTCATCACCCTCCTGAATATCTAATCTGCACTGAAGGACTAGAAACTCTCTAGTATACTCATCAACCAACAAACCTCTTTGTTGTTGATTTTGAAATCCATGATATAAAGTGTGCAGGTAATCGGAAAAGACAGCGTTTGCGCAGCTCTAATTTGAACTTGTTATGTGTTGTATTTATGTTATGTGCTGTATTTACCTGTTTACCTCATATATATATATATATATATATATATATATATATATATATATTGACTTGGTCCAATGAGGACATAAGTCATCATTTTTCTCTCCATAACATGGTATGAGAGGGACGGACGCTCCGCTAGGGTTTTCTCGCTTCCGCCGCCTTCGCGTTCGTTCTTCTCCGCCGCGTTCCTTCTCCCCCACGTTTCGTCTCCGCCGCGTTCGCTCGCCTGCGCCGTCGTTCTCCCGTGCCCTAGACGGAGGCGCATCGTGTGTCGATGCCGCCTGCCGTCGCAGCTGCTGCCTGATACCGACGCCTACAGTTGGACGCCGATCCTTGTTGCTGCTTGATGTCGCCGCCTACTTGATCCCTGTTGCTGCTGCTGCTTGCTGCCTTCCTGATCCCTGTTGCTCGCTGCTGTTGCTTGATGCTGGTCCGACCTGCCACCGGCCCTCACTCTGCCGATCCTTGGTTGATGCCGATGCAGTCTTCCCATTGCACTGCTGCTACTATTGAAGATGCCGATCTCCTCTCCTCTGCTCTACTTCACTGAGGTCGCCCGCTGTTGTGTGGCTGTCTCCGGGTACTGTTTATTGATGCCTCCTGCTGTCTATTGAAGGTTCTTGTCCAAAGACCATGGGAGACTCAGCTACAAGCATCACTCAGACACCGGTTCCCTCAGGGGATTCTACTAATACTTTTCCTTCCAATGCAAGGCTGGCTACCATTATCCTTACCTCCTCCAACTTTCAGTTGTGGAAAAAGGGGGTTACTATGTCTCTAGCAGGCATCCGACGTACTCACCACCTTACTAGACTTCCTACTCATGTCGTATCTTTGCGCTCCTTCTGAGTTCCATGGACCCATCAGTTCAGCAAATGTGCAAGAATTGTGATAGCACTAAGGAGTTGTGGGACACCCTGCATATGATGTTTTCTCAAGCTAACAACCTCTCTCGTCTTGGTGAACTCTTTCCCAAGATGGCTGAGCTACGACAAGGAGCTCGTCCTGTCACTGAGTACTTCGCCGAATGGAAGGTTCTTGCCGATGAAATCCTTGATCTTTGGGAGATCCCCTCTACTCGTGAAGGACATCAGGCTCAACGTGAACATCTGGTTCTCATCTGGCTTCTGAACGGTCTTGATCCAAACTTCTCAACAACAAGAACCGAAATGCTTGCGAGTCCTTCTACTTTGCAGACTGCTAGTGTTTACCATCGTCTGACTAAAGCGGGCTCTGTCTCTTCTCCAGCTGCTCTACATGTTTCCTCCAGCGAGTCAATTGCGCTGGCCTCTCGAGGGAGAAGGGGGAATAGCCGAGGCGGTCGGTCTGGTTCTGGACGTGGTCGGGAGATTGATACGCGACATTGTACTCATTGCGGACGTCGAGGACACACAAAGGATACGTGTTGGCTTGTGCATGGGAAGCCAGACTGGGCGGCCAAAACCTCGTCTTCTTCACCTCGTTCTGCTCACGTTGCCGACTCGACACCGGCAACCCCGGGTCCCCGCACTGTCCAGATCTCTGAGGAGGAGTATCGTCGCATGCAGGCATTTCCGATTACTTCTCCACCTCATAGTGCTGCTGTGGCCCAGACTATTCAACCTGCCTGCACTTCCCAGCGTCCAGTTCAGTGGCTGGCAGATTCTGGAGCTTCTGACCACCTGATTAGTTCTTCAGGTATCTTGCATTCATATCATCCCCATTGTGGGTCTTCCATTACTGTTGCAGATGGATCTACTGTCCCTATTGTGGGCTTTGGAAGCTGCAATGTGACACCGGATATGCCTCTATCCTCGGTTGCTCATGTTCCTCAATCAGCCTACAACCTATTGTCTATTAGTAAGCTTACTCGTGATTTAAACTGCACTGCTATCTTCACCTCTTCTGGTTGCATTTTTCAGGAACAGTCGACGAGCCGTATTATTGGTAGAGGAAAGCTGCGTGGTGGTGTTTATGTTCTAGATGAAGTTTCCCACATTGCCTGTTCTGCTGCTTCGGCCAAACTCTTGGACCTCCACTACCGTCATGGTCATCCTTCTATGCAGGTCATGCGTCGTTTGTATCCTGAGTTTGGGAACGTCTCCCATCTCAGCTGTGAGTCATGTTTGTTTGCTAAACTTCATAGAGTTAGCTATGTACCTCGTGTAGATGTTCGTGCTTCTGCACCTTTTGATTTACTTCATTCTGATGTCTGGGGACCGTGTCCTGTCCCTACGTTGTTAGGACACAGATATTATGTTACCTTTATTGATGATTTTTCTCGCATGACTTGGGTTTACTTAATGAAAAATCGCTCTGAATTACTATCTATTTTTCAACATTTGTGGAATGAAATTTTCACTCAATTTTCGGTTCGTCTGAAATGTCTTCGTACCGATAATGGGAGGGAATACATGTCCCAGTCCATGTCTAGCTTCCTTTCCGACAAGGGTATCATACACCAAACCAGTTGCCCTGATACCCCCCAACAAAACGGGGTTGCCGAACGAAAAAATCGCCATCTTCTTGAGGTTACCCGGGCTATCCTCCATCATAAGCATGTTCCTAAACACTTTTGGGGAGATGCTGTCCTTACCGCTGCCTATCTCATTAATCATCTCCCTACTCATATTCTTCAGGGGGAGACACCTTATCACATCCTTTATCCCGGCCACTCAGGGCCTCCTCTATCCTTCAAGGTCTTTGGGTGTGTTTGTTATGTTCGGGATGCTCGTCCCTCAGTTTCTAAACTTGATCCGCGCTCTTTGAAGTGTATCTTCCTTGGATACTCTCGGACTACCAAGGGATATCGCTGTTATTCTCCGGAACTTCACAAATATATTATTTCTTCAGATGTTGTCTTCCTCGAATCTGACTCTTATCGTACAACTAGCTCTCCCCTTCCCACTTCATCTCCTGATTTCTCTCTCGATGATATGCTTGTTCCTCATCCTGATTCTGCCCTCGTCTCTCCGACTGACATGTTGTGCCCCCTTTGGGGGCAAGTCTACTCTCGTCGCACTTCTGACAGAACTGAAATACCACCATCTCAGCCTACCTCAACCATTGATGGCACAACTTCTGTTCCTCAGATTGCACCTGCAAGTGAGGACCTGACCCAAACTGAAGTGCCTGCCGCTCTACCCCTGGCTAGTCCCGAGCGTCCCATTGCTCTCCGAAAGGGAAGTCGGACTTGCCAGAATAGACCCCTCTATGTGAGCTCTTATCAGGGTTTGTCTGCTTCTCATACCGCACTTCACTTGACGTTGGCTCAGTACACCATTCCCTCAACGGTTGGGGATGCCAAAACTCATCCTGGCTGGATGGCTGCTATGCACGAGGAATTGACAGCACTTCAACTGAATAATACTTGGGAACTTGTGTCTTTGCCTCCTGGCAAGCGCGCTATTGGTTGCAAGTGGATCTACTCTGTTAAAGCCAATGTTGATGGCTCTCTTGCTCGCTTGAAAGCCCGCCTCGTTGCCAAAAGGTATGCCCAAACTTATGGCGTGGATTATGAGGAAACGTTTGCTCCTGTTGCCAAGATGTCCTCTATTCGGATCGTGATCTCTCTTGCAGCCACTCACCGGTGGCCTCTTCATCAGTTAGACATCAAGAATGCGTTCCTTCATGGGTCCTTGGAGGAAGAAGTGTATATGGAACAACCACCTGGGTTCGTTGCTGAGGGGGAGCGTAACAAGGTGTTTCGTCTCCTTGCCTCTTTATATGGGTTGAAACAATCCCCGCGCCAGTGGTTTGCTCGCTTTCGGTCTGTTGTCACCAAATTCGGGCTTACCAAGAGTATCAAAGACTCATCTCTCTTTTATCGGAACTCCTCAGCTGGTACTGTGTTCCTAATTGTGTACGTTGATGACATTATTATCACGGGAAGTGATCCTAAAGGGATAACCGATCTCAAAGCGTTCTTACACTCCAACTTCCAAACCAAAGATCTGGGGTCGTTGCGATACTTCCTTGGGATTGAAGTTACTGATCATGATGACTCTATCTTTGTTTCTCAACGTAAATATGCCCTCGATCTGTTATCTGATCTTGGAATGTCTGACTGTCGCTCTATGGATTCTCCCCTTGAACCAGGAGAAAAGAGCCTTCATGCCGAGAGCAAATCTTTTGAATCGCCAGAGAAGTATCGTAGAGTAGTTGGAAAACTTAACTACCTTACTATGAATCGTCCAGATATTGCTTGTGTTGTGAGTAAGGTCAGTCAGTTCATGGCCACCCCAACTATCTCTCAATGGGACGTTGTTCTCCGCATTGTTAGGTACATCAAGAAGGATCCTGGTCTAGGAATATCATACAAAAATCATGGTCATTCCAATATAGAGGCTTACTGTGACTCCGACTGGGCAGGTTGTTTAGCCACTCGGAAATCTACCACAGGATTTACTATCTTTATGGGAGGAAACCTTGTCTCCTGGAAGAGCAAGAAACAGACCACTGTCGCCAGATCTAGTGCTGAGGCAGAGTATCGGGCTATGTCACACACCGTTGCTGAGATCATGTGGATCAGACAGACCCTTTGTGAAATCGGATACCCTGTCCATGACTCATCGCTGTTATGGTGTGATAATCAAGCTGCAATACAGATAGCAACCAACCCTGTGTTTCATGAACGCACAAAGCACATTGAGGTTGACTGTCATTTTGTACGAGAGAAGTATGAAGAAGGTCTTATTTCCTTGAGCCATGTGAACACTGGAGACCAAGTTGCTGATATTCTCACGAAAGGAGTTACTGGGGTCAGAATGAACTTTATATGTAACAAGTTAGGTCTGGGAAGTTCCCACGACCCAACTTGAGGGGGAGTGTTATGTGCTGTATTTATGTTATGTGATGTATTTACCTGTTTACCTCATATATATATATATATATATATTGACTTGGTCCAATGAGGACATAAGTCATCATTTTTCTCTCCATAACAGAACTCAACTCAAGTAGTGATTGGAGGCAACCACAACTTATTTCTCGTGCGCTCAAATTGTTTTCACCAATCTAAGGCGGGTCCCTTAAGTCTACGGGTCACATACTCGAGTTGTTTACTCAAAGGTACTAGGCTACTACTAAAATAATACTTCATGTCATGACACCAATCTAAACATTCATCGGGTCCAAGGCATGTACAAAAATCACTCGGATGTGTGTGCTCTAAGCTATTATGTTTAGTGTTTTCTCCTTGCAATAAGTGATTTATGTTAGGGAGAGACGTCATCATCTCAATTAAATTCTTTATTCGAGCATTTATATCCTCCATATTATTTTTCAAATGATCGGCCATTATCACCTCTGAATGTGTTTTAATCACTCAAAAATTATTTTAATCGGTTTTAAAATACTCCTCTTTTTTTGTTTTTAAATTAAATTTAAAATAAAAAGGATGTCATTTTTTAAAAAAATAACATAAAGAGATTTAAAAATAATAATAATAAAGTTTCTTAATTTAAAAGGGGCATAAATTTTTTATTATTATTATTATTATTATTATTTTCTTAAAAAGAGAAAACTGGATCGACCGACTCACGATAGAAGTGAGTCGACAACCTCACTCTGATACCAAACTGATGTACACTCAGATTAAAGTTTTAATAATTAAATATTTCTTTAGCAAAATATAATTTTTTATTTGTAATAAAATAGAATTGAGGGTTTTGAAGATGATTTGAACTGTTAGTTTGAAAGAGGGCCGAGCGGCCAAATCAAACTTTCGCTCGCACAACTACTCTTAACGATGAATTTCTCAAAATCATTACTCGTTATTCAAAAAATTTCGTCGACGTATAACGGTTTGAGTCGTCGCAGGATTTGCACGGCCACAAGCAAAGTCACAGGCAGCAATTTATGAAATACAGTAATTGGAATAATTAGAATGTTCGGGGTGTAACGGCCCACATGACCGCCACAATTTCGAACATCATGATCTGCATAAATATCAGAGTAAAACTTGAACTTTCTGTGCATTTCATAACGAGTATAGAACTTAGTGACTAAGCACTCACACAACATTTTGCTTACTTATTTCCCAAACTAAACAGGCTTATATAAATATAAAAGCAAGGTAAATAAAAGTATCTCCAACCTGTGCATCACTGATGCTCGGTAGCCGGCTTTCCGGTTCCTAAAATTTGAGAAATATAACCGTTAGTCTTGCATAAAGACTAAGTGGAATTTACCTTTTGTTTACAGTATAGAAAATGTGAGAAAACAGCTAAATTTGTAATTATCAGACATGGTAAAAATATATTCAAGTAACCGTAGATGCAAACCAATATTTCTTCTATACTTTTTTATTTTAGAAATTGTTAAGAGCAATTATATCATATCAGTCTCAATATTTCATTTTCAGTCTTTAGGCCCGACCCCTTGGGGTCATCAGTCTCCAAACCAGTACGTACAACACGCGTTTATGCCTTTCGGCTCGACTGGTTTGGTAATGCAGTCCACAGTCTCAATATTATTCGTTTATATTGCCCTTAACACTTCATGTGTCGACACATCTGAATATGATTAATGAGTTTATGATTTTTAATCAGTCCCCTCAGAGAATACTTCCTTGCTTGATTGCCTCTATCGGAGGCCATTCATAGCATAGGCAACTTTAAGACATTTAGCATAGGCAACTTTAAGACATTTAGCAGACTAAAATATCTGGTAAAGCATACAGTAAAAAGATAAATTCTCACCATAGTTCGTTCTTTTCCTTTGCCCCGCCTTGAATAGACGTCGCGTCTACCTGGAGATGCCATCCTTCGCACTATCTGTACACATATGTTACTTTTATAAGGCCACGAGGTTGCATCTCACAAAGCGACACATCGCACTCAAACCGACGCAAACTTGCATATTCAGGTGAAAACTGCCTTCATACAGGGGGACTAAAATAGGACCAAAACAACTTCCAAACAGCACATAAACAGTGCTGAAAACTGCAGCAACACAAAGCCCACACAGCACATACACACTGCTGAAAACTGCAGCAACACAAAGCCCACACAGCACGTACACAGTGCTAAAAACTGCAGCAACACAAAGCCCACAAATACGTAAACAGCCGGCCATCTCAAAGCGCCCTAGAACTCTACCAAAACATGCAAAAATCGAGAGAATCCATGAAGAAAGAAACGAAATCCCGCAGGTTTTTCCTCCACCGGCCAAAACATAAATCAAAACTGCTTTATAAAAGAGATTTAGGGCTCAATTAGTGGAAGAAATGAAAAGGAGCGCGGGATTCTACCTGACCAGGCGACGGAAAGAATCAAATCGCCAAGCCCTAGCCCTAGCTCTCCCCGATGGCAGCAGCGCATAATAAGAAGAAAAGCACAGGGAACGGGCTTTTATTCCGATAAGACCGCCGAACCCGCCGCTTACAATAGGTCGGCGGTCCAAATAAAAAAAAACAACTCCTGCATTGCATGGCTCAGCTAGCCCAAGCTAGCCCAAACTAAATATATTGTATTGTTTAAACCATCACCATGCATAATTTGTAATTACCCCAAGTCGATATAAAATACATACCACATAATGCGTCGAGCACTTCCATAAAATATAGAGATACAAATATCTAAACTAGTCCACAAAACATAACATTTTCATACAATAGCAGCTCATGGCGACGCCGATTCATCACTGCGTATACTTCTTTACATCATCGGGGACTTACCTGTCATCAATTAAATTTTGTTACATGTCTTCATACCTTTTCTTAAGTTAGTTAATGCATACATGAATTCATTTTGCATACCGGGCACGCTGCGCGTCACAATTCTCCCCTCCTTAAAACTTTTTCGTCCCCGAAAATCATTCTTCTATAATATTGAACAGTGCAGGAAACAGACTTCGCATTGCCTCTTCACGTTCCCAAGTTGCTTCATGCCTAGGACGACCCTTCCACCATACTAGCACATACTTTACATCACGATTGCGTAATTGTTTGCTTCGTCGATCTATAATCTGATGTGGTT
Source organism: Platanthera zijinensis (assembly GCA_039513925.1). Lineage (NCBI taxonomy): Eukaryota > Viridiplantae > Streptophyta > Magnoliopsida > Asparagales > Orchidaceae > Platanthera > Platanthera zijinensis. The sequence goes on from CM077086.1 coordinate 167,671,799, forward strand.
CTGTCGGGCTAGAAAGGTCTGGTTCGATCGGAATATCAGTGGCTGCCACAATCATCTCCGGGTCACGGATATATTTTCGCAATGCTGACACATGAAACACATGATGCAGTCTTTGTAACTCTGCTGGTAGCTCCAAACGGTAGGCAACATCGCCTACCCGTTCAATGACTGGAAACGGTCCGATATAACGTGGACTCAATTTCCCAAGTCGTCGAAACCGGGAAACTCCTTTAAATGGTCTGATTTTCAAACATATCTGGTCTCCGACTTGAAACTGCACAAGGCGATGACGGGCATTATAATATTTTTGTTGCCGGTCTTGTGCTACTTTCATTCGTTGTTGTATGAGTTTTACTTTTTCATGCCATTTATCAATTTTCTCCCGGTTATACAATGTCCGATCACCGTCTTCCCAACTTAATGGTGTTCGACAACGTCGGCCATACAATGCTTCGAACGGTGCCATCTGAATAGACGATTGGTAGCTGTTATTGTATGCAAACTCTACCAATGTCAAATATTTTTCCCAGGAGCCCTTTAAATCCAGTACAACCATACGCAGTAAGTCTTCTAAAAACTGAATTGTTCGCTCCGACTGTCCATCTGTTTGGGGATGAAATGCTGTACTGAATAATAATTTTGTCCCCAAACGCTTGTGGATATATCTCCAATTTCCAGACGTGAAGCGGCCGTCGCGATCGGAAATTATGGATCGAGGGATACCATGCAATTTGACAATAACATCTATGTATAAATCATTCAACTTTTCAGGCGGCATATTCTGTCGCACCGGAATAAAATGTGCGCTCTTCGTTAAACGGTCAATGATTACCCAAATACCATCGTGTCCTAATTTACTGCGGGGTAAACCGAAGACAAAATCCATTGCAATGTCTTCCCACTTCCATTCTGGTATTGGTAGGGAATGCAAATATCCTCCAGGTTTCTGGTGTTCAGCTTTCACCAACTGGCATATATGACACGATGCAATATACATAATTATGTCCTTTTTCATTCCAGGCCACCAGAAATCCTCCTTTAGGTCATGGTACATTTTCGTCCGTCCTGGATGGATTGAATACTGAGTATTATGTGCTTCATATAATACGTCTCTTCGTATGTTATTCACATTTGGGACACATAACCGTTCGTTCATAAGTAATAACCCATTTTGCAACGTAAATTCACCAGTCTCCCCTTTTCTTACCTTCTCTTGTAATGCAACAAGAAATGGATCCTTTGGCAATGCTTCTTTAATTCTATCCGTCAAACTATATCTGACCTGGAATTGAGATAACTGCGCTTGTTTACTTTCCGGTGTCACAAGTGGTGTGATCTCCATCCTCTCCAACTCGTATACTAATTGTGCCTCATAACCAGACAGCACAGACAATCCCACTGTATTCTTACGGCTTAGAGCATCAGCAACCACATTTGCTTTGCCAGGATGGTATTGCAAATCCACGTCGTAGTCTTTGATGAACTCTAACCACCGGCGCTGCCGAAGATTCAATTCCTTCTGAGAATATATATATTTTAAATTTTTGTGATCAGTAAAGACTTCGCAGCGTACCCCATATAAATAGTGTCGCCAAAGTTTTAGTGCAAAGATTACTGCAGCTAGTTCTAAATCATGCACTGGGTAATTTTTCTCAGCATCTTTCAACTGTCGGGATGCATAAGCAATTACTTTTCCGTGTTGCATCAACACACAGCCCAATCCCTTGTACGAAGCATCACTGTAAATCTGAAACCCGTCCGTACCTGACGGCATGGTCAGAATTGGCGCTGAGGTCAGTTTTTCTTTCAAAATATCAAATGCTAACTGGCAGTCATCGGACCACTGAAACAACGTATTCTTTCTGGTTAATTGGGTCAACGGTAAGGAGATTTTAGAAAAGTCCTTTACAAACCGTCGATAATATCCTGCTAAACCCAAAAAACTCCGTACTTCCGTCACTGATGTCGGTTGGAGCCAACTGAGAATAGATTCAATCTTTGCGGGGTCGACAGCCAAACCCTGCTCGGTAATTACGTGTCCAAGGAAGGACACCTTTCTCAACCAAAAGTCACATTTTGAAAATTTGGCATATAATTGGTGTTCTTTCAACGTTTGCAAGGCCAATCGTAAATGCCCTGCATGTTCTTTTTCTGTCGGGGAGTAAATCAATATATCATCAATAAACACTATTACAAATCGGTCTAAATAGTCTTTAAAGACCCGATTCATCAGATCCATGAATGCTGCTGGTGCATTCGTTAGCCCAAACGGCATGACCAAAAACTCAAAATGACCATATCTGGTGCTGAACGCAGTTTTAAAAATATCCTCTTCTTTTATTCTTAACTGGTGATAACCAGATCGCAAATCCAACTTAGAAAATACTCTGGCGTTGACAAGTTGATCAAATAAATCTTCTATACGAGGGAGAGGATACTTATTTTTCACAGTCAACTTATTAAGTTCACGATAGTCAACACACAGGCGTAGTGTTCCTTCTTTCTTTTTAACAAACAATACCGGGGCACCCCATGGGGAGGAACTCGGACGAATGAAATTTTTGTCAATCAGTTCCTGTAGTTGCACTTTCAATTCTGCCAATTCTTTTGGAGCCATTCGATATGGTGTCTTTGCCACTGGTCTAGCTCCTTGCTCAAGGTTAATTTCGAACTCAATTTCCCTCTTTGGAGGGAGTCCAGCCAATTCTTCCGGGAACAATTCTTGAAATTCACATACGACCGGAATCATTGAAATGTCTTTCCTTTCTTCAGATGGTCCTTTCACCATTACCAAAATAGCTTCACTACCCTTTCGAATTTGTGAAAGCGCTTTCATTGCAGAAATGAGTATTTTGGACACTTCACCCAATCCTCGGTACTTAATTCGACTGTGATCTGCACATCTTATTGACACTTCTTTATTCTTACAATCAATAATTGCTTCGTTTTGGGTTAGCCAGTCCATGCCCAAAATGACATCAAATTCAGTTAGTGGAAGAACCACTAAATCTGTTGTAAAGGGTTTATTATTCAGGGCAAACGTAACGATTACTCGTTGTTGTGTCGGGAGCACCTGGTTATTTGGTAACGTAACGTGCAGCATCTCTTGTACCCGGTATGGCTTTGCCTCAATTGCATTCAATATTGATGCAGAAATAAAGGAGTGGCTTGCTCCAGTATCAAATAACAATTTCACTAAATAGTGGCCAATAGAGATAATACCTGTCACTACGGTGTCATCCGCCTTTGCCTCTTGTTGATTAAGATTAAACACCCGCGGTTGCACACGGCGTTCTTGCATTTGATGTTCTTCATGATATGATCCAGCTGGCGCTGACGTAGAGGCTGAGGCCGTATACTCACCTCCCTGAGCACTACCTATCTGATACAGCCTCTGACCCTGAGGCACTGTCAACGACTGTGATGCTCTTTGTCCTTCTCGGCTACGAGGGCACTCCCTCTGTCGATGCCCAGGCTGACGGCACAAGTAACAAACATTGCTCCCCACTAGACACTGCCCCTTGTGGCTCTTGCCACACTTGCCACATCGTTGCTCAGCTGTTGGCGCACTTCCACTACTCTCGATGGGACGAGACCGCTTTCCTGAATCACTAGACTTTCCTGAGGTACTTGTCCTGCTTGACGTGTCCTTACTCGAAGACGACCATGACGATCTTTTCTTTGCAAAGTCCCTTCGCCTCTGCGTTTTTTTCTGCGTCAATCTCCATCAAACGGGCTTTTTGCACCAAAGCCCCATAGTCTGCAATTTCCATCGGTACCAGAACCGAACGGATACTGTCTCTCAATCCTTCCTGGAACCGCCGACATCTTTCTTTCTCATTAGGCACAAAGGCCTCAGCATAAAACGCCAAATTGGCAAATTCTGTTTCATATTCCAGGACTGATCGAGAACCCTGCACGAGACGCAAGAATTTATCCTGTAGTAACTTCTTTTCTGATTCGGGAACAAACCAATTAGTAAAGGCGTGAAGAAAAGTGGCCCACGGAATGCTTGTTTGTCCGCGGCCTGCCAACCTGCCTCGCACATTCAGCCACCACCGCTTCGCTTCTCCTTCCAACAAAAACGTAACCAAACCCACCTTTCGTTCATCTGGGCAAAGCATAACTTCTAGTATTGTTTCAATACGAGAAATCCAATCCTCTGTCTCCAGGGGAGATAGCCCTCCCCGAAATACTGGCGGCTTCAACTCCATGAATTGCTTTAAATCAATATCCAATTGTCTCGGTTGTGACGGTCCTGTCACTTCCAGTGCTGCTGAAGGGGGCGCATCTCGAACCATTTTAATAGCCTCCGCTAGCATCTTCGTCAACTCCATTAGCTGCTGCGGAGTCTGTTGCTCTCCCTGCGGAGGTATCATTTGTGGCAGTTCTTGCGGAGCCTGCCCCGATGCACCGCCCTCAGATATGGCTTCTCGGGCTTCCTGTACCTATTCCATGTAAATCACGCGTAAATTAGTTTATTCACACTAAGACATACTCGTTATGGCCAGGGTTCAATTGAAAACCTGGCTCTGATACCACTAAATTTTGTAACGGCCCACATGACCGCCACAATTTCGAACATCATGATCTGCATAAATATCAGAGTAAAACTTGAACTTTCTGTGCATTTCATAACGAGTATAGAACTTAGTGACTAAGCACTCACACAACATTTTGCTTACTTATTTCCCAAACTAAACAGGCTTATATAAATATAAAAGCAAGGTAAATAAAAGTATCTCCAACCTGTGCATCACTGATGCTCGGTAGCCGGCTTTCCGGTTCCTAAAATTTGAGAAATATAACCGTTAGTCTTGCATAAAGACTAAGTGGAATTTACCTTTTGTTTACAGTATAGAAAATGTGAGAAAACAGCTAAATTTGTAATTATCAGACATGGTAAAAATATATTCAAGTAACCGTAGATGCAAACCAATATTTCTTCTATACTTTTTTATTTTAGAAATTGTTAAGAGCAATTATATCATATCAGTCTCAATATTTCATTTTCAGTCTTTAGGCCCGACCCCTTGGGGTCATCAGTCTCCAAACCAGTACGTACAACACGCGTTTATGCCTTTCGGCTCGACTGGTTTGGTAATGCAGTCCACAGTCTCAATATTATTCGTTTATATTGCCCTTAACACTTCATGTGTCGACACATCTGAATATGATTAATGAGTTTATGATTTTTAATCAGTCCCCTCAGAGAATACTTCCTTGCTTGATTGCCTCTATCGGAGGCCATTCATAGCATAGGCAACTTTAAGACATTTAGCATAGGCAACTTTAAGACATTTAGCAGACTAAAATATCTGGTAAAGCATACAGTAAAAAGATAAATTCTCACCATAGTTCGTTCTTTTCCTTTGCCCCGCCTTGAATAGACGTCGCGTCTACCTGGAGATGCCATCCTTCGCACTATCTGTACACATATGTTACTTTTATAAGGCCACGAGGTTGCATCTCACAAAGCGACACATCGCACTCAAACCGACGCAAACTTGCATATTCAGGTGAAAACTGCCTTCATACAGGGGGACTAAAATAGGACCAAAACAACTTCCAAACAGCACATAAACAGTGCTGAAAACTGCAGCAACACAAAGCCCACACAGCACATACACACTGCTGAAAACTGCAGCAACACAAAGCCCACACAGCACGTACACAGTGCTGAAAACTGCAGCAACACAAAGCCCACAAATACGTAAACAGCCGGCCATCTCAAAGCGCCCTAGAACTCTACCAAAACATGCAAAAATCGAGAGAATCCATGAAGAAAGAAACGAAATCCCGCAGGTTTTTCCTCCACCGGCCAAAACATAAATCAAAACTGCTTTATAAAAGAGATTTAGGGCTCAATTAGTGGAAGAAATGAAAAGGAGCGCGGGATTCTACCTGACCAGGCGACGGAAAGAATCAAATCGCCAAGCCCTAGCCCTAGCTCTCCCCGATGGCAGCAGCGCATAATAAGAAGAAAAGCACAGGGAACGGGCTTTTATTCCGATAAGACCGCCGAACCCGCCGCTTACAATAGGTCGGCGGTCCAAATAAAAAAAAACAACTCCTGCATTGCATGGCTCAGCTAGCCCAAGCTAGCCCAAACTAAATATATTGTATTGTTTAAACCATCACCATGCATAATTTGTAATTACCCCAAGTCGATATAAAATACATACCACATAATGCGTCGAGCACTTCCATAAAATATAGAGATACAAATATCTAAACTAGTCCACAAAACATAACATTTTCATACAATAGCAGCTCATGGCGACGCCGATTCATCACTGCGTATACTTCTTTACATCATCGGGGACTTACCTGTCATCAATTAAATTTTGTTACATGTCTTCATACCTTTTCTTAAGTTAGTTAATGCATACATGAATTCATTTTGCATACCGGGCACGCTGCGCGTCACACGGGGCAAGCTCTTGATTATTTAAATAGGTGCATAAATTTAAAACTAAATAACAGAGCAACGAGATCGGACGAAGTTACCACCGGATTCCTGTCGATCTCAAATTTGTCGGCAAGGGTGCTGAACAGGGATTGTCGGCCGCTCGCTGGAAGTGGGCGTTGTTGTCGACAGCAATTGGCACGGGTATTGAAATCTCGGCAGTTGTCGGCGCAGGAAGACCAAGCTTTGCTGGTGTGGAAAGTTGGAGGTTGTCGGTCGTCGATGTAGTGAAGATTGTCGTGCGTCTGCGTCTAGTCTTGGACGGGGGAGACGAGAAACACCAGCGTCATCGGGCTCTAGGACAGCGACCGGGCTCTGAACACTTTATGTCGGCGGCGGCGGAGAGGCCGATCTCTGGAAGGCTGAGCGGTCAATGGAGCAGGAAGGAATGTCGCGGGCTGGCTGAGGCGGCGGGAGCACAGCGGGGAACAGTGAGCAGCAATGCAGGATTTGATTGAAGAAATCAAATCCTAACTGCCTAGGTTGTTTTCTTTTCAACAAGGCCGGTCTTTTTATAATGAATGGAGAGATTTAACATTTAATAACCTTACAAATAAAGAAACCGGCCAAATTAAATGTTTCCAAATTAAAATTCATTTGGCCGGCCAACTATTCCATCATAAATGATTGTTTCCCTTAATAATATTTCTCAAATAGTATCTTCCATAAACTCTTTTTAAATTTATTACACTTGAATTTTAATTTTAATTTAAGCGTTATAAATAATTTTGTGTTTGCCTCTACCGTCTAATCACTTAAATTACCGAATCTTTTTTATTAAGGGTCTCATTGGCCGGTCAAACCGACGAGCCAAAATGAGTACGTGAAATGAAAATGGGTACACGAAATAAAATGCAATAAAAATACAAAAAAAATATGGGTAAGAACTATGATGCGACGAAGGATGCATTAAAAAAGAAAGCAGCCAGATCAGTCTTAAATGATTTGGTGGAAACTACTAAGCATATCGGTGTATCTCTTCGGGAGCCACCAAGGTCTACGTGTCCATTCACTATTGCCCAAGCTTTGGAGAAACTTGAATCCTACCCTGACATCTGCAAAGAGTATATTTTTTTTATTTTGCTATTATGTTGATGATTGACAAGAACTATAGGGAGACCTTTATGTGCCTCGGGGAGGAGATCAGGGTTAAATGGTTGCGTACTCGCTACGAGAAAGGGTTACAGTAAGATATGATATGTTGTTGCGTTGTTACGTTGTTGCTACTTTTGTTTTTTTTATGTTATGTTGTTGCTTTGTTTTTAGATCGTGATACATTGTTTTTGTTTATCTTTATATATCATGTTAGTTTGCTACTATGCTAGTTTTTTTGCTACTATGATCACCATGTTATTATTTATATTTTAATTTACATTGTCTGTGTTAAACAGAGAATGTCTAGTGAGGATTCAGATTATTCTAGTGATGAGTGTGAGAGGGTTAGAAGGCGTCATGTTGATGCCTATTTATACGAACACGAGAGGAATCCAGCAAGGGGGAGGGTCGGCGGAGGTGAGGAAGAGGAAGGAGGGGGGAATGAGACGAAAACCTTAGGGAGCAAACCTAATTTTTCATTCATCCAAGAATACAGAAAAAGAGTACAGCACACCCCTTTATAGGCACGGGGTGCGAAAAGCAAGTGTGAAATAAATAATGCGTACACAACATAATATAAAATAAGAAAGTGCGAAATAAATAAATAGTCACGCCTTTGTGGCGTCTTCGGTCTCTCCTCCTCCAGACGGTCTCGTCATCGTCTCCCTCCGTATGCAAACTCGCCACAGTGTCTCGTTGGAGGGTGTGTCCCGTCGACATGCGCAACTGTAACAATGCTGGCGTCTGGAAAATATGTTTTGTCCCCAAGGCAGTGGTCGGAGGGGTGGCGAAAGCAGTGATCCTGGGATAGCCACGTAGCATCGGACTCCCAACGGTAAGACCCAGCAACAAGGACCTCCTGCGAGCAAGAGTCCCCCTGAAGGTGGTTGCGGAAATCAAGTAGCTTAATTGGGTAGTACGGCGACAACAACCGTCTTTCTTCCAGAGCAGAGCCAGTTGGGTTGGTGGCAACCCTGTCGGAGGCTGGATGACGTCGGTGAGCGCAATAGAAAGCTCTTTGTGGTCCGTCGAAAAAGGAAGAGGCACAATGGACGGGCCCGAGGGGCCCCACAGCCCCGCGGAGAGGCCGACGTCTGTGGTCCGCTGAACCGTACAGAGGGTGAACAGAGACCCTCGGAGTGCAGAGCCAGCGTCGAGGCGACATGACTGCCTCGTGTAGGAACTGCACCGATATAGTCTCCCAATTGATGCATACCTCACCGAGCATGCGAAGCCAAGCCAATCCCAGTATGGCATCGACATCGCCTAAGCCGAATGTGTAGAAATCTGCGGTCACAGAACAGGACCCCACGGATAGAGAGAGACGGCAGTGCAACGGCCCTGAATCGATCGGTGGCGCCCATCGCCCATACAGACCGCAACATCTGGGGAGGGAATCGAAGGAAGACGGAACTGCTGCACCAAGTGCTCAGAGATGAGGTTTTGGCTTGCGTTGATGTCCATCATGATGATGATCGGGCGATCCCGCAGCGTGCCCGAGAGCTGCATGGTCTGCTGGCCAGAAATCCCGCCCGTCGAGGCTCAAGATAACTCCAACAGGTGGAACGTGAGTCCAGAGGTGCATCCCCCGCTGAGAGCTCCAAGGCCTCAAAGTCAGCCTGGGTAACTGCAGAGTCAACGTCGCTGATGATGGCGTGGAACTCCTCACGGAGCACTCATGGTTGGGGGAGTAGGGTTGGCAGCACTGAAAACAGAGACCCTGCTGTGAAGCTCATTGTAATCACTATTTGAGATGCGCTGAGGGGCTGATGGGCGGCCCGCCCGGTTTCCCCAAAGCAGCATCCGCGGTGGAGTTGTGGTTGGTGGCCGCCAAGGATGGTGGTGGTCGGCCATAGGAGCAAGTGGTCGGGGAAGGAGGTCGGCTTCCACTAGACGCGCCAAGTCCATAGCGTCGGAGACTGTGCGGGGGTGGCGCGTGCAGTGACCAGAGCGGATATGTGGCAGGTGACCATGCATGAAGAAGGCCAAGTAATGATCGGGCACTAGCCCGAGGACGTGGGAGAGCAGGGCGACGAACTCATCTACATTGTCGTTCAGGCCAGCTGTCTGGCGGACGCCGCAAAAACGTTCGATAGCGAAGGAGCCGGAGTAGCAGGTGTCATATTGTCGGATCATCTCCTGCTTGAGCTCGGGCTAGGAGAGGCACGGGTCGGATTGGCGGAGCCACCGAGCATAGTGCAGGGTCGAGCCGTCCAGGCCAACCACAGTCGTAGACACCTTGTCCTGCTCCAGTGTGTAGTTGAAGTCGAAATACTGCTCTGTTTTAGTGATCCAACCCATTGGGTCAACACCGACAAAAGATGGAATATCAAAGGAGAGGGCGGACCGGCCCGAAATAGGCGGAGTTGTCCTGGCGAAAATGGGCGGCGACCCGGCGCCGAGGAGAGATTCGCCGTCCGCGGGTGAGCCGGAGCCGGACATGGCGGAGATGGCTTGGAGGGAGTGAATCTTGGAGTGGAGAGCAAGGAGGGATGTGTGTATGGAGGCGACAAGTTGTTCCTGAGCCTCCACGCGGCAGCTCAAGGCGTCGACGGCGGCATCAGAAGGAGGGTGTAGCCGGCATCTTAAGGGCGGTGGAGAGCCGATGGTGCGGGTGTTGGGAGCCACCGGCCGGCAACCTAAGGGCGAGGACGGTGAAGAGCCGCTGGTGCAGCCGGGAAGGAGCTAGGGCTGGCATATCGGGTGCAGCCGAGAAGGACGAGCGGGTGGAGGAGCTAGGGTTGGCAGATCGGCACAAGAAGTCTGGTAGCAGCACAACCGACGGCAAGGAGCGGCAAGCAGCTAGGGCTGGCAGATCGACGAGCAAGAGCGGCATCGGATGGAGCAGGGCGGACGACGCGAGTTTGTGCGGCGTCGGATGGAGCAGGGCGGACGACGCGAGTTTGTGCGGCGTCGGATGGAGCAGAGCCAATAGACGGCAAGGAGCGGTGAATCGGCAAGTAGGCGCGGCGTCGGATGGAGCAAGGCGGACCTGCGGCGTCGAATGGAGCGGCAACGTCGCGTGGAAGGTCGAATCGGGGCGCGACCTAGCGATGACGTGCGGAAATAGACCGATTGGTCGAATCGGGCGAAGCGACTGTAGCGGGCTGAAACAGGGAGATCGACCGGGAATCGCACGGAGATCACGAGCACCGACAGCGAAAGGGCAGTCGGTGAGGCAGGTCGGACCAAATTGATATAAACCCGAGAGGAATCCGGCAAGGGGGAGGGCTGGCAGAGGTGAGGAAGAGGAAGGAAGAAGAAGGAAGAGGAAGGAGGAGGGAACGAGAAGATATCCTTAGAGAGCAACCCTAATTTTTCATTCATCCAAGAATACAAAAAAAGAGTACAGCACGCCCCTTTATAGGCGCGGGGTGCAAAAAGCAAGTGCTAAATAAATAATGCGTACGCAACAAAATATAAAATATGAAAGAGCAAAATAAATAAATAGTCACGCCGTTGTGGCGTCTTCGGTCTTTCCTACTCTAAACAGGCTCGTCATCGCCTCCCTCTATGTGCGGACTCGCCACGGTGTCTCGTCAGGGCATGCATGTCCCGTCGCCATGCGCTACCGTACACCTATCTTCAAGTTCTAACTTCAACAATACATGTATTATTTGAACACACCAGTTTATTAAAGTCTAACACACCTTCAAAACAAATGGGTGATAAATGGTTTGGTGAATTAATTGGTTGACATCCAATGAGATTTCATAATGCTTTCAGAATGTCGAAACCATTTTTTATCTGCTGCAAACTTTTAAACAAAACTACATATTGCAAGGTTCGTGAAGGACCACAAGTAGAGAGGTCTTTGCAATTACATTATATGTTTTATCGGATAACGAGAGCGTTTTCAACATTCAACTGAGACTATTAGCAGATATTTTAGCAAAACTCTTCGTGCCATGTTACGCTTTGTAGAAGATATTATAGTGTCACAAGAAGGTTATCTTGTTACTACACCATAAATTATGCAAGATGCGCGTTACATGCCTTTTTTAAAGATTGCATTGGTGTCATAGACGGAACACATGTTGATGCAAGTATTCAAGTTAAAAATCAAATATCATATATTGGGCATCATGGAACTACTACACAAAATGTAATGGTTGCTTGTGACTTCAACATGTGTTTTACATTCGTCATGGCTGGTTGGGAGGGATCTGCGCATGATAGAAGTATTTTCAATTTTGCTATAAGCAATCCCAAGTGCAACTTTCCGCACCCCCCCAAAGGTAATGAAGTTATTATTGTAGTTCTTATATTATTTATTTTTCCGATTTTTGTTTATTAAAATTGTGCGTCGATCATGCAGGAAGTATTATTTGATAGATGTTGGATATCCACTACAAAGAGGTTATATAAAACCATATTCAAATACACGGTACCATCTTCCTGATTTTGCTCATGGTAAACGTTCAGCTGAAAGGCGTCGAGAGATTTTTAATCAAGCACACTCTTCCCTTAGGAGTGTGATTGAATGTACATTTGGTGTATAGAAGAAAAAATGAGCAATACCACGTGATATGGCAAGCTATAGTTTTGAGGAACAGATACATATTGTTCTAGCGACAATGGCTTTGCATAATTTTATACGAAGACAACCATCGCGTATAGATCCTGAATTTAGAGAAAGAGAGAGAATGGGTACGGGGGATGGAGTAGACTCATAGAGACGACATGATACATGCATTGATACATCAAGTGATGTAGACGAAATGATAACACTGCGTGAGTCTATAGCGCAACAGCTCTCTATAAGGCAAGAAGGTAATATCCATTCCTCATATTTTATATTTTAATTAATTTAATATAAGAATCTAATTAAAATATTTTCAATCATGTACGTGAGACACTGAACTACTAGCATGCAGCAGATGGATCCGTTCGCCGAAAGTTTAAAAAAAAGTCGTAACTTTAATATCTAAAAAATACTGAAGTATTATTATGTATGCAGATTGTCAGGTAACTTTTGCTTTCAATGTTTAAAATTGTTTTTGGTATTGAAAATGAAGGTTATAATAATTAGGAAAAATTTACCTAAGAAAGCTTTGTATTTGCCAAACAATTTTTTCAAAATAGTTTATCAAACAACTCTACAAACTCCATTTCATCCAAACAGTTTTATAGCAAAATTCTGTTTTCCAGAAACAACTACTTTTCAATAGCTCTATTCGATCAGCAATTTTTCCATCAGCAACAGCTCTCCCAAACTGAGCCTTAATCGTTGAAATTTGGTGTGTCGTTCATTATCATTTGAGAATGATTTCCCGCGTATTTTAACGAGTTGAATCTTGGCGAAATTCGTACATCCACAAGTTTTAAAAAAAACACAAATTAATTTATGAATGACGATAATAAAAGATAGCAAAAACATTCAAGGCAATTTTATAGTTATTTAGTTGAATTGCATAAATCTAAAGCTACTCAAGCGGAGCAAGAATACGGGTAAGGAAATGGCGAAGGAAGTACGTCCAGTCCAAATTTGTCGTGCAAAGAGAAGAAAAACACTCGTGGAAAGGTTGTCGAATGGAGTGGCTCTGAACGGCGGTCAACCAACCTCATGAGATGGTCTTCGGCACGGTTGTCGGACTGAGACTTCGTGGTCGACGGCAACCAGCGAGTAGAAAAGCGACCAGGCGGCCGACGGCGGTTGGAGGCGCCTGGATCAAAATAGTAACCCTTCCCAGATCGTTGACAGACCAAGGAAGAAGGAAGAGAGGCTATGACCGGTGAAGAATGGAAGGGCTCAATGTGGTAGAGGAAGAGTGGCACTGCTGCTAATATCGTAGGCTTAGCCGGCAAGCCAGAAGAAACGAGGGGAACTCGTTTCTCTGACATAAAAAAGAGGGAGACTCGTTTTTTATCCTTTCATGATCGCATTTCCTTTGACGCTCAGTCGCACATTAATTATTTAAGAGAACTAAATAAAAAATTTGTGATAAAAATTAAGTGCAGAAGTTGAGGATATTTTACCAAACACATTTGAAAGTTGCAATAAGGAGTCCAGTCCAAACAAGATGAAACGAAATCTTAAATAGAAGAGTGGAGGAGCCGAACCAGACCCTGGAATAGGTGTCGGTGTCGATAACTCGCGGTGTCCACGTCGACAAGGCGGTATAACTTTTCATGGGGAATCAAACACAAGAGGATTGCAGCTCGCAGGACGCATCATCATGAAGAAGTTCTACCGTCGGGAGGACCGTTGTGGTCGATGACAGCAGTTAGGTCAGCTGGGGAGGGCATCGCGGAAGCCACCGATGGCTAGGGACTAGTCGAGGTGAGCGTATGGCGGAACAAGGATCGCTGGAGAGTTCAGGACGTATCTTGAGTCTCAGCCGACGGAAGGGGTGAGAACGATTCTCGTTTCTTCCGCGATTTTGGCCTACCTTTGTTATTTTTTTTGGCTAATTTATAACCAAGCACATCAACAATCCATTTTAGGTAGGAGTGTATATACTGGCCAATTGGTGCTAAAATGATTTGTTTTTTTCAAAGTTAAATAATTCTCTTTGATTATCAAATTATATCCTTCCTCTTTATTTTTATTTGTTCTTTAAATAATTAGAGCTTGCTTTTTTCTTCTAAATTATTCGAAATTATTGGAGCTCTTTATTCATGATCTTACTGGACGGTCAACCCAGTAAATCATTTTCAAACGGAAAATGTGTGCGCGCGTAAAAACAACATAATGATATAATGCCAAAAATAAACATAAATATGAAAATAATAAGGTTTGTCGTCGGATGTGACTTAGGTTGCATCAATTATGTGCAGGCCATTGCTCAACGATTTCGGGTGGCAATTTTTAACGACTCTGTGAGCGATCTCAAGAATCTCAGGCAACATGGCATTGTGTACCTAGATTCCTTAGATGAAATTTTTAATAAGATTGAGGTATCAGAAGATTATGATATCAACATATTCTTGTGTACCTATCACACTATGCAGGAAACAACTACTCATAAAGGGAAACCCATCTATGCACTCATTGATACAAGAAGCACACAAGTTCTTCGAAGGACGCAACATCAAGATTGGGGGTGACCTTTATCGATAACTCAATCAAAAATTCAAAATACAACAAAAGATATATTTACATTCCATTGATTGAAGAATTGCTAAATGAGATCTATGGTTCGAAATATTTTCAAAAAACAACCTACAATCCAGATCACCTGCATCACCTGAGACTCATATCACAGTTGTTGCGGACTCACCAACTTACAAAAAATTAAAAGAAAATGTTGCTTCGGTGTGAAGAGTGTAAAACGCATGGGGTCACAAAATTTCTAAAGAGGGAGTTGCAGCGGATAGGAGTAAAGTCGGGGATATGGCTCAATGTCCAACACCTCAAAATACAAAAAAAACTAAAAGGGTATGTCCGTTTGGACGGAAATGGGTCCAAGAATTAGAATGGGAGGTCATTTTCAATTGAATTTGACCTCCAATTTCAATTCTGAAGCATAATTAACTCACTCACCGAAATATTACCAATGCTTTATTAAAGATTATGGAGTGTTGGTTCATCCTCTAACAGAACTCCTACTGTGTTGTGGTAAAAATTGTCCCCAAGTTCCAACTCTAAAATTAAAGAGTATGGGAACTGCGAGTGATCGAATACTTAAGCTGTGAATGGAGTCGTGAGATATCTGGGAGAGGTGCCGCTAGATCCCGAGCGAGAAGAGGAATCGTGAAATCTCTGAAGAGTTGTCGTGGTATCCCTGACTGCCAAACGGAATCATGATATCTCAGAGAGGTATCGCTGAATCCTGGTTGTCGGGACCTTCGAGGGAAGAAAGAAAGGGGCGCCACTTGCGGAGCGGCAAGGCTTCGCACAACACGAAGCTTAGTTGTGCGTGATAGTATTGATTGAAATGGATGATTACAACTGACTACAAGCGATCTTGAAGGCCCAATGCAGGGGGAACTCACAGAAACCGCGAGTCTAGGGACCTTTTGGCTCGAGATTCTAAGATGCCTCTAAAGCAACTGTTCACATCTATTTATAGACGTGGGGCCTCTGCCCGCAGGCAACCTTTGACAATGCGGGCTGCCCGCATAAAAGGTATGGAAAAAATGCTAAGTACAAGAAGCCGGTATGGTTGGCGAGATCCCTTGTGAGTCGGCGAGATCCCTTGTGGGGGTCGGCGAAATCCCTTGTGGGAGTCGGCAAGATCCCTTGTTGGGGTCAGTGAGATCCCTTGTGGCGGTCAGCGAGATCCCTTGAGGTGGTCAGCGAGATCTCTCTAGGGGTCGGTGAGATTTTTCTGGCTAAGGTGGAAAGGTTATTTCCCCATTCACTATTGACAGCAAATGTGGCGGAATTTGGGCAGACATACGGGATGGGTTTAAAGGGAGTAGGTAAATTCAGGAAGCTTTTGAAAATCTCAAGGAAGTTGTGGCAATGCCCTCAGTCCTCAACTTACCCGATTTATCTAAACCATTCTTAATCCAGGCTGACGCATCTAACTGTGAAATAGGGGTTGTGCTACAGCAGGATTCCCATCCAATTGCATTCTTTAGCAAGGATTTAGATTCTAAGAATGGCATGTTATATGTATCTGAAAAAGAACTTCTTGCCATTGTATTAGTAGAGCAGAAATGGAGAGTGTACCACATTGGCAACCACTTTATCATCAAAACTGACCATCAAAATTTGATGTTTTTGCTTGGGCGGAAGTTGGTAACACCACAGCAACATAAATATCTTGCCAAATTGATGGATTATAACTACTCCATCACATACAAGAAGGGAAGCAAGAATCGTGTGGATGCTCTACCATGCTGGGGACATTTATAGAAAAGGGAACTCTGTGTCACTACCTCATTTGCAATAGATTTGCTTTAGTAAATCAAGAAAATTTGGGAGACGGATGAGCACATCCAGAAGGTAATTACGGAGAAGGAAGAAAGCCTTCAAAAACATTAGGCAAATAGAATTCTTATACAAAAAGGAAAACTGGTAATTGGTAAAAATCGCAACTTTCAATAAACATTACTACAAATGAATCATAATGATGATGAAGGGGCCATTTGGGTATGTCAGCAACAATGAAGAGGCTATAAGCCTTATTCTACTGGAAAAAGTTAAAGCAGCCAGCTGCTGCATAGTTAATACAATAAGAACAATGGAGCTGCTACAACCCCTCCATATTCCAGAACGAATGTGGAGCAAACTTTCTATGGAATTCATAGAGGGACTGCCCCCTTCTGAAGGTAAAGAGGTAACCATTGTAATTGTCAACAGATTGAATAAAAATGCTCATTATTGTCACCCCAATAACTTAAACGGCAATTTATGCAGCTCACGTTTTCATGAATTAGGTGTATAATAGTCAGTGATTGGGATGCAATATTTATGAGTAATTTTTTACATGAATTCTTCAAAATTCAAAATGCTAAGCTTATAAACTTGACAGCTTACCATTTACAAACAGATAAACAAAGGAAGGTTGTGAATCTCCAATAACTTACACAGCAATTTTTGCAGCTCAAGCATTCAAGAACTAGGTGTATAATAATCACTGATCGGGATGCAATATTTATGGGTAAATTCTTAAATATTCAAAATGCTAAGCTTAAAAACTCCACAGCCTACCATCTACAAACAGATGAACAAACGAAGGTTGTGAATCAATGCTTGGAAGTGATGGGATTTCATCCGATCGTGCATTTGGAGGCGCGGGACCCACGTTCGTCTATTCCCGCAGGAACGCTTGATCGGACCGCCGATCCGACTCCGCGGTTGCGTCCGGAACGTCGTTGCGAGTCGAAATTATATATTTATGTATTTCATTTGGATTTATATGTTGTTATTTAGAGGCCGAACCCATCGGCCAATCATAGCCGTTGGTGGTGAAGCCCTAGGGTTTTATTTCTTATAAATAGGGAGTTGTGGGCTGGTTTAGGGGTATTGCTGAATGTTTGGAGAAGAAACCCCTTCATTCCGGTGATCTCTTCCGCGGTGCCGACGCCGTGGATCCCCTTGGTGACGACTCCTTGGGTAAGTGTATCTTGCTTTGTCCTTCCCTCCTCCTCCTCCCCGCAGCCGCCCAGCCCCGTCAACAGCCCGCAGCCAACTCCCCTTCCCTCCAGCAAGCCCGCAGCCCTCTCCCCTTCCCTCCAGCAAGCCCGCAGCCACCCCCTCCCTTCCTGTCAACCCGCAGCCATCTCCCCCTCCCTTCAACAGCCCGCAGCCAACTCCCCCTCCCTCCAGCAAGCCCGCAGCCCTCCCCTCCTTCCCTCCAGCAAGCCCGCAGCCATCACTCCCTCCCTCCAGCAAACCCACCTCCTCCTAGATCCGGGTTTTATTGCCCCGATCTACGCCCCCACTACCCGATCCGGGTTATATCGTCCCGATCTACCCTTCCCCGCCCCGATCCGACATTCCACCACCGGATCTACCTTCCCCGAGTCCGGATCTACGTGCTCCTATCCGGATCTACTCCATCGCCCTCCGATTCCGTTATTGCCACCAAAACAGCCCCCCCACCCGCCTTTGCTACCTCCGTTTCCACCCTCGGCACCCGATCCACGCATCCGGACTTATCACCTCCATTGCCCTAAACCAGCCCGCTAGTTGTGAGTCTTATTTTCGTGATTTGGATTGTTGTATTTGCAATATTATTATTGGAAATTTCATATTTTGTTTGGCCCTAGTTTGTAGCGCCTTGTGTCAATTGATTACTAATTTGCAGGGGGACCGATTCGCCGCACGCTTTGCTTTGGCCCTCCGAGCGGAGGAAAGCCAACTATAATCGCCAAAATTAAATTATATTGTCTTCTTTGTTTTCGCTTAATTTTGTGGTGCCAAAATTATTATTGCTCATAACATTCGTCGCCGTCACTGACGGTCGTGTCGCATATAGAGTCTAGATTGTGCACCCACGGCCTACCCTACATCAATTGGTATCAGAGCCCAAGGTTTGGGCCACTTGCATGCTCCGTAGTGGTAGGAATTATAGAGTCAGCATGGTTGAGCCACAGATCACCGAGGACCGAGCGACGAGCTCGAACTCGAACGCCGCTTTTGCGGAGTTCCAGCGACTTGTCTTAGATCGTCTTGACACCATAGGGGCCCAGTTTGACGAAGTGCGTCATGATCTCACGGAAGTGAACCGTCGCTTAGGCCACTTAGAGGACGCCAGGGAAACACCGACACAGCACGCCGAATCACTTGAGGACGACCCTGATGCTCCTCTACGTTATGACCAGCGCCAGAGAGATGGTTATCCACATGCAGACCGCCCCCGTCGTGATCCTCACCACCGAGTCCCAGCCCCGCCGGTTAGGCGACATCCTGAACCGGTGCGTGAGAGGCCCCTACCTCCACGGGACGATTACCGTATGCCTCGTCGGCTTCCGCATGAGCCCAGAGACCGAGTGCCCCCACTTGGCCCCCGAGACTATCACCATGACGAGTACTATCCTCCGGGTCGGAGAGAGCGCGATCCCCCACCCGCTCGACACGACTACTTTCAGGATGACTACCCCGAGGAGTACCCCGACCCACGGAGAGGTGGTCACTACCTTGACATTACTCGTCGTATCCGACTCGACGCCCCTTCGTTCGATGGTCGGCTAGATCCGAAAGCCTTCAGCGACTGGCTTTTGG
The DNA here is from genome assembly GCA_039513925.1 of Platanthera zijinensis. NCBI lineage: Eukaryota > Viridiplantae > Streptophyta > Magnoliopsida > Asparagales > Orchidaceae > Platanthera > Platanthera zijinensis. The sequence goes on from CM077086.1 coordinate 167,690,983, forward strand.
ATATGGATCACTATTTCGAGTGGTACGACATGAGCGACGAGCGGTGCGTCCGGTTCGCGAAGATGAGGTTGGTCGGGCAAGCCAAGGTGTTTTGGATCAGTGTTGAGAGGGCCCTAGAGCGGGATGGTTATTACCCCATCACCAGATGGGATGAGATGAAGGAGCGACTGAAAGAGAAGTACCTCCCCGCATCATATCGTGGGCAACTGTTTGAGCAGCTGCAGAACTTACGGCAGGGGACCCTTACCGTTGCCGAGTACATGGCCCGCTTCGATGAGTTGATCGTTAGGAGTGACGTTTCCGAGGAGCCTATTGCCACTGCCTCTCGCTTCAAGGCTGGCCTTCGTGCCGATATTCGGAGAGAGTTGATTCCCCACCGTTTGGAGACTGTTGACCAGATATTCCAGCTCTCCCTTGAGTACGAGCAGTACCTGCGTTCGTCTAGTACGAGGCAGTTCACCCCCCGGACTGATTCCTCGACATTTAAGAAACCCGCTCCGCCCCAGACCACTCCAGCTGCACCCTCACGTATCCCCGCGGATGCGAAGGGTAAAGCCATAGCCACTGATGATCAGCGGTCTGGAGGCATTGTATGCTTTAGATGTTCTGGCAGAGGCCACGTGGCGGCGCGGTGCCCCACGCGGAACCTGCTAGTTGAGGGTGAGGAACAACAAGGTTTAGAGGAGGAAGAGGAGGCCCCAGAGGAAATTAGAGCCGCAGTCGAGGAGGGTTGGGAGAGTGACGCCGAGCGATCGTTAGAGGTAGGAGTGATTCGACGCCTCTTGCACACCCCCCGTGTGGATGAGGACTGGCGACGCACGACTATCTTCTACACCTACTTTCCTAGCGCAGGCGGACCCTGCAAACTAGCCATTGATAGTGGGAGTTGCGTGAATATCGTAGCCCAGAAGGCACTTGACCGTATGCAGGTGAGGGCAGAGCCTCACCCCCATCCGTACCGTGTCGTCTGGGTTGACAAGACGGCGATTCAGGTCACCCAGCGCTGCTTAGTCCCGCTCACTATCGCGTCCTTTCAGGACAAGGTTTGGTGCGATGTCATTCCCATGGACGTCGCCCACGTGTTGCTTGGCCGCCCCTGGCTCTTTGATCGTGATGTTACGTGCTTCGGTCGCTCGAACACGTATGTCTTTTATGATAAGGGGCGGAAGATCACGTTGACACCCACCCAGCCCCGAGATCGACCTAAGGGTGTGGTAGAGCCGTCTGTGAGCACGAGCGCCTCGCGGCCCCTGCATATTCTGAGGCGAGGCGAGTTCCTACGAGATAGTGCCGAGTCCGACGTTATTTATGTGGTTGCCGCCACCCAGGTTGCCGTGGACGCCCCAGTTGATTTCCCTCCCGCGGTGCGTCCCTTGTTAGGAGAGTTTACAGACATTATGCCAGACGAGCTCCCCGATGAGCTGCCTCCCCCGCGGGACATTCAGCATGCCATTGATTTAGTCCCGGGAGCTTCCCTCCCGAACCTGCCCCACTACCGTATGCACCCGGATGAGCACGCTGAGCTCAAACGGCAGGTCGACGAGCTTCTCCGGAAGCAGTTCATTCGTGAGAGCATGAGTCCTTGTGCGGTCCCCTCCCTTCTTACTCCTAAGAAGGACGGTAGTTGGCGTATGTGCATCGACAGCCGCGCCATTAATAAGATCACGGTTAAGTATCGTTTTCCTATTCCACGACTCGATGATTTACTAGACACTATGTCGGGTGCCCAGATCTTCTCCAAGATCGACCTCCGCAGTGGGTACCACCAGATTCGAGTTCGTGAAGGGGACGAGTGGAAGACCGCATTTAAGACCAAGGACGGTCTGTATGAGTGGTTAGTTATGCCATTCGGGCTATCTAACGCCCCGAGCACGTTTATGCGTGTGATGACGCAGGTGTTGCGGCCCTACATGGGCAAGTTTCTGGTAGTGTACTTTGATGACATACTAGTCTACAGCCAGACGCAGGCCGCTCACCTCGATCATCTGAGACTTCTCTTTGGCACCCTTCGCCAAGAGAAACTGTATGTGAACCTGAAGAAGTGCGCCTTCCTCTCCGAGTCCGTTCACTTCCTGGGCTTTATCATTTCCTCCACCGGAGTCTCCGTGGATCCTGAGAAGGTCAAATCTATCCGAGATTGGCCCGTGCCTAAGAATATCCACGAGGCTCGCAGCTTTCACGGCCTTGCCACCTTCTACAGGAGGTTTGTCCAGGGGTTCAGCTCGATCATGGCCCCCTTCACGAGCTGTCTCAAGAAGGGAGAGTTTCAGTGGACCCCCGCAGCCACTAAAGCCTTTGAGGAGATTAAGGAGAGGTTGACAACAGCTCCCGTCCTACGATTGCCAAATTTTAGTCGCGCTTTTGAGGTCGCCTGCGACGCCTCGGGTATCGGTATAGGTGGCGTGTTGAGCCAAGAGGGACACCCAGTTTCTTACTTTAGTGAGAAATTGAATGAAGCTAAGCAAAAGTACTCGAACTACGATCGGGAATTTTACGCTATTGTTCAGTCTCTGCGCTACTGGCGACACTATCTCCTCCCCCGGGAGTTTGTGTTGTACTCCGACCACCAGGCCCTCCGTTACCTCGATTCGCAACGCAAGTTGGGCCACCGACATGCGAAGTGGGTCGAGTATCTGCAGGATTTCCATTATGTTCTCAAGCACCGCGCGGGTGTTGAGAACAAGCCGGCTGACGCGTTGAGTCGCCGCGTATCCCTATTGCAGACGATGACGGCGAGTGTGCAGGGCCTTGAGAGACTGATGCTCGATTACCCCACGTGTCCTGACTTTGGCGAGATTTACACCGCCTTGTCCCGAGACCCACCCGACCCCGTTGAGGGATACCAGATTTACGAGGGATATCTGTACCGGGGTTCTCGCCTGTGCGTTCCTCAGACGTCTTACCGAGACTATCTGATTTGGGAACTGCACGCGGGCGAAGCCGCGGGTCACTTCGGGCGGGATAAGTCCATAGCCATTGTTGAGGACCGTCTCTACTGGCCCAGCCTCAAGAAGGACGTAGCTCGAGTTGTGCGCCACTGCCGTATCTGCCAGACGGCCAAGGGAAGTAAACAGAACACCGGCCTTTATACACCCCTACCTGTTCCACACCGCCCTTGGGAAGACATCAGCATGGACTTTGTTCTCGGACTCCCCCGCACCTTACGGAAACACGATTCCATCTTTGTGGTGGTTGACCGTTTTTCGAAAATGGCACACTTCATTGCTTGCCGCAAGACGGCAGATGCGACCCACGTTGCATCTATATTCATGAGGGATGTCTTTCGGTTGCATGGTCTACCCAAGTCGATTGTGTCCGACCGTGATGTGAGATTCATGAGTTATTTTTGGAAAACCCTGTGGCACAAGACTGGTACTACCCTTAGGTTTTCCTCCGCATATCACCCACAGACGGACGGTCAGACTGAGGTAGTGAATAGGAGTCTAGGGAATCTGTTGCGGTGTCTAGCTGGAGAGCATGTAGGTAGTTGGGATTTAGATTTGCCGATCGCCGAGTTTGCATACAATAGTTCGGTCAATAGGTCCACTGGGCTGAGCCCATTCCATATAGTGTCAGGATATGACCCCAGGAAACCCATTGACCTTATCCCAAGCCCGTTAGAGTCACGGCCTAGTGAGTCCGCAGAGTCATTTGCACAACACCTGCATGAGTTGCATGAGTCGGTCCGCCGACGCATTATTATGAGCAATGAAAATTATAAGGCCCACGCGGATAAACGAAAGCGGGAACGTATTTTTAATGTTGGCGATCAGGTGATGGTACGAATCCGCTCGGAGAGGCTCCCTTCTGGGCCTGCCAAAAAGCTAAGCGCCAGGCGAATGGGCCCTTTCTCGGTTGTTAATCAGATTAGGACAAACGCCTACAGGCTGGATATCCCAGCAAATATGGGGATTCACCCAGTATTTAATGTTGAGGATCTAACACCCTATCACGAGCCTCATGACTATGTGGACCCGGGCAGTGGAGGCGACCCACTCCCTCACCCCTTGCCTCCCGTCCCCACCACCCCACCCATGTCGAGCAGCCACCTCAGTCCACCCATTGCCCATATCCCTCCTCCTGGACAGTCGTCGTCTATGGTTCCGCCGTCGGCGTCACCGATCACTCCGGGCCCCACCATGCGAGAGTTGAGAGATGAGAGCATTACTGAGATCAGATCCCACCAGATTGTCCCCACCACAGACGGGCCTCGTCTTCGCTACTTGGTTCATTGGCGCGGCCGCCCCGACGCGGACGACACTTGGATACTACCAGCTGAGCTTGCTCAACTCGCCCCCGGGCTTCGACTCCAGTACGATCGTCTCCATTCTTCGGAGATGAATGCTTTTCAGTCGGGGGGAGTTGATGGGATTTCATCCGATCGTGCATTTGGAGGCGCGGGACCCACGTTCGTCTATTCCCGCAGGAACGCTTGATCGGACCGCCGATCCGACTCCGCGGTTGCGTCCGGAACGTCGTTGCGAGTCGAAATTATATATTTATGTATTTCATTTGGATTTATATGTTGTTATTTAGAGGCCGAACCCATCGGCCAATCATAGCCGTTGGTGGTGAAGCCCTAGGGTTTTATTTCTTATAAATAGGGAGTTGTGGGCTGGTTTAGGGGTATTGCTGAATGTTTGGAGAAGAAACCCCTTCATTCCGGTGATCTCTTCCGCGGTGCCGACGCCGTGGATCCCCTTGGTGACGACTCCTTGGGTAAGTGTATCTTGCTTTGTCCTTCCCTCCTCCTCCTCCCCGCAGCCGCCCAGCCCCGTCAACAGCCCGCAGCCAACTCCCCTTCCCTCCAGCAAGCCCGCAGCCCTCTCCCCTTCCCTCCAGCAAGCCCGCAGCCACCCCCTCCCTTCCTGTCAACCCGCAGCCATCTCCCCCTCCCTTCAACAGCCCGCAGCCAACTCCCCCTCCCTCCAGCAAGCCCGCAGCCCTCCCCTCCTTCCCTCCAGCAAGCCCGCAGCCATCACTCCCTCCCTCCAGCAAACCCACCTCCTCCTAGATCCGGGTTTTATTGCCCCGATCTACGCCCCCACTACCCGATCCGGGTTATATCGTCCCGATCTACCCTTCCCCGCCCCGATCCGACATTCCACCACCGGATCTACCTTCCCCGAGTCCGGATCTACGTGCTCCTATCCGGATCTACTCCATCGCCCTCCGATTCCGTTATTGCCACCAAAACAGCCCCCCCACCCGCCTTTGCTACCTCCGTTTCCACCCTCGGCACCCGATCCACGCATCCGGACTTATCACCTCCATTGCCCTAAACCAGCCCGCTAGTTGTGAGTCTTATTTTCGTGATTTGGATTGTTGTATTTGCAATATTATTATTGGAAATTTCATATTTTGTTTGGCCCTAGTTTGTAGCGCCTTGTGTCAATTGATTACTAATTTGCAGGGGGACCGATTCGCCGCACGCTTTGCTTTGGCCCTCCGAGCGGAGGAAAGCCAACTATAATCGCCAAAATTAAATTATATTGTCTTCTTTGTTTTCGCTTAATTTTGTGGTGCCAAAATTATTATTGCTCATAACATTCGTCGCCGTCACTGACGGTCGTGTCGCATATAGAGTCTAGATTGTGCACCCACGGCCTACCCTACATCAGGAAGGGTATCTCAGATGTACATCGTTTGATCGACCTAAGAAGTGGATCTCCTGGCTAGCAATGGCGAAATGGTGGTATAACACAAATTATCACAATGGCATCACTACATCTCCTTATGAGGTCATTTACATACAGGTAACCCCCACCACTACATACTCCTTAACTACCCGTTTCGACAATAATTGAAGCAGTTAACCACGCCTACAGACAAAAGAAAGAACTTTAAAAACTATGAAGTCATGTCTACAGTGGGCTCATAACTGTTAAGGATCATAACAAATAAGGGGGGGAGAGAAAAGTATTTTGAAATAAGTGTCAGTGCTTATGTGAAGCTCCAACTGTATAAACAGTCAAGCCTCTGTTGAGCTGCATATCATAAATTAGAATGAACATATTTTGGCCCCTTCCTAATTACACGCAGAATTGGGCCAGTAGCTTATCACATTTAATTGTCGCTTATACAAATACCTTTCACATTTCTATGTTGAAGGAATCCTTTCGACCAGCTCCAGTGTCACTTATCGTCCCAGAAGCTCCACAGTGGAAGGGAACACGGTTATTACATGAGAAAAAAATTATAGATATTTAGTTCCACAAAGAGTTTGTGGAGAACCAGGTCCTGGTACAATGGTTGAATTCACCCAAGGAAATTCTACGTGAGAAAACTAGTATGAGCTCAAATGATGCTTCCTGAATTCAATTGTTGAGGTCAAGGATTTTGTGGAGTAGATGGCAGTCAAGTAATCAAGATTTCAAATGTCATTAGGCGAGTCAGAGAAATCAGTTGGTAGTCATCGTTTCGGCTAAATATGCCTAAATGGCATCATTGTAATTTGTATTATTCTTGGAATTTTTGTAATACTCCTATGAAGGGATGAATGAAATTGATCACAATTTTTCTCATCTTTTCTGCCTTCTCTCATAATATTAACTCTGATCTCCTTCTTCTCTTTCGTCTGGAACAACCTCAACAGAGAGCCATTTTCTTCAATGTCCTACCGTGCCTACTTCCTACTTCGGTGATGGAACTACTGATGCCCTAGTAGTCGCATGAAAATGAAATTCTAAATGCAATTTAAATTAATGGATGCTTAGCACTACATTCATACACAAATTTGGAGTGAGCTGCAAAAAAAGATTAAGAAACGCTTTTCTTTTTTCTATTAGCAACACACCGTGTCTAAGAAATAAACAATTTGCAAATGTCAATAGTCACTATGGTAAAATACAAAATATGCATAATAAAAAATTAACCGCAAAAGGAAAGAAATACTTACACAAACACAGCGGCTCATTTTTCTTCCTACTTTAACCATTTTTAAAGGTACCCTCAATGGCTTCGAAGTTGATGTTGATTCATTCTCCTCTGCTGACCAGAAGTTTAGGGAAATCTTAAAGCTATTCACTGATCAGGAATTGCTTAAATTGATTTCTAATCGTTCTTGGATCTTCACCAATGAGTTGACGGTTTTTCATTCAACAATTGATCTAAGGAAGATACAATTTCTGAAACTATTAATGGAACCCTGGTTAGGGTATCTGCTAAATAGATAGTTGAGACTTTTGAGCTGGTAATGATAGCTGGTAATGATAGATAGCTGGTAATTCAACAATAGATAGATGGTAATGATGATGAAAGGTTGTTTGAGGAGGAGGTTGATGATGTATTGAAGATCAAGAAGTTCTTTGGGCGACGGCCATCAAATTTAAAGAAAGTGGATGTTTGTTAGGAATACAGATTCTTGGATGGCCTAGTTGGCAAGGTCATGTTATGCAAGTCTTCTGCTCATGATGCAATACCTAGGGATCAGCAGCAAATCATGGGAATTCTTATTCTAAAAAAGAATATAGATTGGGGAACTTATATGTTTAAGTTGATAATGCACAAGTTGCGGAAAGGAGAAATTTCTTATGGCAGGATTCTGAATCTAGTGCTTCCTCATTCCTTCCTGACGCAGGGCGAATCTATAGGCGGCGGAAAAATCGGAGACTTAATCATGTATGCAAAGTCCGACGGATTAAATAACAGATTGAATAATAAATAATAACATCCCACGCAGTCAATTGAAAACAAGGCAAAATAATTTATTAGGGAAAAGCAAGTTTAGGCTTTCCTCCGTGTGGAGGGCTAAAGCAGGAGCGTGCGGCGAATGAACCCAGCAAATAACAATAATAAGCTAACAAACGACTACCATGCAAGATATTCAAAACTAGTACAAGTTCCAATCCAATATAAATATGTTGAAAATAATAATCCATAACAACGAAATCTCACCAAATAGCAAGTTGACCAAGGCATTGAGGAATTCGGAGCCGGAGATGCGTGTACGACGATCCGAGGTGGAATCGGTGGCGTGAAAATGATGGCGGTGGCTATCCTCGGAGGTGGATGGTGGAATCAGACCGGAAATGGGTAGATCTGGCCACGTAGGTAGAGATTCGGCCAAGGAAGGGTAGATATGACAATAATAGATCTGATTCGGGCTGAAAATCCCAGATCGGGGTTGATCCGGAAGGGGGAGGGGGAGGGTTCGTGGCTCCACGTGTAGGGGGCTAGTGGCTTGGACGGGTGAGGGTCTAGAATGGCAGCAGCGGTGGATCTAGGAAGGGAACAGCCAGCGGTGGCTAGGGATGGAAGGGAGTGTTGATTGAAAGAGCACGGGAGCGTACCTTAGGGTTTTCGCCCGGTTCCTTGGTTATGCACACCACCCGGTGAGCACAAGTTATGGTCCCCCCCCCCCCTCCCTCAAGCTAACACCAGAAACATCCAACATCCTGAGCTTGAGGGAGCAAGAATGAAGAGATTTACCAGAGCTTTAGTGAGCATGTCAGCAAGTTGAGCTTTTGTACACACGGAGACCATTGGTTGGAGCTTCCTTTCTAATAGGAATATCCACACTTACCGGAGCAAGCACATCAACCAGGACAGGAAGGGGTGGCAACATGTCACTCTCTTCGTTGCATTCCTTCTGAAATGTGATAATTTTGCCCTCATCGGAGTAATAAGGAGTATTTTCAAAAAAGGTAACATCCTTTGATATAAACCGTCTCCGGAGAACAGGAGAATAACACTTATAACTCTTTTGATTGGCAGCGTATCCCACAAAGACACATTTTATCACTTGCGGGCCTAATTTATCCTTATGAGGCCCCCCAATATGAACAAAAGCAACACATCTGAATACCTTAGAGGGAAAATTGAATAGAGACATATTTGGGCAAATAAGTTTTGGGGGTACTTTTCCTCCAAAGTACCAGTAACCATCTGGTTAATTAGATAGACGGAGGTGAGGACACCTTCATCCCATAGTCCCTTAGGGACGTGCATCTCTTGCAACAGGCATCGAGTGGTCTCCAAGATATGACAATTCTTCATTTCGGCTACCCCATTCTACTGAGGAGTCCGTGGACAGGAGGTTTGGAAAATAATGTCATGGTTTCCCAGAAAACTCTGAAGATCCATGCTTGAATCAAAATTTTCCACGCTTGACTCAGTCTAGGAGCATAGCTGGTTCTACAGTGCTTACTCATTTCAACAAGACTGACAATCAAAAATAGTTCTTTTAACATTACGAAAAATGCTAAAAGATAGCTTTTAGAGTCTTCAAACTAGCATGACCAAATCTCTTATGTCACAGCATCAACTGATCAGAAATGGTAGACCTCTGAGCACCAAGAGCTTGAATGTTGTCCATGACAAACACACCACCTGACTCATGTCCACCACCAATCGTCTTCCCACTCGCCAGATCCTGAAAGACAGAATGAGAAGAGAAAAAGGTGATAGAACAGTTAAGTTGTTTAGTTAAACTGCTCACAGATAACAGATTTGTGGGAAATGAGGGAACAATAACCGCGAATTTGAGAGAAACAGAGGGAGAAAGATGAATAACCGTTTTACCAGTCACTGAAGCTGAGGATCCATCAGCGAGTTTCACACTGTCAGATGTGGGAGAAATATAAGAAACTCCCACTGAAGACCAAGTCATGTGGTCAGAATCCCCTGAGTCAATGATCCAAGGAGCAGTCCTTTAGAGGACACAGAAGTAGTATGAACATGAGCAGTCGTGCCCGACAAGTCACCAGCAAGCGATCTTCCAGTGGCATTGGCTTTCAGAGCCTTGAGTTCTCTAGTCAAACTCTTGTTTTCCGCCAGAAGGTACTCAGTATTCTCAAGATTGCCATACATAGCAGTTTAAGATCTCACATATTTTCCATCAGAACCACGAATCCAGCCTGAAGGAATCAAGTGAGGATGAAGATCCCAACATTTCTCTTTCCCATGACATTTCTTCCCACAGTAAGGGCAATTCATTTTACTCTTGTTCTTGTTTAATATTTCTGGGATACCTTTTTTTCTGCTCAGCAACAAGAGCAGATTTCTCATGGAAAACATGAATATCTGAACGAAGAGAGTTTATACAATTTGCCTCTCCTCGAATATAGTGAGCCACCGTCTTTAGATCAGACACAAAATCTCTTCCCAACATCTAAACTCTCTAAAATTCAAGTTCAGGAGGAAGGCCAGAAAGCATTTCAAATACCCTCCGTTGCATAAGTTCAATCTTGTAGTCTTCGGTAGTCTGGATAGCGGAATATTAATCAGTTTCGGCCCACTTATGGGTCAATTTGCTATAATATTCCTCGAAATCACTCAACCCTGTCATGTGGATCTGCTCAGTCTGGAGTTGATATATTCTAGCCAAGTCTTTTTTTGAGTAATTTCGTTCGATCAGCTCCCACATTTTTTTCGTCGTTTGACAGAATAGAAAGTGACTTGCAATCTTGAGTTATATAGAATTAATAAGCCAATTGATCAGAGTAAGGTTCTCACCTTCCCATTCCTAGTATAGAGGGTCAGTCTTGCTTGGAGCCGGCTTGGATCCGGCGAGGAACTCAAGTCTTTGAAGACTCCCAATGAATATCCACATAAATTGAGCCCATAGGAGGTAATTTCTCCCATTGAGCTTGATTTGAGTAACACCAAAATTGAAGTCCATGTTAAAACTTCCTCCAATATAGTGTTAGGTGGATCAACCACCCCTTCAGAGGCACCAACACCCTTCAATTTGTCATCCATAGGAACAATCACCAAGAAGAAGAAGGAAAGAGATCGAGACAGAAAACCAACACAACTGATGGCTTCAGCAACAAGACTCCCTCTAACAGTCGGCAGCAGGTCCCCCTAACAGCAACAGGAAACAAGACTTCCTCTAACTGACGGCAGCAGGCCAACAGACACCGGAAGACGGCAACAGACGAACCTCCAGGTGGTCCACGCAGGGCACCAACAGGTAGCCCCTGCAGCCACAGACGGCTTCAGCCGAACCAACGTGAAGAAGGAGAAGAAGATCGGCTGACGGCTCCCAGCAGAAAATCGGGCAAAAGGCGGAGATCGATCAAGAGCCCGATGGCTTCAGGTCGACGGAGACAAGAGATGGATACGGACGGCTTCTGATGGAGAGACGAACGGCTCCAGTGGGATTGATCAAGCGCAACAGTGAGCGGCGAACACTGGCGAGCCTTCAGGTCGATGCAAAACACGCTGACTCTGATACCATGTTGATTGAAAGAGCACGGGAGCGTACCTTAAAGTTTCCGCCCGGTTCTTTTCATTATTCCTTGAAAATGAACCTGAATAACCTTTAATACAATCAGCCACTCTCTTGGTTATGGTCACCACCCGGTGAGCACAAGTTAGCTTGACTCTTAACAGGGAGTGGTTGGTCGGGGGGTAGAGTTAGAGCAAGGAGGTCAGCGGCTTGACAGGAGGTCGGTGGGTGATGCGGTTGGAGGAGGGGAGGCCTGGACGGCCGGCGGTTGCAGGAATGGTGAAGGAACAGGCCGCCGGTTTGGAGAGGGGAACAGGGGGCTGGCAGCTTCAGGGTTTCATCAGGGAGCGGAGGGTTGTGGCTGGCCGGTGGTGGACAGGAGGGGAAAAACTATAGAAGTGAACAGTTAATTTCATTTCTGAATAGTTTCATTGATAAGAAACTGTGGCTTAGTTTGGGCAGCAGGGAGGATAGATTTCAGCAGGGCTATGAGGGAAATGCGGCTGTTATTTGGGGTTGTGGAGGCTGAGAGAGGGGGCGTGGGAGGGGGAAGGAGTCTAGGGTTAGGGGATGTTGGAACTTGAGGAAACCGCCCGGTCTAATATCTTGTCGGTGCGGTCTGGCAGTTTGGTTCAGCAGGCTTGTAGTGAACCTCAGTGGGCGGTCAGAGGCTTAGCAGCAGAAGTGGTTGGCTGGTTAGCCGTTGCAGCGTTCTAGCGGTTAGCCACAGCGGACAGCTGGTTGAAGCGGTTAGGCGGTTAGGTTCTGCAGCCTGATGATTATCCTCAGCAGCGATCTGATGGTGTACCGCTACTGTGCTCTGGATGTTAGCCGCAACTGCAGTTAAGCGGTTAAAGCGCTTCAGCGGACATTGTCTTAACCGCAACTGCCGTCCGGGTGATAGTCGTCAGTAGTGTTCTGAGACTCTCTTTGTATTCTGTATAGTTGGCGGTTTGACTGTGTCAAACCGCTCTAGCCGCCCGACTAGTTATTTAGTCCCACATCGTGGGTTTTACTCTCTCACCTCCTCCGGTTTCTATGAATAAGGGGGCATACCTATGTAATGATTATCTTTTTGGAGCAATAAAGTTTGTCGTTTATTTACCTTTTTTGTCGTTTTCTCGGTACTTTTCACATGGTATCAAAGCGACAACTCGATCCTTGGCTCCAATCAGATTGTTCCCGGGCGACTTCTTGACCTTGTTGATAATACGTTTTGTAGTGTAAACTATTAGGGTATTTTCTGGTTTTTAATACGTGAAGCATGTCTTGTAAGCTTATTTGTTGGCATCTTTTTGTATATATTATTGTCACTAATATTTTCTTCTCTTTTTGCAGGTTTCCAGAGCTTTCGGCCAAAAATGACCTGACACGCCCCCCTGACACGCCCTCCCTGGGCGTGTCATAGGGCGTGTAACCCGATCCCGAGGAAGGTTGATGCCAGAACCAAAATACCGAGAAAAACCGCTGGCACGCCCTCCCTGGGCGTGTCACAGGGCATGTCACCTCATCCCGAAGCCTGCTGCCGCATTTAAAGATTTTTCGTTGATGCACGTCAACAGTACTGACACGCCCCCCTATACGGGCGTGGCCCTGGGGCGTATTCCTCCTTTTTCGACGACTGACGGATTTCCGACCAATGATTGAGACTTGGCGTGTCTTACACGCCCCTCCTACACGGGCATGGCTCAGGGCGTGTCCACCATCGTACAAAAGCAATCATCATTCCCGACAGAATCTAGAGCCCGAGGTCAACTCGGTGCATGTCACGCCCCCCTGACACGCCCTCCCTGGGCGTGACAGAGGGCGTGACCAACCCGTGAGAATTTCTATAAATTCAGGTCTCCCCCTTGTGTCCAGAAGAAGTTTTAGGTTTAGAGGGGAGGTGCTGCCCTTTTGTTTCGTGTTTTTCATGCTCTCTCTCTCTTTCTCATTTTATGTCTTTCTTATCCCTAACTTAGTGTAATCTTTTGTTATAGTTTTTGTAATTGCTTTAGTTGTTAAATGTAATGCTAGTTTAGGTTTCATTTTCATGCAAGTGTAATCCTTTATTTTCAAGTTGTAGTTCTCTTCTAGCTTTAATAAAAAGTGTCTTTTGTTTACTTTGTTTGCATAATGTTCTTCTACTCATCTCTCCTCCTCCACTTATCCATGATTAACTAATACTCCTTGTACTCGATCTTGATGATCCGAGGTTCGAGTTGATTATGTTATGATGCTTTGAATTTACTTTTCTTTTTAGGGTTTAGCCCTTCGATTTACTCTTGATTATTCATGTTTGGAGTTATATCATCGATATATAATTTCCATTTTTGTTTTCACTCTTAGCTAGTCGAGAGGCTCGTAGTTTGAAGTGAACACTCAAGAGTAAAGAGAGTTGCACGCACCCCTCGAGAGAGGCAGGCGTCCAAATCTCCCGGATTGGAGTGAAATCCAATAGTGGGGTTCACCGCGTAAAGCTAGCTTTAGGCCTCCGATTTGGACGAGAGTTCGGTCGGACCTTCCTAAACTCAGTTGGGCACGACTTCGAGAGAAGCGTGTTCAAGCATTGGGAACCTCCACGGTCAAGGACCTTTACCCTATTAAGTTTAGGTTTTTATCGCATTTTTAATCAGCTTTTGCCGAGGTGATTCTCAATCGAGTGTTTTTCCATTTCATCATTTCAACTCGTCGTTGTGATCGCTTGTATTAGCTCTTTATTTAACTGCAAGTAGTTCTCTTTTAGCGCAATATTTCATTTCTTAATCACAATTAGCTTTCTCTTAACCATAAAACCATCCTTTGATAAAATAATAGTTTTCGTGAGAGTAGGTTTACTCAACAGTTCCCGGATTTCAATACGACACTTGTGTCCCCTAGCTACAGTTCGATAGGTATACTTGCCTAGTTGGATTGCTAGTTCGGCTCTCTTTTCTCTAGCGCGAAAAGTGATCACCAAGTTTTTGGCGCCGTTGTCGGAGAGCAATTTTTGTTGATAATTTGAAAACACGAACCTATTACTTTTATCATTTCTCTTTCTCACCCCCTTTTTTAAAAATTGAAAAATCCAAAAATATTAACGCTCTTAATAGAAACCCACTTCACAATTTTTCTACACCACCTAACTCTCTCGAAAAGGGCAATGTCGCTTAAATACCACTATCTTGTCTAGTACCTTGTGAACCCTTCATTGGGTAGCCCTTGGGAAGTTCGGGAGTTAAAACATAAAAAAAATCTATTTCAAAAAAAAAAATTAGCTTCTCATTTTTCTAGTTTATTTATTTCTCTTTCTTTATTTTCTCTTCTTCTAGTGCATGACCCGCGGGAATCCGTCGGTTATTTTGGACTTGGACCACGAAATTGAGCGTACTCTTCGTAGAAGATCGCGATTTCAAGGCCCTACTCTCCAAATACCGGTTGATGATTCCGAGTCATTTTCTACTTTAAGAATGGAAGAACACCACGTGGAGGAAGCCGTGCATAGGCTCATGTCCTATTATGCACGACCGAATCTAGAGGGAACAGAATCAAGCATCGTTCATCCTGCTATAGCTAATAATAATTTCGAACTAAAGTCTAGCATAATTCAAATGATGCAGCAGTATGTGCAATATGACGGACTTCAAGATGAAGATCCGAACGCGCATATAGCAAGCTTTCTTGAGATTTGTGACACCTTCAAGATCGATGGTGTTACAAATGATGTTATTAGGCTAAGATAATTTCCCTTCTCCCTTAGAACTAAAGCTAAACAATGGTTGATGACTCTGCCAAGAGGGAGCATCACCACTTGGGATCAATTAACTGAAAAATTTCTGACGAAGTATTTTCCGCCAGCTAAAACCGCAAAACTTGGGAACGATATTTCTGTCTTTGGACAAATACACTCTGAAACCTTATATGAAACCTGGAAAAGATTTAAAGAACTGTTAAGACGATGCCCCCATCACGCGCTGCCTGTATGGTTACAAGTGCAGACGTTTTATAACGGACTATATCAAAATACAAAGCAAATGATAGACGCAGCTTCCGATGGTACTTTGTTGGTACCCTAGTTTGATTTGAGTTTAGTCCTCTCCTTTGTGCTCCTTGACCCAAGAAATATCTATGGTCAATGGTTAGTAGTCTAGCTGTAGAGTCCTCACTTTTCCAGATTGAGAATTTGGTTAAGTTGTTTGTTCGTTCGACTATCGTCGAACGCCGCTCGACTATCGTCGACTAACTGCTCGACGATCGTCTATCAGTTGTTCGACTTTCAGTCTGCGAGGATAGTTCGACTATCGGTTGATAGGTCGACTATCTGTTTGTCTTTGATAGTTCGACTATCTGTTGATAGGTCGACTATCTGTTTGGTTTTGATAGTTCGACTATCTGTTGATAGGTCGACTATCTGTTCTCGCTTGATAGTTCGACTATCTGCTTTGATAGTTCGACTATCTGATAGTTCGACTATCTGTTGATAGATCGACTATCTGTTTGTTTCTGATAGCTCGACTATCTGTTGATAGCTCGACTATCTGTTTGTTTCTGATAGCTCGACTATCTGTTGATAGCTCGACTATCTGTTTGTTCTTGATAGTTCGACTATCTGATTGATAGGTCGACTATCTGATAGCTCGACTATCTGTTGATAGCTCGACTATCTGTTTTGCTCTGATAGTTTGACTATCTGATTGATAGGTCGACTATCTGATAGCTCGACTATCTGTTGATAGCTCGACTATCTGTTTTGCTCTGATAGTTCGACTATCTGTTGATAGGTCGACTATCTGATAGTTCGACTATCTTCTGGTAGTTCGACTATCTGCTGTGATAGTTCGACTATCTCCTTTGATAGTTCGACTATCTGGATCGTTCGACTATCTGTCCGATAGTTCGACGATCTCCGTGCGTCGGTCGACGATCTCCGAGGGTCGTTCGACGCTTTGTGTCTGCCTTTATATTTTGAATTTATTTATTATATTTAATTAATTAATACATTTTCTGGCACGTTGTTTTAAGTATTATGATAATATTTCCAGGCATATCTGCTCTATTCTTTTTGCCTGAGTCAAATCTTTTTAGATAAAGTTGTTTGTCTTATTAGCTGACATTATAAATTATTTTATCTGCTGTCAGCCCTTTATAGCCGTTAGACTGAAAAGTCTTCTTTTTGCTATAAGGAGTTTGTTTCTGATATGACTTTATCTAGTACTTTATTATCAAATTGTTTCCTGCAGCTTCCTAGAAAAAGGGTTATTCCTTTTATAGAATGTTTCTGCTGCAGAGTTTGTTGTGTCTTCTTGATATTTACAGCCCAGGTCTCAAGCCTCAGAAGAAGACAAATTATTCAAATTGAAGAGAGTCATTGCTTGCTGATGTTATATAAAGGACCCTTTGAAGAAGGATTCAAGCTAGCATAGAGCTAACCAGTGTTACACATATTCTCAAGCATTCAAGCCTTCATCAAGATCAAGCTTTCTGCTCTCAGCAATTTCCATCTAACTGAGAAGTGTTAAGATCTTCTACTCTTCTTCAACCTGAGTTCTCCTGCTTTCAGGAAGTTCAAACTCAGAGTTCCTTCGAAGAAGAAGAAGAAGATAGCTGCTTGAAGATCTTTATTTTATTATTTGTATCTTCTTGTAGTTATTCCTTCAGAGCTTTCTGAAGAGTTTTCTGCACTGAAGCAAGACTTCACCTGGACATCTTTGAGCCAGGGGGAGTCTTGATTCTTTAGAGCTTTCTAGCTCAGTGCAAGCTTTTGTGCTTCTCTAATCTTTGTAAAATAGAGAAGACATCTTAACCTTCTTCCCCCTCCTGTACAGGGTTATTACTCCCTTCAAAAGTATCCCTTGGTGGCAGGGCACCTGATCAAAAACCTGTGCTTGGTTTTTAGACACCTGATCAAAAGTCTAAAGGGTTTCTGGATCTACCTGAAGCAGATCCTGTTGGTGGCAGGGCACCTGATCAAAAACCTGAGTGGATTCCTACCGTGTGGGTAGAAGAGTGGACGTACCCAAGTTGTTTGGGGAACCACTATAAATTTCCTTGTGTCGTCTGGATTCACTTGTTTAATTCCTGCATTGTGGCTGTGAATAGATATAACTAGGATTGCTAGTTGCTGATTAGGTTTTCCAAGCCTTAACTGTAATTACAGTTAGCTTGAGTTTGTACACATCACTTGTGTTAGGCTTTAAGGTTAAATCAATATCTATAATCTTTTCATTCCGCACCTCACTCCAAGGGAGTTGGGTAGACCATTAAGTTTTGTCTAGTGCAAAATTTGATAACTCTATTCACCCCCCCCCCCTCTAGAGTAGTATCTATCCCTTCACTTTCAATTGGTATCAGAGGGAGGTTGACTGACTGAATAGCCTAACACCTAAGTCACAAGATCCTGATAGATACCAAAGCTTATAGATATTCACTATCATGGCCCAGTCCAAGGATTATTCTAGCACCAGACCTCCAGCATGCAACTTAGCTAAGTTTGGCATCTGGAAGGCAAGGATCAAATTATATATGAATTCTATTGATGAAAGCATCTTTGCTTCTATTTTGTCAGGTCCCCCAAGAGCACCTGCTGCTGCTTCTGCCTCATCATCTGATATGAGTGCAGTGGCTCCTCCAGATTACAATGATGAATACAAGAAGGCCAAAATAGCAGATGCCAAAGCAATGAACATACTGGCTCAGACAATGTCTGATGAGGTATTCCAGAAGGTTGTTGACTGCTCCTCAGCAAAGGCCATGTGGGATACACTGAACCAGATTGTAGCTGGTTCAGCTGATGAAAGGAAGGACAGAAGGTCCAACCTGATCTCACAGTATGAGAACTTCAAGAAAACTGATGCTGAATCAGTTGAAGCCATGTACACCAGGCTCAGCTCAATCATCAATGAGCTGAGGACCCTGGACAAGGACATATCATTGACAGAGGTCAATGATAAGATTCTTATGTGCTTCCCTAGCACATGGGATCTAAGGATCTGGCCCATCAAGGAAGCCAGAAGTACAAATGAGATCTCCACTGAAGCCCTCCTCGGCAAGCTCAAGTCTTTTGAGCAAGTGCTGAAGACAAGGGAAGCAGAAGCTGAAGCAAAGACCCCCACTCCAACAAGAAAAGAGCAATCTCTAGCTCTTAAGGCTGCTGATGCTTCTGAAGGCAGCCAATCTAATGAGGAACTAATGGCATTGTTTGCCAAGAGGTTTCTCAAGATGGGAAGAAAGGAGTTCAGAAAGAAGTCTTCACACTATGAAGACAAACTAAGGTATGATCGCTCTCCTGCTAAAGAAATTATTTGTTATGGTTGCAGGAAGCCTGGACACATCTTGCCAGAGTGTCCAGAGGAGAAGAACAAAGAAAAGAGAAAAGAAAAGGAACAGCACAGGAAGCACTCCAAGCCATCCTCCTACAAAAATAAGAAGAAGGAGAGAGGTTTCATTGCTGAAACCTGGAGTGATTCTGATGAAGAATCCTCCTCATCAAGCTCCAGTGAGGATGAGGAAGAGAAGAAGGCAAAAGAAGTTTGCCTAATGGCAATAGATGCCTGCAGCAACCACTCTGCTGCAGAGAGTTCTGATTCTGATGAAGAGATGCCTACAGAAGATGAGGTACTTTCTTCTTATGATTTTACTTCAGAAGAATTTAAATTAGACTTTAAATCTTTATGCTTAGATTTGATTAGCTCTGAAAAGGAAATAAAAGAACTTAGAAATAGGTTAGCTGACTCAGAATCAATAGCCTCTGAAAATGTTAGGTTAAAGGAAGAACTCACTACTTGTATTGAAGAAATTAAATTTCTTAAAATAGAGTTAGCTAAGTCTAAGAGATTAGAGGAATCACTTAATGGTAGAAGCCTTAAGTTGTTAGAAATTACCAGCATGACTAACACTAGGTCAGGTAATGATAAACTAGGCTTAGGAGCTTCTCCCAGTGAACCCCCAGTTCTACTTAAAAATAATCTTTCAACTCCAGTAAACTTCATTTCAGCTAGTGGAATGAAGAATACTGAGCAAGTAAATCTAGTTAATAAAACCTTAAATAAAGCTAAGAGAGAAAAGAGAAAGAAGTTTTTTAAAGAAATGCAAAGAGCGTCGAACGCCGCTCGACGATCGGAAGCTCAATGGTCGAACGAAGCTCGACGATCTGAGCGCCCATCGTCGAACGTCAATCGACGATTTCAACATGATTTTCAAAATCATAATCAGTATCATAGAAACCTAAATGAATATAGAAACCCTAGGTTTGTTGACCCATCATCTGCTTGGAGAATCCCACCTAGGAGATCTCACCCACTAGGTTATCACCCTCAGCCTGCATTCTCATATATTTCCAGTTTTTCTTATGTGAAAAACAAGGGACCCAAGGTTACCTGGGTCCACACTGTCTAAATAATTGTCTTGCAGGTGAAGGTCTATCCAATCACTCAAAATAAGTGGTATTTGGATAGTGGATGCTCTAAGCATATGACAGGAAATAAAGATCTTCTGTCAAAGTACAAAGCTAAGCTCGGCCCAAAGGTTATCTTTGGAGACTCCAGCTGTGGTCAGACAGAAGGCTATGGCAAGATCACAATTGGAGCAGTTACTTTCAAGAGAGTTGCCTATGTAAATGGACTGAAGCATAATTTGATCTCAGTCAGCCAGCTATGTGATGCTGGCTACCAGGTTTCATTTTCTAACTTCTCTTGCAATATTACTTTAAATAATAATGTTGTTTTAGTAGGTATTAGAATAGGCAATATCTATTTAGTAGATTTCAATTCATCTCATTCTGAAATTTGCCTGTTTAATGAAGTAACCCTTAATAATAATTCTTTGTGGCATAAGAGGCTTAGTCATGTAAACCTTAAAAATATATCTATGTTATCTAAACACAACCTTGTTAGAGGTTTACCTTATTGCCCCTACAAGAAGGAGAGCCTATGCAAGGCTTGTCAGCTAGGCAAGCAAACCAAAAACTCTTTTAAATCTGTAAATAAGAGTGATTCTCCTAGAATCCTGTATTTATTACACTTGGACCTTTTTGGCCCAATAAATGTACAGAGTTTAGGAGGGAAGTATTACACATTAGTAATTATAGATGACTTCTCTAGGTTCAGTTGGGTTTTCTTTTTGAGAACTAAGTCTGATAACTTCAAAGCCCTTACAGACTTTCTACTATGTGTGCAGACTGAGTACTCTACTCATGTGGCCTTGATCAGAAGTGATCATGGTACTGAGTTTGACTCTCTTCTCATGCAAGAATTCTGTGAGAGAGAAGGTATCAAACATAGCTTCTCAGCTCCTAGAACTCCTCAACAAAATGGGGTAGTTGAAAGGAAAAATAGAACACTCATTGAAGCTGCTAGCACATTATTGGCAGATGCTAACATGCCTCTCTCCTATTGGGCAGAAGCTGTTAGCACAGCCAATTATGTCTTGAATAGAAGTTTGATACACAAACTTATGTGTAAAACTCCTTATGAGTTGCTTAAGGGAAAGAAACCTAAAATTAATTATTTTAGAGTTTTTGGCTGTATTGTTTATATTCATAATAATAATAAAGAATATATTAGAAAGTTTGAAGCAAAAGCTTCAATGGGAATTATGCTTGGATATTCCCAAGTAAGCAAAGCTTATAGGGTTTATAACAAATCAACCTGTAAGATTGAAGAATCTGTGCATGTGTCATTTGATGAGCATCAGATGTTTTACAAGGAGAAAGAAAATTCTCCTTCCTCCAGTTCTTTGCAGGTACCTGATGCCCCTCAAGAAATTCTTCAACTATCAACTCTTCAGATCACTGAATCAGACAGTGATGAAGACATTGCTGAAGCAGTTGTTGTACCACCAACAGTAGATCAAATTCCTCCTGAGAAATTAATCTCAACTGTTGCTGAAGATCACATCCCACCTGCTGATATTGTCACACTTAGAGATCACCCCACATCTCAAGTGATTGGAGACATATCAGTTGGTGTGCAAACAAGACACCAATTAAGACAGGATGTGATGCATGCTTGTTTCCTCTCACAGGTTGAGCCCCTCACCTTTAAAGATGCAGAGCTAGATCCCCACTGGATCATTGCAATGCAAGAGGAGCTCAATCAGTTTGAGAGATGTAAAGTTTGGACTTTGGTTCCAAGACCTAAAGGCCAACTGATCATAGGCACCAAGTGGGTGTATAGAAACAAGTTAGATGCAAATGGAATTATAGTAAGGAATAAAGCAAGGCTTGTAGCTCAGGGCTACAGACAGGAGGAAGGTATAGACTATGACCAAACCTTTGCTCCTGTTGCAAGGCTAGAAGCAATAAGGATCTTCTTGGCCTATGCAGCCTACATGAAGTTTAAGGTGTTCCAAATGGATGTCAAGAGTGCATTCCTAAATGGTGAGCTTAAGGAAGAGGTGTTTGTTGAACAACCACCAGGGTTTGTTTCTTCAACTCAGCCCTCACATGTTTTTAAGTTGCAGAAAGCTCTCTATGGACTAAAGCAAGCTCTCAGAGCCTGGTATGAGACTCTAGCTAGTTTCCTGTTAGAGCACAACTTTACTAGGGGAGTAGTTGATAGAACCCTTTTCATCAAGCATCACAAGGACACAATCCTGTTAGTTCAGGTGTATGTAGATGATATTATATTTGGCTCCACTGATCCCAAACTTTGCAAAAGGTTCTCTGACCTGATGCACTCTAAGTTTGAGATGAGTAGCATGGGTGTGCTGTCTTACTTTCTTGGTCTCCAAGTTAAGCAAGATGCTGATGGTATCTTCATCTCCCAATCCAAATATGCCAAGGAATTGGTAAAGAAATTTGGGATGGCTGATGCTTCAGCAATGTCTACACCTATGGCTACTAATGTAGTTATTGATTCTGATGATCACGGCAAGCCAGTTGATCAAAAGAATTATAGGGTCATTGTTGGTTCCCTATTATATCTAACTGCAAGTAGGCCTGATATAATGTTTGCTACATGCCTTTGTGCTAGATTCCAGGTCAACCCCAAGGAATCTCATCTGATTCTTCTAAAGAGAATCCTGAGATACCTGAAGGGATGTCCAGATCTAGGACTTTGGTACCCAGCTGAGTCAGAATTTGAATTAATTGGATATTCTGATTCTGATTATGCTGGTTGCAGAGTTGACAGGAAGAGCACCTCAGGAACTTGTCAGTTCCTGGAAGAGAGATTGGTCTCTTGGTTCTGTAAGAAGCAGGCTTCTGTCTCAACTTCAACTGCAGAGGCTGAATATATAGCAGCTGCTAGTTGTTGTTCACAGATCCTGTGGATTCAAAACCAGCTTGTGGATTATGGTTACTCATACAAGAACACCAAGATCATGTGTGATAGTACCAGTGCTATCTCAATTGCACAAAATCAAGTGCACCACTCTAGAACGAAGCACATTGAGATTAGGCACCATTTCCTGAGAGATTGTGTGGAAAAGAACAAGATCTGTCTTGAGTTCATATCCACTGAGTTTCAGAGAGGTGATATATTCACCAAGCCTTTAGATGAACAGAAGCATCTGTTCTTTTTAGTTCAATTAGGCATGATTAATGGACGAGACTAAGTGTGACTATATCTGCCGACATTGAAACTTGTTTGAAGATCGTCGAACGATGATCGAAGATCGTCGAACGGATCAAGTCTATCGTCGACCTCTGGTTGATGATGGCTTATCTGTCTGAAGATCGTCGACCGGCGTTCGACCATCGTCGAACAAGTTAAGCTCATCG
The DNA here is from genome assembly GCA_039513925.1 of Platanthera zijinensis. Taxonomy (NCBI): domain Eukaryota; kingdom Viridiplantae; phylum Streptophyta; class Magnoliopsida; order Asparagales; family Orchidaceae; genus Platanthera; species Platanthera zijinensis. The sequence goes on from CM077086.1 coordinate 167,713,833, forward strand.
TCGATCTCTGGATGACGAAAGCATGTTGGTTGAGAAGCCAGAAATAGTCGAACAATGGCTCGACTACTCTGCTTCTGAGCCGATCGTCGAACGGCCGTTCGACTATCGGGTCAAGTATCTTTTTAATAGATCGACTATTTCCGGTCTAATATAAAGCCGATAGTCGACCTAGGTTAAAAGATCTTGTGTTTTATCGTCGACGGAGCGTGCCTTTTCGCATTCTGCCTTCCCGCTTGCGATTTTCGGGCGTTTCGTCTTCTTCTTCGTCCTCTCCAGCTTTCTCGAGCTTTCTCCAGCGAATCAATGGCGGTCTCCCCAGCAGTTCTAGCAGTCGTGAAGTTTGATGCTGGCTTTAGCGTGGATTTCGACGCGTTCAGTAGCTGCGATGCCGGGATCGTAGAAGTTCTACAGCTGTGCAGGGATCAAGGATTAGAGAGGTTAATGTCTGCAAGGATTAAGATAAACATCCCAGAGATCAAGGAATGGGCTTTCACATCGTCCTCCACCGACGACTCGATGACAGGTACCATCGGCGGAGAAGAGGTAATCCTAACTCCGGCCGTTTTGACTGAAATTTTTGGTTTAATAAATGGTGAAGAGGATTATGAGCAAGATGCTCAGGAATTCGGAAGAATGCTAGTTGAGCTGGGACATGCTGAGGGCATTCCCACGAAGCTGCTCAAAGTAAATTTCCCTTTCAAAATCAAGTTTCTTGTTGAGCTGGTAGGAAAAGTGCTCCTGGGTAAGCACTCTGCTCACGATAATATAACAAGGCAGCAATTCGCACTCATGTGTGCGATTGTTAATCGGAAAAGGATAGATTGGGCAGCAGTGATGTTTGATTTAATAAGGAAAAAGAATGGCAAGAAGGAAGTTACCCTTGGAAGGGTTATTGGAATCTTCCTTAAGGAAAAGTACCCCCAGCTGCTGAGTTCAACCGCAACAACAATTAACGCAAGCAAGAAGATGGATCCTAACCTATTCTCCAAATGGAAGAGAACTTTTGTAAAACCCGCTCTCACAGGGGTTGCTCCAGCAACATCTGAGGACACCAGGACTGAATCAGTCACTCCTCACCATGTCGAAGCTGGCTCTACTCTTCCCTCCTCCTCTTCTGCTTTGCTGTCTGCCTCAGTTGAAGTACCATCAACTTCAGCTGAAGTACGACCCTCTTCCTCTTCTGCTCCAGAAACAACTACGGTTGTTCCTCTTTCCCCTCCAGCTTCTCCAATTTTTGCACATCAGACTAGGATATCTGCTCCTAGCTTTGATTTGTTAGGATCTGAGAGAATTCCTACTCCTCCTTTGACTCCCATTCATTCCCCAGTTAATTCTCCAATTAACTCTCCAGCTCCTTCTCCTGTTCAATCCCCTGTCCACACCATTCTTCATCCCAGCACTTCAACCATATCTGCTGCAGCTCCATCCACTTCACATCCATCATCTTTTGAGATCACTCCTGAATTCATCTCCCGCATTGTGGAGCTGATTACCCCGTCAATCAAAACCATGATTGAAGAGGCAATCGCTCCCCTTGCAGCCTCCATTGATATCTTAACTACCTCCATCAAATCCCTTTCAAAATCTGCTGAGCCATCTTCCTCAAGGGGCCTGGTTTCAGTCTCCACTGAAATCAGGCAGGGGGAGATGTTCCATGAAGATGCCTCAGAACATCCTGCCTCCCTTCCAGATATAACAGATACTGTGATGACAGCCCTGGAAGAGCCTGCTCCAGCTGAGAAAGAAATAGTTCCAGTGTTATCTGATAAGGAAATAGCAGATGGAATCATGCTATCTGAAATTGCAGTAAAAGTCTGCCTAGAAGATCTCACCACTCCTGTGGTTGCTAGATTCCTAGAAGGAATTATAACTTCATATCTAGATGAATCATGGGAGATGGTCAAGTATGAAGGTAATTCACTTATTCGATTTATTGACGAGTCAATTAATTTGCTTGCTAGTGAATACCTTGAAGGAATGATTATCGCTTATTTAGCAGATCTGTATTCATAATTCTACAGATGTTATTAGAGAAGATTTATCTGCTCAGATAATAGTAATTGTCTCAGAGGCTGCCCCAAGTATTCCTGATATCCAAGTAGATCCAGAGTTGGAATCGTTTTTAGATGATAGAGAAGATGAGCCTGAGAATCAAGATGAAGTCAAAGTTGACACTCCTGCTCTGAGTATGGAAGAAGTACAAGCAAGAGCTGCTTGGGATTTAAGAGTACAGTCTTTAAAAGAGAAGGAAAAAGAGCTGCAAGTTGAAAAGTCAACCATCTGGGATGACTCACCAGGGTTGGACTTAGATTCCCTTCTGGCTCTGGATGCGATGGAAGAGGAAAGAGAGAAATCTGCTCTGAAGCTTAAAGAAAAGGCTGTTTCTGAAGCCTATGATCCGTATGAAAATCCTCCATCATCTCACTCTGATGATGAGGATGATTCTGATGTATCTGAGAATTCAAAGAGAAAGAAAGTTGTTCAAAAGAAAAGGAAAGCTGCTGCTCCTCCTCCTCCCAGTAAAGATAATGATATTCCTTATTACATTCTGAAGGGCATTGACCCAAAGTCAAAGGAATTTCAGCATTGGATGTGGTTCTCAAAGAACCAGCAGAAAGAAAGGAAAAGATCTAAAAGATATGACAGTCCTGGCTCTAGATGGACTCCCAGAGGTCCTCCTCCTCCAGGTGCAGGAGCTTCTGGTAATCTTTCTGCCAACCCTTCTGTATCTTCAGGAAAATCTGCTCCATCAGCAAGACCTGCTTCATCTCAACATCAATCAAGGAAAAGCTCTTACAGCTCTTATGGAAAGTCTCATTCTGGCAGTCAAATGCATGAAGCAGAAGTGAAAGAACAAGTTAAGGAGGTTGTGTATCTAAAGCCAACTTTTTCACCTCCTCCTTCTCCTAAGAGAAAGGTTTCAACTGCTGCACCAATTCAGTCTGAGAAAGTTGTGTTAAAAGGTAAGTAGTTTATTTTGTGTTAAAATTCTAGCAAGAATCTTTTGCTAAGTTTGCTCCAATATCTTCTAGATAAAGAATCAGTTGCTGCTCCTCCTGAGCCTGTTTATGAAAGCCCAGAGCTAGATCCTAACTTTAGGATGGCTCGTTTTCACGAACTAGTTGGAGCAGCTCAAATAAGAAAAGCAAAAGCAGAAGGAAAAGATATTACTGGTTTTACCACCATGTCTGCTTACAGAAAGAAAGAGTTTGAAAAGTTCCAAGTCAATCCTGATGTATTTGATCCCTCAAAATATATGGAAAAGCATCCTGAAGCAGTAGTCCCAAGAGCTGCAGAATTGAAGATCATTGGCGTGCAGGACTTGAAGCTATCAAAGAAAGAATCTGATGATCCTCTAAGGAAAATCTCTTTTGTTCCTAGTTCCTCTGACCCTTTGCCAGATTCTGGAGACTCTTAATAATTTGATTGACTGCTTTGATATAATTGTTTATTATCTATCTGTTTGATAATCTGCTAGTTAATTGTTAACTATTTCCTGCATTAATTTTAGTGTTCTATAGCTAGCTGTATGTTTTAGATTTTGAGAGACTAAAGCTAAACAATGGTTGATGACTCTGCCAAGAGGGAGCATCACCACTTGAGATCAATTAACTGAAAAATTTCTGACGAAGTATTTTCCGCCAGCTAAAACCGCAAAACTTGGGAACGATATTTCTGTCTTTGGACAAATACACTCTGAAACCTTATATGAAACCTGGAAAAGATTTAAAGAACTGTTAAGACGATGCCCCCATCACGCGCTGTCTGTATGGTTACAAGTGCAGACGTTTTATAACGGACTAAATCAAAATACAAAGCAAATGATAGACGCAGCTTCCGATGGTACTTTAAAGCACAAAACCCCAGAAGCAGCTCTTGAGCTTTTCGAGGACATGGTCATGAACACATATCAGTGGAATGTGCCTAGGTCCCGCCCAAACAAACCTGCAGGTATATTTGAAGTGGACAACGTCTCTCAACTAGCTCTGCAAGTAGAAATATTAAGTAAAAAAATTACGGAGATGGCTGCTGCCTCCGCCCCTCAGGTATGGGAATCTGCAACTCATGCTCCCGAACAATTAGATTATGTTAATAATATGCCTAGAAATGCTTTTAATAATTTTTTTGCTGCGAATTTTCATGCTCCGGGTTTCGTTTTTCCGAATAGTTATAATCCCGCTTTACGGAACCACCCGAATTTTTCGTAGAGTAATCCTTCGAACGCAATGCGCCCGTCACTACAAAATGATTTTTCTACACCACCTCCACCTCTTCAAAACTATCCAAAACCTCAAAGCTTAGAGGAGTTACTTTCTAAATATATAACCACAAATGACGCAGCTATAAGAACCTTAACCGGAAGCGTTAAAAATCTAGAAAATCAAGTATGACAACTCGCAAAAATTATTTCTGAGCGACCCGCAGGGTCTCTTCCTTCCAATACTGAGCCCAACCCGAGAGAGCAAGCGAAAGCTCTAACTTTTTGGAGTGGGAAGCAAGTTTCTGGTATGGTTAGCAAACAGCACGAGGCAAGCTCCGCTCCCGTTTTGAATATCTCACCATCTGCTGAAAAAGAAGTTATCACTCCGCTCTCTGCTTTAGAAAAAGATCTCGCTCCACCACCTATTTTTAAAAATGATCCAACTCCGTCATACCCTTCCCAACTTAACAAACAACGTCTAGATGATCAGTATACCCGCATCTTAGAAATGTTTAAGCAAATCCACATAAATCTGCCTTTCCATGAAGCAATCTCACGGATGCCGAAGTACGTTAAGTATCTTAAGGACCTCCTTACTAATAAGAAGAAGTTAGAGAACTTGTCGCACGTCACGTTAAATGTCGAGTGCTCTGCGGTCTTGACAAACAGTTTACCAAAGAAGATCAGTGATCCGGGTAGTTTTTCTATTCCGTGTGTCTTTGGTGATCTTTTTGTCAAGCACGCATTGGCCGATTTAGGTGAAGTATCAACCTGATGCCCCTCTCGTTATTTAAGAAGTTAGGAATTAATAGCTTCAACCCCACGCGTATGAGTATCCAACTCGTCAATAGATCAGTTAAATACCTGTTAGGAATCGTGGAGGATGTCTTAGTCAAAGTCGACAAATTCATCTTCCCGGTGGATTTCGTCATATTGGACATCGAAGAAGACGTTGAGGTTCCCTTGATCCTTGGTCGACCCTTCCTTGCCACCTCCCGAGCTATCATTGACGTAAGCAATGGCAAGCTCTTCCTTCGAGTAGGCGACGATGAAGTAACTTTCTCTATCACCCCTTCGATGAAGAACACCCTAGAGAATGACGACTCCTGTTTTTCTTAGACACCTTAAGTGATGAATCTTCCTACTGTCTTTCTGATGGTGAAAATAAATTTTCTGATTTTTGTCCTCCCTCTACTTTTCCAATGGAATCTCTGCAAGAAGCCGTCATGGCCACTAGCCCCACCCCTTTTAATTTTCCATATAAAAAAGTCTACGAAGACATAGTTTTTGAAAAAGAAAGAATTTCTAAAACCTCGTATGAAGAACCCCCTACCCTAGAATTAAAAGAACTTCCTGAACATCTCAAGTATGCCTTCTTAGAAAAAAATTTCAAACTGTCAGTGATAGTTTCGGTCTGCTTATCTGAAGTACAAAATGACAAACTCTTTTTAGTGTTACGTAAACATCGCCGAGCTATTACCTGACAGATATCTGATATCAAGGGCATAAGCTCATCTTTCTGCACCCACAAAATCTTAATGGAAGATAATTCGCGTAACTCCATCCAACCTCAGCGTCGTATAAACCCGAACATGAAAGAAGTCGTAAAGGGCGAGGTTATGAAACTGTTAGACGCATGAATTATCTATCCTATATCTGATAGTAAGTGGGTTAGCCCTGTTTAGGTAGTGCCGAAAAAGGGAGGGATAACTGTAGTTTTAAATGAAAATAATGATTTAATCCCGACACGGACGGTGACGAGATGGCGAATGTGTATTGAATATCGTAAGTTAAACGACGTCACCCGCAAGGACCACTCCACCTTGCCATTCATCGATCAAATCTTAGAGCGATTATCCAGTCATAGCTTTTACTGTTTTCTCGATGGTCTCTCGAGATATTTTCAAATCCCCATCTCTCCCGAGGATCAGGAGAAAACTATGTTTACTTGTCCCTACGTCACCTTCGCTTACCGAAGAATGTCGTTTGGATTATGCAATGCGCCAGCTACATTCCAGCGATGTATGCTCGCTATCTTCGACAAGTACATAGAAAGCATTATGGAGGTATTTATGGATGGTTTCTCCGTGTTCGGCGATGACTTTGATAGTTGCTTAGAAAATCTCGAAAAAGTCTTAGAAAGATGCGAAAAAACTAACCACGTCCTAAATTGGGAAAAATGTCATTTTATGGTGAGGGAGGGGTTAGTTTTGGGTCATAAAATTTCTGCAAGAGGAATTGAAGTAAACATAGCTAAAATAGAAGTTATCGAGAAGCTTCCGCCGCCTACGAACGTCAAAGCTATAAGAAGTTTCTTAGGACACGCTGGTTTCTACCGCCGCTTCATAAAAGACTTCTCCAAAATTACCAAATCCCTTACTCAACTCTTAGAAAAAGACGCCACATTTATTTTTTATGACCTTTGTTTGTCTGCCTTTGAATTAATAAAAGATAAATTAATTAACGCCCCCATTATGATAGCTCCGGTGTGGGACCTTCCATTTAAAATTATGTGTGATGCGAGTAGTTTCGCGGTGGGAGCCGAACTAGGACAACGAATTTCTAAAAACTTCCACCTCATCTATTATGCAAGTAAAACACTTACATCGGCACACGATAATTATACCACGACCGAGAAGGAGCTCCTAGTTGTAGTGTTCGTTTTTGATAAATTTCGTCATTATATTACGTTTTCAAAAATTATAGTTTTTACGGACCACTCGGCCCTCAAGTATCTTCTTGCTAAGACGGATGTCAAGCCGCGCCTGATTCACTGGGTCTTACTCCTCCAGGAGTTTGACTTAAAAATCCGTGATAAGCGAAGAGCCGAGAATTTGACCGCCGACCATCTCTCACGATTAGATAATCCGTATATAGAAAATTTAGATGAAAAATCTTTTAATGATTATTTTCCTGATGAGAAACTGCTTTCAATTAACACTTCTCCTTCTCCTTGGTTTGCACACATAGTCAACTATTTATTGGCTCGTGTGCTCCCAAAAGAGTTTTCCTCTCAACAAAAGAAGATATTCTTTTCTGAGTTGAAGAACTATTTTTGGGAGGACCCGAATCTTTTTCGAGTTTGTGCGGACCAGGTGATAAGGAGATGTGTTTCTTTTGAAGAAGGATTAGATATTTTAAAACACTTACACGAAGGACCGACTGGAGGTCAATATCAAGTTGCTCGCACCGCCCACAAAGTGCTTTGCGTGGGTTTTTACTGGCCTAGCCTGTTTAAAGACAAGCAAGCCTTTGTGAGTAGGTGTGATAGTTGTCAACGGTCGGGAAATATTTCCAATAAAAATGAAATGGCGCAAAATTATTTCCTCGAGTGCGAAGTTTTCGACCTCTGGGGAATTAATTTTGTTGGCCCTCTTCCTTCTAGCTTCGGAAACAAATATATTTTAGTTGTCGTAGATTATGTTTCTCGATGGGCTGAGGCCCAAGCTCTTCCTACTAACGACGCCTGAGTCGTAATTACGTTTTTGAAAAAACTATTTTCTCAATTCGGTACGCCACGAGTCATCGTTAGCGATAGGGGTTCACACTTTTGTAACGCGCAGTTTTCAAAAATTCTTATTAAATACGGCGTTACGCATAAGCTTTCAACTGCCTACCACCCACAAACTAACGGACAAGTCGAAGTAGTGAACAGAGAGAAAAAGAAAATTAGAAAAAACTGTTTCAACTTCTAGAAAAGACTGGTCAATCAAATTAGACGATGCTCTATGAGGCTACCGAACAGCGTACAAAATCACCCTTGGATGTACGTCATATCGGTTGGTCTATGGTAAATCGTGTCATTTACCCGTAGAATTAGAACACCGCGCTTTTTGGGCCTTGCGATTTTTAAATTTCGATCCTCACTCTGTCGGCGATTTTCAAAAATTTCAACTTAACGAAATCGACGAGTGGCGCTCTTACGCATACGCGAATAACAAATTTTATAAAGAGCGGACGAAACGATTTCACGACAAGCACCTAAGGCACCCAAAAACCTTCAAACCGGGCGACCAAGTTCTTTTATATAGTTCACGTTTACGTTTATTTCCGGGCAAGTTAAAGTCTCGTTGGTCTGTGCCGTTTTTTGTTAAACAAGTTTTTTCATATGATACTGTTTTAATTTCACACCCTGATAAGGGCGATTTCAAAGTAAATGGGCAGCGTCTTAAACTCTATTTTTCTGGTGATGATGATGTCAGTCCGAACAATGTTAAGTTTCTTCTGCATGAACTTTAAACTAACTTGAGACTATTTATTTTTGTTAAAAACTTTAATTATTATTTTGGACAATAATATTTTGGACAATATTTTTTTGATACGCCAAGCTCAAACGACGTTTTAAACAAAGGATGCTCTTGGGAGGCAACCCAAGTTATTTTTCTGTTTTCTTTATTTTACATTTTTTGCCCCGGACGGCTCCGACAAGCTGAAGCTTCTGCGATCGTCTGCTCCAACGCTGCTAAATTCATCACGAAGTTCAATGAAGACATTTCAAGAAGATCCAAAGCGCAAGCACAGGGGAGCGGCATCAATCAACATTCGCGACACATAAATCCGGGGAAATACCTGTTTTCAATTTTGTACATTTATTTCTGTTTTAATTTTTCTCTCTCCTTCCCCTCTTTTCTCCATTGAGAACAATGTCCATTTTAAGCTTGGGGGAGGATTTCCTCCTTCTCTTGTCTTTACTTTATTTATATATCTTTAAAAAAAATCCAAAAAATAGAAAATATATATGCAATTTGTTTTTACTTTAATAGTTTAAACGGATTTTGTTATTTCAATAGTACCCCTTGCTTTTTGTTTTTTTTTCTCAAAATCTCATATAAACAACTTATCTAATTAGAATATTTCTAATCGTTCTTTTTAATTATGTTTCCCAAGTAAAATGTTGGTCATGTTGTGTTTCTAATTCACGATAGCATGTTAACGTGAAATATTTTTCTAAAACTCGCATTTTTATTATGGTTTTCGTTTTTTATTTTCTTTACTTTCATAAAAATATTTCATCCGCTATTTTCCTTTTCATTTTTGGATAATTTCTGTAATGTCAACTTTTGATTAGAGCGGTAGATGTGAACGATCCAAGTCACATATTATTTCTATTTTCAAGATAATTTCATCAATCTTCTTTTATTATCTAGGACTTGCTTTTTGAAATTTTTCAAAATTATGCTTTAGATAAATTTAGAAGCATGAAAATGATTTAGGCCATTTTTGTTTTCGTTTGAGCCTTCTTGCCAACCTAAAAATTTTTACCCCTAGTTAGCCGCTTTTGAGCCTTTTTTCCAATTTCAATTGATAGTTCCACTTATCATTTCATCTTCACCAAAGCCAAATTTTCCAACCTATCTAGTCACATTACCCTTTTTGAGTTTCAATTAAAAATTTTCATGATTATGATAGGGTTATTTTGTGATATAGTTGGAGAAGTTTTGAAAAAAGTATGCTCAAAAGAAGTGTTTACTTTTGTTTGGCCAATTTTAAAATGAAAAGAAAAATTAATTATGGCCTTTATTTTGAAAAAGAAAAAAAATGGAAAAGAAAAATATTTTATTTATAATAAAATTTTTGAAACTCGTTGTTTGTTTTAGTGTGATTTTTAAGCCTCCTTGTTTATCTTTGAATTCCACTCCTAATCATAATCCTAAACCAAACATTTCGGTCCTAATAAGTCCTTTTGATTCATGCTTTTGAATTTTATTTATTAGCTAAGTAAAGAAAAAAAGTAAATCATTATTAGTTTTGAATTTAAATTTAGATTTTTGTTATTTAATTGATATAGTCATAATGTGTTGTTTGGATCTAGTAACAACTCAATGCGTTTTTTCATTTTGTTGCTTTGCTTAAATTTATTTAAAGAATTTTGTTAAAATTTTAGATGATTTATTTTTGTTAGTAAAATTTATAAATTGTTAAATCATGTTTAAGTAATTGTTTTAGGTTTACGTTTCATCTTCTCCCTACTTAGAATTTCACATAGTACTTGTGTAAGCATAATTAAAACTTTTTAATTAGTCACTTTTTATGTTAGCTAGTTTTTATATCTCTGTTTGGGGACAAGCAAAGTTTAAGCTTAGGGGAATTTGATAATACGTTTTGTAGTCTAAACTTCTATCACTACTACACCTCCTACGATTTATACTTCTCTTTCCTCTCATGAACCAAGTGTTCCTTCATCTCAACCTGATATTTCTTCTTATTTTAAAGCAGCTCAGGACTTGGTTTTCTCTTTCTCTACCTAACTGGATAGTATCTCTACCAATTTGGATATCCAACTTCATTCTCTTCAACACCAGCTCTCGGAGCTCTCCTCTACTGTTGAGGCCATGGCTAGGCAAGTGGATTCCTCCCCTGTCACCTTATCTTTCTTGATTTCTCTATTTCATGAAGTCAAGAAGGTGGAGAATTCATCACTGGCAGGGATGAGCATGGTTTTTGTTACGCGCGTGCGCGTAACGTATTATTATATCTTGTGCTTTCATTTATTTCTTCATGGTTAATGTTATGTGAGCCGCCTCCCTATATAAAGAGTTGGTTTGGGTCTCCATCTTTGGAGAAGGGCTTCTTGGAGGAACCAGCCTCCAGAAGTTGGGCGCGAGCATACCTCGCGATTGTATCTGAATATTATCTATTGCAAGTGTTGTTTTTCTTCTTTGTAATATTTGGTCCAACTTGCCGCCCCGCCTGCACATCTCATCGACTCATCGAGTGCCGCCGGCTACACCGCTTCCGTTTTCCTGGCTATCGGCGATCTAGCCCTAGCCGATCGAACTCACGTACGCTCTCGCCGTCACTCGCCCCCCCCCCCCCCACGACAGCGCATCGCGCGACTGTGCAAGTCACGATTTTCGCAACCGTCTTGTCCCCGACCCAGATCGTGCACCCCGTTGGCTTCGATGCGTCTCTGCCCGCACGCGACCGACTCGCCCACCTGCGACGCACCTCCATCCGCCGCAATCCTCTCACCTCAGACTTCCTGCTTCCCAGAACAGCACCCCGACGGTCTCGGCGGCCTTAGCCACTACGCCTGCAGGTTTCTCCGACTTCCAACGGTTTCGTTTTCGCCCTCCTTCTCCCGAATACGTGTATGCCCCCCCTGACTGCGTTCAATGGTTAACACTGACGCACCACCGCTGCCCTCGTCGACATATCCGGCCATCCTTCGTCGTCTGCCACAGCCCCCCCCCCCCCAGCCCAGGGGGTTCTCACAGGGGCCTTGTTTCCTTGATGTTCCCTCTTTCAACAGCACTGATCCTATGGGTTGGATTGCGCAGGCCGGACAGTTATTCGAACTTCAGCAGATCGCTGAGGCACAGAAAGTCAACACAGCATTGATCGGCATGGAGGGCTCCGCTCTCCACAAGGTGCGCTGGCTACGTCAATCCCAACCGATCATGTCTTGGTCGAAGCTTCAGCAGGAGCTCATTCATCGTTACGACACCCGCTACGCGGGCACCGCGGTGGAGCGACATTGCGGCGTTCGTCATACGGGCTCCCTCGACAAGTACATCGATGAGTTTCTCGCCCTCGCGACGCATGTTCCCGGTCTCCCGCCGGACCATTACTTGGCCTACTTCATGCAAGGCTTACAACCCCACATCTGAGCCCGCCTTCGCGCCTTGCAACCGCTAACTGTCCAGCAAGCCATGGACCTCTCCCTACTGGTGGAAGCCGACTTCCTAGCAACGTCCGAGGACCCTCCTTCCTCATGGCCTCCAGTCAAACCTCCCTACCAACCATACTTCCCTCCCCCTTCTAAACAACCACCACAGCCACCTCCTCTACCTCGCCCACCCATTCTGGGCCCACGCAACAACCGTCTTGTCCCTACTCACCGCCTGCCCAACCAAGAGTACAATGACTTACGGAGCAGGGGTTTATTCTTCCGTTGCAAACAACCCTACTCACCTACTCAAGCTTGTCCGATGAAGGAGTTCCGCCTAATCATCGGAGAGGACGTGCACAAGATCAATATGGCTGACTTTGACGTTCTTTTGATCGAAGATGTACCTCCGGACGGCGCCCTGGGAACCTCTACGACTGCCCACCCACAGGCATTTCACTAATAGCTGACAGGTAGCACTCCGACCTTGGGGACAAGGTCGATTTTCTAGCTGGGTGTATTGTTACGCACGTGCGCGTAACGTATTATTATATCTTGTGTTTTCATTTATTTCTTTATGGTTAATGTTATGTGAGCCCCCCTCCCTATATAAGGAGGTGGTATGGGAGAGTTCTTTTCATCTTTTGATTATTAGGGTTTGGATCTCCATCTTTGGAGAAAGGCTTCTTGGAGGAACACGCCTCCAGAAGTTGGATGTGAGCATACCTCGCTGTTGTATCTGAATATTATTTATTGCAAGTGTCGTTTTTCCTCTTCGTAACAGTTTTCCGAATGCAGTTCTTCCCATGGATGTAAGTGAACATGTGCCTGAAGACTCCATGCATGATGATCATTCTCTAAGAATTTTTGTTGAGCATGCTTCCTAAGAATATGATGGCCTTGGTCCAGATACAAATGATGGTTATGATCCAGACAATGTTGCTAGAAATGTAACTGATATAGAAGAGGTTGGTCTTGATAACTACTGAGGATGCTGTTGAGATGAATGAACCTAAAAATGCTTTAGTTGTTGGAAAGGTTGTTATGATTGTTGAAACAAAAAACTGGTCTCTTGTGAAGTTCGGGGTCCAAGAAGAGGGGTGACCCCACACCTACTACACTCGAGGGAACGTCACGGGATGAAGACTTAGGAAACTACGAACAGACCCTCGGCTCTAGCGCGGAGGTCCCACCACACACCCGGAAGGTCACAGGAACTCTTCCCCTCCCTCACCAAAGGGCTAGGCTGGGCGCCTTGGAGAGCTCTCTCTACTCTATCAAGAAGAAGCTAAGGGAGGAGGAGGTAAGGAAAACTCATCTTCTCCAAAGGCACCCAAGGGGGTCTATTTATAGTTTTTCCAAGTCATGGGGGTAAAATGACAAAAAAGCCCTTAGGACAAATAAGCCTCAAGCCAATAGAAAAACTCCACACCGGGGGGTAAAGAGGTAATCCCCCTCGAGGGCATAACGGTAAAAACATGGTCCGGAGAGAGATCCAAGGGCGGAAGGAGTCATACCACTCGTCTCCCTGCGCACCCGAGACAAGCAGGGGACCCCCGAAGAACTGGGGAGCCGGGGGCAGGGGGGAGACACCGGCCCCCGACCGGTCTCTCCCTGTCAGGCCGCAGGGCAGGGCGAGAACCCGGCCCCAAGGCCGGTCTCGCCCCGCCAGGCCCCGCTAGGCCGCGGGGCAGGGGCGAGAACTCAGCCCCGGGCCGGTCTCGCCCTGCCAGGCCCCGCTAGGCCGCGGGGCAGGGGCGAGAACTCAGCCCCGGGCCGGTCTCGCCCTGCCAAGCCCCGCCAGGTCGCGGGGCAGGGGCGAGAACCCGGCCTCGGGACAGTCTCGCCGCGCCAGGCCCCGCCAGGCCGCGGGGCGGGGGCGAGAACTCAGCCCCGGGCCGGTATCGCCCTGCCAGGCCCCGCCAGGTCGCGGGGCAGGGGCGAGAACCCGGCCTCGGGCCGGTCTCGCCGAGCCAGGCCCCGCCAGGCCGCGGGGCGGGGGCGAGAACTCAGCCCCGGGCCGGTCTCGCCCTGCCAGGCACCGCCAGGTCGCGGGGCAGGGGCGAGAACCCGGCCTCGGGCCGGTCTTGCCGCGCCAGGCCCCGCCAGGCCGCGGGGCGGGGGCGAGAACCCGGCCTCGGGCCGGTCTCGCCGCGCCATGCCCCACCAGGCCGCGGGGCGGGGGCGAGAACCCGGCCCCGGGGCAGTCTCGCCCCGCCAGGCCCCGCCAGGCCGCGGGGCGGGGGCGAGAACCCGTCCCCGGGCCAGTCTCGCCCCGCTAGGCCCCGCCAGGCCGCGGGGAGGGGGCGAGAACTCGGCCCCGGGCCAGTCTCGCCCCGCCAGGCCGCGGAGCAGGGGTGAGCCCCCCGGCCTCGGGCCGATCCCGCTGCTCCCAACTCGCACTGACCAGGCCGGGGCGGGTGTCCGCCAACTTGTCGCACCCGCCCCCCAAAAAGGGGCCACCGGGGGGGAGGCAGATTTTCCCTCCCCCTACTAGTATATTTCCAAGGTTAGCCAAAATTGGCCACCAAGAGTGTAAGATCTCTCAAAAGCTTAAAAACCTACAGTTGGTTATGCGCCTGTCGGGAGGGCCCTACTCTGCGAATACGGGGTTGTACACAATCCCCGCTCTTTTCGAGGTTGGCACAAGCTCGGAAAGAACATCCAACCCAACGTATTCGCTGAGTGGTCTTCATGGGTGTGAGTCACTTGGCCTTCCCGAGGAGTCAACCAGTCATGCCAGCTAACGGGAGCCTGGGTGACAAGACCACCTCGAGGTAAAAAACACTTGGCCTCCCCGAGGGGTCAATCTGTCATGCCAGCTAATGGGAGCCTAGATGACGAGACCACCTCGGGGTGAAAAACACTTGGCCTCCCCGAGGGGTCAACCTGTCATGCCAGCTAATGGGAGCCTGGGTGACGAGACCACCTCGAGGTAAAAACAATTGGCCTCCCCGAGGGGTCAACCTGTCATGCCAGCTAACGGGAGCCTGGGTGACGAGACCACCTCGAGGTAAAAAACACTTGGCCTCCCCGAGGGGTCAACCTGTCATGCCAGCTAATGGGAGTCTGGGTGACGAGACCACCTCGGGGTGAAAAACACTTGGCCTCCCCGAGGGGTCAACCTGTCATGCCAGCTAATGGGAGCCTGGGTGACGAGACAACCTCGAGGTAAAAAACTATTGGCTTCCCCGAGGGGTCAACCTGTCATGCCAGCTAATGGGAGCCTGGGTGGCGAGACCACCTCAGGGTGAAAAACACTTGGCCTCCCCGAGGGGTCAATCTGTCATGCCAGCTAATGGGAGCCTGGGTGACGAGACCACCTCGAGGTAAAAACAATTGGCCTCCCCGAAGGGTCAACCTGTCATGCCAGCTAATGGGAGCCTGGGTGACGAGACCACCTCGGGGTGAAAAACACTTGGCCTCCCCGAGGGGTCAACCTGTCATGTCAGCTAATAGGAGCCTGGGTGACGAGACCACCTCGAGGTGAAAAACATTTGGTCTTCACGAGAGGTACCACCGGACCTACCAGCTAGTGAGAGCCTGGCAGCGGGACCATCATCATAGCAAGGGGACTGGGCTTCCACGAGAGGTACCACCGGACCTGCCAACTAGTGGGAGCCTGGCAGTGGGACCATCATCGGAGCAAAGGGCTTGGGCTTCCACGAGAGGTACCACCGGACCTGCCAGCTAGAGGGGGCCTGGCAGCGGGACCATCATCGGAGCAAAGGAACTGGGCTTCCACGAGAGGTACCACCGGACCTGCCAGCTAGTGGGAGCCTAGCAGCGGGACCATCATCGGGGCAAAGGAACTGGGCTTCCACGAGAGGTACCACCGGACCTGCCAGCTAGAGGGAGCCTGGCAGCGGGACCGTCATCGGAGCAAAGAAACTAGGCTACCACGAGAGGTACCACCGGACCTGCCAGCTAGAGGGAGCCTGGCAGCGGAACCGTCATCGGAGCAAAGGAACTAGGCTACCACGAGAGGTACCACCAGACCTGCCAGCTAGAGGGAGCCTGGCAGCGGGACCGTCATCGAAGCAAAGGAACTAGGCTACCACCTAAGTTATCAAAGGCGCAAGGCGCACCGAGGCGCAAAGGGCCCCTGGAGCCTAGGCGCAAGGCGCAAGGCGCAGGCGCGCGCCTGAGGCACGTGAGGCGCAAAAATTGGGGAAAAAGAAAATTGAGCGAATTGGGCGCCCAATTCGCTGAAATTGAGCAAATTCGGTGCCCAATTCGCTGAAATTGAGCGAATTCGGCGCCCAATTCGCTGAAATTGAGCGAATTCGGCGCCCAATTCGCTGAAATTGAGCGAATTGGGCGCCCAATTCGCTGAAATTGAGCGAATTCGGCGCCCAATTCGCTGAAATTGTGCGAATTCGGCGCCCAATTCGCTGAAATTGAGCGAATTCGGCGCCCAATTCGCTGAAATTGAGCGAATTCGCTGAACTTCAGGGAATTGGGAGCCCAATTCGCTCAATTTCAGCGAATGGGCGCCCAATTCGCTCAATTTCAGCGAATTGGGCGCCCAATTCGCTCAATTTCAGCGAATTGGGCGCCCAATTCGCTCAATTTCAGCGAATTGGGCGCCCAATTCGCTCAATTTCAGCGAATTGGGCGCCCAATTCGCACAATTTCAGCGAATTGGGCGCCCAAGTGCGCCTAGGGGGTGCCTCGGGTGCGTCTAAGATCATGTTTTTGCCAACATCAAAAAAAATTTTTAAAAAAAAATACCTTAAAAGGCCCGGGCGCGCCTTTGGCGCGCCTGGGAGCCTGTAAGGCGCGCGCCTAGGCGCGCCTGGGCGCGCCTCAGGCGCGCCTGAGGCGCGCCTGGGGCACATCGCCCGCCTCAGCTGTGCTGAGGCGCGGAGGGCTGCGCCTGGTGCGCCCGGCGCCTCAGGCGCGCCTAGGCGCGCGCCTTGACAAACGAGGCTACCACGAGAGGTACCACCGGACCTGCCAGCTAGAGGGAGTCTGGAAGCGGGACCATCATCGGAGCAAAGGAACTAGGCTACCACAAGAAGTACTACCGGACCTGCCAGCTAGAGGGAGCCTGGCAGCGGGATCGTCATCGGAGCAAAGGGACTAGGCTACCACGAGAGGTACCACCGGACCTGCCAGCTAGAGGGAGCCTGGCAGCGGGACCGTCATCGGAGCAAAGGAACTAGGCTACCACGAGAGGTACCACCAGACCTGCCAGCTAGAGGGAGCCTGGCAGCGAGACCGTCATCGAAGCAAAGGGACTAGGCTACCACGAGAGGTACCACCGGACCTGCCAACTAGAGGGAGCCTGGCAGCGGGACCGTCATCGGAGCAAAGGGACTAGGCTACCACGAGAGGTACCACCGGACCTGCCAGCTAGAGGGAGCATGGCAGCGGGACCGTCATCGGAGCAAAGGGACTAGGCTACAACGAGAGGTACCACCGGACCTGCCAGCTAGAGAGAGCCTGGCAGCGGGACCGTCATCAGAGCAAAGGGACTAGGCTACCACGAGAGGTACCACCGGACCTGCCAGCTAGAGGGAGCCTGGCAGCGGGACCGTCATCGGAGCAAAGGGACTAGGCTACCACGAGAGGTACCACCGGACCTGCCAGCTAGAGGGAGCCTGGCAGCGGGACCGTCATCGGAGCAAAGGAACTAGGCTACCACGAGAGGTACCACCGGACCTGCCAGCTAGAGGGAGCCTGGCAGCGGGACCGTCATCGGAGCAAAGGAACTAGGCTACCACGAGAGGTACCACCGGACCTGCCAGCTAGAGGGAGCCTGGCTGCGGGACCGCCATCGGAGCAAAGTAACTAGGCTACCACGAGAGGTACCACCGGACCTGCCAGCTAGAGGGAGCCTGGAAGCGGGACCATCATCGGAGCAAAGGAACTAGGCTACCACGAGAGGTACCACCGGACCTGCCAGCTAGAGGGAGCCTGGCAGCGAGATCGTCATCGGAGCAAAGGGACTAGGCTACCACGAGAGGTACCACCGGACCTGCCAGCTAGAGGGAGCCTGGCAGCGGGACTGTCATCGGAGCAAAGGAACTAGGCTACCACGAGAGGTACCACCGGACCTGCCAGCTAAAGGGAGCCTGGCAGCGGGACCGTCATCGGAGCAAAGGGACTAGGCTACCACGAGAGGTACCACCGGACCTGCCAGCTAGAGGGAGCCTGGCAGCGGGACCGTCATCGAAGCAAAGGGACTAGACTACCACGAGAGGTACCACCGGACCTGCCAGCTAGAGGGAGCATGGCAGCGAGACCGTCATCGGAGCAAAGGAACTAGGCTACAACGAGAGGTACCACCGGGCCTGCCAGCTAGAGGGAGTCTGGCAGCGGGACCATCATCGGAGCAAAGGAACTGTGATTCCTCAAGGTATCCTCAACCCATCCAGCCAGTAAGGGCCTGACAAGGGGAGGTTCTCTTGGTGGGGGGTGGGGGGGGACTAAGCATCTCAACCAAACCTTACCAAATCCAACATCCTCCAAAGGGGGAAAAAAGATGGGTTATATGACCCCCCCCCCGACTCAGCTGGTCGGGAGCTGGACTCATTACAACATAAGGAAAAGGTACATGACTCCGTCGAGGCGAAGCTTCTTCAGGGGGTCTGGGCATGGTGGTCATCTTCGGATTCCATCCCACTGGAGACCTCCATCCTTCTCAGGCTCTCCCTTATTTTCTCCATCTCCTCCGCCTTGGGGCAGAGCTTCAACCCGCTCTGGTGGCTGTTGCTGGGCTGGAGCTTCCGCTCCCCTCACCTCCAGGAACTCAAAGCAGGTAGCCATGGCGTGACCCTCCGTTTGGTGGAAGTCACAGTACAACAACGCTCTTCCTCCCCCCCTTCGGCGGGTCCGGCGATCTCTCCTGTTGTCTCTTCTTCCTTCACCTATTACCAAGGCTTGTTGTGGTGGGGGTAGGAGCTGCCTCGGGGCTTGCCTCTGGAAGTTGAACCTCCCTTGGCCCCCGTGGAAGTTTCCCCCCCTGGATGAGAGCTCTTCCTGGACCTTGGGCAGGTCCTCCCTGCTGCCTCCAGCCTGGCTCCGGACCCTCCTGTCTCTGGAACCCCTGGGCTCTCTGCTCTTCTCTTCGCCTTCTTTCCTGGTGCCTTGGGCCACCTTGCTCTTTTGAATCCACCTCTGTCAACTTTGCCAACTTCTTCACGAAGGCCGGGTTGGCTGCCTCCATGGCTATCTCCTCTGCCGCCCTTTCCATCAGCTCCTCGAAGGAAAGGGGGGTCTTCCGAGTCAAGCTCATCTTGAAGAACCTTTCGCGCAACCCCACCGTGAACGCCATCTGGAGGGCATACCCTAGCACCTCTTGGATGTCAAGGAAATCCTCCTGGAACCTGTCAACGTAGTGGGCCAGCGACTCCTCGGCCCTTTGCTTTATCAGGAAGAGGGACTCAGGACCTTTCTTCCTCTTCTTGGAGGTGGAGAAGCGAAGCTGAAAGCTCTGGCTCAAGTCTTCGAACCCGAAGATGGACCTTGGGGGGAGTTGATGGAACCAGTCCCTCGCCTTCTCTTTCAAGGTGATCGCAAATAGACGGCACTTGAAGGCATCCGTCATTGGCATGATGGAGACAGCATCCTCAAACCACTGCAGGTGCTGGATGGGGTCATCCTTCCCGGTATAGTATGCCTTGTCAAGTTCCCTGAACCCCTCGGGAACGGGAGCTGAGATGATCAGCTAGCCGAAGGGTGACCCCTTAAGGGGTGGTCTTTCGATTTCTACTGGCGCGACCTGACCGCCTAAAGGGCGAGCACTCGAAGGGCTGGGGAACAGCTCCCGGACGGGGAGGTCTCGCTCGACCCCCTCTCTCATCCTCTCCTTCCCAGGTCGCCTCCCTGGGGCACTTCCCTCTCCCCCTGCTGGGGTGATCTCGCTTAGATCCCTGGGAGGCAGCTCACTGAGGTCCCCGGGAGCCGGTCCCTGGGGGGTGGGGGCTGAGCTGCCAGCCCGAGGGGCAATGCTTCGCAACATCTCCATGATGCCAGAGATGGAAATCATGAACTCTTCCCTTCCTACAAAGGGTCCTGTGTTGGGGAGACCACCGAGGTCATCACTACTTCCCTGATCTCCAGCCATGACACTCTCCCGAGATGTTCTATGCTGGTCACTCTCCACGCTCACCGCACCAAAATGTTGAAACCAAAAACTGGTCTCTCGTGGAGTTCGGGGTCCCAGAAGAGGGGTGACCTCACACCTACTACTCTCGAGGGAACGTCACGGGATGAAGACTTAGGAAACTACGAACAGACCCTCGGCTCTAGCGCGGAGGTCCCACCACACACCCGGAAGGTCACAGGAACTTTTCCCCTCCCTCACCAAAGGGCTAGGCTGGGCGCCTTGGAGAGCTCTCTCTACTCTACCAAGAAGAAGCTAAGGGAGGAGGAGGTAAGGAAAACTCATCTTCTCCAAAGGCACCCAAGGGGGTCTATTTATAGTTTTTCCAAGTCATGGGGGTAAAATGACAAAAAAGCCCTTAAGACAAATAAGCCTCAAGCCAATAGAAAAACTCCACACCGGGGGGTAAAGAGGTAATCCCCCTCGAGGGCATAACGGTAAAAATATGGTCCGGAGAGAGATCCAAGGGCGGAAGGAGCCATACCCCTCGTCTCCCTGGGCACCCGAGACAAGCTGTAGACCCCCGAAGAACTGGGGAGCCGGGGGCAGGGGGGAGACCCCGGCCCCCGACCGGTCTCTCCCTGCCAGGCCGCAGGGCAGGGCAAGAACCCGGCCCCAGGGCCGGTCTCGCCCCGCCAATCCCCGCTAGGCCGCGGGGCAGGGGCGAGAACTCAGCCCCGGGCCGGTCTCGCCCTGCCAGGCCCCGCCAGGCCGCGGGGCAGGGGCGAGAACCCGGCCCCGGGCCGGTCTCGCCCTGCCAGGCCCCGCCAGGTCGCGGGGCAGGGGCGAGAACCCGGCCTCGGGCCGGTCTCGCCGCGCCAGGCCCCGCCAGGCCGCGGGGCGGGGGCGAGAACCCAGCCCCGGGCCGGTCTCGCCCTGCCAGGCCCCGCCATGTCGCGGGGCAGGGGCGAGAACCCGGCCTCGGGCCGGTCTCGCCGCGCCAGGCCCCGCCAGGCCGCGGGGCGGGGGCGATAACTCAGCCCCGGGCCGGTCTCGCCCTGCCAGGCCCCGCCAGGTCGCGGGGCAGGGGCGAGAACCCAGCCTCGGGCCGGTCTCGCCGCGCCAGGCCCCGCCAGGCCGGGGGCGGGGGCGAGAACCCGGCCTCGGGCCGGTCTCGCCGCGCCATGCCCCGCCAGGCCGCGGGGCGGTGGCGAGAACCCGGCCCCGGGCCAGTCTCGCCCCGCCAGGCCCCGCCAGGCCGCGGGGCGGGGGCGAGAACCCGGCCCCGGGCCAGTCTCGCCCCGCCAGGCCCCGCCAGGGGGGGGGCGGGGGGCGAGAACCCGGCCCCGGGCCAGTCTCGCCCCGCCAGGCCGCGGAGCAGGGATGAGCCCCCGGCCTCGGGCCGATCCCGCTTCTCCCAACTCGCACCTACCAGGCCGGGGCGGGTGTCCGCCAACTTGTCGCACCCGCCCCCCAAAAAGGGGCCACCGGGGGGAGGCAAATTTTCCCTCCCCCTACTAGTATATTTCCAAGGTTAGCCAAAATTGGCCACCAAGAGTGTAAGATCTCTCAAAAGCTTAAAAACCTACAGTTGGTTCTGCGCCTGTCGGGAGGGCCCTACTCTGCGAATACAGGATTGTACAATGATTGATGAGTTTGGTGTTAATGAAGATCTATTAAAGATATGCACTACTGAATGGATAGGCTATGTACTAGATTGGGTTGAATCTGATAAGTCCTCGGATCCACTACTTAGGGGGAGTCCACTACTTAGGGGGAGTCAGTATCAATCATTCGGGAGAGGCCAGTGTCTCCAGTTTATGATACTTCTGGGGACTATTTTGCTCATTATGGCTATGTAGAATCTCTTCTCCCTCACACTCCTCCAAATGATGATGAGTATACAGATGCTGTTCAAGAATAGGTTATTCTCTAAACCCTAAAATCGATTTTTAGGCTCATTCGGAGCCATTGATCGCATTTGAGGCCTCCTCTGACGGATGGGATACTTTCCTGACGTGCGCCCAAACAAATTGCAATAAAATGCAAGTGGCATAGAATCTCAAGGTATACTCGCGTCAAACTACTAAGGGTTGGTTCCCACTAAGACACTTCTCCAAGAGATCTTCTAGCCTAAGACTACAAGATAAAACCTTAGGACTATGCACCCCTCCTTATATAGGATAGGAGGTTACAATAACTACTGAAATGCATTACTACAACATATACTAATATTAGATGCTCGTTGGTAGTGGGCTGTCATCCAAATGGTGTGAACACGTATATGTATCTACACTCTACCCTTTAAAATTGTCTGTCCTAAAGTTCATGTTCTGATGTTGGCATCCTCGAGTTCCAGTACCTCCAAATCAACAAATCTAATGTCATCGTCTTCGGCCACGAGCAGTTATCACAATTCTTTATGAGGACATTTGTGCATAGGGAATATGAATGCTTGGGATTGATGCAAAGGCACTAGAGGCGGAGATCGATGTAATCTAGGAGGGATAGGTGGAGTGTTGGAGGATTTGACTTTTGTGGTGGAACTGGAGGTGTGGACTAAAGAGGGAGCATGTTAAAAGCTGCTCGAATTAGATCAAGGAATGAGAAAACATTGCATTAAACAAAAGATACAATCGAGAAGAATCTCGCCAAGCATCCGGAGGCTGGGTCCTCCTAGATACTTCACTCTCCAAGAGAGCCAAAACACTCAAGACTCAAGATAAAGATAGACTCCACCCCTAAGGCTCCTTATATAGATGGAGCCCCCTAATACAAGACGAAATATTAAAATAATGCAATAAGAAATGTACACTAATGCCCATGAGGCTACATAGACTCATAAAGTGTGTGGCGGCCGCGACGTATCAACACGTCCCGCCTGAAAACGACTTTGTCCTCAAGGTCGAGGATCATAGGGGTCGTCTGAAAGCATCAGTGGATCTAAATCCCCGGAGTACGAGTCAGTATCTTCAGATCCTAGCATCACACATAAATTCCTGAAAGGGCAGATGTGGGTGGGCGAGTAGGTTGCTCGCAGCGAAAACAGAGGCCCTTGCGACGGAGCTCGGCTTGCTGTTGGTACGACAGATGATGGGGTCGTCGAGGGGCCGGTGGGCGGTGAGCTAGTGGCTGCGGAGGTGGAAGCAGTAGTTGGGGCCCCGGTAGGGGTAGAGGGTCTGTATGCAGAAGAGGTGGCGGTACGGGCCGCAGCGGTTGGGCCGACCGGGTTGGGGAGAGTGGTCGATCTGGGTAGAGTTCCGCGTCGAGATTCCTCGCCTGCTCCATTGCGCGGGCGAGAGTGGTTGGATTGTGCACTCGCAGGCGCGCGCGGAGGTGGAGGTGCAGGCCCGCCAGGAAATAACCCAAGTAGTAGTCGGGGGGCCAAGCCGGGAACATGCGTAGCGACAACAATGAATTCGTCGATGTAGGTGGCCAGGAGTCAGACTGACGAATGGAACTAAGGCGCTCAAAGGCATTACCCTCCTGGTGGCTATCGTAGTGGCAGAGGAGCTCCTCCTTCAATGCGGGTCAAGACATGTTAGGTGCCTGTTGGCGCATCTAACGTACCCAATGGAGCGTCGAGCCTTCCATATAGATAGTGGCGAGGGGGACCTTCTGATCGGCGGGGGTGGCCTGCAAGTCGAAGAACTGCTCGGCGCGGGTGATCCACCTGAGAGGGTCGGTGCCATCGAACACCGGAATTTCAATCCGGCGGAGGTGGGCATATTGATCCGTCCGATGAGACATTTAATAAAAAGGAGGGAGCCCTCCATATAGATTAGTAAAAAAGGTTCATTGCTGGCTTCCAAATGATTATTCAATCCTGCTTAGCAGATCTAAACCGTCAAACAAGGGCATATTGATCCGGCCGGTTGAAATCAAACAAATTTTTCTATAACCAAAAACATAACAAATCTAATGGAAACAATAGGTATGGGCTCAAAACGAAAGACAAGGCTCAATAGGGGAGTAGAACAAAAAAGACAGCTCTACCTAACCAAATCAAAAGATTGATGACACCACTTAACCTAGATTAAATTAGATATAGCTAATAAATCTAAGGGAATGCAATGCTACAATACACCCTGCCCAGGATAAAATGCATAAGAAAAATGACGTGGATGAAACAAGTACATGCCATAAAACGTAACATAGAAAAATACAAATACAAGAAAAGGATAAAATTCGGCATTGTGATCAATTGTCTATATCAATTACCCAACTTGGATGCAAGTAAAGAAGTAAAGAACTTAATCAACAGGAAATTCTATGAGCAGAACAGGAAAGACAGCTCGACCTAACCAAATCAAAAGATTGTGCCTCCACTTAGCCTAGATTTAAATAGACATAGCTAATGATGCGCCCTGCGGCGCATCTTAGCTTCACCTATTTTTGCATTTTTTGTTTCGCTTATTTTGCATTTGTTTATTCTTATTTCAAGTAACCGTTTCTATTTGCAGCTCATCGAGTTGACCGTCCGATGAGACATTTAATAAAAAGGTCTGGTAATTTAGTAATTAGGACGCTAACGGCAAGCTTAGGTTATTTTAGGAAAATCATAATTCTAACTTAGGAGCAAATTGTATTAGGAAATATTATATGAGGATTAGCTGGCTCATTGAAAAGGAAATTAAATATTGTCGTTTATGAGGGAAATAGGCAAGTGTAATTTCATGCCAAAAATAAAAGAGGCACTTATACTATATAATTAGGCCCGCACAAGAAGAAAGTGACTCGAACAAGGATACAGGAGAACGAAAAATTGTTCTCCATGTATTGTCGGTAACTCCCGCCTCTGCCCTAGCCGAACCCTATCCCAAGATGCTCCAGCCGCACGCCGCCGCTCCCGCTATAGGTCGACCGTCCAGAACGCCGGACAAAGACCTGGACGCTACTGCTCCAGGCCGCCATCGAGTCGCCCGGAGCCGTCGACCTCGCCTCCTATTTCCGGCGCCGATCACTCCTGTCGCGTGGGACGTCCGTCGACCTCAGCACCTGTTCCGAAACTCCCGTTGATCGCCCGATTTGCCGACTGGACGCAATCATCCGACCAACTGCCTTTTCTCCCCTGCTAGACTGGCTTGGTCTAGACCAACTTTCTCGGCATCCCTTTGGGTACTCCCGCTCCAATTAGTTAGTTTTTTTTATATGCTCTTTTAGATAATCCTAAGCTTGCCATCAAACGTTCAACTACTTTATTACCGTATTTTCATAAATTGTTGTGTGTAACTTCGGCGTGTGGTCGCATAAATTTCGTGGCAGGTTCGATTCATAAAATGCATGAGAGTTCCACTCGAGCAAGGTTAGCGAACCTCTTAAAGTTCAAAGTGACGAATTTAAATTGCACGCGCGAAAATTTGATTTGGCCGCTCAACCCGCTTGCTTCCTCAATTTATCTCACTTTAAAAATATATATAAATATCATTTTGAAAATCCTAACCCTATTTTGCAACAGTTTGATATCGGAGCAGGTTCGATTCACAATAGGAATGAATCGAAAGAAAATGTTATTAATTTAGTTGTTTCAAAAAAAATCTATTTTAAAATATTATAATTTCTTTTCAAAAAAGAGCTTAAGTTAAGTATTTATTTTCTTTTTAAAAATATATATTATTTTCCTAATTCAAATTATTTTAAATGAAAAAACGCATCGGAAAAATCGAGGATAACATCACTGCACTGAGTACACAAATTCAAAATTTAACAAAATCAATTGAAGCGTTAACCACTAGTGTCAACAAGAATCAGAGGAGCGGAGGTCAAGTGATCAATAGATTACGTGCGAGCGTTAATGCGTTGGAGGCCAACCAACACTTAGGTCTAAATCCACCACCCCCGGTCGAGCACTATCGGAACCATAGGAATTTGGAGTTAGAAAATCCAGATCCACGGCCTATCGAGTCGGTAGTCCGCAATATACAAGAACCTCCTTGTTGGGATATAGGAATAAAATTGGATGCCGGCTATTTTGAGGGACGGTTAGAGTCTGGGGGGTGCTTAGATTTGTGTAAAAGGATGGATCGCTACTTAGTTTGGAAGCAATTGCCTCTAGCTAGGCCAGTAGAGTACGTCGTCCTCAGGCTAAAAGATCTGCTTTGGTCTTGTGGGGACAATTAGAGCGGTCTCGGTTCAATTTAGGCATGCCCCCATCACTATGTGAGCCGAGTTTAGGACACAACTACGAAAGTGATATGTACCACATGATTATTTACAAACCCTCTACTGCAGGTTCCATAACCTACATCAAGACAAGTTATCAGTAGATGAGTACACAAACGAATTCTTAGTTCTTCAGTCACGCCTCGACCTCCGAGAGGATGACGGTATGACCATCTCCCGTTATCTGAACGGGTTACGATATGTCATTAGAGATCAACTAGATATATTTGACTATAAGGACCTAGGAGAGATCTCAAGCCGCGCACGTAGGGTAGAGTCTTCACAGAAGCGGATATCTGGAGCCAGGTCTACTGATAGGCCATCACCGACTTACACTTACACTCCTGCCGACAGGACTTCTGGACCCTCTCGATCGGCAGTACCTGCGAGTACCCCAGCACTTCCTACCCCATCCGCTAAACGCAAGGAAGTTATAGGCCGGGCCATAAATTAATCTTTTGAGTGTCTGCGATGCCACTTCGTCGTCGTTATTGATTCTGAGAGCGGAACAGAACCTGAGTACAGAGTCTTCCTTAATGAATCCCAGAATGACCTGAACCTGAGGCTGAGTTAGAGAGCGAGTGCGAAGTTGGGGGAGAGCATCCCGACCAGTTAGTGTGTGTTCTCCAACATAGTCTCCTAACTCCCAAGACTCCTGCTGACGACGAGTGGTTGAGGAACAGTATTTTTCGTACCACCGCCCGCATCTAGGGGCAGTTCTGCTCCATCATCATAGATAGCGGTAGTATGGACTATGGAGAACTTTGTTTCTCAACGCATGGTAGATAAGCTGAAGTTTAAAACGCAACCTCTAAGAAAACCCTATAGTCTGTAATGGGTCACTAGTAGCACTACCATTCCTATCACGCACCAGTGTCTCCTTGAGTTTTTCATAGGCACTATGTATCAGGATGCAGTCTGGTGTCATGTTGTCACTATCGAGATCTGTCACATCCTATTAGGACGACCTTAGAACGAGAAAACGCAACCTATCAGGATACAGTATGATAGGCACGTTATTCACGACGGTGAAAAGAACTCTCACTCCTTCAAGCGTAATGGGCACAAGAACGTTCTTTTTCCCCAGAAGAATAGTCTTGTTCTCAAAGCTCCAGAGAAGACTTCACCTCCTTCTACCACTATCACTGCTGTTGAAACCGAAAATCGGCTTCTGTAGAGTTCGAACCCTCGGGGAAGGGGTGATCTCGCACTTCTCCCTCACAAACTCAAACAGCTAGAGACTTAGAACAAGAAATGGACTCAAGGCTCCAGCACGGAGGTCCCACCACACACCCGGAAGCGCTTTCTGAGGTATCCTTAGCTCAGCACTTGGCTAAGGAGGGGAAGCGCTCTAAGATCTTCTGGGTGTGTGGTGAGACCTCCGTGTTGAAACCTTGGGTCTGTTTTTTGTTCTAAGTCTCTAGCTGTTTGAGTTTGTGAGGGAGAAGTAAGTGCGAGATCATCCCTTCCCCAAGGGTTCGAACTCCACAGAAGCCGATTTTCGGTTTCAACTTTTTGGTGTGGTGAGCGTGGAGAGTGATCAGCACCGAAAATCTTTAGTGAGCTCGATGACTGGAGGAGAAGGACAAGGTTCGGGCAGGGCCGACTCGCCACCCCCTCCCCCTCTCGCCACCCTCGGGATGTTCGAGGATTTCCGTCAGGAGATGCTTAGCATTGTCAAGTTCGCACTCGGCACGCGCGTTGAGTGCTCGACGCCAGCGGTCCCAGTTGTCGTGACTCCAACCCTGGGCGAGAACGCCCCCGATAGGCGACCTGGGAAGGAGGTAGCAGAGGAGGGGATAGAGCGAGATCTGCAGGGCGAGTGTTGTTCCCCGGCTCGGCGAGTGAAGGACAGATCGGCGAGATGGGTGTGCGAGATCCCCCGGCTCGCCCAGCAGGGGGAGGCAGCCCCTTCAGCGAATTGGTCTCGTTTGCCCCAGTTCCAGAGAGGTTTCGTGAGCCGGAGATGTCCTACTACACCGTAAAGGACGATCTGGTTCAACACATCCAGTGGTTTGAGGATGTGTTCTTGATCCGACAGATGTCGGATGCGTTCAAGTGCAGGCTCTTCGCCATCACCCTCAAGGAGAAGGCAAGAGATTAGTTCCACCAGCTGCTGGCCAGTTCCATCTACTGTTTCGAAGACCTATGTCGGGGGTTCATGATGAGGTTCACCACTTCCAAGAAGAGGAAGAGGGAGTCTGAGTCCCTATTCCACATCAAGCAGGGGGTGAACGAGATTCTAGGGAGCTATGTGGGCCAGTTCCAGGAGGAGGTCCTCCAGGTCCAGGAGATGTCAGGGCACACCCTGATGATGGCCTTCACCTTAGGGCTGCACCAGGGTTTCTTCAGGATGAAGTTGAAGAGGGTGCCTCCTCTCTCCTATGAGGAGCTGATGGAGAGGCCAGCAAGGGAGGTCGACGAAGAGGCGTCGAACCCAGACTTTGCCCAGAAGCTGGCCAAGTGGGCCACGGAGGAAGAGAAGGAGCCAAGATGTGGCAGAGGTCAGGAGGTGAAAAGAACTGAACCCAGGAAAAGGGAGCAGCAGCAGCAGCCGAAGTGGGGGCGCGAGGAGCCGAACAATCGGCTCGGCTGGAAGCAGCAGGAGTGGCAGGACCAAGGCCAGCGGAGAGGTTTCCATGGAGGAGACAACTGTCAGGGGGGCCAAGGTCAGTTCAACCCTCCAGGCTGGAGGCAGGGCCAGAGGCCTCCTCTCCCCGATCAACGTTAGGCTATAGCGATAGCCCAGGGGAGGAGGAGAGGTCAGCAGAGGAGAAGGCGGGAAGTCAGGGTGGAGTTGCCCTATTGCGACTTCCACCAGGAATAGGGTCATGCCACGGCCACTTGCCCGGAGTTCCTCGAGATGAGGGGGAACAGGGAGCAGCAACAACAACCCCGGCAGGAGGTGCGGATTGAGGAGGTCCTTCCCAGGGGAGAGGAGGACAGGTGCGAGGACCGGGCTGATGTCGAAGCCCGAGGAGGGATCGGGGTAATCCAAGGGGGGGGTCAAGGCCGCTCGGAAGGCCCTTTTTGCGACGCGTTGGTCATCCAGACCTCGGTCGAAAATTTCACTGTCATCGACAACAGGAGCTCGGTCAACGTCATCTTCAAAAAGGCGTTTGACGCGATGAAGGAGGAGGCCCAGAGGGTGTTCGCCTCAGATGGACCTTTGTTCGGGTTCTCGGGAGAGAGGAAGGAGGTGGAAGGAGGAGTGGGACTCCATGTCGTCCTGGGGGGGCAGTCCAGGAACTGCAGATTCGTCTACGGGGCGAGCAGGGGGAAGTTTTTGGGTCATCTTCTTACTCTCGCAGGGGTGTAGCTTAATCCTGATAAAGTCAAGGCAATCATGGAGTTGGGATCGCCGCGGAATGCCAAGGAGGTTCAACGACTGGCGGGAAAGTTAGCAGGACTAAGCAGGTTCCTCTCTCGGGCAGGAAGAAATGTTCTCCCTTCTTCAAGGCGCTGAGAGGGGGCCAGAAGTTTGAGTGGTCCCGGGAATGCGAGGAAGCGTTCCAAGCCTTGAAGAGGCAGTTGACCCAGGCTCCACTCCTCCAAGGGCCTAAGGAAGGGGAAGATTTGTACCTGTACCTTGGGGTCGGGATCGAGGCAGTAAGCTCCGTCCTGGTCCGGGAAGAGGGGAAGAAGCAATTGTCTATCTACTACGTGAGTAGGGTCTTGAGGAAAGCGGAACTCCGATACCCGATCTTAGAAAAGCTGACCTTCGCTCTAGTCATCTCGGCCCGGAGGCTCCGACCCTATTTCCAGGCACACTCCATCCGGGTGGTGATTGACCATCCTCTCTGCAACATCTTTGAGGGGGTAGAGCACTCGGGGAGGTTGGCAAAGTGGTCGGTGGAACTGAGCGAGTTCGACATATCCTTTATTCCCCGCCTCTCGATCAAGGCCCAGGCGATGGCCGACTTTCTTGCTGATTATGTGGTCGAGGTGGCGGAGGCGGAACTCACTCGTCCAGTTCCTTGGAAGGTGATGGTGGATGACGCCTCGGGGAGGCATTCCTTGGGGGTAGGGGTGATCTTGGAGAGCCCACAGGGAACAAGGATCGAGCAGACGGTGGTCGTGCACTTTCTCATCACTAACAATCAGGCCGAGTACGAAGCAGTAATAGCGGGGTTGCGCCTGGCCAGGGAGCTGGGGGTGCATGATGTGGAGGTCCTTACGGACTCCATGGTGGTGGCTTCTCAGATCAATGGGGAGTTTGAGGCAAGGGAGCCTACTCTCCAACTATATTTGACAAAGGTGAAGGGGGTCATCGTCATGTTCCAGACCTTCTCCATCCGGCATGTTCCACGGGAGGAAAACGAGCAGGTCGACCAATTGGCCAAGCATGGACCCCAGGTGAGGGGAACCAACACCGACTTATTTCGCCCATCCATCGAGGAGGGAGAGCTGATAGAGGCGGACCAGGACCCCTCGTGGATGGATCCTTTTGTAACTTTCCTATCCACAGGGGAGTTCCCGGAGGGGATGGATAAGAAGTGATTCAAGCATAAGTCGGCATACTACCTCATGCGCGACGGGCAGTAATATTGGAAGACCCTCTCGGGGTTGTTGGCACGTTGCGTGGCCGAGAGGGTAGTCCAGAGGATATTGGAGGAAGTTCATTCCGGAGAGCGCGGGAGTCACTCGGGGAGCAAGACCTTGGAAGGAAGGATAGTCAGGCAAGGGTACTTCTGGCCGACCCTGGGCCAGGATGCCGCTGAATTCACAAAGAAGTGCCACAAGTGTCAGTTGTTCGCCCCTCTCCAACTACTGCCGGCTCAGCGGCTCAGAAGCATCGCGGCACCTTGGCCCTTCGCCATTTGGGGAATGGACCTAGTAGGACCCTTCCCTCAGGCTAGTGGGCAAAGGAGGTTCTTGCTAGTCATGATCGATTATTTTTCTAAGTGGTTGGAGGTAAAGGCGTTGGCCAAAGTGACCTCCCAGGTGATCAGGAACTTCATATAGGGAGAGATCATCGACCGGCATGGACTGCCCTAGGCCATTGTCACGGACAATGGGCCACAATTTATCAGCGTCGAGTTCATTAGTTTTTGTGGGCAACTTGGGATCGATCTCAGGTTCGCGTCGGTCCATCATCCCAGGAGCAACGGGCAGGTGGAGGCGGCGAACAAGATCATCGTGAACCTCCTAAAGAAGAAGGTGGAGAACTTGAAGGGGAGCTAGGTAGAACAACTTCCTTCAGTCCTCTGGGCCATGAGGAACACCCCAAACACAGCCACGGGGGAGACCCCCTTCAAGCTCTCTCATGGATGCGAAGCAAAGCAGTGCTCCCTATAGAGTTCGAGGTCCGGACACCTCGGGTGGTTGAGGCAGAAGAAGGCAGAGAAGAGTGGCGGGCCGAGAACGAGGACGAGCTTCGGCTCTCCCTTGATATAATGGAGGAGCTGCGCGACTTGTCAGCTATCCGGCAAGAAGAGGTCAAGCGGCGAATGGTCAAGTATTTTGACAAGCATGTCAGAATCAAGCAATTTGTGAAAGGGGACTTGGTCATGAAGAAGTTCGACGCGGCCGGAAGGTCGGTATCCGTCGGCAAGCTGAATCCCAACTGGGAAGGTCCCTATGTAATCCGAAAGGCCTTGAAGTCAGGAGGATATCACCTCCAAGATGTAGAGGGAGAACCCCTCAATCATGCCTGGAGCGGCGATGACCTAAAGCGATTCTACCCATGAAAGTAATGAGATAGCTTTTTGTACGTTCTTATTATTTGTTAATGATTCATTTGCTTGGCAGGAACAACATGAGACTTGGTTGAATAAAATAGTCTGGTTGATGCTCAACACCCGTCGTCAGGCTCTCACCTAGCTGATTGGGCCGGTGGTAGCGCCCGGTGGTTGGCTAAAGAAAAGTCCGGTTGATGCTCAACACCCGCTGTCAGGCTCTCACCTAGCTGATTGGGTCGGTGGTAGCGTCCGGTGGTTGGCCAAAGGAAATTCTAGTTGATGTTCAACACCCTCCGTCAGGCTCTCACCTAGCTGATTGGACCGGTGGTAGCGCCCGGTGGTTGGCAAAAGGAAAGTCTGGTTGATGCTCAACACTCGCCGTCAGGCTCTAACCTAGTTGATTGGGCAGGTGGTAGCGTCTGGTGGTTAGCCAAAGGAAAATCCGGTTGATGCTCAACACCCGCCGTCAGGCTCTCACCTAGCTGATTGGGTCGGTGGTAGCACCCGGTGGCTGGCCAAAGTAAAGTCCGATTGATGCTCAACACCCGCCGTCAGGCTCTCACCTAGCTAAATGGGTCGGTGGTAGCGCCCGGTGGTTGGTCAAAGGAAAGTCCGGTTGATGCTCAACACCCTCTCACCTAGCTGATTGGGTCGGTGGTAGCGCCCGGTGGTTGGCCAAAGAAAAGTTCGGTTGATGCTCAACACCCGCCGTCAGGCTCTCACCTAGCTGATTGGGCCAGTGGTAGCACCCGGTGGTTGGCCAAAGGAAGGTCTGGTTTATGCGCAACACCCGCCGTCAGGCTCTCACCTAGCTGATTGGGTCGGTGGTAGCGCCCGGTGGTTGCTCTGGAGCTAAGTCCCGAGCTGCTCCCGCTGTCAGGTTTTCACCTAGTTGGCAGGGCAAGGGTCCCCAGTGGACGTTGTTCTTGCTCTTGAGCTAAGTCCCGAGCTGCACCCGCTGTCAGGCTCTCACCTAGCTGGCAGGGAAGAGGTCCTCGGTGGACGTTGTTCTTGCTCTGGAGCTAAGTCCCGAGCTGCACCCGTTGTCAGGCTTTCACCTAGCTGGAAGGCCAGAGGTCCTCGGTGGACGTTGTTTGCTCTGGAGCTAAGTCCCGAGTTGCACCCACTATCAGGCTTTCACCTAGCTGGCAGGGCAGGGGTCCTGGGTGGACGTTGTTCTGGCTGTGGAGCTAAGCCCCGAGCTGCACCCGCTGTCAGGCTTTCACCTAGCTAACAAGGCAGGGGTCCTCGGTGGATGAAGTTGTTGCTCCAGAACCAAGTCCTGGGCTGCCCTTGCCAATCAACACAAGGCATCTGAAGTTGAACTTAGGGAAGAGGCCAGGGGGAAAGGTCACGAGGGGAACTAGGGGTTAGACCCAACAACCCCCAAGCAAGACCAAAAGTGACGAGTCGGGGTCTCGACAACCACCATGGGGTGGCACTATCTAACCAAGGCAGAGTCAAAAATGGCGAGCCTAAATCTCGGCATCTACTAAAGAAGAGCGAGTCGAGGCGGTCCTCGACAACTACACTCATTCCTATCGAGATTTTACTTGGGAAATTTTGGTTTATAACAAGTCTCTAGAAGGAAGGAATCCCGAAGCGAGCTGGATGGAGACAGGTCCAGCTCGGCGAGTATTCTGGCCCTACTATCAAGGGATGGCGAGATCTCGGGGTCTCTGCGCGGGTACGTATCCTAACTCAAGTACATTCTAGCGGCGAATGTTATCCTAGCGAGGTCGCGCAGTGAAGGGCGGCGCGCGTGCGAGTGCAATACATAAAGTAAGCAAGCAGAGAAAAAAAAATTTGCTAAACAATTCTTCATTGATGAATTCGCTAATTACAAGGGAGCTCGCCTCGGCGAGGTTATAAAAAAGGGGGAGAAAGATTTACATAAATAAAGCAAAAAAAAAAAAAGATAGGCGAGCTAGCTCTCCCCCTCCCCTCCAGAATTGTCATCCTTGAAACCGGAGACGTCTTTGAAGAGCGAGTTGAAGTTATCCTCCTTCTCGCCAGGGGGGAAGCGGGAGGGAACAACTCCGGCACCAAGTCCCTCGCGGTCATCTCCTCGGAACCTTCCGTCAGCACCTGCATGTCTTGCATGATCTGCAGGGCATAGTCGGCAGTGCTGATGAAGTTGGCCCGCAGCTTCTCGGCGACCTCTGCCTCGGTGAATAGCTTTGGCCTCTTGACCGGGGCGCCCGACTCGCCGCCAGATGGGAGGAGGATGATGTCCATTAGGCGAGCGATCTCTCCCTGGAGGCCCTTGCTCTGCTCCTCCAACGCCTTATTTTTTTCCTCCAGCTCGGCAGCGCGAACGCGCATGCGGTCCGCGGTCTCAGCATCCTACATGGCGAGAAAGGTAAGGAAAGAAATTGTGGAAAACCAAGTAAAAAGGAGAAGAGGTCAGCCGATACTTACCACCCCGTCGGCGTTGTTGTTGATGATGTTCTCGGCAATCCCCAGCCGCCTAGCAAGGTCGGCGGCGGCGTCCTTCGCGACATCCCGCTCCTGCCCCGCCTTCGCCAAGTTGTGGCTGAGGTAGAAGCTGCCGCGAGTCGACATGTGTGCGAGCTCCAGCGCACGCATTTGAGCTCGCGAGCTCTCATGGGCGAGCCGCTGGAGGCTCATGTCGTTATAGGCCGCGGCGTCCTCGCGGCCATACAGCCCAAACCCTAGGGCATAGGCGTGCCCGCTGGGAGGGTGGCGCTCCGACCAGGAGAGAAGGAGAGAGGAGATGGAGACTCGGTGAGCCTACTCGTCCCATTGGACTATCGGATCGCCGAGCCGGTCCATGGCCTTCCCGCCGAGACCAAAGTTCCGGTGGTCCTTCGGCAGGCCCGGCTGGCGGGCCGCGAGCTCCTCGGCGGCGGGGGAGGCAGGCGGGTCGCCTCCGCTCTGGTCTTTCTCTTGCGACTTCTCCGACGTGGTCTCTGGCGAGCTCATGTATTTTTGTTGTTGTTGTTGTCTCCCCTTGGAGACCGTCATCGCCTTCTTCATCTTCTTTGGCGGCGGGGGACGACGAAGCGAGCTGGAGCTCGCAAGGTCGGCTCGTTTCTTGGTGGAGGGAGGCCTGGCCGACCCCAACT
The DNA here is from genome assembly GCA_039513925.1 of Platanthera zijinensis. Lineage (NCBI taxonomy): Eukaryota > Viridiplantae > Streptophyta > Magnoliopsida > Asparagales > Orchidaceae > Platanthera > Platanthera zijinensis. The sequence continues at coordinate 167,748,628 of CM077086.1, forward strand.
CGCTCTGACAGGCCTCGGCGGCTGCCCTCTCGCGCGCGAGTGGGTCGGGGTGAAGTCCCGAATCCGCAAATGGCGGGTGCTCGGGGATCAGCCGCTCCCCTGCAGAATAACTTAAGAGTTAGAGAAAATGGATTTTTGGCGAGCCCAATGAGGAAAGAAGGGAAAGTGTTATACCTTCGCGGGGAAGAACTGGGGGGAGCGAGTCGAGGCCCCTTCGAAGGAAGACGACCTCGAAGTCCTTGTCGAGGAAGAACTTGTGCAGCTCGGCATCATTGTCTGTCACCGTCGGGGGTCGGTACACCTCCTCGCTTCTCTGCCGAGGCGAGAAGGGTATGTTGTCGAGCTCACCCTTGATGAAGACGAGCTTCGAGAACCAATTGTGGTTCTTGTTGGCCGTCTCGCGGACCTTGAATTGCAAGCCGGCCAGGAAGGCGACCCCGTCATTGGGCGTGTGGTATATGAAGAGCTTCTTGAAGACCGCCAGGTTGAACTCTATTCGCTCTCAGGTAACAGGCAAATGCCACCATCATGGCGATGGCATTCGGGTTCAGTTGGGCCGAGACCGCCCCGTAATACTTCAGGATTTGGCGAATCTCTGGTTAGAGAGGGAGGTGCAACCCCACCTCAAAGTGCGAGATGGGGAAGGCGAGCTCATCCTCAAAGAATGAGTTGATGATCTCGCCCGCCGCGGGTCGGCGCGCAGAGAAGCCTGCGGGGATGTAGTCGGCAACGAAGTCAAGGTACTCTTGCTCGGTGGTGTTTCCCTCATAGAAGCTGTACTCGGCGAATTGCCTAGCACATTCGGACCTTTCGTCGGCATCGGGTCGCGTCTTGCCTATAGTTTCAAAAGTCTCGGCATGAGTGGAAGTAGCGAGAAGGGCAATAAGAAGATGGTGTATGTCTACAGTAAAGGCGATGGTCTGGGGGTAGGTGAGAGGGCCTATTTATAGAAAATAAATTAATGGCCGAGCCGGCCGGTCATTCCGGCTCGCCGACCGGTCATTCCGGCTCGCCGACCGGTCATTCCGGCTCGCCGACCCCGACTCGCCGACCCCTGTGACCTATTCTATCCTATGGCGAGTTGAATCAAAAAAGCAGAACAGCAAATCACGCAGAATCAACAGGCATCAAATTCAGAAAATTGTTAAAGTTATTACAGACAGTGGATCTCGTAGTTCAGGGAAAGAAAATACAACAAGCAGAATAATTATTTCAACATGTGCGACCTGGGGCTGGGGGGCGAGTGCCGGTAGGCTCAGCTAGGGAGCCATTTCCACCTACCCCGGCCTCGCGTCCCCATCCCCGGAGGTTGGCGCGGGTTGTTGAACTTGCGGACCAGTTCCAGATCCTGGTGGATGAACCGCATGTTCTCGCTGATCCTGTCCATGAGCGGGGTGGGGGCGTTATCCCGCTTGCCGAGATGCGCTTCACCTCGTCTGCGAGCAGCACATAGTCCCGCTCCAGTGCTTGCAACCTCTGCTCGCTGGGATCGTTCTCCTCCTGGATCCTGCACAGCGCGAGTCCTTGCTTCTTCAGGACTTCAACTGTGCGTCTCCTCAGCTCGACAGTTTCTAGCGAGGCGTCCAGGAAGTTTTTCATCGCGCAGGAGGAAGGAGGTGGCGAATGGCGAGCTGGCTCAGAAGATTCTTCCGCCTCAGATTGGCCGGGGAGACCTGCAAGGACAATTAATCTCGGTGAATGTATAACAGGTGAGTGCTTCAAAAGAACTATGTGAGATGGTCCTATGAGAGTGGAGCTTACGGGATGAGCTCGAGTGCCCTCGGAGGGTGTATGAAAGGGGGTAAGGCAAGGTTCTTACCGCGTCCCGGAAGTTGAGTTCTTGGGGAGATGAGCTCGAAGCTCGAAATTGGGATGAACCCGGCATCTCCCCCCGCGAGTGCAGGAGCAGGTGTGGGTTGCCGAGAAGGTGCGCGAGCTGGCGACTTTGGCCTCAACGAGTCCAGCTCCGTGGTCCCAAAAGGGGGGGGGGACGGGTCTCGCAAACAAGTAGCAGGAGGAGTTTGAGGTCGCGAGTCATCGTGGGGGGAGTCGACTCACGGCGTGGAGGCTTCGCCGTCAATCTGATGACTGCCCGAGTCGGCAGGAATCTCGATGATCCCCTTTCCTTTTTGTTCGGGAGTTGGCCCAGAGGAAGAAGCGAGTCCATGATCTAGGGTGGAGGCCAGATCACGGTAGACCGACTCGGCAGCTTTTGGAGCTGACTTAGCCTTCTTGGCAGGCTGAGGATTTGGAGACTCGAGCGGCAAGGCGCTGGGAGATACAGAGACCAGGCTGACAGCGTAAGCGGCGCTGAGCCACGGGCGTGTTCTAGCCTCTCTCGGAGCTCTTTGGAAAGAGGCATCTCGGCAAGGTCAGAGTAAGGGGAATGGAAAAGGTCGCCCGGGTACGCGGGCGCATATATATAGCCGTTGGTGGATCTCACCAAAAGATTCTCTCTGGCTCCTGCCGCACTCGCCGCATTTTGCGGGGTTGGATGTTTCTTTCCGAGCTTGGGGCAACCTCGCAAAGAGCGGTGATTGTGTACAACCCCATATCCGGCGAGTGGGGATCGACAGGAGCCAAACCAGCCAAGTCATCTTGTTCAAGCCCCAGGCGAGCCGGTCCCCTGGCGTCGAGTCCACTCGACGCCTTTCGCTGGCGTCGAGTCCACTCGACGCCTTCCGCTGGCGTCGAGTCCACTCGACGCCTTCCGCTGGCGTCGAGTCCACTCGACGCCTTCCGCTGGCGTCGAGTCCACTCGACGCCTTCCGCTGGCGTCGAGTCCACTCGACGCCTTCCGCCCCGTCGTCGAGTAAGATGAACTCACTCCATGCTTTTGATCTCGGCGTTGAGTGAGGCTTGTTCACCCGACGCCTCTTTCCTTGGCGTTGAGTGAAGCCCAGACACTCAACGCCTCTTTCTTGGCGTTGAGTGAGATCTCGGCAGCCCCGTCGGCTCGCCCAGGTGAGGTGGGGTCGAAACAGTTGGCGAGTGGAGCAGCAGGCTCGCACTCGCCCATGGATCTCGGCAGACAATTGGCGAGTGGGGCATTTCTGGCCACCACTCGCCCAGGGCTATAGGGAGGCGGCGAGTGCTAGCACCATCGAGCACTCTCCACCCTATGCGAGTGGAGGTTTTCAAGGGTCATTCGTTCAGTGTTGTATGGTGTATTTTTACCTTTTTGCCCCCGTTGGCCTGCCCATAGCCTTTCAGAACAGCGGAGTTACGTTGTTGACAGGCCAATCTAGACTGCATATAGCTGTTTGGAACAGCGGAGGTTGGTTGTTGGCTGACCGTTTTCAGAAAACTATAAATAGACCCAAGGGGGTACCTCAGAAGGCATGCTTACTGGTGCCCTGGACTTCTTGCGCTTTCTGAGGTATCCTTAGCTCAACACTTGGCTAAGGAGGGGAAGCGCTCTAAGATCTTCCGGGTGTGTGGTGGGACCTCCGTGCTGGAGACTTGGGTCCATTTCTTATTCTAAGTCTCTAGCTGTTTGAGTTTGCGAGGGAGAAGTAAGTGCGATATCACCCATTCCCCAAGGGTTCGAACTCCACATAAGCCGATTTTCGATTTCAACAACTGCGATATCCTTTCCCTCCGCCACCATGTTACTGATTGGGTCCCAATTCCAGGAGGATATGAAGGATAGTGATGTCATCTATATGTTATCCGGCCTCGATACCACTCCCACTACTTTAGACATCCCTAGCAAGGTGCGTCCTATCATTAATGAGTTCTCTGAGATTATGTCGGAGGAGCAGTCTGATCAGCTACCCCTGATGAGAGACATACAGCACTGCATTGAACACATTCCAGGAGTCAGCTTACCTCATTTACCACATTATCGTAAGAGTCTGAAAGAGCATGAAGAGTTACAAAGACAGGTGACTGAGCTGATTTCGAAGGATCACGTTAGAGAGAGTACAAGCCTGTGCGTTATTCCTGCATTATTAGTTCCCAAGAAAGAGGAGATGTGGCGTATGTGTGTAGGCAGACGAGTGATTAACAAAATTATTATCAAATATCGCTTTTCAATTCCCCGATTAGATGACATGCTTGATATGCTTAGTGGATCTCGCGTATTTTCGAAGATCGACTTAAAAAGTAGATACCACCAGATTCGAATTCGACCAGGGGATGAATGGAAGACTGCATTTAAGACTAGAGAGGGTTTATACGAGTAGTTGGTGATGCATTTTGGTCTCTCCAATGCACCCAGCACATTTATGCGAGTGATGAATCAGGTGCTTAGACCACTCATTGGAGTTTGCGTAGTGGTGTATTTTGATGATATATTGATTTATAGCCTCGATCCTGATCAACACCTGACTCATCTGAGGCAAGTATTAGAAATTTTGCGCACGAATAAATTATTTATAAATTTGAAGAAGTGTATGTTTATGACTGATACTCTAACCTTCTTAGGATATATCGTATCTTCTGAGGGCATTAGAGTTGATAGAGAGAAGGTCAAAGCGATAGAATCATGTCCTAGCCCTAGGACGATTACTGAGGCTCAGGGATTTCATGGGCTAGCATCTTTTTATCGACGGTTTATTCGAAATTTTAGTACAGTGATAGCACTTGTGTCTGATTGCTTGAAGAAAGGATTGTTTATTTGGACTAACGAAGCTAACCGTGAGTTTATATTAATCAAAGAGAGACTCACGAGTGCACCTGTTTTAGCGCTGCCTGACTTCGATAAAAAATTTGAGGTTTACTGTGACGCATCTATCGTAGGTATTGGCGCAGTTTTGAGTCAGAAGGGTCGACCCATAGCATTCTTTAGCGAGAAGTTGAACAAAGCAAAGACTAGATATTCCACCTATGATATAAAATTTTGCGTTATCGTCCAGGCTCTCCGTCATTGGAGACACTACCTGATTCAGCGCGAGTTTGTGTTGAATATCGATCATGAGGCATTAAAACATCTGAATTCCCAGAAGGAGATCAGACATCATGCCAAGTGGGTTGCTTACCTGCAAGAGTTCACTTTTCATTTGAAGCACACACCCGGTGTCATTAACTGAGTAGCTGACGCACTTAGTCACCGAACCCATTTATTAGTTACCCTACAGTTGTGCATTACTGATTTAGATTCCCAGCGCGACTTCTACGTCACTGATCCTTTCTTTCGCGACATTTGGATCTCATGTCAGCATAGTGGGACTGATCTCACCACACAGTACATCGTGAATGAGGGTTATTTGTTTAGGGGCACCCGCCTTTGCATCTGCGAAGGACCACTTCGGGAGAAACTACTTAGGGAGCTCCACTCTTCCGGGTTAGGTGGACACGTAGGCCAATCCAAATTATTATATCTCGCCAATGCCCATTATTATTGGCCAAATATGAAGCGTGATGTCACTGAATTCATTAGCCGCTGCACCACCTGTCAGCTCTATAAGGAGAATGCTCAAAACACTGGATTATACACCCCCTTACCAATACATGAGCGGTCATGGGATGACATCTTGATGAATTTTGTGGTAGGACTTTCTCGCACTCAGAGGAAGGTCGATTCTATTTTTGTAGTCGAAGATCAGTTTTCGAAGATAGCACATTTCATTCTGTGTAGAAAAACTTCTGGTGTTGTACACGTCGTCGAACTTTTTTTTAAAGGAATCGTTAAACTGTACGGAATTCCTAGATCGATCACTTCTGATAGGATACTCATTTTATGGGGTATTTTTGGAAAACACTACGGGTCCGACTAGGTACCAAACTCAAATTTAGCATTGCATATGACATATCACCCTCAGACCGATGGACAAACTGAGGTCATTAATAGAAGTTTGGGGGATCTTCTTAGGTGTTTGAATGGGGAGAATCCGAAACAATGGGATCTTATACTGCAGCAAGCCGAATTTGCATTCAATAATTCTATTAATCGCTCTACTAATAAATCTCCTTCCGAGATTGTCTACGGGTTCTCTATACCTCATATATTTGATTGTCATTCCCTTTCGCATCATGAATGTATTTCCTGTGACGCGCAAGCTCATTTTGATTATTTGAAAGTTTTGCATAAAAATATTGTTAATAAATTGCGAGCGATTTCTGAAAAATATAAATCCGTGACTGATCGTCATTGTCGGGAGTTAATACTTTTCAGAAGGGGATTGGGTGTTTGCTTATTTCAGGAAGCAGAGATTCACTCCGGGTACATATCATAAGCTACAGCAGAGGAAGTTTGGTTCTTTTCAAGCCCAGAAGCACATCAGAGAGAATGCATGCCTCCTCGATTTGCCCGTGAAATTCGTTACTTTATCGATATTCAATGTGGTCGATCTGACACTGTTCTATGGAGATCCACCGAGTTCTAGCCCCAGTGCACTTGTCGCAGCTCAAGAGATACCATCGAACTTGGCATCAGCACCCACGCCCACAGCAGAGGAGATCGACCAGGTTCTTGATATACGTGAGTTTCGCACTCGTCACGGGACATACCAGCGCTACTTGGTCCATGGCGGGGACGAGATATCACAGACAGTTCTTGGATTACCACTGACAAGTAACGGCAACGACGTCCAGATCTCTCCGTCGTCAGTCTTTGCGAGTCCTTGACGGGGTCGAGCTCTTTCAACCCCGGGAGAATTGATGTGTCTTAGCTTCACCTATTTTTGCATTTTCTATTTTGTTTCTTTTGCATTTGTTTAATCTTATTTTATGTAGCCGTTTCTATTTGCACCTCGTCGGGTTGACCGTCCAATTAGACCTTTAATAAAAAGGTACGGTAATTTAGTAATTAGAACGCTAACGGCAAGCTTGGGTTATTTTAGGAAAATCATAAATCTAAATTAGGAGCAAATTGTATTAGGAAACATTATATGAGGATTAGCCGGCTCAAACTTCTATCATTGAAAAGGAAATTAGATATTGTTATTTATGAGGGAAATAAGCAAGTGTAATTTCATGCCAAAAAAAAAAAGGCACTTATGTTATTTAATTGGCCGTACAAGAAGAAAGTGACACGGGCAAGGATACAGGAAAACTAAAAATCGTTCTCCATGTATTACTGATAACTCCCGCCTCTGCCCTAGCCGATCCCTGTCCCCGAACGCTCCAGCCGCACGCTGCCTCTACAGGCCGACCGTCCAGAACGTTGGACGAAGACATGGGCACTACTGCTCCAGGACGCGATCGAGTCGCCCGGCGCCGTGGACCTCGCCTCCTATTTCCGGCGCCGTGGGCCTCGCCTCCTATTTCCGGCGCTGTGGACCTCGCCTCCTATTTCCGGCGCCGATCACTCATGTCGCATGGGACTTCCGTCGACCTCAGCACCGGTTCTGGAACTCCCGTTGATGGCCCGATTTGCCGACTGGAAGGAATCATCCGACCGACTGCCTTTTCTCCCCTGCTCGACTGGCTTAGTCTGGACCAACTTTCTCGGCGTCCCTTTGGGTACTCCCGCTCCAATCACTTAGTTTATTTTTATGTACTCCTTCGATAATCCTAATCTTGTCGTCAAACGTTCAACTACTTTGTTACCGTATTTCATAAATTGTTGTGTGTAACTTCGGCTTGTGGTCGCATAAATTACGTGGAGGGTTCGATTCATAAAACATGTGAGAGTTCCACTCGAGCGATGTTAGCGAACCTTTCAAAGTTCAGAGCGATGAGTTTGAATTGCGTGCGCAAAAATTTGATTTGGCCGCTCAGCCCGCTTGCTTCCTCAATTTATCTCACTTTAAAAATATATATATCATTTTGAAAATCCTAACCCTAGTTTACCTCGGCTAAACAAATCTAAGGGAATGCAATACTACAATACACCCTGCCCAAGATAAAATGCATAAGAAAAATGGCGTGCACGAAACAAGTACATACTATAAAACGTAACATAGAAAAATACAAATGCAAGAAAAAGGAAAAATTTGGTGATGCGATCAATTGTCTGTATCAATTACCCAACTTGGATGGAAGTAAATCAACCGAAAGTCCTTCAACCGAAAATTCTATGAAAACATGCATTCCATTACTTAGACTAACCAAAAGATTCTCTAACTAGCTGACATCCGCATAAGTCCTTCATCTATGTTTATCCACGGTGATGAAAACATATGAAGCACGGATACTTACAGTGGTTTTATGTATCGTATCCGAAAAAGTTCCGAGTCGGGAAACTCTAGGAAACCCGTTCCTGAAACTCTCGAAAACTTTTTCTTTTAATTTTAGATATAAAAATTTAGGATGCTCATAGATACTTTTGAATACTACCGGATACGTCTGATTATGCTCAAAATTTCCTTACATGGAGAAAGAAATGTAAATAGGTGATGAATGATATGATACATTTTGTGACACATAGACCTTGCTTTTGTTTAAATATTCATTTGACACATAGAACCAAGGTTTTGTGAAGATCACGTTTCCCAAATTTGTATCGTATTATATCGTGTATCACGCCCCCGTCCTCGTGTAATATAGTTGAAGACCATCCAATGAAAATATATGTTTGGCATCAATGAAGAAATGTAATATGTGCATAGAGAGCTTTTATGCCGAGAAGTTTCCAATATAAGAGAAGAACAATTGTCAGAGCATCTGACTATTTAAATAGAAGGTAAATAACATTACTCTTCCCTATAACCTTTTATAAAAAATAGTAAAATGTGGAAAATTGATAAAATAAACTACCCAACTTGGAAACAAGAAAAGGGAAGAGCTAAAAATATCATATGACATCTTGCATTCCATCACTTATATTTACCAAAAAATTCTCACACTTCGCTTCATCTATGTGTGTCCATGTTAAGTTAACTTTGTTATGACAACCATCGGTCAAGACATATTTGGCCTCGAGAACAAACATTGTTTTGATTTGTTTTTGTTGTATTAATTTGTTATAGTTTTAGGAATATTAACTTTCTAGTTTTTATGAACATGAAAAATTGGTCTGTCGGAGAAGTTCCGTCGTTGTCGGCCCTTTGCTCAGAAGAAGAAGACATCAATTGTTAAAGTTTAAAGTTGGTCTGCGGATAGTGATTTATAAACATGAAAAAATTGATCTGCGGATAGACGTTTATGGTTTGCGAATAACATTTACCTAATATTATCTAAGGTTTAAAGTTTAATGAAATTTTAAATCATGAAATAATCCTAAGGTTTTTTATTCCTATAATAGACCGCCCAGCTTATTGGTTAGTAATTATCCAATGCTTTGATTCAGTTGTTGCCCCTACTCATGTCATGGTTCTTTCTCTTCCTCTACTGCCCACACCTACCCAAGTTAACTGGAATCAGAGCAAGCCTAAACCCTAAAGATTCATCGAGACCGGAAAGATTGTGAACAACCTCCTGGATAATCGCCATGTCCTTCACCTTCATACACGCCTGCACCCCCACATCTCCATGAATCGTACCCTCTCATCGCATCAAACAATGAGCACTCATCCTGATATTTCCCCTAGGGTCTAAACAGTGAACTCAGGCATAAAGTAGAATCCAATGAAGTATATCAAAAGGCCTCACAGGCACAGGGAGACAACTCATGCACCTTCCAACAAAGTAGCATAACCCTAATAAATTTGAAATGTCGACCAAAACGGCAAAACCAGAGAACCACGTATCCAAAACTCGAATAGGCGATGGAGATATCGATGCGTGTTAGGGCTACTGTAATAAGAAGCGAAAAAGTACCTGCCAGCAGGAATCAAGTGATGCCATGGGTGACAGAGGCCAATTCGATCGCCGGAAATGACGGCCAGATCGGGGAGGATAGAGGGATTTAAAGACAAGGGCGAGCGCAATTGCAAATTGCACCCCTTTTATTATTAGAATTACAAATGTCTCTCCTAGATATTTCAAAACATAACATTTAACTCTCACATTTCATTACATCCATATACAAAATACCCCCTAGAAAATGTATTTGGAGAGAAGTATTTTTGTGCATAAATATTATGAAATGCAAAATTTAGGGATGGTAAATGTTCAGGTGAGGATTTGTTATTTCAATAATAAGATTGGTGCAATCTGTAATTTTTCAAACTTAGAGGGGAGGTCCCCATAAATGCCTCTTCTATTAAATTATTATTATTATTATTTTACTATAAAAAGAAAAAAAAATGAGATAATATCAATATTTTGAAAATCAAACCGAGTATCGAATTGGTGGAACGAAAAGTTCGAAATTAAATCGGTCCTACCAATTTAACTAGGCTCAAACTGTTTATATATACATATATATACGTATCTCTATCATATGTATCAATATATATATCTTCAAGCACACCAAATAATTTCCCTCAACCGTTTGATCAAAGAGTATATTAAATCTAATCTTTTAGATGGAGAGAGAGAGAGAAAGGAAAATTGAAGAGAGAGAGAGAGAGAGAGAGAAAGAATTTTAGTAGGCCTTAAAGCTATTTGAGAGAGGGGGAGAGATAGTGTGATAAGTTAAAATTTTTACGGGAAAGCGTATATTTTTTTAAAAAAATAAAAAATGTAATCTTGATTTATATTTTTTTACGATCGTTTTGAGTACTCATATGTATATGTTGCAGGTGTAGCTCGTTTTGATGCGGGCACAACCCGCAGCGACACATCGAGCACGGGTGAAGCCCGTGCGAAGGCGGTCGAAGCATGGGCATAGTCAATGCGAAGATGCTCGTGTGTGGGGGGGAGCCCGAAAAGCACTTCTACCATAACTCGCAGGAAAGGGGAAAGAAAGGGAGGAGAAGATCGTGAGTAGCTAGTTACTAGCGGTTAAGAGGGTGTGAATAGGGAGATCCACTGACAGCGGCAACACCAGACTTCACTCTTCGCGATGAATGCACTCCTGCGACGGGCATTTCTTTGATTGAAGAGTGATTACAATTGTTATTGGGAAAAGAATAAAAGAGAGTTGTGCAGACATTAGACCGCAAAGCTCAAGAATCGAGACTGTAGCTCTTAACAGGCGAGCTCTTGTATTCGAGTCAGCGTGCTTTGGGAGTGCCCCCCTATTTATAGACTCGGGGGGGCCTGCCCGAACAGGCAAGGCTAAAATAATCGCCTGCCCGGGGTACAGGAGAACCGAGCATAGATGATGGGAAACAAAAAAAGAGAAAAAAGACAAGTTGTTGAATCGCATGAACAAGCGGTTAGCCCCTGCGGTCTAGAGCACTTCTGGGCAGCTTCTTGTTGTGGCCTGGTCGAACCGAGTGGTATGGACAATCTGACTGCCGCGAGTACAAGGTTGAAGACTAGTTGCGGACTGGTTGACATGTGCGTTCTGACATTCCTATCCACCACATCCTGAGCTGGCTTGGGACATGGTTACAGACTCCCGAGTAAACATGAACCCCGCACTTTTTTGAATTTCTGGGAATTTTGAAAATGGTAATTCTATCTGCGAGACCGTAACTGTCATCAATGTTGGTGGTCTATAAATATTTTCAAAGACTTTGCAGTTTTTCAGAAAATTCCTTTCGTCACAGGGTGATACTCTCCTCCGACAGTTAGCATTTTCGGATCGCAATGTTTGGTCTTAGAAATTTTTTGTCTTCAGTCTCAATGTGCTCGGTCTCATCGCGCGATGTGAAGGATAAATTGGTGTCAAAGGCGAATAAACCTGTAGCGCAAAAGCCTATCACTCATGTCCGCACACTGGCGAATCCTCCGGACAAGACCATGATGAGTCAAAGGTTGAACCTCAACCAAAGTTCGCTTCCCCTCCAGCGGATACAACTAATCTTACTAGTGTGCTCATCGTTATCGATCCTTTGGCGACCTCAATAGTTAATCCACAACCTCTGAATCTTGATGTCTTCAAGTTGGTGTCTGAAACGGTTATGGTGCAGGTTGATCTCGGAGAAGAGATCAACCAAGATTCTGAGAGGCTGCAGTCTGCAGAGAAGCCCTCTGAGGAGCTGGATGAAGGCAAGAAGCGAACTGAAGATGAGGTGCGGACTGACAATCTGGCCACAACTTCTTTAATGTTGACCGTTATGGACACCGGATTTGTCCGTGAAGGTCTTCAGGAGCTTTGTCAGCTCGTTGCGGACAAGAGGCAGTAGAAAGAGCTGGCCTCCAAATCCAGCGGAAAGAAGAGGATGGATGATTATGTCGATGGTAGAGTAAGGAAGATGCTCAAGATGATTAAGGAGCCAAATGTCTCGGTGAGGGTTGGCGCGGCTAGCCTGCAGCATAAGCCACAGGATACTGAAGTTTCCGAGTTCGCTCTTGTGACTCCAGCCGCCAGTCTTGGCACTGAGACCTTGTCTTCCTCGGTCAGTATTTCTACTGCTGAGATTTTGCAAAGCTTTGATAAATTTGAAAAGATAAACAAATCTTTTCTAGAGGATACCCAGCCTGCCCCTGGTGACATAATAGTCGAGGACGATGTCCAAGTTTTGGAAGTGTGGGCCGGTGAGAAGAGTTGTAACACCTCCATCCGTCAAATGAAATATAACAGAGGGTTCGGTCGGGACCTCACGCCATATTCCACAAACAGTCAGCGGGGTTACAGGCTTAATATCATAAGACCAAACGAATCCTAACTCAGAGCATTCTAGCGGATGTTTTATGGGTTAAATTGAACTCAAGTATCAGCAATGTCCACTATATAAAACCATAGGAATGTGATTACAAAATACACAAAACGTTACAGCCTTAAGGCCTTACAATTATGCTTCAATAAAGTGGTTTACAAACATCGGCTCGCAGGCCGGGCACGCATGAAAACAATAAAATTCTTCGTTTGGCCTTCGAGGGTCGGCATAACATCAAGGGCTGCAACCCGCTATTTTTCGCTCAGATCTGTAGCACCTGTACAGGGACAATCCACCACAAGGATGGAAAACAAGGCAACGATCAGCTTTAGCTGACCAATTTATAATGACCCTACCTCATACCCGGGGCAGCAGTATACTTTCCCTGCATGCATAGCAACCATAAATATATCACAAGTAGGCACAACTCAAGCACCATTCAATACATCACAAACGTCTGCATCAACTGCCAAACGTTCCGTGCACTCAGGGCACATTCTCGGTGTACTGGCAATACCCAGCCTCACCACCGTTTAGAGGACTGAGACATAACGGTCAATTTTGAGCATTATAGTCTTTCCAACATACAGCCTAAGACTCTCATTATGCGATTAATGAGGCCAATTACTTTAGGTCTACGAATCAAACTGGCATAGCGTAGGTACAGTTCAGCTAGAGCCCATTGCTCAAAACGTCATGTCATCGCCGAAAGTCGGAACCTTCATGGCCAATCTACATGACGCGGGTCCGTTTCCCTTGCCCGTAATTTAAACCACAACTAACGTTATATGCAATGACACTCAAGGCCATCAAAGCTAGTCACACATGCTCACAACTCACCTGCTAGCCACACGTCTCCACATAGATAGGTTTCACAAGTACAATACTATCTGGGAGATATTGCCTGCGATAGCCACTATCGTCTGGCGTTAACAACAGAATTTCTCTTTCTGTACTCAGACTCAGCCACAACTGGAACATTTGTCCAAAAAAACTTGCAGCATCCTGCAGTGCTAGAAAAACTGGGCTTTCACAAAATATATCTCATCAAGAGCTATCGCCAGCGATAATCACTTTTGCCCGACGATATCCAACGATTGTCACAATCGTGTTATTTTCTGGGTATTTTCCTGGAGAGGGTCTCCAGTACTTCCTGCTACTCCCATTCATAGGCACAACCCTTCAGACTCCATAAACTACTTGTTTATACTCGGAGTCTTCTCCGGTGCATAAAATAAAACATCACCAATCCAGACCAACCTGTCTGGATGGGCTTCGCACAACATGTTTATTCCATACTGCGATTTTCGGATTCTATATGCAAACTACTCGGGGATATCGCGTATCAACCCATCAGAATTTCCTTCACTTTTTTCACCTTTTGGTGGGATATTCCATGCGTATGCAAAAGGAGGGCTTCACTAGTCCAATAAGTAAGATCATTAATGGTATCGATCGCTTAGGATTCATGTCATTGTTCTTTGATCCAGATGGAACTGATCGTCACAGCTTCCTCTCAATGGATCTAGCATCGACTTGTAATTCCGTTCACAAGCGCACATTGGATCGCTTCTCCTCTTAGCCTCCTGTACTTTCTTTCTCCTCTTCCCTCAAGAAGCTCAAGAACCAAGAGAGAAAGTGTGATAGAGGAAAATGATAATGAAATCTCAAATCCAGCCATTAACAGCAAGCTACCGCCGCGCGGTATCTGCTACCGCCGCGCGGTATCTGCTACCGCTGAGTAGTATCAAAGACGGTCGATGTTGAGTCCATTGATCCCAATGTCCCAGATTTGTAAAAAGTCAAACAAGTCAATGGTATACATAGTTGTATTTGATGTATGTTTAAGTTTATGCATGTAGGTTAGTCCTTATTACACTGATTGGACAGGTGGTCACAAGATAGACATGTGGAGAGATAGAAATTCTGATGTCTAAGTCCATAGACGTTGAGTGAAGCAAGCTCACTCAACGCCAGATGTCTTAAGGAAGGAAGCTGGACAGAGAAATTTCACTAAGTCCATAGGCATTGAGTGAAGAAAGCTCACTCAATGCCATAAGTCAAGGACAGATGATCACAAAGATAAAAAAAGCAGCTGTCCACAAGAATTGAGTGGAGTTAGTTCACTCAATGCCATACAACTAAAAATCACTGTGACAGGTGTGGATAGTCAAAGGCAAAGTTTCATCAAGCAGGAAAATCGACCAAGGCAAAAAGCGTTGAGTGATGTCAACTCACTCAACGCCATGCAGCATAATTCGTTGAGTAAAGTTGTCACAGTCAAAGCCCCAGAGTTTCTGGAAAAGAAAATTATATTAATTCTAAAAGCGTTGAGTGAAGCTTGGTCACTCAACGCAAAGCAGTGTCTGTCAAAGCCAAAGCGTTAAGTGAAACTTGGTCACTCAACGTCATGCAGTGTCTGTCAAAGCCACAACAAATCTGTCAAAGAAATTCGACTAAGTCCAAAAGTGTTGAATGAAGCCAGTTCACTATACGTCATGCTGATTCAGTCAAAGCCTTGAAAGATAGAAAAAAATTCTGTCTGAGTACAATAGCGTCGAGTGAAGCCAGCTCACTCAACGGCAGAGGAAGAAAGCATTGAGTCATGTTGCTGCTCTCAGTGTTAAGGATGTAGAAAGGGCTGAAGATCAAGCTAAGGCAAAAAGCATTGAGTAAAGCTTATACACTCAACGCTCTCAATGCCAAGGATGTTGAAAGGGCTGAAGATCAAGCTAAGGCAAAAAGCATTGAGTAAAGCTTATACACTCAACGCTCTCAACGCCTGGACAAGCTGAAGAATTAACTAAGTCCAGAATCATTGAGTAAAGCCAGTTCACTCAACGCACTCAATGCATGGAGTGATTTTGTGAAATTGGCTAAGTCCATAACTGATGACGTCAGCAAAGTCAACAAAAGTCAACAAAATTCTAAATGATCATGAAAGAACTGCAATGCATCACTAACGTCGTCGTTAGTCTCATTCTATAAAACTATGGATATAATCAGCCGTTAAAGCAGCGACACGTGTCAATCATCTCGATGACGAGATTATAAATAGAAGATGAGATCTGGATCGAAATTTTTTTCTGGAGGGATCAATTCATACGAAAAAGTTGTGCGGGACTTCGTCTTCTTCCCCCACCATTATTGCAGAGACAAGAGCTTCAATTAAACAAATCTGAAGGGTTTCTGAGTTAGCTGCGGTGATCAACATATGCTACAACAAGATCAGAGGATTTCTCTGAGGAAGAAGAATCAGTCTAGGTTAGCCCTAGCTGAAATTGCTTCAAGATCCAAGTCGAGCCAAATTTGAAGTTATATCTCTAGATCTGTGAAGAAGAGCAGAATCAGAATCAAGGTTCTTAGTTACTTCCAGCACAAGCAGTAGATTCTTGAAGATTGTTAATTTTGTTGTTGTTGGTGCTACCATGGTGATCTGGAAGTGATCAAGCATGTAGCCTTACTACCAACGCAGTATGTGCCTATGAGGTCGCACATAAGAGTTTTGGAGAAGTTGGATAGGTTTGTGTTGGCCTTGCTCATATGTGATATGAGTGAAGGACCAAGCCTATGATGTTCTGGACATGGTGGAATTTCATTCTGAGACCTGTATTGTGAATATATGTCGATTGGTATGTAGTCAGAAGAAGCTAAGGGAAATTCGTCGAGTATGGGTAAGGGGTTTCGATGAATGGGCTGGATTCGTCGAGTATCGTCATGACCTCTCGTCGATTCGTCGAGTATTGTCGTGATCTATCGCCGATTCGTCGAGTGTCGTCATGGCCCCTTCACGATTCGTCGTGTATCGTTATGGTCACTCGCCGAATTCTATCTCGACGGGTTATTTCTTCTAAAGTCCGGTTCGGCGGTTCTTTGCTGGCATTGGCCGGTTCGGTTCAAGGTATAAATAGGATTTTACTGTTGAACTGAGTAGATGACTATTCATTCTAGACCTAAATCGTGAAGCCGGCATCGACGATCTCCTCGCGACGGAACTGTTCCGCATCCGCGACCATCGCCGCTGTTGCCACCGACCGCCGCTTGTCGCCGCCGACTGTCCGCCGTCCCTAGCCGTCGCAGGAAAGTGTTTCCAAGGCGTTGCCATCGTCGTTGCCGCCTCTCCTTGAACGGATCTAGTACTCCGAGGAGACATTGAGGGCAAGCCTCTTTCGACCTAGATCTTGTGAGACAAGAGTCTAGGGTTCTCCGTGCTCGTGTGGATACTCGTAGAGGCGTGAACATTATTCTACGCTCGGAACTCCGGCTGTTGTCGTTCGTTGGAATCAATCGGGGCGCCTAGGTTGAGTATTGACTCAATCCCGGGAAGTTATAAATTAATTTATTGTCACATTACTTCTTGATTAATGGCCGTCGCAAAATCCACAACTTACTTTTGGGTTTTCCTTATATCCGTATTCCACTGCGCATAAATGTTGTGACGATTTGCAAAACCCAACTGTTGCTGTGAAGAAGATAGGGCTGAGATTCTCTCAGCTCAAGAAGCAATTGACTCAGAGATTAATTTCTCTTGAGTCAAATCAACATTTATATTCAATTTCTGTAGGATCTGTTTAAGATCTGTGTTGTTAGCCTAAATTATAAAGGCTGAGTGGTATGATCCAGTCTTTGATCTGTGTGATAGGGCTGGTTTCTCAGCCTGTGATGTAGGGCATTTGTGCTTGTGGTAGGTGATCATGTGATTACTGAGTGGTTGGGTTGTGTTCCTGTGTTGTAAGTCTCTATGGAGACGGTGTGATCCTGTGGGATTGTGTTATAATCTCTGAGGAGCCAAGGTATTAGAGAAGTGCTTTGTCTAACATTCTGTTTGAAAGGCAGGAGGGACAGTGGATGTACCCATACACTGGGGAACCACTATAAAAATCTGGTGTGTTGTGTGTGAATTTCTGTAAAGCTAAATTAATCACTCACACCAAATCCTAACTCAGTTAAAGGCATAAAGAACTTAAAGAGAATCATAAAGAACTTAATAACTTATTCACCCCCTCTAGGTGATTAGCTATGCTTGAATTCAAAGATTTTCAATTGGTATCAGGGGGAGGTTACTCAAGAAAGGCTTAACAGTCTGAGTAGATCTCCAAGGGTAGTCGAGAAAAGATATGTATGGTTTCAAGAGAGAATCATAAGGAACTAGGTTTTATGAAGCTTCCTCTATGCAGGAAAGAAAATTTTTGAATATGGAAAGAAAGGGTTAGATTGTTTATGGAAGCATCAGACCCTAGGATTTATGTTACAGTACAAGAAGGACCATTCATTCCCTTGAAGGTGTCTGTTCTTGATACAAATGTCAAGACTCCTAAGAGTTATACAGAAATGACTAAAAATGAAATTATCTTGGCAGCAATGGATAAGAGGGTACAAAACACTATAGTTAGTATCATAGATGACTCTACTTTTCAAAACCTGGTGAACTGCAAAACCTCAAAGGAAATGTGGGACACTCTGGTGATATATATGGAGGGTACTGAGGATGTTAGAGATGATAGGAAGTCTATGCTCAATCAAGAGTATGAGGCTTTCAGGCAGATCAAGGAGGAGACCATAGCTAGGTGCTATGAAAGGTTTTTCAGAACTGTAAATGAACTAAGGACCTATGGTCGGGTCTTTAGTAACTATGAGCTAAATGATAAGTTCCTTAGGTCTCTTACTAGAGACTGAGACACTAAGATATATGCCATTAGATAAGTGGGAAAGCTAGCAGATACTCCACCATACACACTTTTTGGTAAGCTGTTGTCATATGAAATGCAGTTGACTGCAAGGAAGGAGGAGGAGAAGACTAGCAAAACTTAGGCTAAAGAATCAGCTGTGGCCTTCAAGGAAGATAGTTCCAAGAGGATCAAAGAGAAGAATTCTTCTCTCCCAAGAAGGCCAGCTGAGTCTGATGATTTAGATCAAGATATATCAGAATGTAATATGTCTGATGAGGAATTTGCTGCTTTCTCAAGGCAGTTCATGAAGCTGATGAAGAGGATGTGGTGGAGGAGCAGACCTTCCTCCTCCTTACAAAACAAGGAGGACTACTACAAAACCAGGAATAAACCTTTTAAGGAAGGCAGGTATGACTCAAAACCTAGTAAACATATTACTAATAAGATTATCTGTTTTTGCTGCACCAAGCCAGGGCATGTTGTGGCTGAATGTCCTGTGAAGAAGAAGGAGACTGATGAAAAAAAACACCATCATGAGAAGGGAAAGAAGGAGAAAACCTTCATTTCTAAGAAGGAGAAAAGCTGGACTGACTTATCCTCCTCAGAGTCAGATGATGAAGATGAAGCCTACATTTGGCTGATGGCTAGATTAGATGAGGAATCTTGCCAGGATCAGCCTGGAGCATCTAAGGTACACTCTCCATTCAGCTCTTCATCTAAGTCAAGTTATAAGACTTGTTCCAGTTCAGAAGCATCCTCATCTAGGAATAAAGGTGATTCTGAGTCTGAGGAAGACATCAATCAAGTGATTAATAAGTATGGTGAACTTCTGGAAGCATTCAAAAGAAGTAAGCAACTGACAAAACAACAGACTCTAGAGATTGCATCTCTAAAGCTTGTTGTTTCCCAGCACTCTGAGACATCTATCATGCTGGAACAAAAAAATAGGGAAGTCAGTCAGTTGAAGACTATTTCTATTATACAGATAGACACCATAAAAATAAGATATCCCTATTAAGGATCTAGATGAAAAGCTCCAAAGAGAGATGAGAATTGTGGCAAGTTTTTCTAAGCCCAATTCAGTGTTGCCCATTATTGACTCCTTCACCTCTCGGAGAAACAAGAGAGGAGTTGGATTCAAGGGAAACACCAGAGCTGCCCTTTCAAAGGAAAGGGAAAAGCTCTAGCTAAGCCACCTATTGCCTTTAAAAGGGTAATACTCCCTACTAACAAGTATGACCAGGACTCCATATATGGTCACTGGAAGAATGAGAATTCTTCCTGTAATGATACTAATGTTTCTTCCAATGTAAGGAGAAGAGGAATGGGAATGAGTGCCTTCAAGGCTGATCATGAGGAAATACAAATGGCCCATCCTGGACCATTTGTCTTTGTTGTTCTAGCCCCCACTCTTAAGAATGGGGCAGTGAGCAAACATTAGACTCAATCAGTAATGATTCAACCTAAAGGTCAGTCTTATAGCAAGAAAGATCTGGGTGTTTCTGATGCTATCAGGAGCATGATTTCAGCAAAGAAAACTACTGCTGATGACACTCAGAAAAAGCTAAATAAAACTGCTGAAAGACTTTCCTTCAGCCAGATAATTGCTGAAAGAAATCTTAAGAAGATCACTATTATTCCTTCTGGAAAGCTTGCTGCTGTTAACACGGTCACTAGAACAACTCAGAAAAGAAGGTATAACCTTCATGAGTGCTGGTGTTGTGGCAAGATAGGGCATTTTTCCATTGATTATTGGCATAATTCTAGTACAGAGCTAAAGTAAGTCTACTAGTCAAAAAAATTGCTGGTAGACATGTTTATTTTGAGACTAAAATGCACCAAGGACCCAATAAATATTATGGTCCTAAGGTAAAATAAATCTGTTTTGCAAGTTAGTCCAAGTTTCCATACCCTTATATGGTACTTGGACATTGGTTGTTCCAAGCATATGACTGGAACAAAGAGCAATTTGAGGGAGTTCATTCCAGTGAAGGATATACCAAAGGTGATCTTTGGTGGATCAAACAAAGGGATTACCAAAGGTTATGGTAAGATCTCAAATAGCTTAGTCACTTTCACAAAAGTAGCTTATGTGTAAGGGTTGCAACACAAACTTATAAGCATAAGCTAACTTTGTGATCTTGACTATGACATTTCATTCCACAAGGATGAGTGCCACATAAAGAAGTCAAGTGACTAACAAGTCATCTTAACAGGCACTAGGAGTGAGAATGTATACTATTTAAATTTTCTTTGTGTAAATTCAGACTCTCCCAAATGCCTAATTGCAAATGAGAAAGCCTCATACTGTATCAAATGGCACAAGAGGCTAGTTCATTTGAACTATAAGATCATAGGTCAGCTCTTCAGTGAAGAGTTAGTTAGGAATGGTCCTAACATAAAATGCACTAAGGAGAGCATTTGCTCTGCATGCCAAAAAAGCAAGCAGACCAAAGATTCTTTCAAAAATATTGAAACCAAAGACTCTGTGAGGTGTTTATACCTCCTGTATAAGGACTTATTTGGTCCTATGTCAGTTCATAGTCTAGGTAGGAAAGTCTACACCTTTGTGGTTGTTGATGACTATTCCAAATTTACATGGATTTTCCTTTTAAGGAAAAAGTCTGAAACCCCTGATCTCTTCAAGATATTTATCAAATAGATATAGAATAAATTGAATAGTTCTGTGGTCAGAATCAAAAGTGATCATAGAACTGAGTTTTAATATGAATGCATGACAAAGTTTTGTGAAGAACTTGGGATTCAACAAGAGTTTTCCTCTCCAAGAACACCCCAGCAAAATGGGATTGCTGATAGGAAGAATATGACTCTCATAGAAGCTGGAAGGACTTTACTGAATGACACATCTCTCCCAGAATATTTCTGGGCTGAGGCAATAAACACTGCTTGTCATGTCCTCAACAGAGCTTCTATCACCAAGAGCCATAAAAAGACTCCTTAAGAGATATTGAAGGGCAGAAAACCAAATCTTGCATATCTCAAAATTTTTAGGAGCAAATGTTATGTGCTTAATAATGGGAAATCATATATAACTAAGTTTGCTGTCAAGTCCTTTGAAGGGATTTTTGTTGGGTAACAACAATCATAGTAAGACCTATAGGATCTATAACTGACAAGTCAAGTTGTAGAGGAGTCAGTTAATGTAGTGTTTGATGAATCGAACATGATTAACAATGAGTTGTCAAGCTCATTTTCTAGTCCTACAGACACAAAAGTGATCATGGGCAAGTTGACTGTTAAGGAAGCTGAACCTAGTCCAAGACAAAGATGAAAGTGTGTGGATTCCAGAGGAAGCACAAGGCACACAGGAAGTGGATGATGTTCGACATGATGAAGACTTTGGAGCACAGAATACTGAAGGAAGACTGCCTCCAATAGTTAGGCATTTGAAGAATCATCCAGGCCACTAGATCATTGGTAATACAAGTCAAGGTGTAGTGACAATGAGCAGATATCTCAACACAATAATGTACTCCAGTTTCTTGTCACAAGTAGAGCCCAAAAAGTTTCAAGAGGCAAACATGGATCAGTTTGGATTGTAGCCATGCAAGAAGAACTGAATCAGTTTAAGAGGTGTAAGGTCTGGAAGCTAGTTCCCAAACCATAAGGACATAATGTCATTGGAACCAAGTGGATCTATAGGAATAAACTTGATAAAAATGACATTATAACCAAGAACAAAGCTAGAATTATAGCTTAGGGGTACATATAGGAAGAAAGTATTGACTTTGATCAAACTGTAACACCTCCGTCCGTCACATGAAATATAACAGAGGGTCCGGCCCGGGCCCCACGGCATATTCCGCAAACAGTTGGCAACGTTACTTATTAATATCAAA
Organism: Platanthera zijinensis; assembly: GCA_039513925.1. Classification (NCBI taxonomy): domain Eukaryota; kingdom Viridiplantae; phylum Streptophyta; class Magnoliopsida; order Asparagales; family Orchidaceae; genus Platanthera; species Platanthera zijinensis. The sequence goes on from CM077086.1 coordinate 167,770,636, forward strand.
AACTACTACACGCATCCTAACTCAGAGCATTCTAGCGGAAGCTTTAAGGGTTATTACTGAACTCATCAACCATGAATGTCCACTATATATATAAACAACCACATTTATATATACCACATGAATGTATATAGAAATACACAAAAGTGATTGGACTTAAGGCCTTACAGTTAAACTTCACAAGTGTGGTTTACATACTTCGGCGTGCAGGCCGGCCACACATGAAAACAGTAAAACTATTCCGCTTGGCCTTCGAGGGCCAGCAAAGCAGCAAGGGCTTCAGCCCACTATTTCCCGCTCGGTCCAGCACCTACACAGGGACAATCCACCACAAGGGCGGTAAACAAGGCAATGGTCAACATTCAGCTAACCAATTTATAACGACCCTACCCCTTTTCTGAGGCAATGGTAATCCTTCCCTGCATGCATAGTATTTTACAAGCAGATATATCACATAACTTGCACTCACGCACAGTTCAAACGTCGGCCGCACGGCCCGACGCTTCGTGCACTCATGGCACATTATCGGTGTACCGGAAAACCAGGGTCTCACCACCGTTTAGAGGCTCCAAACCCAACGGTAAATATTGAGCATTCATGCTCCACGGCCCACGGCCGGAGACTTTAGTATTTATGGCGAACATCCCAAGACTCTCATTATGTGATCCTAACGAACGCCAATAACTTAGGCACTCAAGTTAGACAACCATAATGCGGATACAGTTCAGCCCTTGTCCGTTGCTTAAATCGCCAGTTCAATGTCTAGACTGACGCGGGTCGGCTTCCCCTTATCTGTTCGGCTCAATGGCCTTTAAGAGCTTGCAACTAACAATAGCCACACTGTCCTCCAAGGACTGGCTTCACAAACAAAAAGGGAGTTAGTGTCATCGTTCATCACGATCGCTTGGCGGGGCCAATAGAAGCTCTCTTTCTACGCCAAAAATCAACCCAAACCCTGCAACATCCTGCAGTGCCAGAAACACTGGTCTTTCCATGGTATACAACACATGAATTTCGAGGGTATTTTCCTGGAACTCCACTTTAGTACTTCCTGTTACTCCACTTCACAGGCACAACCCACATACTCCGTAAAATACTCGTTTATACGCGGAGTTTTCTCCGGTTCGCAAAATAAAGCATCACTAATTCAGACCAACCTGTCCGGATATGCTTCACACAGCATGTCTATTCCGTACTACACATTTATGGATCTATATGCAATGTAATTGGGGATAACACGTATCAACCCACAGAATTCTCTTAACAATTCCACCTTTTGGTGGAGGATTCCATGCACATGCAAAATTAGGACTTCACTTGTCCAAGCAGGAAGATCGTTACCCTTGAAGTTCTCTTCGGAGCCATGACCGAGCTTTTCTACGCGGATGGAAAGTAGCACACGAATCTCCTCTTCACGGATCTAGGCTCAGATCTTGATTCGACCCACAAGATCTTCTCCAGTAATTTCATAAAGGTCAGTCCAGCACTCCTTAGTTCCTTCTTCCAAGAACACTCAAAGGGGATGAAAGGAAGAGAGAGAGTGGAGAAGGAATTAATTTATTCCTCAATCCATAACCCTCTGCATAAGTAGCCTCGGGTTAACCCCAACCACATGATCTCTTCTCATCCTAAAACAACAACCATGATTTGAGTTGAAACCGCTTTGACAAGACAGCCGACGCCACTGATACTCGAGAAGTTGTTCTACGTTCGTCAAACTCGAGCTGTTCGATATTCGTCGAACTCTAGAATCAGTTCGACGTTCGTCGAACTCTTGAAGCAGTTCGACGTTCGTCGAACTCTAGAAGCAGTTCGACGTTCGTCGAACTCTAGAAGCAGTTCGACGTTCGTCGAACTCTAGAATCAGTTCGACGTTCGTCCAACACTAGAAGCAGTTCGACGTTCGTCGAACTCTAGAAGCAGTTCGACGTTCGTCGAACTCTAGAAGCAGTTCGACGTTCGTCGAACTCTAGAAGCAGTTCGACGTTCGTCGAACTCGAGTCATTCGGCGTTCGTCGAACTCGAGTCCTTTGATGTTCGTCGAACTCTAGAAGCAGTTCGACGTTCGTCGAACTCTAGAAGCAGTTCAACGTTCGTCGAACTCGAGCCGTTCGACGTTCGTCGATATAATTCTTACTCCTTTTGGGGTGTTACACAAGCCTTTGCCCTTGTAGCAAGACTAGAAGTTATCAGACTATTCCTTGCATATGTTGTATACCAAGGTTTCGGAGTCTACCAGATGGATGTGAAATCAGCCTTCCAGAATGGAGACTTGAAGGAAGAAGTCTATGTTGAACAACCACCAAGTTTTGTTATTCCTAACCAATCAAATTTTGTTTATAGACTTAGGAAAGCTTTATATGGGTTGAAACAAGCTCCTTAAGCATGGTATGAAACCCTGCCAAGCTTCCTCATTGAGAACAAATTCTCAAGGGGGAAGATAAACAAAACCCTATTTTTAAGGAAATCCAAAGGCAAGATCATCCTAGTCCAAATATATGTTGATGACATAATATTTAGATCTACTGATGACAACCTTTGCAGAAAGTTTGCCAAACTTATGCAAGGGAAGTTTGAAATGAGCATTATGGGTGAACTTAAGTTCTTCTTGAGTTTGCAAGTAAGACAGAATGACAATGGATTATCCATATCTCAATCAAAGTTTACTAGGGAATTGATTAAGAAATTTGGGATGGAGAATGCCTCCACCATGAAAACTCCCATGAGGTTAAACATGTCTTTAGACAAGGATGAGGCAGGGAAACCTATTGATCAAACTTTGTATAGAGGGATAATTGAATCCCTTCTATACCTAATTGCTAGTAGGCCAGACATTATATATGCTACTTGTGTCTATGCTAAATATCATGCATGCCCTAAAGAATCTAATTACTCTGCTGCTAAGAGAATTTTGAGATATCTAAAGGGCACACCAGATCTTGACCTTTGGTACCCTAAGAATAGGGATTTTGAACTAATAGGATTTTTAGATGCAGACCTTGCAGGTTGTAGAGAAAACAGGAAAAGCACATCAGGCTCTTGTCAGTTTATGGGAAAAAGGCTAGTGTCATGGAGCAACAAAAAGCAAACAAGTGTTTCTATTTCTACTGCAGAGTAAGAATACATAGCTGTAGGGAGTTGCTATGTACAGTTGCTGTAGATCCAACATCAACTTCATGATTATAACATTCAACTAAGTAAAAGCTCTTTATTTTGTGATTATACTAGTGCAATCTCTATAGCTAGGAATCCTATCTCACATAGCAAGACTAAGTACATAAAGATTTGATATCACTTTATAAGAGAGCATGTGAAATGTGAGGATATTAGTTTTCAGTTTGTTTCGACAGATAAGCAAGTGGCTGACATTTTCACCAAGCCACTAGATGAAGCAAAGTTCAACACCTTCAAGTTTGAGTTGGGAATGTTGAACTTGGTATAGCTTCAGTTGCTCTTCATATTATTTTGTTGCAGGAAATACTTCATCTTACAGGATGGAGTGGGATGAATATAAAAAAAGTTGATTGAAGTTGCTCTTGGTGAGAGGGAGCAAGTCAAGCATTAGTTGGTTATCGATCTGTAATCAAACAGGGGGAGAAGATAATCAGAAATGGCCAGCTTCTACCTAACTATTCTACAGAAGTTAAAAAGGGGAGAAGAAGCAGCAAAGTCGGGGGAGCTGCAGGGGGAGCTGCCAACTTGTATGCAAGTGGTGTTCCTATACAAAGTGAAAAGGTTAACCATACAGCAAAGCAGGGGGAGTAAGTGATTCTCACTATACTAGCTGAAAAATGGGAGAGTGGTAACTCTTAACTATATGGTGTTATAAGTTGGTGTATATTATTATTGCATATGTTAGTGTATATCATTGACAAAGGTTTTTCAAGTGGTGTTTTGACTTCTTCAAATAAAGGGAGATTGATGAGTCCATTGATCCCAATGTCCCAGATTTATAAGAAGTCAAACAAGTCAATGGTATTCACATAGTTGTATTTGATGTATGTTTAAGTTCATGCATGCAGGTTAGTCCTTATTATATTTATTGGACAGGTGGTCACAAGATAGGTATGTGGAGAGACAGAAATTATGCTGTCTAAGTTCACAAGCGTTGAGTGAAGCAAGCTCACTCAATGCCAGATGCCTTAAGGAAGGAAGCTGGACAGAGAAATTCCACAAAGTCCACAGGTGTTGAGTGAAGCAAGCTCACTCAATGCCAAAAATCAAGGACAGATGATGACAGACAGAAAAGTAGCTGTCCACAGGCATTAAGTGAAGCCAATTCACTCAACCCCATACAACTAAAAAGCACTGAGACAGGCGTGGATAGTCAAAGGAAAAGTTTCAGCAAGTAGGAAAATCGACCAAGGCAAAAAGCATAGAGTGATGTTAACTCACTCAACGCCATGCAACATAATTCGTCGAGTAAAGCTATCACAGTCAAAGCCCCAGAGTTTCTGGCAAAGAAAAATATACTAAGTCCAAAAGCATTGAGTGAAACTTGGTCACTCAATGGCATACAGTGTATGTCAAATCCAAAGCATTGAGTGAAGCTTGGTCTCTCAACGCCATGTAGTTTGTCAAAGCCACAACAAATTTGTCAAAGTATTTCGACCAAGTCCAAAAGCATTGAGTGAAGCCAATTCACTCAATGCCATGTTGATTCAGTCAAAGCCTTGAAAGAAAGACAAAAAATTCTATCTAAGTACAATAGCATGAGTGAAGCTAACTCACTCAATGCCAAAGGAAGAAAGCGTTGAGTCATGCTGGTTCTCTCAATGCCAAGGATGTAGAAAGGGATGAAGATCAAGCTAAGGTAAAAAGCATTGAGTAAAGCTTATACACTCAACGCTCTCAACACCAAGGATGCAGAAAGGGCTGAAGATCAAGCTAAGGTAAAAAGCATTGAGTAAATCTTATACTCTCAACGCTCTCAATGCTTGGACAAGCTGAAGAATTGACTAAGTCCAGAATCGTTGAGTAAAGCCAGTTCACTCAACGCACTCAATTCCTGGAGTGATTTTGTGAAATTGGCTAAGTCCATAACTGATGACGTCAGCAAATTAAACAAAAGTCAACAAAATTCTAAATGATCATGGAAGAGCTGCAACACATCATTAACGTCGGTGTCGGTCTCATTATGTAAAACTAAGGATATAATCAGTCGTTAAAGCAGCGACACATGCCAATCATCTCGCTAGATGACAGGATTATAAATAGAAGATGAGATCTGGATCAAAATGTTTTTTCGGAGGGATCAATTCATTACGAAAAAGTTGTGCGGGACTTCTTCTTCGTCCCCTGCCATTGTTGTAGAGACAAGAGCTTCAATTCAACAAATTTGAAGGGTTTCTGAGTTAGTTGTGACGATCAACATCTGCTACAACAAGATCAGAGGATTTCTCTGAGGAAGAAGAATCAGTCTAGGTTAGCCCTAGCTGAAATTGCTTCAAGATCCAAGCCGAGCCGAATTTGAAGATCAATCACTAGATCTCTAAAGAAGAGCAGAATCAGAATCAAGGTTCTGAGTTACTTCCAACACAAGCAGCAGATTCTTGAAGATTGTCAATCTTGTTGCTGTGAAGAAGATAGGGCTGAGATTCTCTCAGCTCAGGAAGTAATTGACTCAGAGATTAATTTCTCTTGAGTCAAATCAACATTTCTTTTCAATTTTTATAGGATCTCTGTTGTAAACCAAAATTATAAAGGCTGAGTGGTAGGATCCATTCTTGGATCTGCGTGATAGGGCTATTTTCTCAGCCTGTGTTGTAGGGCATTTGTGCATGTGGTAGGTCATCGGGTGATTACTGAGTGGTTGGGTTGTGTGCTTGTGTTGTAAGTCTCTGTGGATACTATGTGATCCTATGGGATCATATTGTAATCTCTGAGGAGCCAAGGTATTGTAGAAGTGCCTTGTCTAACATTCTGTTAGAAAGGCGGGAGGGACAGTGGATGTACCCATACACTGGGGAACCATTATAAAAATCTGATGTGCTGTGTGTGAATTTCTTGAAAGCTAAATTAATCACTCATAACAAAGCCTAACTTAGTTAAAGGCATAAAGAACCTAAAGAGAATCATACAGATCTTAATAACCAATTCACCCCCTCTAAGTGATTAGCTACCCTTGAATTCAAAGACTTTTAGTCGTCACTTGGGCTAATTGACATCACTCTGTCGCCCAAACCAGCCTCCACCGCACTGCCAAGTGGCAAGCTACCGCCGGTGTTAACTTACTACCGTCGTGCGGTACCTTTCCGAGGCATAAGTCATTTTAATCAGCTATCGCCGCGCGTTAGCTTACTACCGCCCTGCGATAGTCTCTCAACGATTCGTCGAAAGCATTGAGTGCGTCGAGCGGTATCTCCACGCAATAGCCCACTACCACCGCGCGGTAGGCCTCTCGATTATTCGTCGAAAGCGTGGAGTTCTACCTCCATGCAGTAACTTTCTATCGTCGAGCGGTATCTGCCCGAGCCTTTGGACCTTTAATTCATTGAGCTATCGCCGGCCATAAGACTACCGCCACGCGATAACCTTCGGAGACCAATTCTCCAAATCGTCAGGATTTTTGGGGCATTACAAGAGCACTGTTGCTAAAATTTCTGAATGGGATGAGAAGAAGAAACTACAAAAATAGATCACGAACGAGAAGGAGGCCGAAAGAAGGAGGATATTGATAGGGCGCGTTGCAAGTTGCTGCCGAACTAATGCGGTCAGGTAAACTGAAATTGGCACCTGGGAATATCAAACTTCCACCCCTTTACAAGTCTCCTCCTCAAAAAAAGAGGCCAGTAAAGATCATAATCGAGACCGCGAATATTGTTCTTTCTTTGAGAGACTTGGACCAAAGGAGGAAGAAGACACATCGAGATTGGGGGGACTGTGCAGCCGAATTGAACCCAAGTAATTAAGGGGGCCAACTTTTGATAACCGTCAGACCGCTGTTGTGACCGAGCAGGAAGAAACATTGCGACCTAGCGATCTTGGTTTTTTAAAGTTCTGCTTGTTGCGATCTGCATTAACAATAAATACTTAACTTTTCTCTCTTTTGTTTCGACTTTAAGTGAACCATCTCATTCTTTGGAGTTGGGCGAATACTTGTCGCTGCCTTCGCTACTACCAATGTGACCTCTTAGCGAGATAATTAGAGAGAGTCAAGAAATGTTGGACGAACTGAATAAGCAACTTGGCCAAATGAGGGTGTTAATTGAATAAGAGCGATATGCCATACTTGGTAGGGAGGAGACCCTTCGCCTTGAGCTGGAGAAAGGGAAAAAGGAGATGCTGGAGAGGGATAAAATAAGGCTGGAGAGGGAGAAGGCCCTATAATACCAGGTTATCACCATCTCTGCTCCGCTCGAAAAGGAGAAGAGGGAGAGGAGACGGTCTGAAGACGACACTAAGTATTATAAGAAAAAAATATATGTAATTTTGGTACAAGAATTCAAGAACCAGCGGCCTGAAGCGGCGAACAAGGAGAGATCGTGGAAGCCAGATCACGTGACTACAGAAGAAACTTCTACCAACCTTCCAGCTGAACCAAATGTGCAGCCTGCATCAACTGGTGAACTGAGGGCGCCTACAGAATACATGGTTCCTTTAAGCCGTGTAGACCGCAAGGCGTCTCGGATTCACGGGTCCTTCAGTCTGATGCACTACCATGTTCAACAGCTGTATGGAGTTATCCTACAGTCTGGTGATCAAGTGGCGCACATATGCAGAGACCTCACTGATTGCCCTGACCGCCCAACCACGTTGACCGTGGTTCAGGAAATTTTAATTTGTCATATTATTTGAACAATATTATGTTGGATGTGACAATTAGGTTGAAGATGATTTGATTTGATTTCTGCCTTTCTTTATTTGCTAGTGATAATGTGACTGTTCATGCGAACTGGAAATCATCTTGTGCGAACTGAAGTGTTATCTGTTTTGCAGACTGTGCAATATGATTGCTTTATCCGCTATTGCTTGTATATGTAGCAATTGTAGGATGGGTACCTTACGAACTGGCAGACAAGATTTGCGGTCTGCGTGGTTACACGCAGGCCAACTTTTTTTTAATAAATAGAATTATCTTTCTTCATTTATGACATGAATGCGTTCGAAACAGAAGTCTCAGCGGTCTGTAAAAATGGTGTCCGCGCGAACTCAGGTCGTTAAAGCTTTCCATGCTGTCGAAATCAAGAGTTGCAAACTCACTGAAGACGACCTGCGGGAGTTCATTGCAAAGCATATGCAGAGTTCATCGATCCATGCGCGGCTTCTAGAAAAACGTGAAAGAATAAATACTTCTCTGGTGAATCGGGTCGTCCTTCTTATTGACCATTTTGAGAGCGGTTTCAAGCTCTTCATCATTTGGGAGGCCAAAAAGATCTTCGAGCACTACGAGGTCATTCCTGGCTAGCTCGTCCCAAATAAGATTGCTTCCATCTTCAGCTACCTTGAATACCTACGGTCTGTGCGGGTAGCTTTTTCAATGAACATTTTCAGAAAGATCTTTTCCGTGCGGTCTATCACCCTGTCAGGAGGTAAAAGTTTTAAAGGTATTTTATACTTCTACTACATAGGAATGAAGGTTGTGAACCTTCAGAATAAGGTTCACAACTGGTCAGCCCACTACCTGATGTTCGAGGGCGATCTTGGCTTGGACCATGCCTATCCGCAAGAGCGAGCGGATAATGACTTCAAGTCCTGCAAGTTTTCTGCCTTTGAAAAGAATATCTTCAAGTTCGTATGGGACTCGCGGTTAGATATTGAGCACTATCTCCCACTACTCCCATGTTTAGAAGGAGTAGTCCACCAAAATAGTAAGTGTCTTCTGCGGTCAAGAACCTCTATCTGCCTTCTTCATATTCTAACCAATGATTACTATAGCTGACTTGGTGGTTCCAGCAAATCTGCCATTGACACCGGGCGGTCTGACTCTTACCCAAAGGGAGAAGAGGGTAGAGGTCGAGAAGAAGAGGCAAGAAGTGGATGTGTTGAAATTGTTGAAGTAAAAGTAACAGCCTGGGCAGTCTGTTTGGGCGGGCTGTGCGGTCTGTTTTGGCGGTCCCGGTGGTCAGACCGTCCGGTTTGAGCGGATAAAGCTAGAAACTAGCTAGGTCGGCTGATGTTCTTTGGCTTGTTCCCCAGGTTGTTTTCAAGCGGATAGGATGGTTATCCGCTCAGTTACTGATTTGAGTAGCTGGCTCTGGAGTTTGCTTGTTTTGTGCGGATTGCTTTTGTATCCGCTGGTGTTGTGCTTGCACTAGGGATGTCTAGTGGTGTGGAATTGGGTTGTTTTGGACCAAGTCCAGGTTGGCTTAGTCCGGGAGGTCACACGACCTGCGCGGGTTGGTTTCTATATTCGCTAAGCTCAGCAACAATCTATATTATGCGAATTGGCTACGAGCTCGCTTTCTGTGGTCTGGAGCTTTGTCCGCAAGTGGGCGGACTGGGGTGGTACTCGCTGAGTCCGCAGGTTTTGGCGATCTAGTCTGGCTGGGCTTGGCGAACTCACTCTTGGCTAAGTCGCAGCGGTCTGGTGTGTATCCGCAGCTTTTGTGGATACACTTGTTGTTCGCAATGGATAGGGCCGTTATCCTATCGTCTAGGGAAGTGATCATACTCCTCTCCATGCCTATAAATAGGACCCCATGTAACATCAGATGGTACCGAGTGAATAGTTGTGTGGGTAGTACTAAAGAGCTAGGAACTTGGTTTTGACTACGGTCAGGGGCAGTGCGGATTCTACGGGTAATAACCAGCTGTTTACAGCAGGTCATGGCTTGTGACTAGCGGTTTATCTTCTGTAACTTCTTCCAAGTTCAAATAAGCTGTCCGCCTTTGGGCGGCTTGTTTAGTTCGATGACAGCAGTCCGCTTGATCTTGCGGCTAGGCGACCTCGCAGTCAGGCGGCTTGCAGTTCAACAGCTAGAGTTCTTTCTTCAGCATTAGAATAACGGGTAGTCCGCTCGGCTTGTTGCGGTATTGCGACCAGGCGACTTCAGCGGACCCCTTGTCGGTTAGTAGTAGAGCCGACGGTTACTCCTTAAGGCCGCACGATTTATTTTCAGCTTGTAATTTTCTTGCACCATCGGATACATTGGAAATCATGTCTCGCTATGTATGCCTCGCTGTGTAAAGATATTTTGATTAGTACAAGACTCTTGCTCTTCTAGTTGTTTTTTTGGCTTGCTTGAGCTCAGTGTGGTTGAGTGTTCCTGTGCCTGGTGTCCCATTTTCCGCTTTCACAAATTTTTTCATGGTATCAAAGGGATCAGAGGCTGAGTAGTGATCAACCGGCAGTTTCTTGTCTGCTTCTGAGAGTCTAAGTAACCAAAGTGTCTGCAATGGAAGGAGGTTATGCAAGAGGCCTTGGAATCGAACTACTTACACCGACTAACTACAAGAAGTGGAAGTCATGCATGCAGAGTTATCTATTGGGCGAGGACCTTTGGGAAATCATCGGAGGAGACAAAATACAGGAAGTTATTGCTGTTGCGGGTGTTGGTGCTGATGCGGTGAAAGCCTGGAGAAAGACTAATGCTAAAGCTGAGTTTGCTCTCAAGCGGGCTATTTCACCATAACTCTTTGACCACATCATTGGATGTGGGTCTGCTGCGAAAATTTGGACTTCCCTTGATGGGTTGTTCAACAGAAAGAATGCAACTTGTCTACAGTTTCTAGAGAATGAGTTGGCAAGGGCCACTCAAGGTGATCTAACCATTTCAACGTTCTTCCTAAAAATGAAGAACCTGTGCGCTGAGATTTCAGCATTGGACCCTGATGAGCCTATTTCTGAGGCAAAGCTGAAGAGACACATAATCCGCGACTTGCGAAAGGAGTATGTGGCCTTCATCACTTCAGTTCAAGGTTGGGCTACTCAACCATCTTTGCTGGAGCTTGAGAACCTGCTGGCTTCGCAGGAGAGTTTGGTCAGATAGATGGCTGTGGTCACTATCTCTGAAGGAGATAGTGAGGCACTCTTCTCAGGGAAGAAGAAATGGGAGGAGAAGAAGAAGAAGTCTGATACTAGTGAGGGACCTTCTACTTCATATCATCAAGAGAGGAGCGCTGCTTCTAAGAAAGATTGGAAGAAGAAGAAGGAGGGGCTTAAGTGCTACAGATGCAACTAGCCAGAACACTTTAAGAGAGACTACAAGGTAAAGCTGCAGCCTGAGCATATTGCAGACAAGGAGGAGGCTGAGTCTAATGCTGAGGAAGCTTGATGGGGAAGTGCTTTCATGATGGGTACATGTGTCTATGCCTTGTCCACCATCGACTACCGAGTTGACTGGATCGTGGACTCAAGGTGTGGTCACCACCTTATCGGGGATGAGTCAAAGTTCTCCTCTCTACAGACATTCTCAAGTAACGAAGCTATCATAACCGTTGATGATACTGTTCATGCAGTAGAGATGGCAGGTGTTGTATCTTTGAGTATTGATAAGGGTCCACTCATGTTGAGGAGTGTTTATCACATACAGAGCATAAATAAGAACCTCTTATCTATGACAAATGCGGTGGATGCGGGCTATCACGTTTTGTTTGGTCCGATAGAAGTGAAGTTTCTTTGCAACGTGTCAGCGGTTAAGGCTGACGTTGCTTATGTAGGGAGAAGGTTGAGGAACTTGTTTGTGTTATCAACAAGCTCCTATATTGATCGGCTGAGGGCCAATGATAGTGCAGCTATCTGGCATGAGCGCCTGGGACATATTAGGATGGACAAGCTAAAAGCCATGACAGTGAAGAGCCTTGTGAAAGGCTTGCCTAAGTTGTAGTCCTTCAGCGACGGTCATGTATGCGTGGGATGTTAATATGGAAAGGCTCATCGCCTTCCATTTGATAAGTTGCTGACCAGGTGTAAAGTACCATTGGAGTGTATCCATGGTGATCTGATGGGGCCGACCATCACATCCAACCTTGGAGGCAGCATGTATATACTGGTCCTGTTTGATGACTACACGAGGTACACTTGGGTGTACTTATGAAAAAAGCCAGATGCTCTCTGGTTGTTCGTGGAGTTCAAGGAGCTGGTGGAGGGCCGGCTTGGCCTGCAAATCAAGAAGTTTAGAACAAATAATGGAGGTGAGTTTGTTTCAACTGAGTTTTCAAACTTCTACAAGAAGCACGACATTTAAAGGGAGCTCACTTGTGCTCATACTCCACAACAAAATTGAGTAGTAGAGCGGAAGATCCGTCATCTGATGGAAATATGCTAGTGTTGGCTTCATGCTAAAGGAATTCCAAGGTCCTTCTAGGCAGAGGGAATGACCTGCGCTACCTATATCATCAATCAGATGCTTTTGAGTCCATTTAACATGAAGTCTCCACATGAGATGATGTTCAAGGAGAAATCTAGAGTTGGACACCTTCAGATGTTTGGATCTACCTGCTACGTACACATCCCAGATGCTCCTAGGACCAAGCTGGATGCAAAGGAAATGAAGCTTGTCTTTATGGGTTATGATGAGCGGAAGAAGGGGTGGAACTGTATGGATCCAATGACGAAGAAGTTCATGGTTTTGAGAGATGTTGTCTTAGACAAGATGACATCATATGGAGGTGGCTCCTCTATGGAGTTACATGAGAGCAGATCGAATGACAAATATGAGGTGGCTGATAAGGATCTTCTTGTGGAGTTGCCTGTGTCACTAGGAGCTCCAGGTGTTTCTAGCTCTGGGGCGGAGGCTTCTGGTTCAGGAAGCAGGGGGAGCCATGCTCCAAGTTTGCACGGGAATGGAGTTGATTCAGAAGAAGTAGCAGAGGTGGTTAGCAAGGGTCAGACTCCTCAGAGATCAAAGAGGACCATTAAACCAGCTATCTGTTGGAGAAAAGAAATCAGGCAGTTCTTCTTCCCGCTATTGTTGTTGTGCTAAAGAACATGAAGCTCAAGTCAGCTAGACTAAGAGCAAGTTAACTGTTGTCATCTTCATCGACTTCAGCAGTTCAGAGTACTTCTCTGAGGAAAGAGCAAGAAACAAAGGGCCGACCCTTGCTACAAGTTCTTCACAGTTCCAGCTGTACAAGAAATAACCTGAAGATCTTAATCTGGAAGCTATGATGAGAAGAAGCAGAGATCCGAAAGAAGGCTCAGGGGACTATTCCTCAGGAGTCAAAGTTAGGGCTAAATCACCTCAGCCCAGGAAAGGAAGAAGAGGTAGAGCTATCTTAGTCTGCAAAGTTAGAGCTGAGTTTTTGTCAGCTTAGGTAGCAGCAATTAACTGCAGTAACTTCATAGTTCAAGCAAGAAAAATCCCTGGTGCTGTGAAGTAGTAGTTAGGGCTGAGCTTCAGGATTAGTTCAGAAAGAGGCAGAACATTGTTCTGCAAGTCACTTCCAGCTCAAGTAAATATATACTTGTTGCTGTAGAAGTTATTAAGACTAAGAATTTCTTAGTTCTGTAAAGGTAGACTCAGGAAATAACTTCCTGTAGTCATAGTTGGGCTAAGTTTATCTCAGTCAAGAAGCTTGACACAGAGAAACATCTCTTATGTCAAGAGTAACCACCAATCCACCTTCATCCTATAGGATCCAAGTGTGGATCTGATCTGTAGGACTTAATAGCCTGAGGTAGGAGAGTGATGCTCTTTGAGTGTAGTATCCTTTATGGATCTGAGATAGGGTTGTCCTCCCAGCCTGAGTTTAGGGATTAATAACCTGAGGTAGGTGATATTAGGATCACTGAGTTGTAGGCCCTTGTGACTGAGAAGTAAGTCTTGGAGTAGACTTAGAGATCCTGAGGGATCTGAGGTGTAAGCTCTCTGGAGCAGGTTTTGGAGAAGTACCTTGTCCAACAAGATAGTTGGATAGGTGGGAGGGAAAGTGGATGTACCCTTGTTAGGGGAACCACTATAAATCTTGTGTGCTTTGTGTGTTTTCTTTGTGCTATTTTTATTGCAGGTTGCATATCTTGAAAGCTTCAACTAATCAACTAATAAAGCCTCCAATAACAAGGAAAATAAAATATAGTCACTAAGGACTAAGAAACCTATTCACCCCCTCTAGGTGATTTAGCTATCCTTGAAAACAAAGACTTTTAAGTGGTATCAGAGGGAGGTTACTCAAAAAGGACTTAACAGCCTGAGTAGACCTCAAAGTATAGCTAAAAGGTTTGCATTGGTGGGTTCAAAAGAGAACCATATGGAGTGGAGCTCAATGAAGTTTCAAGTCTGCAGTGAGAGCAAGGACTACACTGGGCTATTAGTAGCTCTTGTAGATGATGATGTCTATGCAAATGCAAGAATAGAGATCAGGGTCCCTCTGTCACACTCAGATAGCGACTCAGAGGTGGATGAAGCTGAGGAAGGTGAATGCAGATGCTATGGGCTAATTGCTACACCAGAGGAAGAAGAATCCTGGCAGGATCAGCATGGTCTAGATCAGGTACAATCTCTATCTAGTTCTTCTTATTGCTCAGGTCATGAGTCCAGCTTTGACTCTGATGCTTCCTCATCAAGTGATGATGAGAGTCCTATATCAGAAGATGATATCAATCAATTGATTGAGAATTATACTATACTTCTGAAAGCTTTCAAGGAAAGCAAGTTGCTTGTTAAGAAGCAAGCAGAGGAAATTGCCTCCCTACAGCTGACTGCTTCCCAACAAGATGAGACTTCATCTTTGTTATGTCTGAAAATGAGGGAAGTTGGTCATCTGAAGACCATGGTAGATACCCATGTTGAGTCCATTAAATATAAGGACTCTATTATTAAGGTTCTTGAAGAGAAACTTGAAAGGGAGAAGAGGATAGTGGCCAATTTCTCTAAGATAGATGCAATCAAGAGAAAATCTGAATATGAGTGGATTTCTAAAGTTATCTAATCTCAGAGGAGAGGCCAAGCTCCTATTGTGCCACAATCAACCATTCATAAGATAATTCTCCCTTCTAATAGGTATGACTAGGACTGTATGTATGGTCACTATAAGAATGAGAATTCTTCTTGTAAGAATACAAGAGTATCTTATAATGGAAGAAGAAGGGGTAGGGGAATGAGTGCCTTTAAGGCTCCCCATGAAGATTTATAAATGGCCCATTCTGGACCATTTATATTTGGTGCCTCAGCCCCAACTCATAAGGATAATACAATGGCTTTCACACAAGCTCATCCAGCAAGGACTCAGACTAAGGGTCAGTCTACCAGTAAGCCTAACTTGGCTAGTTCTGATGATATAAACAGCATGTAATCTACAAAGAAGACAATTATAATTACCATCAGGGCAAGCAAAGGATGCCCGCTGGAAGAATATCCTTCAGTCAGATCCTTGCTGAAAGGAACCTGAAGAAAGTTGCTGCTCCTCTTCCTTCTATTCAGTCAGCAGTTAACCACACTATAAGACCTGCTCAAAAAAGAAGATATAATATCCATGAGTGTTAGTGTTGTGATAAGGTGAGACATTTTGCCCTAGATTGCTGGCACAATCCTTCTGTGTCTAGAGCTAGAGTTAGCCTACCCGACAGAAATGCTGCAGGTAGGCAAGTCAGATTTCAGATTAATCAGAACTTAGGACCCAATACCTATTGGGGTCCTAAGGTAAAGTAATTTGTTTTGCAGGTCAGTCTAAGTGCCCATCCCCCATGTGGTACTTGGACAGTAAATGTTCAAGAAATTAGACTGGAACAAGGAAGTTATCTTATGGACCATACTCCAAGGATAAGGATGTTGTGTGCATTCTTAAAGAAGGATAAAGTACACAAGTCTTGGGCAAAGACCAACATGATCTAGCCAGCAGGACTGTCTGGTTGAACAAAGCTTTGCTGCCACTCTAGCAAACTAAGAGAAGAACAAGTAGGGTGTACTCATCACTGAGTGAAATCACTAGGAGTAGCTCCTCTGTGAGCAGCAAGGAAAGAGGCACACTATGCTCAGCTTATAAGACTCACTATACAGAAGGGACAAACTGTCAAGTGATACATATTAGAGACTTTCAAGTCAAGTGATATTATCAACTGAAATGATGAATGATAGTCATATAGACATGATCTGTGCAAATATTGAGGAGGAGACTGTCAAGCTAAGATACTCCTGCTGATGGGGAGCATGTTCAGTCAAGGTTGTTGGACAAGCTTGAATCTTATCCAAAATTCCCTCAACACAGAATAGATCAGCATTACTGTTGAGGATCAGCTTTTACCCATGGACATTGTAGAGGCTAAGAGGGAAACTACCCAGGTGATGTCACCTGCTGGAAGATGGCAAGCCAATTAGTTTATAAGAACAGCTGGATTGCTCCAACTATTGGTGATACAAGTCAGCACATTCCTATTGGAATAGCAGTGCAAAGAAAGACTTGGTATCAAAATGAAAGGATGGTTCATGGAAAGATCATTCAAGGTTCAAGTGGTCTTAAAGTCCAGTAGCTGCAGGAGAAAATTCAGCCACATGAGAAGAGAAAGCTGGCAGCTGCACCAATGGTACCATCTGCAATCAGCTAGTGGGAGAAGAGAATCACATCAGACCAGCTCCTCCCTGACTATTCAGAAACCAAGAAGGCAATGATCAAGGGGGAGTAGGCTATCTGGGTTGCCAATGGAATCAGAACTATATTGAGACTAAAACAACACACAGACAACATTCCTCCTATTCAAGAAGGACTATGTGGTATCCAGTGTGGTGATCAAGAGGGCAGATAAATATGATGATCAAGATTGTACTAAGTGGTCTGACCACTCTTGTGCTACATATCAAAAAGCTGAAGCCAAAGACTAGCATGGTGATAAAGAAAAGGAGAAGATCTGGCTCAACAAGAAGAGACTATGCAAGGTGCAAGGGAGTTGTTGTGCATAGTTGCTGTAAATCCATCATAAGCTCCATGATACCAGAACCATAACCTCCAGGAAAGTAGAACTTCTTTTCATTGATATCTACTAGTGTAATCTAAGTTGCTAGGAATCCTGTCAGTCATAGCAGGACTATGCATATGTAGATTAAGTATCAATAAGTTTGGGAGCATAAGGAAGAACTCAATCCTGAGTTTGTCCTCACTGACAAGTGGCTGACATGTTTATCATGCCACTAGATGAAGTCAAGTTCAACACCCTCTAGGTTGAGATTGGGTATGTTGAACTTGGTATAGCTTCAGTTTCTCCTTGTTATACTTGTGTTGCAGGATTCACTTCACTTGCAGGTAGATAAGTCCTTGATGTGACATCAAGATTATAAGGACCATTAAGTGGTATCAAGACTAAGATGGACTCAAGTGTCCAGTAGAGGGAATGACAGGGATGCTTCTATTAAGGGGGAGCATGTCCAGCACTTGCTGGAACAGGATCAACCTCCTATTGAGAAGGAGCAAGCAGCTACTGCTGTAGATCAGAGATCTTCACTGCTGACCAGTTTGTCCTAAGGACAATGCACAGACTAAGGGGGAGATCATGAGAAGAGAGACAGCTACCAACCAGCTTAAGTGGATCCATGGTTCACTCAAGTGTCAAGGGGCTGTAGTGATGTGGTGTATCAATGATATCACCACAAGTGGATGCTGATTCTGTAGATACAACATCAGCAAGTGGAACTATGTGTGCAACAAGTTCAAGTAATGCAGTATTGTGTTGTTTCAATGTATCAACACAAAAGGTATGACTCCTAATCTAGTAGATTGATCACTAGGAAAATTTCCTTAGTGTTATCAACATAGGACTTTGACTAGGATCAAGAGATAATCTCACCCATAATCCTTTCTCCTCCCTCAATAAATATACCTATTGAAGAAGACAGAAAGGTGGAGATGTGTGAAAATACATAAGGGGGAGATATAGAGCAATACTTGACATGACTAGGTCATGTTGAGTCGGTTCATATTACTTGAAAACATTCTAGTAATATGAGAAATGCAATGACTGACCACATGTTGAGCCATGATTGTGTTAGTGCATATGAGAAATGCAATGAATGACCACATGTTGAGCCATGATTGTGTTAGTGCATACTTTGAAGTAAATGCTTCTAGTGGTGCTCCATTTAAATATTAAGTGGTATAAAGGAGAGTACATATTACTTGAGCAATTGCTCAAGTAGTATGAGGATGCATTGACTTAACTTATTGAGTCATTACAATTAAATGGAGCACATTGAATTAATATAGCATAAGCTAGAAGTTGTAGCAGATAATAATCTACAGCTGCATGAATTTATTCTGCCTATTATGTTAATGCCTCTTAGTATTGCTAGGTGTTCTGCCTTCTACAAGTAGGGGGAGATTGTTGGGTCCATTGCCCACAATGTACCCTAGATTAGATTTGAAGAGGCATATCCATCAACACTAAGAGCATAGTTGTATTTGATGTTGTTTAAGCTCATCATGTGCAGGATATTCCATGGTACAAGTTAGACAGATTGTCTAAGTGATGTGACAGGTGGTCATAAAGTGAAGATGCTGGAAAGGCAGGAATTTGCCTAAGTCCACAAGCGTTGAGTGAGGTAAGCTCACTCAATGCCAGAAGTCAAGGAGTAATTGAAAAATGTAGACAAGTCCACATGAGTTGAGTGGAGCAAGCTCACTCAACGCCAGAGGTAAGGAAGAATGTTGGCAAACTAGAAATGTGGCTATGTCCATAGGCGTTGAGTGAAAGTCATTCACTCAACGCCATACAACTATAGACAAAAATATGGCTAAGTAGTTTGGCGTTGAGTGATGAAGACACACTCAATGCCATATAACAAAATGCTGTGAGTTGAACTGAGTTCATAGTTCGTCGAACTCAGTTCAGAGTTCGTCGAGCTAAGCTCACCTTTCATCGAGCAAAATTCAGAGTGTGAGATTCTGAGTTCGTCAAACTAAGTTAAGAATTCGTCGAACTAAGTTAAGAGTTTGTCGAGCTGAGCTCACCATTCGTCGAACTCAGTTCACCATTCGTCGAAATCAGTTCACCATTCGTCGAACTCAGTTCAGAGTGAGGCAGGCTGAGTCAGTCAAAGCCTAAGGTTAAGAGGCAAAAAAGTGGCTGTCCACATGTATTGAGTGAAGGTCATTCACTCAACGCCATAATCTCATAAGTGTTGAGTAACACTCATAGTCAAAACCAGTGTTTTTAAACACAAAAAATTGACTAAGGCAAAAAGCGTTGAGTGAGGCGTGCTCACTCAATGCTCTCAACGCTTAAGATGCTATAGAGGCAGAAATTTGGCTAAGGAAAAAAGCATTGAGTGATGAAGACACACTCAACGCTCTCAACGCCTAAGATGTTGTAGAGGTAGAAATTTGGCTAAGACAAAAAAACGTTGAGTGATGAAGACACACTCAATGCTCTCAATGCCTAAGTTGCAGAAAGCTTTTCCAAGGCAAAAAGCATTGAGTGATGAAGAAACACTCAACGCTCTCAACGCCAGAGAAGCGGGAAGATTTTGGCTAAGTAAAATGGCGTTGAGGGAGGCTTGTTCATTCAACGCTCTCAATGCCCAGATAGACAAAAATATGTCTAAGTGTTTTGGAATTGAGTGATGCTTACTCACTCAACGCCTATGCTAATGTTGTTTGTTTTTTTGGCTAAGTTCACAGCTGATGACGTCAGCAAGTCAACATATTTCAAATTAGTGGCGGGATGGCTACAGTATGCGACAATTCTTGCCACAGACCTACTATATGATAGTTGGCGTTAAAGCAAGGTTGCTGCTGGCCATTAATGATGCAGGGCCCACTGCTCAAGAGCCGTTGGGTCATAATCAATAAAAGGGAAAGGATTTACAAAAAAATCTAGTTGTTGGAGAAAAGCAATCAGGCAGTTCTTCTTCACCGCCATTATTGTTGTGCTAAAGGACAGGAAGCTCATGTCAGCTAGACTAAGATCAAGTTAGATGTTGTCATCTTCATCAACTTCAGCAGTTCAGAGTACTTCTCAGAGGAAAGAGGAAGCAGCCAAGGGCCGACCCTTGCTGCAAGTTCTTCACAGTTCTAGCTGTACAAGCAACATCCTGAAGATCTTAATCTAGAATCTGTGAAGAGAAGAAGCTTGAAGAAGCAGAGATCTGAAAGAAGGCTCAGGGGACTATTCCCCAGGAGTCAAAGTTAGAGCTGAATCACCTCAGCCCAGGAAAGTAAGAAGAGGCAGAGCTATCTTAGTCTGCAAAGTTAGAGCTGAGTTTTTCTCAGCTCAGGTAGCATTAATTAGCTGTAGTAACTTCACAGTTCCAGTAGAAAAAATCCCTGGTGTTGTGAAGTAATAGTTAGGGTTGAGCTTCACGCTTAGTTTAGAAAGAGGCAGAACATTATTTTGCAAGTCACTTCCAGCTCAAGTAAATATATACTTGTTGCTATAGAAGTAGTTAGGACTAAGAACTTCTTAGTTATGTAAAGGTAGACTCAGGAAATAACTTCCTGTAGTCATAGTTGGGCTGAGTTTATCTCACTCAAGAAGCTTGATACAGAGAAACATCTCTTGTGTCAAGAGAAACAACCAATCCATCTTCATCCTGTAGGATCCAAGTGTTGATCTGAGTTGTAGGGCTTAACAGCCTGAGGTAGGAGAGTGCTGCTCTCTGAGTGTAGGATCCTTTGTGGATCTGAGGTAGGGCTGTCCTCCTAGCCTAAGTGTAGGGCTTAACAGCTTGAGGTAGGTGATCTTAGGATCACTGAGTTGTAGGCCCTTGTGGCTGAGAAGTAAGTCTTGGAGGAGACTTAAAGATCCTGAGGGATCTGAGGTGTAAGCTCTTATGAGCAGGTTTTGGAGAAGTGTCTAGTCCAATAAGATGTTGGATATGTAGGAGGGAAAGTGGATGTACCCTTATTAGGGGAACCATTATAAATCCTTTGTGCTTTGTATGTTTTCTTTGTGTTGTTTTTATTACAGGTTGCATATCTTGAAAGCTTCAACTAATCAACTAATAAAGCCTCCAATAACAAGGAAAATAAAAGATAGTCACTAAGGGCTAAGAAACCTATTCACCCCCTCTAGGCGATTTAGCTATCTTTGAAAACAATGACTTTCAAGGGAATGACCCATATCTTGTTCTAGGGAACGAGTCATATTGACCAAGGTCAGAAAACCTCGCGTCATCGGCCATGAGAGAAGTAACTGCAGATTATATCTCAGTCCTTCATAGAACCGATTTGTTTTTCGTTCCTCATCTGCAAACGTAAAGCCTGCATAACGTCCCAATCTTATAAACTCGTGCAAGTAGTCATCTACAGAACTCTCGCCTTGAGTTAATCTTTGGAACTGATTTTCCATTACAATCTGTTGTGCAAAAGGAATATATCTCGCCAGAAAGAGCCTCAAGAACTCCTCCATTGAGATCCCAATCAATAGTTGACCAACAAATTAGTGTAGCTCTAACTCATCCCACCATATCCTCACCTCTCTGTCTAATAGAAAGGTAGCTACATTAACTTTTTGCCACACCTCCGTTTCCGTTGACATCATGGTTCTCTTTATTCTCGCGAGCCAGTCTTCGGCTTGTGTTGGGGTTCTATTACCCACAAACACAGGAAGTTTGAAACTCATCACGTGTTTTAATTTCTTTTTCGTCGCTCGCCTGACGACCACTAGCTCAACGGCCACTTGTCTCACCGCCACATGCTCAACTATGCCAATCGGTTCCTAGACCACTACAAGAATAAGATGTTGTACTTGTATTCCTGGTTGCACATTGATTAATGCAAAACCAGCTTCAGCAACCAACTATATCGCTTCCATAGAAGGAGGAGGTGTTGGAACCTTTGTTGTTGCATTACTCTCCCCCGAGCACTGCGGTGCAAAAAGCAATTATAGGAACACGCATGTTCCACAAACATGTGCTTTTTCATTCCTAAGTGGACATTCATGAGTTCATTCATGTTATAATGGTAGCACACATACACGTGCTCACCACCCCTGAAAAGAATTCGACTACGAAATCGAAGAAGGACGATCAAAACCAAAAGCTGATACCAAATTGTAATTGTTGGTACCCTAGTTTGATTTGAGTTTAGTCTTCTCCTTTTGTCCCTTGACCCAAGAAATATCTATGGTCAATGGTTAGTGGTCTAGCTGTAGAGTCCTCGCTTTTCCAGATGAAGAATTTGGTTAAGTAGTTTGTTCGTTCGACTATCGTCGAATGCCGCTCGACTATCATCGACTAACTGTTCGACGATCGTCTATCAGTTGCTCGACATTCTGTCTGCGAGGATAGTTCGACTATCGGTTGATAGTTCGACTATCTGTGTGCGTTGATAGTTCGACTATCTGCTTGGATAGTTCAACTATCTGATAGCTCGACTATCTGTTTGATAGGTCGACTATCTGCGTTGTTTGATAGCTCGACTATCTGTTGATAGATCGACTATCTGCTCTCTTCTGATAGTTCGACTATCTGTTGATAGGTCGACTATCGGTTTTGCTTTGATAGTTCGACTATCTGTTGATAGTTTGACTATCTGTTTCGCTTTGATAGTTCGACTATCTGTTGATAGGTCGACTATCTGATAGCTCGACTATCTTCTGATAGTTCGACTATCTGTTGTGATAGTTCGACTATCTCCTTTGATAGTTCGACTATCTGGATCGTTCGACTATCTGTCTGATAGTTCGATGATCTCCGTGCGTCGGTCAACGATCTTCGAGGGTCGTTCGACGTTTTCTGTCTGCCTTTATATTTTGTATTTATTTATTATATTTAATTATTTAATACATTATCTGGCATGTTATTTCAGTTGTTTTATGATAATATTTCCAGGCAATATCTGCTCCATCCCTTATGCCTGAGTAAAATCTTTTCAGATAAAGTTGTTTGTCTTATTAGCTGACATTATATTTTACTTTATCTGCTGTCAGTTCTTTACAGCCGTTAGACTGAAAAGTCTTTCTTCTACTATAAAGAGTTTGTTTCTGATGTGACTTTATTTAGTACTTTATTATCAGATTGCTTCCTGTAGCTTCCTTGAAAAAGGTTTATACCTTTTATAGAATGTTTTTGCTGCAGAGATCGTTTGTCTTTTTGATATTTGCAGCCCAGGTCTCAAGTTTCAGAAGAAGACAAACAATTCAAATTAAAGAGAGCCTTTGCTTGTTGCTGTTATAAAAGGAATCCTTTGGAGAAGGATTTCAGCTAGCTAACTAGTTATTCATTTAAGCATTCAAGCCTTCATCAAGATCAAGTTCACTGCTCTCAGCAATACTCATCCAACTGAGAAGTGTTAAGCTCTTCTGCTCTTCTTCAACCTGAGTTCTCCTGCTTCCAGGAAGTTTAGACTCAGAGTTCTTTTGAAGAAGAAGAAGAAGAAGACAGCTGCTTGAAGATTTCTAATTTTATTATTTATTATCTTCTTGTAGTTTTTCCTTCAGATCTTTCTGAAGAGTTTTCTGCACTGAAGCAAGACTTCACCTGGACATCTTTGAGCCAGGGGGAGCCTTGATTCTTTAGAGCTTTCTAGCTCAGTGCAAGTCTTTGTGCTTCTCTAATCTATTGTAAAATAGAGAAGACATCTTAACTTTCTTTCCCCCTCCTGTATAGGGTTATTACTCCCTTCAAAAGTATCCCTTGGTGGCAGGGCACCTGATCAAAAACCTGTGTTCGGTTTTTAGACACCTGATCAAAAGTCTAAAGGGTTTCTGGATCTACCTAAAGTAGATCCTGTTGGTGGCAGGGCATCTGATCAAAAACCTGAGTTGATTCCTACCTTGTTGGTAGAAGAGTGGACGTACCCAAGTTGTTTGGGGAACCACTATAAATTCCTTGTGTCGTCTGGTTTGCCTTGTTTAATTCCTGCATTGTGGCTGTGAATAGATATAACTAGGTTTGCTAGTTGCTGATTAGGTTTTCCAAGCCTTAACTGTAATTACAGTTAGCTTGAGTTTGTGCACAACACTTGTGTTAGGCTATAGGGTTAATTCTATATCTATAATCTTTTCATTCCGCATTTCACTCCAAGGGAGTTGGGTAGACCATTAAGTTTTGTCTAGTGCAAAATTTGATAACTCTATTCACTCCCCTCTAGAGTAGTATCTATCCCTTCACTTTCAATTGGTATCAGAGGGAGGTTGACTGACTGAATAGGCTAACACCTAAGTCACAAGATCCTGATAGATACCAAAGTTTATAGATATTTACTATCACTATCATGGCCCAGTCCAAGGATTATTCTAGCACCAGACCTCCAGCATGCAACTTAGCTAAGTTTGGCATCTGGAAGGCAAGGATAAAATTATATATGAATTCTATTGATGAAAGCATCTTTGCTTCTATTTTGTCAGGTCCCCCAAGTGCACCTGCTGCTGCTAATGCCTCATCATCTGATATGAGTGCAGTGCCTCCTTCAGATTACAATGATGAGTACAAGAAGGTCAAGATAGCAGATGCCAAGGCAATGAATATATTGGCTCAGACAATGTCTGATGAGGTATTCCAAAAGGTAGCTGACTGCTCTTCAGCAAAAGCTATGTGGGATACACTGAACCAGATTGTAGCTGGTTCAGCTAATGAAAGGAAGGACAGAAGGTCCAACCTTATCTCACAATATGAGAACTTCAAGAAAACTGATGCTGAATCAGTTGAAGCCATGTACACCAGGCTCAGCTCAATCATCAATGAGCTGAGGACCCTTGACAAGGACATATCATTGACAGAGATCAATGATAAGATTCTTATGTGCTTCCCTAGCACATGGGATCTAAGGATCTGGCCCATCAAGGAAGCCAGAAGTACAAATGAGATTTCAACTGAAGCCCTTCTTGGCAAGCTCAAGTCTTTTGAGCAAGTGCTGAAGACAAGGGAAGCAGAAGCAGAAGCAAAGACCCCTACTCCAATAAGAAAAGAGCAATCTCTAGCTCTTAAGGCTGCTGATGCTTCTGAAGGCAGCCAATCCAATGAGGAGCTAATGGCATTATTTGCCAAGAGGTTTCTCAAGATGGGGAGAAAGGATTTCAGAAAGAAGTCTTCACGCTATGAAGACAAACCAAGGTATGACCATTCACCTGCTAAAGAAATTATATGTTATGGTTGCAGGAAGCCTGGACACATCTTACCAGAGTGTCCAGAGGAGAAGAACAAAGACAAGAGGAAAGAAAAGGAGCAGCACAGGAAGCACTCCAAGCCATCCTCCTACAAGAACAAGAAGAAGGAGAGAGGTTTCATTGCTGAAACCTGGAGTGATTCTGATGAAGAATCTTCCTCCTCCAGCTCCAGTGAGGATGAGGAAGAGAAGAAGGCAAAAGAAGTTTGCCTCATGGCAATAGATGCCTGCAGCAATCACTCAGCTGCAGAGAGTTCAGATTCAGAAGAAGAAATGCCAACAGAAGATGAGGTACTATCTTCTTATGACTTCACTTCTGAAGAATTTAAATTAGATTTTAAATCCTTATGCTTAGACTTAATTAGTTCAGAAAAGGAGATTAAAGAACTTAGAAATAAGTTAGCTGACTCAGAATTAATTACTACAGAAAATATTAAGCTAAAGGAAGATCTCACTACTTGTAGTGAAGAAATTAAATTTCTTAAAATGGAGTTAGCTAAGTCTAAGAGGTTAGAAGAATCACTTAATGGTAGAAGCCTTAAGCTGTTAGAAATAACCAGCATGACTAACACTAGGTCAGGCAATAACAAACTAGGCTTAGGAGCTTCTCCCAGTGAACCCCCAGTTATTCTTAAAAATAATCTTTCAACTCCAGTGAACTTCATTTCAGCTAGTGGAATGAAGAACACTGAGCAAGTAAACCAAGTTAACAAAACTTTAAATAAAGCTAAGAGAGTGAAAAGAAAGAAATTTTTTAAAGAAATGCAAAGTGCGTCGAATGCCGCTCGACGATCGGAAGCTCAATGGTCGAACGAAGCTCGACGATCTGAGCGCCCATCGTCGAACGTCGATCGACGTTTTCAATATGATTTTCAAAATCATAATCAAACCCGTAGAAACCTAAATGAAAATAGAAACCCTAGGTTTGTTGACCCATCATCTGCATGGAGAATCCCACCTAGGAGATCTCATCCATTAGGTTATCACCCTCAGCCTGCATTTTCATTTATTTCTAGCTTTTCTTATGTGAAAAACAAGGGACCCAAGGTTACCTGGGTCCACACTGTCTAAATAAATGTCTTGCAGGTGAAGGCCTATCCTATCACTCAAAATAAGTGGTATTTGGATAGTGGATGCTCCAAGCATATGACAGGAAATAAAAATCATCTGTCAAAATTCAAAGCTAAGCTCGGCCCAAAGGTTATCTTTGGAGATTCCAGCTGTGGTCAGACAGAAGGCTATGGCAGGATTACAATTGGAGATGTTACTTTCAAGAGAGTTGCATATGTGACAGGACTGAAGCACAATTTGATTTCAGTCAGCCAGCTATGTGATGCTGGCTACCAGGTTTCATTTTCTAACTCTTCTTGCAATATTACTTTAAATAATAATGTTGTTTTAATAGGCATTAGAATAGGTAATATTTATTTAGTAGATTTCAATTCATCTCACTATGAAATCTGTTTATTTAATGAAGTAACAATTAATAATAATTCTTTGTGGCATAAGAGGCTTAGTCATGTTAACCTTAAAAATATATCTAGGTTATCTAAACACAACCTTGTTAGAGGTTTACCTTCTTGCCCCTACAAGAAGGAGAGCCTATGCAAGGCTTGTCAGCTAGGCAAGCAAACCAAAAACTCTTTTAAATCAGTAAATAAGAGTGATTCTCCTAGAATCTTGTACTTATTACATTTGGACCTATTTGGCCCAATAAATGTACAGAGTTTAGGAGGGAAGTATTACACCTTAGTAATTATAGATGACTTCTCTAGGTTCAGTTGGGTTTTCTTTTTGAGAACTAAGGCTGATAACTTCAAAGCCCTTACAGACTTTCTATTATGTGTGCAGACTGAGTACTCTACTCATGTGGCCTTGATCAGAAGTGATCATGGCACTGAGTTTGACTCTCTTCTCATGCAAGAATTCTGTGAGAGAGAATGTATCAAACATAGCTTCTCAGCTCCTAGAACTCCCCAACAAAATGGGGTAGTTGAAAGGAAGAACAGAACACTCATTGAAGCTGCTAGTACATTGTTGGCAGATGCTAACATGCCTCTCTCCTATTGGGCAGAAGCTGTTAGTACAGCCAATTATGTCTTGAATAGAAGTCTGATACACAAGCTTAAGTGTAAAACTCCTTATGAGTTGCTTAAAGGAAAGAAACCTAAAATTAATTATTTTAGAGTATTTAGTTGTGTAGTGTATATTCATAATAACAATAAAGAATATCTTAGAAAGTTTGAAGCAAAAGCTTCAATGGGAATCATGCTTGGATATTCCCAAGTAAGCAAAGCTTATAGGGTTTATAACAAATCATCCTGTAAAATTGAAGAATCTGTGCATGTATCTTTTGATGAGTCTCAGATGTTTTACAAGGAGAAGGAAAATTCTCCTTCCTCTAGTTCATTACAGGTACCTGATGCTACTCAAGAGATTCTTCAACTATCAACTCTTCAGATCACTGAATCAGACAGTGATGAAGACATTGCAGAAGCTGTTGTTGTACCACCAACAGTAGATCAAATTCCTCCTGAGGAATTAATCCCAACTGTTGCTGAAGATCACATCCCACCTGCTGATATTGTCACACTTAGAGATCACCCTACATCTCAAGTGATTGGAGACATATCAGCTGGTGTGCAAACAAGACACCAATTAAGACAGGATGTGATGCATGCTTGTTTCCTCTCATAGGTTGAGCCCCTCACCTTTAAAGATGCTGAGCTAGATCCCCACTGGATCATTGCTATGCAAGAGGAGCTCAATCAGTTTGAGAGATGTAAAGTTTGGACTTTGGTTCCAAGACCTAAAGGCCAACTGATCATAGGCACCAAGTGGGTGTATAGAAACAAGTTGGATGCAAATGGAATTATTATAAGGAATAAAGCAAGGCTTGTAGCTCAGGGCTACAGATAGGAGGAAGGCATAGATTATGACCAAACCTTTGCTCCTGTTGCAAGGCTAGAAGCAATAAGGATCTTCTTGGCCTATGCAGCCTACATGAAGTTTAAGGTGTTCCAGATGGATGTCAAAAGTGCATTCCTGAATGGTGAGCTTAAGGAAGAGGTGTTTGTTGAACAACCACCAGGGTTTGTTTCTTCAACTCAGCCCTCACATGTGTTTAAGTTGCAGAAAGCTCTTTATGGACTAAAGCAAGCTCCCAAAGCCTGGTATGAGACTCTAGCTAGTTTCCTTTTAGAGCACAACTTTACTAGGGGAGTAGTTGATAGAACCCTTTTCGTCAAGCATCACAAGGACACAATCCCGTTAGTTCAAGTGTATGTAGATGATATTATATTTGGCTCCACTGATCCCAAACTTTGCAAAAGGTTCTCTGACCTGATGCACTCTAAGTTTGAGATGAGTAGTATGGGTGTGCTGTCTTACTTTCTTGGTCTCCAAGTTAAGCAAGATGATGATGGTATCTTCATCTCCCAATCCAAATATGCCAAGGAATTGGTAAAGAAATTTGGGATGGCTGATGCTTCAGCAATGCCTACACCTATGGCTACTAATGTAGTTATTGATTCTGATGATCACGGCAAGCCAGTTGATCAAAAGAATTATAGGGCCATTGTTGGTTCCCTATTATATTTAACTGCAAGTAGGCCTGATATAATGTTTGCTACATGCCTTTGTTCTAGATTCCAGGTCAACCTCAAGGAATCTCATCTGATTCTTCTCAAGAGAATCCTGAGATACCTGAAGGGATGTCCAAATCTAGGACTTTGGTACCCAGCTGAGTCAGAATTTGAATTAATTGGATATTCTGATTCTGATTATGCTGGTTGCAGAGTTGATAGGAAGAGCACCTCAGGAACTTGTCAGTTCCTGGGAGAGAGATTGGTCTCTTGGTTCTGTAAGAAGCAGGCTTCTGTCTCAACTTCAACTGTAGAGGCTGAATGATATAGCAGCTGCTAGTAAGATCCTAGGTGGATTGCACAGTCATGTCCAGTGCTATCTCAATACACTGCACCACTCTAGAACGAAGCACATTGAGATTACCATTTCCTTTGTGAAAAGAACTTTGTCTTGAGTTCATTTCCACTTACACCAAGCCCTCTCTGTTCTTTTTAGTTGTGATCAAACGAGGTGTGACTATATCTGCCAATGTTGAAAGAGCCTGCTTGAAGAACTCGTCGAACGATGATCGAAGATCGTCGAACGGATCAAGCCTATCGTCGACCTCTGGTTAATGATAGCTTATCTGTTTGAAGATCGTCGACCGACGTTCGAAGATCGTCGAACAGTGAGCTATCGCGATCTCTAATGACGACAGCTTGTTGTTTGAGAAGCAGAAATAGTCGAACGATTGATCGACTACTCTGCTTCTGGGCCGATCGTCGAACGGCCGTTTGACCATCGGGTCTAGTATCTTTTTAATAGATCGACTATCTCTGGTCTAATATAAAGCCGATAGTCGACCTAGGTTAAAAGATCTTTTGTTTTACGTCGATGGAGCGTGACTTTTCGCATTCTTTTCCCGCTTGCGATTTTCTGCCGCTTCACTCCTTCGTCTTCTCCGTCTTTCTCGCGCTCTCTCCACACTTCAATGGCGATTTCCCCGCAGTGCTAGCTATTGTAAAGTTCGATCAGGTTTCAGCATCGTTTTGACTTTCAGTTACTGTGAAGCAGGGATTGTAGAAATTCTCAGTTATGCGGGATCAAGGTCTAGAAAGGTTAATGTCTACAAGGATAAAGTTAAATGTTCCCGAGATTAAGGAATGGGCTTTCACTTCGTCCTCCTCTGACGATTCGTGACTGGCACTATTGGGGAGAAGAGGTTATTTTAACTCCCGCCATTCTGTCTGATGTTTTTGGCTTGATAAATGGTGAAGAAGATTATGAGCAAGATGCAAGAGTTTGGAAGAATGCTTACTGAGCTGGGACATGCGGAGGGCATTCCCACGAAGCTGCTCAAGGTCAATTTCCCCTTTAAGATTAAATTTCTTGCTGAGTTAGTTGGAAAAGTGCTCCTTGGGAAGCACTCTGCTCATGACAACATTACAAGGCAACAATTTGCACTGATGTGTGCAATTTTAATCAGAAAAGGATTGATTGGGCGGAGTAATGTTCGATTTGATAAGGAAAAAGAACAGTAAGAAAGAGGTTACCTGGCAGGGTTATTGGAATTTTTCGAAGGAAAAGTATCCTCAGCTGCTGGTCTCCGTTGCAACAACCATAAATGCGAGTAAGAAGATGGACCCGAACTGTTCTCCAAGTGGAAGAGGGCTTTTGTGAAGCCCGCTCTCACATGGGTTGCTCCAGCGACATCAGAGAGCACTAGGACTGATTCAGTCGCTCCTCACCCGGTAGAAGCTGGCTCAGCTCATTCTCTTCCTTCATCTTCTTCTACATTACTATCCAACTTCTACTGAAGTAGTTCCATCCTTTTTAGTTCCGTCTACCTCAGTTGAAGTTCCATCAACTTCAGCTGAAGACGACTTTCTCCTTCTCCTGTTCAAGATACAATCACGTTGTTATCCCCTTCCTCCTGCATCTCCTCTTCCTTCTCATCTGGCTAGGATATCTGCTCCTAGTTTTGATCTGTTAGGATCTGAGAGGATTCCAACACCTCCTCAGTCTCCTATTCATTCTCCACATCATGCTCCATCTCCAATTCGATCTCCAGTCCATACCACTTCTCATCCTACACTACAACCATCTCTGCTGCATCTCCATCCACTGCAATTCCATCATCTTTTGAGATAACCCCAGAATTCATTTCCAGCATTTTGGAGTTGATTACCCCTTCAATCAAAATCATGATTGAAGAGACAATTGCTCCACTTGCCTCCTCTATTGCTACCTTAACTTCTACCATCCAATCCCTTTCTAAATCTGCTGAGCCCTCTTCTTCCAGGGGCCTGGTTTCAGTTTCCACTGAAATCAGGCAGGGGGAGATGTTCTGTGAAGATGTCTCAGAGCCTCCAGCCTCCCTTCCAGCAGTTCTTCCAGCAGTTCAAGAAGAGACTGCTCCAGATCCAGCTCAAGATGAATCAGGTTCAGTGTTATCTGACAAAGAAATATCTGATGCAGTTATGTTATCTGAATTTGTTGTGAAAGTTTGCTTAGAAGATCTCACCACTCCCTTGGTTGCCCGTTTCCTAGAAGGGATTATTACATCCTATCTAGATGAATCCTGGGAGTTGGTAAAGTATGAAGGTAATTCACTCATCCGTTTTATTGACGAGTCAATTGATTTGCTATCTTGTGAATACCTAGAAGGAATGATTTTAGTTTATTTAGCAGATTTGTGTTCATGAATTACAGATTATATTAAAGAAGATATAGCTGCTCAGGTTATAGTAATTGTTTCAGAAGCTGCTCCAATGTTCCTGATGTTCAAGTAGATCCAGAACTGGATTCCTTTTTAGCTGAAAATCAAGAAGAGAAAGCAAGAGATGCTTGGAATCAAAGAGTTCAATCTTTGTTAAAAGAGAAAGAAAAAGATTTGCTCAACTGTTTGGGATGATTCCCCAGGACTTGATTTGGATTCCCTTCTGGCTCAGGATGCCATAGAATTCTGACTAAGCCTGAATATCGAAGATGAAGAGGACAGATCAGAAACTGCACAGAAGCTGAATACTCCATAATATGTAATTGGATGTGGTACCCTAAGTATGATATTGATGTTCCTAGTCAGGAGCCTTCTCTGCTTTTCTGTCCGTCAGCAAAATTGAGTCTTCTTCAAGAAATATGGTTTTCAAGGTATCATATTCTGGTATCAAAGAACTGATACAGTGAGAGAACAAGTAGTGGTCAAAGACCAACTTTTTCCCCTCCTCCTTCTCCAAAGAAAAGGGTTTCTCTCCAATGCCAGTGCGTTCTGAGTTAGTAAGTAGTTTATTTTGTTTAAAAATTCCTCGCTTTTCCCCTGTCTTAGTTATCAAGAAAAAACCAGATTTCCTTCTGGTTAAAAGTCCTGAGTTTCCTAACTTTAGGATTCGTTCGAATTGGTTGGAGCTATCGTCGAACCACAATGCCGCTCGACTATCGTCGACTAACTGTTCGAAGACTTGAAGATCGTCTATCAGTTTCTAACCCTAAGCTCTATAGACGTTTGACTGTCTGCTAGAGGCTCTATAGTTCAACTATCGGTTGATAGTTCTTCTCCTTTTGTCCCTTGACCCAAGAAATATCTGTCAATGTGTGGTCGTTGATAGTGAAGAATCGACTATCTGCTTGGATAGTTCAACTATCTGATTCTGTCTGCGAGGATAGTTCTCGACTATCTGTTTGATAGGTCGACTATCTGCGTTGTTTGATAGCTCGACTATCTGTTGATAGATCGACTATCTTCTGTCTTCTGATAGTTCGACTATCTGTTGATAGGTCGACTATCGGTTTTGCTTTGATAGTTCGACTATCTGTTGATAGTTCGACTATCTGTTTCGCTTTGATAGTTCGACTATCTGTTGATAGGTCGACTATCTGATAGCTCGACTATCTTCTGATAGTTCGACTATCTGTTGTGATAGTTCGACTATCTCCTTTGATAGTTCGACTATCTGGATCGTTCGACTATCTGTCCGATAGTTCGACGATCTCCGTGCGTCGGTCGACGATCTTCGAGGGTCGTTCGACGTTTTCTGTCTGCCTTTATATTTTGTATTTATTTATTATATTTAATTATTTAATATATTATCTGGCATGTTATTTCAGTTGTTTTATGATAATATTTCCAGGCAATATCTGCTCCATCCCTTATGCCTGAGTAAAATCTTTTCAGATAAAGTTGTTTGTCTTATTAGCTGACATTGTATTTTACTTTATCTGCTGTCAGTCCTTTATAGCCGTTAGACTGAAAAGTCTTTCTTCTGCTATAAAGAGTTTGTTTCTGATGTGACTTTATTTAGTACTTTATTATCAGATTACTTCCTGAAGCTTCCTTGAAAAAGGTTTATACCTTTTATAGAATGTTTTTGCTGCAGAGATCGTTTGTCTTTTTGATATTTGCAGCCCAGGTCTCAAGTTTCAGAAGAAGACAAACAATTCAAATTAAAGAGAGCCGTTTGCTTGTTGCTGTTATAAAAGGAATCCTTTGGAGAAGGATTTCAGCTAGCTAACTAGTTATTCATTTAAGCATTCAAGCCTTCATCAAGATCAAGTTCACTGCTCTCAGCAATACTCATCCAACTGAGAAGTGTTAAGCTCTTCTGCTCTTCTTCAACCTGAGTTCTCCTGCTTCCAGGAAGTTTAGACTCAGAGTTCTTTTGAAGAAGAAGAAGAAGAAGACAGCTGCTTGAAGATTTCTAATTTTATTATTTATTATCTTCTTGTAGTTTTTCCTTCAGATCTTTCCGAAGAGTTTTCTGCACTGAAGCAAGACTTCACCTGGACATCTTTGAGCCAGGGGGAGCCTTGATTCTTTAGAGCTTTCTAGCTCAGTGCAAGTCTTTGTGCTTCTCTAATCTATTGTAAAATAGAGAAGACATCTTAAATTTCTTTCCCCCTTCTGTATAGGGTTATTACTCCCTTCAAAAGTATCCCTTGGTGGCAGGGCACCTGATCAAAAACCTGTGTTCGGTTTTTAGACACCTGATCAAAAGTCTAAAGGGTTTCTGGATCTACCTGAAGCAGATCCTGTTGGTGGCAGGGCACCTGATCAAAAACCTGAGTGGATTCCTACCTTGTTGGTAGAAGAGTGGACGTACCCAAGTTGTTTGGGGAACCACTATAAATTCCTTGTGTCATCTGGTTTGCCTTGTTTAATTCCTACATTGTGGCTGTGAATAGATATAACTAGGTTTGCTAGTTGCTGATTAGGTTTTCCAAGCCTTAACTGTAATTACAGTTAGCTTGAGTTTGTGCACAACACTTGTGTTAGGCTATAGGATTAATTCTATATCTATAATCTTTTCATTCCGCATTTCACTCCAAGGGAGTTGGGTAGACCATTAAGTTTTGTCTAGTGCAAAATTTGATAACTCTATTCACCCCCCCTCTAGAGTAGTATCTATCCCTTCACTTTCAGTAATACCTCCATCTGTCACATAGAATATAGCAGAAGGTCTGGCCGGGGCCCCACACCATCTTCCATGGACAGTCAGCGGAGTTACGCATTGAGACTATAATATTCACCTAACTCGGAGTGCATTCTAGCAGAAGTAGTTTTCTTAGTTATAGAACCCAAAGCCAGGAATGTCCACTACAAAACACAGGAGTGATATTCAAAACACACAAAATGTCTTGGCCTTAAGGCCTTACAACTGTTCTCTTTATAAATGAATCTTCTATAGATCATCATAAAGGCCGGCCACACATGAAAATAGTAAACGTTCGCCTTTAGGACTTTGAGGGTCAGCCAATCGCAGCATAAGGGACATCAGCCCGCTACTTTCCACTTGGCTCTCCAGCACCTGCATAATACGTCCCACCAAAACATGGCAAAAAAACTCAATGGTCAGCATTAGCTGACCAAATTATAATGACCCTACCCCTTACTCGGGGTAATGGTTCTCCTTTCCTACAAATAGAAGTATATATATCGTTTGACAACAAAATGTGCATTTAAACACCTTTCGCCATGGACGTAGGCTCGATCGACCACACGCCCCATGCACTCAGGGCACATTCTCGGTATACCGGACTTCTCCGCGTCCCACCACCATCCACAGTCCCAGACTTGATAGTCCGAACATGAGAATTTTAGTCTTTCTAGATCATGGCCTAAGACTCTCATTATACCAACGACGAAAGCCAGTTACTTAAGGATATCTAGTCCGAACGACATAACGCGGGTATGGTTCAAATATTTCCCGTTGCTCAAATCTCCATGCCATCACTGAAAGCCGAAGCAATCAAAGCCTATAGGCAGGACGCGGGTTAGCCTCCCCTATCCCATTTGGATCTTATGGCCATATTAGCTGGGTACTTCAGGCTCAACAACTTCAATTGCCGCCTACATTGTCCCCAGGACCTGAGCTTGCAATCAACACAACAATGACTCTCATAACCACAATAGTTGGCCACTTTGGCTCAATAACTTCAAATAATGGCCCTCAGGTCTCCAAAAGACAGGCCTCTCATAGCACACTGGGAGCTATTGCCGGTAGTAGAACTACTGCCGCACGATATGGGACAGAATCTCGTTTCTTCCCCCAATCTGTGTGTTTTCCTAGAGGCAACCTCCAATACTATCACTACAACATCCTGCACACCCCCTGACCCAAGAAACTACACATTTATCTATGGAGTCTTCTCCAACACGCAAATAAATCATAAGCAATCCAGACAAACCTGTCCAGATGGGCTTCACACAACATGTCTATTCTGTACTTCGATTCTACATTATATATGCAATTTCTACTGGGGATCACAATGATCTACCCTTTGGAAACTTCCCTTTTCTTCACCCTTTGGTGAGGGGTTCAACACACATGCAAATTGAGAACTTCACTTATCCAAGGAGAAATTCGTTACCCTTGTCGATCGCTTAGGAGACACGAGCTTGCACTTGATCCAGATGGAACTGATCACCACATTTTCCTCTCCGCTGATCTAGCTTTGACTCGCAATACAACCACGTGAATGCCTTCATAATTGGGCTGGATCACCCTTGCCCTTATTTTCCTAGCCTTTCGCTTCTTCTTCCTCAAAATCTAAGAGAGAAAGAGAGAGAGAGTATGAGAGAAAATGAGGAAATGATCTCATTTCAAGCCTTTATAAGAAAGCTATGACCATGCGATATATTTGCTACTGCCGCGCGATAACCTTTGGCGGTGGCAGTGGTCTCATCCAGCACTGCCCTGCCACACCCACTACCGCTGCACGGTATCTTACTACTACCGAGCGGCACGTTCCATAACCGAACGATGATTTAATCAATGGCTACTGCCGCGCGATATAACACTATCGCCACGCGGTACCATCCAGAGATGACGACCTATTAAATTCAGCTAGCTACTGCTAGCGCTAGGTCTACCACCATGCTGTAACCTCCAGTGACCACTTTCTTATTATTTTCAGGAGAATTGAGGCATTACACAGTCCTACAACTCAGCCTTTATAAATTAGTCCTACACTCAGATCTCAATGAGATCCTACAAGAAAATAAATGGTTGAGTAATATGATTCCAGAAATAAATTTTCAAGTCTTCTTCTTCCTTGACTATACAACAGACAGTCTTTCTTCTCCACAACAGCAGGAATATGCTTCTTCAGTTTTAATTCAGCCTGTGTTGTGTTGAACTTTTGTAGAGCTCTTCTTCTTCCTCAAGCTTGAGAAAGAAGATTGTTCTGTATATTATCAGGCTTGAAGATGACTAGAAATTCATTAAGCTCTGCGAGCTAACTTTTGTAAAAGTTAGGGCTTGAGAAATTTGCTGAAGTTCTTTGCCAAAAGTTCTTATTAAAATGTTTCTCACTTCCCTTATATATCTCGATATTAGCAATGGCTATTTCCTCCTTTGCTAAACGGCATGGCCGACTTTAATGGTAGATTCATTCTAGGATATCACTGCCCAATCAATATGTCAGTCTTTGTCTTTTAGCATGAGATTTGCGTCGATTTGAATTTAGGATGATGTCAGCACATTTGACACTGTGCTAAAATACTTAGAACAATTTTTGATTCTGTATAGGCATTGAGTGATGTCTTGTGTCTCAACGATTTTTGTACTATGAAAGTTATATCCAGAAGCGTTGAGTGAATGGCCTTCACTCGATGCTTTAATACTTAGCCAATTTCTTTCTGACTGTATAGGCATTGAGTGAATGTTGTTCACTCGACCCTTTTGTCCTTTAACACCTGTTACTAAGAAGGTGTCGAGTGTAAGTCCTTCACTCAATGCTTTTGTACTTAACCATATTTTCTATGATAAGGCGTCGAGTGTAAGTCCTTCACTCGACACTTTTGTACTTAACAATTTTTAATGACATGGTGTCGAGTGAATGTCCTTCACTCAATGCTTTTGTACTTAGCAGACTTTCTTTGATAAAGCGTCGAGTGTAAGTCCTTCATTCGACACTTTTTTACTTAGCATACTTTCTTTGATAAAGTGTCGAGTGTAAGTCCTTCACTCGACGCTTTTGTACATAACAGATTTTTGAGCTTCTCCACTGAGGCTTTGATTGATAGTTAAACTGTCAATGCTTTTTGGCCTTAGGCATTGAGTGATGCGTAGTCACTCAATGCTTTTAGACTTAGTCATTTTCCTGACTTCCTTGATCATGCTGACTTCTCTCCAACCATACTACTAACACACTTAACCTGCCTAATCACAAAATTATAGACACCCTGCACATAAGAACTCAGATATATATTAAATACATGTTTGTGTATATTATTGACTTATGAACTTCTTCAAATCTGGGACATTGAGGTCAATGCAATGTCCCATTTCAACCTAGACCCCTCGTACGTGTTATGGTGTCACCATGGGTGACTTAGGCCGGTATAAAAAAGTTGGGAGAGAACCCAAGGTCACGAGAGCTTAGTTAAGACAAGTTTTCAGAGAAATCCGGAATTTGGTTGAGAAGTCTCCACACATTCGTCGAGTGGATTCGTCGAGTAAATTCGTCGAGTAAATTCGTCGAGTAGTTGTCAAAAGCCTCGAGTGGATTCATTGAGTGAATTCGTCGAGAAGTTGTCAAAAGTATCGAGCAGATTCGTCGAGTGGTTATCAAAAGTGTTGAGTGAATTTATCGAGTAGTTGTCAAAAGCATCGAGTGGATTCGTCGAGTGAATTTGTCGAGTGGTTGTCAAAAGTGTCGAGTGAATTCATTAAGTAGTTGTAAAAAGCAACGAGTAGATTCGACAGATTTATCGAGATAAACTAAACAGATTCGATGAGTAGTCAGTGGACTCGACGAATTTGTCGAGAGGTCTCGATAATTCGTAAAGTACACTCGACGAATGGACTTGGAGTCAAATTCTTTCTTTGTAATCTTGAAGTTTGCGGCCTGGGATGAACTGGCAGATTAAACTGGTTCAGTTAGTACTCGAGAACTGTTCATACGACGAAATTAATGGCCTTATCTTTTCCGAAATCTTATTTTAGGATATAACAAGTTGGTCCAATGAAGAAGTGACATGTGGCACATGTCTTTCAAAGGTATGGGAGGGACTTTTCCCATCACCTATTAACAAGACCGAGTCAGTCTTCCTCCTCCCAGGTTTTCCATCATCAGTCTAGAACTGAGATCGAAAATATTTCTTGGAAGAACGAGGAACAGAGCAAGGTCACTGAAGCCGAACGTCGCCATACCGCTGAGAAGAAGAACACAATCCATGGATGAAAATCAAGTGAGCTTCCCACCCTATCCCTTGGTGCTAGATCTTTAGATCCAAAATTTAGGAGAGACATCAGCTCAAGAGAGCTTGATTTGGGAGTTTAATGGAGTTTTCTTAGGAAAGGAACACACTAGAACTTTCGTTCTAGGGTGTCGATCGCCACAAGAATGTCTTCAATCATCTCCTCTCTTCATTACAAGATGACAGATTTGATTTCGTGAAGAATAGAGGTCAATGACGGAGAAAAAGGAGGCGAGAACTTAAATGTTTGAGATGTTGGATAGAGGAAGAAGATGAACAGTAATGTTCATCTGGCTTTAAGAGCCGTGCAAAAAACCTTATTTTATTCTTGAACTAAAAATCTATTTTGTATGTGTGACGAGATTTGATTCTAATTTTAGGTATGATTCAGTTTTGGTGGACTTTAGCTTTCCGAAACCCAGTCTTGGTAAACTGTGATGCACAAAGGTGAGGTGTTGATGTTTGGTTAAATTATCTTATATTATTGACTAAATGCTTTTGTGATTTGGTGGTTATGTAGTGGATGATATTAAGGTTACACCTCGCCTGGTTAATAATTTTGGAAGAGTAATTGCTACAATGTTATTAATTGTATTGATTCAATCTCTTTGTGACATAAGCAGATATAACTGAAGATCGTAAAATGTGAGTCGGTAGAAATGGTCGCTAAATTGGTTAAAGTGGTATGTTGAATATCAAAAAAGGGGATTGAAGAGAAATAACCATTGATTAAATGACGAGCACGATCATTGACCCCTAGTACTGAGGATACAATATTGTGCTCCAATAATCCTTAGAATCGCTTGGAATGGAACCCCATGGCTTGTGTTATCTCCTGCCTTAGAGTTATGATAACTCCCTATGGGTAAGCAGTGAGGTTTGATATAGTGATTAAGATGAGTTGACATACTACGATATATGGATAAAAGGGGCTCGGTTTGGAGTCCTTGCGTGCTTATGAGCATGAGTAAATTGTTATAAGAAGAGACTCGATTGGAACCCTTGGATGTTTGGAAACATGGCAAAGTGAGGGGTTTATTTGTGTGTGCGGGTTATCACACAGTGTATGATCCTATGTTGAGGATTAATGTGGCAGGTCAATGGGCTTGCCAGTCGCCACACTGACTAAAGACGATAGTTGGACCGAAGATGGTTGGGCTGGGCTCTTTGGTTCTTACCTCCCAAATACCCCTTCCGTTCCTATTGAGTCGGTTGAGATGGGCTTTTTGGTATTTACTTCCCAAGGACCCCTTCCATGCTATTTTGGACAGTTGGTCTGGGCTCTTAGTTCTCATCTATCCAAGACCCCTTTTGTGTTATAGTATGCAGGAACTCCATTGGTTGGAGGATGATAACATTGATGCGTACAGAGGCCTAGGCCTGGTAGTATTTATGCCCATCTAGTAGTGGAGATGCCCGCTCCACTATCACCGTTTGATCATGATGGGTGATGCCTGAGAGGTCGCCACCTCTCGAAAATGGGAACTAAAGGCTTTTGTTGACATAACAATGTGTGTGTGTGTGTGTTTAGCATGGGTGAGTGTTGGAACATCCTATTACCAATTTGGGCAAGGATCACTATGTCTCTTAGGAAGCCAGGTTGACCTAGTTGTATAGTGTAAAGGTCAACATTAGAATGAGTCTAGGGCTTAGAACTTAGGTTTGAAGCTGCCCCCATGGACCATTCAAGCTCAGGATTTCAAGCTAAGTAAAGAGATAAAAATAGTCGAACGACGGTCGACTATCGTCGAGCTCAGGTCGACGATCGTCGAGCTCTGGTCGACTACTTATGTCCTCAGCCTTCTCCTTGTTGCTGGCTTCGGTCGACTATCGTCGAGCTTCAGTCCGACGATCGTCAAGCTTTGGTCGACGATCTCTGGCTGTGCTTGTGTCGACTATTTCTGGGAAAGTTTAGGTCGACGATCTCTGTTTGCTTCTGGTCGACGTTTTCTGTTGAAGTCTAGGTCGACGATCTCTGTCTTAATCAGATCGACTATTTCTGCCAGACCAAGAACTTAGATAGTCGATCTCAGATCGAAGTTTTCTGTCTACTGCTTATCTTCAATATCTCTGAGCTCAGGTCGACGATCTTCGAGCTCAGATTGACGTTTTCTGTCAGAATGATATATTCCTTCTCTGAGCTCTGGTCGACGATCGTGGAGCTCAGATCGACGTTTATTTTGAGAGATCGACGATCTTAAGGATTCAAATGCTGCCAGTCTTTGGAATGTTTTTGAATTCTCTCAGCATTTAATTTCAAGAAGATTTGCCAGCCATTTTCATTTATTCTGGAACAAGTTTCAAGGAATTATTCAGGAATGTTTCATTGGACTTTCCTCTAAAAGACAAATCATTTATGGAAGGCATTTAATGTCTGATAACGGCTATCTTGGAAGAATTATATTCAGAGAATAAGATCGTCTTCTCCAACACTACTCTCAGAGAGAATTAATCCAGAGTCAATATACAATAGAATCAAGAGACACACACTGTTACAGAAGAATAAGAAGAATTAAGCTGTGAAAGATAACCATCCTCTTGCTTACAGAAAAGTGATCAAAGCTTCATCTCAAAGAACTCCAGACACCTCATCTTTCAGCCTCTTTGATGAAACAATTCTTTGCTGGAGATCTAAAGATCTGAAGACCTATCACCCTAGATCAAAGCTTCCATTCCTGATTCATTCAACATCTCAGGGGGAGCTTTGACAACAAAAGATCCACTAGTCTTCTCTCATTTGATTTGAGAACAGAGAAGACAACCTCACCTCTTTACCTTTTTCCTTTTCCTGCTGTAAAGGGTTCTTGAACTCCCTTCAAAAATTTTGTCTGGTTCTGAGAACCTTGTCAAAACTCAGTGGTGGCAAGACACCTTATCAAAAAATCCAGTTTTGGTTTTTGAGCACCTTATCCAAAGCTCATTGGTGTCAGGACACCTAATCAACTCATCCTGAGTGGATTCCTACCAAGGGTGGTAGAAGAGTGGATGTACCCAGGTTTTTGGGGAACCACTATATTTCCTTGTGTCTTCTGGTTTGTTTGTGTGATTTGTCTGCTGTGTGCTGTGCTCTTTACTTCTTGGTTTTTAACTTCTTACTAGCACTCTACACTATATCATAAATTGAATTTTATATGTGCTGTTTATTTCAACTGTGAAAAACTATTTTAAAATACTCTATTCACCCCCCCTCTAGAGTTGAGATAGATCTTACCCTCACTTTCAATTGGTATCAGAGGGAGGTTGGTTGCTCATACAGGCTAACACCTGAACCAAAAGATCCTTGATAAGATCAATCTCTTAAGAGGATTACTTTCTATACATCTATCTATTTATTTAAAGACATGGCACAGAACAAAGATTATGCAAGCACCAGACCACCAGTGTGCAACCTTTCCAAGTTTGTACTCTGGAAGGCAAGGATTAGATTATACATGAATTCTATTGATGAAGATATTTTCAATTCTGTCTTGACAGTTTGTCCAAGTCCACCAGAAAGCTCAAGCACAAATGCTGTTCCACCTCCCTCAGGAACAGATGCAGACATAAAGAAATGGAAAACTGCAGATGCAAAGGCCATGAACATCTTAGCTCAGACAATGTCTGATGAGATATTTCAGAAAGTAGCTGACTGCAACTCAGCCAAAGGAATTTGGGACAAGCTCTCTGAAATTGTCTCAGGATCTGCTGATGAAAGGAAAGATAGAAGATCTCATCTGATAAGCCAATATGAGAACTTCAAAAAGGGAGAACCTGAGTCAGTGGCTGACATGTACAATAGACTAAGTCTAATTGTCAATGAGTTAAAAACCCTAGACAAAGAAATCTCACTGACTGAGCTGAATGACAAAATCCTGATGTGCTTCCCCAGCACTTGGGATTCAAGAATCCGGCCAATCAAGGATGCCAGAAGTTTAAATGAGATTACCACTGAAGCTCTCCTGGGCAAGCTCAAATCCTATGAGCTGCTCATTAAAAATAGAGAAGAAGAACAAAATGCTACTTCTCCAGCCACAAGGAAAGAAAAGACCATAGCCTTCAAAGCTGCAGAAGAGGAGCCTGAAGATAAAGCTACAGGAAATGATGAGCTCATAAGTCTACTGGCCAAAAGATTCTACAAGATGGCCAGAAAAGACTTCAGAAAGAGACCATACAAGGGTCATGATAAACCAAGGTATGATAAATCAAATAACAATAAAGAAATTATATGCTTTGGTTGCAGGAAACCAGGCCACATTGTGCTTGACTGTCCAGAAAACAAGAATAAGGACAAGAAGGAAAGAAGAGACAGAAGAAAAGAAAAGGATTACAAGAAGAACAGCTCAGACAAAGCCTCCTCCAGCAAGAACAAACATACAAGGAAGGGCTTTGTTGCTGAGACATGGAGTGAGACTGAAGAGGAATCTGAAGCCTCATATCAGTTCCAGTGATGATGAGGATGATGA
The DNA here is from genome assembly GCA_039513925.1 of Platanthera zijinensis. NCBI lineage: Eukaryota > Viridiplantae > Streptophyta > Magnoliopsida > Asparagales > Orchidaceae > Platanthera > Platanthera zijinensis. Next base: position 167,813,248 of record CM077086.1, read on the forward strand.
AGATGAAAAAGAATTCTGCATGATGGCTATCAATGCCTCACAGCAAAACTCTGATGGAGAATCAGATTCAGATTCAGAAAATCAACCAGAGGAAGATCAGGTAATTAGCTCTTTTGATTTTAATTCTGAGGACTTCAAAAATGAATTTAAGACATTGTGCTTGGATTTATTAAGATCTGAAAAAGAGATAATCTCTCTCAGAAATAAATTATCTGAATACAGTGTCCTAAGCTCAAATAACCTCAAACTCTCTGAGGAGTTAGAATGCTGTAGGGAGGAGATAGCTTCACTGAAAAGTGAACTGTCAAGAGCTAAAGAGTTTGAAGAATCCCTAAATGGGAGAAGTATCAGACTGATGGACATTACAAGCACAGTGAACTTTAGATTCAACAGTACACTGGGCTTGGGTGCCTCATCCAGCCAACCTATAATATTAACAACTCCAATAAAATTTATCTCTGACAAAGGAAAGGGAGAAATAGAGGTAGCTAGGAAGAATGCAGATCTGTTAGAGAAAAATCCAGTTCAACAGATTGCGTCGAGCAGAGCTCGACGATCGTCGAACAGAGCTCGACGATCTAAGCACAGATCGTCGACCTCAGATCGACGATATCCAAACTCTGAACTTCGCCATAATCGATCTTCGAACAGAGATCGACGATCTAACCCAAGATCGTCGACCTCAGCTCGACGATGGTCAAACAGAGATCAGGTCTGTGAACATTCCTTCAATGGCACATCTAGATTCAATCCTAGAAGTCCCACATCCCAAGACTTTAACCCCTATACTGAATGGATAGTACCTCCTAGGAGATACCATCCTGAAGGTTATAAGGATCAACCTGGGATGTCTTTTGTTTCAGAATTTAAGGGATATCAACCTAGGCCCAAGGTTAACTGGGTCAAAAACAAATAAGCTGTTTATGTGCAGGTGAAGACCTATCCAGTATCTAACCAACAATGGTATCTGGATAGTGGGTGCTCAAAGCACATGACAGGGAACAAGGAGAACCTATCATCCTTCATAACCAAACTTGGACCCAAGGTGATTTTTGGTGATTCAAATTTTGGTCAAACCAAAGGATATGGTGCTGCTCAGATAGGCTCAGTCACTTTTAAGAAGGTGGTATATGTGGAAGGGCTGAAGCACAATCTGATAAGTATCAGTCAACTATGTGATGAAGGATACAAGGTGACCTTCAACAAATCCCTGTGTAAGATCAAGTCAGAAAATAACACAACTGTGTTAACAGGTAAAAGGACAGGTAACATTTACTTAGTAGATTTTCTTTCTTCTAAAGTAGATATCTGTTTATTCAATTCCATTTCAAAACCTAATATCTTATGGCATAAAAGACTAGGGCATATTAACCTTAGAACCATTGCTAGGCTATCCAAAGACAACCTTGTTAGAGGACTATCTTCTGGTCCCTACAAGAAGGAAGGACTTTGCAAGGCTTGTCAATTAGGCAAGCAAACTAAAAGTAGTTTTAAATCAATTAATAAGAGTGATTCACCTAGGATTCTGTACCTGTTGCACATGGATCTTTTTGGACCCATATCAGTGCAAAGCCTAGGAGGGAAATCCTACACTTTAGTGGTTGTAGATGACTTCTCAAGATTCACTTGGGTATTCTTTCTGAGGAAGAAGTTTGATAACTTCAAGTGTTTGACAGATTTTCTCAAATGCATTCAGATTGAGTTCAACACTCACATTGCCCTGATCAGAAGTGATCATGGGACAGAGTTTGATTCTCTTCTCATGCAAGAGTTCTGTCAGAGTGAAGGGATCAAACACACTTTCTCAGCTCCTAGAACTTCTCAACAAAATGGGGTAGCTGAAAGGAAAAATAGAACACTCATTGAATCTGTAACTACATTATTGGCAAATGCTCACCTACCTCTATCCTTTTGGGCTGAGGTAGTGAACACCTCCAACTATGTGTTGAACAGAAGCCTGATACACAAACTGAAGGGCAAGACTCCCTATGAATTGCTCAAAGGGAAGAAACCTAAAATAGGCTATTTTAAAGTTTTTGGTTGCACTTGTTTTATTCATAATAATGACAAGAAATATCTAGCAAAATTTCAAGCTAAAGCTGATGAAGGAGTATTTCTGGGATACTCCATGATCAGCAAGGCCTATAGGGTTTATAAAAAATCTTCCTGTAAAATTGAAGAATCTGTTCATATTATTTTTGATGAAGCTAACATGTCTTTCAAGGAGAAGAATGCTTCTACCATAGAACCTATGCAGGTACATTCTCTAGCTGAAGACTTGAACAAATTGCAAGTTGTTGAAAAGAATGAGAGCAGTGATGATGAAGAAGAAGTTCAACATCTTGAAGAAAATCATCCTGAAGAGCCAGTTGCTGTCCCACTAGAGGAAACAACAACACAGGCTGGTGAACAATCAACACTCCCTGTTGATTTAGTAACAACTATAAATTCCTTGTGTCGTCTGGTTTGCCTTGTTTAATTCCTGCATTGTGGCTGTGAATAGATATAACTAGGTTTGCTAGTTGCTGATTAGGTTTTCCAAGCCTTAACTGTAATTACAGTTAGCTTGAGTTTGTGCACAACACTTGTGTTAGGCTATAGGGTTAATTCTATATCTATAATCTTTTCATTCCGCATTTCACTCCAAGGGAGTTGGGTAGACCATTAAGTTTTGTCTAGTGCAAAATTTGATAACTCTATTCACCCCCCTCTAGAGTAGTATCTATCCCTTCACTTTCAGTAATACCTCCATCTGTCACATAGAATATAGCAGAAGGTCTGGCCGGGGCCCCACACCATCTTCCATGGATAGTCAGCGAAGTTACGCATTGAGACTATAATATTCACCTAACTCGGAGTGCATTCTAGCAGAAGTAGTTTTCTTAGTTATAGAACCAAAGCCAGGAATGTCCACTACAAAACACAGGAGTGATATTCAAAACACACAAAATGTCTTGGCCTTAAGGCCTTACAACTGTTCTCTTTATAAATGAATCTTCTATAGATCATCATAAAGGCCGGCCACACATGAAAATAGTAAATGTTCGCCTTTGGGACTTTGAGGGTCAGCCAATCGCAGCATAAGGGACATCATCCCGCTACTTTCCACTTGGCTCTCCAGCACCTGCATAATACGTCCCACCAAAACATGGCAAAAAAACTCAATGGTCAGCATTAGCTGACCAAATTATAATGACCCTATCCCTTACTCGGGGTAATGGTTCTCCTTTCCTACAAATAGAAGTATATGTATCGTTTTACAACAAAATGTGCATTTAAACACCTTTCGCCATGGACGTAGGCTCGATCGACCACATGCCCCATGCACTCAGGGCACATTCTCGGTATACCGGACTTCTCCGCGTCCCACCACCATCCACAGTCCCAGACTTGATAGTCCGAACATGAGAATTTTAGTCTTTCTAGATCATGGCCTAAGACTCTCATTATACCAATGACGAAAGCCAGTTACTTAAGGATATCTAGTCCGAACGACATAACGCGGGTATGGTTCAAATATTTCCCGTTGCTCAAATCTCCATGCCATCACTGAAAGCCGAAGCAATCAAAGCCTATAGGAAGGACGCGGGTTAGCCTCCCCTTTCCCATTTGGATCTTATGGCCATATTAGCTGGGTACTTCAGGCTCAACAACTTCAATTGCCGCCTACATTGTCCCCAGGACCTGAGCTTGCAATCAACACAACAATGACTCTCATAACCACAATAGTTGGCCACTTTGGCTCAACAACTTCAAATAATGGCCCTCAGGTCTCCAAAAGACAGGCCTCTCATAGCACACTGGGAGCTATTGTCGGTAGTAGAACTACTGCCGCACGATATGGGACAGAATCTCGTTTCTTCCCCCAATCTGGGTGTTTTCCTAGAGGCAACCTCCAATACTATCACTACAACATCCTGCACACCCCCTGACCCTAGAAACTACACATTTATCTATGGAGTCTTCTCCAACACGCAAATAAATCATAAGCAATCTAGACAAACCTGTCCAGATGGGCATCACACAACATGTCTATTCTGTACTTCGATTCTACATTATATATGCAAGTTCTACTGGGGATCACAATGATCTACCCTTTGGAAACTTCCCTTTTCTTCACCCTTTGGTGAGGGGTTCAACACACATGCAAATTGAGAACTTCACTTATCCAAGGAGAAATTCGTTACCCTTGTCGATCGCTTAGGAGACACGAGCTTGCACTTGATCCAGATGGAACTGATCACCACATTTTCCTCTCCGCTGATCTAGCTTTGACTCGCAATACAACCACGTGAATGCCTTCATAATTGGGCTGGATCACCCTTGCCCTTATTTTCCTAGCCTTTCGCTTCTTCTTCCTCAAAATCTAAGAGAGAAAGAGAGAGAGAGAGTATGAGAGAAAATGAGGAAATGATCTCATTTCAAGCCTTTATAAGAAAGCTATGACCATGCGATATATTTGCTACTGCCGCGCGATAACCTTTGCCGGTGGCAGTGGTCTCATCCAGCACTGCCCTGCCACACCCACTACTGCTGCACGGTATCTTACTACTACCGAGCGGTACGTTCCATAACCGAACGATGATTTAATCAATGGCTACTGCCGCGCGATATAACACTATCGCCATGCGGTACCATCCAGAGATGACGACCTATTAAATTCAGCTAGCTACTGCTAGCGCTAGGTCTACCACCATGCTGTAACCTCTAGTGACCACTTTCTTATTATTTTCAGGAGAATTGAGGCATTACACAGTCCTACAACTCAGCCTTTATAAATTAGTCCTACACTCAGATCTCAATGAGATCCTACAAAAAAATAAATGGTTGAGTAATATGATTCCAGAAATAAATTTTCAAGTCTTCTTCTTCCTTGACTATACAACAGACAGTCTTTCTTCTCCACAACAGCAGGAATATGCTTCTTCAGTTTTAATTCAGCCTGTGTTGTGTTGAACTTTTGTAGAGCTCTTTTTCTTCCTCAAGCTTGAGAAAGAAGATTGTTCTGTATATTATCAGGCTTGAAGATGACTAGAAATTCATTAAGCTCTGCGAGCTAACTTTTGTAAAGTTAGGGCTTGAGAAATTTGCTGAAGTTCTTTGCCAAAAGTTCTTATTAAAATGTTTCTCACTTCCCTTATATATCTCGATATTAGCAATGGCTATTTCCTCCTTTGCTAAACGGCATGGCCGACTTTAATGGTAGATTCATTCTAGGATATCATTGCCCAATCAATATGTCAGTCTTTGTCTTTTAGCATGAGATTTGCGTCGATTTGAATTTAGGATGATGTCAGCACATTTGACACGGTGCTAAAATACTTAGAACAATTTTTGATTTTGTATAGGCATTGAGTGATGTCTTGTGTCTCAACGATTTTGTACTATGAAAGTTATATCCAGAAGCGTTGAGTGAATGGCCTTCACTCGATGCTTTAATACTTAGCCAATTTCTTTCTGACTGTATAGGCGTTGAGTGAATGTTGTTCACTCGACCCTTTTGTCCTTTAACACCTGTTACTAAGAAGGTGTCGAGTGTAAGTCCTTCACTCAATGCTTTTGTACTTAACCATATTTTCTGTGATAAGGCGTCGAGTGTAAGTCCTTCACTCGACACTTTTGTACTTAACAATTTTTAATGACATGGCGCCGAGTGAAAGTCCTTCACTCAATGCTTTTGTACTTAGCAGACTTTCTTTGATAAAGCGTCGAGTGTAAGTCCTTCATTCGACACTTTTTTACTCAGCATACTTTCTTTGATAAAGTGTCGAGTGTAAGTCCTTCACTCGACGCTTTTGTACATAACAGATTTCTGAGCTTCTCCACTGAGGCTTTGATTGATAGTTAAACTGTCAATGCTTTTTGGCCTTAGGCATTGAGTGATGCGTAGTCACTCAATGCTTTTGGACTTAGTCATTTTCCTGACTTCCTTGATCATGCTAACTTCTCTCCAACCATACTACTAACACACTTAACCTGCCTAATCACAAAATTATAGACACCCTGCACATAAGAACTCAGATATATATTAAATACATGTTTGTGTATATTATTGACTTATGAACTTCTTCAAATCTGGGACATTGAGGTCAATGCAATGTCCCATTTCAACCTAGACCCCTCGTACGTGTTATGGTGTCACCATGGGTGACTTAGGCCGGTATAAAAAAGTTGGGAGAGAACCCAAGGTCACGAGAGCTTAGTTAAGACAAGTTTTCAGAGAAATCCGGAATTTGGTTGAGAAGTCTCGACACATTCGTCGAGTGGATTCGTCGAGTAAATTCGTCGAGTAGTTGTCAAAAGCCTCGAGTGGATTCATTGAGTGAATTCGTCGAGAAGTTGTCAAAAGTGTCGAGCAGATTCGTCGAGTGGTTATCAAAAGTGTTGAGTGAATTTATCGAGTAGTTGTCAAAAGCATCGAGTGGATTCGTCGAGTGAATTTGTCGAGTGGTTGTCAAAAGTGTCGAGTGAATTCATTAAGTAGTTGTAAAAAGCAACGAGTAGATTCGACAGATTTATCGAGATAAACTAAACAGATTCGATGAGTAGTCAGTGGACTCGACGAATTTGTCGAGAGGTCTCGATAATTCGTAAAGTACACTCGACGAATGGACTTGGAGTCAAATTCTTTCTTTGCAATCTTGAAGTTTGCGGCCTGGGATGAACTGGCAGATTAAACCGGTTCAGTTAGTACTCGGGAACTGTTCATACGACGAAATTAATGGCCTTATCTTTTCCGAAATCTTATTTTAGGATATAACAAGTTGGTCCAATGAAGAAGTGACATGTGGCACATGTCTTTCAAAGGTATGGGAGGGACTTTTCCCATCACCTGTTAACAAGACCGAGTCAGTCTTCCTCCTCCCAGGTTTTCCATCATCAGTCTAGAACTGAGATCGAAAATATTTCTTGGAAGAACGAAGGAACAGAGCAAGGTCACTGAAGCCGAACGTCGCCATACCGCTGAGAAGAAGAACACAATCCATGGATGAAAATCAAGTGAGCTTCCCACCCTATCCCTTGGTGCTAGATCTTTAGATCCAAAATTTAGGAGAGACATCAGCTCAAGAGAGCTTGATTTGGGAGTTTAATGGAGTTTTCCTAGGAAGGGAACACACTAGAACTTTCGTTCTAGGGTGTCGATCGCCACAAGAATGTCTTCAATCATCTCCTCTCTTCATTACAAAGATGACAGATTTGATTTCGTGAAGAATAGAGGTCAATGACGGAGAAAAAGGAGGCGAGAACTTAAATGTTTGGTATGTTGGATAGAGGAAGAAGATGAACAGTAATGTTCATCTGGCTTTAAGAGCCGTGCAAAAAACCTTATTTTATTCTTGAACTAAAAATCTATTTTGTATGTATGACGAGATTTGATTCTAATTTTAAGTATGATTCAGTTTTGGTGGACTTTAGCTTTCCGAAACCCAGTCTTGGTAAACTGTGATGCACAAAGGTGAGGTGTTGATGTTTGGTTAAATTATCTTATATTATTGACTAAATGCTTTTGTGATTTGGTGGTTATGTAGTGGATGATATTAAGGTTACACCTCGCCTGGTTAATAATTTTGGAAGAGTAATTGCTACGATGTTATTAATTGTATTGATTCAATCTCTTTGTGACATAAGCAGATATAACTGAAGATCGTAAAATGTGAGTCGGTAGAAACGGTCGCTAAATTGGTTAAAGTGGTATGTTGAATATCAAAAAAGGGGATTGAAGAGAAATAACCATTGATTAAATGACGAGCACGATCATTGACCCCTAGTACTGAGGATACAATATTGTGCTCCAATAATCCTTAGAATCGCTTGGAATGGAACCCCATGGCTTGTGTTATCTCCTGCCTTAGAGTTATGATAACTCCCTATGGGTAAGCAGTGAGGTTTGATATAGTGATTAAGATGAGTTGACATACTACGATATATGGATAAAAGGGGCTCGGTTTGGAGTCCTTGCATGCTTATGAGCATGAGTAAATTGTTATAAGAAGAGACTCGATTGGAACCCTTGGATGTTTGGAAACATGGCAAAGTGAGGGGTTTATTTGTGTGTGCGGGTTATCACACAGTGTATGATCCTATGTTGAGGATTAATGTGGCAGGTCAATGGGCTTGCCAGTCGCCACACTGACCAAAGCCGATAGTTGGACCGAAGATGGTTGGGCTGGGCTCTTTGGTTCTTACCTCCCAAATACCCCTTCCGTTCCTATTGAGTCGGTTGAGATGGGCTTTTTGGTATTTACTTCCCAAGGACCCCTTCCATGCTATTTTGGACAGTTGGTCTGGGCTCTTAGTTCTCATCTATCCAAGACCCCTTTTGTGTTATAGTATGCAGGAACTCCATTGGTTGGAGGATGATAACATTGATGCGTACAGAGGCCTAGGCCTGGTAGTATTTATGCCCATCTAGTAGTGGAGATGCCCGCTCCACTATCACCGTTTGACCATGATGGGTGATGCCTGAGAGGTCGCCACCTCTCGAAAATGGGAACTAAAGGCTTTTGTTGACATAACAATGTGTGTGTGTGTGTGTAGCATGGGTGAGTCATCATATTGAATTCATTTCATTGCATTGCATTGCACCTTAAAAGATCCTCATCATACAAACTTGTATGGGCACATTTATATGAAATGTTACTTTGTTGTACCCGATCCTTAACTTATAAATTTGTATGAGCATTTTTATAAGTTAAGTTCAATTTTGCACTTATGATTTGATACACTACTAATGTAGGTGTTTTTATAAATATTGTGATACCTACTGTTGTTACCCTCTTTATAGTGAAGTGCTGATATATATACATGTACTGCTAGATTTATCAATACTCTCCTATAACCTGTATGTTATATTACTATTATATTGTACTCCGCTTTCTTTACCTATGACCAGGGCCTAAGAGTCTCTGAGGTGAGTGGATGTGAAGCCACTTAGTCTTTATAACTAACAGTTACTACACCGACCTTTTTAGGAGGATACCCCACCGACGGGGCAACAGTAACACTTCATACAGGAAGATAACCAGGCTAGGGGAACAGGGCCTGATACGGCGATACCCTCACTTCCTTCCGTGATAGATGTGAGGTTTCGAGCATTATGATGTAGCGTTCATGCAGTTTTGTGTACTATGATATTTTCAGTTTTATTTGAGTAGCTTCCCGATCTTATTTATTTGGACATTTACTTTTTGTGATTCGTGGCTTCTGTGGTTTTCTTTTATTGATGGGTTAGCAATGATGATAATGATTATTAGCTGGCAGAATAGGTGTCTTGTGGTACATGTTAGACTGTGTGTTGACGCTACTGTAAGGTAACTATTTTGGTCATAAGACTCCCCTCAGCCGTGTCTTGTGTTCCAGGAGGGGGTATTACAATTGGTATCAGATTGCACTTATCCTTCGATAAAGAAGTCATTTAATAGTGGTCTTACCCCCGATCGATTATTCGGTTTGCTGAAAAACTGAATTAGTGGAAGCAGTGGTATGCACATTTGTGATTCACACTAAGTATGTCCACCCGTTAACCCACCTTTAACCAACCTTACCCTAAATTTGTACTTTGTGTGTAGATTTCGGTATATTCAGAGCAAACTATAGGCATTACCATTCCTCCGATCCCTAGTCCCTTTCAGCAGTCGGAGCTGGGGAATACCCTAATGTTGATCTTAGACGACTTCAGGTCTCAGCAGGTCCTGGTGCAGCAACCGGCCCCGGGATCCAATTGACTAAGAACTTTCCGAATTCTCTCTCCACCCATTTATCACAGGACTGAGTCGTCTATTCACACAGAGGAGTGGTTGGATTCTGTGCAGGAGTTGATGACCAGAATTCGATGTCCAGCAAGCGTGGCTGTCACTTTAGCAGTATCCATCTAAGAATCGCGCGCAAAGAGGTGGTGGAAGTATCTTATGGGCTCCACTTTTGAAGGATTCATTTACATCGACATCAGTTGGAATGAGTTCTCTGATGCTTTCTAAGAGCATTTCGTTCCCTCTACTGCTCGATATGAACTCGAAGAAATGTTTCTGCAACTGAAACAGGGATCTAAATCAGTTGTGGAGTACCAACGGGAGTTTCAGCACCTTGCCAGGTTTGCCGACTCCTATGACTTAGATGATCATGGTTTTGCAAAGCGATTCTATAAAGGTTTGCGAGAACCCCTGAGGCAGGCTTTTTTGTTAATAAATGACTCGAGCCTCGCTTAGATTATAGACATGGTGAAAAGATTAGAGGCGGACCATCTTGGGGTCTAGGCTAGTTGTAAGAGACTAACAGAAGGAGTAATAGAGGCATGGCCTAGTAGGAGGAGGCAGCTTGTCGGAGGTAGAGGAGGAAATAAGGAGGAAGCAGCGGGCATTTCCACCAGAATTTTAGGATGGAGCGTCCGGCCCCACAGTTAACACTACCTCCATCCCAACAGACTCAGACATATTGGCAGCCCAGGGAGCACTTCAAGGAAGGTTGCTTCCATTGTAACCAGCCAGGCCACATTCAGTGCTTATATCCGCAGCTAGTTTGGAGTGTTCCAAATCATCTGGTATTTCCTCCAACAGCTCAGCGAGGACAAGGACTCGGTCGAGGATGAGGACAATGAGGTAGGAACCCTAGATTTGCTTGAGAGAGGGTGTTCACTTTGGATATGACTCAGGAGCAGGACTCGCAGGACGTCATTGCAGGTAGCTTGTTTGTAAAGCTTATTATGATATGCTTATGAACAATCATCCCTGTCATGCCTGAGATTGCACTAATAATCTAGTCTTGAAATTGTTTTAACTTAACATTTAGGCATTGTGACTGTTAGTGGGATGCCTGCCCACACTCTATTTGATACTAGTTCCACCCATTCATTTGTCTTAGTGGACTTCATGAAGGATCTAAATGGTGTGCAACTTTTCACCGGAGTCACTCGAAGAGTATGCCTTCCTGTCAGCTCTGAGATGACCTCATTCGCCAAGTGCGACTTGGATGTATACATTAGAGGAAAGATTTTTGAGACCCCTGCGCTAGTTTTGGGGATGCCATAGTTTGATCTTATTCTGGGTTTGACATGGATGGATTAACATCATGCCAGGATTGACTGTGCTGTAAAGCAAATCACCTTGAGGTATGGTGATTCAGAGATCATTTTTCAAGGTATTAGATTCACACCCCGAATGTTATTTCCTTCTATTCAGGCCATTAAGGCCCATAAGAGAGGGGATGGGGTGTTCACGATATGTTTTGAGCTGAAAGAGATAGAGACTAGCATTAAGGATGAAGCAGTGGTGCGAGATTTTCCCGATGTTTTCCCTGAAAAAGCTACATGGTTTACCCACGCCTAGAGAAGTAGACTTCCCCATTAGGCTAGTGTCGGGTGCCAAGCCCATCTCTCGGACCCTCTACAGGATGGCCCCAAAGGAACTGGCAGTGTTTAGGGTTCAGTTGCAAGAACTGGTGGAATCAGGGTTTTTTCGTCCCAGTTCATCACCCTGGGGTGCCCCTGTTCTATTCATTAAGAAAAATGATAGATCACTGCGGTGTTGTATTGACTACTAAGAGCTCAACTGACAGACGGCGCAGAACACCTATCCTTTGTCCCGGATCGACGATCTATTCGATCAGTTGGTCGGAGCATGTTGGTTCTCCAAGCTAGATTTGCCGTCGAGGTACTATCAATTGAGGATACAAGAAGAAGATATCTAGAAAATAGCATTTAGATCGAGATAATACTTGTATGATTTCATTATGATGCCATTTGGACTCATAAATTCCCTCTACAATCATGAGTCTGATGAATAGGGTGTTTGAGCCGTATTTGGACGCCTTCGTCATCATATTTTTTGATGACATTTTGGTCTACTCAAGGACAGAGGAGGAACATGCAAAGAACTTGGCCTTTGTTTTAAAGAAACTAAAGGAGCACTGTTTGTTTGCCCCAACAAGTGCGAGTTTTGGCTACGATAAGTTGCCTTCTTGGGCCATATTATTAGTGGAGCTTGACTAGCAGTAGATCCGACCAAGGTGCGTACCGTGAAGGAGTGGTCACCTTTGAGGTTAGCGGCTAATATGCAAAGTTTTCTCGGACTTGCTGGGTACTATCGCAAGTTTGTGGAAGGATTTTCGAAGATCTCCCTTCTCCTTACTACTTTGACGAAGAAGGATGTGCCTTTTGTGTGGACACCCAACAATGAAGTTGTATTCTAAGAACTAAAGGACCGCCTCATATCCGCGCCAATCCTCGCCCTCCCATCAGGGAAGGAAGGATTCTAGATTTATACTGATGCATCCTATCAAGGCATGAGGCGACATTGATGCAACACGGGTATGTGATTCCGTACGCTTTTAGACAACTTAAGAAGCATGAAGTGAATTACCCAGTGCATGACATAGAGTTAGGAGCAGTGGTATTCGCTCTGAAGATTTGGAGGCACTATATATATGGCGTCCACTGCGAGATATTTTCAGATCATAAGAACTTGAAGTACATCCACACCGAGAAAGATTTGAACTTGAGGCAGAGACAGTGGCGAGTATTTCTATGTGATTATGAGTTTACATTGAACTAACACCCCGAGAAGGCGAACTCAGTGATGGATGCTCTAAGAAGGAAGTCACCCATGTCGAGCCCCGAGTCTCGATTAATAGATATGAATTTGGCTAGAGTACTTGAAGAAATAGAGATTACACTGGTGTCTAAGGCTTGTCCTGAGGCCTATACAGAGTACTTGACTACCATGAGTATAGTTTGTGACATTCGATATCGGATCCGGGCAGAGAAAGGAAAGGATGCTACTTTGTCCCCTATGATCCAAGCTATTATGGGAGGATCAGTTGAGGGATACATGCTAAATGAAGACCTCATTCATTTCCATGACAGACTTTACATTCCCGCAGGTGGTGGGATTCAGGAAAACATCTTGAGAGAGGCCCATTACACCAACAATTCAGAGCATACCGGAATTGCCAAGATGTATGTTGACTTGTGGAAGACAATGTTTTGGCCGGGAATGAAGAGAGATGTCACATACTATGTTACACACTATAAGGCTTGTCAGAAGATAAAGGTGGAGTACAAGAGCCCTGGTTGATTATTGTAGTTGTTGCCCATCCCAGAGTGGAAGTTTGAGGATATTTCCATGGATTTTGTTCACGATCTTACCCAATCTTGCTCCGGGAATGATTCAGTTTGGGTGATTGTATATCGCTTGACAAAGGTTGCCAAGTTTATCCCGATGAGGAAGGAGGCGCATGTTGATGTGTTGGTGCATCTCTTTATGGAGCAGTTTGTTTGGTACCATGGGGTGCCCAAGACAATAGTCTTGGACCGTGATGGTCGCTTCACCTCTAAAGAATGGAGGGAAGTTCAGGCATATCCGGGCTCTTGCCTTACCTTTAGCACGACTTTATACCCTCAGACTGATGACCAGTCTAAGAGGACTATCAGAATAATGGAGGACTTGTTGCGGTTATACATTTTGGATAGGGTAGAGCCATGGGAGAGACTTTTATCGTTGGTAGAGTTTTCATACAATAATAGCCAACAAGCAAGCATCAGAATGACACCTTATGAAGCGTTCTTTGGTAGGAGGTGCATAACCACTTTATTATGGGTTCAGGACGAGGATCCTAAGGTGTTGGGAGTGCAACACATAGATGATACAGATACCATGATTAGATTGTTTCGAGACTGCATGCTAGAGGCTCAGATCCGGCATACAAAGTACTATCATGTGAAACACAGGGTGGTGTAATTTCAAGTGAGTGATAAGGTATTCTTAAAGATTAAGCCAATGCATTGAGTGTCACGTATTCGTGGAAGGAAGAAGCTCAACTAGCAGAGTATAGGACCTTATACTGTCTTGGAAAGGATCGTTCCATTGCCTTATAGGCTGGAGCTACCACTTGAACTAGGGAATTTGCATGATGTTTTTCATGTGTCATACCTTCAGAGGGCACTACTATGGCTCGATCAACATTTCACCATGACTTCTGGACCTGTAGCAACTAATAGATCTATCCAGCTAGAGCCTATGCGAATAGTGGATACCGAGATACGATGATTACGACGAAAAAGTGTTCCTTTAATAAAGGTCATGTGGCCAAATCAAAGGAAAGGGGAATGTACATAGAAGCCCATGGACTTGATGCAGCAATACTACCCGAGATTGTTTTCCTCAGGTAAGCCGAGACCTTATTTTACTTACCTCATACTATGATACCCGTAAACAACCTCTATTTCAGGGACAAAATCTTTTTATTTATTTATAGGATTTGTAACATCCTATTTTGACCTAGAGCCCTCGTACGTGTTATGGTGTCACCATGGGTGACTTTGGCCGGTAGAAAAATATTGGGAGAGAACCCAAGATAACGGGGGGGGGGGGGGGGAGGGCAGTTAAGACAGGTCTTCGGGGGAATCCGGAAGTCTCGACGCATTCGTTGAGTGGATTCATCAAGTGAATTTGTCGAGTAGTTGTCACAAGCCTCAAGTGGATTTGTTGAATTGTTGTCAAAAGTGTCGATTGGATTCGTCAAGTGAATTCATCGAGTGGTTGTTAAAAGCATCGAGTGAATTTGTCGAGTAGTTGTCAAAAGCATCGAGTGGATTCGTCGAGGAATTCGTCGAGTGGTTGTCAAAAGCGTCGAGTGATTTCCTCGAGTAGTTGGCAAAAACATCAAGTGGATTCGACGGATTCATTGAGATAGATTGAACATATTCGATGAGTAGTCAGTGGAATCATCAAGTGGGCTCGACGAATTTGTCTATAGGTCTCGATGATTCGTCGAGTACACTCAACGAAGGGACTTGGGGTCCAATTCTTTCTGTGTAGTCTTGAAGTTTGCGACCTGGGATTAATCAGTGGATTAAACCGGTTCAGTTAGTACTTGGGAACTATTCATACGGTGAAATTAATGGCCTTGTCTTTTCTGAAATCTTATTTTAGGATATAACAAGTTGGTCCAATGAAGAAGAGACATGTGACACAAGTCATTCAAAAGTATGGGAGGGACTTTTCCTATCACCTGTTAATAAGACCGAGTGAGTTTTCCACCTCCCAGGTTTTCTATCATCACTCTAGAACTGAGATTAAAAACTTTCTTGGAAGAATGAGGAACAGAGCTAGGTCGCTGAAGCCAAACGCCGCCATGCTGTGGAGAAGAAGAAATTGATATATGGACGAAAATCAAGTGAGCTTCCTACCCTTTCCCTTGGTGCTAGATCTTTAGATCCAAAATGTAGGAGAGAGAGATCGGGTCAAGAGAGCTTGATTTGGGAGTTTAATGGAGTTTTTCTAGGAAGGGACCATGTTAGAACTTTCGTTGTAGGGCGCCGATCTCTGCGAGAACGTCTTCAATCATCTCCTCTCTTCATTACAAAGATGGCAGATTTGATTTCCTGAATAGTGGTCAATGAGGGAGAAAAAGGAGGCGAGAACTTAAATGTTTTGTACGTTGGCTAGAGGAAGAAGATGAACAGTATATGTTCATCTAGCTTTAAGAACCGTGCAAAAAACCTTATTTTATTCTTGAACTGAAAATCTGTTTTGTACGTACGACGAGTTTTGAGCCTGATTTTAGGCATGATTTAATTTTGGTGGATTGTAGCTTTCCGAAATCCAGTTTTGGTAAACTATGATGCATAAGGTTGAGGTGTTGATGTTTTGTTAAATTCTCTTATATTATTATCTAAATGCTTGTGTGATTTGATGGTTATGTAATAGATGATATTAAGATCTGACCTCACCCGGTTAATAATTTTGGAAGAGTAATTGCTACGATGTTATTAATTGCATTGTATATATCTCTTTGTGACATAAGCAAATATAACAGAAGATCGTAAAATGTGAGTCGGTGGAAACGATCGATAAATTGGTTAATGTGGTATGCTAAATATCAGAAAGGGGCTTGAAGTGAAATAACCCTTGATTAAATGACGAGCGTGGTCATTGTAACATCCCATTTCCGGCTAGACCCCTAGGAGTCGGTTAGTTGTGACAAAACCCTAGGAAGCCTAAAATTTGAAATAAAGCGATCAATATTTTCGGGTCACGGGTTGGTCACGCCCGTGACCGACCCGTCACGCCCGTGACTTGGGGGTGACTACTTCGACGATCGTCGATCTCCACGAGACGATCGTCGAACGTGCTGTCTGGGCATGTCACGCCCGTGACCAAGGTGTCACGCCCGTGACTATGGGCGTGACCCCATCGACGATCGTCGATCGCCGTGAGACGATCGCCGACCTTGCGGCCCGGGCATGTCACGCCGGTGACATGAGTGTCACGCCCGTGACCTAGGGCGTGACCAGCCTTCGACGATCGTCGATCTCAATTCGACGATCGTCGACCTCGAAATTTGCCGTTCGGGCATGTCATGCCCGTGACCTAGAGGTCACGCCTGTGACCTAGGGCGTGACCAGCCTTCGACGACCGTCGATCTCAATTCGACGATCGTCGACCCCAAAATCTGCCGTTCGGGCCTGTCACGCCCGTGACCCAAGGTGTCACGCCCGTGACCATCCATCGACGATCGTCGATCTCAGTTTGACGATCGTCGAACCCAGAATTGGCTATTCGGACCTGTCACGCCCGTGACCTATGTGTTACGCCCGTGACATTGGCCGAAACGACGGTTCAGGCCCGAAATTATTCTAACACACGTGGTAATAAATGCTGGTGTGGGAAGTTACACCAGGAGTAATTTCAGGCCGTTTTCCTTCTGTAATTATATAATAAATGAGGAAGATATGGTCCAATAGGAAGCCGCCAGCTGGACACACCTGTTCAGTTTCCACAGTTTCTTATCCCTTCACTGTAACCGAAACGTTAAGGGGAGAACCTTCATGGCCATTAAGGCTTTACCCATTCATCTTCCCACTTTCTGACTTATAAAAGCCCACTTGAGGCAAGAGGAGAAGGTTACACGCTCAAGCAAACAGATCAGACCTTTGTTCTTGCTGTAGGAGAAGTTCAGCAACGCCACCACCGCGCCATGGCACCCCGTCGTTCTTCTCACCTCCAAACTGCGAACAAGGTCCTCCTCTGCTCCTTCTCTTTCATGGGTAGATCTTAGGATTCTTAGAAAGGAGGTTCGCGCTCAACGGAGCCGGACCCGTCTCTCGTTTTCATAAGAAAACCATGTAAAAGGTATTTTTGAGTTCGCCGGAAACCGCCACCTCCGGCGGTCAAACCACCGCCGACCGATAGCCGTCGCCTCAACGGAGGTGGTGGTGGTGGCTGGCCAGGGAAGTGACCAAACGGCCGGCGACGGATCACGGAATGCTTACAGGAAAAATGGTTTTTCTTGTCTGTTTCGGGTTCATGAAGAAGATGAACAGTAGAATCAATATTATAATCCATAGATTATTATATATTACATAATGGAAAAATAGATTATTTGAATATATTTTGAGGCTGCAAAACTAGGCACTTAGAGGCCGAATTAGGAAAAATGACCAGTCACAAAAGTTGTAGCCCTCTGGGTCTACTTTAATTTAAAATTGATTTTATTCAATTTGGGTGAGTGGTTTGACCACAGCACTCATTTTGGTGGGATCAAGACCTAGGCTAACCAGAAATTGAAATGGTTGCCCACGGTTCATAACATGTCCAAATGACTTGAAATTTGGGCTGGAGGTCTATAATATGTATATCGAGAGGCTGTCCAAAAATGGGAATTTTTGGAGATACTTTGCCTAAAGTTTTTGTTTTAATTTAATAAACTTAGAGGAATTTATTTAGATGGTCAAATGACCTCCAAACCCTCCCAAATTTTGGTGAGTGATCCTTGGCTATAAAACCTAGGTCTGTGTAAAATTCCAAGTGATTTGGAGGAGTTTTGGCTGAGAAATCTTCTACCCTTAACTAGGCGTTAGTGAGACACCTTTTAATAAAAAGTGCACTGAGAATTTGGAAAGGTCAAATCGCCTCAACAGAGGCTGATTTTCTGATCTCTGACTTAGAATGGTGTTATAACCTGTTTGGAGAAAAATGGAGTGGTTTAGGGTTGACTTACCCTAGGATCCAAGCTCAAACCCTAAATGAAGGGTTTTGAGGTTTGTGAAGGACATAGGAGCAAAAGCTCTTGTATGACCTTGAAATTTGGAGGAGAGTGACATGATGTACTGAAAACTCTCTGGTTGGAATAGTGAAGGAATTGGAGGTAATTAGGTACCTCGGAAGTTGAGAGTTTGAATTAGGATAGAAATGTAATTCAGTTATTTTAAGCACTAAATCTAATCCAAAAATTATGAAACTTGGTAAGAGGGCGTTTTAGGATGATATAGACTTATGATAATTTTCCTGGAATTTTATGATTGATAAATATTATACTTCATGTGTTAATGGATTATTTGCCCGATTTGTTGTTTCAATTATTTGGAGGTTTTAAATTAATTATAATCAGTTAAAATTCTGGATTTAGATCTTGACCAGTAGAACATTGATCCCTGAATTTTTATGGAATTTTATGTTGAATAAATCTGGTACTTTGTTCACAGATGATAGAAAGGGCTTTTATGTTTAAAAATTAATTATGGATACAATACTTGCTGGAAAATTATGAAACTTGGCCAGTGCTAATTTTAGGCCTTTATCTGCATGGCATATATTATTTATAATTTTTGGAAGAATATTTTCTGTACCTGATTCATAAACAACAGAAGTTAGAGATTATTTCTAAAATAGTTTTCATACCCTTTTAATGATAGAAAAATTATGATACTTAGGATTTAACCTATTAAGATAACCTAGTATTTATCATAAATTTGTTGGACATCTTGCATGAGAACTTAGGGTAGTTCATGTTCAAACTGGTAGCCCTTGGGATTTTCGAGGAATTTAATTAAATGCCAAATAAATTAGGAAAATTTCCATTTTCTGGACTTAGGTCATTTATATCATGGTAAGTCTCCAGTAAATAATTTAGGGCATTTGGATGAGTAATGGATCATTGCATAACCGGTTCGACATGTAGCCTAGGTCGGTCTGCATATAGCAATTTGTGAAATACAATAGGACATGATCTGAGGAAGTCATGGGAGTTAAACATTTTGTCTGGGTGAAAATGTGGAGGAAATCACTATAGGAAGATATAAAGAATGGCGAGAAGTGGTGATAGCTAGGGTTAAGAGGTGCTCGGGTTGGGCGAAAGATCGCTTTTCCCGAAGAGAGGAAGGTTAAAAATTACACTAGGATAGTCTATTGTAATATGAGAAGGGAATCGGGCTAAGGGAAATAAACCAATAATATTAAGTGCCTTGCGAAAGGGAACTTCGGGCCGTAATGCCGCCGTCTTGGTTCCTAGTGCCCCTTGAGAGCCCTTCACGGGGTATACCGGGGGCAGTCCTGGGCTAACGTAAACTGTAATAACAAATCGACAAGAGTAACTAGGTAACTAGGGCTGCACTTTTCACAAACACTGTTGGCACATGAAGATTGATGAGAGCTTCGGCTCGGTTGGTTAAGAGACGGACGGGATGGTCCGAGGAGCTTCGGCTCGGTCGGTTTGGAGACGGACGGGATGGTCCAGGGATCTTCGGCTCGGTTGTTTTGGAGACGGACGTTTTGGTCCGGGGAGCTTCGGCTCGGTTTTTGTGTGTTTGCGATTAAACTTGCATGTGCATAAGATAGGAAAAGTTAAGGTGGTGGGTTTTACGATATCGGGGAGTTCGATTGCACCGACACCGATATCGTTGACTCGGCGAGGTGGTTAGCACTTCGCCAACAGAAGTCCGGTGCGCCAGCCGGCAAGAGTACGCAGGCGTCCGCTTAGTGCACCAAGCGTTGAGGCGTACGATAGGTCAGACCAGTGGTGCTTTTACTGGTTTTGAGGTGGGCGAGGCCCAACCCACCGCTTCCGTCTGCCACTACGGAGGTATCCTGGGAGGTAACGGCTCCGAAAGGGGGAACTAAAGGTCTGTGTGCACAGAGTCGGGTGTGTGAGTTGCACTTGCATGTTTCATCATACCCACTAGCATGTCATAACATAATCAATTCATTTAAACCTGACACCTAAAGTATAAGTGGTATGGGACGCTTATACATTAGGACCTGCAAAACGACCCCTTGGTCTATAAGCTTGTGTGGGCAAGTTTATAAATCAAAGGTTAATTTCAATATATAACAACCATTGCTGTTTGATAACCGACACCCCAACGTATAAGTGGTATGGGACACTCTATACGATGGGAGCCTTGCAAAAGATCCCTTTTGCTTATGTGTTCTCGCATAAGTGAAGGTTTAAATTCATATATTTGCTTTTCTTATTGCTAGACCTATTATAACAATCATATTAACTGCTCACCGATTACATCTTGCTAGATTAAGTCCATAGTCACCTGCTTCTTGATTTATCTCTACCATCATGTCCTTCCCTTTCTTCCTCCCCGCTCGGTACCTAGGAGCCATGAGGGAAGGGGTGGGGGATGATAGGGCTTAGTCTTTATGAATAACGGTTTTCGAACCGCATCATTTAGGGGATCGTGGAGCCCAGTATGGAGGAGCAGCCCCAGAGATCGGTGCGCCTAGAGATGGGGCAGTCTAGCTCCGGAGTTCACACAGCCGGGACCGTGAGTCTCGACCTTGAGTAGTTTCTGTTTTCGCTTCCGCATGAGAGACTTGTAGTGAGGACATTTTGTACCGGGCATAAGCCCGTATTTATAGTACTCTGATGATTTCTGTGGACACTCCCTTCATGGAGATTTTATCTTATTTACATGTGATTTATTATTGTGGACTGCATTGTTCTTACTTCAATAATTGTGCTACTTTTCTGTGATCGAATTGGCCGGCAGAATCGGCGCCTTGTGGTGATGACCCTTCAGGACGTGAAGGAGTCACCGCAAAGCGGCGGTTCTGGGCCTAAGACCCCGGTGGTTGAAAAGGAAAAAAAGGGGGTCTTACAGTCATTGACCCCTAGTATTGAGGATTCAATATTGTACACCAGTAATCCTTAGAATCACTTGGAATAGAACCCCATGTCTTGTGTTATCTCCTGCCTTAGAGTTATGATAACTCCCTGAGGGTTAACAATAAGGTTTGATATAGTGATTAGGATGAGTTGATATCCTATGATATGTGGATAAAAGGGGCTCGGTGTGGAGTCCTTGCGTGCTTACAAGCATGGGTAAGTTGTGATATGAAGGGACCCGGTTGGAGCCCTTGGATGTTTGGAAACATGGTAAAGTGTGGGGTTTATTTATGTGTGCGGGTTAGCACACGGTGTATGAACCTGTGTTGAGGATTAATGTGGCAGGTCAACGGGCTTTCCAATCGTCTTAGTGACAGAAGCTGACAGCTGGACCTAGGATGGTTAGGCCCTCTTTGGTGCTTACCTCCTAAAGACCCCTTTCGTGCCTGTTGAGCCGGTTGGGTTGGGCTCTTTAGTGTTTACTTCTCAAGGAACCCTTCCGTGCTGTTTTGTACAGTTGGGTTGGGCTCTTGGTGCTCATCTACCCAAGACCCCTTTCTATGTCGTAGTTTTAGGAGCTCTGCTGGTTGAAGGATGATAGCGTTGAGGCGTATAGAGGCCTAGGCCTGGTAGTGTATATGCCCGCCTAGTAGTGGAGATGCTCGCTCCACTATCACCATTTGGCCATGACAGTTGATTCCTAAGAGGTTGGCCACCTCTCGAAAATAGGAACTAAAGGCCTATGTCGACATAACAAATGTGTTTGTGTGTAAGCTTAGGTGAGTCATCATATTGCATTCTTTTCATTGCATTGCATTGCATCGCAAAAGATCCTCATCATATACAATTATATGGGCACTTTTATATGATGATTTACTTTGTTGTACCCGATCCTTAACTTATAAATTTGTTTGGGCATTTTTATAAGTTAAGTTCAATTATGTACTTATGATTTGAAACACTGCTAGTGTAGATGTGTTTTATAAATATTGTGATACCTACTGTTGTTACCTACTTTTTAGTGAAGTGATGATATGTATACATGTACTGTTAGATTTGTCAATACTCTCCTGTCACCTATTTGTTATATTACTATTATATTATGCTCCGCTTTCTTTTCCTTTGCCCAGTGCCTAGGAGTCACCAGGGTGAGCGAATATGAATCCACTTAGTCTTTATGACTAACAGTTTCTACACCCACATTTTAGGAGGACAACCCACCGACGGGGCATCAATAGTACATTGTGCAGGAGGATAACTAGGCTGGGGGACAGGGCCTGATACGGTGATACCCTCACTTTCTTCTGTGACAGGTGTGAGGTTTTGAGCATTATGATGTAGCCTTCGGGCAGTTTTGTGTACTTTGATATTTTTCTCAACTTTTGAGTAGCTTCTCGATCTTATTTATCTTGACATTTACTTTTTGTGATTCATGGATTCTATGGTTTTCTTTTATGGATGGGTTGGCAATGATGATAGTGGTTATTAGTTGGCAAAAAAGGCATCTTGTGGTATAGGTCGGACCATGTGTTGACACTACTGCAAGGCTGTTATTCTGTCATAAGACTCCCCTTGGCCATTTCTTGTGTTTTGAGAGGGGGGGGGGGTGGTCTTACGGTCAATGTACCCAACAATCTTCCCCGATATGAAGAAGTCAGAATCCTAGTCAATGATATATACTACCTCACAATAAATAATTATATGCATACATAAAGAAAATATAATGGCACACAAACAAATTGGATTATCTTAAATAGGATAAATAACAGAATTAAAGTGTGCCTACAATAATAATTTCATATTCAAAAAACCTAAGGAACCTATAACATATGACATTGCTAAGTATCAGGTTCCTTGATTATAATACCCCTGCCAGATTTGTTCCCCATCTTTTCCTCAGCCTCTTTCTTGTTTTGTCTTTATCTCTCAAAGTAACTGTAAGGCTTTGTATAATATCTACAGGGCTCTGGTGCATCTATCTGAACAGTACCATCTTTATTGTCTATTCTGAACTTTCTTCTTATTTCTTCCTACCTTTCAAATTTGGCCCACTTAATAGAATTGATAAGTTTGGCCCTGTTTGTCTTATTTTCTCTGATTTGATTCAAGGCTGACAAGATAATTGTTCTTTACTGTGGACTCCACACCTCAAAATCAGGTCTGGATTGTAGTTCTTCTATGTGTCTTTTCTTTCTTAGTATAGCTTCCTCTTCCTCATCTGCAATAGACTTGCCATTGAATTTTGACAACTGTTGAGTGGTGGGACTATATGCAGGCACATCAACAGCTATATCACCAATAAATTCAGCCCTATCGCCATGAAACTTAGGCTCATTATATTTGATAGGATCAATGACTAATGCTTCTCTGATAACATTTTAAGTCCATATAGCATGATCTGCACTGGTCTTTATCATTGACCTCTTCCCCTTTATGACTTCTTCAGAAACTATTTTACCTAGGGTGTTGGCCTTCTTAGCCAAATAATTCACCCCTATAGTAACAAGGTTCTTTACCTACAACAGGTGATCATCTAAGAACTGAGTGCAAGCATCCATTCTTCTTTCTAGGATAGTCTTGTTGTTTTCCATGATTATCTTGGTTACCTCATGAACCATCTTCATGTTCTCAGTTGTGATGCACTTATTTTCAATAGTGTCAGATTGCTTTTGCTGTATTTCATCAAGTTTCTTGGTTGTTTAATCAACAACAGGAGCAGCCTTGGTAAAGAAATTCACTGTGTTGTCTCTCAATAATTTGACCTCATATCTTATAGAAGATATCTCAGTGGTGAGATCCTTTCTCAAATCCTTGATGGATTCATCCACATACATCTCAATTTTTCTTCTTTGTTCATCAAGCAGACTCTTCAGCTCTACAAGAAAAGATATGAGAATGTCACCAATCAACTTAACAGACTCATGTCTTTCTCTCAAATCACTTCCTAATTGAGAATGAACTAGCATACTCAGAAGAGTGCTCTTGTTGGGTATCAACATGGAAGGACTCTTCCCTCTCATGCTCCTCAGCATCTATCCTGTCATCATCTTCTTAGATGTCTTGATCAGAGATTTCAATCACTTGTTCAACAACTTGAGCAAGGAGCTCAAGGTGAGACTCCCCCTCAATATTAACATCAGCTGCTAGATCCTGAAGTAGATCATCTTCAGTTATGTTAATACCTTCTAGCACATGCTCCCCCTAAATAGGAGCGCTGTCATTCAACATTAAAGATTTAGATGGAATTTGCTCTATCCTCTCTATTGGGTATTGTATCCACAATAACCTAGATTTGTATGAAGTCACCCTTAAACGAAGATGAATTAAGTTGTATTTGATGCTCTGTTTGAGTTAGGTGTTTGCAGGATATAATTGCCAAGTATAGACCAATGTCAGTCTACAATGAGTCACCAAACACATGACCATACAATGTAATCCCTCATTGTGTGATCCATGGTGTTGACTCATGTGTTGCCTCTCTATTGGGATACACTTCTTTTTCAAGCACTAAACTTATAAGAGAAAGACTAGTTGCTGAATTCCTTTAAAGAAAGGAAATTTTCAGAAAGCAAAAATTTTCTAAGTATTTTACTCGAGAAGTAACTTAAGTACTCAAGTAGATTTAAAGTCATTTATCGAGTAAGCTAAGCCTAGCACTTGAGTAACTGAAGTAGTTCCCGAGAATATTTAATGTTAGTTCTCGAGAAGATAAGTAGTACTCGAGTATATCTTTCCTTATTATCAGAAAAGTCTAGCTCAGAATTTTTCTAAGTCCAGTACTCGAGTATATAAGGCTATTACTCGAGTATATAAGGCTTTGTCTCGAGTAACAGAAGTCAAGTACTCGAGAAGTATATCTTGTTATCGAGCAGTGAAGCACTTGTACTCGAGAAGTCCAGCCACTTCTCGAGAAATCAATTTTTATTACTCGAGTAGCCAGAATTTATTTTCAAGATTTTCTCTAAGTATTGTTCTCGAGAACTTTATATTCTTTTCTCGAGAAGCTAAAGTGATTACTCGAGTAGTCAATATTCCACTCGAGTAATGAAGTTGATTTTCCTGAACTTTTCATTAAGTGTGACGGGACATGATTTCAAACCTATTCTCAATGATTATTGGTCCACGTGTACTATCTTTATGATTATGACCGTTAGGCTTGTCCTATAAAAGGTCTAATCAAATCGACTAACCCTAACAAGAAGAAATACCCGAGAAAATAAGTATTCTGAATTGTTCTTATATTCTAAATCGAGAAGCCACCACTGCTCTTATTTGACGATCTCTTCGCCGCCTCTTCTCCGATTCCTGTGATTCAGAGCAAGTAGAGATCAATAGATCAAGGCATTCTTATTCTTACAGATTCATCTCTTAATCGTGCTGATCCAAGTTTTCAGATCTAGAATAATTTCGGCTTGTCTTCTTCGATCCGTTTCTGAGAAAACTTCAAAGTTCAAGGAAGAAGAAAGGCTAAAGATTCAGATCTGAGATATTCTGTTTGTATATTTTTGTTTACAATATCTTTATTCTTATAGGAGATTGATCTCCTAGTTATAGGAGTTTGTTCTCTGAGAAATTATTGTATAAAGTTTTTCTTCCGAGTGTAGATCCGTTTTGTGGATCGAGTTGTAGGGGGTGTTGCTCCGAGTTATAGGATTGGTTTTCAATCCGAGGTAATAGTGAAGAAGCCGAGTCTAACATGTTGCTAGATCGGTGAGGTGGGGAGTGGACGTACCCAAGAATGGGGAACCACTATAGATCTGGTGTTATCTATGATTTGTTTGCTTATTTTCTGCGCTTTGCTCATTCAATTATTATTCCGCAAAAATACGCAGGCCTCACCTATTCACCCCCCTCTAGGTGATTTAGGTAGACAACTAAAAACATCAATTGGTATTAGAGGGAGGTTGTTCATCAAAAAGGTTAACACCTTGAACAAATCTCCTCCTAGTTGTCTTTAGAGGATTCAAGCATAGACAGAGCCAAGGATTTTGCTAAGCTTCCATTATGCACAAAGAATAATTTTGCTATGTGGAAAGAGAGAATAAAGTTCTTCATGGAAGCTGTATATCCACGGATCTTTATGATTGTGGAAGAAGGTCCTCATGTTCCAATGATAGCCTCCACCATTGATCCAACTAAGCAAGTTCCAAAGAAGCTCATGGATCTTGATAAAGATGCGATTGCACTTGTCTCCTTAGACAAGAAAGCTAAGAATATCATCGCAAGTGAAGTCGATGATTCTATGCTGTAGAACCTGATTCACTGCCAATCTGCCAAGGAAATGTGGCAGTCTCTTATCGTCTTGATGGAAGGCACTGAAGAAATTAGGGATGCCAGAAGATCTCTTCTAAATCAGAAATATGAAGCATTCCGACAAGGTCCTAAGGACTCTATTACAGATACCTTTGAAAATTTCTTCAAGATTGTCAACGGCCTAAGAGTCTATGGCCGAGTCTTCACCAATGGAGAACTGAATGATAAGTTCCTGAGATCCCTGACTAAGGAATGTGATAACAAGGTTTGTGCTATCCGGGAGTTTGGAAAGCTAGCAGAGACTGATCCTCAAAATCTCTTAGAAAAGCTTATGTCATATGAGCTACAAATAAATTCAAAAAAAGCTGAAGAAAAGAAGAATAAGTCTTCATCCAAGGAAAAGTCTGTCGCTCTAAAGGTAGACACTTCAAGGAAGTCAAAAGCTGCTTATCCTGCCCCAGCACAGGAAGAAAGTGAAGAAGAATCTTAAGAGCCAAGTACCTCAGGCTCAGAATTATCTGAAGGCGAGTTTTCTCTTCTTTCAAGACAGTTCAAGAAGTTCTTGAACAAGAAGAAACAATGGAAAGGCAATGATGCCTCATTCAAAAGATCACGTCACGATGGTGATCGCCGCAAGAAAGGCTCAAGTAGATAAGACAGGTATTACTCCAAACAGAACAAACACATTTCTACTGACATTGTTTGTTATTGCTGCAATAAGCCAGGACACGTCATAGCTGATTGCCCTCACAAGAAGAAGGAGGGTGGAAGAAGAGAGGAAAAGAAAACTTCTTACAATAAGAAGAAGACTAAAAGAAGCCTGGTAGCCAAGAATGGCAAGACCCTCAGTGATACAGACTCATCTGAGTCTAGTGATGAGGAGGAAGCCTACTTTGGGCTCATGGCGCATACATATGAAGAAGAAGAACCCCAGTTCACTGGGAAGGTAAACTCTCATACCCCTCTCTCTGAATCAGATGCTTCTGACCATGATCATGAGGACTATTCGTCTGATGATGAATCTAAACTCATGATTCAATACAAAGAGTTGATCAAAGCCTACGACAAATGTCGTAGAGTTGCAAGATCTCAAGCTAAGGAGATCAAATTTCTTAAGGCTGAGGAGAGAAGTCTGAGGGAGGAAGTCATGATGATGGAATCACTCAGAAAGGACTTCCATAATGCGATGGAAGAATATAATAAAGCTCTCGAGCACTTAAACCTGAAGAAGGAGATCATCCAAAAGTTGGAAGAACAACTTGTGGCTAAAAAGAAACTTGTTGAAACTTTCTCCAAGCCCAAGATAGTCCTTCCACTAGTGGCTGAATTCTCTACTCAGAGTAAATGTGCTGGCTTAGGCCATGTGGTTGCTCCTAGTAAATCTTCTAGGAGAAATAAAGCCCAGAGAAGAAATATGGCTGCCAAGAAGGCTATAGCAAAGGATAAGGGGAAAGCTCCTCAAGAACAAACTCCTTTCAAAAAGGTTATCTTTCATACGAACGAGTTTGATCTTGACTCGTCCTACGGTCACTTTGCTAGGCCTACTCATGTAGAGCCCAAGTCTCGGTACCAAGGATGGACTCATCCCCGGAACTTTGGCGCGAGTGTCTTCAAGGCACATATGAGGAGATCACTCTTCAGAGCTACGGACCTTATAATCATGGTCACATCATCAAGAATGCTCCAAAAGCCAAACCCGTTGTGGAAAAGCCTATTATGGAGAAGAAGTCATGTGAGTGCCATCACCACGAAGCTTCTACCTCCAAGTCTACTGCCATGCTAGACCACAGTCTCAAAAGGCCAAGTAGGAGAACCCCGGGCAAAGATACAACAGATTTGACTGTTGGTGTTGTGGCAAAATCGATCACTTTTCCGTAGATTGCTGGTTTAATCCCAGATATTATGAAACTCCTCAAGTTAATAATGTTAGATAGACCACTCACAATGTTAACATATGTAGGGGGAGTATGCTAACTAGAGACTAAGGGCCAAAACAAGTTTGGGTTCCTAAGGCAACTTGATTCTACTTTTGCAGGAATGTCTAAAGGCCACCAAAAATCCCATCTGGTATTTGGACAGTGGATGCTCTCGGCATATGACCAGGACTAGAAGCCTTCTCCAGAATTATTCTCCAGTCATGAACAGGCCAAAGGTCATCTTTGGAGGTTCTGTCAGAGGGATTACTAAAGGCTACGGTATAATCACTAATAGTAGTGTATCCTTTTCCGATGTGGCTTATGTTGAAGGATTGAAACACAATCTTATAAGCATAAGCCAGCTTTATGATAAAGATACATCGTAGAATTTCATGCAGACAAGTGTTTGATAAAATCGATTGATAATTTAGAAACGATTTTATCTGGCACTCATAGTAGGAATATATTTTGCTTAAATTTTATTTGCATAGACTCTTGTACGCCAGTGTGCTTTTTGGCAAAAGATAGTGCGTCTCTTGATGACCAATGACACAAGAGATTAGCACATATAAATTTCAAAACTATTAATAAATTATTTTCTCTTAGTTTAGTACGTGATGCCCCAAATGTCAAGTGTGTTAAAGATATACCTTGTTACACATGTATAAAAGGCAAGCAAACAAGGGCTACTTTTAAAAGAATTATTGGCAAATATTCTAATATGTGTTTACTCCTACTTCATATGGACTTGTTCGGTCCACTGCAAATTAGAAGTTTGGGAGGTAAGAATTATACATTGGTTATTGTTGATGATAACTCTCGCTTTGCGTGGGTATTCTTTCTAAAACACAAATCAGATACTTTTGATATCTTTACTAATTTTATCAGGCAGATCCAGAATGAATACAACTGTTCCGTAGTCAAAATCAGAAGTGACAATGGAAAAGAGTTCAAGTCTGAGGCCATGACAGAATTGATTGTTTTACTTTCAAGACAACCTAAACACCTAGAGGGGGGGGGGGGGGGGGTGAATAGGTTCTAATTGCTTGTTTATACTTTTAGGAAGAATTCAATCACAAAATTAAAACAACCAGCACAGCAATCACAGAAATTTAATCATCATAGATTGCACAATGTTTTATAGTGGTTCCCCAAGGTTTGGGTACATCCACTTTCCCCCTTCACCTATCTAGCAGTATGCTAGATTCGGCCAAACTTCCACTATTCTCAGATCCTCAGATCCTACAGCTCAGAACCTGGATAGGTTCCTACAACTCAGGCACAACAGCCCTTCCTCAGCCTAGCCACAAGGCCTACAACTCAGAGAAGAACCTTCTCCTACACTCAGACAAACAGCCCTACCACTCAGAGATCAACTCTCCTACACTCAGCCTTTATATCACAGGCTAACAACTCAGATCTGTGTAAAACAGATCCTACAGAAATTTAGAAAAGAAGTTTTAATGCCTTGCCTTTGTTGAGAGAGAAGAGGACAAGACAATTCTTGATCAGCTAATGAAATCAACTGAATCTGAGCTTTCTTCAAAGCTTCTTGAATCTGAACTTAGCTGAGTTGATTTCCAAACAGCTTCTTGAGAAACCACTGATGGCTTCCTTCTTCTTCTTCAAAAATGGGTGGATCTCTCTCTATCCAACACCTTTGATGATACTTCTGAATTCTTGTTATAACTCTTCTTAGATCGATCCTAAGATCGTCTTCTTAGATCTTCTGATGAAGATCTTCTTTAGTGTATTACTCCTTGATTTGATTTCTCAATTTGATTGCCAAAGTTCAATCTGTCTTCTTCTCTCTGAATCTGTCTATTTATAGACCTTCTTAATGGTAACCGGCTGATCCGGTTTATAACTGTCTTCTGACAAGTCTGACAACATCAGTTAACTGACTGCAACCCACAGCTGTCAAGTCTTCAAACAGATCCTGTGCCTTAGTCTTGGTCAGCAAAGTGTTGAGACAGACTGTCAGGAAGTGTCGAGACCAACTGTCTATATGTGTCGACATAAGTAACTTTGGTGTCGACACAGCCTTTGATGATGTCGACAAGTTTGCCTTTAAGTCGACACAGCTTCTTTAGAACTTTATTTTGAGAATGAGTCGACACAGAGAATTTATGTCGACTCAACACTTCATCTTTCTTCAGAAAATAACTTGGTCTTGACTTTGCAGTGTGTCGACACAAGTCCTGTGTGTCGACACAGTTGTTGTAGATTCAGAACTCAGTATGTGTCGACACTGCCTTCAGGTGTCGACACATCAATTGTTGACTCTGCCAAAATGTGTCGACTTAGTCTTCTGGTGTCGACACAAGTATTGTCAACTTCTGCCAAAATGTGTGTCGACTCTCTTCCTGTGAGTCGACACTGCTTCCCAGTGTCGACACAAATGTGGTCGACTATCTTTCTCTGTGTCGACACAGCTTCCTTCTAGTGTCGACACAAATATTCTGAAGTGTCAACACTGTTTCTTCAGGTGTCGACACATGGACTTAGAATATTTTTCTGCATTCTTTAACACTTTTTCACCTGCACATGTCAACTCAAAACAACATCAAATACACCTTGATGTATATCATTGAGCTAAGTTGGACTTCTTCAAATCAGGTACACATTTTCCAATGTACCCAACAATCTCCCCCTATTTGGAGAAGTCATAACCCTTAGAGCCAATGATATACACCATTTATAAAAAAATATGATGATGTATGACATTACAGGAATACTTTATAAACAAAACATTAACAATTCAACACAGAGTGAACATGAATATGTGATTCCAAACAAAATTTTGTTTATAACTTGGTAATGTTTGATTACAATTGTTTACATTGAAAGATTAAACACAACATTACAAAACACATTTGAAAGAACTTAAAACTAAGACTGATCAGGCTCTTTTATGACAATTCCTTTGCCAGATTGGATTTGAGCCTTCACAGGAGCTTCAGCAACTTCAGCTGGCTTCTTGCCTTTTAGCTCAGCTTTCTTCTGTGCTTCTTCCTTGAGCCTTTGCCTTTCAAAGTAATGAAAGGGCTTTGGAAAGTACTTGCTTGGCTCCTGAGCATCTGGTGGCAGCCTTCCCATCTTGGCTTTTCTCCTGAACTGTACTATGGATTCCTGCCTAGCTTCAAATTTTTGCCATTCTATTTCATTATACCACTTTCCTCTTTCATGTTCTTTGTCCTTTACAGCCTTCCATGCAGTTAGTATAATATTTCTTGAAGTAGGGCTCCACTGCTCAAAATCTGGCTTAAGTTCAGCCTGCTCTCTAAATCTCTTCTTGGATAGTAGAGCATCTTGCTGTTCTTTCAAATTGGCCTCAGGCTTATCCACTTTCTCAATAACAACCCTGTTAACCTCCTTTGGAGGGCTATACATATCTTGAACTTGCTGATCAATCATATCAAAATCTGGAGGAGGGTAAATGACTTGAGCAACCTCAGGTTGATTGCCTTCAAGTAGATCTGTTTGTATTCCTGACTCAGCCACCATAACATCATCACACAAAGGTGGATATCCCAATGTGGCTCGAATACTATTTGTCACCCATTTGGTGTGCTCTGAGCCAGCATGAACTAACAACCTCTCCCCCTTTATGGCTTCTCTGGTAATATGATCTCTTAGATCTTCCTTCTGAAATCTGATCTGGCCATCCAGATAATTCACACCCTCTTTAAAAAATGGTTTTAACTTTTGAAGCTTGTCAGATATGTCATTTTGAGAGGTAGTGATAGCAGTTTTAACTGATTCAATAGCATCTTGAAGTTTCTTATCAAATTCTTCCATCTCCTTTGCTCTAGCTTCAGTCAGCCCTGGAGTAGTCTTTTTTAATTCATCAATAATTTCTTGATGAGATTCAGTTAAATTGTCATTCATCCTCAGCTGATTCTCCAAAATATAACTTTGCTTTAAAACAATATCATCCACTTTAGGGATGATGGACTGCTGTTGTTTAGCCAAATACACCACAACATTACCTCCCTTATGGAAGCAATCTGTCATCTCCTTCTTATGCATATTGACTTCAAATCGAATTGACTTTATATCCTGAGCCAAGTCAAATTGAAGGGACTTATTGCTCTCATCAACATATCTTTCAACTGCTAATCTATGTTCATCTAGCTTAACTTGCAAATCAACCATAAACTTGTTATAATTAAATTCAGAATGGGATTGTTGAGTTGTAGTCTGTAGAGCCTGCTTATAACCTTTGCTCCTTCTCTTGAAGACAACAAGTTTTCTCTTCTTAGCCATTCTGGCTTCTTCAGTCTCAGATTCAGATGAACTATCAATTTGAACTCTTTCTTGAGGAGGTGGATGAATATCTATCTCAGTGCCATGTTGTTCAGCCTCAACATGCACAGACTCCTCCTCAACCACTTGCTCCTTCTCAATTTCTATCTCCATGTCAAGGGCCTTCTCAATATCTTGCCCCTCTTCTACTCTATCAGTAGCAATATCAACATTAGGAAATAACTCATCTAGAGTATATTCCTTCTGAGCTTGAACATAAGATGTATCAATTGGATCTTCTATATTCAGATCTTTGGAGATATCAATTTGTACTGCCTCTTGCACTGGGTCTGACATCTTCTCCCCCTGTACTTGTTCAGTATTGGTAATGTCCTGGGCAGGTGAGTACACTTGCTCCCCCTGCACCTGTGCAGAAATTGAAATATTAGAAATGTCTTTTATAAGAAAATACACCAGCTCCCCCTGCAACTGTACCTGGTTAGGAGTAGATTCATTCTGGGCAGGATAATGAGCTTTCTCCCCCTGCATCTGTGCAGGTATAGTGTCTTACTGGGCTGGAGTAGACGCAGGGTGATCTTCATCCTGCTTCCTCTCTTATTCTTCTTGAAGCTGCTCAGTATCTTGAGCATGAGAAGAGGATTTCACTGGGGTGTCCTGCCTGCTCTCATCAGGCACATCCTTAGACAGCACCCTATCCCACCTAGAAAACAATCTCATGTCCATCTTTCTCATGTGATTGATCTTTGTTCCTGGCAGGTGTTGCATTACCTCAGGGATCACTCCATTCAGATATAAACTCATAATTCTAGCCAGATTTGGCTTCTTTATTCCTTCCTTGATCTTTTCAAAGATTACAGCTGACCAATTAGTTGGAATTGTAAACACAATTCTGGTCATTAGGCAGAACATATAGGCCGAAATCCTATCATGTCCCCCTGGTTTGCACAGAATCACCTTGCCAACTACTTCAGACAAAAACTTCCCTTGCTGATTCATCCCTTTCCTGTTGAATGCAGCTCCAATTTTCAGGGTGGGATCCAATCCGCACCATTTGATAGCCTCCCTTGACTTAGAAGCAGGGACTTCTTCTTCATTCTCAATTATTGGTAAATGTAGAATCTTCCTTAGACTTCTTGGGGTAATCTTCACCGGCGACCCATGAACAGTGGACTTGATCTTGAGAATATCTGAACCTATTGATGCAGAGTTAAAGAATTCATGCACCTCCTTCTTCCATATCTTAGAAGGTTCAGATACTAAAAACTCTAATCCGGATTCGGAAATAAGAGTGATAACTCGTTGAACATCTGTCGGGGCTTCGACAAAGGCATTCCTTACCAACTCATAACCTTCATTGACGTTGTCTTCAATCTTCGGCGCCATTGTTCAGGTGAGAAAGCTTGAGAGAAGAGAGAGAGAGAGAGAAAGTTGACACAGGGTTTCAGTCTCGAAAACCTTATAAGCGTGTCGACTGAATAAGTTCTTGACCTATTTATACCTTCTATTGAAAGAAGATCAAAAGGCGGGCAAAAACAGTCTATATGTGTTGACATAGATGGAATGTGTCGACACAAACTTCTATTGTCTCGACAACAAATCTGTCTACTATGTGTCGACACCAATTGTGGATATGTCGATACCTGAGAGATATAGTAGAGTATCAGAAAATCTGTGTCGACTCTTAGGATAAGTGTCGACACAAAATTTGTAAGTGTCGACATCACTATTCTGGTGAAGTCGACACTACATTCCTGGATAAGTCGACAATTTAATTCTTAAGTGTCGACACATATTCTCTGTGTCGACACAATATTTCTGACTTGTCGACATTACTTCACTGAGTCGACACATTATCACTGAATGTGTCGACACTATTTTACTTAGCCAATTTCTGTTTCTGTCAACACCACTTGAGACCATTTGATAATCTAATATGTTATTTGTAAGTTTGTTGATAATCTAATCAATGGTCAGCATGCCTAATTCAATTTTAAATTTATTGAATTTTGTTTCATCCAGAGGCTTAGTGAATACATCTGCTATTTGATAATCTGTTTTAATAAATTCCAATGTGATGTCTTCTCTTTCTACATGATCTCTAAGAAAATGGTATTTAATTTCTATATGCTTAGTTCTACTATGAGAAACAGGATTATTAGCAATAGAAATTGCACTCTTAGAATCACACAAAAGAGGTGTTCTACTTACTTGAATACCATAATCTTTAAGCTGATGCTGTATCCATAATAGTTGTGCACAGCAGCTGCCAGCAGCAACATATTCTGACTCAGCTGTAGATATAGCCACACTGGTCTGCTTCTTACTACTCCAAGATATCAATCTTCCTCCCAAGAATTGACAAGTACCTGTTGTACTCTTCCTATCCTCTCTACAGCCTGCAAAGTCTGCATCTGAATAACCTGTTAGTAGAAAATCTCTATTCCTAGGGTACAAAAGGCCTAGATTAGGTGTGCCCTTAAGATATCTCAGAATTCTTTTGACTGCAGTATATTGAGACTCTTTAGGACAGGCTTGGTACCTAGCACAGACACATGTAGCATACATAATATCTGGTCTACTAGCTGTGAGATATAGTAGAGAACCAACTATTCCTCTATACAAAGTCTCATCAACAGGTTTACCTGCATCATCTTTGCATATAGGCATACTTGTTCCCATAGGAGTTCTCATGATGGAGGATGACTCCATACCATACTTCTTAATTAATTTTTTGGTAAACTTTGACTGGGATATGGACAAGCCATCATCAGTCTGTCTTACTTGGAGTCCCAAGAAGAACTTCAGTTCCCCCATACTGCTCATCTCAAACTTTCCTTGCATAAGTTTGGCAAACTTTTTACAAAGGTTGTTTTCAGTAGATCCAAAGATTATGTCATCAACATTGATCTGAACTAAGATGATCTTGCCTTTGGATTCCCTAAGGAATAGAGTTTTGTCTATTTTTACTCTTGAGAATTTATTCTCAATAAGGAAAGTAGACAGGGTTTCATACCAAGCCCTTGGGGCTTGCTTTAAACCATATAAAGCTTTTCTAAGCTTATAAACATAATCAGGTTTAAGAGTATCTACAAAACCTGATGGCTGCTCTACATATACTTCTTCTTTAAGATCACCATTCAGAAATGCTGACTTCACATCCATCTGGTATACCTTGAAGTCTTGATAGGCTGCATAGGCAAGAAACATTCTTATTGCCTCCAGCCTTGCTACTGGGGCAAAGGTTTGATCAAAGTCAATCCCTTCTTCCTTCCTGTATCCTTTAGCAACCAATCTTGCTTTATTTTTCACTATTACTCCACTCTCATCCAACTTGTTCCTATAGATCCATTTTGTCCCAATTATATTGTGGCCTCTTGGTTTAGGAATAAGCTCCCAGACATTGCACCTTCTGAATTGATTCAGCTCCTCTTGTATAGCATCAGTCCAGTGCTGGTCTTGGATGGCTTCTTCAAACTTCTTAGGCTCTATTTGTGACAGGAAACTTGAATGCAGAACTGTGCTTTGACTTCTGCTTCTAGTCTGCACTCCCTGTCTTGGATCACCTATTATCTGATCTGCTGGATGGTCTCTTAAATGTCTTGTAGCTGGAGGAAGATTCCCTTCTGGTTGAACATCTCTAGCTCCTTCATTATGCTGAACCTCTTGGTTTTCTTCATCTTCTATAGAATCTTGTACTCCCCCTGGACAATAGCTTTCATTTTCCAATACTCCATCTTCCCTTGAAGCTTCAGCAATGGAGAGCTTGTCCATTCTTTTGCTTATACCTGTTGAGTCATTTGATCTACAAGACAACTCACAGTTGATTAATCTTGTTTCATCAAACACAACATGCACAGATTCTTCAACAACTTGTGTAGTCAAGTTGAAGATTCTATAGGCCTTACTATTTATGCTGTACCCAACAAATATCCCATCCTAGGATTTGGCAGCAAACTTAGTCAAATATGACTTACCATTGTTAAGTATATAACATTTGCAACCAAAGATTCTGAAGTAGGATAGATTTGGTTTTCTACCTTTCATAATCTCATAGGGAGTCTTTTTGTGGCTCTTGGTGATAGAAGACCTATTGATCACATGACAAGCAGTGTTTACTGCCTCAGCCCAGAAATATTCTGGTAGAGAGGTGTCACTCAATAGAGTTCTACCAGCTTCAATTAATGTTCTATTCTTTCTTTCAGCAATTCCATTTTGCTGAGGTGTTCTTGGTGAGGAGAACTCTTGGAAAATCCCAAAGTCTTCACATAACTTTGTCATGCTTTCAGATTGAAACTCAGTACCATGGTCACTTCTGATTTTGACCACTGTACTATTCAGTTCATTCTGAATTTGCTTTACAAAATTAAGTAAGACACTTGGGGTTTCAGATTTCTGTCTCAGAAAGAACACTCATGTAAATCTAGAATAGTCATCTACAACCACAAAAGTGTAGACCTTCCTACCTAGACTATGAACTGGCATAAGACCAAAAAGATCCATATGCAAGAGGTATAAGCACCTCACAGAATCCTTGTTTTCAAGGCTTTGAAAGGAGGATTTTGTCTGCTTGCCCTTTTGACAAGCTGAGCATATCCCTTCCTTCATACACTTAACTTGAGGACCATTTCTCACTAACTCTTTGATAAAGAGTTGGCCAATTGTCTTGTAGTTAAGATGAGCCAATCTCTTGTGCCACTTAACACAATGAGAAGCATTGTCATCAGCTACAAGACAGATGGGAGAAGCCTTATTCTCACTTGACCTTTTGATATGACATCCATCCTTAACAAATGAAATGTCATATCCTAAATCACTCAGCTGGCTTATGCTTATTAGATTATGTTTCAAACCTTTTACATAAGCCACTTGGGTGATAGTAATTAGGTTAGAAGAAATGTTACCAAACCCTTTGATGACTCC
This sequence comes from Platanthera zijinensis, assembly GCA_039513925.1. NCBI lineage: Eukaryota > Viridiplantae > Streptophyta > Magnoliopsida > Asparagales > Orchidaceae > Platanthera > Platanthera zijinensis. The sequence goes on from CM077086.1 coordinate 167,850,495, forward strand.
TTTTTCAGATCCACCAAAGATCACTTTAGGTCCATCTTTGACAGATGAATACTCCTTCAACAGCCCCTTTGTTCCAGTCATGTGCCTGGAACAACCACTATCCAAGTACCATATAGGGGCATGGCTACTTGGATACACCTGCAACACAGATTTACTTTCCCTTAGAACCCAAGCAAGTCTTGGGTCCTTGGTTCAAGTTAGCATAAACAAAGCTACCATTATCTCTTCTAACAGGTAGACTATTGTTCTTTCTAATACTTGTGTTATACCAGCTGTCTAGTGCAAAATGGCCTCTCTTGCCACAACACCAACATTCAAACCTATTGTATCTAGTTCTAGATACATCCTTGACAAAAGAATTTCTGTCCATTGCTGGTGCTGCAGCAGCTTCACCCACTGATTTTTTATAACCATTGGGTTTATGAACATGGGTAGGCCTATTGGCATTTACACCCTTGTTTTTCAGAACATTAGACTTAATATGACCATGAATATTTTCATGATCATATAGGTTAGAAGGCACTTCCACCTTTCTAAACTTAATAGGGACTGAAAAGTTCAGTGGCTTGACAGGAGCTTTGCCTTTCCTCTTGAATTGGCCCGCCCTGGAGTTACCTTTGAATCCTAATCCTGCCTTACCCTTTTGATTCACAAATTCATCTATCAAGGGTAAAACAGACTTTGGCTTAGAGTAACTAGCCACTAAATCTTTTTCAATTCTTAGTCTGGCCTCCAGACTCTTCACTTGATCATTGGTATAATTAATTGTGCCCATCTGAATAATAGTTATATTCTTTAGCTTGGCAATTTCATTTAACTTCTGATCAATTACTTTCTCTAACTCAGTTGCAGCTACCCTTAGTTTAGAAATTTCATGAGCCTGAAGTTTAACCAGGTTCTTGCTTTTCTTAAGGGCATGCAACAAGTCCCCATACTTATCTATCAATTGATAGACATCTCCTTCAGATTCAGATGCATCTACATCACTTGATGCAGATGTAGCTGATTCTATACTTGTACTACAAACAGATTTCATAGAAGGACATTGTACCTTATTAGGACCAGACTGATTCTGGCATATGTCCTCTTCTGATCCTGCCATCAGTCCCATGCACTGATGATCCTCTTGATCATAGATGGAGTCTAGCAACTGTAGAAACTCCTCTTCTTCAGATGCAGCATATAGTCCAATATATGCTTCTGCTTTAGATTCTGACTCTGAAGTTGACTGATCTGTTAGGCTCTTATCCTTCTTTGCAACAAAAGATTTCTCCTTCTTGCCCTTTTTATGAATCTTATTCTTGTCTGAAGACTCCTTTATCTTATCAGGACAGTCAGCCACTATATGTCCAGGTTTATTGCAACAATAGCAGACAATCTTTGAAGTAGTAGCCTTGCTGGGCTTTGATCTGCTCTTTTCTTTCCTTGATGACCTTTTCTTCTGATAATAGTCATCAACTTGCTATGAAGTGGAGGGCTTAGACTTCTACTGCTTCTTCTTCAAGAACCTCTGGAATTGCCTTGTGAATGCAGCAAAGTCTGCATCTGAATCACAGCTTTCTGAACCCTGATTATCTGAATTTTCTGAACTGACTTCTGCAATTTCCTTAGGAGGAGATGGTGATATCCTCCTATTCTTTCTGATGGATTCTGCATTGAATGCCACAGTCTTTTCTCTATGCTCTCCTCTTGAATTCTTTTCCTCCTCCTTCTTCACCATAAGTTGCATTTCATAGGACAACAACTTTCCAAACAAGGTGGGAGGAGAGATCTCTGCCAATTTAGCCACTTCTCTTATGGCACAGATCTTTATGTCCCAATCCTTTGTCAAGGATCTTAAGAATTTGTCATTCAGTTCATAGGTACTAAAGACTCTTCCATAGGACATTAACTCATTCACAATTCTATAGAATTTCTTATAGCATTCAGTTATGCTATCAGTTTTTCCTTGTCTAAAACTTTCATATTCCTGGTTGAGCATAGACTTCCTATCCTGTCTTACTTCTTCAGATCCCTCCATGTAGACAATCAAGGTGTCCCACATTTCTTTGGAGGTCTTGCAGTGAATCAGATTCTGAAATGTAGAATCATCTATGGCACTCACAATAATATTCTGAGCTCTCTTGTCCATGGTTGCCAAAATGACTTCATCCTTGGTCATTTCAGAATAACTCTTTGGAGTTTGAATATTAGCATCAAGAACTGATACCTTCATTGGAATGAAGGGTCCTTCCTGAACTATGATGTATATTCTTGGGTCAGATGCTTCCATGAATAATCTGACTCTTTCTTTCCAAATTCCAAAGATTTCCTTCCTGTAGATGGGTAACTTCATTGACCCTAACTCCTTGTGATTTTCTCCAGAACCCATCTTCTTGAATCTTGATTCTGCCTTTCAGATCTACCTCAGACTGTTAAGTCCTTTTTGAGGAACCTCCCTCTGATACCACTTGATAGTTTTACTTTCAAGACAACCTAAACACCTAGAGGGGGGGGGGGTGAATAGGTTCTAATTGCTTGTTTATACTTTTAGGCAGAATTCAATCACAAAATTAAAACAACCACCACAGCAATCACAGAAATTTAATCATCACAGATTGCACAATGTTTTATAGTGGTTCCCCATAGTTTGGGTACATCCACTTTCCCCCTTCACCTATCTAGCAGTATGCTAGATTCAGCCAAACTTCCACTATTCTCAGATCCTCAGATCCTACAGCTCAGAACCTGGATAGGTTCCTACAACTCAGGCACAACAGCCCTACCTCAGCCTAGCCACAAGGCCTACAACTCAGAGAAGAACCTTCTCCTACACTCAGGCAAACAGCCCTACCACTCAGATATCAACTCTCCTACACTCAGCCTTTATATCACAGGATTACAACTCAGATCTGTGTAAAACAGATCCCACAGAAATTTAGAAAAGAAGTTTTAATGCCTTGCCTTTGTTGAGAGAGAAGAGGACAAGACAATTCTTGATCAGCTGATGAAATCAACTGAATCTGAGCTTTTTTCAAAGCTTCTTGAATCTGAACTTAGCTGAGTTGATTTCCAAACAGCTTCTTGAGAAACCACTGATGGCTTCCTTCTTCTTCTTCAAAAATGGGTGGATCCCTCTCTATCCAACACCTTTGATGATACTTCTGAATTCTTGTTAGAACTCTTCTTAGATCGATCCTGAGATCGTCTTCTTAGATCTTCTGATGAAGATCTTCTTTAGTGTATTACTCCTTCTTGATTTGATTTCTCAATTTGATTGCCAAAGTTCAATCTGTCTTCTTCTCTCTGAATCTGTCTATTTATAGACCTTCTTAATGGTAACCGGCTGATCCGGTTTATAACTGTCTTCTGACAAGTCTAACAACATCAGTTAACTGACTGCAACCCACAGCTGTCAAGTCTTCAAACAGATCCTGTGCCTTAGTCTTGGTCAGCAAAGTGTTGAGACAGACTGTCAGGAAGTATCGAGACCAACTATCTATATGTGTCGACACAAGTAACTTTGGTGTCGACACAGCCTTTGATGATGTCGACAAGTTTGCCTTTAAGTCGACACAGCTTCTTCAGAACTTTATTTTGAGAATGAGTCGACACAGAGAATTTATGTCGACTCAACACTTCATCTTTCTTCAGAAAATAACTTGGTCTTGACATTGCAGTGTGTCGACACAAGTCCTGTGTGTCGACACAGTTGTTGTAGATTCAGAACTCAGTATGTGTCGACACTGCCTTCAGGTGTCGACACATCAATTGTTGACTCTGCCAAAATGTGTCGACTTAGTCTTCTGGTGTCGACACAAGTATTGTCAACTTCTGCCAAAATGTGTGTCGACTCTCTTCCTGTGAGTCGACACTGCTTCCCAGTGTCGACACAAATGTGGTCGACTATCTTTCTCTGTGCCGACACAGCTTCCTTCAAGTGTCGACACAAATATTCTGAAGTGTCAACACTGTTTCTTCAGGTGTCGACACATGGACTTAGAATATTTTTCTACATTCTTTAACACTTCTTCACCTGCACATGTCAACTCAAAACAACATCAAATACACCTTGATGTATATCATTGAGCTAAGTTGGACTTCTTTAAATCAGGTACACATTTTCCAATGTACCCAACAAGAATTCTGTGAAAGCCTAGGTATCTTTCATGAGTTTTCCTCTCCTCATACTCCTCAAAAGAACGGAGTTGCTGAGAGAAGGAATAGAACACTCATAGAGGCCTGTAGAACCATGTTGAGTGATGCCTCACTACCTGAATATTTCTGGGCTGAAGTCATCAACACTGCATGCCATATGCAAAATCGAGCACTCATAAACAAGAACCATAATAAGACACCTTACGAACTACTAAAGGGCAGGAAACCGACTATTTCATATTTTAAAATCTTTGGTAGTAAATGCTTTGTAATTAACAATGGTAAGTATCACACCACTAAATTTAGTGAGAAGATCTTTGAAGGTATTTTCGTAGGTTATAGTAGCCATAGTAAGACATATAGGATCTTTAATAAGAAAACCCTGGTTGTAGAAGAATCTATTCATGTTGTATTTGATGAGATGAGCTTGCTGCAAAGTAGTTCTTCTAGTGTGTTTATTGAAGATGCAGGTTCAAGAATAAAAGAATTAAACTTGGATGAGCGGACTGAAGAAAAAGATCAAAAGTTCATCAAGATCACCACTCCAACCCCAATTGGAGAGGTTGATTACCACGATGAAGATATCATTCAAGTTGATGAGGTCAATCATGTGATAGAAGAAGCTCCAGATATAAGAACCCTAGAGCTCAGACACTTGAAGGATTACCCAATTGATCAAATCATCAGAGATCCCCAGGACGGTGTTAGAACTCGTAGAGGTACAACTAATGAAAATTTATATTTGAGTTTCCTCTCGCAGGTTTAATTAAAGAAGTTTAAGAAAGCAAACTCAGACGCATCTTGGATAATGGAAATGGAAGAAGACTTGAATCTATTCAAGCGTTGCCAAGTATGGAAGCTTGTTCCAAGACCCAAAGGTAAGAACGTTATCGGAACCAAGTGGGTCTACAGGAACAAGATGGACGAAGATGGAACTATCATAAATAATAAGGCCAAACTCATCGCCAAGGGATACCGATAAGAAGAAGGAATTGACATCGACCAGACGTATGCTCCAGTGGCAAGGCTAGAGGCAATCAGGTTGTTCCTAGCTTATGCTTCACTTAAGGGCTTCACCGTCTATCAGATGGACGTGAAGTCGACCTTCCTTAATGGTGATATAAAGGAAGAAGTGTATGTGGAACAACCTCCAGGTTTCATTGATTATAACTTTCCTGGTCATGTTTATATTTTATTTAAGGCATTATATGGTTTGAAACAAGCTCCTCGAGCTTGGTATGAGACGCTGTCTAGCTTTCTTCTTGAGAACAAGTTCACAAGAGGAAAGATAGATAAGACATTATTTCTTAGGGATATAAAAGGCAAGATTTTTCTAGTGCAAATTTATATCGATGACATCATATTTGGCTCTACTGGCGACAACCTCTGCAAGAAGTTTTCAAAACTTATGCAAGTGAGGTTTGAAATGAGTAGTATGGGAGAGCTGAAGTATTTCTTAAGACTTCAGGTGAAATAATCTGAAGATGGAATTTTCATCTCTCAGACGAAGTTCACAAAGGAGTTGATTAAGAAATTCAGAATGGAGAACACAACCTCTATGAGAACTCCAATGGGTTCAGCTATGTCTCTAGACAAGGATGAGAAAGGGAAACCTTTTGATGAAACCAGATACAGAAGAATAATTAGATCCTTTCTCTATCTTACTGCTAGTAGACCGGACATAATGTTTTCAACATGTGTATATGCTAGATTTCAAGTGAACTCTAAGAAATCTCACTACGTTGCTGCAAAATAGATTTTGAGATACCTTAAAGGTACACCAAATCTTGGCTTAGGGTACCCAAAAAGTAATGATAATGAACTAATTGGTTTCTCAAATGCAGATTTTACAGGAAGCAAAGATGACAGGAAGAGCACTTCCGGGACTTGTCAATTCCTAGGAAGAAGGATCATCTCCTAGAGCAGCAAAAAGCAGAATTGTGTCGTAATTTCAACAGCCGAGTTAGAGTATATCTCTGCAGGCAGTTATTGTGCACAACTGCTATGGATAAAGAACCAGTTTGAAGATTACAACATGAAGTTCAAGAACATTCCAATGTTTTGCGACTCATCCAGTGCAATTGCAATTGCAAACAACCCAGTCTCTCACAGCAGGACAAAGCACATAGAGCTTAGGTATCACTTCATCAGGGAGCATGTGGAGCATGGAGACATCAACCTCCAGTATATCCCAACTGACAAGCAGGTTGCAGACATCTTCACGAAGCCACTAGACGAGGCAAAGTTCTCGTCCTTCAAAACAGAACTTGACATGCTCAACATAGAAGAATGAAGAAGGAGGTCTAACAACAAAGCTCAATGATCAGGCAACACTTCAAAAATTCAGAAATTCTTAAGTTTGGACTTCATTTCTCGAGTAAGACCCTTACTACTCGAGTACTGGATAGGACCATTCGAGAAATAAGCCTGACTCTCGAGAACTGCTTCTCGAGTTCTAGTCTGCCTCTCAAGAACTATCAAGAACACTTATTGAGAACTTCCAGTCTACTACTCGAAAAAGAAAATTACTACTCGAGAAAGCAAGTTACTACTCGAGAACAATAGTCTCTTCACTCGAGTACTGCTCTTCCACTCGAGAAGTCTGAAGCAAATTTTCGTCTTCAAGTTCAAATTTGTGATATTCGCACCCGTACTTTATACCACCTTATTTTCAGGTATGTTACTTTATTATTTCATTAATTATCATAAATTAAGATTTATATAAATAGAAAAGTCCGAAAAATTCCAAATCACTCGATCTCTAAACCCTTTCTCGAGAGAAAAGAGCAAAAACACTTCGTCTTCCTATCGCCATCGCCAACTTGGCACCGATCCAACCCTTTCTCTTTAAGCAGAAATTTTCGTTCTTCTCTGGATCAATGGATCCTCCATCCAAGATAGGGATCAGAAGCGAAATAGTTTCGACAGGGATTGTAGAGCTTTAAGATAATTTTCAAAATCTTCTACTACTTCTAGAAATCACTGGACTGTCATTCGTCTTAGAGAATCCGTGAAAAATTCTATTTTCAGAGGTTGAAGAGTTCTTCCAGAATGCTAAGGTAAAGAGAAATGGAAAGCTTCTTAAGACCAGAGTTCGTGGGATTAAAATCAAACTATCTACTCTAATTGTTTCTAAAATTCTTCGACTACCAGTGATTGATGAAGAAGATGATCTAACTAATGAGGACTATGATAGGGATTATGGATTCTATGGAATTTCAGTTGGTATAAACACCATTCGTTGACCTGACCTAAATCCAGAGAGCAAACTTCTAGTTGACATACTTGGGAAAGTTCTTCTTTGCAAGACTAGTTCTATAAGATTCATCACTGCAGACTTCTTTGACATGATGACAACAGTCATATGCAGGAAGAAATTTCAATTTGGGATGATGATCTTTGATAAGATCAAGGAAAGCATCAAAGCTCCAAACTATGCAAGGATTATTTCTCTACTTCTACATGAATTCAAGCTAGAGATTCTTGATTTATCCAAAGGTACTACCCTTCACCATATGAAGAAAGTTTCCATATCTTTAATTCAGAGATGAGAGCTCAAGCTCAAGAACCTTGCTCAAGCTGCACAAGCACTTGATCACCCAGAGGATGAGGACAGGACCCCATCTTCCCCTCTACGTCAAGTAGCTGGCACATCTGGTGCAGTTACTGAGGGGGAGCCTGCTCCTTCAACCCAGAGGAAAGATGTTCTACTCCTCCTCTAGATGATGCTCAACCTGCTGCCACCCCTGCTGAAAATCTATTTACTGATGCTCAAGTCCAAGAACAAGTTTTTTCTACAGAGGATGACATCAATAGAATGATTGATGAACTCACTTCAAAAGAGTCTCCCTTCCCTATCCATACAGAAAAATCCCCTTCTACTGAACCATCTCCATCTTACCTCCATTCTGAACAAGAATCCCCTCTTCATCAGTCCCCTACTACAGACATACAAGAAGAAGAAATAGTTCTGATCTTTGATGAGATAGAAGAAACACCTGAATCAGCTTAGGCTCCTCTCAAGAGCCTGAATTTCTCTCTTCCTACCATTCTTGGTGAGGAAGGAGATATTTTGATTCACACTACCAGAGCCCAGAGCTCAGTTGTCATTGAATAAATAGTTCCATGGTCTGCTCCTCCTCCTCCAGCTCCTCAAGTTGAAACTCCTTCTGCTGATAATATTTTGAGTAAGATAGAATTGATGCTAGCTCAACAAAGAGCTTATTTTGATGAATCTCTGAAAGTTGTAACTGAAAAAGTAACTGCTCTAGAAAAAGAGATGAGTAAAGGATTTGTAGAAATACAACATAATACTGATGAGTTGAAACACCTCTTCCAAATAGGTGGGAAAGCTCTAGACCACACCATCACCAGTTTTGGTCAGGTGATGGATCAGTCAGTAACCCTAGCTAACAATCAAATCCAACTGGAAAAGAAAGCTCAAGAGCATACCTTCAAGATATGTGAAGAAGTGGGCACTTTCAAAGAAGATGCTATTGCCACCCTATACATAGAAGTCAGAAAGGGGGAGAAGCTAGTGAAAGAATATTTGGAAAAATCAGATACAAACATGCAAACTCTTTGGGAAGAAAAGATGACTGCAATTCATGCTGATGTTCAAAATCAAATAGATGGTATCAAGTTTTACACCTATGATACAACTGTGTGGATGCATAATCAAATCTTTCCTGATTTCCAAGCTGATTCTAATTGAAAGTCTTATTTTCAAGGTTAGCTAAACACCTAGAGGGGGGGGGGGGTGAATAGGTTTTTGTCTTTATTTTACCTTTTCTAATTTGTTATCAGATTTCTATGCCTGTGATTAGGTTAGTTATCAGCTTTCAAGAACATTCACAGACGACACAGAAATTTTATAGTGGTTCCCCAATCTTGGATACATCCACTATCCCTCTGTGCTTATCTAACAGTGTGTTTGATTCGGCTCTCCCTCCAAAACTCAGCTACTTAATAGCTTACAACCCAAATCCTGTAGGACCACATAGGTCACACAGACCAAACAATTAGGCACTAAGCCAACCCTTAGGTCACAACGACCTTTCACCCGACAAAAAGCCAAACACAGGTCACAAAGACCTTAGCCTTTATAAAACAGGCTTACAACTCCAGATTCACCAAGAATCTTTACATAAGAAAGAAATAGAGAAAGATTATATGATTAGACACTAGATCAAGAACTCTGTGTCTTCTTCTTCCTAGACTGAGCAGATATCAACCCAACCTTTTGCTGTTGAAGAGAATGATGTAGGCAGTAAATTCTTTCTTCAAACATCTAACCTTCCTTCTGCAGAACTTGTAGATTTGCTCCCTCAGAATGAATTTTGATCCTGCTGTTGCGAATGGTAATTGCTCCAGCTATCTCCTTCCCAGCAAGGTTCTTTGTGCAGAACTCCTTCTTTAGGCTTGACGAAAATGGCGAGGAAGAAGACGATGTTCTCCCTCCCTTCTTCTTGTTTTTAGAAAACCTAGCCGAGGAATCAATTGTTCTCTTGGTTGTGTTTTTTCCGTCATTTTTTTTTCTGGCCGATTACTTCCTTTTATACTCTGAAGGCCAATCGAGCAGTGGGACCCACCACTAGGATTGATGGCTGAGATTAAGCCATCCAACACATCCCTTCCATTTAAATTTGATTTAACAGATCCTTGCTGTGTGTGGCCCCCAACACTTTATGATGGGTTCCTTAGAAAGTATAGAAGATGATGACAGCTGGCTACCAATGTTTTTGGCAGATATTCCGCACCATTTGAATTTTGGTTTACAATTTGACTTTGCTGATGTCAGCATGACCCAACATCTCTGGAATTAGACAAAATTCAATCATCATAACCCAAGGCATTGAGTGAGTAGGTATCACTCAACGCCACAACACTTAGACAAAATTCTTCCTATCTAAGTATTGAGCTCGAAGAAATCTGAGCTCCGTTTGATGAACGTCGAGCTCAGCTCGACGAATGCAAAAGTTCAGTTTGGCAAACTGCAAACTTAGATCGATGAAAGGCTGAACTGAGTTTGACAAACTCCAGGCTAAACTGAGTAATTTGGCTCTGCTCAACGATCGCTGAGCTTAGTTTGACGAAGCTGAGCTCGACGAAAGTCAAGAAGTCCACGCTTTTGGACTTAGCCAAATTTCTACTCCAAGGCGTTGAGAGCGTTGAGAGCGTTGAGTGAGCTTACCTCACTCAACGCTATATGCCTTAGCAAATATTTCTGCGCCTTGGCATTAAGAGAGTAAGCTCCACTCAATGCTAAACTACTTAACAGAATTTTCTTTTATCTAGCGTTGAGTGAGTAAGCTACACTCAACGCCTGTGGACTTAGTGAAAATTTTGCCTAACTTTCCAGTGGAGTTGACTGGCACAACAACACTCAACGCTAAAAGCTATATGACGTTGAGTGAGTAGACCACACTCAACGCTTGTGGACTTGGCCACATTTTCAGCCAATTTCTCTAGGCTTAGATTGAGTTAGCCTGACTCACAGCCTTTTTGCTGTATGACGTTGAGTGAGTAGACTACACTCAATGCCATTGGACTTAGCCACATTTTTGGCTATCTTACAGTTAGGCTGAGACAGACTCAACGCTATATGTTATATGACATTGAGTGAGTAGACTACACTCAACGCTATATGTTATATTGCATTGAGTGAGTAGGCTACACTCAACACTTTTGTACTTAGCCAAATTTCTACTAGATATTATTGAGTCCATACCTCTGGCGTTGAGTGAGCTTGCTCCACTCAACGCCCGTGGACTTAGGCGATTTTTGGTATGTCCAGCAACCACTTAGTGTGTCCATATGTCCAATCAATATTATATGGACTACCTGCACTCAAGACCTCAAATGCACATCAAATACAGTTGATGTGTGCGTAATTGACCTGTTACTTCTCACAAATACGGGACATTGGGAACAATGGACCCAACACTAATATTATTCCTCACCATATGAATCCTATTGCTCAGCATCCTCCAGCTCAACAGCCAATATTTTATCCAAGACCTGAAGGCTCAGATGCACCACCTCCAGAAACTTTTGCTCAAGTTTGGGAATCTGAACAGACAGATGTGCCTCCGCAAGTACATCCTGAAGTACAAATTCCTAAGAAAAGAAAGTATGGTGACGGAGCCTCTGCCAGCAAGTCCATTCCCAATCCAGAAGCTGAAAAGAGAAGAACACAAGAATTTCCTGAAATTTGGAGCCCTACTTCTAAATCTTTAATCCTTAATACTCTCAAACTAGTTATGGATTACAATGAAAGCAGGACTGAACATTACAGCTCTCATGAGTGGGAACTATATGAGAAATCCTTAACTAAGAGAAGAATTTATGATAGAGAGTATGGAAGGAACAATCCAAAGGTTCCTCCTAATCCTCTAAAGTAATATCCTAAACCTTTCAGCTACCAGAAGAGACAACAAGAGAAGAAGGAAAGGCATCAACAACAACAACAACATCAAAGCTAGGAATGATAGATGATCAATAGATTATGTTATGAGATTTTGTTGAATTGGATTTCTGGACAATTCTATAAATATAAATCTTTAATTTTGATGATCTGATTTTCTTTTCATTACTTAGCATTTCATCTTTATTATCACTGTGTTTACTAATCACTTTATTTGTTCATCTTGATATAATTCACCTTAGTATAGAGGGTTCTGACTTCTACAAATAGCTGGAGATTGTTGGGTATTGTATCCACAATAACCAAGATTTGTATGAAGTCACCCTTAAACTAAGATGAATTAAGTTGTATTTGATGCCCTGTTTGAGTTATATGTTTGCAGGATATAATTGCCAAGTATAGACCAATGTCAGTCTACAATGAGTCACCAAACACAGGACCATACAATGTAATCCTTCATTGTGTGATTCATGGTGTTGACTCATGTATAACCTCTCTATTGGGACACACTTCTTTTTCAAGCACTAAACTTATAGAAGAAAGACTAGTTGCTGAATTCCTTTAAAGAAATAAAATTTTCAGAAAGCAAAAATTTTCTAAGTGTTTTGCTCGAGAAGTAACTTAAGTACTCGAGTAGATTTATAGTCAGTTCTCGTGTAAGCTAAGTCTAGCACTCGAGTAACTGAAGTAGTTCTCGAGAAGATTTAATGTTAGTTCTCGAGAAGCTAAGTGGTACTCAAGTATATCTTTCCATATTCTCGAGTTATCAGAAAAATCTAGCTCAGAATTTTTCTAAGTCTAGTACTCAAGTAGCTAAGGCTATTACTCGAGTAGTACAAGACTTTGTCTCGAGTAACAGAAGTCGAGTACTCGAGAAGTATATCTCGTTCTCGAGTAGTGAAGCACTTATACTCGAGAAGTCCAGCCACTCTCGAGAAGTCAATTTCTATTACTCGAGTAGTCAGAATTTATTTTCAAGATTTTCTCTAAGTATTATTCTCGAGAACTTTACATTCTTTTCTCGAGAAGCTAAAGTAAATACTCGAGTAGTCAATATTCCACTCGAGTAATGAAGTTGATTTTCCTGAACTTTTCATTAAGTGTGACGGGACATGATTTCAAACCTAATCTCAATGATTATTGGTCCACGTGTACTATCTTTATGATTATGACCGTTAGGCTTGTCCTATAAAAGGTCTAATCAAATCGACTAACCATAACAAAAAGAAATACCCGAGAAAATCAGTATTCTGAATCGTTCTTATATTCTAAATCGGGAAGCTGCTGCCGCTCTTATTCGGTGATCTCGTCGCCGCCTCTTCTCCGATTCCTGTGATTTAGAGCAAGTAGAGATCAACAGATCAAGGCATTCTTAATCTTACAGATTCATCTCTTGATTGTGCTGATCCAAGTTTTCAGATCCAGAATAATTTCGGCTTGTCTTCTTTGATCTGTTTCTAAGAAAGCTTCAAAGTTCAAGGAAGAAGAAAGGCTGAAGATTCAGATCTGAGATATTCTGTTTGTATATTTTTGTTTACAACATCTTTATTCTTGTAGGAGATTGATCTCCAAGTTGTAGGAGTTTGTTCTACGAGAAATTGTTTTAGGAAGTTTTTCTTCCGAGTGTAGATCCATTTTGTGGATCGAGTTGTAGGGGCATTGCTCTGAGTTGTAGGATTGGTTTTCAATCCGAGGTAATAATGAAGTAGCTGAGTCTAGCGTGTTGCTATATCGGTGAGGTGGAGAGTGGATGTACCCAAGAATGGTGAACCACTATAGATGTGGTGTTCTCTGTGATTTGTTTGCTTATTTTCCGCGCTTCGCTCATTCAATTTTTATTCCGCAAAAAGACGCAGACCTCAACTATTCACCCCCTTTAGGTGATTTAGGTAGACAACTAAAAACATCACTCTCTTGTAGATTTTCCAAGAAGCTATCAATCTCACCCTGTAGACACTCAGTTGGTAAGCCATGCTCCCCCTCATCTGGAGCAACTTCTCTCTGGGTCTCCCTGTGGACTTCAACACACAACCTTTCCATAATGTCAATCATTACATCTTCAACAATCACCATAGTTGTGTCTCCCTCAACATCAGTTGGAGACACAATGGTTGGAACAACCATGGTAGCAAGCTCAGAGGAGATAAAGACTTGTGCACTAACATCCCTTTTTACCTCTTTAGTTGATTCTGTTAGTTTGTGAAAGTGTGAAGTTGTCAACCTAAATCACCTAGAGGGGGGGGGGAGGGTGAATAGGTGAATCGTGCGTCTATTTGTGGAATAAAATTTTTAATGATCTAGCACAAGAAATCAAGCAATCACAGAAAGACAAGAAGATTTATAATGGTTCCGCAATCTTGGGTACGTCCACTTTACCTCACCGATCTAGCAAATCACTAGACTCGGCTACTCCACTATCTCGTATTGAAAACAATCCTACGCATCGGAACCAAGTTCCTACAAACTCGATCCAAAAGGATCTACACTCGAAAGATAAAAACTTCCTACAAACTCGGAGAACAACGCTCCTACACTCGGAGAAAATCTCCTATAATAATAGTAAAGAAATTTTGAATTACAAACAGAATAACTTTCTCAAATCTGGAAAAGTGAATATCTGAATCTTCTTCTTGAACTTTGCGACTCTTTCAGAAATGTTGAAGAAGATGAGTAGATCTGATCCGATAAAGCTTTGACCAACTCGATCAAGGAGAAGATGAGAATCCTTGAACAGTAAGTCTTCTTGATCGACAACAGAAGAGTCGATCTGATCGTGAGCGGTAGCGGCAGATTTAGAGATCTGAAATTAGAGATGGCCGACGAGAAGGATTTCGAGTGAACGGACAGCCGCTTCTTGCAAAAGATAATTGTTAGGGTTAGGTCTTAATGAAAATACCTTATATAGGATTACTCCTAACGGTTAGAAAAGACATTAATGACGACACGTGGACCAATCACGTCAAGTCATTCAAAAATCCGGCTGATCTTGACTTAAACAAATTTCAGAAAAAAAAATTTAGTCTGCAGTTCTCGAGAAGTAGCATTAGCTCTCGAGAACTGATTGAATTTCTCGAGAACTAAACTGTCTGGAATTGAACTTAGTTTTCGAGACTTCAGGATCAATATTTCTCGAAAATAATATGGACTTCTCGAGAACTATAGCCTGACTTCTCGAGAACTATGAAGCTGACTTTCTCGAGAACTGAGGACTTCTCGAGAACTAATCTGGACTTCTCGAGAACTAAGACTTAGAAAAAAATTTCTTGAAACTTTTTGAACTTCCCGAGAACTACTCTAGGACTTCTCGAGAACTAAGAGCCGAGCTTCTCGAGAACTGAAAGGAATTCTCGAGAACTAAGAGATACTTCTCGAGAGTCATACTTAGAAAATTTTTCTGAACTAAAACAGCTAAACTTCATGAGAACTAAACTCCTGTTTCTCGAGAACTTCTAACTCTACTTCTCGAGAACTGAAAGGACTTCTCGAGAAGTGGACTTCAAAATTTTTGAACTTGTTAGAATTTTTTTTTCTTCTCTTCAAGGATCCAATCTTCATTCCATGGTCCAAGTGTTTGAATATGAAGTGTATCCCAATAGAGAGGCTACACATGAGTCAACACCTTGGATCACACAGTGAGGGATTACACTGTATGGTCCTGTGTTCATGACCCATTGTAGACTGACATTGGTCTACACTTAGTAATGATGATCTGCAAACACACAACTTAAACAAGATACCAAATACAACTTAATTCATCTTAGTTCAAGGGTGACTTCATGCAAATCTGGATTATTGTGGATGCAATTCCCAACAATCTTCCCCTATTTGTAGAAGTTAGAACCCTCTACACTAAGGTGAATTATGACAACTAAGAAAGAACTGGAAATGAAAATTTAAACTAAGGCAGTAAGAGATTAATTGAACGCAATTAGGCAAAACTGTAAATTGTATATAAGTAATGTTTTAGATTTCTTAATCAACAACCATTTCAATAAAATTCTCAAGAATAACTCAATAAAAGTACATTCTTTGCTCTAAGGTTGTCTGTCCTGCTTTTCCTGCTGCCTTCTCTGATAGCTGAATGGTTTGGGATAATACCTTGGGGGCTTTGGAGGAGCTTTAGGATTATTCTTTCCATATTCCATATCATATATCCTCCTTTTGGTCATAGACTTTTCATATAATTCCCACTCAACTGAGCTGTAGTGGAGATTTCTATTCTCATTATAGTCCATTACCAACTTAAGAGTGTCAAGAATTAAGCTCTTAGAAGTGGGGCTCCAAACTTCAGCAAAATCCTTTGCTTTCCTTTTCTCTGCATCTGACTGGGGAACAGACTTGCTTGCAGAAGGACCTTCTCCATACTTTCTCTTCTTAGAGGTGTGAATCTCTGGTAAGTATTTAGGAATAATGTCATCCCATACCTGGTCATAAGAGGCTGGAGGAGGATCCTGATCTTCTTTCCTAGGAGAGAAGCAGGGCATTTGAGGTTGTTGCATTTGAGCTGGCACCTGACTGGGCTATCCTTCAACAAGAGGATTCAGATGATGAGGAATAATATTGGGATCAACCTGAAAGTCAGGGAAAATCTGATTGTGCATCCAAACTGTGGTGTCATAAGTATAGAACTTCACTGACTGGATTTGAGCTAAAACATTCTTATTGATTTCAAAAATTTTCTCAGCCCAAAGAGTGTTTGCATATGCAGAAAACTTATCCACAAGTTTGATTACATGTTCTTTCACCAGGCTCTCCCCCATTCTGAATTCTACAAGGAGTTTTTCTATGGCTTCTTCCTTGAAAGTACCAACTTCCTCACAAACCTTCATCATATGTTTTTGAGCATTCTTTTCTAATTCAATCTGATTATTAGCAAGAGTCAGAGATTATTCCATAACTTCACCAACACTAGTAATAGTGTGATCTATGGCTTTGCCACCAATCTAAAATAAGCTCTTGAGAGAGTCAGTGTTGTGTTGGATCTCAGCAAATCCTCAACTCATTTCTGTTTCCAAGGCAGTCACCTTGTCTTGCATCACTTTCAGAGAATCGTCAAAATGTTTCCTTTGATCAGAGAGCATTTGGCTTATCTGGATAAGAAGTTATGAGTTGGAAGGGGTAGCAGTAGTAGCAACAACATTAGAAGAGGTAGAGGAGGAGGCAGATGCAGTAATAGTAGCAGGAGGAGGGGCTTTCCATAGAGGTATCTCTTCAAGAATCACTGAGCTTACAACTCTGGTAGTCTGAACAAGGGTAATATCAGCCTGATCAATGAATGTGGGGATGGAGAAATCTAACTTCCTCAAGGGAAGATCAGCAGGCTCAGAAGATATTCTGTCTTCATCAGAAAGAAGAACAGTCTCAGGGATATCTTGCTTGGCAAAAGGGGATTGAGCAGGAGGAGATTCTGGTAATCTGATAGGAGAAGGAGAGGGAGCTGGAGAAGGATATTTTGGATGTTCTTCAGCTGGTTCCTTGTAGAGGGGAGGAACATCTGAGGTGAGTTCTTCTACCATTCTATTAATGGCTTCTGCAGTATTTTGGAGGGTTTCTTGGACTTGAGCATCTGGAATGGTAACTTCTGGAGAGAGTGCCACTGGGGACTTTGCTGGGGAGCTGACATGACTTTTGATTAGAGATCTTCTTGCTGATCTTGCTAGAGAGGGAGGAGGAGGTCTGACAACAAAAACAGAGGCTGCAGTCTCCCCCTGAGTTGCTGCACCAGATGGTTCAACAACATGATGATAGGAGGGAGATGGGGTCCTGACCTCAGAGGCAGAAGCTGCAATTTCTTTAGCTAACTGCTTTGGATTTTTCAGCTTGAGTTCCCATCTTTGGATGGAGGCCAATGAGATCTTTTTCAAGTGATGAATTTGAGTACCTTTAGAAGATTTGAAAGTGACTGGATCAATCTCACTCAGCAATAAAGAGATTATCCTTGCAAATTTGGGATCCTGAATGCTGTCCCTGATCATCTCAAATGCCATCATGCCAAATTGAAATTTCTTTCTACAGATTACAGCTGTCATTAATCCAAATAGATCATTTGTTATGAAACTAATCGACCCTATTTTGCATCACAAGATTTTTCCAATTATGTCTGCCAGAAGTTTTCCTACATCATTGAAAAGATTTCTCCTTAAAGAGTTGAATTCCTCAGAAACTCTACAGAAGGAGTAAGTCCTGTCATAATCTTCCAGAGTTAGGTCATCCTCTTCATCCACAATGGGCATCTTCAGAAGCTTTGAAACTTTGTTTTTATCCACCTTGATTTTGATCCTTCTTACTTTAGTTTTCAAAATCTTACCATTCCTCCTTACCTTTGCATTTCTGAAGAATTCTTCGACATCTGGAAAAGCAATCATGCAGGGTTCTGATAGAACGAACATCAGTCTGGCCGTGTCTAAGAGAAGAAGCAAGTTCTGAAAATCATCTGAAATGTCTGCAATTCCTTTGACGACTAGTTCACTGCCGATTTCTATCTTCGAACTGTGCGCCATGGACACTGACAGAGGCGACGGACGGAGTGCAGGACGATGGCTTCGATGAAGCTGTCTGTCGGCGGAAGACGAAGAGTTTTCGAGAAGAGGAAATTTGAAATGTCGGTTGATTTGGGATTTCTAAAGTATTATATATATATAATCCTAGTAATGTCAATTAAGTGTCTAATTAATCTAGGATTAGGGCTTAAATCATCGGGTTTTCGAAATAGAAGAAATTAATTAGAAGTAGAAAAGGCAATGAGCATTTCTCGAGAAGTCGGGTATAGTTCTCGAGAACTGCCAGGGGACTTCTCGAGAAGTAATATACTTGTTCTCGAGAACAGAAGAGACTTTTCGAGAGACAATTCAAGGTTCTTGAGAACTGAGAAAACTTTTCGAGAGATAAGTCAAGTTCTCGAGAAGGAGTCTGAGTTTTCGAGAATGAATATGTTATTTTTCGAGAAGTAGACAGAGTTCTCGAGAACTACCTTCCTCTTGAGAAATTTCTGACCTGTTTGAAGTATCCTCGATTCTTGAGCTTTGAACTGATCTCCTGAGACTTATCCTTCTTTGTTCAACATCCCAAGTTCAGTTTTGAAGAAATTGAACTTGGTCTCATCCAGCGGCTTTGTGAAAATATCTGCAACTTGCCGATCTGTTGGCACGTACTACAGGTCTATCCCTTTGCTCCATGTGCTCCCGGATGAAGTGATATCTGAGCTCGATGTGCTTTGTCCGGCTGTGCGAGACTGGGTTGTTTGCGATTGCGATTGCGTTGGAGGAGTTGCAGAACAATGGAATGTCTTTGATCTTCATATTATAATCCTCTAGCTGGTTCTTTAGCCAAAGCAACTGTGCACAATAACTACCAGCAGAAATGTATTCTGACTCGGCCGTTGAGATTGCGACATAGTTTTGCTTTTTGCTGCTCCATGAAATAAGCCTTCTTCCAAGGAACTGACATGTCCCGGAAGTGCTTTTCCTATCATCTTTTCTACCTGCAATGTCTGCATCTGAGAAACCAATTAGTTTGTTGTCATTACTTCTTGGGTACCAGAAGCCAAGATTTTGTGTACCTTTAAGGTATCTCAAGATCTGCTTTGCAGTAGCATAGTGAGATTCCTTACAGTTCACTTGGAATCTAGCACAGAAATATGTGGAGAACATTATGTCTGGTCTACTAGCAGTAAGGTAGAGCAAGGATCCAACTATGCTTCTGTATTTGGTTTCATCAAAAGGTTTCCCTTTCTCATCCTTGTCTAGAGACATAGCTGAGGCCATTGGAGTCCTCATAGAGGTTGAACTCTCCATTCCGAATTTCTTAATCAAATCCTTGGTGAACTTCGTCTGTGAGATGAAAATTCCATCTTCAGCTCGCCCATACTACTCATTTCAAACTTCCCTTGCATAAGTTTAGAGAACTTTTTGCAGAGGTTGTCGTCTGTAGAGCCAAAAATAATGTCGTCGACATAGATTTGCACTAGCAAAATCTTGCCTTTAATTTCCCTAAGAAATAATGTCTTGTCTATCTTTCCCCTTGTGAACTTGTTCTCGAGGAGAAAGGTAGATAGCATTTCGTACCAAGCTCGAGGAGCTTGTTTCAAACCGTACAACGCTTTTGATAATAAATAGACATACTCAGGAAAATTAGGATCAACGAAACCTGAGGGATGTTCTACGTACACCTCTTCCTTTATGTCACCATTTAGGAAGGCGGACTTCACGTCCATTTGGTAGACAGTGAATCCCTTCAGTGCAGCATAAACTAGGAACAGACTGATGGCCTCCAGTCTTGCCACTAGAGCGTATGTCTGGTCGAAGTCGATCCCTTCTTCTTGACGATATCCTTTGGCGATGAGTCTGGCCTTGTTCTTGATGATTATCCCATTCTCATCCAACTTGTTCCTGTAGACCCATTTCGTTTCGATGATATTCTTACCTTTGGGTCTTAGAACAAGCGTCCAAACTTTGCAGCGCTTGAACTGATTCAATTCTTCTTCCATGGCCAAGATCCACGATGCGTCTGAGTTTTCTTCCTCAAACTTCTTTGGTTCAACCCGCGAGAGAAAACTTCGGTCGATTCATCCAAGCTGATCTCTTTAAGCCTTGTACCTGCAGCTTCAACAAGCACACTAGACAATTTGCTTTGCAGCAAGCTTGTCTCATCAAATACAACATGTATGGATTCCTTTACAACCAGAGTTTTTCTATTGAAAATCCTGTATGCCTTACTATGGCTACTATATCCTACAAAAATACCTTCAAAACTTTTCTCACTAAACTTAGTAGTATGATACTTACCATTGTTAAGTACGAAGCATTTGTAGCAAAAAATTCTAAAATATGAAACTGTTGGTTTCCTTCCTTTTAGAAGTTCATAAGGTGTCTTATCTTGATTCTTATTTATGAGGGTTCGATTTTGTACGTGGCATGCAGTGTTGACGGCTTCAGCCCAGAAGTACTCCGGTAGTGAAGCATCACTCAACATGGTCCTGTAGGCCTCTATGAGTGTTCTATTCCTTCTCTCAGCTACTCCATTTTGCTGTGGAGTACGAGGAGAGGAAAACTCATGAAAGATACCTAGGCTTTCACAAAATTCTGTCATGCCGCCAGATTTGAACTCTGTTCCATTATCACTTCTGATTTTGACTACGGAACAGTTGTATTCATTCTGGACCTGCCTGACAAAATTTGTAAAGAAATCAAAGGTATCTTACTTGTGTTTCATAAAGAACACCCACGCAAAACACGAGTAGTCATCAACAATTACCAACGTATAATCCTTACCTCTTAAACTTCTAACTTGCAGTGGACCTAACAAGTCCATATGAAGTAGGTGTAAACACCTATTAGAGTTTTTGCCTATAATGCTTTTAAAGGTAGCTCTTGTTTGATTGCCTTTTACGCATGCATGGCAAGGTCTCTCTTTGATGTGCTTGACATTTGGGGCATCACGCACTAAGTTCTGGGAGAATAATTTATTAATAGTTTTAAAATTAATATGTGCTAGCCTCTTATGCCATTGGTCACCAAGAGACGCAATATCTTTTGCCAAAAGACACACTGGTGTAGAAGAATCTATACAAATGAAATTTAAACAAAATATGTTCCTGCTTTGAGTGCCTGATAGAATTGTTTCCATATTATCAACAGATTTTATCAAGCACTTGTCAGCGTGAAACTCAATTATGTATCCTTTGTCGCATAGTTGACTTATGCTTATGAGATTATGTTCCTATCCCTCCATATAAGCTACATCCGAAAAGGATACATTACCGTTAGTGATCATACCGTAGCCTTTAGTTATCCCTCGGTCTAAACCTCCAAAGATGACCTTTGGTCTGTTGCAGACTGGAGTGAAATTCTGGAGTAGGCTTCTTATCCCGGTCATGTGCCGAGAGCATCCACTGTCCAAGTACCAGATTGGCATTTTGGTGGCCTTTAGACATACTTGCATTCATGATCACTTTGCCTTAGGAACCCAAATATGTTTGGGTCCTTGGTCTCGGGTTAGAACACTCCCCCTACAGAGATTAGCATTCTGAGTGGTCAATCTTATGTTTCTAACTTGAGGAGTAGTAACCTTCCTGGTATTAAACCAACAATCGATGGCAAAATGACCAATTTTGCCACAGCACTAACAATCAAACCTATTGTATCTTTGCCTTACGTACTCCTGCTTGAACTCTTGAGATGGTGGTCTAGCAGGGGTAGCACTCTTGGAGGAGGAGGCTTCATGATGATGGCAATCACATGACTTCTTCTCCTTCGGAGGCCTTTCCTCAATGGGCTTTACTTTAGGTGCTTTCTTGAAGTTGTGGCCATGATTATAAGGACCATAGCCCTGAAGAATCACTTCTTCATAAAGTGCCTTAAAGACACTCTCACCAAAGTTCCGAGGGCGAGTCCATACTTGGTACCGAGACTTTGGCTCTACGTAAGTAGGCCTGGTCAAGTGACCATAGGACGAGTCCAGATCAAACTTATTTGTTGGGAAGATGACTTTCTTAAATAAAGTCTGATCTAGAGGGGCTTTCCCCTTTTCTTTGGCCAAGGCCTTCTTGGCGGCCTTATTCTTCTGTTGAGCCTTGTTTCTCCTAGATTATTTACTAGGAGCGGCAACATGGCCTAGTCCAGCTCCTTTGGCCTTAGCTGAAAATTCAGGAACGAGTGGAAGAACTGTTTTAGGCTTAGAGAAACTTTCAACAAGTTTCTTCTCAGCCTCGAGTTGTTTTTCCAACTCTTTGATGATTTCATCTTTAAGGTCGAGGTGCTTAAGAGCTTGATTATATTCTTCCATAGAAAAATTGAAGTTCTCTTGAAGAGAGTCAGTCTTAGCGACTTCTTCTCTCAAGCTGCTCTCAATAGCCTTTAGAGACTTAATCTCTTTAGCCTGAGTTTTCACGACTCGACGAAATTTGTCGTAAGTCATGATCAACTCCTTGTACTGGGCCATAAGTTCCGACTCAACGTCAGAAGAGCTGTCCTCATGATCATGCTCTGAACTTTCAAATTCAGAGAGAGAAGTGTGAAATTTTACCTCCCTAGTAAACTTGGGCTCTTGTTCATTATCTGATTGAGCCATGAGCCCAAAGTAGGCTTCCTCTTCTTCACTCGACTCAGATGAGTCGGAGTCGCTGAGAGTTTTGCCCTTCTTGGCCAATAGGCTCTTCTCTGTCCTCTTCTTGTGATATGAGGACTTCTTTTCCTCTCTTCTGCCACCCTTCTTCTTCTTGTCCGTCAGTTATGACGTGACCTAGTTTGTTACAATAGTAGCAAATGATGTCAGTAGAAATCTGTTTGTTCTGTTTAGAGTTATACCAGTCATGGCTACCCGAGCCTTTCTTTCGCTGATCACCGTCGTGTCGTGATCTTCTGTATGAGGCATCCTTGCCTCTCCACTGCTTCTTCTTGTTCAAGAATTTCTTGAACTGCCGAGAGAGCAATGAGAACTCTCCTTCATATAGTTTTGAGCCCGAGGTGCTTGGATCGGAGCTTTCCTCTTCACTTACTTTTTGAGCTGGTGCTGGTGAGGCAGCTTTGCCCTTCCTTGAACTGTCAGCCTTTAATGCAACAGACTTCTCTTTTGAGGAGAAGCGACTTTTCTCTTCTTCAGCTTTTCTGGAATTGATCTGCAGTTCATAGGACATCAGCTTGCAAAATAGATTCTGTGGGCCTGTCTCAGCTAGTCTGCCAAACTCTCGGATGGCACAAACTATATTGTCCCATTCCTTTGTGAGAGATCTCAGAAACTTATCATTCAGCTCTCCATTGGTGAAGACTCGACCATACACTCTTAGGCCATTTACTATCTTGAAGAAATTCTCAAAAGTATCTGCAATGGTCTCCTTTGACCCTTGCCTGAAGGCTTCATATTTCTGGTTCAGTAGGGACCTTCTATCATCCCTCACTTCTTCAGTGCCTTCCATCAAAGTAACTAGAGACTGCCACATCTCCTTAACCGATTGGCAGTGAATCAGATTCTGCAGCATCGAGTCATCGACTGCACTTGCAATAATATTTTTAGCTTTCTTGTCCAAAGAGACAAGTGCAATCTCGTCCTTATCTAGATCCATCAATTTCTTAGGGAACCTTCTTGGTTAGATCTATAGTGGAGATAGTCATGGGGACGTAAGGACCTTCTTCAACAATCATGAAGATCCGGGGGTCCAAAGCTTCCATGAGAAATTTAATTCTCTCTTTCCACATGGGAAAGTTATTCTTTGTGCACAGGGAAAGCTTGGCAAAATCTTTGACCTTGTCCATTGCTTGAATAACCAAATGACAACTTTCGAGAGGAAATTGATCAAGGTGTTAACCTTTTAACGACCAACCTCCCTCTGATACCAATTGAAAGTGTGAAGTTGTCAACTTAAATCACCTAGAGGGGGGGGGGGTGAATAGGTGAATCGTGCGTCTATTTGCAAAATAAAAATTTTAACGATCTAGCACAAGAAATCACAGAAAGAAAAGAAGATTTATAGTGGTTCCCCAATCTTGGGTACGTCCACTTTACCTCACCGATCTAGCAAATCACTAGACTCGGCTACTCTACTATCTCGGATTGAAAACAATCCTACGCCTCGGAACCAAGTTCCTACAAACTTGATCCAAAAGGATCTACACTCGGAAGATAAAAACTTCCTACAAACTCGGAGAACAACGCTCCTACACTCGGAGAAAATCTCCTACAATAATAGTAAAGAAATTTTGAATTACAAACAGAATAACTTTCTCAGATCTGGAAAAGTGAATATCTGAATCTTCTTCTTAAACTTTGCGGCTCTTTTATAAATGTTGAAGAAGATGAGTAGATCTGATCCGAGAAAGCTTTGACCAACTCGATCAAGGAGAAGATGAGAATCCTTGAACAGTAAGTCTTCTTGATTGACAACAGAAGAGTCGATCTGATCGTGAGTGGCGGCAGCAGCTTCAGAGATTTGAAATTAGAGATGGCCGATGAGAAGGATTTCGAGTGAACGGACAGCCTCTTCTTGCAAAAGATAATTGTTAGGGTTAGGTCTTAATGAAAATACCTTATATAGGATTACTCCTAACGGTTAGAAAAGACATTAATGACGACACGTGGACCAATCACGTCAAGTCATTCAAAAATCCGGCCGATCTTGACTTAAACAAATTTCAGAAAAAAAATTTAGTCTGCAGTTCTCGAGAAGTAGCATTAGCTCTCGAGAACTGATTAAATTTCTCGAGAACTAAACTGTCTGGAATTGAACTTAGTTTTCGAGACTTCAGGATCAATACTTCTCGAAAACAATATGGACTTCTCGAGAACTATAGCCTGACTTCTCGAGAACTATGAAGTTGAGTTTCTCGAGAACTGAGGACTTCTCGAGAACAAATCTGGACTTCTCGAGAACTAAGACTTAGAAAAAAATTTCTTGAAACTTTTTGAACTTCCCGAGAACTACTCTAGGACTTCTCGAGAACTAAGAGCCGAGTTTCTCGAGAACTGAAAGGACTTCTCGAGAACTAAGAGATACTTCTCGAGAGTCATACTTAGAAAATTTTTCTGAACTGAAACAACTAAACTTCTTGAGAACTAAACTCCTGTTTCTCGAGAACTTCTAACTCTACTTCTCGAGAACTGAAAGAACTTCTCGAGAAGTGGAATTAGAAAATTTTGAACTTGTTAGAAAAAAAAACTTTTTCTTCTCTTCAAGGGTCCAATCTTCATTCCATGGTCCAAGTGTTTGAATATGAAGTGTATCCCAATAGAGAGGCTACACATGAGTCAACACCTTGGATCATACAGTGAGGGATTACACTATATGGTCCTGTGTTCATGATCCACTGTAGACTGACATTGGTCTACACTTAGTAATGATGATCTGCAAACACACAACTTAAACAAGATATCAAATAAAACTTAATTCATCTTAGTTCAAGGGTGACTTCATGCAAATCTGGGTTATTGTGGATGCAATGCCCAACAGTTTTGGATCATGAGGTTCATAATTCCTACTGTCAGAAGAGTTACTACTTGAGCTTTCATTAAAATCTAGAACAACCTTGTTCTTCTTTTGCTTCTCAAATGGTTGAGGGTGATTAATCAGTACCATATCCCATATATCAAACATCCTGATGTCCATCTTCCTCATATCATGGATCTTTGCTCCTAGTATTATATTAAGATGTTCTGGAGAAGTGTTCAGCATAAATAGAGACAAGATTCTACCTAAGTGTGGCTCAAGTATGCACTCAATTATCCTGTTGTTGGAGCTTGAGGAGGCCAGGCAGTTTATGTCTAGCCAAAACGGTCTGCTACTCTCAGCAGTCTGGCGGTTTTGCTCAGTAGTCTGGTGGTGAACTTTAGCTGGAGGTTAGGTGGATAAAAGCAGTGGCGGTATGAGGGATAGTCGTAGTAGCGGCCTGGGTGTTAGCCATAATAACGGTTTGGCAATTAGCCACAGTAGCGGTCTGGTGATTAACCGCAACAATGGTCTGATGGTTAGCCGCAACTGCGGTATGGTGACAACCCACAGTAGCGGTCTGGTGGTTAGCCGTAACTGCAGTCTGGTGGCAAACCGTATTTGCGATCTAGTGGCTTGCCATAACAGCGATCTGATGGTTAGCCGCAACTGTGTCCTGGTGGCAACCCATAGTTGTGCTCTGGTGGTCTGTACAGTGGTCTTCCCTGGCGGTCTAGCGGCTTTCCTCAGTTGCTGTTGGGCGATCTTCAGTTGTTCTTTGTATAGTGTGCGGTTTGACATTATCAAACTGCATAGGCCACGCAGATTGTATTTAGTCTCACATCATTTGTTGTATTCTCTCATCTTCCCCCATTTTCTATCAATAAGGGGGCATACCTATGTAATGCTTATCTTTTTAGAGCAATAAAATTTGCCTTTATTTAACTTTGTTTGCTCTTTTTCATATGGTATCAGAGCGAATTGGTCCTTTGCTCCAGTTCACGGGGCTTCTTTTTTGTTTGCGTAGTTTCCCTCCCTGCCCTCCCTTACTTGTTCTATTCGCACGACTTCTTTTCTGTTTGCGCAGTTTATTTTCTATGTGCGACTATTTCAGTTAGCATGGTTGTCTTTGTGACTTATTCAGTTTGCGCGAGTTGTTTTCTCTACCCGTGCAGTTTCTCTTTATTTTTTCTATGGACTCCCGCTCTATCTTATTCTTCTACTATCTCTGCACCTCCTTCTCTTTCTACTTCTTCTTTCTCTGCTTCTGGTAAAATTTGGGGACTGCTTTGAAACATATAGGCCCCAATTACCCTGACTGGAGTGTGTCCTTCATTTTTTTTATTGTATTCTCAATGCAAATGTCATCATTTGACTGATGGTCCTCCTCCTTCTTGCACTGTTTCTTTTGATGATTGAGATGCTTCTAATGCATTGGTGTGTACTTGGTTGACCAATAGTTTGTCTGATGAGTGCATTCCTGTCATTCGACATGATCCGATGGTGAAGGCTACCTGGAATCATCTTGCAGCTTTATATTCCAAGGGAGCCCAGACTTTGCGCATTTATACTCTATATGCCGATATGTTTGCTCGACCAGTTATGACTTCTGCTTCTGCCTATCAGGAGGTTAAGAATCTTGGTGCTGGATTTCTTCAGCATAGAACTTTTTTTACTGATCTAGCTGAGTAACAAAAGCATTTTCAGGAGCTTCTTGTTATTTGCTATCTACTTCGCCTACCAGACTCTTATGTTATGATCCATCAGCAAATTCTTGGGGAGGTGGACACTCCGACTCTGGATGCTACTAATGCTAGAATTTCTGCTTTTACTGCTCTTCTTCAGCTGGTTCTGGTGCTATTAATCACATGACAGGAAATTCTCGCATTTCCCTTATCTTGACAAGAGCAATTGGTTACCTCCGGTTCTTATTCCGGATGGTTCTCCATCTCCAATTTATGGATTAGGTACCATGCATATTACTCACTCTCTTCAGCTGCAGGACACTCTTTATGTCCCGAATTTTCCGTGCAACCTTCTTTCTATTACTGCTCTTTGCAAACAGTTGAATTGTGAAGCTATTTTTACTGCCTCTACTTGTGCTTTTCAGATTCCTCATTCCAAGAAGGTGATTGCTACTAGGACTGAGGGCGACTTCTTGTTCTATCTTGATACTACTTCTGTATTTTCTGCCTCTTCTTCTCAACTGCAGTGGCATCTTCACCTTGGGCATCGTCCTCCTCGGATTCTTTATCAGCTTCTGCCAGATTTACCTCGCGGCGAGTCTTCTTTTGATTGTGAAGCTTGTCAGTTTGGCAAGCATCACCGGTCAACTTTTCCTACTAAGTATGACCGTGGTTCTTCTCGTACCTTAGACCTGGTTCATTCAGATGTTTGGGGTCCTGCTCCCCTTCTAACTATTAGTCGGGGAAGTTTGTATTTTGTTACATTCATAGATGATTTTTATCGGTGTACATGGTTGTCTTTGTTACGTGACTTCTCTGAGATTTTTTCAATTTTTTCTGCATTTTATAAAGAAATTCATACACAGTTTAATACCCCTATTAAAACTCTTTGCACTGATAATGCTAAGGAATATCTTAGTCATCAGTTTACCTCATTTTGTTTTGATCATGGCACTGTCCATCAGACTACTTTCCATTACATTTCATAATAGAATGACATTGATGAATATAAAAATTGCCATCTTCTAGATGTAGCCCGTAGCCTTCTCACTCATATGCATGTTCCCAGTCTTATTGGGGTCATTCAGTTCTTCTTTTCTGTTTTCTCATTAATCAAGTTCCGTCTTCGATTCTCAATGGTAAGACTCTTTTTTCTATTTTATATCATGATGGAGCACCGTTTTCGTTAACTCCTTGTGACATTGGATGCACAGTATTTGTCCACCTCTCCTACTTATGGACGCAACAAACTCTCTCCTTGTTCTATCAAGTGCATCTTTTTGGGCTATTGTCCGACACAGAAAGGTTATCGGTATTTTGATCCTATTCTTCGGAGATAGTATGTCTCGGTGGATGTTACTTTTTTTGAGGATGCTCCATTATTTTCTTCTCCCTCTATTCTTACTTCTTCTGATGATTCTACTTCTTTTCCCAATATATCTGCACCTCTTCAAGAGCCTGCCCCTCTTTCTTATCCTCCTATTTTTGATTCTTCCACTGTCTCTGAATCTTCTCCTGAGTCGCTTCCACCAGCTCCTAGACTAGTAGTCTCTTCTTTGGATGGGGCTGATACCATAGACAAGAAAGATCTTGATCTTTCGATCGCTCTTCAGAAAGGTGTTCGCTACTACACTCACCATCCTCTTCATGCTGTGGTCTCTTATGCTCAGCTCTCTCCTTTATCTCAGAGCTTTACTCTTGCACTCTCAGCAAATGTTGTTCCTGCCTCGTATCAGGATGATCTTGTTATTCCTCATTGGAAGGCTGCTATGGATGAAGAGATGCACACTCTGACTAAATGGGGGTACTTGGACTCTTATTCCTACTCCTATAGGGGCTGATGTGGTTGGCTATCACTGGGTCTTTGTCATCAAGTTTCTCCCTGATGGTTCTATTGATCGTTGCAAGGCACGACTTATTGCCAAAGAATTTATACAGACCTATGGTGTGGATTTCTTTGATACTTTCTCTCCTGTGTCTAGGATTACTACAATCCGTGTTCTCTTTTCAGTGATTGTCAACAGAGACTGGGAAATATCTCAGTTGGATGTGAAGAATGCCTTTATTTATGGTGATTTACAAGAAACTGTCTATATGGAGCAACCTCCTGGGTATATTGCTCAGGGGGAGTCTCAGGTTTGTAAACTGCGAAAGGCGATCTATGGTCTTAATCAAAGTCCCAGGGCCTTATTAACAAGTTCAACGAAGTTTTTTATGTGGTTGGATTTGCTCGAAGTCCTGCAGATCACTCTTTGTTCATTCGCAAAATATCAGTTTGTCTTATTATCCTTGCAGTTTATGTGGATCACATTCTTCTAATAGGGGATGTCAGAGAAGGTATGGATATGACAAAGAAGCATCTTCTTCTACATTTGTTACTAAAGATATGAGCTCTCCAAAATATTTCTTGGAGATTGAAATATCCAGGAAACAAGGTCTATTGTTCTTTCACAGCAGAAGTATGCCTTGGACCTCTTAAAAGAGACAGGTCTCCTTGGGGCTAAACCATCTCGATCTCCGATGTCTGTTGGAGATGACAAGTGTCTGAGTAAGGACTCACCTCTTCTTAAATATGTCACCAAGTATAGACGGTTTGTGGGGAAACTCATTTATCTGAAAAATCACAAGACTAGATATTTATTATGCAATGGGAAGAGTGAGCCAGTTTATGCAGGCTCCTAAGGAGTGTCATCTTCAGTCGGCAATGAAGATTCTAGAGTATGTGAAAGGTGCTCTAGGGAAAGGACTTCTGTTTCATAAAATGGGACATTTGAAGGTTGAGGCATACTCTGATGCTAGCTATGCAGATGATAAAGAAGATATGAAGTCTATGTCAGGGTTCTGTACTTTTATTGGAGGGAATTTGGTCAGCTGGAAGAGTAAGAAACAAGCTGTAGTTTCCAAGTCAAGTGTAGAACACGAATATAGGAGCATGACTCTGACCACTTGCAAGCTGAAGTGGTTACAGACACTTATGCATGATTTTGGATAGGTTTATGATCATCCTCTACCAATATTCTATGATAATACGACAGCCATATATATTTCAAGGAATCCCGTCTTTCATGAGAGGACAAAGCACATCAAGGTTGATTGCCACTTCATTAGAGAGGAGATTTTGAAGAATCACATATGCACTCCATTTGTTACCTCAGAGAGAGAACTAACTGATTTCTTCACTAAGCCAGTTACTTATTTTGGGGATGTTTGTAGCAAGCTGGGAATGATAGATATATATGTTCCAGCTTGAGGGGAGTGTTGGAGCTTGAGGACACCGAATGGTTTTATGTCTAGCCACAATAATCTACTACTCTCAGCGGTCTGACAGTTTGGCTCAATGGTCTGGTGGTGAACTTCAGCTGGCGGTCAGGTGGATAGTAGTAGTGGCGGTTTGAGGGATAGTCGCAGTAGCGGCCTGGGTGTTAGCCGCAGTAGCGGTCTTGCAATTACCCGCAGCAGCGGTCTGGTGATTAACCGCAACATCGGTTTGATGGTTAGCCACAACTGCAGTATGGTGATAACCCGCAGAAGCGGTCTGGTGGTTAGCCATAACTGCGGTCTGGTGGCAACCTAAAGTTGCGATCTGGTGGCTTGCCGTAGCAGTGGTTTGATTGTTAGCCGCAACTGCGGCCTGGTGGCAAACCACAGTAGTAGTCTGGTGGTCTGCACGCCGGTCTTCCCTAACAGTCTAGCGGCTTTCCTAAATTGTCATGGGGCGATCTTCAGTTGTTCTTTGTATAGTGTGTGGTTTGACAATGTCAAACCGTATAGGCCACACAAATTATATTTAGTCCCACATCGTTTGTTGTATTATCTCATCTCCCCCATTTTATATAAATAAGGGGACATACCTATGCAATGTTTAACTCTTTGGACTAAAAAAATTGCCTTTATTTAGCTTTGTTTTTTTTTTCACACCAGTCAAAAATTACTTTCCCCTAATTTGTCTTCTTGGAAAGGATTACTCTAGTCATCAATTCAAATAACTTCCTGGAAATTTTGTCATGGGATCCAGTCTTATAGATAACAAATTTCCTAATTATATCAGCTAGGAACTTCCATTCAGGTTCATATCTTTCCTGATTATGGATCCACTAGTGTTTTGACAGCCCACACCATTTCAAGGCAAATTTCACATCATTTAGATATAGTTCATCTTCTTCCTCACTGAAGCTTATCTTGGTCATTCTAAAAGATTTGCTTACTCTCCTTGCCATTATTTTAATATTCTCTCCATTGATGGATGTTTTGATCTTAGTGGAGGATGAGTCTGCCTTAGTGTTGGAGTATAGCTCTAGTACTTCTCTTTTATATATAGCGCATGGCTCTGATAGTATGAATTTCAGTTCGGCGACATTCAAAAGGTAAATAACTAACTGCACTTATTCTGGAGCATCCTTAAAACCATTTCTTACTAGTTCTGACCCCTCAAACAAGAAGTCAATGCCCGTGGGAGCCATTAAATCAGAGAAATTGTTTGAGAGAAGAGGAAGACGGTGCGAGAAATCAAGGGCAGGGATGCAAAAAATCAAAAAGGGCTAAGGAATGATGTATATTTTTCTAGGCACACTTTTCTATTTGTACTTTACCCTATTTGTGAAGGTGTAAAGGTGCGTACCTTGTCTTGATTTCCACTTTTGATGGATGGTTGTGATTTAATCTCATAGATTTGAACCTTCTTCATCCTGTTAGATTATATGAGTTAAGTTAACTCGACGCACTCGGCGCATTTGACTCCTTGCTTTATACTCGAAGCTCTCGATGCACTCGACGCCTGAAGTTGACTCAATGCACCTGGAGTTGATCATTTTATCCCTTATGTTCTCATGCAAAAGATACCCTCTAAATACACACACACAAACACACAGAGATATATATACTGAAAATGCTTTATTATAATAAAGCTACTTCAAGTTCAACATTCCCAATTCAAACTTGAAACTGTTGAACTTTGCTTCAATAAGAGGCTTAGTAAAGATGTCAGCCACTTTTCTGTCAGTGGAGACAAACTCAAGGCTGATATTTTCTTTCTCAACATGCACACTTATAAAGGGATATCTAATTTCAATATGCTTAGTTCTACTGTGTGAAATAGGATATTTAGCTATTGAAATTGCACTAGAAGGATCACAGTACATGGGAGTTTTACTTAACTGTATATTATAGTCGTGAAGTTGATGTTGTATCTATAGGAGCTGTGCACAACAACTCCCTGCTTAAATATATTCAGATTCTACTATTGAAATAACTACACTGGTTTGCTTCTTGCTACTCCAGGATATTAGCCTTCTCCCTAAACATTGATAGGTACTAGAAGTACTTTTCCTGTCTTCTTTGCAACTTGCAAAATATGCATCTGAATAACCTATTAGTTCAAAATCATTATTCCTAGGGTACCAAAGACCAAGATTAGGTGTGCCCTTGAGATATCACAGAATCCTCTTTGCAGCAGTAGAGTGAGATTCTTTATGACAAGCCTGATACCTTGAACAAACACATATAACAAACATAATGTCTGGCCTACTAGCAGTCAAATAAAGAAGGGAGCCACTTATGCCTCTATATAAGGATTCATCAACTGGTTTCCCATTCTCATCTTATCTATAAACATACTTGACCCCATAACAGTTTTCATGGTGGAGGCACTCTCCATACCAAAATTCTTGATTAACTCCTTGGTGAACTTAGACTATGAAATGAACAGTCCATCCTCAAATTATTTAACTTGGAGGCCTAAGAAATACTTGAGTTCACCCATGCTACTCATTTCAAATTGCTCTTGCATAAGCTTAGCAAATGTTTTGCATAGTCCATCATCAACAGACCCAAAAATTAAGTCATCAACATAAATTTGGACTAGGATAATCTTACCCTTGAGTTCCCTTAGGAAAATGTCTTGTCTATCATTCCCCTTGAGAATTTGTTCTCAAAGACAAAGCTAGATAGGGTTTCATACCAAGCCCTTAGAGCCTGTTTCAACCCATACAACGCCTTTCTTAAATAAAATATATGATGAAGGTAAGAAGGATTGATAAAAACTGATGGTTGTTTAACATATACCTCCTCTTTTAGGTCACCATTCAGGATAACTAACTTAAAATCCATCTGGTAGACCTTAAATCCTTTGTCGGCAGTATATGTAAGGAATAACCTTATGGATTCAAGTCTAGATACTAGTGCAAAGGTTTGATCAAAGTCAATACCTCGCTCTTTCCTTTTGCAACCAGTCTAGCTTTATTCTTGATTATAACAGCATTCTCATCTAGTTTATTTCTATAAATCCATTTGGTTCCTATGATGTTATGCCCTTGAGGTTTGGGAACCAGCTTCCAAACATTACACCTCTTGAAATGGTTCAATTCTTCTTGCATATCCACTATCTAGAATGGGTCTATGTTGGCTTCTTCAAACTTCTTGGGTTCAATCTGAGACAGAAAGCTTGAGTACATGACAATGTTGTGATTTTTGCTCCTTATGGTTACACCCTGGCTTGCATCCCCAATGATCATATCTTTTGGATGACCTCTCAAGTGTCTGATGGATGCTAGCATCCTCTCTTTAGCATTTTAAACTTCCTCTTTAGTGTCCTGAAGATCATTTACACTTTGCATTTCACTTGGAACTTCTTATTGGATAAGCACATCTTTATCCCTTTCTTGTTCAACTAGAGGTATGTCATCACTGTATAGTTTGTCCATCCTCAATTATGTACCTACATCACTAGAAGAGCTTGACAGCTCATTATGAATCATTGAAGTTTCATCAAAAACAACATTAATAGACTCTTCTATAACTTGATTTTTCAAGTTGTAGAACATATAGGCTTTGCTATAGTTGATATACCCAACAAAGAAACCCTCATAGGAATTTTCAGCAAACTTTGTTAGGTAGGACTTCCCATTATTCAGCACAAAGCAATTGCTTCCAAAGATTCTGAAATAAGCTAGATTTGATTTTCTGCATTTCATAAGCTCATAGGGAGTCTTATTGTGCTACTTGTTGATAGAGTACTTATTTTGGACATGACTTGTTGTGTTCACTACCTCAGCCTAGAAATATTCTGGGAGAGAAGTGTCACTAAGCAAGGTCCTCCCAGCCTTTATGAGATTCCTATTATTCCTCTCAACAATGTCATTTTGCTGAGGTGTTCTTGGAGAAAAAAATTTCTGAAAGATACCTTGATCTTTGCAGAATTCAGTCATGCTTTCATACTGAAATTCTGTACCATGGTCACTTCTGATTTTGACCATAATGCAGCCCTTTTCATTCTGAATCTGCTTGACAAAAGTCACAAAGTTTTCTAAGGTACCAAACTTTTTCTTAAGGGAGAACACCTAGGCAAATCTGGAATAGTCAGCAACAATCACAACTGTATAAACTTTCCTACATAGATTATGAATTGGCATAGGACCAAATAAGTCTATATGCAGGAGGTATAAACACCTCTCAAAATCCTTGGACCCAATGCATGTAAAGGAGGCCTTTGTCTGCTTGCCCTTTTGGAATCCAGGACAAATTTCCTCTTTAGTGTATTTTAAGTTGGGTCCATTTCTGACCAACCCTTCATTGAAGAGTTTGCTGATAGACTTGTTGTTCAAGTGAGCAAGCCTCTTGTGCCATTGCACATAATAGGAGTCTTTCTTATTTGCTACTAGGCCCACTAGAGAATTAACATCCAAACTTAGAAAGTTAAGACAATAAATATTTCCACTCCTAGTGCCTGTTAGAATGATCTCTTGATCACTTGAACTCTTAATAAGACACTTATCCTTGTGGAATATAATGACATAGCCAAGATCATAGAGTTGGCTTATGTTAATCAGATTGTGTTGCAATCCTTCCACATAAGACACTTTTGTGATAGCGACTATGTCATTGGTGATCATACCATAGACTTTAGTAACTCCTCTGTCTGAACCACCAAAAATGACTTTGGGTCCATTCCTCACTAGAGTGTAGTCTTTCAGATGGCTCCTTGTTCTATTCATGTGCCTGGAACATCCACTGTCCAAGTACCATATATGGATTTGATGGGTACTTGGACTAACCCGCAATCACAAATTTAGTTTACCTTAGGTAATCAAAAGAATTTGGATCCTTGGTTCTTATTAGCATAAATATGAATGTTTCTCCCAGTTGCAGCCTTGATAGGAAGCTTCTCTTTGCACTTGACACATTGGGGTTATGCTAATAGTCAATGGCAAAGTGTCCCACCTTGCTACAACACTAGCACTCATATATGTTATATATCCTCTTCTGAACACCCTTAGATGTCTGTGAACCATCAGGTTTTTTCTATTCAGAGGGGAGTGCAACAACCTTCTTCCAATTACTTTCAACTAGAATTTAACTGAATGTTAGCCTGCCAGCAGGTTCTCTTAATTTATTCTGACAAACAACAACACGTGTCAGCTTAGCAGCTGGCAAGGAGTTGATGGCATCAAAAATAGCCAAGTGAGGCTTACTTGCAGTCTTGCTCACAACCACACACCCTTATTCATTGATGAAAGAACTTGGGAGGAGGCCACTATCTTACCCTTGAGTGTGGGTGCTGGAGCACCAAACACAAATGGTCCATGGTGGGCCATTTGGATTTCTTCATGGGGAGCCTTCAAGGCACTCAATCACATGCCCTTTCTTCTTGTTTCTTCTCAAATGAAAAACTGGAAATAAATGAACATTCAGGTTGGCTCTTATAACCTAAGGGGTGAAATCTTCTAGTAGGAATTATCCATTGGGTGAATGGGTTGATGTTCTCCCTATGTTGGTTAGTTTTATTGTTACAGTTTCTGTTGGAATTTAAGTTTCTGTAATTTTGATCTGGGATTGACGAATTCTGGTGAGTTCGTCGACCTGAGCTCGACGAAATGGAATAAGATCTACGATCTTTGCTCGAAGTATGAAAGTATTCATCCTCGGGGCACCAATATCATAGATCTCTGGTCGACGAACCGTACTGGTTTTGTCGATCGTAGATCGAAGAATTCTTATTATTATGGTTTGTGTTTAGAGTTCGTCGTTCTGAGGTCGACCAACTGTTCACATTTCGTCGATTTAAGTTCGAAGAAAACTCCTAAACATTGTTATATCTATTATTTTTCTTGTTCTTAGATTTTTGTTTTAATTCCATTTGCTTTAGAACTTATTTAACTTTATTAACATGTTTAGTGTTCATCTTGCCTTTATCAGAAATGAAATTTTCAGGTTTTGATAGATTATTTTTCTTGATTAGAGGTGGTTCACTAGATGAGGCACCCAATCCTAGTATACTGTTATTAGTC
The DNA here is from genome assembly GCA_039513925.1 of Platanthera zijinensis. NCBI lineage: Eukaryota > Viridiplantae > Streptophyta > Magnoliopsida > Asparagales > Orchidaceae > Platanthera > Platanthera zijinensis. The sequence goes on from CM077086.1 coordinate 167,886,939, forward strand.
CTAGAATTTAAGGTACTAGTTATGTCTAGCAATTTCATGCTCCTACCATTTAGAGATTCCTCTAGTTTCTTGGCCTTACTTAGTTCAATTTTCAGACAAACTATTTGTTCATTAGCTGAATTGAGTTCAATTGACAATTTAGCATTTTCAGCAAGATATTTATCTGGAGCAGATAATTTCTCTCTAAGAAGTTGATTTCCTTCTCAGAGCCTATTAAGTCTAAGCAAACATTTTTAAATTAAGATTTAAATTCTTCTGATTCAAAATCATAAGAAGCAATTACCTGTTCTTCAGCAGACATTGATTCTTCATTATCTAAATCTTCAGCATCTGATTGGCTGCTGTAGGCATCAATTGCCATGAGGCAAACTTCCTTTGCCTTTACCTCTTCTTCATTATCACTGGAGCTGGAAGAAGATGACTCTTCTTCTGTATCACTCCAGGTCTCAGCAACAAAACCCTTTTCCTTCCTCTTATGCTTGCTTGAGGAGGGTTTGTTGCGATGAGTTCTTCTTGTCTCTTTTTCTCTTCTCCTATATTTCTTCTGAGCTTCTGAACACTCAGAGATGTAGTGTCCTGGCTTCCTGCAACTAAAATAGATAATTTCTTTAGAAGGTGTTTTGTCATACCTTGGTTTGTCATCTTGTCTAGATGACTTTCTTCTGAAGTCCTTCTTTGCCATTTTGAAAAATCTCTTGGCAAATAGACTCATCAGTTCTTTATTTATTGGAGTCCCTTCAGAGTCCTCAGCAGCCTTGAAAGCAATGTTGTGCTCTTTCCTGGTAAGTGTTGGAGTCTTTACTTCAGCTGCTGCTTCTCTGGTCTTCATTAGTTGCTCATATGATTTGAGCTTTCCAAGGAGAGAATCAGTTGAGATTTCAGTCATGCTTCTGGCTTCTTTGATAGTCCAGATCCTTGAATCCCATGTGCTGGGGAAGCACATAAGGATCTTGTCATTCACTTCAGTCAGAGTAATTTCCTTGTCTTAGGTCCTTAGCTCATTGATGATTGAGCTTAGCCTGTTGTACATGTCACTGACTGACTCAACTTCTTCCTTCTTGAAGTTCTCATACTGAGAGATGAGATTGGATCTTCTGTCCTTTCTCTCATCAGCATATCCAGTCACCATCTGGTTTAGGGAATCCTAGATGGCTTTGGTTGAAGTGCACTCAGCCACATTCTGAAAAATGTCATCAGACATAGTCTGAGCAAAAATGTTCATGGCTCTTGCATCTGCAATCTTAGCTTTCTTCTGGGCATCTATCAACTCAGGTGGTGGAACAGCACGAGTGATTGAAGTAGAAGTTAAAGCAGTTGCTGCAGTAGGAGATCTTGTCAAGATAGAGTTAAATATATGCTCATTAATAGAGTTCATATACAACTTAATTCTTGCCTTCCAGAAGACAAACTTATTTAGGTTGCATATTGGAGATCTGGTGCTTGCATAATCCTTGTTTTGTGCCATTGTGATAGAGAATAGTTGGGAAGAGGAAAATCTGATCTAACTGGATCTTGGTTCAAGTGTTAACTTGTACAACCAAATAAAAACACGCCTCTGTTACCAATTGAAAGGAGGGGTTAGATCTGATTACTCTAGAGAGGGGGGGTGAATAAAGTATTAAAACTTTGGCCCTTTTTAAAGTTTATATCAAAGTAAATATAATGATACCATATATTAGTTAAGAATAAGAAAGCTAGGCTATCTTTTCCAACAATCACAAGCACAGCAAAAACAAAGCAATTGAAAAGGAGCAATCAGACGACACAAGAAGTTTATAGTGGTTCCCCTAAACTTGGGTACATCCACTCTTCTACCACCCTAGGTAGGAATCCACTAGAAGGTTCTGATAAGGTGACTGCCACCACAAGATCTGATTCAGGTAGATCAGGAGACCCTTCAGGCTTTTGATCTGGTCCCCCAAAACCAACTTCAAGTCTTTTGGAAGGAGACTTGTCAACCAAACTAACTTTTGAAGGAAGATATAACCCTGTACAATGGGGTGGAAAGAGTTTGATGGAAGTCTTCTCTTTTCTCAATACAACTTAAGAAGACTATGTAGATTCTTGTGTTGTCAAAGCTCCCCCTGAGAAGTTGAATGCTTCAAGAAGAATGAGCTTTTCTTAAGGGTGAGTAGGTCTTTAGCTTGATCAACCAAGGTCCAGGAAATCCAGTGACTGATGTTGAATTGAATGTCTCTAAGGATTTCTGGAACAGAAGTTGAACATAACTCTTGATCTTGTTGATTTGTTCTTCTTCAAACTAGAGTGTTGGCAGAGAATGAGAAAAGCATTGAGAGCGTCGACTGCTGGTTGAATATTCTCTGTGCAGTGCTTCTTGATTTCTTCTCTCTGTATCTCTTACTATCTGTCTCGAAAAAGAGAGAATCTCTTTTATTCTACTGCTAAAAATTTTCCTTTGAATTTTGAATTCTTTCCATAAATGCTGGCTGATCTCGAGAAAAGAAAACGGCTGGAATAAGAGCATTAATGAGTTTCCCAACTGTCCTTGATAGAATAAGCAAATATTTATTCTGATGAATACCATATTTAATGTAGCCAATAACGTCTATATTCTGCGGAATATTTGCATTAAATACTCAGAATAATACTGCTAATAAATAGAGAAAATAAGGAACAGAAGAAGGAAATACTCATTCTAGAACTACATAGAAAACTTCAAATGCTGAACAGAATTCGTCGACCTGAGATCAAAGATCGTCGACTAGAGAATTCAAGTTCATCGACCTGGGCTCTGCAAACTTCTAACTGAGAATAACTTTCAAATTCTACACTCTGAGTTCGTCGAGCTGAGAATCTGACTGAAGAAAACTAAGCATCGACCTGAGATCTAAGAACGTCGAGCTCTGCTCAGAGAATTAACTCTGAGTTCGTCGATCTGAGATCGACGATCGTCAAGCTGAGATCGACGATCATCAAGCTGAGTCCGACGAATTTCGAACTGATCACTATCTTCTGAAAACTGCTAAATCGTAGTCTCTGAAGTCCACTGCTGGCTTGTCCAAAGAGGTAGCACTAATCAGGATTATCCTAAACTCTAGGACAACTAAACATGACCTTGGCTATACAATGTTGGGTCAGACTCAGCCTAAGTTAGTTATCCTAGCCCATATCCAACTAGGGATCCAACACAATTTGACTTCCTTGGAGTTGCAATCTATACAGGCACGCTGCTCTGAGAGCAAGTCTATGCCAAAAATTACATCAAACTCAGATATCGGTTGCACTGATGCTTCCAATCCGAAATCCTGACTTCCAATCCGCACCTTAATAGAACAAGATCTATCTGCACGGATCAAGCATATGTTAGGTAACAACACCTTTAATCTATTTGTCGGCATAGGAGTAGGCACTCTGATCCGTAATACGAAGTCCTCCGATAAAAACGAATGAGAAGCCCCTGTATCAAACAATGCTCTCGTTGGATAGTCCCAAATAAGAATAAAGCCTACATTGATCGAGTTATAAACAAGAAATTCATAAGGTATACAATATATAAGGCATGAAAACTATATACCACATGTACTTATGACGATGTCAGTGTAACACCCCAAAAGAATTAGAGGTCATTGGAGGCTCACTCGAGTTCGACGAACGTATTCCTCGGTTTCGAAGAACGTCGAACTAATCTTGAGTTTGACGAATGTCGAAATGTGCTTGAGTTCGACGAACGTCGAACGGCTTCCAGTTAGTTCGACGAATGTCGAACTGCGTGTTTGTCAAACAGTGTGTATGTCGAACGGCTTTATCGTGCGTTTGACGAATGTCAAACAGCTCTCTTGAGTTCGAAGAACATCGAACGACCTTAACGTCGAACGACTATCTTGAGTTTGACAAACGTCAAACAACCTTCTTGTCGAATTGCCTTCTCGAGCTTGACGAAAGTCGAATGGAGTTTGGAGTAATAGCGGTCGATGAGCGGTGGGTTGACTTTTCAACTCAAATCATGGCTATTGCTTTAGGATGAAAAGAGATCATGTGGTTGGGGTTAAACATGAGGCTACTTATCCAGAAGGGTGTGGGATGAGGAGATCATTATTTCCTTCTCACTCTCTTTCATCATTTCATCCAAGTTCTTGAGAAGAGAACTAAAAGCTGGAGCTAAGGGTTTGGGCTAATCTTTGTGAAGGTGCTGAAGGAGATCTTGTGGTGGGAAGTTAGATCTGAGGATAGATCCATAAAGGTGAAAGTGAGGCGCTCACTTCCATCTGCATATAAAAGCTTCTTCATGGCTCCGAAAGAGAACTACAAGGGTAATGAGTTTCACCCGGACAAGTGAAGTCCTCAATATGCATACTTGCATGGATCCCCTAACCAAAATGTTAAAAAGGGTGGATTCCAATGGGTTGATCAGTTTGATCCCCATATATTCCTGCATATAGATCTGAAGATGTGGAGTACAGAATAGACATGTTGTGAGAAGCTCATCTGGACAAGTTGGTCTGGATTGGTGATGTTTATTTTGCATGCTGGAGAAGACTCCGTGGATATTTATGATGTACATGTGAAATTCGGGGTATAGGTGTTGATGCACGAAAATGCACCTCCAGCTAACTATTCGAGCACTGGGGAAAGGAAGGGGGAAAGACTGTCGGTCAGTCGGTTACTAGCGGCTAGGAATGGCGGATAAGACCGGATAGAAAAAAGAGACATATGGCCGCTACCAGCGGCAACACCAGAGTTCGCCCGCCGCGGCCTAAATGCCTCTCCTGCGGCGGGCTTTCCTTTTATAATAAAGATGAAACGGTTACACTTGGAGAAAACAACAAGGAGAAGGAGAAGAGAAAAGAAACCGGCCGGACAGCAGGCCGCAAGGCACTAAGCTAGAGACCGTAGCTCATAACAAGCAAGCTCTTGGACTCCAGTCAGCCTGCTTTGGGTATGTTGCCGCCCCCTATTTATAGGCTTGGGGGCCAGCCCAAATGGGCAGGGCTAAAATTACCGACTGCCCGAGGTAAAAGAGAATCGGGCAGCGGTGACGGGAATCGAGAAGAAGAAGAAAAGCCAAGAGACAGGCCGCGTGGCCTGGCGATCTTCATCTGCCGAGCTGCAGGACTCGGCCTCTGGTCGGGCTGGTCTGGACTTCCTCTGACGGCGACCTGGGATATTGGCCGTGCAGCTTGGGCAAGGACAGGCCGACCCTTGGATGATGGCTGGACTGGAACTGGCGGCGGTCTGACGGATAGGCCGCCCGGCTTGTCTAACAATAAGCCGGCTAGCTGAGAATGGCGGCTGGAAAGAACAAGCCGCCCGAACTGAAAAGACCGGAGAACTAGTCGCGGATTCCGGGTTAACATAATCCCCGCACATTTTTAAGTTTCTGAAAAACTTCGAAAATGTAGAGCTAAGCCGGAGACCGCGACTGCCATTAATGCTTCTGCGCCTATAAAATGTCGAGGGCTCTGTCATTTCGTCAAGATTTTTGTCAAGCCACGGGTCACTATTTGCCACTTGCAGTTAGAATCCTCTAAGCCGACAGAGACTTTTACAAGATGGACGTCATGTCCTCGACGCTCGCTCGCGAAAAGAAGTCGTCTGGGTCAAAAAAGAGGAGCAGAAAAGCGGACAGTTCCGACCAACAACCTGAGAAGAAGACTAAGAAGCCGATCACACCGGCGGCCTCTGATTCTGGAAAGAAACCGATGGAAGTCGTCGCGGAATCCTCTCAGGCCACGATCAAAGTAAAAATGATTTCCAAATCTGCTCTCCCGCAAGCCGGAACCACCAAATCCTTTGACATTACCTACTCACCATCAGGTGAACCCCTCTTGAAGATTGCCGGGGCGGAGGAGAAGAGTGTCGACTCTTCCAAACCGCACGGGTTTCCCCCATCTGCTGACTTGATTGTCGTTCATGAGGACGACTCAGAGAAGCTACTGGAGGCCTAGCGGTCTCTGACTGATAAGAGGAAGCGGACAGAGACAATAGTCGGCCACTTGAAGCGACATAAGAAAAAGGACGAGACCCTTGAGTAAAGGATGAAGAGGAAAGCGCGGAAGATGCGGGTTGATAACCATAATGTTTCTGTGAAGACCGGAGCAGCTAGTGTCTAGTATAAGACGCGGGAGAAGGAAGTATCTGAGAGTCCGTCGACTCCATCCCCTAAGCCGAATGAGCCAGAGGGCACGCCGGCAGTTAGAGAATCTCTGAGCGACATCTTGAAGGGTATGGAGAAGTTCCAGCAACAAGACAAGTTATTGGAAACTCCACCGGCTTCTGAAGAGGTCGCCGACGTTGATGTCGAAGTTACAGGAGAGAAGCTTGGCGAACCGACTCCCGCGGTTTCAGAAGGGGTTGAAAAATTAAAACTGAGAGAAAATAAAGGAGATGAAGGAGTTAATCGCCGGGAAGCAGGTGGCGACTACATTTCCCGTCCTGCAAGGTAAACAAGAAGAGGTTAAGCGTATTGTAAAATTCTACAAGTCGCGGTCACGGAAGAAGGGAGCGGACACAATTTTCAATCCGCTGGCGAGCTTCTTCCTGATTATGGCACAGCTGAAAAGCAAAGCTAAGGAGACCGCGCGGCTACGGAAAGAAAAGTTAAAGCAAATAGACTCCGAAAAGTTTAGGCGACCAGCGGATAGACTTGATACTGCGGCTTTTGACTGAGAGATCACCACGAGTTGTGGTCTCGTTCTAACGAGATCTTTTAAAAGGTGCCGGTCATGTTACTGAATCTAACGCTTGTTTAATCGCTGCAGGTGTACCTGAAACTCCCATCAAGCCGGGCGATCTGACGACTTTCTTACCTCCACTGATTCCACCGCTACCTCCAAGTGTCCGTGACCAAAGGACGACCGAATTCAAGGAAGAGGTCGCCGCCTTGCAAGCTAGAGTAAGGGAGCATGCCGAGGCCCTTCGAGCCAAGGAAGAAGAGTGGCGGCTTCAAGAAGAAAATCAGCGGTCTATGCTGGAGGCCGCTGAAAAGAGAACTCAAGAAGTGCTGGAGGACTTGGAGCAGGAGAGAGGAATGTTGCGGTCTGAGCTAGAGATCGCCGAGAAAAAGACGCAGGAGGCACTGGCCAGCGCGGATACGGAGAGAGCGGGAAAGCGGACTACGCTGGAGACCGCTGACCAAAAGAGGCAGGAGGCCCTGGCCAGCTGGGAGGAGGAGAAGATAACGATGCGGACTGCATTGGAGGCCGCCGATCAAAGAACACAGGAGGCACTAGCCAACCTGGAGCAGGAGAAGACAGAGAAACTTGACATGCAAGCTTTAGTTCAGATGGCCGACCGAATTGAGAGGGAAAGGGCGGACATCGCTCGACTTGAGGGGGAAAGGGATAAGGATCAACCAGAGGAGGCCGACAGAGGTTTGCGTCCTGCTGGGACGACTACTGAGCAGCAGTAACTACCAAACCGCCCGGCTTCCGGAGAGACTTCGGACTCACCAGTAGTCGCGGCGGTTAGGCAGGTCGCTGCTTCTGGCGACCCGGGAGATCGCGCCCTACCGCTGGTTCCATTTGCCTGTGTAGAGCGTGATACCTCACGGGTTCATCAGACTCTGCACTCTATCCACAACCTTGTCAGTCAAGTGTATGTCCAGCTTGTACAGGCCGGAGACCAAATCGCGCGAGTTGGTCGAGAAGCTCCAGAAAGTGGAGAGAAATAATTATGAGAACTCTATTTGGCTTTGTAATAAGCATCAACTCGTGATGCCGGACAGTCTGATTGTTGTGAACAATTGTTATATATTTGATTGTATGCTACTGCGGATTGTTTGCGGCTTGGTGCGGTTTTAATATCCTAGATGCTATATTTTTGCTTTGCGAATTTCGCTAAGTACAGGAACTTGGCCGCGCGAACTGCCGAACTGTTCTGCGATTTGAATACTTTCTCTTGTAGGTTATGTCGTGCGGCTAGATAACAAATCGCGATTTGACAATCATCACTGTAGCTGTGTAGAAAATCTATAAAAGCAGATGATCCTGGAGACTTCGGCACGAAAGATCAGGATGCGAGCTAAAGCAAAGTCGATGCGGTCTGACAAAGCTTCTGCCGTCAGGACCGACGCGGCTTCTGCTTTCCATTCGGCGGACCACAAAGAAGGTCGGCTTACTCAAGCTGAGCTGGATAGCTTTGTAGAGAAGTCCATGAAAGACAGCCCGCTGCTCGCGCGGCTTCCTCTTTCTCACGAACGAATCAACACCTCTGCAGCCAACCAGATCGCCATTCCTGTCGATCACTTTGACTGCGGCTTCCGCTTTCCTGTGCTAATGGAAGCCGTTGCGGTCTTCGACCACTACGGAGTAGTGCCAGGACAGCTGCCGCCAAACTCTATTGCGGCGATTTACAGCTTCATCCCCTACCTCAGGTCGGAGAGAGTTCGCTTCTCAATGAAGCTGTTCAGAGAATGCTTTTCGGTCCGGTCTATTCTGGACTCTGGGACAAAGATCTTTAGAGGGCATCTGTACTTTGGCTGCCGGGGGCTAAAGGTCGTCAACCTGGCGAACAAAATCCCGAATTGGTCAGAAAGATACCTGATCTTCGAGGGTCAACTCGGACTCCTGCCGGTCAATCCGCAGGTTCGGGACGAAGCCGCTTTTGGAAGCGGCGGACTGGACGGCGTGGAGAAGGAGATCTTCAACTTCTTCAAGGGCGAGCGACTCGACGTCACCCACTATCTCCCGCTGCTCCCGACTTTGGAGGATGTCCATGCGCAGGACAGTAAGTATCACCCAGACGAACTTCTCTGCTAGCCGCGCGGCTTACCAACTGACTTGTTAACTTTGCCTTGTAGCTGCCGTCGCGGTCCCGCTGAACAAGCCGCTAACTCCTGGCAGCCTAACCCTTACACAGCGGGAGAAAAGGGCCAAGAGGGCTAGGCCGGAGCGGGCTGAAGAGGAAGAAGCATCGGACTCCTCGAGCGACTTCACGCTACATGGTATGGGCAGCCGCTTGAAGGATCTCCGCGGCAACCCCACCATGCAGTGGAGTGCCGACGGCGAATCAGTCCAAGTTTCCACCGCCCTCCCTAACTGGGGGAAGAAAATGATAAGCCGCCACGCCTCCGCGGCTGGCACGGCTTTGTATTGTAGGCGCAACCTGAAAGCGCTGAAAAAGATACCAGAAGAGCATTTCTCGCGCTTTGCCGCGCAGGTCGGCGCGAGAAGCTTCGTGGCCAACCCTATATGGGGATGACCCATAGGCGGTTAGTCGCAAGTGAAGGCGACCTGAAGCGGCAACTCGCCGAAAAGGAGGAAGAAAACGCACTGTTGAAGAAACTAATGCGGTAAGATATTACCTGATTTATGCGGCCTGATTTAACAAGCCGCTCAGACTGACCTTTGTTCCTTTGCAGAAAGTGTATGATCCGGCCAACTCGGCCTTTCAGGACGCGGTCTTTCCGCAGCTTGTCCAAGGGATCGACGTAGCGCTGAAATGTATTCGAGATCGTGGCGGACTCGCCCCGGGATTCACCGACTTCACCTGCGCCGACTTGTATCCACCCTTGAAGAAAAGGGTGGCCGCGGTTTATCGAGCGCTGAAGGGCAAGGAGAAGGTCGATGGAGAGGGTGAGGGCAAGGCAGAAGATGAAGAGGAGCACAACGAAGGAAGCGGGAGCGAGACCGCTTCTTCAGGAACCGGCGGTCAAGCGTCTGAGACCGCACGGGTTGATGCCGCTGGTTCAGAGACCAGGGGCACTGGCAGTTCGCGTTCATCCTTATCTGACAGCGGCGACTACTCGCCTTCTGAGATCGACATCGACGGTGAACCGGACTCCGGCACTCCTGCGTCTAAAAGACTAAAGCCGAATAGCTAGGATAGATTACTTGTAATAGTTTTTACATTTTTTGAGACCGCCGGTAAGATTTTGTAAACCCCGCGGTCTACCTTTTATACTTGACATTAGAAATGAAAATATTTTACCTTTTGTGAGAATCTATTGTAATTTTACTTACTTGTTTGTTTATGCGACTTAATCTTTCTTACTCATTTTCGACTTAAGAAATCTCATCGATGACTCCACCGAATAACAACTACCTTTGCTCTGGTTAAACTCGAGTAGAATACCGGTAACTAGTTATATTAGTCGTCTGCGAATTTATAACAATCCGATCACCCTTGAGCGTATATAGAGCAATAAGCCGGCCAGTCAGGAGATTATTCGCCAAGAAGATAAGGCAGTTCAACTGGTTAAGGTTCATATTTAACACGAAGTCCCACGATTAATGTAGTTGAGCCCTGATAGGCCGTAATTTTATTGGAGATGAAGAAGATACATGGCGATCGACAAGCCGCTCGGCTAAGGAGATAAACCGGATAGATATTGTAAAAGCAAGCTGATGGTGGCGGCCTGTCCGAACTTTAATACGAAACTCGCTTCCAATAGGGAAACTACTTAACGATAGAGTTAAACATATTGCGACTTCTTTACATAGCAAGCCGCAAATTGATTTGAATGAATACCATAAGCCGGCGGACTAGAATTAGTTGACAGGATCAAGTCGGCCGAATTCAAGAATATATTAATAATAATCCGTGAGAGATTTCATAGCCGAATAGAATAAACCAAAATATGTAACCGTGCGGTCTGCGGACTGTGCAATGTAAATTGGCTAGGCTGTAAGACCGTGAGACGGTGGATAAGCTTGAACGGATAATTGCGAAGTCTACGAACTGACCAGCATATCGATAATCATATGTGAAAATCATAATTTATCTACCACTGTAACTTGCAGGTTGAAAAGATAACGAAAACTCTGCCTGCACTGTCTTACAACATAAAGTGAGAATCATTACTCTTCTAAAGAAGATCTCATTTCAACTCATCTGCGAATGATTCGAGCGGGGTTTACATCTGCGACTGATGTCGTGCGGGATTGCCACTACACATCTGCGACTGATGTCATGCGGGATGTGGAGGGCCAAAAAAGTAATATTATTTTTGTTATAAGTAAATGTCCACATACGTATGTCAATGTTAAGTGTAAAGCTAAGGAGCAGAATTTAGAGGGCATATGAATGCTTATTTCTAGAGGAAAGCTTAGTAAAAGGATATGGGCTTGAAGCCTGATTGAACCCAATTATCGATGATCGTTGAGAGATATTTGTGAAGCTGGATGTTGGTGAGGACTGATTTGTTGCTATATCTTCTACAACTGTCATTATCAAAAGAAACGAAGCAAATGCAAGAAACTCCGAACACATGGGAGATATACGGAATATGTAAAAGAAAGACAAACAAGATACTACCGCTTCTAACACTTCCATTATTTAACAACAGAATCTTCATTTGCAACATCGGCTTTATCAGTGGAAAATGTGCTGGAAGATCATATGACAACATAGTCTTGTAATTTACCCGCCCTTGCGAATTGATCTGCTAGTTTCCGGAGAGCTCGACAATCTTCTGTGTTGTGACCAATATCCTTATGATATTTACAAAAAAGTTCTTCATGTGGATGTTCAATCATTGATTTCATACGTCGAGGCTTTTTAAATTCTTTCATACTAGCCAGAATTGGCAGAAGATCTTCCATAGAAATTTTGAACTTGACATATATGTCTGAGTACCTTTCATACTTGAGTGTTTTAGGATCAAAAGACATGATAGGGCAAGCTTCTATACACTCTGATGATTTATCTTGTTGCGAAGGTTCTGAAGCATTTCGGGAAGAACCAGGTTGTTGATGATAAGAATCTTTCTGATATTCCTTACCCATTTGATTTGAGAAGGATATATAGTTGGCATTTGCTGCTTCACTCATTATGAACTGATTAGCTATTTTAATAAGATCTCCATAGGTCTTTGGCTCCTTTTTGCTAACTTTAAATTTGAGAGGACCTTCTCGAAATCCGCTTATCAAGGCATATTTGTAAAAGTCTGGATGAACGTTAACGATATCGAGCGTTTCCTTTTGAAATCGATCAACGAATTGAGCGGTCGACTCATCGACTTCCTGCTTGATTTGGAAGAGAGCTACTGGGTTTCTCTTCCGCTTCCTGAAAGTATCAAATCTCAAAAGGAACTTTTTTTAAAAATCCCCAAAGCAAGTGATGGACCGAGAAGGTAAACCATGAAACCATTCCTGAGCAAGACCGTTAAAGGTCATTAGAAAAAGCTTGCATTTGATTCCATCTGACATGACTTTTAAAGAAGCAGCCGCTTCAAATGCTTGTAGATGTGAAACTGGATCACTAATCCCAGAATAACGTGGCAAGCGAGGCTCTCTAAAATCACCAGCAACGGTATCCCAGTGAATTTGATCAACGAACGGAAAAGAAACTTCTTCTTCTCTGTAGAGAGGTGTCTGCTTCGTGCAAGCTTGAAATGCATCCTTAGCTACATTCTCGGGATGAGAACCATCTTGCCTCGTTAAGGAATCCCGCATAGATGATAAAAATTTCTATAATTCCTCGGGAGATTCATTGCAAACGATAGATAACAACCAACACGTACTTAGAGACCGCCGGACAGTTACAGTCTGACCGAGCGGATAGAATGGCCAGCGGTTACTGAGCAGGTTAACCTCCCTTGCCGCTGCTTGCTCGACTAGCCACTAAGCACTAGCGACCGAGCAGTCTGACAATATCTAGCCGCTGATTTCACCGGCTAACCGAGATCTGAAGGTCGTGTGTTAACTGTTGATGCACGAAAATGCACCTCCAGCTAACTGTTCGAGCACTGTGGAAAGGAAGGAGGAAAGACTGTTGGTCAGTCGGTTACTAGCGGCTAGGAATGACGGATAAGACCAGATAGAAAAAAGAGACAGATGGCCGCTACCAGCGGCAACACCAGAGTTCGCCCGCCGCGGCCTAAATGTCTCCTGCGGCGGGCTTTCCATTTATAAGAAAGATGAAGTGGTTACACTTGGAGAAAACAACAAGGAGAAGGAGAAGAGAAAAGAAACCGGCTGAACAGCAGGCCGCAAGGCACTAAGCTAGAGACCGCAGCTCACAACAAGCGAGCTCTTGGACTCCAGTCAGCGTGCTTTGGGTATGCTGCCGCCCCCTATTTATAGACTTGGGGGCCAGCCCAAACGAGCAGGGCTAAAATTACCGGCTGCCCGAGTTACAAGAGAATCGGGCAGCGGTGATGGGAATCGAGAAGAAGAAGAAAAGCCAAGAGACAGGCTGCGTGGCCTGGCGATCTTCATCTGCCGAGCTGCAGGACTCGGCCTCTGGGCGGGCTGGTCTGGACTTCCTCTAACGGTGACTTGGGATATAGGTCGCGCAGCTTGGGAAAGGACAGGCCGACCCTTGGATGATGGCTGGACTGGAACTGGCGGCGGTCTGACAGATAGGCCGCCCAGCTTGTCTAACAATAAGCCGGCTAGCTGAGAACGGCGGCTGGAAAGAACAAGCCGCCCGAACTGAAAAGACCGGAGAACTAGTCGCGGATTCCGTGTTAACAATAGAGGTGTGCAGGATGCCGCATCAAAGTACTGGAAGCATTTCCAGGAAAAGACCCAAAAAAGATCACTGTCTGGAGAACTGTGGATCTCGCCGGGCGATAGTGACTGTCGCTAGTGATAGCTCCCAGAGAGCTACAATGATGTGAGGCCTGTCTCTAAGACACCTGAGGGCCATTATATGTAGAGCAAAGAACTTAAATTGCCCCAGCAATGGTGGGTACCAGCCTGAAATGGTAAAGGACCATGTGGTTTATGATGAGTTGTGCCATGGAGGACAATTACTGTTCCATCAAGTAAGTACCTCTAAACGACTGGGTCGTTAAGTTAAGCACCTCTGAATGCACAGTCGGTCGTCAAGTTAAGTACATCTAAACAACGTAGTCGTCAAGTTAAGTACCTCTGAAAGAAAAAGTTACCGTCAAGTTAAGTACCTCTGAACGACATTGTCGTCAAGTAAGTACCTCTGAACGGTGATGTAACACGGGGGAGGCCGGTACACCGAAAATGTGCCCTGAGTGCATGGGGCGTACGACCGTTGAGACTACGTCTTTGGTGAATGGTGCTTAAATTGCACATTTTAAATGCCACGATATATATATGATGTCGTGTTTGTAGGGATGGAGAAATGCTGCCTCTAGTAATGGGTGGGATCATTATAAACGGGTCAGCAAAATGCTGACTATTGCTTTGTTTGCAACATTTTGGTGGGCCCTTTTGTCTAGGTGCTGGAGAGCCAAGTGGGAAGTAGCGGGCTAAAGCTCTTGTGCTGTAATTGGCTGGCTCTTGAAGGCCAAAAAGTGAACATTTACTGTTTTTATGTGTGGCTAGCCAGCGTGCCGAAGTATGAAACCACTTTTTGTTAAATGAAATAGTTGTAATAAGCCTACGGCCAAAACATGTGTTATTTGTATATATATATATATATATATATATATATATATATATATATATATATATATATATATATATATATATATATATATAGGGCTTGGAGAGTATACACTCGCGCTAACACCTAAAAAAATAGCGCGAATGGTGAATTTTGAGATTTAGACCCCCCTAAACGGCTTCATTTGAAAAAGTGATCAACATGAAAGTTGTAGATCTCAATGAGATCTACAACTTTCATGTTGATCACTTTTCCAAATGAGGCCGTTTAGGCCCCCGATTTGGGCCCCAAAAAATACGACTTCCGCAACCTGTACGGACGCGTGGTTGCGGAAGTCGTATTTTTCAGGGCCCAAATGTTTTGGGTCTGTAAGTTCTGGTTGGACAGTGTGGCCACCGACTCAGGACCATTTCCTTCAAGTGTTAACGATTCATATGAGTAAAATTGTTAAGTCTTTTTCCCCGTATTATATAGATATATATTGATCTTCTTACTCTGGCGGGTATTCCCGACTCATGGCTTCTTTTCGCACTTGGTGCAATTTCCTTACTCTTTGACTTTATAAGTTAAATCTTTTATCACTATCAATAGCTATTTTTCTGTGTTATGGCAGCTTCCTTATATGTAGTTTGGTAACCCTTATTCCTGTTTGGTTTATTACTAACCTTTTTATCTTTGATCACCACTTATATAATCTTATTGAGGTATTCTTTTTTTGTGAATGCCTCAGGTTTGGAACAGTAGTCGGTTGAGCGGCTAAGAGTTTTGGTTTTTGGCTAGTGTTCTACAGCTGTCTTTTCCTCACCAGATGTGAGGTAGTTGTTCTTGTATTTCGTTTAGTACAAACATACATTATTTTGGTGGGTTCGGGTCAGAATGTTGACGCCCACGGGATTTTTATAATGTTAAGTACTTGCTAGCTGCTAAGTCATTTTTATATCATTCGTTGGTTTTTACTTGCTCTCTGGGAAGGTTTTATGCTAGGTTGCATGTTAGATATTTTAAATTATAAAAGTATTACTCCTATCTCATGCATATCATTTTCTAAAAACTAAAGTCACTATATCTTTTTGAACGTACAAACTAATTTCTATTGTTCCCCCAGAAATCAGTGATCCCTCCCAAGGTAGACAGCTTGTAAGTTGCGGCCTGCTCCGGTAGGTCGCGGCCTACCGACCTTTTCTTCTGAAGGCCGCGCGGACTGATCTCTCAGGCTGCTCAGTCTGCGCGGCTAGGAGGGTCTCTCTAGCAAGACCTCCCAGGTCGCGCAGCAGCCGCTTGCTCTGTAGGGTGCAAATTGCCCAACGCAGACTCGCATTCCTATCCGCCTAGACCGCTCGGTAGCAACAAGCTCAAAAGGTGGCGGATTTGGTGTTATCCGCCAGGTCATCAGTCCGTCACCAAGTGCGACTAGCCTTCAGCAGGAGGCGACCTATTCATCCTCAACCGCAGCGAGCTAGGCAGACTCGCTTAGTACTCCCCCAACAGCCAAGCAGTCCCAGACCGCACGGCCCGACGCGGACTCAGCGGACTCATCATTCGTACTCGAACGACCAGCGGCAACCATCTCTGACTCCAGGCAGTCCCAGACCGCGCGGCCCGGTGCGGACTCTGCGGACTCAATGTTTTTACTCGCATAGCTTACCGCCTCACCAGTGGGGACGTTACCAAGACCGTCACCTCCCCGAGCCAATAAATAGGCCCCAGACCTCTCATTCGGGAGGACAGGATGGAGAGGGGTCAAGGACCCGTCATTAGCTCCTGCGGACTCGGATCCTCAGTCCGCGCGACCTGTCTGCCTTCTGCTTGATCGAGCAGTCCGCTCGGCTTATGCTAGCGAGCTGCCCGATCGTTGACCGCGCGGTCTGTCGACCTTCATTGGTCAAACCGCGCGGCCTCCTGGCATTCTTTTCTCCCTAGCCGCCAGCTTCCCTCTTGTACCTTTTCTTCTGCTTTCAATGTTAAGGTGTAACCTCGAGCTGTAATTTCGATTATAATCAAAGGAAAGCCCGCCGCAAGAGTGGAATTCAAGCCACGGTGGGCGAAGTCTGTTGTTGCCGCTGCTAGCGGCCCCCTCTTCTTTTTTCTTCTCTCGGTCTAACCATCAGAGCTAACCGCCAAAGTAACTGTCTGATCGACAGTTCCCGATCAAACTCCTCCCTTGCTTCGCCAAACCTTCCCCTCTATTCCCCGCAACCCCCTTATTTATCTAGCTTGTGAGACCGAATAATCTGTTAACTAGAAGGCGCATTTCCCTCCCCAACAGTTAACACGCGACCTTTAGATTTCGATCAGATAGTGAAATCAACGGTTACTCATGTCAGACCGTCAGCCAGCCGAGAGCCCTGCTCCAAGTTATAGTGAGGATTCCCTTTGGGAAGCCTTGGAGCTCTCTCACAAAGAAACTGCACAACAGTTTAGAGCGATCACTTGTACTCTAGATGCTATCGCTCAGCGATTGGAAGCACAATCTTCAGCAACACTAGCTCCTCCTATCAATCCAGCGCCAACATTCGAGATTCCTCAAGTTTACCCAGCGGCCTATCCGCCTATCTATCCTCCTTACACTCCAACCTTTCCGCAAGGGCCTGCAGCCCCTTTGCGATCTCAAAATGACGAATTCGCAGCTCGTCAGGATTTTTTCCAAGAAGCTGCTCGAGGAAGTCCTGCAAGATTCCTGAATTTTCAGGGAAGTCATCCCTACTCTTCAGCTCCTGCCTTTTCTCCTCCCGCTGCAACTTTTCCTTTCCATCCTCCAGCTCCTTGTGCAGCTGCAACTTATGCTCCCTTTTTTCCTTATGTTTCAGGAGAACAAGAAGAGCAGTCACCATTTACAGAGAATGTTCAGCATGAACTGACTCCAGTTAACTTCAGAGAGACACGATTGCCCACTTATACTGGGGAGACTGATCCAGTCAAACATCTTCAAGCCTTTGAATCAGCCGTAGCTTTCAAGACACTCTCAGATGCTACCAAATGCAAACTCCTTGTAACGACCTTCAACGGTCAAGTGAGGGATTGGTTCTATGGACTTCGTGCTCAGTCCATCTCTTCCTTCACTGATTTGCGGAGAGAATGAGACTTGGTCCCACTTTGTGGATCATTTTCAGAAGGAAATATTGGACATTGAGATTGTCGATCAAGAATTATATCGAGTGGCTCTTATCCACGGTCTACGTGAAGGACCACTCAAGTTCGAGGCTAACGTCCGAGCACCAAGGACTTATCAAGAGCTGATTAGTTTAGCCAACTCGTACATCCGCGGTGAGAAGAGCAACCCCAACTTTGTCTCTAGGCTCGTAACAGAGAGAAATCAACCTTGCAAGCAACCTACGAGATCTCCTCAGAAAGATTTTTCATCCCACTCTCGGAAAGCAAAAAGATTCCAGCATCATCATCAACACCTCTTCTCGGGCCAGGATCGTGCTCAAGAACGACTGCTACCACCAGCCCCATCTCTGCAAACAACTTCAGTACATCAGTCACAAGATGATGACTTATCATATTCTGGACTCGATGAGGCCATGCTAGAAGTCTGCCAAATTATGAAAGATAGAGCAAATTCCAAAAGGCCTTACCAGCCGACAAATCAAAAATCAAAAGATTCAGACCCATTTTGTGAATTTCACAAAGAAAGCGGGCATCTAACTGAAAGCTGTCGAGCGCTTCGTCAACTTGTGCAGAGATTGCTGAAGCAGGGTAAGATGCGCGATCTGTTCCCGATAGATGGCCACTCGGATCCGTCAACCTCAAAAGGCAAAGAAATAGCGGAGTTTCCTTGCAGCTCAAGCGGAGTGAATCAAATCAATACGTATCGTGACCATCTCATGGGCGAGACCTCCGATGTCATTGACGAGGGTTCCCTTGGAAGGTTATTCTAAAGCAAAGAGGGCATCGCAGCTCCTCAAAACCCCTCACAATCTGGGCCGGTTATATCTTCCTTTATGCTCTTCAAACATTCGTCCTTTCTCTAAAAACAATTCTAAGTGCTCTTTCATTTTCATTCAATAAAGCTTACGTCAGAGATCTCATACTGACACAGTTCCCTTTTTGTGATACTTCTCTTCTATATTTTTCTCTTTGCCAAAGAGATCACTGAACCACCGAGATATCGGTCAAGTCTTGCTCAGTACTCCCTCGAGATTGTCCTCTGGCATAAAACCACAATGACCATGTATGATGAGGAGTTTCTCGTATGTGTAGTGGGGGCCGCTCAACTCTCGTGCGGAGGGTGACAGGACTTCGGATCCTAGTCGGCATCTAACACAGAGCGCGTTTCCAGGGAGGACCTATGTGTTAGCTCTGCTGTACTTCGCTAAGGATACGTTATAGTTACGATGATCTTTGCGTGACAAGCAATGGCGATCAAGTGTAGCCTTGTCTCTTCGATCATCTCACAACTGTAACGGACAACACTCGTTGGTACTCTCAATCCGTGCTTCGCGGGACCCACAACTTTGTTGATCCCTTCAAAGACGAGCAATGCTGTAGACCATTTGGCGCACCTGGTAGAACAGATCAACAATGTTTGTAACCCGGGGCAAGAGAGCATTGTATCTGTCGCTTCCTTCTTCGGATTTTTTTGCGCATGTTTCCCTTTTGTGCTCTGTCAAGGGAATGCGGCCAGCCCGCTTTAGGTAGGACTATGACCTGGATGACCTTTTGGCAAGTGATGCATAAGGCCCACGGCTGCTCTCCTGTGGCAGCATTCAACCTTTTTTAGCTCATCCTCGGGGTATAGCCCTCCTTTGTACTTTTGTCTTCTTACAGGTTAATAGGTTAAGTCCAACCTATCTAAGAGACCCCCTATATCTTTTAGCTTATGATCATCTTATATACATTGCTTATATGAAGCTCTATCAGATGGTGATCTACAAATTCTCTATTACTCTTATCAGATATTTCTGACACAAATCATTGATCATAGTATCTGGTTCACTTTAACTGACGAGCCATGTAATTACGATTTTTAAGTTGAGATGGTTTCAATCTTACTGATCTGGATTTCACGTCGACATTATATCTGATCAAGCGAGACAATCATTGTTGCGTTCCGATCTCTATTCAGTTAATAGCAAAGTTTGCCGGATATCTCTTCTATCATGTCTTATCCTATCAACAATCAACATTCGCGAGTTCCCTTCAGGTACTTGCGATTAAGTTTTTCATCACATCAGTTTGCTAACTCTTCTTTTGCAGAGATTAGCAGACATTCACAGGTTCCCTCCAGGTACTCGCGATTTAGTTTTCCATCATATCTGTTGCTTACTCTTCTTTTGTAGAGATTAACAGATATTAGCAAGTTCCCTTAAGGTACTTGCACCTTACTTTTCTATCATATCTGTTGCTTACTCTTCTTTTGCAGAGATTAGCAGATATTAGCAAGTTCCCTTCAGGTACTTGCACCTTACTTTTCTATCATATCTGTTGCTTACTCTTCGTTTGCAGAGATTAGCAGATATTAGCAAGTTCCCTTCAGGTACTTGCACCTTACCTTTCTATCATATCTGCGGCTTACTCTTCCTTTGCAGAGATTAGTAGATATTAGAAAGTTCATTTCAGGTACTTGCAACTCAGTCTTATTTCGTATCTACCACTCACTCTTCTTTTTGTAGAAGTTAGCAGGTGCTTGCAATCCTCCTTCAGGTACTTGCAAGTTACCATTATTCTTTGTTTCTCCTCTCATCAATGTTTTGCAGAGCCCATTAGGAGACATTCATGTCTTCTTCATTCTGCCAAAGCGACCCAGGTATGTATAAGATGTACCTATTTCCACCTATGACAACTCTTTCCTTCGCAGGAAGAAGCTAGGCATTAGCAAATTTTCTCTATGGAGTGGCATCAGGTTCAATCTCTCCTTGCCCCTTCCTTTTCTCTAGGGAAGGATCACGATTTTCATGGGTCTCCAACTTTTTTGAAGTTCTTATCTGAACTTAAAAAAGTGCGGGGATCATGTTCCCCCAGAAATCGGTGATCCCTCCCAAGGTAGACAGCTTGTAAGTTGCGGACTGCTCCGGTAGGTCGCGGCCTGCCGACCTTTTCTTCTAAAGGCCGCGCGGACTGATCTCTCAGGTTGCTCAGTCCGCGCGGCTAGGAGGGTCTCTCTAGCAAGACCTCCCAGGTCGCGCAGCAGCCGCTTGCTCTGCAGGGTGCAAATTGCCCAACGCAGACTCGCATTCCTATCCGCCTAGACCGCTCGGTAGCAACAAGCTCAAAAGGTTGCGGATTCGGTGTTAAGTCCGCCAGGTCATCAGCCCGTCACCAAGTGCGACTAGCCTTCAGTAGGAGGCGACCTGTTCATCCTCAACCGCAGTGGGCTAGGCAGACTCGCTTAGCACTCCCCTAACAGCCAGGCAGTCCCAGAACGCGCGGCCCGGTGTGGACTCAGCGGACTCATCATTCGTACTCGAACGACCAGCGGCAACCATCTCCGACTCCAGGCAGTCCCAGACCGCGCGGCCCAGTGAGGACTCTGCGGACTCAATGTTTTTACTCGCATAGCTTACCGCCTCACCAGTGGGGACGTTACCAAGACCGTCACCTCCCCGAGCCAATAAATAGGCCCCAGACCTCTCATTCGGGAGGACAGGATGGAGAGGGGTCAAGGACCCGTCATTAGCTCCTGCGGACTCGGATCCTCAGTCCGCGCGACCTGCCTGCCTTCTGCTTGATCGAGCACTCCGCTCGGCTTATGCTAGCGAGCTGCCCGATCGTTGACCGCGCGGTCTGCCGACCTTCATTGGTCAAACCGCGCGGCCTCCTGGCATTCTTCTCTCCCTAGCCGCCAGCTTCCCTCTTGTACCTTTTATTCTGCTTTCAATGTTAAGGTGTAACCTCGAGCTGTAATTTCGATTATAATCAAAGGAAAGCCCGCCGCAAGAGTGGCATTCAAGCCGCGGTGGGCGAAGTCTGTTGTTGCCGCTGCTAGCGGCCCCCTCTTCTCTTTTCTTCTCTCGGTCTAACCATCAGAGCTAACCGCCAAAGTAACTGTCTGATCGACAGTTCCCGATCAAACTCCTCCCTTGCTTCGCCAAACCTTCCCCTCTATTCCCCGCAACCCCCTTATTTATCTAGCTTGTGAGACCGAATAATCCGTTAACTAGAAGGCGCATTTCCCGCCCCAACATCTATACTTATACAAAATCTAGAGTCTTTCATAACGTGATTCATTCTATGGGACGTTTATGCTCATGTAGGAAGTTAATTAAGATAAAAAAACAATTTTCCGCAGCGTACAATTATATTTTCAATTGTGGACTACTTGATCGACTGAGCCGAGGGATGCGGCCATCCAAAACTTAACTTAAATCATGATTTTCTCACATCATAACTTAGTATTTTCATAAACTGTGTTGGGATTGGTGTTTTCATGAACGTCTGCAGTTATCCTCTGCACGGCGTGGCATCACGGCACGTGTTTTTTCTTAATTTACATTTAAACTTGAAGTAAATGTTGGTTGTGACAGGGACCACATTTAACATATTATTTTATATTTGCACTATTTCTAATTAGATTTTCAGGAAATAGTTGGTTCATTGTCATATGGTTAATGTGGGCAAGTCTCTTATGTCATTGAACACAAATAGAATGTTTCTCATTAGCTATAAGACAGACTAGAGTTAAAGAATTATTACAAATAAAATCTAAGCAATATACATTCCCAATACTAGTGCCTGAGCAGATGACCTCTAAGTTAACTAACTTTGTGAACAAGCACTTGTCATTATAGAATTCAATAACATAGCCCAAGTCAGAAAGTTGACTTATTCTTACAAGGTTGCATTGCCACACTTCGATATAAGCTACCCTTGTTATTGAAACTATGCCATTGGTAATCATACCATAGCCTCTAGTGGCACCCCTTTCAGAGCCACCAAAGATGACCTTTGGTCTATTTTTATAGGAGAATAGTATTTTAATAAGATCCGTGTTCCAGTCATGGGTCTAGAACCACCACTATCTAAGTACTATATCTGATTTACGAGGGTACTTGAACTAACCTGCAAAATATAATTCACTTATCCTTAGTTACCCAATTTATCTTAGGTCTTAGGTATATGTTAGCAGCATAGGATGAAGTTCTTTTAAAATTTCGCATGGCAGGAATGCCTCTCTTGGCATTTGGCATATTGGGTTTGTGCCAAAAGTCTATGGCAAAGTGTCCCACTTTGCTACAACACCAAAACTCATGAATATTATATCTTCTTTTCTGAATAGATTTAGAAGTGGAAGCTTCACCTTTTTGCTCATTAAAGAAGACAACAACATTCTTCAATTTCCTGTCAACAATCACTTGGCATTTTTCCTTTCTTTAGCTTGTCTTAGCAGTGATTATCTGATTGATATAAACAGGTCTCAATTTTGAGGTTGAGCATGCATTGATATCATTAGATATTGCCCTGTGAGAGTAATCTATAAGCTTGACAACAACTCTTCTCCTTCTTGGCAAGGAAAGTATTTCAGCTTTCTTGCCCTTGTGGTTATGGTGCTTCTTCTCACCTATTTCTTTCCTTTTGACTAGGCACTCAGCAATGACATGCCTAGGCTTACTGCAGGAATAACATATAACATTAGTTAAAATATGTTTAATAGGTTTAGTTTCATACCTGTCTCCTTTAGAGTACTTCTTTCCAGGTATGTTGTTGTCCTTCTTGTAGTTTGAAGAGGAGGAAAATTTGCTCTTTCATTGCTTCCACTTCATCATCTTCTTGAATTGCTTTGAGAAGACAACAAATTCCCCATCAGACATGTTGTTGTCAGATGTGTTGGACTGATAACTCTTTGAGTCAGCTGACCTTCTTGGAGGAGAGGGAATTCTCTCCTTGCTTTTCTTAGAGTTCTCAGATTTGAGAGCCACAAACCTCTCCTTGGCATGGGACCTGATTATGGTTTCCTCCTCTTTCCTACATATAGCTACATCTCATAAGACAACAACTTTCCAAATAGAGTATATGGAGGAGTATCAACAAGCTTGGCCACTTCCCTTATAACACAGATTTTTGTGTCCTTGTCTCTGGTTAGAGACTTCAGAAACTTATCATTCAGCTCATTGTTGCTAAAGAACCATCCATAGGTTCTCAGCACATTGACCACCCGGAAGAATCTTTCATAGTATTCAACTATACTATCCTTGTTATTCTTCCCGAAGGCTTCATATTCCTAATTTTGTAGGGATTTTTAATCATCCCTTATGAAATTATATAGAGTCAACCTTAATCACATAGAGGGTGGTGAATAGGTGAGGTTTGTGTCTTTTCGCGGAATAAAAATAACTTATAAATTAAATACAGAACACAGTGATCTATTGTGGTTCCCTGAATTGGGTACGTCCACTAACCCGCCTCGCCTATCTACCACAAAGGGCTAGATTCGGCTACTTCACCTTTATCTAAGATTTAAATATATCTTACACCTTGGAGCATCAACTACTATAATTCAGAGACAAAGCTCCTACCACTCGAAGAACAAACTCTACTACAACTCGATCCATACACGGATCTATTACTCGATCAAAACACGGATCTACAACTCGGAGGGAAAACTCCCCTACAAAAGTAAAAAGGATTTACACAAAAAAGATTACAAATAATCTTATTTAGATCTAACGTCTTCGATTCTTCGTTCTTCAGAAAGGTTGATCTTGTATGACTTGAAGAACATGTAAACACACAATCTTTGAAGACTTTGATCTAAAATCACAGATTGACTAGATGTGAGAGAATCAGAATCTTTAGAGAACAACAATCCAATCGATTCGGTGGGAAAAGATCGAATTGTACAACACAGTTGCCTGCCGAGCAAAATTTGCGAAATTCGTACGAGAGCCGATGGACGTTTCGTTTGGCATGTTTCTTGATTTGATTTTAGCACGATTAGGTTTCATGGAAAATCCACCATAACTATATATAGGAATCCTTCTTTGCAATGACTAGAAAAGATATTTTATACCGGGAAGGTCGCGAGGGCGGACATTATGGCTATTGTGAGCTGTGAGCTCTTAAAAGGCTTCTTGCCGAATAGGAAAGGTGAAGCCGACTCGCACCTTAAATTGTAGCCACAAGTACGATGTGCTTGGTGATTGCAAGGCAATTTGAGCAATGGGGGGATCTGTACCTGCGTTATGTTGGTTGTACAAGAAAGTGCCAAGACATTGGACTTTCGTCAGCAGCATAAGGAGAGTCTTAGGCTTGCGCGCCATTAAGACTAACTGCTCAAGGGTTGATCCCGGTTCGCCGGTGAACCCAAGTGTGCCTGAGTGCACGGATCGTTTGGCCGGGCGGCTGACGGTTGTGATGGATTGCTTGTGCGTGAGAGCACAATATGTATACGATATCTATCTCATAATGCATTGCTCTACAGGGAAGGAATGTCACTGCCCCGGGAAAGGGGTAGGATTGTTATTAATTGGTCAGCTGAATGCTGACCGTTTCCTTGTTTACCACTTTCTGGGTGGATTGTCCCTGTGCAGGTGCTAGAGAGCCGAGTGAAAAATGAAGGGCTGAAGTCCCTGCTGCTGCGGTTGCTGTTGTTGCCGCTGCTGCCACTAGCCCCTGACGGCTAAGCGAAATATGTTGTCTTTTATTCATGTATGGCCGGCCTGCGCGCCGATGTATGTAATCCATACGATGTAAAGAGAAACTGTAAGGCCTTAAGGCCCTAACCTTGTGTATTTGGTACATTCCTTTGGGGTACATGTATAAATGTGCAATTTATCTATAGTGGACATTCCAAATGGTTGAGTTATATATTTACATGTAAGCTTCCGCTAGCATGCTTTGAGTTAGGTCTCGTTTATGATTTGGAATTAACCTGTAGCTTCACTGCTCTTTTGTGGCATATAGTGTGGGGCCCCAGCAAGACCTTTTATTATATGTTGTTTAACTGGTGGATTCGTTACAACATCAATCTAGAAATATCTTGTTAATTCTGAGCTCCAAGTTCGTCGATCAGAAAATCTGTCTTGAGGGTGAAATCATCGACCTGAGCTCAAATATCGTTGAGCTCAACTCAGAGAAAGAACTCTGAGTTCGTCGATCTGAGATCGACGATCGCCGAGCTGAGTTCGAAGAACTTCGAACTAATAGTCTGAACTCTGAATTCTTCTATGTCTTGAGTCTCCTTAAGTCAAGTCCAGGCTGGTCCATGAAATTTGATTCTAATGACTAAACTAAACTCTAGGACTGACAAACATGACCCTGGCTATACAAGGTGGGTAAAACATCCTAATAGTGAACCTTAGCAAAAATCCAAACTAGGGATCCAACATGTTAGTCATAAAGACTAAGTGGCTATCACATCCGTCCCTTGGCCACTCATAGGCACCGGGCAGAGAAAAGGAGAGGGTACAATATATAAGCAAAAATCACAAGCAGATGGTATATCTCTACATATCATGAGTGGTAATAGCAGCACTATATAACATCATTATTACAATCTACTCTAGCAGTTCTACACAAGCAATATCCATCCATCAAAATATATAGATCTACAAAAGTAAAGTAACTTAACTTATAAAAATTCCCATACATATTTATAAGGTAAGGATCGACTTAATAGTAAAGTAACTCATCATATAAGAGTGCCTATACAAACTTATATGATAAGGATCTATGCGGTGCAATGCAATAATATGAATGCAATATGATGACTCACACATGCTCACACACACGCACACTGCTATGTCAACACAGACATGTAGTTCCCACTTTTTGAGTGGATAGCTAACCTCTCAAACGCTATTCATCGTGGCCAGACGGAGGCAGTGAAACTGGATTTCCACTACTAGGCTGGTCTCCTCACTACCTGGCCTAGGTCTCTATATGCCACAATGCTAAGAACAACAACGGAGCTCCATGTGTACTACGGCTCAGAGGGGTCTTGGGTAGGTGTGCACAAAGAAGAATTCCCAAATTGGCCTACCGGTGTGGTACGAAAAGGGCCTCGGGAATGAGCACCGACGACACAGCCAAACCATCCACTTGACACAGAAGGGGCCTCAGGAATGAGCACCGAGGACACAACCCAACCTCCCAAAGTCTATCTATCAACTCCTGTTGGTGTGATGACTAGCGAGACCGTAGACCTTCCACATTATCCTTAACACAGGATTATGACACCACGTGTCAACTCACACCGCATGCAATTTCACATGGCCTTGGAATAAACCATCCAAGGGCTCCAACTGAGTCCCTTTTCATCATTACCAATCTACTGGGCAACAACATTCAAGGGCTCCACACTTAGTCCCTTATCATCATTACCAATCCAATACAGTCAAATACTCACGCACTTACACCCCTTCACATTTTCGTGCTCCCAAGCACTCAAGTGTTCAACATCAACATGGATGGCAAGCCACCTTGAACAACATGCCAATCCCACAATGCTACCCGTAGAGAGATACACTCTAAGTTAGTGGTCTATACTAATTATCCCATCCAACACCTGAGATCACAATTCTACATTTTTCATGTCCATGAGATTTACCTCATCTGATTCCTTCTTTATAATCAAGCATTCAGAAACAATTATGATTTCAGGTATTTATCACAATAATATATTAACTCTCCACATATCCATCAAGTATGATATCGTAAGTATAGATTACACATTCAATTATCGGGAACCACACCCTTCTTCAAACTTGTATCATTCATCGGATTATAATCACGCACATCTTTACCGGATTTCATAAGTAGCCATTTGTACGCCAAATCTTACCAAGCCATTTGTTCACTAATTTCCCCGAACTGTTTGTTTATTAAAACCTCCAAACCATTCGTTTATCTTGACTACATATAACTAGGCTCATCCAAACCTCAACATCATCTTGTTACGTTTCTCCTACCTAGTCCAAACCTGGTTATACACTAACCCGAAAGCATTATGCACATAAGTTGTTACCAAGCAGGAACTTCGACTGGACATTTCTAGAGCTACAAAGCTTCTATGAAAACTTGTAACCATCCGTGGGAAAGGCCATTCCAAGGGCTATAGCTTTTGTGTTCATCCAAAGACCTAGATCTGGTCGTATCACACCTGAAATTTGCCTCGAAGTCCGCAGAGCGCAGAAAATAGATTTTTGCACGCATCTTAAATCAAAACAAACGACATCATTTCGTCTTCTTCCATAAGCCATTTGTTCAAACCACTTCCTCCTCCCTTATTCACTGATAGTTTGTTTTGTATTTAAGCTATTAGGGTATTTTTAGGTCTCTATTGTGCAAGTCTTGTCTTATTAGCTTATATGTCACCCCCTCTTGTATTTATTTATGCCACTACTATTTTTTTGCTCATTTGCAGGTTTTCTCAATTTTTAGCCAAAATGACCTGACATAGCCTCCAACACGGTCGTGTCATGGGGCGTGTCACTTGTTCCCAAGGAAGTCAGCCACCAAGGGAGAGTCTAGAGTTCATCTCGAGTAGGACATGGTCTCGGACACGACCGTGTCGCTGGCCGTGTCAAGCTAGTCGTGTCAACATGAGGCATTTCACCAGATGCTGATGACATTCTAGAGAATGATACGGCCACCAACACGGTCGTGTTGCCGAGCATGTCACCAGATACCGATGACTTTTTCGAGAAGGACACGACCACCAACCTGGCCGTGTCGCCGGGCGTGTAGCCACCTCACAGCATGCAACCCGCCATTAATGCGCCACCATAAAAGCCCATCAATTGCACAGGACACGACCACCAACACGGCTGTATCATTGGTCGTGTCAGCATGGGCATGCCCGCAGATTCAGTGCTGCAATGATCATTCCCGCAAGAACCAGAGCCCGAGGTCAACCAGCACAGGACATGGCCACCAACACGGCCATGATGCCGGTCGTGTCAGCCCCTCAAGATTTTCTATAAATTCAGCCCTTCCCCCATTGTTTCCAATAGAGTATTGGATGGTGTAGGGAGGTGCTTCCCTTTTATGTTATGAAGTTTTTCTTGCATTTTCTTAAGTGTACTTTCTTTCTCTCTTAAGCTTTACTTAGCTCTAGCTTAGTGCTCTCCTTCTAACATAGTTCTTGTAATTTGTTTTAGTAGTTCAACGTTAATGCTAGCCTAGTTTTATTTTCCATGCACTTGTAATTTTCATTTCCAAGTTATAAGCTTTCTTTATCATTACTAAAAAAGTGTTGTTTTCTCTCCTCTTTCTAACTTGTCTTCATTATGTTCTTCTTCTCATCTCTTTTCCTCCACTTCACCATGAGTAACTAATCCTCCTTGTACTCGATCTTGATGATCCGAGGTTCGAGCTGATTAAGTTATGAGATGGAATGTGGCAGGCAATGAGATGGAATGGACTGAGGGAGGAGCTGTGGAGAAGTCAGAGATGGCGGAAGTGGTGCCAAAAGGGTAGAGGGAGGAGGAAGGAGTGGTGCATGCCCTAGCAGTTGGGTAAGTGGAGCTGCATGAGAGTTGGGTGGAGGCGATTGAAGTGGAATAAGTCGAGAGGGAGTAGGTACTCGAGTAGGGGAGAAGCTGGGGGATGCGTGGGAGTAGTCCCGGTTAGAGCCGACAGTGGAGGTCATGGAGATGGAGGTCTTTACCAAGGCGAGAAAGCCAAAAAAGGTGCGGATCAGCGGCGGTCTGAGCCCTATGGATCAAGAGAGGGTGCGGGAGTGCATCTAGAAGAGCATTGGCATCTTTGCTTGGAGTGCAACAGACATGATGGGCATCGACGTAGATGTGGCAAGTCACTGTTTGAACCTCGACCACAAGACACGCACCATTCGCTAGAAAAGGAGAACCATTGCTGCGAAGCTGGAGGAGCCCATCCGGGAGGAGGTGGAGAAGCTCCTCGAAACAGGTTTTGTATAAGAGATCCAGTACCGTGGCTAGGACACCAACGTGTTCATGGTTAAAAAGGAAGATGGGCGATGAAGGATTTTTGTAGAATTCTCACTTTTAAATAAATCATGCCCTTAGGATTGCTAGCCCCTGCATCGGATCAACGTGCTGGTTGACTGAGACGTCGATTTTACTTTAATGAGATATTTAGATGCTTTTTCAGGTTATCATCAGATAAGGATGCATCCGCCCGATGGTAAGGATGTATCTTTCATTACAAGGGAAGGATGCTTCAGCTATAAGATGATGCCCTTTGGGGTAATAATGCAGGAGCCACATACCCGCGCATGATGGATCGGGTATTCCAAGGTCAGAGGGGTAGTAATCTAGATGTGTACATCGACGACCTCATGGTTAAAAATAGAGATGAGAACACCCACTTACTCGACTTGGAAGAAACATTTGCCACTTTACGGAAGTTCAAGATGCGGCTAAACCCCCTTAAGAGGGTCTTTGGGGCGAGCTGGGGAAAGTTCTTAGGTCACCTTCTAAATCCTGTAGGGGTGGAACCTAACCCAGACAAGGTGAAGGACATAATGGAGTTTGCATCACCACGTAACACCAAAGAGGTTCAATGCTTGACAGGGAAGCTCTCCGGACTGAGTAGGTTTCTCTCCCGGGCAGGGGAGAAGTGCTTTCCCTTCTTCAAGGTGTTGCGAGAGAACCAAAAATTTGAGTGAATGAAGGAATGTGAAGAGGCTTTCCAGGCGCTGAAGGGTCAACTCTCCCGAGCATCGCTGCTTCAGGGACCGAAGGAGGGAGAGGATCTGATTTTGTATCTAGGATTGGGGGTCAAGGTCGTAAGCTTTGTCTTGGTCAAGGAAGAGGGAAAGAACTAACTACCCATCTATTACGTCAGTAGGATATTGAAGAAGGTGGAACTTCATTACCCCTCCCTGAAAAAGTTGACCTTCTGTTTAATCGTCTTAGCTAGGAATCTTAGGCCATACTTTCAAGCCCATTAGATCAAGGTGGTGACGGACTATCCTCTGCACAAAATCTTCGAATGAATGGAGCACTCGAGGAGGTTGGACAAGTGGCCCATCGAGCTAAGAAAGTTTGACAGCTCCTTTATACCATGGCTCTCAATCAATGCACAGGCAGTAGTCGACTTCTTGTCCGACTATGTCATGAAGAATGAGAGGGAGGGGCAACTACAGTAGGTTGCCTAGAAGGTGTTGGTCGATATCACTTCGGGGAAGCATTCTCTGGGAGATGGGGCAGTGTTGGTATGCCCTCAGGTGGGGAAAATAGAACAGGCCGTGGTCTTACACTTCCCGGTTACTAATAACCAGGCAGAGTATGAGGCCGTGATAGCAGGGCTATGCCTAGACATAGAGCTGGGGGTGTAGGATGTGGAGGTGTTCTCTGACTCGTTGGTGGTGGCATCACAAATTAAGGGCGAGTACGAGACAAGGGAGTCAACCCTTACAAAGTACTTGACCAAGGTAAAGGGGATCATTGGAGGGTTTTGAACATTCTACATTTAGCATGTTCCCCGGGAGGAGAACACCATAGCTGATCGGTTGGCCGACTTCGGACCCTGGGCCGGATGTACTCTAATAGATCTATTTCACCCAGCAATCGAAGATGGTGAGTTGATGGAGGTGGATCGCCCCCCCCCATCGGTAGATCCCTTCACAAATTTTTTAATTACAGGCAAGCTCCTAGAAGAGGTCAAGGATGGCAAGCGCTTTAGCCATAAATCAGCTCATTATCTGATGCATAAGGGAAGGTTGCACAGGAAGACACCTTGGGGGCTCCTATCCCGTATAACACCCCAAATCTCAACAGTGAGTATAGGTTGAGCAACACGGCCTGGGACACGAGCATGTCCCAAGCCGTGTCTTGCTCTATATACTCGAGTTTGGAATGGGTCTCGAGTGTTTGTCGAGTGAGGAACATGGCCTAGGACACGAGCATTGCCCTAGCTGTATCCTGCTTTGTGTTATCGAGTTGACACATAGCCTGTCGAGTGCTCGTCGAAATGAACTCGACGAGTTTCAAAAGGGTACATGACCTGCGACATGGGCGTGTCCTAGGCCGTGTCCTGATGAGGTCGACGAAATGTACTCGAAGAAATTCACTCGATGCTCCTCGAGAGGCAAGTCGGGTTGGGCAGACGGCATATGACACGGGCGTGTTAGAAGCTGTGTCCTTCTCTGGATTTTACCAGGGATGTGAGGCCTAGTAAACACGGCCTGGACACGGGCATGTCTGAAGTTGTGTCAAGGCACACGGCCTGTGATACGGGCGTGTCACATAGCCGTGTCCTGTTTGGGTTGAGTCGGTTTGTGTGTTGCTTAAGGTAGACGGCCTGTGATACGGGCGTGTCACAAGCCGTGTCAGCCCAAAAATAGAGCTTTCAAAGCGATTTGTGGTCGTTCATTTCCTTCATCTGGGATCCAATGGTCCAAGCTTCTCCCTGCTGAGTTAAGACCAAAGATTGAGAAGATAATTCTCATTTATCTTGGCTATTCTCTTTCTACAATAGATAAACAGAAGGGAGAGCAAGGAGGATGAGGTGAAAGGATCCGACCTCCGGTGGAGCTTCAGAGTTCCGAATAGAGATCCGAAGCCAGATTTTTGGAGGCAAGGCCGCTGCGGTGCTTTCCAACCTGCTAGATTTCCATGGCGCCAAAGAGATAGTCAAGGGTAATGATCTTTCTTCCTTGGACATGTGAAGTCCTTCTTTGACATGTGCATGGATTTCCCCCACCAAAGAGTGGCTTTCGAGGAATTTCCTTGGGTTGATTCTTGAAATCCCCAATTAGTCTTTCATATAGATCTGGAAATGTGTAGTACGGAATAGGCATGCTGTGTGAGCCCATCTAGAAAGGTTGGTCTTGATTTGTGATGTTTCATTTGCGCACCGGAGAAGACTTCGTGTATAAATGTGAATGTTGTGGAGTCGATTGGTTGTGCCTATGAAGGTTAGTAACTGGAAGTATTGGATTGGGATTCTAGGAAAATACCATTGTGATTCTTGTGCTGTATGCTATGTTGGGTTTAGTTTGGGTGCAGAAAGAGAGTTCTGCTGAACCCGCCAAGAGGCCGCGAGGAATGCTGGCATTAACTCCCCATTTTGGATTGTGAAGCTAGTCCTTGGAGAACAGTGTGGCTATTGTGAGCTGTGTGCTATTAAAAAGGCTTAGTGCTGAACATGAAAAGGTGAAACTGACCCGCGCCTGTAAATTGGCCATGAGTACTTCGGTATTCGATGATGGCATGGCAACTTGAGCAACGGGGGTTCGCTGATCTGTACCTGTGTTATGTCTACTGTACAAGAGAGAGTCAAGGAATTGAGCTTTCGTTAGTGACATAATGAGAGTCTTAGGCATGCGCGCCATTAAGACAAATTTGCTCTACTTTACCCTTGGGTTTCGGACCTTGAACGGTGGTGGGACCGTGGTATTCCGGTATACTAAGAATGTGCCCTGAGTGCACGGAGCATCGGTCCATGTGGCCGGCATTTGTGATGTATTGCTTGTGCGTTAGGGCACAATGCGTTATATATCTACTTGTGAAATACTATGCCTGCAGGGAATGAGTACCACTACCCCGGGTGAGGGGTAGGGTCGTTATAAATTGGTCAGCTGAATGCTGACCGTTGCCTTGTTAGCCACCATTATGGTGGGCTGTCCCTGTGCAGGTGCTGGAGAGCTGAGCTGGAAATAGAGGGCTTAATCCCCTGCTGCAGCTGCTGCTGCTGGACCTCGAAGGCTGAGCGTAGACTTTTGTTATGTTCATGTGTGGCCGGCCTACGCGCCGATGTTTGTAATCCACAATTGTAAAGCGTAACTGTAAGGCCTTAAGGCCAAACTCTTGAGTATTTGTTGTACATTCCTTCGGGGTGATATATAAATGTGGTTGTTTATATATAGTGGACATTCACGGTTTGAGTTTAGTTTAACGTTAAAATCTTCCGCTAGTATGCTCTGTGTTAGGATGCGTACCTGTTTTGGTATTAACCTGTGACCTCAACCCTATTTGTGGCATATGGTGTGGGTCCCCGGTCGGACCTTCTATTATATGTTATTTAAGTATGGGGTCATTATATTTTGTTATCAGCTTGTTTCGGTCTTCCTCTTTCGAATTTGTGCTTGAAATCTTTTGTGGGGTGGCGAGCACGTGTAAGTGTGACCCTCTTTAACATTAATGAACTCTTGAATGTCCACTAAGGAATGCAAATACACCTGTTTAAGGAACCTGCGCATTCCTATATTGTTGTGATTTCTTGTGCAAGGTCGCTAATGTGTGTCTTGTTCACCTATAGGTGACTCGTAGTGGCGCTGGGCAGTGTGAGCCCCAGCATTCTTATGAGAGTGTGGTACCAGCTGAGGTGCCTACACCTCCTCCTTCTGCGGAAAAATTCCGCTTAGTTGCTGAGGCCTTATTTGCCATGATTCATACATATCCTACCAGATAGGTGCAACCGACATTGGTGCCAGAACGGGTTGAGCTAAGGACCGAACATGTTGAGGCTATTGATCCTAGAGCAGCTGAACGATAGTTGAAGCAGTTTATGAGCTTCAATCCTCCTACGTTTATGGGTGTGGGAACCCCAACAAAGACGGAGGATTGGTTGTCGCGTGTCAAGCATATATTGACGACAATAAGGATGGAGGAAGATCAGAAGGTCATCTTAGCCACCTTCTTGTTAGAAGAAGAAGCTCAACTATGGTGGGTTGAGATAGAGTTACACCACTTAGCGTGCAGGCAATTAACACAAGTCTCGGTTGAGGATTTTTCGCGAATATTATTTGCAAATCACATACCAGCGACACAGTGTATCACCATGGAGAATGAGTTCAAACGTCTAACACAAGGAGAAAGTAGTGTTTACACTTACTTGCATGAGTTTACAAGGTTGGGATGTATGCGGGGTCTATCTTTGCTGATGAACATTAGAAAACCAATAGGTTCTACGAAGGGTTGCAGGGATGAGTTGAGATTCCTGCACTCGAGTTCGGTGAACCAACGATTTCAGGCATTGGTCGATACTGCTTGTGCGTTGAAGAAGGATATGAAACGGATGCAAGGAAAAAAGGACTTAGTTATGACAAAGCCAGAGTTCGAAGTGCACCGTCCTGGAAAATCAAAGTACTAAAAGAGATGGGGCAAGAGATCCAAATCGTCTAGACAGGCTTCTTCTCCAGTGGCGTCGGGGGCAACTTTGGGGCAAGAGTCCCGTACCTGCTTATCATGTGGAAGAGTGAGGCATATAGCCCATAACTACCGGCTTGGTCCGCCAAAGGTGTAAAAGAAGACAGGAGCGTCTTATGCTGAAAAGGGAAAGGCAGTGGTCAAGTCCTCTGCATCCCAGGCGCAACACCGAGTTTACAACCTTGGCAAGCAGGAGGCCATAAAAGCAATGTGACGTCGTCACAGGTATGATTTAAGATATTGATTGTTTTTCATATTTCATACCTTGGGTGTAGCTTGTGTATGATGTGTTTGTCTTAGGATTTGTCCTGATTTGTAACAATCTGGCAAGAGCACTGTTTGATACGGGTGCTTCGCAATCATTTCGGTCTAAGAACTTCGTAGCTCGAATTGGAGTATCTAGTCATGTGACGACAGATAGCGTAAAGGTGTTATTACCGAATGGATGTGTGATGCTTGGAGATAGGGCTTGCGATGTGGAAGTTCAAATAGGAAGTCGGGACTTCTGCTTGAACGCATCTGTGCTACTGATATCGGAATTTGATGTGATCTTTGGTATAGACTTGCTCTCGGAGCAGCGTGCCTTTATTGATTGCAATTCAAATTAGATCACACTAGGCCAGAATACCAAACTTGAGACAAAGTTTGCTGGTATGCGAGGAGTGAGCGGGATCTTGGTGTTTGCTCTCCAAGTCGTCAATGTTGTTCGGAAGGTCACAGAGTTATTCTTCATGCTTATTCAAGTTGTTGAGCCAAAGGCCAGTGTGAGTGATGTTCTAATTGTATCGGAGTTCGCTGATGTATTTCCTAAGGATCTTCCTAGGTTACCACCCCAGAGGGAGATCGACTTCACTATTGAGCTAGTGCCAAGTGCAAAACCTGTGGCCCGCTCGCCATATCGTGTAGCGCCAAATGAAATGGATGAATTGAAAGTTCAATTGCAAGAGTTGTTGGAACAGGGATATATACGCCAAAGTATGTTCCCTTGGAGTGCACCTGTTCTTTTTGGAAAAGGAAAGATGGTAGTCTGTGGTTGTGTATTGATTATCGCGAGATGAATAAGCTGACAGGGAAAAATAAGTATCTGATTCCACAGATAGATGACTTATTTGATAAGCAAGTGGGATCAACCGTCTATTCTAATTTGGATTTAAAATCTGAATATTACCAATTGAGGATTCGGGAAGGTGACATTCCCAAGACTGTATTTGGAACAAGCTACGGTCATTATGAGTTCACTGTAATATCGTTTGGGCTTAGTAATATGCCATCGGTGTTCATGGACCTAATGCACCGAACGTTCCGAGAGTGCTTAAACCTATTTGTGATTGTATTCATTGATAATATCTTTGTGTACCCTGAATCAGAAGCTGATCATGCAAACCATTTACGGTTGGTGTTGCATACCCTACGGAGAAATAAGCTCTATGCCAAGTTCTCAAAGTGTGCGTTTTGGCTGTCGTCAGTGGATTTTCTTGGCCACGTGGTAAGTGGAGAGGGCATAACAGTGGATCCGTCAAAGATACGAGCCATACAAGAGTGGCCTATGTTGTCTTTGGTGGCCGAAGACAGGAGTTTTCTTGGACTGGCAGGCTACTACAGACGTTTTGTTGAAAACCCCTCACGGATCGCTTTGCCTCTTACCACATTAATGAGGAAGGATCAGAAGTTCGTTTGGATGCCGGAGTGTGCGCGAGCTTTTGAAGAGCTAAAGAGTCGTTTGACTACGACGCCTGTGCTAACATCGCCATGTGGTAAGACGGCTATGAGATTTATAGTGATTCTTCAGGGAGCGGCTTAGGCTGCATTCTTCTATAGTTTGGAAAGGTGATTGCTTATGGCTCACGCTAGTTGAAAGTGCATGAGCGGAATTATCCCGTCCCCGAATTGCAGTTGGCGGCGATGATCTTTGCACATAAATTATGGCAGCACTATTTATATGGTGTAAAAGTGGATATCTTTACAGATCATAAGAGCCTAAAGTACTTGCTGTTGATGCGCGAAAAGCGAAGGCGGAAACGAGCACCAGCAGCTAACTGTTCGAGCACTCGGGGAAGAAAGGAAAAACAAACTGCGAGCAGCAGTCTACTTGGCGGACTAGAAAAGGAACAGAAAAGCAAGAGCCGTGGAGCACGGCAACACCAGACTTCGCCCGTCGCGACCTGAATGCTTCTCCTGCAACGGGCTTGCTTTTGATTGCAAAGAAGGGGTTACAAGAAGGGAAAAGGAAAGTAATGCAGAAAGCAAGCTGGAGATCGCAAAGCCAGAGATTCGAGTCCGCAGCCTTTAACAAGTGGGCTCCTGGGCTCGAGTCAGCGTGCTTTGAGTGCACCACTTCCCCCTATTTATAGGATGGGGGCCTGCCCAAATGGGCAGGGCTAAAATAACTGGCTGCCCAGGGTACAAAGGAGCCGGGCAGCGGTGACGAGAAACAAAAAGGAAAGAAGAAGAAGCAGTCCGCGCAGGACGGGCGGACTGAGCCAGCGAGCTGGAATCCTCCCTTGGTCGCCTCGAGTACGATCCTGTCAGACTAGTTGCGACCTGAGCGACCTGACTTGGAGCTCGCCGATATGAGCTTGACTATCGTCGATGGGAGGTCGATGATCCAGCTGAGTTGAGAACCAAGGGCGACCTTGGCGGACTGATATCTGGAATCCGGTCAAGGAGGAACGAGACGTCTAGCTGGATATGTTGTGTATTCTGGGGTTAACATAATCCCTGCACATTTTTGAGTTTTGGAAAATTCCGAAAATGTTTCCTTAACCGCCGAGTCCGCAACTATCATTAATGCTGTTTGCACTATAAATACTGCCGGAAGCCCTGTCCTCTGTCAGAATTGGCTGCGCGATGGGTCGTTACTCACCTCTTGCGGTCTCAACTTTCCAGTCCTGCATGGCAAGATTAGGAGATTTCTTTGGTAACCTTGCTACTTCGACTGAGAAGCCCAAGGTCAGTTCCCGCCCTAAAAAGACCAGTCGCCGTCACGATAATCCACCCCGCAACTGAGGAGAGAGCTCAGGTCAAAAGAAACCAGACCCAGCCCGCGATATAGAGCCTGAGAAAGTCGCGACTGTTGTTCCTCCAAACCCACCAAATGAGAAATTGAATCCGTCATCTATTTCCGACAAGAATCCTGCGAGCTCTTCCAGCATGGAGGTACACCGCTCTGCTTCTGGGACTATTATGCTGCGGATAGACACGGGCAAGGAAGTATCGTCTCCGAAAGTCCAGCAGCAGATGATAGAGGAGAAGCTTCCTGCTGACGAACAGGTAGAGGAAAGGGCAGAAGAGGCTGCTGAGGAACGAGTTAAAGAGCCCGCCGAAGTCGCAGCTAAAGATTCCGTTGAGCAAGCTAAGGAGCCAGTGTCTTCCCCGGCTCTGGTTGTCGCACGGACATCAGTCCGCGAACAGCAGCAGGTCGTTATTGACTTGGATGAGACGCCTGAAAAAAAGAGGAAAAGAGAGAAGAGTACTATTGCGGAGTGAATAGAGAAGAGGCTGAAGGTTAGGAAAGAGAAGAATATCTCCAAGCGGACTGGGGCTGCGAGCTTGCAGCATAAGCCGAGAGAAAAGGAGGTTCAAGACAGCGATCACGTCACCCCTGCCCCTCTGTCCACAGAAGGTGATCCCCCTTCGACGCTTAGCCTATCAACTACTGAGATCCTTGACTCAATAGATGACGAGCAGCTTGCGAGCATGAATCGCTCTCTGCTGGAAGTGCTGCAGCCCGATGCCGAGATTATAGGAGAGAAACTCGCTGATCCTTCTTTTCTTCCAGCTGTAGAGAGGGAAAAGACTAAGGAGCAGCTTGCCGTAATGAAGGCAAAGGTCGAAGCGGTCTCGGAGAAGCTTGTCGCGGATAAGCGGGCTGAGGATCTTCGGACTGCTGCCGAGCTAATGGGGTCAGGTAAGTTGCAGCCGGCGCCCAAGCGATTCCAGAGCTCATGGTTATATAAATCCCCTCCACGGAAATCGCGGCCGGTCAAGACCATTATAGAAACTGGTGATATAGTCGCCTCAAGCAGATCGCTGGCCGAGACGAGAGCGGTAGTCCGCCGAGAATGGAGGCGTCGCCTAGACGCTTTTGATCCAGAGCGTGTGAGGCGACCTATCCTTGATAGTCGCCAGATCGCTGCAAGGATTACCAAAAGTGAATGAACTTTTTTATTTTTTACCTTTCTGGGCCTATTGCGACTTGGATACTGAAGCGAATTTTATTTTTTGTTGCAGTTCAGAAGTCAACACCTGATTCCGTCGAGGCCGGCGAGATCGTGCCCACGCCACCAGATATATCAATGGAAACTGCGGCACGGACTGATGCTGAACTCTTACAGGAGGAGTGACCTGCTCAGGAAACGTACATGTTATTAGCGAGAAAGTATGAGGAGGAGTTATGCGAAATTCGGGTCGAATTAAAGAAAAGTAAAGAGCGAGAAAAGATCTTAGAAAACGAGGTCGCCAGTCTTTCATCTGCGCTCGAAGGAGTGAAGAAAGAGAAGAACCGACTAAGCGGAGATGCCAGCCACTATAGAAACAAGTACTTGGTCTTGGCGAGAGAAGGGAAGAGACAAATGAGCGAAGCTGCTGGGATAAGGCCGCAACCGTCTTCTCAACCTATTGCGGGAGAGGGGTCAGCCCCGGCGGCGAGCGGGCAGGCTGCGGTGGTCGCAGATCCGACCCCGGCAGGTGTTCCCTTAATTCCGTTCCCGCGGGTAGCCAGGGATGTCGCTCATATGCACCGCACTTTTAACAATATGCACCACCTAGTTTCTCAACATTACTGTGAGATCCTGCGAGGGAGCGACCAGGCGACTCATGTTGGGATGGATGAGGAGGAGCGACCTACCCCGCGAGACCGCAGAACGCGCTGAAGCCGAAAAAATTGTTGTATGATTCGATGTTTGAACATCTTGTATAACTGTATTTGTGCTGTGATGCTACTTCTGTTTGTTGTATGATGTTATTTTTTAAACTTTGGATAACCTTATTGTTTAACGTAAATTGTGCGGGCTGGCTTTATGCTCGCTTATTTTGTTTACTGGAAAATTGTGGTCTCTGCGGGCCTCCTGTGAGTTCGCGGTTACTTGTAGATAAAGAGCAGGAAAATAGGGGAGAAGCGAACTGCGCGGACTGCCTTTGAATCCGCAAAGCCTTTAGAATTGTCTGAATTTGCAGGAAAAACAGGGAAGAAGCGAACTGCGCGGACTGACTTTGAATCCGCAAAGCCTTTAGAATTGTCTGAATTTGCAGGAAAAACATGGAAGAAGCGAACTGCGCGGACTGCCTTTGAATCCGCAAAGCCTTTAGAATTATCTGAATTTGCAGGAAAAACAGGGAAGAAGCGAACTGCGCGGACTGAGAAATCGGTCTGGGCGGATTAACTGCTGTCATGTCAGACGGTTTTCTATAAATAGGGTCTTAATCTTCTCTTTGTATAGGAAACAGTTAGAGCTGAAGCCCTGTGGTCTGAAAACATGGTATCCGCGCGTACTGATGCCGCAGTTGCCTTCCATGCTACCGAGCACAAATGAAGAAGGCTAACCGCAGTTGACTTGGAAGCTTTTTTGGAGAAGCACATGGCGGGCTCTCCAGTACTTGCGCGGCTTCCGGAGCATCAGGAGCGATTGAACTTCTCCAAAGCCACCCAGCTTGTGGTGCCAATCGATCATTTTGATTGCGGGTTCAAATTCCCTCTGCTTTGGGAGATCGCAGAGATCTTCGAGCACTATGGGGTGGTTCCAGGCCAGCTCGCGCCAAACAGCATGGTCGCCATCTATAGCTAGCAGATCACTTAGTAGCCTTACCTTTCTCAACTATATGGCAGAGACAACAACCCTTATTCGGAATATAGAGAATATCAATGAGAGGAAAAATGGTCTTTGGCTTAGAGTAACTTTCAACAAGTTTCCTTTCCCCCAAGAGCTTTTCTTCTAGCTCATATAAGAATTTCTCCTTCTTACTTAATAGTTCAACAGAGCATGTTAATTCCTCTTTCAAGCAGTGAACTTCATCTTTGAGAGGAGTTAATTCAGCAATTTACTCCTTCAGTTGTAATTCCACTGCCATGAGAGAAGAAATTTCTTTTGATTTCTTTTTGACTACCTTGAGGCATTTGTCAAAGGCTCTCAAAAGTTCTTGATGCTGAGCCATCAAGTCA
This sequence comes from Platanthera zijinensis, assembly GCA_039513925.1. NCBI lineage: Eukaryota > Viridiplantae > Streptophyta > Magnoliopsida > Asparagales > Orchidaceae > Platanthera > Platanthera zijinensis. Next base: position 167,927,376 of record CM077086.1, read on the forward strand.
GAATCATCTTCCTCAGAAGAATAGTCTTCATGATCATTAGAAGATGTTTCAGATTCCAATAGCATTGTGTGAGAGTTTACCTTTCCATGGAATTTGGAGTCGCCAGCTTCCGTATCTTATTGAGCCATGAGCCCGAAATAAGCATCTTCATTTTTAGAGCTTAAAGAATTTTTCAAAGCTGTCAGCAATTGTATCATTTGTTCTTTGCTTGAATGCCTCGTATTCTTAATTAAGTAGAGATCTCCGATCATCTCTAATTTCTTCAGTTCCTTCCATAAGAACTACGATACAGTCCCACATCTCCTTGGCAGATGCGTAGTGGAATAGATTTTGGAGCATTATATCATCCATTACACTGGCTATGATATTCATTGCCTTTTATCCAAGGAGACTAGAGCAATTTCATCCTTGGTCAAATCTAACATTTTGTAGAACCATTACATTGGGATTCATGGCATATGGATATGTAAGAATGTGAGGTCCTTCTTCAAAAATCTAAAATATGCATAGGCCAATAGCTTCCATGTAGAATCTGACTCTTTCCTTCCACATGGGAAGTTCTCCTTAGTGCATACATGCAACTTCATTGAAGACATATCCTTTCTTCTATCCATTACAACCAAGCAGTATCTCTTGACAACTAGATAGGAGATCTTGTTCAAGGTTTTAAACTTATATCGAACAACACTCCTCTGATACTAATTGAAAGTATCTAGTGTTAACCTAAATCACCTAGAGGGGGTGAATATGTGAGTTCTGCCTTTTATTTACGGAATAAAAATTGCTAGAAAATAAACACACGGAAACACAGAGATTTATAGTGGTTCCACGAGTTCGGTACGTCAGCTGTCCCACCTCGCCTATCTATCACAAAGAGCTAGATTCGGCTAACTCAGATTCTTCAAATATTACACCTCGGAGCCTCAACTCCTACGACTCGGAGATAATGCTGCTATAACTCAGAGAATAACATCTCCTACAACTCGATCCAAAAACAAGGATCTACAACTCGATCCTAAAATCAGGATCTACAACTCGATCCTAAAATAAAGATCTACAACTCGATCCTAAAATAAGGATCTACAACTCTGAGACAAAACCTCCTACAATATTATAAAATGAGTTACAACAATAGATTAAAACAAATCTTCTTTAGATCTGAAAACTTCGCTCTTCCTTTCCTCCAAAAAGAGAAACTAGAAAATTTAGAGGAGAAAGGAAATTTGAAATCATTGAAGGCTTAATCTGAACAAAGGATCCACTATATCTGAATGGAACTTGAACCTTTTGAATAATAGAGATCTAGTCGAAACTTTTTTGAAGAAGAATGTATCGAGCGTCTCGTTGATGTCAGCCGAGAGAATCACGAAGATCGTGAATGATAGCCGACAGTTACTTTATTGGAATGTTTCAATTTGAGCGTTTATGCACGATTAGGGTTGTCAATAAATTACCCCATGTACTTATAAGAATCCTTCTTCTTCAACGGCAAGAAATCCATTCCAAATAAATAAATCGTGGAACATTGTTCATGGTAATCGGGATAGAGCCGTGACGGAATTTGAAAACATAAGAAATAAACCTTAAGTATAATTCGTCGAGTATCGTCGAGTATATAAGGGTATACTCGTCAAACTACTACAAAACTCTACGAAAAATACTTAGACAATTCCATCCAGATCGAACAGATAACTCAATGCCTTCTTGAAGAGATACTCGACAGATTTGACCAGTATCGGCTAGCTTACTCGACGAATTCGACTAGTATCAGCTAGCTTCCTTGATGCATTCGACACATATCGGCTAGATTACTCGACGCATTCGACTCCTAGGCTATGCGATTTTCGACGAATATAACTTAGAGAAATCCATAGAAGTAAATTCTTGAAGTCTTTACGATTTCATCGTGTATCGACATATATATTCGACGAGTATCGATAGATACACTCGACGAATTCGATGAGTATACATGAAGATACTCGATGATTTTTACTTGACTGATTTCCAAAAGTTAAGAGATTATTCCCTAAGTAAATGTGATGGATTCGACGAGTGTTAGTAAGAATACAAGACGAATTCAAAGAGTATTCATTAGTATACTCGACTAATTTAATGATTATTCATTACAATACCAGACGAATTTTACTTAGAGAAAATTTGTTCTTTTCTTCTAAAAGTAGTAACTTGTCCTTCCTTGAATCTCCTAGGGTACTTGAATCAGAAGTAAACCCCACTAGAGAGATTACACGTGAGTCAACACATTGGCCTACACAATGAAGGATTACATTTATAGTCCTGCATTTCATGACCCACTGTATCCTAATATTGGGTTGTACTTAGCAATATTGTCCTGCAAGCACATAAAAAAAGAAGCACCATCAAATACAAACTCATTTCATCTTAGTTCAAGGGACACTTCTTCAAATCAGGGTCATTGTGGATATAATACCCAACAATTTAGTTTACTCCCTGAGTTTCCTAGTCTCCTATGGCAAAGATCTAATTCCTCATTCTTGTTAACAAAGTATTTCAAATAAGAGTTAAATATATCTTCAAAACTAACAGTGTAAACATTATGAGTTCTATGAGCAAGAGATATTTGAAGTCTTTTCTCCAAGACATTCCTTTCATTACTAAGATTGTTTGTTTTCAACGATGGCTTGGAGAAACATGCTTTTAGCTCTTCGATCGTTGTTATCGAGTGTGGACACTCTCGGGACTCGATCTTTACTTTGCCGTATTTTATTAATTCACTCTTTAAATTTTCCAAGTCCTTTTTAATTTTCTTGTTTTCATTTCTAATGGATTTTTTCTCAAGTATAACATTATCTAACGTATCATATAGATGTTCATAAATTTCAAGAAATTCATTATAAGAGGGTCGGGTGACCTCAGTGTCACTCTGGACACTGGACTCATCTTTGGACTTGTCCTAATTCCTCCACATGAGGCACAGATTTGCCTCAATTTCACTACTTGAGTCAGAGTCGCTTGACTGGTCAAATCCATCCTCGTACCATGTTAGCGCCTTTAGCACCTTTTTTCCCTTGTATAGGATTTGTTTCTCATTTTCCTCCTTCTATAGCCCTGTACATTCCCTGTTTATGTATCCAGGCTTTTGAATGTTGTAGCACTCGGGTAGAAACTTCTCATCATCACTCTTGGTCTCCTTTAACGGATTGTTCCATCTCCTGTTTTCTTCAATACCTTTCTTCAAGAAGTTCTTAAACTTTCCCTGCCTCTTGGGATTCTTCATTAACCTATTTAACTCTCGAACATAAGGGATTTCTTCATCGTCGTCCTCAGATTCTTCAGCTGCCTTCCTCTCCCTTATAGAATTAGAGCCAACCCTTTCTTCTTTATCTCCGTGGGATATTACTCAGCTTGTATCTTTAATTAGAGCTCATGTGTCTTCAGGTTTCCAATAAGGCTCTCTATGTCAAGGGTGCTGATATCGTATGATTCAGCAATATCTGTCACTTTTGTGTTGAAACGTAGAGGCAAAGATCGCAGGATCTTCCTTACCAGATCTCCATTTGAGTAGCTCTTCCAAAGGTATCTTGAGGCATTGAAAATCTTGGTGAAGTGGGTATACATTTTGTACACCCCCTCGTAGATCTCCATCTGGATTTCTTCGTATTCAGATTCGAGTCGGAACAGCTTCGACTCCTTCACCTGTGAGGTACCTTTGTGAGTAAGCTCAAGTAAACGCCATATATCATACACAGTTTCACAATTAAAGATTCTATTAAATTCGGTTTTATCCAATGCGCAAAATAAAGAGTTCTTGGCTTTTGCAATGTTAGTACATCTCAGCACATCAGTGTCATCCCACTTATCCCGTGGCATGATCAGTATGGTATCACCTCCATTTATAGTGGGTGTAGTGTACTTGTTTTTATCATGTCCCACACATCCATGTTTTGAGTCATTATGAAGAATTTCATTCTCGTTCTCCAGTGACTGTAGTCACTCTTCATAAATAGTGGAGGTCTAATCACACCTTGTCCCTCAGGGAAAGTGTGAACGCGTTGGCCATCTTACTTTAGGATTTTATGCCTTTTTGAAGTAACCTGCCTCTGGTACCACTTGTTGGATCGTGTGACCAACCTTAGATGGGGGTGAATAAGGTTTGACGAGTTAATTAAAAATTCGAAATATTTTGTCTAGAAAAAGAAGTTCTGGAAGCTACCGAATGGCGCTAACTAGATAGCACTCGATGGTAGTCACAGACCTCGTTTTCCTAGGCAAATTGATCCTTGGAGAAAAACATCATCTTTAGAGATCCACCGGAGAGCAACCAGATTGATATACGTAGAAATAGAAACACAAATAACTTTATTCAATCAAGATCAAAAAGGTGTTTTATAATTAAAAAGGTTTGATCTCCGTGATGCTACAGATCGGAGGCGGTGAAGGGATAAGTTTTTTTTGGTTTTCTATACTTACCCACTACCCGGACCGATTGGCTCTATCCCTTTCCCTCCTAGAAAAGTCTTCGAGCCGGCTCTTCACCATCATGCAAGTATGTGTCTTAAGGACCTGCTAGATCCCCCGATCTAGAAATCCATTACCCGGGATGATTTCTCACGGAATCCTCCCCGTATTCTGACGACCTTTACTGGTCCATTTCCCTAACCACAAGAATACAGAAAAGTGAAAAAGTACAACAAGTATAAAAGATTAAAGTTTGAATCTCCCTCAAGATGATTTCTCCATTGAGCGATCCGTGATCGGTGTTAGCGATCTTCATTTTGTTGCAACCGATCAACTCCACATAGTCGTTGACGTCCTTGGCTGGCCGGGGATCTTCATGCGCGAACGAGAGTAAGGCGGTTTTCTTTTCCTTCGACGAAGATGGTGTTTTGGTGCTCTAGAGGCGGCACACGAACCCTAGGCTTGAGAATAGGTGTCTCCTTGTATCTGGAATGAAAAATGAAGCCTTTTATACATTTTTCGAAAATAGACTACCGCTAGTAGTACCGCTAGACCCCGGTTGTTGGTCGATGCGCTTCATGCTGGCAGCTGTCCTGCAAATTTGAAAAATATTAAAAAATAGTTCTTTTCCAGTTTATCGTGCTAGAGACACACTGTAAGAAGTTACTGCCTGACGGTACTCCTGTCGTCTCGACAAAATCATCTCGACGATCGTTGAGTGGGCTAGTGTTGTGCAGTAGGAAGAGAGAGCTGTGTTATAGCATCCAGATCGCCTGGTTGAAATAAATCCTCAGGCAAGCGCGGGCGGAAGTGCTAGCGCGACGCGATAGTAAACCGAGCACTATTTTCATTAAATTCAGGCTATCGCTTGGTAGTATTGGCTATTGCGCTGAATTTGGTGCTAGAGTAGAGATTTTCGCTTTGCTTGAACCTGTAAACCTGCACACTCTACCAAACACAAGATGTGATCAAATACAACCTGGGATTTGATATTGTCAAACTGAGTATATGTGAACCGAAAGCTCCAACAGTCCATACTGATCATCACCATATTGCACATCATACAGTCCTTCTATAATATGGGCAGGAACAACAGGAATTTGTCATATATATGATGTTCAAGCCCAATGAACCGTTTATTACATTGGTCTCCCAAACAACATTTTCAGTGTTGGCCTTGATCATTGCCTTCTCCCCCATTATGATTTCTTCACCAATAGTTGTAGTCAGGGAGTCCTTTGTAATAAAGAGTCTTTATTCCAAATAGTTGATTCCCTTTATGGCATGGTTCTTAACCTCTAACATGTGATTGTCCAGGTATTGAGTTCAAGCATCCATTCTCCTCTCCAGAGTTGTCTTATGATTATCCATTAGAATTTCTTGCACTCCATGCACCATTTTCATATTGCTAGTTGTGATGTTTGATTTTTCATGATATCAAGCTGCTTCTTCCAGATTTCCTCAAGTTTATTTCAGTGTGGCTAATAACTAGGGCAAGTCTCATTATACTGTGTTGGCCTTCAGCAGGTTGACCTCAAATCTAATGGACTTTATCTCAGTGGATAGATCCTATCTCAACTCCTCGATGGAATCTTCAACAAAGTTTTCAAGTTATCTTCTCTAATCATCTAGTAGGCCTTTGATTTGAGCTAAGAAAATGGGGGGACATTTGTTCACCCTGATGAGATGTCCGTTGGTCATGTATATCCTCATGCGCTATCCTTTCATCTTGCCTTATTTCAGAATAAACTCTTATATATTCAGAGGAATGATCACTAACATCACTTTTTGGCTTATCAACAGCAGGTTCACTATCTTCAGAAATGTCAATAACATTCTCTACTACTTGAGTTGTGAGCTATGTTGGAATCTCCCCCTCAATCTCTGCATTTCCCATTAGTATTTACTGCTTTGTAAAAATAGTGTCTGTGCATCTTTAATCATTGTATCAACGACTTGCTCCCCCTCAACTTGAGGATAGAATATAATCACATCATGACACTCTGGAGTTTGAGCAATCCTATTCTACAGATTCGCAATGAAGGAATCCAGCTGTTCTTGAACTGATTGAACTCTCTCACCATCAACAGGGGGAAGAAAATGGGATGTCTCCCCCTCAATGGTTGCACAGATTTTATCCACAATATCTTCAGCCACCATTTCAGCTACCTCTGGTGGGATGTTCTCAAATTAGGAGCCACTGACTTGCACATGTTTTGCTACAGATTCAGAAGATATTGAAACCTGAGCACTCATATCCCTTCTTATATCCTAAAAAAAATCAGTCAGTAAAGGATAATGTGGCTCTTCCTCTCTGCTAGCAGAAGAATTGCTTGCACTACTTTTCAGTTACTATGACTGCTTTCTTTTTCTTATCAGATGATTGCTAATGTGGTAGCAGGACTCTGTCCCACCTATCAAACATCTTAGAGTACATTATTCTCATGTTATGGATCTTTGTTCCTAGGCTCATGTTGAGAATCTCGGGAACTGTGTTGTGTAAGAACAAAGACAGTATCCTACCCAAGTTTGGCTCTGGTATGCACTCTACTATTCCATCAAAAAGGACCTTCCCTAGTCAGTTTCTTAGATAGAATTATTCTTATCATCAGCTCAAACATCTTTCAAGATATCTCATCATGGGATCCTGTCTTGCAGATCAGAGCTTTCCCAACGACCTCAACAAAGAACTTTCCTTTAGGATTTAGTTCTTTTCTCAAGACTGATCCAATGGTGTGCTTAGATAGTCCACACCACTTCAGGGAAGACTTGACATAACTTTAATATAGTTCTTCATCATCAGATGACTTGAACATGGGCAGATGCTTGGCTTTGCTAAATCTCTTGGGAATGATCTTCACCTTATGCCCATAGATTGATTATCCGATTTTATTCGAGGACGAGACGAAGGTGGCATTTGAGTGAAGTTCCAGCACTTCCCTCTTTCATAGTAGGCTAGGATCTAATAAAACGTATTCTAGGTCAGCGACCTGTAGTAGGTGAAGAATGATTTATATCTCCTCGGGTGCATCCTTGAAGCCATTTCTCACTAACTTTGATTCCTCGAACAGGAAGTCGTTTCCTTTCGGCGCCATTAATCCTATAAAATTTGGTAGATTTCTCAAGCTTTTGTCACAGGGAGGCAAAAAGACTAAAGGGCTAGGAATAGTGTAATTTTATTCTAAGCACACACACACTCCTATTTATACTTACTTCTTATTTGAGAATATGGAGAGGTGCATACTTGTTGTGATAATAATGAGGAGATCAACGACTGGGATTAATCTCGTTAGATAGCCATAAATAGAAGTGTAACACCTCTATACGTCGCATGGTATATAGCACTAGGTCCGGTAGGGGCCCGACGCCATACACTACAGACAGACCGAAGGGTAACAGAATGAAACCATTCTCCCAATCACAAACGTCCTACACAGAGCAACTAGCGGCAGCTTTTAAGTAGTTGAAAGAACCCAAATAACAGATAGTATGAATCATGAATGTCCACTAACCCCAATAGGAATGAAATACCAAAATACACAAAAGTACTTGGCCTTATGGCCTTACATAACTTAATAACGTAGTGTTTTACAGATATCAGCTCGCAGGCCGGCCACACATGATAGAAGTAAAATAACAGTTCGCTTTGGCCTTCGAGGTCCAGCACAACAGCTTGGTCTTCAGCCAGCTATTTGGTACTTGGCTCCGCAGCACCTACAAGCAACATTCCTCTGTACGGTGGCAAACAAAGAAACGGTCAGCTAAAGCTAACCAAATTATAACGACCCCACCCCTTTTTTGGGACGACGGTGCTCCTTCCCTGCATTTTATTAGTACATCCAAAAATCCCAGTGAAAGTTCAAACTAGCACAATACACCACAGGTGGAGGCTCACACGGCCGCCCACCCCGTGCACAGGGCACATTGACGGTGTACCGGACTTCCCGGATACCACCTTCGTTCAAGGGTCCTTGACTTGATGGTTACTTTGAGCATTTCAGTCTTTACGGCCCCTGGCCCGAGACTCTTGTTATGCCACCGACGAGAGCCAATTTCTGCTAGTCTCATGTCATAGTCTACATGACGCAGGTACAGCTCCACCATTTCTCGTTTCTCAAGTCACCCTACCGTCTCCAAATACCGTAATACTCATGGCCAAACCTGTAGGGCGCGGGTCGGTTTTGCCTTTCCTGTTCGGCTCCCTGGCCTAATAATTCTGAACCCCATGGGCTCACTACTTTCCAAAGAAAGGCCCTACATGTCTCCTGGAGACAGGCCTCGCACATACAATCCCAATTATATACAAGGTTGGCCCCAGGCAACCTAGTTGGCAGAAATGCATTTCCGACCAGTTTTCCGGGTGCACCTTGGAGTTAATACCCAAGGCTCCCTGTTGCAATCTACCGTGTAGAAAACCCGAAAAACAATACAATATGGAGTCTCCTCCGAGAATCCATGCACAATGGAACATCACTGATCCATACAAACACGTCCGGGTAGGCTTCACACACAATGCCTATGCCCGTACTTCGATTCCGGACTCTACATGCAACACAAGGGGGACTATTCACATCTACCCCCGGGAACACCGCGCACTCAATGCACACTCGCAGGAGCGGATTTCCCATGCAGAAAGGAAGAGCACTTCACATGTCCAAGTTGAGAATCGTTACCCTTGCAGCACGTTTTGGCGCCATGGAGAAAAGTACACTGTTGGAAAGGACCGCAACCGCTCTTGCCTCCGCGAATCTGAATTCGGCACGCGATTCAGACCACGGTAGCACCACCGGCGGCCGGATTCCTCTTCTCCTACCTCCTCTTGCTCTCCCCTCTCTCTTCTCCTTAGAAAGAGAAAGCCAAAGATGAAATGAGGAATAACTTCCCCATTCCCGTCCATAAACAATCAGGAGGCAAGCCAGGGCCATTGGATCGTATTTAATAAAAACAAACGGCCCAGATTAACACTGAAAATCATTTCAGATGGCCGAACATGGCTTTGCACACGGCCGTGTACCTGGCCGTGTGCCCTGCTTGCACACGAAATCGTAGATCCAGTGCAGGACACGGGTCGAGACACGCCCGTGTCTCAACCTGACACGCCTGTGTCGGGTCCCGACACGCCCGTGACCTTGGGGCGTGTAACAAATAACCGCAACGCCAACCACCACGCCAACCGTCACGTCCCTTGGTGGAAACGGGTAAGGACACGCCCGTGCAAAAAGGAACACGCCCGTGTCGACTAGTACACGCCCGTGTGACCCGGCCGTGCACTTCTGACAACATACCCCAGGTTTTTAACCCGAGAAGAACACGGGTGGTGACACGGATGAGGACACGCCCGTATCACTACTGTTCAAAACCGTGTTTCCTGCCGTGTCCTTTCCTAGACACAGCCCAGCCAACACAGAAGGACACGGCCTTAGATACGCCCGTGTCCCAGGCCGTGTAGCCTTATATAGGCATTAACAATTCCTTAGGACGCGACCTGTTCGTTTACAATTTTCGGGGTGTTACAAATCTCCCCCTCTTAAAAGAATTTCATCCCGAAATTAGGTAAAAGTACACAACCTAAATTTTACCTGAGCGGAATAACACGGGGTATTCCTCCATCATAAACTGCTCTCGCTTCCATGAAAGCTCTTCATGACCGCAATTATCCCAACAGACTTTTTAACCATTCGGAACACCTTATTGCGGAGTCGTTTGACTTCAAAGTCTTCAATGCATACGGGCTTGACTTTTGTCGTCATCCCACAATCAACCAGCACCTGATCGACCGCAACCACCTGCGAAGGCTTTTGTACCATCTTCCGCAACACCGATATGTGGAATGAATCGTGTAGCCCACTCAACTCCACTACCAACTTCAGTCGATACGCTGCTTCACCAATTCGCTCTAGGGTCTCAAACAGTTCAAGGTAACTCTGACTCAGCCTCTTCAAGCGACGGACTCATGAGACACCATTGAACGGGTTGATTTTCAAATATGTCCAATCGCTAGTAGCGAACTCCCGGTTCCTATGCTTTGGCGTTATAGTATTTTGCCTGCCTTTCCTGAGCGGTCTGCAAACGTTCCTCGAATAGTTCGTACCAATGACGTTGCATCTTCCATCTCATGCCTCTTGAAAGGCTTTGTCTCACCCGTTTCTAACCATGACAACGGCGTGTGACATTTTCTACCATAAAGGGCCTCGAAGGGCTCCATTTGTATACTCGCCTAGTAGCGGTTGTTATACGCAAACTCCACCATGTACATGTGATCTTCCCACTGCTTTCAGTAATCCAAGACGCACATGTGAAGCATGTCCTCCATCGTTTTGTTGACCCTATCGGTCTGACCATCTGTCTGCGGATGGAAGACTGTATTGAAGCTTAGCTTAGTTCCCAACAATTTATGCACCCGCCTGGTATCATTTTGACGTGAAGCGTTCATCTCAGTCACTAACAATACTGTAGGGTGCACCATACAACCGAAAAATGTTATCCATGCAGAGTTTGGCTAACTTTTCCTCCGGACCATCCTTTTTCAGTCATGGCCACCAGAACCACTTCTTCAAACCTCTAAACATTTTTTGCACTTCAGGTGAATTGAGTACTTGGTATAATGAGCCTCGTTCATCAACTCCTGCCGCTGACTTTCCACACTTGGGGCACACAGACGACTTTCCTTCCACAACAGTCCGTCTTCAAAAACATATTGGGAATTTGACCTATCAAAAGAATCATCCATGATCTGCTTGTCCACGCAAGTGATCTCCAATATCTCCAAAACTTGTGTCAAAATGGATGTCGAAGGTGTTGTCCCCCAGTAACTCCATCCACCTCTGCTGCCACAAGTTTGAAGTCCTTTTGATCCAATAATTACTTCAGGCTCCTGTGATCGATTTACATACCAATCTTCACACCGTTTAGGTAGCGCCTTTATAGCTTTAGGGCGAATATCACGACCGCTAACTCCAAGTCTTGTACCAGATAAATCCTCTCGCGTACCTCCAACAAATGCGAGCTATTTGTTATTACACTCCCATGCTGGAGCAGAACACAATACAAGTCACTGCCCTAAGCATCGCTGTAAATCTCAACTCCTTCGGTCCTACTCGGTGAACATGGCATAGTTGCCGAGGTCAACCGAATTTTCAGCTCTTCGAAAGCTTGCGCACACTCCAGCGACCAAACAAACTTTTGATCTTTCTTCGCCAAAGTCGTGAGGGGTAATGTTATCCACTAGAGGTTCTCTATGAAGCGTCTGTACTAGCCGGCCAGTCCTATAAACTTCGAACTTTTCGCCAATGCAGATAACACAAGCAACTCACGTATCGCAAATATCTTTGATGGGTCCACCACGATACTTTCTCCACTCAAGACATGACCAAGAAACACTAATGAGGGTAACCAAAGCTCGCACTTGGAGAATTATGCATACAACTGATTTCTCCTTAATGTCTCCAAAACCAAATTCAGATGCTTGGAATGATCGCCCTCATACTGAAAGTATACCAGTATTTAGTCGATAAAGGTTATCACGAACTGGTTCAGGTACTCACTGAACTCCCTATACCTCAAATCCATGAACACGGACGGCGCATATGTCAGCACAAGCGGCTTAACGATGAACTCATAATGCCCATATCTTTCGCTGAATGCCATTTTGGGAATATCACTTTCCCTTAGCGACAAATAATAGTATCTGGATTACAGATTCAACTAAAGTACACAGTTGACCCATTGAGTTGATCGAATAGATAATCACTACTTGGGTTTGGATACTTATTCTTTTCCCGTTAACTTAATCAACTTCTTGTAACCATTACAGAGTTGTAAGCTTCCATCCTCTTTTTAACCAGAGGACCGGTGTGCTCCAAGGCAGTAAACTTGGATGCACATAACTCTGTTCCACCAACTCTTGAAGTAATACTTCATTTCCGACATCTCACAACCTATAGCTAGAACCAAACTGACCACCTTAGGTTTGAAATTGATGTGCGCAAGCTGCTCCGAGAGCCAATCATACCAAAGATTACGTCGAATTCAACAAACAGCAGTAGCGATGCTTGCAAGCCAAACTCCTGACTCCCTATCCGTAACTTCATAGAACAGATAGTATTCGCGTTTATAGAGCCCTGATAGGCAGCAGTACTATCAATTTGTCTCTTGTCATCGAAGAAGGAACTCCGATGCGTGATACACATCATTCGGACAAAAAGGAATGAGAAGTTCCCATGACAAACAGTGCTTTCACCAGACACTCAGAAAATCAATACAAATCCTATCATAACCAAACATAGGCTAACATGCGTAAGGCCACAAGTATCTAAAGCTGACATACTAAAAATTAAACCATGCCTGTCACCATGTCAAAAAATTCCATAACCTCTTGATGGCCAAAGTTGTATCCTCTAGGTTGGGATGGAGCATATTGAGTTGTAGCTGCCTCCAACTCCTTGCCCTTCTCTTTGTAGGTCGCTCTAAGCTTCTTCTCAGACTCCAGACATCTGCTTCGACACTCTCAGGCAAAGTGTCCCAGCTTCCCACAACAAAAGCATGCGTCTAGGTCTCGGCAAATAGTTGTTCCAGACGCACCAAAAGAAGGAACTAGACCCGACCTCCTTGCCTTCTTACACCATCTACGGAAACCGGACTTCGAGGTGGGTAGCGCCTTGAACTCTGTCTTCTCAGCACTGGAGTCTTTCTTCTCTTGGACTCCCTTCATAGTTTTCTCTGTCCCCTGATCGTCTTTACGGCAATCTCGGGCAAAGTGACCAAACCTTCAACATTTATAACAGTAATATGGAGTTTGACTAGCAGATACGTCAGGCCTCACTTTACTCCTCTTTCGGTGTATAGACTTTGCGGGACCTGGGGAGTTTAGTAAGTTGTACACTGATGTCGGGTTGATTCTTGCAAGATCTGCTTCCAAAGCTCTTGCCGACTCCACTAACGCTCGTAATCCAAGTAGCTTTGGTCCTACGAGTAGCAGTCGTAATTCATCACGCAGACCGCTGTAGAATCTATTAACTATAGTCTGGTATTCTCCAAATCAAACCCTGGGTAGCGCCTTATTAAAAGAAATGCCGGCAAATACTCCTCAACTGAGTGCATACCCTGCACTAAAAGCATGTTCAACTGCTGATCCAAAGGTCTTATACATGCAAGTTGTTCCATCACACCACTCGATGTTTAAGTCACCCTAGGGATAGGGGGCTGCACTTGCCCTCCAAGTTGTGCTTTAGTCACCGCGAACACCACTTCAACTAACCTTCTTATGGTTTCAACAGAAATCAGGGTCTCAGGCATGTTGTTAAGTGCATTACTCTCCGTGGAGTGTTGACCTTGCGACTGCCCCGCACCACTCGTAGTCCCCTATATAGCATAACTATCGATTAGGCGACATACAAATTGCTAAAAGCAATCATTGGAACACTCAGGTTCCTCAAAAACAAGTGTATTTTCATTCCTAAGTGGACATTCATGGGTTCTTTTCATGATATAATGATGATGCACATACATGTGATCACCACCCCTTAAAAGAATTCACCCAAGAATTCCAATAAGCAAGACCAGAACCGGTAGTCTGATACCAAATTGTAACACCCCTATCCGTCGTATGGTATATAGTAGTAGGTCTGGTCGGGGCCCGATGCCATATACTACAGACAGAACGAAGGGTTACAGAATCAAACCATTCTCCCAATCACAAACGTCCTACACAGAGCAACTAGCAGAAGCTTTTAAGTAGTCTAAAGAACCCAAATAACAGATAGTATGAATCATGAATGTCCACTAATCACAATAGGAATGAAATACCAAAATACACAAAAGTACTTGGCCTTATGGCCTTACAAATGTTCACTTAACAACATAGTGTTTTTCATACATCAGCTCGCAGATCGGCCACACCTGATAGAAGTAAAATAACAGTTTGCTTTGGCCTTTGAGGGCCAGCACAGCAGCTTGGGATTCAGCCCGTTATTTGGTACTTGGTTCTGCAGCACCTGCAAGCAACATTCCACCGTATGGTGGAAAACAAAGCAACGGTCACCTAAAGCTGACCAAATTATAACGACCCCGCCCCTTATTCAGGACGGCGGTGCTCCCTCCCTGCATTTCATTAGTACATCCAAAAATCCTAGTGAAAGTACAACCTAGCACAATTCACCATAGGTGGAGGCCCGCACGGTTGCCCACCCCGTGCACTTACGGCACATTGACGGTGTACCGGACTTCCCGGATACCACCTTCGTTCAGAGGTCCTTGACTTGACGGTTACTTTGAGCATTTCAGTCTTTACGGCCCTTGGCCTGAGACTCTTGTTATGTTACCGACGAGAGCCAATTTTCGCTACTCTCAAGTCATAGTCTACATAACACAGGTACAGCTCCACCACTTCCCGTTGCTCAAGTCGCCCTACCGTCTCTGAATACCGTAGTACTCATGGCCAAACCTGCAGGGCGCGGGTCGGTTTTGCCTTTCCTATTCGGCTCCCTGGCCTAATAATTCTGAACCCCATAGGCTCACCGCTTTCCAAAAAAAGGCCCTACATGTCTTCTGGAGACAGGCCTCACACATACAATCCCAATTATATACAAGGTTGGCCCTAGGACACCTAGTTGGCAGAAATGCGTTTCCGCCCTGTTTTCCGCGTGCACCTTGGAGTTAATCCCCAAGGCTCCCTGATGCATTCTACCGTGTAGAAAACCCGAAAAACAATACAATACAGAGTCTTCTCCGATAATCCAAGCACAATACAACATCACCGATCCAGACAAACACGTCCGGGTAGGCTTCACACACAATGTCTATGCCCGTACTTCGATTCCGGACTCTACATGCAACACAAGGGGGACTATTCACATCTACCCCCAAGAACACTGCACACTCGCGGGAGCGGGTTTCCCATGCAGAAAGGAAGAGGATTTCACATGTCAAAGTTGAGAATCGCTTTGCTGTTTTGGCGCCATGGAGAAAAGTACACGGTTGGTAATGACCACAACGCTCTTGCCTCCGCGAATCTGAATTCGGCACAAGATTCAGACCACCGTAGCACCACCGTCGGCTGGATTCCTCTTCTCCTACCTCCTCTTGCTCTCCCCTCTCTCTTCTCCTTAGAAAGAGAAAGCCAAAGATGAAATCAGGAATAACTTCCCCATTCCCGTCCATAAACCATCAAGAGGCAAGCCAGGGCCGTTGGATCGTATTTAATAAAAACGAATGGCCCAGATTAACTCTGAAAATCATTTCAGATGGCCGAACACGGCTTTGCACACGACCGTTTGCCTGGCCGTGTGCCCTACTAGCACACGAAATCGTCGATCCAGAGCAGGACATGGGTCGAGACACGCCCGTCTCTAAACCTGACACGCCCGTATCGGGTCCGGACACGCCCGTGACCTAGGGGCGTATCACAGATAACCGCCACACCAACCATCACGTCCTTTGGTGGACACGGGTAAGGACACGCCAATGCAAAAAGGAACATGCTCGTGTCGACTAGTACATGCCCGTGTGACCCGGCCATGCACTCCTGACAGCACACCTAAGGTTTTCAACCCGAGAAGAACACGGGTGGTGACACGGGTGAGGACATGCCCGTGTCACCCCTGACATGCCTGTGTCACTACTGTTCAAAATCGTGTTTCCTACCGTGTACTTTCCTGGACACAGCCTAGATAACACAAAAGGACACGGCCTTAGACACGCCCGTGTACCAGGCCGTTTAGCCCTATATAGGCACCAAAAATTCCTTAGGACGCGACCGGTTCGTTTACAATTTTCGAGGCATTACAAGAAGTCCCTGGGAGTATTCGTCAAGTTGTCTCGATGCACTCAATGCTCTCTACGCATGAGGTGGTCTTAATGCTCTCAACGCCTAGACACTTGGACTCAGCGCACTTGATGCCTAATGTTGTCTCAGCACACTCGACGCCTCAACACATAGATTCAGGGCATTTGACGCTTGGATATCTCCATGTCTTTCTTGATATCTTACAAGAGTACATTTTGCCTGCAATACATGCATGAAAACACTGAATCTATACTAAGTTCAACATTCCCAACTCAATTTTGAAGTTGTTTAACTTGGATTTGTCTAGTGACATGGTGATGGAGCCGTCTCCCCCCGGCATGTTGATTTGGAGCGCCCCCCTCTAGACGACGTTTGTGATCCGGTACATGTTGAAGACCCGCGTCATGTTGTTGAAGAAGATCCCCTTCCGAATGATTTTGGTGACCCGATTGATGTTGGTGCCGACACACATTGGTAGTTACCTCGCCGCCTCGAGTTGAAGATTTGCCATGATATGTTTTGTGTCGTTGTTCGTCGCCATATGGAGTTTGATGATTTTGATGACCGTTGCCGCAAGCTTGAAGGTTGGGACTTTGCCGCAACATCCTCCGCCATTGCCGCGTCAAAATCCCTACCGCATCTACGCATGAGATTATAATTTTATTGTTTAATTCCAGCATTTAATTTCAGCATTTTATTTATAATTTCAGCATTTTAATTTTGTTTAAATTGGCCTATGTTTAGCCATGGTATTAGTTCGTTTAGCCCCTTTGCTTGTAATGCCTATAAAAGGGCCAAACATTGATGTATTCTGTATGATTGGAAGAAAAAAAAGACTCCTAAACCTAATTACGGTTTGCTCAAACCGCTCCCTCCTACCTCTCGGCCTGGCCGAAAAACCCGAACCCGATGCCTGGAGTTTTCGCGAAGTTCTTGCTGTCGCCTCCCGCCATTCGGTGGTGACTCCCGCTGCTCCGGCAACCTCCTCCCTCCTCCGGTGTGACTCCGAAGAAGGAGGCTCGGTTCTCCCCATCCGGTGTGACTCCGGTGACCCGTGGAAGTGCGACTCTTCCACCACTATCTTGCTCCTCCTCCTCACCTCTTCTCTAATTCCTGGTTTTGGGTAACGATTTTCTATCCCTAAATTAATGTGTGAATCTCTTCTTAGATTTGTGAGTGTTTTGGAGACTTTTGATTTCATATTTTATCCTAAATGTTGAATTAAGTTTGCATATGAAAATATGAATTGTTATTGCTTTTTTTGCATAATATTTTCGCGAAGATTTTTCGTAAGGGTAGGTCCCCTTGGACACTTACTAACTGGGGTTTGTTTAACCTTTGGTTTCGAACGGATCAAGAGTGTTGATGCATGAAAAGCGACGGGGAAAACGGGCACCACCAGCTAACCGTTCGAGCACTGGGGAAGGTATTGGGATAAGACTCTCGGCTAGTCGGTTACTAGCGGCTAGGAATGGCGGATAGGACCGGATAGGAAAAAGAGAGAAAGGGCCGCTGCCAGCGGCAACACCAGAGTTCGCCCGCCGCGGCCTGAATGCCTCTCCTGCGGCGGGCTTTCCTTTTATAGGAAAATAAGCGATTACACTTAGAAAAGAAAGAAGAAAGGAAGAAGCCGGCCGGACAATAGACCGCAAAGGACTAGAATCGAGGTCGCAGCTTTTAACAAGCGAGCTCTTGGACTCGAGTCAGCGTGCTTTGGGTGTACTCCCGCCCACTATTTATAGGCTTGGGGGCCTGCCCAAACGGGCAGGGCTAAAATTACCGGCTGCCCGAGGTACAAGAGAATCGGGCAGCGGTGACGGGAATCGAGAAAAAGAAGAAAAGCCAAGAGACAAGCCGCGAGGCCTGGCGACCTTCTTCCGCCGAGCTGCAGGGCGGCCTCTGGGCCGGCTGATCTGGACCTCCTCTAACGGCGACCTGGGACACAGGTCGCGCAGCTTGGGCAATGACAGGCCGACCCTTAGATGGTGGCTGGACCGGAACTGGCGGCTGTCTGATGTAGAGGCCGCCCGGCTTGTCTGACAATAAGCCGGCTAGCTGAGAACGACGGCTAGAAAGTACAAGCCGCCCGGACTTGAAAGCCTGGAGAACTAGTCGCGGATTCCGGGTTAACATAATCCCCGCACATTTTTAAGTTTCTGAAAAACTTCGAAAATGTAGAACTAAGCCGGAGACCGCGACTGCCATTAATGCTTCTGCGTCTATAAAATGCCGAGGGCCCTGCCATTTCGTCAAGATCTCTGCCAAGCCACGGGTCACTATTCGCCACTTGTGGTCAGAATCCTCCAAGTCGACAGAGACTTCTACAAGATGGACGTCATGTCCTCGATGCTAGATCGCGAAAAGAAGTCGTCTGGATCGAAAAAGAGGAGCAGAAAAGCGGACAGTTCCGACCAACAGCCTGAGAAGAAAACCGAGAAGCCGATCGCACCGGCGGCTTCTGAATCTGGAAAGAAACCGATGGAAGTCGTCGCGGAATCCTCGCAGGCCGCGACAAAAGTCGAAGCGGTTTCCAAATCTGCTCTCCTGCAAGCTGGTGCCACCAAATCCTTCGACATTACCTACTCGCCATCAGGTGAACCCCTTTAGAAGATCGTCGGGGCGGAGGAGAAGAGTGTCGACTCTTCCAAACCGCGCGAGTTTCCCACTTCTGCTGACTTGATCATTGTTGAAGAGGACGACTCGAAGAAGCTACTGGAGGCCGAGTGGTCTCTGACTGAGAAGAGAAAACGGACAGAGACAATAGTCGACCACTTGAAGCGACGTAAGAAAAAGGTCGAGACCCTTGAGGAAAGGATGGAGAGGAAGGCGCGGAAGATGCGGGTTGATAACCGCAATGTTTCTGTGAAGACCGGAGCGGCTAGTGTGCAATTTAAGCCGCGGGAGAGAGACGTATCTGATGGTCTGTCGACTCCATTTTCCAAGCCGGACGAGCCAGAGAGTACGCCTTCGGTTAGCGAATCCCTGAGCGATATCCTGAAGGGCATGGAGAAATTTCAGCAGCAAGACAAGTTACTGGCAACTCTGCCGGCTTCTGCGGAGGTCACCGTCACTGATGTCGAAGTTATAGGAGAGAAGCTTGGCGAATCGGCTCCTGCGGTTTCAGAAGGAGCTGAAAAATTAAAACTCAGAGAGAAGATAGAGGAAATGAAGAAGTTAATCGCCGGGAAGCAGGTGGCGACTACATTTCCTGCCCTGCAAGGTAAACACGAAGAAGTTAAGCGTATTGTAAAATTCTACAAGCCGCGGTCACGGAAGAAGGGAGCGGACACAATTTGCAATCCGCCAGTGAGCTTCTTCCTGACCACGGCTGAGCTGAAAAGCAAAGCTAAGGAGACCGCACGGCTATGGAAAGAAAAGTTAAAGCGAATAGATTCAGAAAGGTTTAGGCGATCAGCGGCTAGACTTGATACTGCGGCTTTCGAAGGAGAGATAACCACGAGCTGCGGTCTCGTTCTAACGAGATCTTCTACCAGGTGCCGGTCATGTCACTGAATCTAACCGCCTGTTTATTTGCTGTAGGTGCACATGAAACTGTCATCAAGCCGGGCGATCTGACGACTTTCTTACCTCCACTGATTCCGATGATACCTCCAAGTGTCCGTGACCAGAGGATGGCCGAATTCCAGGAGGAGGTCGCCGCCTTGCAGGCTAGGATAAGGGAGCATGCCAAGGCCCTTCAGGCCAAGGAAGAAGAGTGGCGGCTTCAAGAAGAAAATCAGCGGTCTATGCTGGAGGCCGCTGAAAGGAGAACTCAAGAAGTGCTGGAGGACTTGGAGCAGGAGAGAGGAATGATGCGGTCTGAGGTGGAGGCCGCTGAGAAAAGGAAGCAGGAGGCCTTGGTCAGCTTGGAGTTGGAGAAAAAGACGATGCGGATTACGCAGGAGACCGCTAACAAAAGGGTGCAGGAGGCACTGGCCAGCGCGGACATGGAGATAACGGCAAAGCGGACTGCGCTGGAGGCCGCTGATAAAAGGATGCAGGAGTCCCTGGCCAGCTGGGAGGAGGAGAAGACAACGATGCGGACTGCGCTTGAGGCCGCTGAGCAAAGAACTCTGGAGGCGCTGGCCCACCTGGAGCAGGAGAAGACAGAGAAACTTGACCTGCAGGCTTTAGTGCTGATGCTCGGCCGGATTGAGAGGGAAAGGGCGGACACCGCTCGACTTGACGAGGAAAGGGATAAGGATCGACCAGGGGAGGCCGGCAGAGGCTTGCAACCTGCTGGGATGACTGCTGAACAGCAGCAACTACCAAATCGCCCGGCTTCCGGAGAGACTTCGGACTCACCAGTAGTCGCGGCGGTTAGGCAGGTCGCTGCTTCTGGCGACCCGGGAGATCGCGCTCTGTCGCTGGTTCCATTTACCCGCGTAGAGCGTGATACCTCGCGAGTTCATCGGACTCTGCACAATATCCAGAACCTTGTTAGTCAAGTGTATGTCCAGCTGGTACAGGCCAACGATCAAGTCGCGCGGGTTGGGCGAGAGGCTCCAGAGAGTGGAGAGAGATAATTATGAGATCTTTAATTTGGCGTTGTAATAAGCATCAACTCGTGATGCCGAACAGTTTGATTCCTGTGGACAATTGTTGTATGTTCGATAGTATATTACTGCGAATTGCATGCGGCTTTGTGCGGTTTGAATACTTCTATTCGCTGTCTTTTCTTCTTTAGAAATTTTGCCAAGTACTGGAATTTTAGTCGCTCGAACTGCCGAACTAGAATGCGGTTAGAATACTTTACCATGCAGGTTGGGTCGTGCGGCCTGATATCTAACCGCGATTTGACAACCACAACTGTAGCTGCGTAGGAAATCTATAAATTGAGATTATCCCGGAGTCTTCGACACAGAACATCAAAATGCGAGCTAAAGCAATGGCGATGCGGTCTGACAAAGCTCCAGCCGTTAGGACCGACGCGGCTTCCGCCTTCCATTCGGCGGATCATAAGGAAGGCCGGCTTACCCAAGCCGAGCTCGACAGCTTTGCAGAGAAGCATATGAAAGACAGCCCGCTGCTCGCGCGGCTTCCGCTGCCTCACGAGCGGATTAACACCTCCGCAGCCAACCAGATCGCTATCCCAATCGATCACTTTGACTGTGGCTTCGGCTTCCCTGTGCTAATGGAAGCCGTCGCGGTCTTCGACCATTATAGAGTAGTGCCAGGACAGCTGCCCCCGAACTCTATTGCGGCGATTTACAGCTTCATCTCCTACCTTAGGTTGGAGCGTGTTCGCTTCTCGATAAGGCTGTTCAGAGAATGCTTCTCTGTGCGGTCTATTCCGGACTCGGGAACGAAGATCTTCAGAGGCCATCTTTACTTCGGCTGCCGCGGCCTGAAAGTCGTCAACCTGGCGAACAAAATCGTGAATTGGTCAGAAAGATACCTGATCTTCGAGGGCAACCTTGGACTCCTGCCGGTCCATCCGCAAGTTCGCGACGAAGCCGCTTTTGGCAGCAGCGGACTGGACGGCGTGGAGAAGGAGATCTTCAACTTATTCAAGGGCGAGCGGCTCGACGTCACCCACTACCTCCCGCTGCTCCCGACTTTGGAGGATGTCCATGCGCAGGACAGTCAGTGTCACCCAGCCGAACTGCTATGCTAGCCGCGCGGCTCATCAACTGACTTGTTAACTTTGCCTTGCAGTTGCCGTCGTGGTCCCGCTGAACAAGCCGCTTACTCCAGGCGGCCTAACCCTTACACAGAGGGAGAAGAGGGCGAAGAGGGCCAGGCCGGAGCGGGCTGAAGTGGAAGTTGATCGGATTCCTCCAGCGGCTTCACGCTGCTTGGTATGGGCAGCCGCTTGAAAGACCTCCACGACAACCCCACCATGCAGTGGAGTGCCGACGACGAATCGGTACAAGTTTCCACCGCCCTCCCGAACTGGGGGAAGGAAACCGTAAGCCTCCATGCCTCCGCGGCTGGCGCGGCTTTGTATGGAAGGCGCAATTTGAAGGCGCTAAAAAAGATTTCTGCAGAGGACTTCTCGCAGTTTGCCGCGCAGGTCGGCGCGAGAAGCTTTGTGGCTAACCACTATATGGGCCTGGCCCATAGGCGGTTAGTCGCAAGTGAAGTCTACCTGAAGCGGCAACTCGCCGAAAAGGATGAAGAAATCGCACGGCTAAAGGAGCTCAATGCGGTAAGATATTACCTGATTTATGCGACCTCATTTAACAAGCCGCTCGGACTGACCTTCTTCCTTCCTTTGCAGAAAATGTACGATCCGGCCAACTCGGCCTTTCAAAACGCGGTCTTTCCGCAGCTTGTGCAAGGGATCGATGGAGCGCTGAAAAGCCTTCGAGGTCGCAGCGGCCTCGCCCCGAGATTCACCGACTTCACCTGCGCCGACCTGTATCCATCCTTGAAGAAAAGGGTGGCCGCGGTTTATCGAGCGCTGAAAGGCAAGGGGAAGATCGGCGGAGAGGGAGAGGCAGAAGAGGAAGAGGAGGACAGCGAGGGAAGCAGGAGCGAGAGCGCTTCTTCAGAAACCGGCGGTCAAGCGTCTGAGACCGCGCGGGTTGTTGCCAGCTCGTCAGAGACCAGGGGCACTGGCAGTTCGCGTTCATCCTCATCTGACAGTGGCGACTACTCGCCTTCTGAGATCGACATCGATGGTGAACCGGACTCCGGTACTCCTGCGTCCAAAAGATTGAAGCTGAATTGCTAGGATAGATTACTTGTAAAAGTTTTTACATTTTTTGAGACCGCCGGTAAGATTTTTGTAAACCGCGCTGTCTACCTTTTATACTTGACATCAGAAATGAAAATATTTTACCTTTTGTGAGAATCTATTATAATTTTACTTACTTGTTTGTGTATGCGGCTTAATCTTTCTTACTCGTTTCCGGCTTAAGAAATTTAATACTTCACCGAATAATAACTACCTTTGCTCCGGTTAAACTCGAGTAGAATACCGATAACCGGATATACTAGCCGTCTGCGAAATTATAACAATCTGGTCATCCTTGAGCGTATATAGAGAAATAAGCCGGGCGGTTAGGCGATTATTCGCCAAGAATATAAGGCAGTTCAACTGTTGAGGGTTCATATTCAACCACGAAGTCTCACGATTAATGTATAGGCCGTAATTTTATTGGAGATGAAGATACATGGCGATCGCAACAAGCCGCCCGGCCAAGGGGATAAACCGGATAGATATTGTAAAAAGCAAGCTGATTGTGGCGGCCTGTCCGAACTTTAATATGAGACTCGCTTTCAATAGGGAAACTACTTAGCGATAGAGATAAACATATTGCGACTTCTTCACATAGCAAGCCGCGAATTGGTTTGAATGAATACCATAAGTCGGCGGACTGAGCGGATAGAAAAACTGGAGTCCGCACATCATCAATAATAATATCAGAAATGACCCGTAATTCATAACCAAGCGGGTAGGTGCGGCCGGAGCGGCATAGATTTCCTCACATGACCTCAAGATCTGTAGACTCAACAACTCAATTCACTGCCCTCTACTCGGCGGACTAGAAATAATTGACAAGATCAAGTCGGACGAATTCCAGAATATATTAGTAATAACCCGAGATAGATTTCATAGCCGAATAGAATAAACCGAAATAGGTAACCGCGCGGTCTGCGGACTGTGCAATATAAACCGGCTAGGTTGTAAGACCGTGAGACGGTGGATAAGCTGGAACGGGCAAAATAATAGCAATATGTGAAAACCATAATTTATCTATCACTGTAACTTGCAGGTTGAAAAGATAACGAAAACTCTGCCTGCACTGTCTTACAGCATAAACTGAGAATCATCACTCTTCTAAAGAAGATCTCAGTTAACTCATCCGCGAATGATTCGAGCGGTGTTTATATCCGCGACTGATGTCGAGCGGGATTGCCACTACACATCTGCGACTGATGTCGAGCGGGATGTGGAGGGCCAAAAAAGTAGTATTATATTTGTTATAAGTAAATGTCACATAGGTATGTCAATATTAAGTATAAAGCTAGGAAGCAGAATTTAGAGGGCATACTAATGCTTATTTCTAGAAGAAAGCTTAATAAAAGGATATGGGCTTGAAGCCTAATTGAACCCAATTGTCGATGTTCGTGGAGAGATATTTGTGAAGCTGGATGCTGGTGAGGACGGGTTTGGGGCTATATCTATTACAACTGTCATTATAAAAAGAAAAGAAGCAAATGCAAGAAACTCCGAACACATGGGAGATATACGAAATATGTAAAAGAAAGACACACAAGATACTACCGCTTCTAATAGTTCCACTATTTAACAACAGAATCTTCATTTGAAACATCGGCTTTATCAGTGGAAAATGTGCTGGAAGATCATAGGACAACATAGTCTTGTAATTTCCCTGCCCTTGCAAATTGATCTGCTAGTTTCCGGAAAGCCCGACAATCTTCTGTGTTGTGACCAATATCCTTATGATATTTACAAAAAAGTTCTTCATGTCGATGTTCAATCTTTGATTTCATACGTCGAGGCTTTTTAAATTCTTTCATATTAGCAAGAATTGGCAGAAGATCTTCCATAGAAATTTTGAACTTGACACATCTGTCCGAGTATTTTTCATACTTGAGTGTTTTAGGATCAAAGGACATGATAGGGCAAGCTTCTATACACTCTGATGATTTATCCTGTTGCGGAGATTCTGAAGCACTTCGGGAAGAACCGGGCTGTTGATGAAGAGAATCTTTCTGATATCCCTTAGCCATTTGATTTAAGAAGGATATATAGTTGGCATTTGCTGCTTCACCCATTATGAACTGATTAGTTGTTTTAATAAGATCTCCATAGGTCTTCGGCTCCTTTTTGCTAACTTTAAATTTGAGAGGACCTTCTCGAAGTCCGCTTATCAAGGCATATTTGTAAAAGTCTGGATGAACGTTAATGATATCGAGCGTTTCCTTTTGAAACCGATCAACGAAATGAGCGGTAGACTCATCAACTTCCTGCTTGATTTGGAAGAGAGCTACTGGGTTTCTCTTCCGCTTCCTGGAAGTATCAAATCTCAAAAGAAACTGTTTTTGAAAATCCCCAAAGCAAGTGATGGACCGAGAAGGTAAACCATGAAACCATTCCTGAGCAAGACCGTCAAAGGTCATTAGAAAAAGCTTGCATTTGATTCCATCTAACATGGCTTTTAGAGAAGCAGCCGCTTCAAATGTTTGCAGGTGTGAAACTGGATCACAAATCCCATAATAACGTGGCAAGCGGGGCTCTCTAAAAGCATCAGCAACGGTATTCCTGCGAATTTGATCAACGAACGGAAAAGAAACTTCTTCTTCTCTGTAGGGAGGTGTCTGCTCCGTGCCAGCCTGAAATGCATCCTTAGCTATATTCTCGGGATGAGAACCATCTTGCCTCGCTAAGGAATCCAGCATAGATGATGAGAAATCTCTGTAATTCCTCGGGAGATTCATTGCAAATGAGAGATAACAACCAACACAAACTTAGAGACCGCCAGACAGTTACAGTCTGACCGCGCGGATAGAATTGCCAGCGGTTACTGAGCAGGTTAACCACCCTCGCCGCTGCTTGCTCGACTAGCCGCTAAGCACTAGCGGCCGAGCGATCTGACCATATCTAACCGCGGATTTCTCCGGCTAACCGAGCGGTTAACTGTTGATGCACGAAAAGCGACGGGGAAAACGGGCACCACCAGCTAACCATTCGAGCACTGGGGAAGGTATTGGGAAAAGACTGTCGGCTAGTCGGTTACTAGCGGCTAGGAATGGCGGATAGGTCCGAATAGGAAAAAGAGAGAAAGGGCCGCTGCCAGCGGCAACACCAGAGTTCGCCCGCCGAGGCCTGAATGCCTCTCCTGCGGTGGGCTTTCCTTTTATAGGAAAATAAGCGATTACACTTAGAAAATAAAGAAGAAAGGAAGAAGCCGGCCGGACAATAGTCCGCAAAGGACTAGAATCGAGGCCGCAGCTTTTAACAAGCGAGCTCTTGGACTCGAGTCAGCGTGCTTTGGGTGTACTCCCGCCCCCTATTTATAGGCTTGGGGGCCTGCCCAAACGGGCAGAGCTAAAATTACCGGCTGCCCGAGGTACAAGAGAATCGAGCAGCGGTGACGGGAATCGAGAAAAAGAAGAAAAGCCAAGAGACAGGCCGCGCGGCCTGGCGACCTTCTTCCGCCGAGCTGTAGGGCGGCCTCTGGGCCGGCTGATCTGGACCTCCTCTAACGGCGACCTGGGACACAGGTCGCGCAGCTTGAGCAATGACAGGCCGACCCTTAGATGGTGGCTAGACCGGAACTGGCGGCTGTTTGACGTAGAGGCCGCCCGGCTTGTCTGACAATAAGCCGGCTAGCTGAGAACGGCGGCTAGAAAGCACAAGCCGCCCGGACTTGAAAGCCTGGAGAACTAGTCGCAGATTCTGGGTTAACAAAGAGGATTTGGTATATCCTTGTTTGTTTTTGTTTTGAGGGTTGTATTTTGGACTATTTTCCGAATTGCATTCTTAGTCCGAATCACTCTCCATGTGGATGGAAATAATCGCGATGTAATGCTAGATGTATGGTTAGGTTATGAGAAATAGTACTTGCAAGTGTTTGTGCATGTTTGGACGGGAATTTCTTGCTTGTGAGATCACGCACTTACAAACGAACCTCTGCCGGAATTTTGAGTTTTGCACGCACATTAAGTGTTCGCTTAAATTCCCCTTAGGAATCCCCTAAGCCTTTTCGTGCCTTAATTTCTTTAGGGAGTGGCCTACATCAATTTGGTATCAGAGGGAGGTTTGCCAATTTCTCAACTTGGCAACGATCTGCTCGTTCCGAGCTACCCCCTTGCACTTAGGCACGTTCGTTGGTCTTTTATTTTATTTTTTTAGTTATATAAAAACAAAAAAAAATGTTTTTCGTGTTTACTTAGTTTGAGTTTTCCATTGGTCCATTATGGCACACATTAGGAGTTCCACACACACACTTTCATTCGTTGAGCGTAACGTTATGTTAGCACAATATTTGACACCACCACCGTGCACCTCTAGGCATGTTAGAGTTCCGCTCCGACCTATGATGGGTTAGGTGATCCGCGAGTATTTTTATGTTGGGTGAAGGATATGGAACGTTATTTTGAGCGATATCATATTGTGGACCCCCCACAGGATTCCCGTTGCGAAACTACAATTATTTGGTCGAGCCCAGACCTTCTGGCTTAATGAGGAGAGACGTTTTGTGACGTCCCTCGATGACTCACTTATAGGTTGGAAGATTATGAAGAATTTATTAACGGATGAGTATTACCCTCCCTACTGTCGTTCCAAGTTTTCTGATTATCTGAATGATTCGTCGCCTAAGACTTTGCCTACGTCGAACCAGTATGTCCCCTCGTACTCCCATACTAGGATATCTCATGATTTTTTTCTCCCCGCCAGGGCACTAAACCCGTTTTTGATCATATGAGTGACTATAAGCCCCACGCTAGATCCTTGCTCCGCCAAGATCTGACTATTTCGAGCACAAGTAGACCTACTGTTAGGGAGAAGGAAAAGGTTAGGTCATCTATCCCACCACCTGTCGTTGTCACTACTAGGGATGCTATAAAGCCGGGGATAAGCATCGTCAAATAGTTAGGAATTGCAAGGAGAACGCTACATGTTATGCTTGTAGAGTGATTGGCCACTATGTCGTGGAGTGCCCCATAAAGCCTAGGGCTTTGAATTTTTTAGCTTCGACGTCTGAGCCCGCCACTGAGGGCGATGCCGATTGTTCTGACGACTATAGTGGCGATGAGGAGATTGGATATCCTCGTGACCTGGATGATGATATATCCTCTGAGGTATCCCTCCCTAGGATTAACCCACTTCCCCTCGACCATATTTCAGGCCCGTCTTCTATGATTGTTGAGGAACCGTACGATGGCCTAGAGTTAGCAGATGTACCTACTGAGTTGGAAGATTTACCTTGCGAGGGAGCCGTACTTTTGGGTGATTTGTGTGATACTAACCCGGATGATTTCTCTTTGTCGTTAGCACCGATGCGAGACGTTCACCATTAGTTAGATTTCCTTTCAGGTTCTATCTCACTGACCCTCCCTCTTGTTCCTTTAGATCGATTAGCGAACTTGTTAGGACACGAATTGATTTTACCTAGTCTGATCCACTTAGTTAAACTGTCGTTACTAGCACCTCTGTTTGATATGAATAGTGGGTTATATATTCGTGGGTATCTGCCGACGAACATGTTTTCATTTGCGAATGAGTCTGATTTCACGGCAATTGTGCCTTTTGATTTGGTGTCCTGATGACATTGTTACCCGTCAAATCAAATTGCACATATTTTTCGTCCATCCTTGTACGATATGCATGTACACATGTCATTGCCTTATGCCAGTGTCTATGGGTTGCATCACTTTCACGACCGTTCACCTTTGAGAGCTTCTAACTGTAGAGTTGTTGATTCGATTTTAGTCTAGTTAGCCCCCCGAGTGGATACCTTCGGGTTCCGTAATAAAATTATTACATTGGAGCGCCGATCCTTTCATGATCTTCAAGAATTTGGTGTTAAATGCAATTTCTTTGGATTTTTACGATGCAATCAATTTTTCACCGCATTTCAATTTTTCAAATTTAATTTTGCAAATCTGGTCACCATATGAGCGACTTTCTCAGACGTTTCTCTCTTCCACTTCAAATTCTCGTGGGTTGAGAGGTGAGATTTTTTCCATATCGCTCTTCCATTTGGGTTTACTGGTTCTCACATTGGATGGTAAGATTCGCACAGCTTTTCTTTATGCTGACACATCTACGAGGTTTCCTGCTGTTCTTGCTCATGACAGGTTCTTGTTCTATTACGGATGCCCGCACTACTGGTCCTGCCCCGTGGATGTCCTCTCTTGCTATGCCACCTGTGGATGGTAAGAATAGCAGCCCCTTGCTATTCTCTACCTGGCCACTCATCAGGGATGAGTGATTTCAAGCGGGGGAGGATTGATGGAGCCGTCTCCCCCCAGCATGTTGATTTGGAGCGCCCCCCTCTGGACGACGTTGGTGATCCGGTACATGTTGAAGACCCGCATCATGTTGATGAAGAAGATCCCCTTCCAGATGATTATGGTGACCCAGTTGATGTTAATGCCAACACGCGCTGGATGTTACCTCGCCACCTCGAGTTGAAGATTTGCCATGATATGTTTGGTGTCGTTGTTCGTTGCCATATGGAGTTTGAGGATTTTGATGATCGTTGCCGCAAGCTTGAAGGTTGGGACTTTGCCGCAACATCCTCCGCCAATGCCGCATCAAAATCCCTGTCGCATCTACGCATGAGATTATAATTTTATTGTTTAATTCCAGCATTTAATTTTAGCATTTAATTTATAATTTCAGCATTTTAATTTTTTTTAAATTGGCCTATGTTTAGCCATGGTATTAGTGCGTTTATCCCCTTTACTTGTAATGCCTATAAAAGGGCCAAACATTGATGTATTCTGCATGATTGGAAGAAAAAAAAGACTCCTAAACCTAATTACAGTTTGCTCAAGCAGCCCCCTCCTACCTCTCAGCCTGGCCAAAAACCCTGAACCCGACGCTTGGAGTTTTCGCGAACTGCTTGTTGTCGCCGCCCGCCATTCGGTGGTGACTCCCGCTGCTCCGGCGACCTCCTCCCTCCTCTGGTGTGACTCCATAGAAGCCGTCTCGGTTCTCCCCATCCAGTGTGACTCTTGTGACCCGTGGAAGTGCGACTCTTCCACCACTATCTTGCTCCTCCTCCTCCTCACCTCTTCTCTAATTCCTGGTTTTGGGTAACAATTTTCTATCCCTAAAATATTGTGTGAATCTCTTCTTTGATTTGTGAGTGTTTTGGAGACTTTTGATTTCATATTTTATCCTAAATGTTGAATTAAGTTTGCATATTAAAATCTGAATTGTTATTGCTTTTTTTGCATCGAATTTTCGCGAAGATTTTTCGTAAGGGTAGGTCCCCTTGGATTCTTGTAAATTGGGGTTTGTTTAACCTTTGGTTTCGAACGGATCAAGAGGATTTGATATATCCTCGTTTGGTTTTGTTTTGAGGGTTGTATTTTGGACTATTTTCCGAATTGCATTCTTAGTCCGAATCACTCTCCATGTGGATGGAAATAATCGCGATGTAATGCTAGATGTATGGTTAGGTTATGATAAATAGTATTTGCAAGTGTTCGTGCAGGTTTGGACAGGAATTTCCCGCTTGTGAGATCACACACTTACAAACAAACCTCTGTCAGAATTTTGAGTTTTGCACACACATAACGTGTTCGCTTAAATTCCCCTTAGGGATCCCCTAAGCCTTTTCATGCCTTATTTTATTTGGGGAGTGGCCTACATCACATAGTGGTAATGTCAAACACCTGTTTGTCTCTAGGGACAAACTCAAGACAAATGTCATTTTTTCTACATGCTCTCTAATAAAGTGATATCTAATCTCAATATGCTTAGTCCTGCTATGAGACATTGTATTCCTAGTAATAGAGATTGCACTAGAAGAATAACAATACATTTGAGTTCTACTTTGCTGGAAATTATAATCTTTGAGCTGTTGTTGAATCCACAGTAAATGTCCATAGCAACTACCAGCTGAGAAGTACTCTAATTCAGCTATTGAGATGGCAATACTTGTTTGCTTCTTGCTTCTCCAAGTGACCAATCTCCTTCCTAGAAATTGATAGGTGACTAAGGTTCTCTTCCTGTCTTCTTTATAACCCGCAAAGTTTGCATCTGAGTACCCAATTAGTTCAAGTCATTATTCCAAGGGTACCACAGACCAGGATCAGGTGTGCACTTGAGATACCTCAAAATTATTTTTGCTGCAGAATAATGGGATTCCTTGGGGCAAGCCTGGTATCTAGCACAAACACATGTTACATACATAATGTCTGGCCTACTTGTAGTATGATAGAGGAAGGAGCCAATTATGCCTCTACACAATGTTTTATCAACATGTTTCCCTAACTCATCCTTGTCTATTGACACATTTGACAACATAGGAGTTTCCATTATGGTGGCACTCTCCATTCCAAAATTTTAAATTAACTCCTTGGTGAACATAGACTAAGAGATGGATAGACCATCCTCTGACTGTCTAACTTGTAGTCCTAATAAATACTTAAGTTCACTCATACTACTCATCTCAAACTGCCGCATAAGTTTAGCAGAATTCTTGCAGAGGCCATCATCAGTATACCCAAAAATTATGTTATATACATAAATTTGGACTAGAATTACCTTACACTTGAATTCTCTAAGAAATAATGTCTTGTCTATCTTTCCCCTTAAGAATTTATTCTCAAGAAGAAAACTAGCCAGGGTTTCATACCATGCCCCGGGGGCGTGCTTTAACCCATACAAAGCTTTCTAAGATTGAATACATAATCAGGAAAGTTATAATTAACAAAACCAAAGTGTTGCTAAACTAAGACCTCCTCGTTTAGGTTACCATTTAAGAAAGCTGACTTGACATCCATTTGGTAGACATTGAATCCTTTATGTGCAATATATACAAGGAATTTCCTTATAGCTCCCAATCTAGCTATTGGTGCAAAGGTTAAATCAAAATCAATACATTCCTCTTTTTTGTATCCCTTAGCAACCAGTCTAGTTTTACTCTTAATTATAACACCATTCTCATGAAGTTTATTCCTATAGATCCACTTGGTTCCAATGATGTTATGTCCTTGTGGTCTGGGAACTAGCTTCCAGACCTTACATACCTTGAACTGGTTCAGTTCTTCTTGCATAGCCATAATCCAAAATGGGTCTATGTTGTCATCTTCAAACCTTTTAGGTTCAACCTGAGATAAGAAGCTAGAGTATATAGCAATGTTGAGGCTTCTGCTCCTTGTTGTAACCCCTTGGCTAGCATTACCTATGATTTGATCTTTTGGATGACCCCTTAAATGCCTGAAAACTACTGGCATTCTATTAGAAGCATCTTGACTTTCAATTGTTGGTCCTGCTGGTCTTCACCCATATCAATTGTACTTTATCCTTCTTCGGGAATGCATACCCCATCCTATTCAACTTGCGTATAAGGAGGAATATCCTTATGGTTAGTTTATCCTTCTCCAACTCCACACCTATAAAATTAGAGGAGCTAGGCAGCTCATTGTTAATCACAGATGATTCATCAAACACAACATTTACAGACTCTTTTATAACTTTATTTTTCAAATTGTATACTCTATAGGCTTTGCTATGGTCATTGTACCCAATAAAGTTTCCTCCATAGAATTTTGCAGCAAATTTGTCAAGTAGGACTTCCCATTATTGAGCATAAAGCAATTGCTTCAAAAGATCTTGAGATATGCTAGATTTAGTTTTCTGGCTTTCATAATCTCATATGGAGTCATCTTGTGATACTTGTTGATAGAAGCTCTATTCAGGACATGACAAGCAGTGTTCGCTGCCTTAGCCAAGAAGTATTCTACGAGAGAGGTGTCACTGAGTAGTGTCCGGCCAACTTCTATGAGAGTTCTATTTTTCCACTCAACTATCCTATTTTGCTGGGGTGTTCTTGGAAAAGAAAACTCCTAATAAATCCATTGTTCTTCACAGAACCTTATCATGCCTTCAGACTTAAATTTAGTGTCATGGTCACTTCTGATTTTGACCGCAGGACTGTCCTTTTCATTCTGAACTTGCTTAACAAAGGTCACAAAGGTGCCAAGGGTTTCAGACTTTTTCTTTATAAACAACACCCAAGCAAATCTGGAATAGTCATCAACCATCACAGGTGTGTAGACTTTCTTACCTAGATTGTGAATGTAATAGGACCAAACAAGTCCATATATAGGAGGTACAAGCACCTCTCAAAATTCTTGTCCCCAATGCTCTTAAAGGAAGCTTTTGTCTGCTTGCCCTTTTGGCATGTAGAGCAAATGCGCTCTTTGGTGAATCTTATATTGGGTACATTTTTGACTAGCCATTCATTGAAGAGCTTGCAAATTGTCTTGTTGTTCTACTGAGCAAGCATCTTGTGTCGTTACACATAATAAGATACTTTCTCATTCTCTACCAGACATACTGATGAGTCTGTACTTAAACATAAGAAGTTTAAACAATAAATATTTTCATTCCTAGTGCTTGTCAAAATGATCTCTTGGTCTCTAAATCTCATAATGAGACACCCATCCTTATGGAAGACAATGACAAAGCCAATATCATATAGCTGGTTTATTCTAATCATATTGTATTGCAATCTTCCATATAAGTTACTTTTGTGATTGAGACTATGCCATTTGTGATCATACCTTATGTTGAAACCGAAAAATTGGTCTCTGTGGAGTTCGACCCTTGTGGAAGGGGTGATCGCACACATACTTCTCTCTCACATGGAAAAAAACAAAATACTTAGCATAAGGAATAGACCCAAGGCTCAAGCATGGAGGTACCACTACACACCCGGAAGATCTTAGAGCGCTTCCCCTCCTTAGCTTAGTGCTGAGCTAAGGATACCTTAAAAAGCACAAGAATACCAGGGCACAAGTAAGCATGCCTTTTGAGATACCCCCTTGGGTTTATTTATAGTTTTCTGAAAACATTATGCAAATAGCGCACCTCCACTATTCTAAATGGCTATATGCAACCTAATTGGGTCTACCAACAGCCATTCTCCGATGTTCTAAACGGCTATCAGCAACCCGAATTTGGCATCCAGGTAATTTCACCTTTACACCCCACTAAGCGAGTGGTCCATGAGGGCACCACTCGCCTAAAGGGAAGAGTGTTGGGGAAGCCATGCACTCGCCTCCTCGACATCTCATTGGGCGAGTGGTCCGCGGGGGCACCATTCGCCTAAAATGGGTGTGCTGGGTGAGACAGGCACTCTCCTCAGTGGCACTCCTCTGAGGATGATTCTGGAGGGCTTCTGCACTATACAATGCCAAGGAACAGGATGTCGAATGCACTTGGCTCCACTCAATGCCAAGGAGAAGAAGGCTTGAGTGCACTCGGTGAACAACGGAAGGGTCTCACTCCTGGGGATCCCGTGAAGAAATGGTCCACCTTGCGGAGGGGGAAGAAGACCCACTCATCGAATACGGGGTTGTGCACCATAACCATTGGTGACTCTTCTGTCTGAACCTCCAAAGATCACCTTAGGTCCATTCTTTACAAGAGTATAATCCTTAAGATGGCTCCTTGTTCCAGTCATATGTCTAGAACATCCATGTCCAAGTAACATATTGGCATTGTATGGGTACTTAGACTACCCTACAAACACAGATTAGTTTACCTTAAGAACCAAAAATTGAATGGGTCCTTGGTTCATGTTAGCTTGAAAATGCACATGTCTACCTATAGCAGTCCTGACAGGAAGACTCACCCTTGCCATTGGCACACTAAGGTTATGGCAATAATCTATTTCAAAGCTTCTCACCTTGCAACAATACCAACATTCATGAATGTTGTATCTTCTCTTATGAACAGGCTTGGAAGAAGTTGTCTGTTCAGAGGGGAGAGCAGCAACCTTCTTCTTAATTATTTCAGCAAGAATCTGATTGAAGGTTAGTCTGTTAGTGGATGCACATGGCTTATTCTGAGTGGAACTAACAGATGTCATCATTGCATCTGACATGGAATTGATGGCTTCAGAAATTTCTAGGTGTGGCTTACTGACTGACTTACCCTTAGTTTGTTGGAGGAACCTGAGGATAGACCACTACCTTATCCTTGAGTGTGATGGCTGCAGCACCAAACACAAATGGTCTATAGTGGGATATTTGGATTTCCTCATGGGGAGACTTCAGTTTACTCACACCCATTTCCTTTCTCCTTCCATTATAAGATACCCTAGTATTCATATAGGAAGATTTCCCATTCTTCCAGCGACCATACAAGTTGTCCTGGTCATACCTATTGGAAGGAGTATTACCTTTTGAAAGGTGGTCTGAGGCACTATAGGAGATTTTCCTTTCCCTTTGGAATGGGCAGCTCTTGAATTCCACTTGAACCCCAAACCTCTCATATCCTTTTGAGAGGTGAAGGAGTCAATCAGTGGCAGTACAATTTTTGGCTTGGAGAATTCAGCAGCAATCTTCTTCTCTTTGAGAAGCTTCTCTTCAAGATCCATGATGATCTTGCTTTTCTGGCTGATGGTCCCAATCTGGATAATTGAGATTTTCTTCTGTTGGCTAACTTTCCTCCTCAACTTATCTAGCAAGAGTGCTGACTCAGACTGTAGGGATGAAACTTGCTGTTGGGAGGCAATCTTTTCAGCTTGTCTCTTGATAAGCCTTTTGCTCTTCTTCAGAGAATCTAGAATAACACCTTACATATCAATCTATTGATTGACTTCATTTTTAGATATTGATCCATCATTATAACTGGAGAAAGTGTATACTTCAAAATTTGAGCCAGACTCATAGATTGAGGAAGAGCTAGGGATAGAGTGTACCTCATCAGGAGTAGGATTATCCTGATTGTCTTCTGATGTGGCCATGAGACTGAACAACTCATCCTCTTCACAGTCACTATAAATAGAGGACAGTATGGATCTTATGCCAGATTGGGAAGAAGGATGTTCAACCTCTTCTTCAATAGTCATGAGACCAATATAAGCCTCCTCTTCATCTGATTCTGAAGACTCAGAATCACTGTCTTATAGGTTGATAGTCTTTTTGGCCAAGAAGCTCTTTTCAGTCTTCTTGTTCTTGTGATACTTTTCTCCTTTAGACTTCATGTGCTCCTTCCTCTTAACTGGGCAGTCAGCAATAACATGTCCATTCCTGTTGCAAGAGTAGCAAACAAAATTAGTATTAATTTATTTATTCGATTTATAGTCATACCTTTTCTAGAGTTGTCTTTTCTGTACTTGTCCTTGCTAGGAAAGGGCTTCCTTGATGAGCAACTTTAAGTTCCCTTATTCTTCCACTATCTCCTCCTGCTTAGCATCTTCTTGAACTGCTTGGAGAATAGTGTTAGTTCTCTATCTGACAGCTCACTTCTAGAGGAGCTGGGATATGAGCTTTCTGACTCTATAGCTCTCCTTAGTGGAGAAGAAGTCTTTTCCCTGTTTCTTATTGTGGCTTCAGCTCTGAATGCCACAATCTTCTATTTGTTGAGAGATCTAGCGGCATCCTCTTCAGCCTTCTTGGAGTTCAGCTGGATCTCATGGGATAGCAACTTCCCAAATTAATTCTTAGGCAATGTGTTGACCAAGTTGCCAACTTCTCTTATGGCATAGATCATGATATCCCATTCTTTATTTAGAGATCTCAACAACTTGTCATTCAACTCATAATTAGTGAACTGTCTGCCACAGGTGATCAAATTGTTCACAATTATGAAGAACTTCTCATAGCATTCAACTATGGAATCCTTCTTCCCTTTCTTGAATGCATTATATTATTGATTTAGGAGGGATTTTATGTCATCCCTCACTTCCTCAGTCCCTTCCATATATACAATAAGAGAATCCCACATCTCTTTGATTGTTTTGCAGTGAACCAGGTTCTGGAAGGTGGATTCATCTATGGTACTGACAATGATGTTTTGTTCCCTCTTTCATAGTTTCTAAGATGACTTCATCCTTAGTCATTTCAGTATACTTCTTTGGATTCTTGATATTGGCATCTAAGATAAAGACCTTCATGGGGATGAAAGGTCCTTCTTGGACTGTAATGAAGATCCTTGGGCCAAAGGCTTCCATGGCTAGCTTGACCCTTTCTTTCCATATTCCAATGTTTTTTTTGCAGATAGGGAACATCATGGAGCTCAACTCCATGTTGTTCTCACATGAACCCATGAAGATAATCTTCAGCAACTCTTGGAGATTTGTTCAGACTGTTAAGTCTTGTTTAAACAAGCTCACTCTGATACAACTTAAAATTCTTGGTTTTAAGAGTAGCTAAACACCTTGAGGTGGGTGAATAAGGTTTTAAGTCTTTATTATTACCTATTAATTTGGTGTGTTATCACTTAGCTTATTAAGTTTGCTTTCAAGAACACAAATCAACAAAATAATATTTATTCTGGTTCCCCAAGGTATGGGTACATCCCCTTCCCTCCTACCTTTTTAACATAGTGTTAGACAAGGCAATCTTCTCCAAATCTCAGCTCAAAGAGCTTACAACACAGATCCCCCAAGATCTCTCAGACTTTCACCAAGTGCTACCTCAGGCCTAACACCTACACTAAGAGTAGACTTTACTCCTACAGCTCAGTGATCCTCCAAATCACCTACCTCAGACTTAATAAAAAGCCCTACTACTCAGGGTAAATTGATAGCCCTACACTTAGAGATGTATCTCCTACCTTAGATCTGACTCAGATCCTACCTCAAACACATAGGTCCTACCAACTCAGATTCACAACTAAATATTACCTCTCAGCCTTTATATCTAGGCTTATAACTCAAATCGATAAAGATCCTACAGAAGGAGTAGAAGTTTTGCTGATGTTTTACTCTAAAGAATCTGTCCTCTTAGTCTTCTTTCTGGACTGAATGTGTTCAACCCTAACTTCTTCTCAGCAAAAAATATAGATTTTCAGGATATTTTTTCTTTTGCTGAGAAGATATCTGCAGAGCCCTGTTTCTTCAAGCCTTTTATATACCTGTAGTGGCCTTGAAGAAGAACAACAACTTGAAGAATGCTCTACAACTCCTTGTTCAGAAAAGAATTTTGATCTTGCTACTAAAGATGAGTTTAATCTTCAGTGATTTATTTCTTCAACAACCAGCTACTATTTGTTATTCCTAGATTGCTAAAAAAACCAGTTCTCAAAAAACTTCAACCTTTTCGAGAGGAAGAAGTTGACCAGAAAAAGTCGTGTTTAATTTCTTGGAAAATGTGCTTTTATTACTCGCTGTCCAATGACTCTATGTGTAGTATAGACCAGCCCAAATTTGTAATAGCAGCATGTCTTTTGCATTTACTATTGTACTAAAAGCATACAGTGCCTTTTATCATCTAGCGCACTATTCCTGCAACATTTAAATTTTTGATGATGTCAGCATGACTCAACGCTTGTGGACTTGGTAATTTCGAAACAATCTGCATATGTGTTGAGTGAAACCTTATCACTCAATGCAGAAACACTTAGTAGAATTCTGCATAATATTTATTAAGGCATTGAGTGATCCTTCACTACTCATCGCTTCTGGACTTTGTTGAAATTTCTCTGCGATAAAGCATTGAGTGCAACTTCCTCCCTCAACACTTTTATACTTTGTCTATCTTCCTAATGGGGCGTTGAATGGCTCTTCACTAAACGCTTTTACACTTGAACTGAAATCAAGTTGGGTAGGCGTTGAGTTAACTTCATTCATTCAACAGTTCTATCCTTAGACAGATATCTAGTCAGAAACTCTGAGGTTTTGACTATATAGAGTTCTGTCACTGCTCTTCCTTTTCTAGAGTGAGTGAAATGAGCTCACTAAATGATTTTGGTCTTAGCCAAATTTTCTGCTTGTTCAGCAACCTGTCTTGAGTCCAACTATCATTGTAACTCTAACTTCCTGTCAAATCAATGTAACAGTATTAAACCTGCATACAATGAACTTGAACATATGTTGGATACATCCATGTGTATAACTTTAACTTGTGGGGCTTCTTCAAATCTAGGACATTGTGATCAATGGACCCAACAATCTCCCGCTATTTGAAGAAGTCAGGACCCTAATCATTGATATATACTTCCACATACAAAAGATAACCATTCATAGAATAGAGAATAGAAATCGAGACACACACAAAAATATGATTATCATTCAAGACAATAGTCATAAATAGATAGTGTGCTGATAATAATGTTTACAATCATAAAGCCCTTAACGAAATAAAAATATTGCATGTTTCAGGTTCCTTGATCACTATCCCCCTGTTGGGCTTCTTTACAGCCTTTTCATCAGCTTCAGTCTTTTTCATCCTCTGTCCCTCAAAGTAACTGTAGGGTTTTGGGAAGTACTTGCTAGGCTCAAGAGCATCTGGTGGCACTACACTTAACATTTTTTCTGATCTAAACTTCCTCCTGTCCTCTTCATTTCTTTCTAATTTTTCCCATCCTAATGAGCTATATAGTTTTCCTATGTCAGTATTGTGGTCCTTGATTTGATCTCAGGTAGACAATAAGATAGTCCTTGATTGAGGACTCCATTTTTCAAAGTCCGGCCTAGTCTCCATCTCTTCTCTATACCTCTTCTTCCTAAGTCTAACCTCTCCCTCTTCTTCAACAACTAACTTGCCTCTGGCTCTTGCTATCTATTCAGTAGTGGGGTTGAATGTAGAAATTTTAGCAGCAATAGAATGTTTAGCCCACTAAGCATCAACTTGACCATACTGATCATCACCATATTGCTCATCATACAGTCCTTCTATAATATGGGCAGGAACAACAGGAATATTGTCATATGTTGCTCAGAAATTTTTGATTATGTATAGCAACTTCTTAGTAGCCATCTCAAGTTTACATTCTAGAGTTTTGAGGGTTCTAATTTCCCTAGCTTGTTTTTAGCATGTTTTTGCTATTCTTGAGAGCCTCTAAAATTACCCCATATCTTTCAATAACCTCATTGAATTCTTTTTCAAATTCGAGAATAACATGTATCTACATTTGATGAGAATGAATCTGAGTCTTCACGAGTTTTATAGTTTGAGTTAGACGTTGCAATGGAAGTTCTAGTTTGTACCTCATCATGATGATTGTCATCCTGAGCTTCTTTATCAGACATAGCAATGAGGTTGCATCCTTATTTATCCTTAGAGTCAATGTCAGTTGAAGATAGTGGTGCCTTTATGCCCACCTTGGCTGCTGGCTAATCTATATTCTCTTCTATAAAGAATAGACTAATGTATACATTTTCTTTTTCATATTTTGAGGTCTCATAATCTCTATTAGTTAGGCTTCAGTGCTTCTTAGGCAAGAAGCTCTTGTCAGCATTTTTCTACTTATGATGTATCTTGTCATCTGATCTTTTACTCTCTTTTCTTTTAGCAGAATAATCAGCTATAACATGCCCTGACCTGTTGCAATAATAGCAAACCACATCAGTTTTAAAATGTTTTTTCTCTTTATAAACATACCTTTCCCCAGTGGGGTTCTTTCTGGTTTTTTCATAGTTAGCTTGGGGATTCCCTGAACTAGAGCCTACAGGGGCCTTGCTCTTCCAATGTCTTCTCCTGCTCAGCATCTTCTTGAATTGCTTGGAGAACAATTTTAGCTCTCCATCAGATAATTAAGCTTCTGATGAGCTAGGTGTAGAGCTTTCTGACCTAACAGCCCTTCTTAGGGGAGAGGCAGTCTTCTCTCTTCTCCTCCTAGAGGTTTCAGCTTTGAAGGCCACTGACTTTTTTCTACTGAAAAACTTAGCAGAATCCACTTTAGCCTTTTAGGAGTTTAGCTAAAGCTCATGAGACAGCTGTAACATCCCTCAAACAACTAGACCCTCTAGGAGTGCTTATGTCATGATGAGGTCATGAAAAAACCCTAGAAATCCCAAGAAGACCAAGTGAACAAGGCTCAAGGTGAAAATCACCTCGGTTTGCAAGTAGTAGAATCCCAATTACAGTCCTAGGCATGACCTTAGGGTATTAACTTGGTTCCATGATCCCATCATGACACCTCTAACCCTAAGGGGGGCCAATATGTCACTACAGACCCATTGGGGTCAACCAAAAAGAGTCCAAGATGACTCAAGTACGGGATGCGTCGAGTGAGTCGACAAGACTCAATGAGTACATCAGGTATCTACCTAGATAGGTTTTTGGGCTAGAACGTTTAGTGAGTGGAGTGCACTCAATGCCATCGGCTGAATGGCATTGAGTGTGTTGAGTGCACTCAACGTGAATTTATTTAGGATGAATCTTGGGCTCAGGCGTTGAGTGTGTCGAGTGCACTCAACGACAAAGGCTGATTGGCGTTGAGTGCATTGAGTGCACTCAACGCCATCTTACTTAGGAAGAATCTTGGGCTCGGGAGTTGATTGCGTCGAGTGCACTCAACGCCATAGGCTGAATGGCGTTGAGTGCATTGAGTGCACTCAATGCCATCTTATTTAGGAAGAATCTTGGGCCCGACCGTTGAGTGCGTCGAGTGCACTCAATGCTATAGGCTGAATGGCGTTGAGTGCGCTGAGTGCACTCAACGCCATCTTACTTAGGAAGAATCTTGGGCTCAGGCGTTGAGTGCGTCGATTGCACTCAACATCATAGGATGACTGGCATTGAGTTCACTCAATGCCATCTTACTTGGGAAGAATGTTTAGCTCGGGGCGTTGAGTGTGTGGAGTCCACTCAACGCCATGGGCTGAATGGCGTTGAGTGCGTTGAGTGCACTCAACGCCATCTTACTTGGAAAAAATTTTGAGTTCGGGGCGTTGAGTGCGCAGAGTCCACTCAACGCCATGGGCTGAATGGCGTTGTGTGTGTTGAGTGCACTCAACGCCATCATACTGAGAAAGGATTTTCTAGAATTATCGCGTTGAGTGAGTTGAGCTCACTCAATGCCATAGAATGAATGGCGTCGAGTGAGTTGAGCTCACTCAATGCCAATGTACTTAGAAAATACCTACCGATTTTGGCGTTGATTGTGCAGGCTTGTCTCTACGCTTTTGCCTTGGAGAAATTTTTGGCCCTGTTTGCTGGTTCATAGGAAGAGTCTGAACCGGATCTTCTCAGGAATTGCGCAAGATGGATTAATTGGCACTTTTCTTTCATTAAGACTTATTTAAACAATAATAAGCGGTCCAGTAGCAGGGTGCCACATGACAGATGGTTTAACCCAAATTCCTCTTTAATGGAGGAGAGAGAAAAAGCCCCAAAGCCATGGCCGAAATTTGGCTTTCATGGCCATTAATGGCACTTGATGCCTTGGCCTTATTCCTCTCCCCCTTTTATGACTAGATTCAACTCCTCTAGGGAAGATGAGGAGTTTCCAGTCGTTTCCTGGCTGTATTGAGCCCACATTCATCCCCCTCCTCCATGGCCGAAAAGCTCTTAAAGGGGCATTAATGGCCACCGCCAGCTAGACCCCTCCCCTCCCCCCCATTTTATCATTTTAAGAGACACACTGGACTTAGAGGAGCGGTTTCCACACAAACTTGAAGGATCTGAGGAAGCCCACCGTGCAGTTGTAGAGATCAAGCGGCGCCACAACCGACCATGGCATCCCGGCGATCGACACATCTCCAGGCCGCGAGCAAGGTCTTCTCCTTCCTCTTTTCTTATGGGTAGATCGTAGGAATTGTTAGGGCTAAGGAATGGGCTCAATTGAGCCCGATCGGGTGATGAAAATCACTAGTTTTTCCATGAAAAAAATGGAGTGGTCGGGTTCGTCAGAAACCACCCCTCCAGCAGTTGTGCTACCGCCCGGCGATAGCCCCCACCTCAACAGAGGTGGTGTTGGCGGTGGCCACCCAGGGAGGTGGTCGGGTGTCTGGGAAAATGTCTTGGAATAAGCTCCAGGTTCACCCAATCATGGACCTCGGTTGGAGGAAGAAGACGATCCAGCAACCGTTGGATCTTGCATCAAGATCTGTGCTGATCATTTAAATCCTTTTCTTTTTAAATGAATTTTCTGTATTATGATAACAGTCACTTTAGAAAATTAATGAAAAATACTTAGCGGCTCCATATGAGGAAATGGTCAACATATAATTTGTATCCATATGGGTCTACTTTATTTTAAAATTAATTTGGGACAATTTGGTCAACCTGTTTCACCAGGGCACCCATTTTGCTGGGGTGTATACCTAGGGCAAGACAAAGATTAAAATGTGTGCCCCCACTTCTTCTCTTGTCCAAATGACTTGAAATTTGGACAGGGAGTCACCCTAGTCTAAATCTAGGTTCTGCCCTAAAATGAAAATTTTTGGGGATAATCTTCCTATAGTTTTTGTAATTATTTAATAAACCATGATTAAATACATTAAGGGACCAAATGACCTCCAAACCCTCCAAAATTTTTGTGAGGGGTCCTTGAGGTAATCATAAGGCTGTGGATAAAATTTCATCTCATTTAAAGATGATTTGGATTAAATTTTTGCAAACCCTAGTCTTGCCATAATAAGGGTATTTAGGTCAGAAGTGTACTTAAGGTTTGGGTGGTCAAATCACCTCAACAGAGGTTAGGATTTGGGCCACTGGTCTGGCATGACATAAAACACCCTCATATGGGATATGGAGTGGTTTAGGATTGAAATGCCTTAGTACCCAAGTTCAAACCTATGTATGGGCTTTGGGGGTTTGAGAAGGGCATGTGGTCAAAAGACCTTGAAATGATTTGAAATTTGGTGGAGAGGAAACTAGGGAAGTTAGAATCCTCTGGTAGAAATCTTATTGGATTTATAAATTGTTAAACCTCTCAAAACCCTAACCTAGTTTAGGGCACAAACCTTGTAGTGATAGAATAGGTTATTAAAACTCATTGAACAGTGATGAAACTTGGGAAGTATAGTCATAGGGTTAGTATGAACCTCTGGAAATTTAATTGGGAAATTTGGAAGCATATTTTTATTATCTCCTTTGCAATACATGAATTAGCCTCTATTACTTATTTGGTTACTATAACCTCACTGTTCACTGGAATGTTATGAAATTGAGGTAGAGGAAGTTTAGACTATTATACTCATAAATGAATTTTGCTATAATTTTTAGATGTATATTACCAGTACATACTTCACAAGCTCATCAAAATGGAAACTTGTTTAATAATTTATTCAGAGCTCATTATTGATGTAAAATTGTGAAACTTGATCAGTACTGTTCCTAGGTCATTATGCTCATTTGGGGATTCTATTACAATTTTTAGATAAATAATTCCTGTACTTAGTTCATTAACCTGTTAACTTGGATTACTATGAGAAAATCAAGTTTAGAGTTTATTATTCACTGATAAATTATGAAAATTAACCTACAGAGTTTTAATGCCTTTATGATCAATCCTTGAATTTTCTCAGAATTTTTGGAAGTATATTGGCAGTACTTGTCTCTTTTAAATGATTAATGTAAGTTGTATTTAAAATTAGATTTAGAGGCCTAAACCTTGCTGAAAAATTGGGAGACACTGATTTTGTTATTCAATAGTCATCATGTAATTCTCATAA
The DNA here is from genome assembly GCA_039513925.1 of Platanthera zijinensis. Taxonomy (NCBI): domain Eukaryota; kingdom Viridiplantae; phylum Streptophyta; class Magnoliopsida; order Asparagales; family Orchidaceae; genus Platanthera; species Platanthera zijinensis. The sequence goes on from CM077086.1 coordinate 167,971,611, forward strand.
ATTTTGTAGAGCATTTGCATATCTGCAAGGGGTACTTCATGTTCAAACTTGGGTCTTGGATTACTTAGGAAAATTAAATAAATTATCAAGTAAATTAGGAAAATTATGAATTTCTTGATTTAGGCTAAACATGTCATGATAGACCCTCAATAATTAATATAGGGATATTGGATGATAATTTGGAGTACCTTCCATTATATACATCATATAACTTAGGATGGTCTGCATTTAGTAAAAACTACAGAAATCATAATAAGGTGCATAATGAACTTAGAGAATTTGGGATAGCAGAATACTTATTTAGAAATGTGAATGAATGCATCTTTAGTAGTCAAGATGAGGAGAGGTTAGTTTGACTAGTGGTAAGAGGTTCTCGGGGACGACGAAACATCGTCTTCCCCGTGGGGAGAGAGAGAGCCAAAATACACTAGGGTTAGATCTAGTACAACATTAAAGGGATTGGGAGTTGGGTAACAGCCAATAATAATAAGTGCCTTTCGAAAGGGAGATTTGGGCTAAAGCCCATCGTAGTTCCTAGTGCCCTTTGAGATCCCTTCACGGGGTATGCCGGGGGCAGTCCTGGGCTAACCTACACTGTAGGTAAAACTGAATTGCAAGAGTAACTAGCATAATTAGAGGCTCACTTTCACTCACCTCGATGTCTCGAGATGTTAGGTTGGTTTACACGAGTTGTAGGCCCGGGGGATTTTGGTGATGGGCAGGTTGGCCCGGCGAGCTTTGGCTCGGTTGTTGATTGTGACAGACGGGGTAGTCCGGGGAGCTTAGACTCGGTTGTTGATTGTGACGGACGGGGTAGTCTGGGAATTTTAGGCTCGATTGATGATTGTGACAGACGGGATGGTCCGGGGAGCTTTGGCTCGGTGGATGATACATTAATATTGCATGTGCATAAGATATAAGGTGGTGGGTCTTCGGTATTGGAGGGTCGATGCACTGACGCCAATACATTGACTCGACAAGTGTGGTTTAGCACTTCGCCATAAAAGTTCGCTGGGCCAGCCAGCAAGAGTACGTAGGCACTCCGCTTAGTGCACTAGCATTGAGGCGTACGATTGGTATGACTGGTAGTGCAATTACCTGTTTAGATGTGGGCGAGGCCCAACCCACCGCTTCCATATGCCACTACGGAGGTGTCCTGGGAGGTTCATCTCCATAAAGGTGGAACTAAAGGTCTGTGTACACAGAGTCGAGTGGGTGTGTTGCACTTGCATGTTCACATCATGGCATAATTGCATGTCATAGCATAACCATTGCATATAACCCTGACACCTATTGTATAAAATGGTATGGGATGCTTTATACAATAGGCCCTGCAAAATGACCCCTTGGTTTATAAGTTTGCGGGAGCGTGCTTATAAGTTAAGGTTTTTATTCAGAAAGTATATATGTTTGCTTGCTAGAAAACCGAAACCCTATCGTATAAATTGGTATGAGACTTTTTATACGATAGGAGTCTTGCAGAAGACCCCTTAGCTTATTTGTTTTCATATAAGTTAAGGTTACTTATTTCTTATTCAGTCTTTCTTACTTTTATTACTGCCGCACATACTTATAGAACTGATAGTCTAGTTCCGCCGTCACATGCTTTTGCTATTCTCCACTATCATGTCCTCTCCTTTCTTCCTCCTCGCTCGGTGCCTAGGAGCCGTGGGGGAAGGTGCGGGGGATGGTAGGGCTTAGTCTTTTAGACTAACGGTTTTTGAACCACATCATTTTAGGGGACCGTGGAGCCTAACATGGAGGAGCAGCCCCGGAGGTCGGCACGCTTGGATATGGGGCAGTTTAGTATCGGAGTTCAGACAGCTGGGACTGTGAGTCCCGATCGTTACTAGTTATTTAGTTTTACTTCCGCTATGAGAGATATGTAGTGAGGATTCTGATATACCGGGCATGAGCCCTACTTTCTGTACTTTTATTATATCTGTGGACACTCCCTTCGTGGAGAATATTTACTTTACATGTGATTGCTTTGGACTTGCTCTCTTCCTTATTTTGCTACAGTCTTGTGATCGAATCGGCTAGCAGGATCGGAGTTTTGTAGTGGCGACCTTCCTGGGTGTGAAGGTGTCACCGCAAAGCCGCGGTTCTGGGCCTAAGACCCCGGTGTGTAAAAAGAAAATAAAAGGGTCTTACAACAACAACTTGCTAAACAGGTTTTGTGGCAAAATATTGGCTAAGTTGATCATCTCATTTATGGCACAAACCTTGATGTCTCATTCTTTATTGAGTGACCTCAAGAATTTTTCATTCAGTTCATAGTTAGAAAACTGCCTACCATAATATATTATTCTATAGAAAATTTTGAAGAATTTTTTATAGCACGCAACTTTGGAGTCCTTCTTGTCTTGCTTGAATGCTTCATATTGCTAATTTAGAATAGATTTTTTGTCATCCCTTACCTCCTCAATCCCCTCCATGTAGACCCGTAGAGAGTCCCACATTTCTTTTGAAGTCTTATTGTGAACAAAGTTTTGAAAGGTTGAGTCATCAATTGCACCAACTATAATGTTTTGGGCCCTCTTGTCCATAGTGGCCAGAACTACCTCATCCTTTATCATTTCTGAGTACTTATTTGGAGTTTTTTATTAGCATCTAATGTTGATATCTTCATGGGGATGAAGGGTCCCTCTTCCACTATATAAAGATTCTAGGGTCTAAGGCTTCTATGAAGAGCCTCACCCTTTCCTTCCATATCTCGGAGTTCTCCTTCCTACAAATGGGAAGCTTCATAGAACTCAGATCTTTGTGTTTCTCACTAGAAGTCAAGATGATTGAATCTTACTACCCTTGGAGATCTTGTTCAGACTGTTTATGAGTCCGATATTTATAGGGTTTTTCGGACTCATCTGGGCTTGTTTTCTCACTCGTGCACTGCATTACAACCAGTTATCAGTTATGTTTGCATCGTTCGGTCATTGAACATATTGTGCACTGTTTTGGCCCATGGGTGTGCAATTGCGCATTCTATTTTCAGGGGTAAGCACATGGTGCTGCCCATGGCCCTTTCCGGCTATTTTCATTGCATTTCTATGATGCTGGAGGGTTCCCTTTGGTTTTGTTTGTTTGAGTGCTAGTGGTGCGTTTTCCCCCAAGTTTGGAATTCAGGCATGTGGAAAACACACGGTCATGCGTTTTCTTAGCACACATTTCTTCTTGATCGTGCGCTTTTTTGTATTGGAAATTGTCGAGCAGAGCTCGACGATCTTCACGCATGGTTAACGCACGGTTTCTTCTGAACCATGCGCGAAGAAAACACTTAGTTTTCCTGTAGCTTTCTTGGTTGTTCCATTTTGTGGTTAATTGTATGATTTGTTCATGCATGGGCGGCAGCGCCCGTGCGCGAGAAAAATGCACGGTTCCACCTACTTGCCTTGAATTCAAGCTTTCTGTTATTACCGTGCGATTTCCTTCACGCACGGGAAGAAGCGTCTGTACGCGAGTAAAACGCACGGGTCAATGCTTCTCCTTTCGCATGCTTGTTCTATAAGTTAATAATGCACGGTTGTGCACCAAATCGTGCGTGCCTATTTTTCTGACTTGCTTCTATTTAAAGCACAGATTTATTCTTCCTTGATATCCAGTCAGAACGAGTCCGATCCACCTGCCTTTTCTTCTCCTCTGAGCGGGAAAACTTCCCTCCAGCCACCATTTTCTCTCTCCTCCTTGGAGAGTTAATCCGACCACCATTCTTCTTCCAAAAGCTTGCAATAGATTCATCTCCGACCACCATTGTCTTATCCAAACTCCAAGTTCCATTTCAAGCTCTTGAGGTGCTGCATTCATGGGTTCTCAGGATAGATTTAGCCCAACAATTATTCATGAAGAAGATGGGTAATTGGAAGGAGGTGACAGCCCTTCTGGACACCGGACATCATCTGTAGACCGAGCTCGGACCAGGCCTGACAACCCTTGACTCCGGTCGCGAATCTCAGAAATCCTTCGTGTGTTTGGTTGTTTCTCTTCCCATTCACTTGTAGTATTTTTCTTCTACTTATTTGGATGTTGGATTGATGTGAAAGAACACTGTTTAGCTTAAGTATTTCAGTAAGTCTATGTGTTGATATATTTTAGTTCTTGATTGTGTTGACTACGCTTCAGTTTATTATGTTCATGTTGGGATAGTGTCGTTCTAGCGAATGCTAGAAGTGTGTGTGGCAAAGAGGTGAGTGCGACCCTCATTTGCTCATCCATCTTTCATATTACTCTCTTGAGTAATCCATCGAAGCGATGCGGTGACGGTGACCCGCATTAGTTTTTTAGTGCTAAAATTAGGAAACCCAAAATCAACCGCCTTTGCTTCGTTGACACTTGCTATAACTCTTTCAATAGTGAAATCACACTCCCTACTTGCACTCCTCGAGAGATCGATATCTAGGGATTCAACTCCTCAACTTTATTACGTACAACGATCGGTACACTTCGTGACTACATCAAGTTTTTGGCACCTTTGTCGGGGAGTGCAACCGTTGAGTGTACTTTTCTACTGGAAAAGTTTTGCAAGTGTTTTTAGTATTTTGATCATTTTTTAGTGTGTTGTATGACATATCTAAACCCTGGTGATAGGGGTGAAGATTTGAGAGTTGATCTTGAGACCGCACGTACGAGGCAAGCTCGCCTGTGTGCTGCTGCTACTAAAGAGAGGATGGAGGATCTTTGCCAAGGAGGAAATGGCCATGGTAAACGTGTTGTTGAGGGCCAAGAGGTAGTCCAACCACGTGTTAGGACAATGCGTGATTTCACAACCCCTACTACGGGAAGTGTTTACCATGGCTTCGGACCTGCCATCATAAACAACAACTTCGAGATAAAACCCGCCATCCTGAATATGTTCCAGAATAAAACTCAGTTCTCGGTCTTACCGAGTGAGGATCCGCAGCTCCATATGGCAGAGTTCTCAGAAATTTGTGGCACATTCAGATATGGCGATATTTCTTATGACGTAGTAAAGCTGAGGCTGTTCCCATTTTAGCTGAGGGACAAGGCCAAAACCTGGCTCCATACTATTATTCCAGGGACTGCTACTACATGGGAGGCCCTGTCCTCTAAGTTCTTGGCAAAGTTCCACCCAGTGGATAAGATTATGAATGCTCGTAGGGATATTACAACCTTTCGGCAACTGGATCAAGAAACGTTGTCTGAGGCATGGGAGAGATTCGTTGACCTGCAGTGTCGATGCCCCCAGTACGGCTGTGAGCCTTGGAATTTTGTTGAAATATTCTATTTTTCTATTGAGCCTAATTTCAGGGCTACGATCGACGCAGCAGTTGGAGGCACAATAATGAACCTATCTCCTTACGAGTCATTGAGGCTACTTCGCGACACTGCCTCCCATAACACATACTGGACCGCTAGAAGAAATGCCCGTAGGGGGGCAAGAAATCTATTGAGGTGAATGTGGTGCATCAAGCTGAGGCGAGCCATCCTACAATGGATGGAAGGATGATGGTGAACAGATCGACCCATCCTCCAATGCGGTTTATGGACATTTCGTGCCAGGGTTGTGGTAACCTTGGCCATCATGCTTATGAGTGCACTGTTGGAGAGGCCTTTGCTGAGCCGTCGGGTATAACCTCTAGCGAGAGCCTAAATTTTATAAATAATCAAAACAACACTGCTCCTTATAATAAGGCGTATAACCCCAACGCGAGAAATCATCCTAATTTCTCGTGGAATCAAAATGCCCCCGGTCAAAGGTGGCAGGGAGGCCAGCATCAATTTGGTGCTCAAGTCACTATTAGCCAGCCGCATACGGGTTATAATACGAACGTGCAAGGGACTCGTAAGATTGCTTTGGAGGAAAAGATGGAGAAGTTTGTTGAGATGACCCAATCTAATATGACCACTCAAACCGCTTCCATGAGGAACTTGGAGACACAGCTGGGACAACTGGCTCATGTGTTCTCCGAGCGTACTCGCGGCACCCTCCCAAGTGATACGGAGAAAAATCCCCGTGAGAAAGGGAAGACTGCTGGGGAGGCGGAGGAGTGCAATAAAAATGAAATGGATGTTAAGTGTGAGATTAATGTTGTAGAGACGATAGCTTTATGCGATTCCGGATCATCGTGCAACATTCTTGTTTTGCAAGATGTTGAAAAATTGAATTTAAATATCGAATCGAATGTCCAGAAGTCACTAGTGCTAGCCGATGGATCGGTAGTAAAGACCGATGGAGAGATTTAAGTGTTGGAAGTGATGCTGAATAGGGCTGTCGTAGTCACTAACTTTCAGGTCTTAGGACCCATGGGAAACACATCAAAACCCATCCTAGGGGTCCCATTCCTAAAAGCTAGTGAAGCTACACTGCAATATAATGCAAGCGGTGTCACCTTGGCTTCCAAGGTCAATTTGCCTTTACCACTGTCACTTCCCCCTATAATTTCAAATGAACTTGGAGAACTTCTGAAATTGAATGTTTTGTTATCTAATGATTTATCTAGAGCTGTTGAGATATGTGTTCTGCTGAATGGGCAACCTAAGGCTGTGAAAGTGGAAGAAATGTTGATGTCAGCTGAAGTAGAAACAAATACGAAGTTACTGGGAGTGAAACAAGACTTGAATATTAAGGAACGTAAGTTGAGCATGGCTATTGAGAGCGTGCAGAAGATAGACTTAAAAACTTCTATTGTTCTGAACAAATGTTGTAAGACTGTTAAACAGGTGACTTGGGATGATCTTTCACCCGCCATCGGTGAGGAAAGGATGCCACCAGATGAGAAAGAAAGACATGCTGATAAATTGGTTGGTGTGGTTATACCACCCTGGCGATCCCCATCTGTGGATCAGAAAAGAAAAGAACTGCTCATGTGCAAGGCGTAGAATTTTTCCCGCTGGCACAAGAAGGAAGAGGTTAGGGGCAGGGGAGATTCGTCTTGCCTGGGCCCTAAAGCTTTTGCCTCGCCCTCATCTCGCATGATTGGGGGGATCTATCACAAGTCAGCGTTCAGCTGAGGAGTGAAGGATCTCCGGGGCCCCTTTCCTGCTTTTTCTAGTTTTATTTATTGCTTAATGCTATGTGTAACTTTAGACATGTTTGTTGCATTTTGAACTTATGATCTGAAAAATATTTATATAAGTGCTAATACAGGTATTTGTTCTACCATAAGGACGGTAAAGAAAAGGGATTATGGGAGACAACCCAATTTTGCTGCTTTTAAATTTGTTCAATTATGCTGCTGTGGTTATATGTATTTAGTATGCGTGGTCGGAGGTATTCTTTTGTGCAGGTGGAGTTTATTTGGGCTATGGACTTTCTACTAAAATTAATGCCAATCTTCTGGTATGCACATTTTCTGAGCATGGGGTAACCTCTCCCTCAACTTTTGTTTCTCTATTTTTATTGCAAATCTTGGATAGGTTGTTTAGTTTAAGTCTTGTGGGGGAGAGTTATGCAGGTTTCCTATGCACATGCACAATTAGCACTTTCATAACAAAAGTATATTTTCATTTTCTATTTTTATATTATCATGTCTGCATCGTGCACCTACACCCACATGAGTGCGATCTTAAGCACGCTATCAGCTCAAGTCAAAGTTATTTATTTTGTGTTAACTTTAAAATAGCTGTGCTGGCTTAGAATTTTAGGATAGAGTAGTGTGAAACTCATGCAGTGCACCTAATCGAGTACTCATGGTGTGTTTTAATAGTATATATTAAATTTTTCTTTATGCTCGTAGGTTTATACTTTTCTGCATTTGTAAATATTGTTTGTACTACTCAAAAGTGTTGAATCTGGATTAATCGAACGGTGGTATAGGAATGTGTGTAGCCGTCACTAAACTCGTATTGCTCGAGTCGGGAGGAAGGATCATCTTTCCTGGTGGCTAAGAACTTTCCCCAAGCTACTCTCGAAGCATTGGTGCATGGTTAGTCTAGCGTGAGCATGATGTAGGCCATCTTTTTGGCCCGGTTGAGCCTTATACCCGTCCTAACGATAATCCTTGATAGCCTATTTTGAGCCTACCCCTCCTGTTGATTTAGCCCCACTTCGTGATCACCAGAGCCTTAAAACTTTTCCCAGTTGCACACCCCGATCTTGATGGATTAGTATGATAATTCTTCCATTGGTGTTGTTGCTGTGGTGTTGTTATGCGGTTGTGCGGTGAAGTTTTCTTGAAAATTTGGCTGAAAGTGTATTATAAAAATCTAGAAAAAGAAAAGAAAAAAATATGTACTGATTGATATAAAATAAGAAAGTGAAAATGAAGAGTCTATTTGTGTTATTATTGTGGTGATAGGCGGTGCGCACACCCGTGTTGTCAAGTTCAAGTCTGGTGGTGTGGTGTACCTACATGTTTTGTTGGCGAGAGGATTTCTTTTGTATGAGCTCAATTTGGTTATGTGTAGCCATCGTTTTTATCATTTTGCGTCCTTACCTATGTATTTACCAAAGCCCCATTATTTTCGTAAAGTCCTACGGATTCACGCTTGAGTCAAACTAGTGTCGTGGAGAGAGTGTGAACGGGTAAGCGTATGGTCCCCGACATTGATGGATTTATTTGGAGGTGATCCCGCGCCCCAGTCTTTGGCAATGCTCAACTGAGTGGTCTTCCTACTTTCTTCCTACGTATGGCCGAACGATTTTCCAGAGTTCAATTTTTGAGTAGTTACAATACATATTTACACCTGTCGAAATTGATAAACTTCGTTGTATAACTAAAAATTGTATCTATTATATTTTCTATGCCCATGCTATTTTCGATTTCTCGCAATAATGTTTTTTGAAATTACTGAGCCAGCTAGCTGTTTTCTAGTTCACGGAAAGATGATTTGCTCTTCAAGAGAAAATGTTTAAGTCTAGTGGTGTGACGAGTCCGATATTTATTGGGTTTTTCGGACTCATCTGGGCTTGTTTTCTCACTCGTGCACTGCATTACAACCGGTTATCAGTTATATTAGCATCGTTCGGACATTGACCACATTGTGCACTGTTTTGGCCCATTGGTGTGCAATTGCGCATTCTATTTTTGGGGAGTAAGCACATGGTGCTCCCCATGGACCTTTCCGGCTATTTTCATTTCATTTTTGTGATGATGGAGGGTTCCCTTTGGTTTTTTTGTTTGAGTGCAGGTGGTGCGTTTTCCCGCAAATCTGGAATTCAGGCTTGTGGAAAACGCACTATCGTGCATTTTCTTAGCACACATTTCTTCTTGATCGTGCATTTTGTTGTACAGGAAATTGTCGAGTTGAGCTCGACAATCTTCATGCATGGTTTCTTCTGAACCGCCCACGAAGGAGACTCACGGTTTTCCTGTAGCTTTTTTGGTTGGGCCATTTTGTGGTTAATCGTGTGATTTTTTCACGCACGGGCGGCAGCGCCCGTGCGCGAGTAAAATGCATGGTTCCACCTGCTTGCCTTGAATTCCAGCATTTTGTTGTTACCCGTGCGATTTCCTTCATGCAAGGGCGGGAGCGTCCGTGCACGAGTAAAACGCATGGGTCAACGCTTCTCCTTCCATAGGCTTGTTCTGAAAGTTAATAACGCACGGTTAACACACGGTCGTAGGCCAAACCGTGCGTGCCTATTTTTCTGACCTGCTTCTATTTAAAGCACAGATTTCTTCTTCCTTGATATCCAGTCAGAACGAGGCCGATCCAGCCCGCCTTTTCTGCTCCTCTGAGCAGCAAAACTTCCCTCCAACAACCATTTTCTCTCTCCTCCATTGAGAGTTGATTCGGCAACCATTCTAACTCCCAAAGCTTGCAATAGCTTCATCTCTGACCACCATTGTCTTCTCCAAACTAAAAGGTCCGTTTCAAGCTCTTAAGGTGCTGCATTCTTTGAGTTCTCAGGATAGATTTAGCCCGGCGATTATTCACGAAGAAGACGGGTTATTGGAAGGAGGTGATTGTAAGACCCCATTTGTTTCTTTTAAAACACCGGGGTCTTTGTTCCCCCAGAAATCGGTGATCCCTCCCAAGGTAGACAGCTTGTAAGTTGCGGCCTGCTCTGGTAGGTCGCGGCCTGCTGGCCTTTTCTTCTAAAGGCCGCGCGGACTGATCTCTCAGGCCGCGCAGTTCGCGCGGCTAGGAGGGTCTCTCTAGCACGACCTCCCAGGTCACGCAGCAGCCATTTGCTCTGCAGGGTCTGCCGACTGCTTCCTCAGTCCGCTCCTGTAGGCAGCGCGGTTAAACCGGTTGACCGTGTGGTGTTTTATTCTTCTTCAGGTGCAAATTGCCCAAGGCAGACTCGCATTCCTATCCGCCTAGACCGCTCGGTAGCAACCAGCTCAAAAGGAGGCGGATTCGGTGTTAAGTCCGCCAGGTCATCAGCCCGTCACCAAGTACGACTAGCCTTCAGCAGGAGGCGACCTGTTCATCCTCAACCACAGCGGGCTAGGCACACTCGCTTAGCACCCCAAACAGCCAGGCAGTCCCAGACCGCGTGGCCCGGCGCGGACTCAGTGGACTCATCATTCGTACTCGAACGACCAGCGACAACCATCTCCGACTCCAGGCAGTCCCAGACCGCGCGGCCCGGTGCGGACTCAATGTTTTTACTCGCATAGCTTACCACCTCACCAGTGGGGACGTTACCAAGACCGTCACCTCCCCGAGCCTATAAATAGGCCCCCAGACCTCTCATTCAGGAGGACGGAAGGGAGAGGGGTCAAGGACCCGTCATTAGCTCCTGTGGACTCGGGTCCTCAGTCCGCGCGACCTGCCTGCCTTCTGCTTGATCGAGCAGTCCGCTCGGCTTATTCTAGCGAGCTGCCCGATCGTTGACCGCGCGGTCTGCCGACCTTCATTAGTCAAACCGCGCGGCCTCCTGGCATTCTTCTCTCCCTAGCTGCCAGCTTCCCTCTTGTACCTTTTCTTCTGCTTTCAATGTTAAGGTGTAACCCCGGGCTGTAATTTCGATTGTAATCAAAGGAAAGCCCGCCGCAAGAGTGGCATTCAAGCCGCGGTGGGCGAAGTCTGTTGTTGCCGCTGCTAGCGGCCCCCTTCTTCTCTTTTCTTCTCTCGGTCTAACCATCAGAGCTAACTGCCAAAGTAACTGTCTGATCGACAGTTCCCGATCAAACTCCTCCCTTGCTTCGCCAAACCTTCTCCTCTTTTCCCCACAACCCCCTTATTTATCTAGCTTGTGAGACCGAACAATCCGTTAACTAGAAGGCGCATTTCCCGCCCCAACAGCTAACACACGACCTTCAGATCTCGATCAGATAGCGAAATCAACGGTTACTCATGTCAGACCGTCAGCCAGCCGAGAGCCCTGCTCCAAGTTATAGTGAGGATTCCCTTTGGGAAGCCTTGGAGCTCTCTCGCGAAGAAACTGCACAACATTTTCGAGCGATCACTTGTACTCTAGATGCTATCGCTCAGCGATTGGAAGCACAATCTTCAGCAGCACCAGCTCCTCCTATCAATCCAGCGCCAGCGTTCGAGATTCCTCAAGTTTACCCACCGGCCTATCCGCCGATCTGTCCTCCTTACACTCCAACCTTTCCACAAGGGCCTGCAGCCCTTTTGCGATCTCAAAATGACGAATTCGCAGCTCGTCAGAACTTTTTCCAAGAAGCTGCTCGAGGAAGTCCTGCAAGATTCCTGAATTTTCAGGGAAGTCATCCTTACTCTTCAGCTCCTGCCTTTGCTCCTCCCGTAGCAACTTTTCCTTTCCATCCTCCAGCTCCTTGTGCAGCTGCAACTTATGCTCCCTTTTTTCCTTATGTTTCAGGAGAACAAGAAGAGCAGTCACCATTTACAGAGAATGTTCAGCATGAACCAACTCCAGTTAACTTCAGAGAGCCACGATTGCCCACTTATACTGGGGAGACTGATCCAGTCAAACATCTTCAAGCCTTTGAATCAGCCGTAGCTCTCAAGACCCTCTCAGATGCTACCAAATGCAAACTCCTTGTAACGACCTTCGACGGTCAAGTGAGGGATTGGTTCTATGGACTTCGTGCTCAGTCCATCTCTTCCTTCGCTGATTTGCGGAGAGTGTTTCTTCTCAGATTTTCTACCTCTACAAGGAGGAAGGGTGGTCCAGAGGCCCTCTTTGAGATCAGGCAGCGAGAGAATGAGACTTGGTCCCACTTTGTGGATCGTTTTCAGAAGGAAATATTGGACATTGAGATTGTCGATCAAGAATTATATCGAGTGGCTCTTATCCACGACCTACGTGAAGGACCACTCAAGTTTGAGGCTAACGTCCGAGCACCAAGGACTTATCAAAAGCTGATTAGTTTAGCCAACTCGTACATCCGCGGTGAGAAGAGCAACCACAACTTTGTCTCCAGGCTCGTAACAGAGAGAAATCAACCTTGCAAGCAACCTCCGAGATCTCCTCGGAAAGATTTTTCATCCCACTCTCGGAAAGCAAAAAGATTCCAGCATCATCATCAACACCTCTTCCCGGGCCAGGATCGTGCTCAAGAACGACTGCTACCACCAGCCCCATCTCTGCAAACAGCTTCGGTACATCAGTCACAAGATGATGACTTATCATATTCTGGACTCGATGAGGCCATGCTAGAAGTCTGCCAAATTATGAAAGATAGAGCAAATTCCAAAAGGCCTTACAAGTCGACAAATCAAAAATCAAAAGATTCTGACCCATTTTGTGAATTTCACAAAGAAAGCGGGCATCTAACTGAAAGCTGTCGAGCGCTTCGTCAACTTGTGCAGAGATTGCTGAAGCAGGGTAAGATGCGCGATCTGTTCCCGAAAGATGGCCACTCGGATCCGTCAACCTCAAAAGGCAAAGAAATAGCGGAGTTTCCTTGCAGCTCAAGCGGAGTGAATCAAATCAATACGTATCGTGACCATCTCATGGGCGAGACCTCCGATGTCATTGACGAGGGTTCCCTTGGAAGGTTATTCTAAAGCAAAGAGGGCATCGCAGCTCCTCAAAACCCCTCACAATCTGGGCCGGTTATATCTTCCTTTATGCTCTTCAAACATTCGTCCTTTCTCTAAAAACAATTCTAAGTGCTCTTTCATTTTCATTCAATAAAGCTTACGTCAGAGATCTCATACTGACACAGTTCCCTTTTTGTGATACTTCTCTTCTATATTTTTCTCTTTGCCAAAGAGATCACTGAACCACCGAGATATCGCCAAGTCTTGCTCAGTACTCCCTCGAGATTGTCCTCTGGCGTAAAACCATAATGACCATGTATGATGAGGAGTTTCTCATATGTGTAGTGGGGGCCGCTCAACTCTCGTGCGGAGGGTGACGGGACTTCAGATCCTAGTCGGCATCTAACACAGAGCGCGTTTGCAGGGAGGACCTATGTGTTAGCTCTGCTGTGCTTCGCTAAGGATACGTTACAGTTACGATGATCTTTGCGTGACAAGCAATGGCGATCAAGTGTAGCCTTGTCTCTTCGATCATCTCACAACTGTAACGGACGAACACTCGTTGGTACTCTCAATCCGTGCTTTCGCGGGACCCACAACTTTGTTGATCCCTTCAAAGACGAGCAATGCTGTCGACCATTTGGCGCACCTGGTAGAACGAATCAATAATGTTTGTAACCCGGGGCAAGAGAGCAGTGTATCTGTCGCTTCCTTCTTAGGATTTTTTGCGCATGTTTCCCTTTTGTGCTCTGTCAAGGGAATGCGGCCAGCCCGCTTTAGGTAGGACTACACCCTGGATGACCTTTTGGCAAGTGATGTATAAGGCCCACGGGTGCTCTCCTGTGGCAGCATTCAACCTTTTTTAGCTCATCCTCGGGGTATAGCCCTCCTTTGTACTTTTGTCTTCTTACAGGTTAACAGGTTAAGTCCAACCTATCCAAGAGACCCCCTATATCTTTTAGCTTATGATCATCTTATATACATTGCTTACATGAAGCTCTATCGGATGGTGATCTACAAATTCTCTACTACTCTTATCAGATATTTCTGACACAAATCATTGATCATAGTATCTGGTTCACTTTAACTGACGAGCCATGTAATTACGATTTTTAAGTTGAGATGGTTTCAATCTTACTGATCTGGATTTCACGTCGACATTGTATCTGATCACGCGGGACAATCATTGTTGTGTTCCGATCTCTATTCAGTTAATAGCAAAGTTTGCCGGAATATCTCTTCTATCATGTCTTATCCTATCAACAATCAACATTCGCAAGTTCCCTTCAGGTACTTGCGATTAAGTTTTTCATCACATCAGTTTGCTAACTCTTCTTTTGTAGAGATTAGCAGATATTAGCAAGTTCCCTTCAGGTACTTGCACCTTACTTTTCTATCATATCTGTTGCTTACTCTTCTTTTGCAGAGATTAGCAGATGTTAGCAAGTTCCCTTCAGGTACTTGCACCTTACCTTTCTATCATATCTGCGGCTTACTCTTCTTTTGCAGAGATTAGCAGATATTAGCAAGTTCCCTTCAGGTACTTGCACCTTACTTTTCTATCATATCTGTTGCTTACTCTTCTTTTGTAGAGATTAGCAGATGTTAGCAAGTTCCCTTCAGGTACTTGCGCCTTATCGTTCTATCATATCTGCGGCTTACTCTTCTTTTGCAGAGATTAGCAGATATTAGCAAGTTCCCTTCAGGTACTTGCACCTTACTTTTCTAACATATCTGTTGCTTACTCTTCTTTTGCAGAGATTAGCAGATGTTAGCAAGTTCCCTTCAGGTACTTGCACCTTACCTTTCTATCATATCTGCGGCTTACTCTTATTTGGCAGAGATTAGCAGATATTAGCAAGTTCCCTTCAGGTACTTGCACCTTACTTTTCTATCATATCTGTTGCTTACTCTTCTTTTGCAGAGATTAGCAGATATTAGCAAGTTCCCTTCAGGTACTTGCACCTTACCTTTCTATCATATCTGTTGCTTACTCTTCTTTTGCAGAGATTAGCAGATATTAGCAAGTTCTCTTCAGGTACTTGCACCTTATCTTTCTATCATATCTGCAGCTTACTCTTCTTTTGCAGAGATTAGCAGATATTAGCAAGTTCCCTTCAGGTACTTGCACCTTACCTTTCTATCATATATGCAGCTTACTCTTCCTTTGCAGAGATTAGTAAATATTAGCAAGTTCATTTCAGGTACTTGCATCTCAGTCTTATTTCATATCTACCACTCACTCTTCTTTTTGTAGAAGTTAGCAGGTGCTTGCAATCCTCCTTCAGGTACTTGCAAGTTACCATTATTCTTTGTTTCTCCTCTCATCAATGTTTTACAGAGCCCATTAGGAGACATTCATGTCTTCTTCATTCTGCCAAAGCGACCCAGGTACGTATAAGATGTACCTATTTCCACCTATGACAACTCTTTCCTTCACAGGAAGAAGCTAGGCATTAGCAAATTTTCTCTATGGAGTGGCATCAGGTTCCATCTCTCCTTACCCCTTCCTTTTCTCTAGGGAAGGATCACGATTTTCGTGGGTCTCCAACTTTTTCGAAGTTCTTCTCTGAACTTAAAAAAGTGCGGGGATCATGTTCCCCCAGAAATCGGTGATCCCTCCCAAGGTAGACAGCTTGTAAGTTGCGGCCTGCTCCGGTAGGTCGCGGCCTGCTGGCCTTTTCTTCTAAAGGCGGCGCGAACTGATCTCTCAGGCCGCGCAGTCCGCGCGGCTAGGAGGGTCTCTCTAGCAAGACCTCCCAGGTCGCGCAGCAGCCATTTGCTCTGCAGGGTCTGCCGACTGCTTCCTCAGTCCGCTCCTGTAGGCAGCGCGGTTAAACCGGTTGACCGTGTGGTGTTTTATTCTTCTTCAGGTGCAAATTGCCCAAGGCAGACTCGCATTCCTATCCGCCTAGACCGCTCGGTAGCAACCAGCTCAAAAGGTGGCGGATTCGGTGTTAAGTCCGCCAGGTCATCAGCCCGTCACCAAGTGCGACTAGCCTTCAGCAGGAGGCGACCTGTTCATCCTCAACCGCAGCGGGCTAGGCAGACTCGCTTAGCACCCCAACAGCCCGATATCCAATATCTTGCAGGGGTGCTCCAGTATAAAGGTGAGTCCAGCCTCTTCAAGCATGAGGATGATGTTCCTGAACTCTTCTGAGGCATGTGAAAAACCCAAATCGATATCTTATCAGCGATCCAAGTAGGAGACTACACATTAGACAAGCCACTAAAATGGAGGAAGAACGTGAGTAGACAGTTACCCTAATATTGAGTGGAAGCCCTTCCGTCCTTTGTTCTTAGTCGTCGGAGGCACAAAGGAAATCCTTGGCGGTCGCAGCCTTGATCGACGGGATGGTGTCAAGATTGTGCGATTCCGTTGGGTTCGGGCGATCGAAGGGAATCCACTGTCCAGGCGAATCGACGGAAAGAACACGATCCAGCGAATCGGCGGAATGTTAGGGTAATGGGAATGCGAATCGACGGGATTGACACGTAGGGAGAAATCGGCGGGATTTATGCGATCTATATGTATAGTAGCGAACCTGGCGGGTTCGACGTGATTCCGACAGATTTTCCTAACTGTTTTGTACCGAGAGTTTAGACTGAATTTTTCACACAGCGTTATGAGGCATAAGGACTATGTTATACCCTATTTCAATAATTTTGTGAGGATGCAAATTAATTCTGGTGCACCCTAGACAATAACCGAGGCAGGCACAGTTATTAAATTATTGCTCGATCGTGATGAACACAATATTCTGATATCAGTTGTAATCGTTGGTAACTCCCATTGACGTACTTTCTTAATTTTTAGTGGGCTGACTTATGCCTGTTGAGGTTCATTTTCAAATGTATAGGTGTGTATCTACCAAAAATTCTTTAATATTGTATCTAAAGGTCATTTTACACTTTTAATCTTTTCTTAGGGGTACCAGCATATATGTGTATATATACACATTACCATTTACTTTCGAGAGAAGGAATTCACAAATTTGTGTGGATATGTAAATATACATATATATATATGTACATATCGATATAATATGACTCAATTATTGAAACTGAATGCAAGTACCTGGGATTATAAGATTTATCATTTAGATTTTCCGTTTAAGGCACACCAGGACAGCTCTTATTTCAATGACACATTCTAAGACATTCTTGGAAAATCTCCTGTCTAGTTCCCATCATGTTTACGGGAACCTAGACTACCCTGCAAAATAGAATTACCTTTCCTTAGGAACCCAAACTGAATTGGGTCCAAGGTTCTTGTTAGCATAAAAACTCGAATGCCTTCCCACAGGAATCCTGTTAGGAAGGCTAACTCTGCCCAGAGGACGTGGATGTACCCTTGACCTTGACATAGAGGGGTTGTGCCAACGATCTATGGCGAAGTGACCCACCTTGCCACGGCACCAACACTCGTGAATGTTGTATCGCCTTTTCAGACCTGACCTACTAACTGAGGTAGTCATGATCTCAGGTCTAAACGGGATAGAGCCAGTTCTGCTCACAACTTTGCCTTTTCCACCTTGACACATGGGAGGGAGGAAAGAATGCATGTGGTGCGAGTCATGAGGCCTGGGAGGGGGTTCCTTCCTTTCAGTCAGCACGCTCCCAAAGGCCCCACGAGAGCTTACCACATTTTTCCAGACCCCCCTTTCCTGTGTCCTAGGGTGGACAGTGCTGCCGTGAGAGCTGGTTCCGGCAGATTCATGACGAGTTGGGGCAGTGGCCGAGAATACAAATGGTTCAGGATGAGCCTTAGGTATTCTCTCATGGGTGGCCATGACAGCCCTTGCACTGTGGGTGTTTCCACATGAGGGCTGGTCATCCTTGCAGTGACCATGGTTGTTCTTGTGGTCATACCTGATGGCATGATGGGTGCCCTTCCTACTTGGGGTGGGAGGTCTGAACACAGTCTCCCCATTTCTCCATGAATTAATAATTCGGGAGATCCACCCATTTTCATTTTTTCTCTTGATAGCATCTACCTTGGAAAAGTTAGACACTATTCTCTTCTCATTATCTAGACGACTCTCTAGATCAGAGATTTTTGAGTCCTTTACCTTGATGGATTCCAATTGGAGATCCATCAAGGTCTTCAGTCGAGCAATCTCCTGAGCTTGCTCCTCAATAAGTAGGTTGCTTTTCTGAAGGGCACTCAGCAGGCAATCAGGATTTTCAATCTTTTGATTGAAATTCAACATATCCCGTGCATCATTAGATACACAACCATCAGAACTATTCATGTCTTCAGGAACATCAAGGGAAGAGGGGCAAGAAGAGGAAGTTACCTGCTCCTGATTCAGCTCTTCAGAGTTACTGTTAAGATCGACAGAGACCGTTGAGTCAGTTTCATCAGAACTTCTTTCCTCAATTTCTTCTTCAGTCTCCGATAAGGACACCGGAGCCCTGATACTGGCAGATTGGTCATTACCTTCTTATTCAGAGACGAGGACCCCCACATAGGCTTTATCCACTTGTTGACAACTGGTCCCTGCTTTCTCTGATCCCTCCATGAGGTCTGAGATGGTTTGCCACATTGCCTTGGCCGTCCTACATTTTTCCAGTCTAGATCGAGAATGTCCAGACCAGACATCAATGATGATCTGACGAATCACCTTATCCAGATTATACAATGTGAGTTCAGTCTCAGACATCTCAGTAATACACTTGGCGATTTGGATATCCTTTCCAGAGCTGGAGGTCTTCATGGGGATGAATGGACCCTCTTCCAAGATGAGTGATGCCCGAGGATCGATAGCCTCCAAGTGAAAAGACACTCTCATCTTCCAGATGGGATAATACTCCTTTGTGCACGTGGGGAGTCTTAACGGAGAGATATCATAATCCAGCTCCATTCTTGTTGACACTGGTGGCAGGATTCTACTTAAGGTGTGAACCTTTTTGATGAGTAACCTCCCTCTGATACCACTTGATAGTCCACCTAGTGCCAACTACCTTCACCTATGGATGGGGAATAGGTGTCTTGCAAGGTTTTTGCGGAATTAAAAATTGTACCTGCACAAATAAACTAAACAACACAGCACAGAAGGACACAGACAAATTATAGTGGTTCCCTGAATTGGGTACGTCCACTCTCCCCCTTCGACCTATCTCCTAATCAGGGACGACTCGGTCACTCCACCAACAGGATTGAAATCTAATCCTCACACTAACAGAAGGAACCCTTCCAAACGAAGGAGTCAGCACTCCTACACCACGGGTTTCACCCAACCCTTACAACTAGGAACCAACGTTCCTTTACAACAAAATTGAAAATGGTGTGTATAAGAAATACAAACTACTTATGGAGAATAAGGTGTCCCTCTTCGTTCAATGACGTGTTCTTGAAGACGACGAAGAGTCCACGACCTTAGATCTCACTTGAAAAGGATCTTCTCTAGATCGGCGGCAAAGAATGAGGCGGCGATGCTATGTAGATCCAAACTTCGTAGCTAAGCCGGCAAGGTCTACCAACGGTCTTTCTTGGATCAATCGTCTCAATCGATTCGGATAGGGAAGGTATTCCCGATCTACAAATCAAGAGACAAAGGTTCTCAAGAAGGACTCGTGAGACACGTTGCGAGACAGAGCTTCTGTCGTCGGGAGATAAGGAAGACACCACGATCAGCGGCGGCGGCCAACTAACACGAGCGGCGATGGCGACGGAGTGAGATTCGCGATCTAGGTCACGTCGGCGGCTCGGCTTTCCTTCTGCTCTGTTCGTTCTTTTTACTGTTCAAAATACCGATGTATTTATACAATAGGATGATCCCATATGGCTGTTGTGGGCCCCACCAAAAAGAAACCCTAAGTCCGGCTCCAAACAGCACGAGTTAACTTGGACCGGTCCAGAGAATAGCAGAAATTTGCCCAAGTCAAATTCGGCGAGAATCGTAGGTGATTCTCGACGAATCGGTGAGAATCACTTACGATTCTCGCCGAATTCTACTTAGTAGAATTCTAGCTTCATTGAAATTGCAAGCCGGAGAAAATCAGCGGGAATCATAATTGATTCTTGCCGAATCGGCGAGAATGCAAGATCATTCTCGACGATTCGGCGAGAATCACTTAGTGATTCTCGCCGATTCTGCCTTAGCAGAATTCAGGGCGGCGTTGAGACGGCCGGCTGCATTCGGCAGGAATCGACGAGTGATTCTTGACGATTCGGCGAGAATCACTAGTGATTCTCGTCGAATCGGACTTAAACGATTTCTTGTCTTTCTTCCGTGAGTTGCTTTGACCCATCCTTGCTCCTTGTCTCCTCTTGATTTGTCTCAGCCCTGTACTTGAAAATAAGTACACTCCAATAGAGAGAGTACACGTAAGCCAACACTCTGATCTGCTCAACGAGGGATTACGTTGCGCAGACCCGTGTATATTGACCCACTGCACCCTGACATTGGTGTGTACTTAGCGAGGAATAACTGCAAGCACAACTTGAAAGATTTCATCAAATATATTGTGAATTCATCTTAGCTTGAAAGGAGGCTTCCTCAAATCCAGGTAATTGTGGATACATTACCCAACAACATCAACCTATCCACATAATATCCTGCTGTACCAAGCTGCAGGTGTCCACCAAGAACATCACACGCATCACAATAATACAGAGTCTTGCCCTGATATGCATACAATCATCACCAATCCGAACCAATCTGTCCAGATGGGCTACACACAACATGCCTACCCGTACTTCTCGTTTCTGGGACTACTCCAACAAGAATCAAGGGATGGAGTTCAACATCCCAAGATAATTCAACTCTACCTTTGTAGAGGATTCATGCATATGCACAAAGGAAGGATTTCACATATCCAAGGAGGAAGTCGTTACCCTTGGAGGACGTTTTGGAGCCATGGCAAGCACTGCTTGGAGCTCTGCCTTCCCGACTATGGCCTCCGATCGCGAATCCGAGCTTGGACTAGCTGGATCTCCCTCTCCTTCCTCCTTCTTCTTCTTCCTTCCTCCTCTTTCCTTCTCTCACTTAAGAAGATAAAGTGGGGAAAAGTTTGCTGGTTCGGGGTCTTATAGGGGCTGGAAAAACTGAAGACCACCAGATCTGGAAAGAGGGAAACAAACGGCCTAGATCTGCAGAAAATAACATTTTCGTCCCTGACACGCCCTTTGACACGCCCGTATCACAGGCCGTTTCCCTTAAGCGGCAAAGAACCGCCTCACCACACGGGTTGAACATGCCCGTGACCACCGCCTAACATGACACGGCCCGAGACACGCCCGTGTCTCTGGCCGTGTCGCCTCTCTCGATAAAACTCGTCGATCGCCGAGATTATACTCGCCGATCGTCGACACGATCTCGCCGATCGTCGATAAGGACATGCCCTGTGACACGCCCGTGTCACAGGCCGTGTCGCCTCTTCTCGTCGATCGTCTATCACGATGCTCAACGATCGTCGAACGCGCGACCTGCAGCAACCCGAGGATGACACGCCCTAGGACACGCCCGTGTCTCAGGCCGTGTCACTCCAAAAACACCTGAAACCCAACTTTGACACTTACTCGAGACCAGCACGAGTATTTTCTTGACACGCCCTGGGACACGCCCGTGTCCCAGGCCGTGTCACTTGGCCTGAAAACCAAAACTGGGTTTTGGGTTATTACAATCCTCCCCTCCTTGCAGAAAATTTCGTCCCGAAATTTGAATGACTGAAAACCTCAATAAAGTCGATATTTATTGATTATTACACGGTCTAAAACACAACCACTTACAAAAATAACTCGGGAAATTCTGTCCGCATGGTTTGCTCACGCTCCCAAGTAAGCTCTTCTCGGCCATAATTATCCCACCGGACTTTGACCATCCCGATTGTTTTGTTCATCAATTGCTTCTCGGCGACATCTTCAATCCGAATGGGCCTAACCTTTGTCGTTAGCCCACTATCGACTGATACCCGGTCTGCAACTATCACTTACGACGGCTCTTTTATTGCTCTCCGCAACACCGATACATGAAACACATCATGTAAACTACTTAACTCAGGCGGTAGTAGTAACCGATAGGCTGCCTCACCGATGCATTCAATCACCTCAAAAGGTCCTAGATACCGCGGGCTCAATTTTTTCAGACGTCGTATCCTGGACACACCTTTAAAAGGCTTGATTTTTAAATATGCCCAATCACCTACGGCAAACTTTACGTCCCGGTGCTTGGCATTATAATATTTGGCCTGCCTATCTTGAGCAATTAACAACCTTTCACAAATTATACGTACCGTTTCATGCATATCAGTCACATCTTGTCGCTTGTAAAGCTTCGTTTCACCCGTCTCCGCCCAAGATAACGGTGTGTGGCACTTCCTGCCGTACAAAGCTTCGAAAGGGGCCATCTGAATGCTAGCCTGGTAACTGTTGTTATAGGCAAATTAAATCATGAACAAATGATCTTCCCAGCGACTTCCAAAATCTAGCGTACACATCCGGAGCTTATCTTCCAACGTCCTGTTGGTTCTTTCAGTTTGACCGTCCGTCTGGGGATGAAAGGCCGTACTGAAATGCAACTTTGTGCCCAACAGCTGATGAATTAGCCTCCAATCTCCGGATGTGAAGCGTCCATCTCGATCGCTAACAATGCTATGGGGAATCCCGTGCAATCGTACGATTGAATCTGCGTACATTTTAGCCAATTTGTCGATTGGATCATCTCTTCGATTTGGAATAAAATGAGCAACTTTTGTTATCCGATCCACAATCACCCAAACCGCATCATTACCCCGCTGAGATCTCGGCAATCCATGCACGAAGTCCATGGAAATATCATCAAATTTCCACACTGGGACCAGTAGTGACTTCAGGAATCCTCCTGGCTTTTGGCATTCCGCTTTCACCAGAGCACATGTATGGCACTTAACAACATAACGTGCTATATCTTTCTTCATACCCGGCCACCAGAAGTTCTTTTTCAGATCCTTATACATTTTTGAACTTCCAGGATGAATCGAATACCTTGAAAAATGGGCTTCGTACATGATTTCTTCACGAAGATTTCTCTGACAAGGAACACATACTCGATCTTCTTTTCTCCAAAGTCCATTGTCACAAGAAAACCAAGAGCTCTTATCTTCCGATGCATAACACTGCAAACTATCATCCAATTCTGTCTCTTGGCGGACCCTATCCATTAGGTCATACTGTACCTCTGTCCAATTCAAACACATGGCCGTAGCAGTGTTTTTCTCCACACAAGTAATATTCATCCGTTTTAGCTCGTTGATCAACCGTTCATCATGGTATGATAACCAATTTGCCCTTGCCGGAGTCCTACAACTCAGGGCATCTGCGACTACATTCCCTTTACCAGGGGTGTAATGAATTTGGAAGGTATAATCACCAAGAAATTCCATCAACCTTCTCTGTCGCATATTTAAGTCTTTTTGATCTAAAAGATTTTTCAGACTCTTGTGGTCTGTATAGATATCCACCTTTACACCATATAAATAATGACGCCACAACTTAAGTGCAAAGATGACTGGGGCCAATTCCAAATCATGGACTGGATAGTTCCGCTCATGGGTTTTCAATTGGCGCGAACCATATGCTATCACCTTACCACGCTGAAGGAGAACGCAGCCTAAGCCGCTATCCGATGCATCACTGTACACCTCAAAATCATCTATGCCACAAGGTGTTGTCAAAATTGGGGCCGTAGTCAACCGACTCTTTAACGCTTCAAAAGCTCGTGCACACTCGGGCGACCAAACGAACCTTTGTTCTTTCCGCGTTAGGGTAGTGAGAGGCAATGCTATTCTTGAGAAATTTTCCACAAAACGCCTGTAGTAGCCCGCAAGTCCAAGGAAAATCCTAACTTCGGCTACCGATAAAGGAACATGCCACTCCTGCACAGCAATAATTTTGGCAGGATCCACTGCAATGCCTTCTCCATTAACTACATGGCCCAGAAAAGCCACGGATGACAACCAGAAATCACACTTAGTAAACTTGGCATAGAGTTTCTTTTCCTTCAGGTTTTGCAATACCATCTTCAAATGATTTGTATGCTCTTCTCTGGATCGGGAATACACCAGGATATCGTCAATAAAGACGATCACAAAGAGATCAAAATATTGCTTAAACGTTTGGTGCATCAAATCCATAAACACCGAAGGTGCATTAGACAATCCAAAGGGCATCACCGTGAACTCATAATGCCCGTAGCGTGTGCCAAATGCCGTTTTGGGTATGTCACTTTCCTGAACCCTCAGCTGATAATAACCTGATTTCAAATCCAGCTTAGAATACATCGAAGAGCCCACTATTTGATCAAACAAATCATCGATCCGTGGGATCGGATACTTATTCTTCTCTGTCAGCTTGTTCAGTTCGCGATAATCTATGCATAGACGCAAGCTGCCGTACTTCTTTTTCACAAAGAGAACCGGCGCACACCAAGGTGACTGACTTGACCTTATAAAACCTTGATCTAGCAATTCTTGCAACTGAACCTTCAGCTCCGCCATTTCCTTTGACGCTACACGATAGGGGGCACGGGCCACAGGTTTTGCACCCGGTACAAGTTCTATCGTGCAGTCGATTACTCTTTGGGGTGGTAACCCCGGAAGGTCTTTTGGAAACACATCCAGGAATTCCGACAAAATAGGTACCTCATTCACACTAGCCTTTGGCTCTACCGCTGCTACTAGCGTGAAGAACAACTCGGCACCCTTTCTAACGGCTTTCCGAACTTGCAGAGCGATATCAACATCTCATTTATCCCCTACATGCCGCTAAACCTTATTTCTTGTTCGGTGTTCTGCCCCAACACAACTTCCGTAGAATTACAATCAATGCGAGCATGCTGCTCTGATAACCAATCCATACTGAAGATTATGTCGAATTCCGAAATCGGCAGCACAAGTGCTTCCAATGTTAAGTCCCAACTTCCTATTTTTCCTTCTACACACCCAGACTGATCCACGGACAAAACACATCCGTTAAGTAAGAGTACCTTCAAACTTTCTGTCGTGCCTCGTATCGGCGCGCCAATGCGCAATACGAAATCCTTTGACAGAAACGAATGTGACGCACCAGTATCAAATAGTGCCCGTGCCGGATGCTCCCAAATTAGGACGAAGCCTAACATAGCAACAACACAATAAACACCAAAAACATAGCAACACTACACAAAGGGAAAAGAACTCAGAGATCACGCGCACCTGTGACGACGTCGGCCTGCTTAATGGCCTCCTGTTGTCATAGATTGAAAACTCGAGGATGCACTTGCGAAGTAGAAGACTCCGCCACCGCCTTCCCTTTTTCCGCATAGGTCGCGCCCGGCTTCTTGTCACCTTTCGGGGTACCAACCCGACAGTCTCGAGCAAGATGTCCTGGCTTGCCACACATATAGCAAGTGCGGGATTCATAGCACGACGACGCTTCCGAAGTAACTAATGAAGGAGCTTGCCCAGAATGTCTAGACTTCTTACCCCATTTCTTTCGAAATCCACTTCTCTTCGGACGCGGCGGTTTGAACTCCGGTTTTGCAACAGCCAAAGGTACTTTAGATTGTCCTCGCTTCAAATCTGCTTCCAATGCCCTCGCGGTGTAGATCAGAGTTTGAAATCCCTGATTCACGGAACTCGAGAGTAAATGCCGCAACTCATCCCGCCGTCCCTCATAAAACTGACTGGTCTTGCACTCTTCCTCAGCAAAGATAGCGCCCGCATAACGCCCCAACCGCATGAACTCATGCAGATACTCATCCACGCTGCTCTCCTTTTGAGTCAACCGCTGAAACTCCAATTCCAAAGCAATCCGTTGCTGCAACGGAAAATGCTTGCCCAAAAACAACCGAGAGAACTTGTCGATAGAGACTCCCGTCAACTGTCTGCCTGCCAAGTGGTGCAGTTCTACCTAATCCCACCACAGCCGAGCTTCTCCTTCAAGAAGAAAAGTGGCTAACGTGACTTTCTGTTCCTCCTCAACCCGAAGGGCAGTCAAGATGCGCTTGATCCGAGCAAGCCAATCCTCTATTTGAGCTGGGGAACCCGCCCCGGTAAACGTTGGAGGATGAAAGCTCATAAACCGCTTCAGCTGCTGATCTGCGGCACGCTGATCAACCGCTATACCCACCGGTTCTTGACGCACTGCCATAGGCACGGGAGCCCCAGGCCGAGCTTGCCCTGCCTGCTGAGCATTCATCATCGCAAGTACCGTTTATGTAATCAAACGTACAGTTTCAGCTGATGGAGGAGGGGTGGGCACCTCTGTCGGTGCCGCACTCTCAATAGAATGCTGAGGTTCTGACTTACCCGTAACACTTCGTGTCACCTATATGTGTCAAACCACACAATTCAGCGACAAGCCACACAACAAATAGTCAAAACAAACACACAAGTGTAACAAACCAGTGCATTTCAATCCTATGTGGACATGTTTGAGTTCAATTTTATACACGCACACACGAGCTCGCCACCCCACAAAAGAATTCGTCCATGAATTCAGAGGAGGGAACCAAGGAATCTGATACCAAATTGTAACACCCCTACCCGTTACGTGCAACATAGTAGAAGGTCCGGCCGGGGCCCCACACCATGTCTTACAAACAGGCGGAGACGTTACGAAGTAATACCAAATACGCATCCTATCACAGAGCATTCTAGCGGAAGTTTAAAGGGTTGCATGAATTAACTCAAACATCAACACAGAAGTCCACAGCTAAACCAAACATGCCATAATATAAAACCACAAGTACGGCCTTATGGCCTATTACAAGTGTTACTCTTTATACAAGAAGGTATCTTCCATACTTCGGCACGCAGGCCGGCCACACATGAATTCTTACACAAGGTACAAAAATAGCCTTCGAGGGCTAGCACTCAGCAGCAGCAGCTTAGGGTCTTCCACCCTCATCCCTGCTTGGGCCTTCGTGACCTGCACGCAAAAGATCCACCAAGCAGTGGTAAACAAAGCAACGGTCAGCATATGGCTGACCATTTATAACGACCCTGTCCCTGGCACGGGACAACGTAATTCCTTCCCTGCATAGCACTCATAGACAATCAAAAGGGTATGCTTTAGCACATCACACATGTACGCCCGTACAAGTCATCATCCATTACAAACGTCGACACGATGGCCCGACGTTCCGTGCTCTCAGGGCACATTATCGGTGTACCGGAAAACCAGGGTCCCACCACCATTCAGAGGTCCTAGACATGATGGAAATTTGTGAGCATTCCAATCCTCCATGGCTCAAATAACCGGAGCGATTCTCATTCTGTGATCCTAACAGGGCCTTAAGCACCCCACGGTTAGACAACCAGAACGCGGGTACAGATCA
Organism: Platanthera zijinensis; assembly: GCA_039513925.1. Lineage (NCBI taxonomy): Eukaryota > Viridiplantae > Streptophyta > Magnoliopsida > Asparagales > Orchidaceae > Platanthera > Platanthera zijinensis. The sequence continues at coordinate 167,998,736 of CM077086.1, forward strand.
GCTTTTCCCGTAGCTCACATACGTCAGACGTCGTTCAGGACTGACACGGGTACAGCTTCACCTTGCCCGTTTGCCACGCAGGCTTTTCCACAGTTGCAGCCCCACCGGCTCAACAAGTAGCATTCACAACTACAAGGGTTGAGATCACACAGCATCAACCCCCAAAAGTAGCACTCATAGTTACATGGGCTGAGATCACACAGCATCAACCCATCCACATAATATCCTGCTGCACCAAGCTGCAGGTGTCCACCAAGAACATCACACGCATCACAATTATAAAGAGTCTTGCCCTGATATGCATACAATCATCACCAATCTGAACCAACCTGTCCAGATGGGCTTCACATAGCATGCCTACCCGTACTTCTCGTTTCCGGGACTACTCCAACAAGAATCAAGGGATGGAGTTTAACATCCCAAGATAATTCAACTCTACCTTTGTAGAGGATTCATGCATATGCACAAAGGAAGGATTTCACATATCCAAGGAGGAAGTCGTTACCCTTGGAGGACGTTTTGGAGCCATGGCAAGCACTGCTTGGAGCTCTGCCTTCCCGACTATGGCCTCTGATCGCGAATCTGAGCTTGGACTAGCTGGATCTCCCTCTCCTTCCTCCTTCTTCTTCCTTCCTTCTTCCTCTTTCCTTCTCGCACTTAAGAAGATAAAGTGAGGAAAAGTTTGCTGGTTCAGGGTCTTATAGGAGCTGGAAAAACTGAAGACAACCAGATCTGGAAAGAGGGAAACAAACGGCCGAGATCTGCAGAAAATAACATTTTTGGCCCTGACACGCCCTATGACACGCCCGTGTCACAGGCCGTGTCCCTTAAGCAGCAAAGAACCGCCTCACCACACGGGTTGAACACGCCCGTGACCACCTCCTAACCTGACACGGCCTGAGACACGCCCATGTCTCTGGCCGTGTCGCCTCTCTCTATGAAACTCGTCGATCGCCGAGATTTTACTCGCCGATCGTCGACACGATCTTGCCGATCGTCGAGAAGTACACACCCTGTGACACGCCCGTGTCACAGGCCGTGTCACCTCTTCTCGTCGATCATCGATCACGATGCTCAATGATTGTAGAATGCGTGACCTGCAGCAACCCGAGGATGACACGCCCTGGGACACGCCCGTGTCTCAGGCCGTGTCACTCCAAAAACACCCGAAACCCAACTTTGACACTTACTCGAGACCAGCTCGAGTATTTTCTTGACATGCCCTGGGACGCGCCCGTGTCCCAGGCCGTGTCACTGGGCCTGAAAACCAAAACTGGGTTTTGGGGTATTACGTGATATCCCCGGGTAGTTTTGCAAATAGAATCTGGAAATTCGTAGTACGGAACAGGCATGTTGTGTGAAGACCATCCAGATAGGTAGGTCTAGATTGGTGATGTTTTAATTTTCCAACCAGAGAAGACTTTGAGTATAAATGAGTAGTTTATGGAGTCTAAGGGGTTGTGCCTGTGAATTGAGTAGCAGGAAGTACTAGAGATGAGCTCCATGAAAATACCAAGAGATTTCCACGGTTTTGATAATTGTTGGGTATTTTTGTGCGAGAGTGAATATCATTGGTGATAGCTATTGGTGAGCTATATTATTTGAAAGTCTAGTTTTCTTGAACTGTAGGAAGCTGTAGGTTTTTCTTGAAAGATGTTCCAGGTGTGGTTGAGTTTGGAGACAGAAAGGAAAGTTTTGTTGTTAACGCCTTGCGATAGTGGATGTTATTGTCGATAGCTCCCAGATAGCATTGTGATTGTGAAGCCTATCTCATGGAGTCTGTATGGCTAGCATGTAAGCTGTGAGTCTAGGTGCCTAGCTTTGTGTCTTTGAGAGCCATTATAAATAATGATGGTTATGTTTTGAGATACAGGAAAAGGGAAGCTGACCAGCGTCTTGTCATGGGATTGATTGCTTCGTCTTTCGTCATTGACATGGCTATTTGAGCACTGAGAAAAGTGTTGAACTGTAACCCGCAGTATGTCACTTTGGGCTTGATCTCCTAAAGTAATTGTCTTTCATCGTTGGCATAATGAGAGTCTTAGGCCATGAACCGTAAAGTCAAAAAATGCTCAATGTTGACTGTTATGTCTCAGACCTCTGAACATTGGTGGGACTGGGTATTTCCCATTAACCGATAATGTGCCCTGAGTGCACGAGAAATTTGGCAAGTGATGCAAACATTTGTGATGCATTGAATGGTGCTTAAGTTGTACCTTCGTATGATATGTCTATTAATGAATGCTATGATTGCAGGAAAGAAATACTGCTACTCCGAGAATGGGGTATAGTCATTATAAATTGGTCAGCTAAAGCTGACTGTTGCCTTGTTTGCCACCTTTATGGTGGAATGTCCCTGTGTAGGTGCTGGAGAGCTGAGCGGGAAATAGCTGGTTGCAACCCCTGGGATTCTATACCGGCCCTCAAAGTCCAAGCGAAGAGCTTTAATTGTTTTCATTTGTGGCTGGCCTACGAGCCGATGTTTGTAAACAAACCCTTTTATGAAGAACAATTGTAAGGCCTTAAGGCCGCACTTTTGGTGCATTTTGTATAACATTCCTATGATATATATATATATATATATATATATATATATATATATTAGTAGTCATTCGTGTTACTTTAGTTCTAATTAACCCATGAAGCTTCCGCTAGAATGCTCTGAGTTAGGATGGAGACAGTAGATCCACTGTCTGTATGTGGAATATAGCGTGTGGCCCCAACAGTATTTTACGTGGTGGATGGAGACGTTATAGAGAGTTCATCATATTTTGGAATATATGATTAGATGTTATATTCTGTACCATTGTGGAGCCTGGGATGAACGACTTGGACTGATGGAGTTTGTTTATAATAACAGTTATCAGGAAAGTTTGCAGACGGCCCCCTTTGAGACTTTATACGGGAGGCATTGTCGAATGCCCTTATTTTTGTCCAAGGTTGGTGAGATACCGATGTAGGGTCCAGGAGACTTAGAGGAAATGAGTATTTCTGTAATGCATATTCTTGAAAATCTCTTGTGGCTTAGGAAAATTATGAAAAGTATGTAAATCCACGAAGGATTTATCTGGAATTCGTAGTTGGGGAGATGGTTTTTGTTTTGAAGGTTTCTCTGATGCCTTGTGTTAAGAGATTTGTAAGGAACCACAAGTTGGATCCCAAGTATGTGGGAACTTTCCAGGTTGTTGAGCGCATCAGAGTGTCAGCTTATAGGCTTGATTTGCTCGTTACTTTCCCTGGTGTTCACAATGTGTTTCATGTGAGCCAATTATGAAAGCGTGTTCTTAGTAACCGACATGTCCTTTACTCGGTGCCAAAGTTGTTGTAACATCCCCGTCTATCACATATCATATAATAGAAGGTCCGGTCGGGGCCCAACGCTATATACCACAGACAGTCAAGGGAGTTACTAATTGAAATCGTAACCCAAATACACGGCATCCTAACACAGAGTGCATTCTAGCAGAAGCAACTTAAAGGTTAATAGGAACCCAACCAACTGAATATCCACTAAAATAAAAGTAGGAATGAATAAACAAATACACAAATAGTCTTGGTGTAAGACCCCTATTTTTTCAGACACCGGGGTCTTAGGCCCAGAATCGACGCTTTGCGGTGACACTTTCACGTCCTGAAGGGTCATCACCACAAGGCGCCGATTCTGCCGGCCAATTCGATCACAAAAAGGTAACACAAAATGAAGTAAGTAAAAGCAAGTCCACTAGATAAATCACATATATAGAAATAAAACTCCACGAAGGGAGTGTCCACATAATAGTATATCAGAGTACTAAAAATACGGGCTTATGCCCGGTACATCATGTCCTCACTACAAATCACTCATGCGGAAGCAAAAAACAAAACTAATCAAGGTCGAGACTCACGGTCCCGGCTGTATGAACTCCGGAGCTAGACTGCCCCATCTCCAAGCGCACCGGTCTATGGGGCTGCTCCCCCGTGCTGGGCTCCGCGATTCCCTAAAATGATGCAGTTCAAAAACCGTTAGTCATAAAGACTAAGCCCTATCATCCCCTACCCCTTCCCCATGACTCCTAGGTACCGAGCGGAGAGGAAGAAAGGGAAGGACATGAAGGTGGAGAATAACTCAAAAGCAAATACGTGGCAGCAGAACTAATCTAGCAATTCTATAATAAATAATGGCAGAAACAGAAAGTAGGAAATGTAACCTTAACTTAGGTGCGAAAGCACCTAAGCCAAGGTATCTTCTGCAAGGCTCCCATCGTATAAAGTGTCTCATACCACTTATATGTTGGGGTGTCGGTTATCAAACAGCAGCATATATATATTGAATTTAACCTTAATTTATAAACTTGCCCACACAAGCTTATAGACCAAGGGGTCGTTTTGCAATCCCTAATGTATAAGCATCCCATTCCACTTATACATTAGGTGTCAGGAGTTAAATGAATCGATTATGCTATGACATGCAAGTGGGTATGATGGAATATGCAAGTGCAACACACACACCCGACTCTGTGCACACAGACCTTTAGTTCCCCCTTTCGGAGCCGTTACCTCCCAGGATACTTCCGTAGTGGCAGACGGAAGCGGTGGGTTGGGCCTCGACCACATCTAAACCAGTAAAGCACTACCAGTTAGACCTATCATACGCCTCAACGCTTAGTGCACTAAGCAGACTCCTGCGTACTCTTACAGGCTGGCGCACCGGACTTCTGTTGGCGAAGTGCTAACCACACTTGCCGAGTCAGCGTATTGGCGTCGGTGCATCGACCCTCCAATACCGAAGACCCACCACCTTAATTTTCTTTCCTTTTATGCACATGCAAGATTAATCATAATCAACCAAAAACCGAGCCGAAGCTCCCCGGACCAAAACGTCTGTCTCTTAACCAAACGAGCCGAAGCTCCCCGGACCATTCCATCTGTCTCTTAACCAACCGAGCCGAAGCTCCCAACAATCTTCCTGTTTTAACGGTGTTTGTGAAACGTGCAACCCTAATTACTAAGTTACTCTTATCAGTTTGTTATTACAGCTTACGTTAACCCAGGACTGCCCCCGATATTCCCTGTGAAGGGCTCTCAAAGGGCACTAGGAACTATGATGGTAGCTGAAGCCCATCGTTCCCTTTCGCAAGGCACTTATTGTTATTGGTTGATCCCCTTTACCCATTTCCTTCTCATATTACGATAGCCTATTCTAGGGTGATTTTTAACCTTCCTCTCTTCGGGAAAGACGATCTTTCGTCGAGACCGAGCACCTCTTAACTCTAGCCAACACCACTTCTCACTACTCTTCTTATCAATCTATTGCGAAATCATCCACATCTATCCAACCAGACAAAATGACTAACTCCAACAACTCATCCAGATCATGTCCTATTGCAATTTAACAATTTGCTATATGCAGACCAACCGAGACTATATGTCGAACCGGTTAGGAAATGATCCAATACTTATCCAAATTCCCTAAATTATTTACTGGAGACTTATCATTATATTACTAGCCTGAATCCAGAAAATGGTAATTTTCCTAATTTATCTGGAATTTAATTAATTTCCTCAAAAATTCCAAGGGCTACCGGTTTGAACATGAACTAACCTAGGTTCTCATGCAAGATGTCCAACAAAATTATACTAAATATTATGTAATCTCAAAATAGTAAATCCAAAGTATCACAATTTTTCTATCATCAAAAAGGAACTAAAACTATTTTAGCAATATTTTCTATAATTCGTTATTTGTGAACCAAGTACAAAAAATATTCATCCAAAAATTATAAATTAATTATATTATGCAGATACTACCCTAGAAATAGCTTTGGCCCAGTTTCATAATTTTTCAGCAAGTATTAATCTCTGAATAAATTAATTACCAAATATCTCCTTAAGGTGGTCTAGTAAATAAAGTGCTGTAACTACAACTCTAAAAATCATGAATAATTGTCTACAATCATATAATGTCCTGAAAGTCTCAAATCCAAAGACTCATAATTTTTCAACAGAAATATCATCTATAATTAATTTTTAAACCATAAAAGCCCTTTTTAACATTTGTGAAGGAAGTACTAGATTTACTCAACTAAGAATTATATAAAAATTCAGAAGCAACTATTTTGTCCTTAAACTTTTACTTCAAAGATTTTATGGGGTTTTCAATGAACAGAAAGATTCAAATAATTAAAACATCAATTAGGGCTATAACAATTGTTACAAATAAAGTGCTGGAAATAGACATCATAAAATTCTAGTAAAATTGCTATAGATTCTACCAACTCCAAAACTTACTCTACCTGAGTTTCACAGCCTTTAGACAATGTTTAGTGATGGATTGTGCTTAATTAGAATTTTACCCTAAATCTAAGATTAGGGTTTCGAGGTATCTACCTATCTCTAAATCCTCCAAGATTCCATCCAGATGATTCATATCATGATATTGTTAGTTTTACTGAATTTTAAGGCAATACGAGAGCAATTGCCACCATGTCCTTCACAACCTTCAAAAGCCTCCATTTAGGGTTTGAGTTTGGATCCTAGGGTAAACCAACCCTAAATCACACATTTTTTCTCCAAGTGGGTTATAATAACCCTTCCAAGTCAGTGGTCGAAATATCAGCTTATGTTGAGGTGATTTGACCATTCCAACCTCTAGTGCACTTTTTACTCAAAAATGCCTCACTGTTGCCTAGTTAAGAATAGGTGACTCCCTATTCAAAACTCATCCAAATGAGTTGAAATTTTTTAGAAAACTAAGTTTTATAGCTAGGGACAACTCACCAAAATTTGGGAGGGTTTGGAGGTCATTTGATCACTTAAATAAATTACTCTAACTTAATTAAATTAAAACAAAAACTTTAGGCAAAGTGTCTCCAAAAATTCCCATTTTTTGACTGCCTCTAGGTATGGCTAAGGGTAACCCCCTGCCAAAATTTCAGGTCATTTGGACAAGGTATAAAGCATGGGCATTCATTTTAGTTCCTGCCAAACTCTAGGTTCAGCCCCCACTAAAACAAGTGCTGCGGTCAAACCGATTCTCCAAACGAGTTGAAATAAATTTTAAATTAATCTAGACTCGAAGGGCTACAACTTTTATGACTGGACATTTTTCCTAAATCGGCTTTTAAGTGCATCGTTTTACAATATCAAAATGACCCATTTAATATATATCTACCTTATATATTATATACTTAATTTTATATTATATAAATATCTTTACTGTTCATCTTCCCTACCAAACAGAACCCGTAACAGCACTAAGAAAAATACATTTCCTGTAGCTCTTCTGTGATCCGTCGCCGGTCGTCCGGTCACTTCCCTGGCCAGCCACCACCACCACCACCTCCGTCGAGGCGATGGCTATCGGTTGGCGGTGGTTTAACCGCCGGAGGTGGTTGTTTCCGGCGTACCCGAAAAATATATTTTTCATGGTTTTCCATGAAAATGTTAGATAGGTCCGGCTCCTTTGAGCATGAACTTCATTTCTAAGATCCTAAGATCTACCCATAAGAGAAGAAGTAGAGGAGGACCTTGTTCGCGGTTTGGAGACGAGATGAACGTCGGATTGTCATGGCGCGGTGGTGGCGTTCCGAACTTCTCTTACAGCAAGAACAAAATCTGAATCCGTTTGGTCAAGAGTGTAACCTTCTCATCTTGCTCTAAGGGGGCTTTTATAGATTTCCAAGTGGGGAGGGGAAAGGATGAAGCATTCATGTCCATGAATGCTCTCTCTCTCTCTTAATAATATTTCGGTTACGGTTGAGGGAGAGGAAAAGGTGGAAGATGAAATGGCTGATCTAGGTGGAGATTTCCTATTGGGTCAACACTTCCTCATTTTACTAAGAAATTAGAGAAGGAAACGACATATTTAATACTCCTGGTGTACCTTTCCATACTAGATTTTATTATAACGCGTGTTAGAATAATTTCGGGCCTGAATCGACGTTTCGGCCTTCGTCACAGGCGTGGCACGTAGGTCACGGGCTTGACAGGTGTTCTACGGTCGACGTTCGTCGAGTTGAGGTCGACGTTCGTCGAACTGAGCTCGACGCTCGTCGAAGGGGGGTCACGCCCAAGGTCACGGGCGTGACACATCGGTCACGGGCGTGACACATCGGTCACGGGCGTGACAGTCCCATGATGCAAATTCTACGCTCGCCGATCGTCGTTCGGAGATCGACGATCGTCAAAGGGGGGTCACGCCCTAGGTCACGGGTGTGATATGTGGGTCATGGGCATTACAGGCCCGGGTTGAAAAAATCTGCACTTGACGATCGTCTTCCTGAGATCGACGATCATCGAAGGGGTCACACAGTAGGTCACGGGCGTGACACGTCGGCCACGGGCGTTACCAACCCGTGATGCAAAATCTGCGCTCGACGATCGTCTTCTTGAGATCGACGATCATCGAAGGGGTCACGCCCTGGTCACGGGCGTGACGGGTCGGACACGGGCATGACCAACCCGTGACTCGAAGTCTTGGTCGATGGACTTCAATTTTTGGATTTCCTAGGGTTCTGTCACGACAGACCGACTCCTAGGGGTCTAGCCGGAAATGAGATGTTACAAATCCCAATAAACAAAACAAAAATTTCGTCCCCGAAATTGAAGTTAAGCCTACGGGGATTTCTACCGGAATAAAGTAAACTTGTAACATCCTATATGGTTTTCCTATTGAGTCGAAGTGAGGTTATTTGTTTGATAAATGAGGGCAATCCTCCCAATAAACAAAAGATTAGTCCCTACTTTCCTGCTCATGCCTAGGCTCTCAATTTTCCTTATCTAGTCCTACCAGTTTAATACAAGAAGGTAATTTATAGTATACCAAGAGGTGGTGATGTATACCTAACTGAACAACTCCGGGTATTTTTGCCTCATCAGGTCCTTCGGTTCCCAGGTGTGCTCCTCCTGACCATAATTCCTCCACAAAACCTTGACTATGGGGATCTTCTTGCGGCGCAAGATCCGTACCCCTTTGTCATTGATCCGAACTGGCTCCAAGTGAACATACCGGTCTGAAGCTACCGGCCCTTCGGTGGTCAAAATCTGCTGCTCCGGGCGTAGCAGAGCCGTCCTCAGTGAAGAAATGTGGAAGACGTCGTGTAGAGTTGCAAGCTCTGGTGGCAACCCCAGTCTGTAGGCTAGGGCCCCGATCCGCTCCACGATCCTGTAAGGGCCCATATACCTAGGGCTAAGTTTCTTCCTCCGACCACGCACCCGTGAAACTCCATGCATGGGCTGGATCTTCAAAAACACTCGGTCCCCCACTTGAAACTCCACCTGACGATGTCGGGCGTCATAGTAATTAGCTTGTCTGCTCTGCGCCTCCAACATCCTGTCTCTGATCAGTATCACCTGAGCCTCGGTGTCTTCAATAAAGTTCGATCCCAACGCCTTCGGATCCTCGTCCTAAATCCAAAATAGCGGGGTCCTGCACTTCCTTCCATACAAGGCTTCATAAGGCGCCATCCTGATGCTTGACTGGTAGCTGTTGTTATAGGAGAACTCGACCAGGGGTAAGAGCTTCTCTCATGGTTCCCCGTGGTCAAAAATGCATAAACTCAAAAGATCTTCCAGCGTCCGATTGGTGCGTTCCGTCTGCCCATCCGTCTGGGGATGGAATACGATGCTTAAGGTCAATCGCGTGCCTAAATAAGCCTGCACGGATCTCCACTCCCTGGAAGTGAACCGGCCATCCCGATCCGATACGATCGTCTTGGGCACCCCATGATATCGAACGTACTGCTCCACAAATCTCCGCACTAGTACTCCCACAGAGTCATCCTTCCTAGTCGGGATGAATCTGGCCACCTTCGTCAACCGATCGACGATGAACCAAATCGAGTCGTTTCACGTCCGTGATCGGGGAAGTCCATGAATAAAATCCATCGCGATGCCCTCAAACTTCCACTCTAGGGGTACATGTTCTGAGATATACCATCCTTCTGATGATACAACATAGCGATTAAATTTTTACGTTCTCAGATATCCTGAATCTTGTTACCCGTCATCTAATTTCATGTGATTATAGTTTATTCTCGTAATTACTCCGTCTTATTACCATGTCATTGTCTTGGTAATGCTACGAGTCATCATTCCAAACATATTTTTACAAAATCTTATCTTCGCCCGAATAACGTCGAATTATATCGACTTCAATCTCACTATGTTTGTTACGCCACTTTCCCTAATCTAAGTCCAAGGGAACACAATCCAATACTAATTTGCCCAATAAACAAAAGTTTAGCCCCCAATAAACAAAGGGCAATGTTAATAGCACCCCTGAAGTCGCTATTAGCAGCCATTTCAATGTGTTATTTTTGCTTTTTTGGGGTGCTATTAGCCAATAGAGGGGTGCTATTAACATTGCCCTAAACAAAAGATAAGCCCCTACCTATCTTGGGCTAAGTATCTTTGATATTACCCTGTTACATCTGTCCTAGCTGGGTGCACAATCCCTAAGGCATCAATCTTCGACTTGGGGTTACAGCCTGAAACTTGTTGATATACTCCATACCTTCAACTCTTTGAGTCACATTTACAACAACCTTATCTGGGTCAAAATGTTCCCAATACCAAATGGGTATCTTCCGATCTTGAATTCCTATCTGACCCTCGGTGTTTGTCTTGGTGGTTGTCTCCGAGTAATCTTATTATCGGTATGAGGGTTAAGAATACTTGTCTTTTACCATTCTGCTAATTTATTATTGGACTAAATTCTCCTTAAAACAATCTACCGCTTGAATAATCCTTAATAGGGACCATAGGGTCACCTGAGTTTACGTCTTAGGTAGTCATTCTCATGTTGAACATCTCCTTTATTCTCATTGGGTATCTCCTTACCTTAACCAAGTCCATGCCCATGGTCTATTTCGGACTAGGACATACTATAAGTCGTCATGGTTAGTAGTGAGTCCTAGTGGGTTGGGTCTAACTCATTGACTAGATAATTATGTGATATGTTCTTTGCAGCCAGATGTGCTTCCTGCTGGGGGCAGGGTTTGTCATAGGCTACAAAGAAGAATTCGAATTAATGAAGAAGTGGACTTCTACATGTGATTTCCCTTATGGGCACACCACTGCTTCTGCTGCTTAGTTTGTCCCCAAACTAAACTCGAGCGGGGGTGACCCAGGGTTAGTGGACTGCTACCTTTTCAGATCGATGTTTCCTCTGATACCACTTGTAAGACCCCCCATTTTTTTTTCATACACTGGGGTCTTAGGCAAAAAATCGCCGCTTTGCGGTGACACCTTCACGTCCTGAAGGGTCATCACTACAAGGCGCCGATTCTGCCAGCTAATTCGATCACAGAAAGGTAACACAAAATGAAGTAAGTAAAAGCAAGTCCACTAAATAAATCACATATATAGAAATAAAACTCCACGAAGGGAGTGTCCACAGAATAGTATATCAGAGTACTAAAAATACGGGCTTATGCCCGTTACATCATGTCCTCACTACAAATCACTCATGCGGAAGCAAAAAACAAAACTACTCAAGGTCGAGACTCACGGTCCCGGCTGTATGAACTCCGGAGCTAGACTGTCCCATCTCCAAGCGCACCGGTCTCTGGGGCTGCTCTCCCGTGCTTGGCTCCGCGATTCCCTAAAATGATGCGGTTCGAAAACCGTTAGTCATAAAGACTAAGCCCTATCATCCCCTACCCCTTCCCCATGGCTCTTAGGTACCGAGCAGAGAGGAAGAAAGGGAAGGACATGAAGGTGGAGAATAACTCAAAAGCAAACAGGTGGCAGCAGAACTAATCTAGCAATTCTATAATAAATAATGGCAGAAACAGAAAGTAGGAAATGTAACCTTAACTTAGGTGCGGAAGCACCTAAGCCAAGGGATCTTCTGCAAGGCTCCCATCGTATAAAGTGTCCCATACCACTTATACGTTGGGGGTGTCGGTTATCAAACAGCAGCATATATATATTGAATTTAACCTTAATTTATAAACTTGCCCACACAAGCTTATAGACCAAGGGGTCATTTTACAAGGCCTAATGTATAAGCGTCCCATTCCACTTATACATTAGGTGTGAGGAGTTAAATGAATCGATTATGTTATGACATGCAAGTGGGTATGATGGAACATTCAAGTGCAACACACACACCCGACTCTGTGCACACAGACCTTTAGTTCCCCCTTTCAGAGCCGTTGCCTCCCAGGATACCTCCGTAGTGGCAGACGGAAGTGGTGAGTTGGGCCTCGCCCACCTCTAAACCAGTAAAGCACTACCGGTCAGACCTATCGTACGCCTCAACGCTTGGTGCACTAAGCGGACTCCTGCGTACTCTTGCCGGCTGGCGCACCGGACTTCTGTTGGCGAAGTGCTAACCACACTTGCCGAGTCAGCGTATTGGCGTCGGTGCATCGACTCTCCAATACCGAAGACCCACCACCTTAATTTTCTTTCCTTTTATGCACATGCAAGTTTAATCGTAATTAACCAAAAACCGAGCCGAAGCTCTCCGGACCAAAATGTTCGTCTCTTAACCAAATGAGCCGAAGCTCCCCGGACCATTCCGTCGGTCTCTTAACCAACCGAGCTGAAGCTCCCAACCATCTTCCTGTGCTAACGGTGTTTGTGAAACGTGCAACCCAATTTACAAAGTTACTCTTATCAGTTTGTTATTACAGTTTACGTTAACCAAGGACTGCCCCCGGTATTCCCTGTGAAGGGCTCTCAAAGGGCACTAGGAACTATGATGGTAGCTGAAGCCCATCGTTCCCTTTCGCAAGGCATTTATTGTTATTGGTTGATCCCCTTTACCCATTCCCTTCTCATATTACGATGGAGTATCCTAGGGTGATTTTTAATCTTTCTCTCTTCGGGAAAAACGATCTTTCGTCGAACCCAAGCACCTCTTAACTCTGGCCAACACCACTTCTCACTACTCTTCATATCAATCTATTGCGAAATCATCCACATCTATCCAACCAGACAAAATGACTAACTCCAACAACTCACCCAGATCATGTCCTATTGCAATTTAACAATTTGCTATATAAAGACCAACCGAGACTATATGTCGAACCGGTTAGGAAATGATCCAATACTTATCCAAATGACCTAAATTATTTACTGGAGACTTATCATGAACTAGCCTAAATCCAAAAACTAGTAATTTTCCTAATTTATCTGGCATTTAATTAATTTCCTCAAAAATTCCAAGGGCTACCGGTTTGAACATGAACTACCCTAGGTTCTCATGCAAGATGTCCAAAATTTTTTTACTAAATATTATGTAATCTCAAAATAGTAAATCCAAAGTATCACAATTTTTCTATCATCAAAAGAACACTAAAACTATTTTAGCAATATTTTCTATAATTCATTATTTGTGAACCAAGTACAGATAATATTCATCCAAAAATTCTAAATTAATTATACTATGCAGATACAACCCTAAAAATAGCATTCGCCCAGTTTCATAATTTTTCAGCAAGTATTAATCTCTCGATAAATTAATTACTAAATATCTCCTTAAGGTGGTCTAGTAAATAAAGTGTCGTAACTACAATTCTAAAAATCATGAATAATTGTCTACAATCATATAATGTCATGAAAATCTCAAATCCAAAGACTCATAATTTTTCAACAGAAATATCATCTATAATTAATTTTTAAACTATAAAAGCCCTTTTTAGCATTTTTGAAGGAAGTACTAGATTTACTCAACTAAGAATTATATAAAAATTCTGAAGCAACCATTCTGTCTTAAAACTTTTAATTCCAAGATTATATGGGGTTTTTAATGAACAGAAAGATTCAAATAATTAAAACATCAATTAGGGCTATAACAATCATTACAAATGAAGTGCTTGAAAAAAACATCATAAAATTCCAGTAAAATTGCTATAGATTGTACCAATTCAAAAACTTACTCTACCTGAGTTTCACAGCCTTTAGACAATGTTTAGGTATAGATTGTGCTTAATTAGTATTTTACCCTAAAGCTAAGATTAGGGTTTCGGGGTATCTACCTATCCACAAATTCTCCAAGATTCCATCCAAATGATTTATATCATGCTAATGTCAGTTCTACCGAATTTCAAGGCAATACAAGAGTAATTGCCATCATGTCCTTCACAACCCTCAAAACCCTCCATTTAGGGTTTGAGTTTGGATCCTAGGGTAAACCAACCCTAAATCACACCTTTTTCTCCAAGTGGGTTATAATAACCTTTCCAAGTTAGTGGTTGAAATATCAGCCTCTGTTGAGGTTATTTGACCATTCCAACCTCTAGTGCACTTTTTACTCAAAAATGCCTCACTGTTGTCTAGTTAAAAATAGGTGCCTCCATATTCAAAACTCATCCAAATTAGTTGAAAATTTGTACAGAACTAGGTTTTATAGCCAGGGACCACTCACCAAAATTTGGGAGGGTTTGGAGGTCATTTGATCACTTAAATAAAGTACTCTAACTTAATTAAATTAAAACAAACACTTTAAACAAAGTGTCTCCAAAAATTCCCATTTTTTTACTTCCTTTAGGTATGGCTAATGGTAACCCCCTGCCCAAATTTCAGGTCATTTGGACAAGGGATGATTCATTTTAGTTCCTGCCCAACTCTAGGTACAACCCCCACTAAAACGGGTGCTGCGGTCAAAACGCTTACCTAAACAAGTTGAAATCAAATTTATATAAATCTAGACTCGAAGGGCTATAACTTTCGTGACTGGAAATTTTTCCTAAATCGGCCTCTAAGTTCTTCGTTTTGCAATATCAAAATGACCCATTTAATATATCTACCTTATATATTATATACTTAATTTTATATTATAAAAATATCTTTATTGTTCATCTTCCCTACCAAACAGAACCCATAACAGCACTCAGAAAAATACATTTCCTGTAGCTCTTCCGTGATCCGTCGCCGGCTGTCCGGTCACTTCCCTGGCCACCACAACCACCACCTCCGTCGAGGCGATGACTATCGGTTTGCGGTGGTTTGACTGCCGGAGGTGGCGGTTTCCGGCGTACCCAAAAAATATATTTTTCATTGTTTTCCATGAAAACATGAGATAGGTCGTGCTCCTTTGAGCACGAACTTCATTTCTAGGATCCTAATATCTACCCATAAGAGAAGAAGTAGAGGAGGACCTTGTTCGCGGTTTGGAGACGAGATGAACGTCGGATTATCGTGGCGCGGTGGTGGCGTTCCGAACTTCTCCTACAGCAAGAACAAAATCTGAATCCGTTTGGTCAAGAGTGTAACCTTCTCATCTTGCTCTAAGGGGTCTTTTATATATTTCCAAGTGGGGAGGGGAAAGGATGAAGCATTCATGGCCATGAATGCTCTCTCTCTCTCTCTTAATAATATTTCGGTTACAGTGGAGGGAGAGGAAAAAGTGGAAGATGACATGGCTGATCCAGGTGGCGATTTCCTATTGGGTCAACACTTCCTCATTTTACTAAGAAATTAGAGAAGGAAACGACCCATTTAATACTCCTAGTGTAACTTTCCATACCAGAATTTATTATAACGCATGTTAGAATAATTTTGGGCCTGAACCGACGTTTCGGCCTTCATCACGGGCATGACACGTAGGTCACGGGCGTGACAGGTGTTCTACGGTCGACGTTCGTCGAGTTGAGGTCGACGTTCGTCGAACTGAGCTCGACGCTCGTCGAAGGGGTGTCATGCCCAAGGTCATGGGCATGACACATCGGTCACGGGCGTGACAGTCCCATGATGCAAATTCTACGCTTGCCGATTGTCGTCCGGAGATCGACGATCGTCAAAGGGGGTCACGCCCTAGGTCACGGGCGTGACACGTGGGTCACAGGCGTGACAGGCCCGGGTTGCAAAAATCTGCACTCGACGATCATCTTCCTGAGATCTATGATCGTTGAAGTGGTCACACCCTAGGTCACGGGCGTGATACGTCGGCCACGGGCGTGACCAACCCGTGATGCAAAATCTGGACTCGACGATCGTCTTCTTGAGATCGACGATCGTCGAAGGGGTCACGCCTTGGTCACGGGCGTGACCAACCCGTGACTCGAAGTCTTGGTTGATGGACTTCAATTTTTGGGTTTCCTAGGGTTCTGTCATGACAGATCGACTCCTAGGGGTCTAGCCGGAAATGGAATGTTACACTTGGCCTTAAGGCCTTACATTTTTCAACTCATTAAAATTTCTTACAAACATCGGCACACAAGCCGGCCACACAAGAACATTAAAAAAACGGTTAATTGGCTTGGGCCTTCAAGAGCCAGTAGTAGTCCGGGGCTCCAGCACGCTATTTCCCGTTTGGCTCAGCTGCACCTGCACAAAACATTCCACCGCACGGTGGCAAACAATAGCAATGGTCAGCATCAGCTGACCAAACAATAACGACCCCACCCATCACGTAGGGTGGCGGTGCTCCATCCCCTCAGGCCTTTGTAAAATCAAATATTGGCAATCAAAACGTGAAACTTAAGCAATATTCGTCATAGACGTTGGTGCAAACGCCCAACACCCTGTGCTCTCAGGGCATATTCTTGGTGCACATGACCACAAGTGTCGCACCACTGTTCTCTGTTACGGAAAATAACGTTTGAGCTTTCAGTCTCACAAGGGCCATGGCCAGAGACAACACCCCAGTGCTATAACATGCCATGTGATTTACACTTTGACCACTCCACGTCGACCGGCATAGGGGAGGGTACAGTTTAGCCATATCCAGTGCTCAAATTGTCCGGCTCGCAGGCATGACACGGGTGCGCATCCCCTTTCCCTTTCCTGCATGATCTATAACTCTGTAATGATCCTAGGTTAGCACTCATGGCTACCAAAGTTGAGACAATTAACCTCACGATCCACAAAATGGCCCCCAGGTCTTCGAGAGACAGGCATGTATGGTCCCAAGGTCTCAGCAAACCTTCCTCATAAAATAGCCCACAGGTCTCCCAGAGGCAGGCTTCAACAAACGGCCACAAAGTTTCTAAAAAATAGGCCTCAACAAACAATACAATGCTCATTGGGAGCTATCGCCGACGATAGAGCTACTGCCGCATAGTAGCGGGAAAGGCTACCGATTCTACCCCTAACTCGGGTTTTTTCCTAGAGTCTACATCCAGTACTCTCAGTGCAGCGATCTGCACACCCCGCGTCTCCATAATCTACGTGATAACCACGGAGACTTCTTCGGCATGCAAAAACATACAATCATCAAAAATCGAGACCAACCTGTCCGGATGGCCTTCACACAACATGCCGATTCTGGATCTAAATGAAAAACTAATGGGGATACACAGATCAACCCGTCGGTAGAACCACATCCACATGTTCATGGAGTGTCTACCCTCTAATGGTAAAAAGAAGGACTTCATATGTCCAAGGAAGTGGATTGTTACTCTAGAAGTCTGCTTCGGCGCCATGGAAGAGATTTTAACTGGATTAACATGACCGCTATGGATTTGCCTCCGTAGATCCGAACTTGATTTGAGAATTCGAGATCGAATCTCAATCAGCGGTGAGATCTTCGCTATCTGGTGCTGCTTCTCCTCCTCCAAACGTCCAGCCCCAGTTTCTCAAACTCCAAAAGAATGAAGTGAAAACGGCCAAACCAAAACTATAAATAGAGCCACCGCTGCACGGTAACTAGCTATCTCCGCGCAGTACCGTTAATCAATGCCTCGATTCGTGTGGCACCGCCCAGGCCCTCCAAACGCAAGCCGACACGTGGCCACAATATTACAACTTCGCTATCACCGCACGATAGGATGCTAGAGCCTTGTAATAGCTTAGGACAGTTATGAAACGACTGCTCCTGCTACCGCCGTGCGATAGTTACTACCTCCAGCGGTAGAAACCCGAGAGCTTTGACAAATAAATTGCCAAGCTACCGCCTGCAGTACTACCCCAGGGCGATAATTTCCCTAGAGCTCGACCAATAAATTGGCTAGCGCCGCATGATAAAAACATACCGCCGCACGGTAGACTAGGCATTAAGTCACCTCACCTTACTCAGTGCTCTCGACGCTTGAAGATATAGCTACGCGGTATCAGCCTATTGTCACACGGTATCAGCCTTAAGTCATCAACTTGCCTTCCTCGGCGCTCTCGACGCCTGGCTCTCCTACAATGCATTATTGGCCTACCACGATGCTGTACCCTCTTTTCCTTCCTATAGAAACTTGGGGTGTTACAAATCTCCACCACTTAAAGAATTTCGTCCCGAAATTACATATTGTAGGAAAATGAAAGAGTACTTTAGATAAGTTGTAAATATTGTAGAAACTTGGGGTGTTACAAATCTCCACCACTCTGAAACTGATAAGTTGTAAATATTCCTTTTTTTAGTACTTTAGATAAGTAATTTTAGGGTATTTTTATAGTATTTTTGTTATTCTTATTAAATAATATGCTCCTTTTTTATTTTCAACTTTTTTTTAATTTTTTTATTATTTTCAGCAAAAATTTCCCTTGTCAAATATTTTGTCGAACTCAGCTCGACTTTCGTCTGGCTGAGCTCGACGATTTGACTTGACCCGGCGGGAAAAGTTCACCAAAGAAGAAATTCATCGAACTCCGCTCGATGAAATTTTGCCAGCGTTTCCACTCGACAAATTGCTGCAGAGCTCCACGCGATGCTTGTTTCCACTCGACGAATTTCCCCATTCCCAGCGGTCGATGAAACCAATGCTGCACTCGACGAATTTCCCCAGTCCCAGCAGTCGATGAAACCAATGCTGCGCTCGACGAATTTCCCCAGTCCCAGCGGTCGATGAAATCAATGGTGCGTTCGACGATTTCCACCAGACATCAGGGCTCGATGAATTAATGCAGATATTAGCTCGGTGAAATCAATGGTGCGTTTGATGATTTCTTCCATACTTCAGCGCTCGACGAGATAATGCAGATATGAGCTGGACGAAATTTTGCCAGCTCGACGAATTTTTCCAAGACTTCTCCACTCGATGATTTTTTCCAACTGCGTTCGACGATTCCTGCGAAGAAATAAAATGTGTTGTCTCGCTCCCGCTGCAACTAAAACCTGGCCAGTCATCAACTTTTTTGCTTTCCCTGCACACCAGAGTGCCACATCTTGTATTTTTTTTGCTTATAAATAGAACTTCTCTTTAAGGTCAAAGGGTTCAAACTTTTGGGCCAATTTTGTTGTTTGTGGGCTGCTTGGGTGCACTTCTTGCTTTGTAAGGAGAATTTTCTCCCCCTCTCTTTTTCGTTTGTTTTAGCTTTGTAATTAGCTTTTTCTTTAATAAAAAATGTTAGGTTTTCTCCCCTTATGTTGTCTTGGAATGGATGTGAGTGCCCCACTTTTGTTCTCTTTTTATCCTTTATTTTTCCTTATCTTTCTCTTAAAAATGTGTGTGTGTGTGTGTGCATGAGTTTAACTTCATGTTTTTAGGTTTTCATCGTTTTATTTTGCTTAGCTTTTGTTTTAGGTTTTCTTTTATAGTCATTAGTTGTTATGTTAACTTTAATTTTCTTGTCCCTTATGAATGTTTAAGTTTAGTTTTTTTACTTTAATTTCATTTTTATGGTTTTATACAAGTGTTTTCAAAGTGGCTTCCTTTCTTCTTCTTTTTTACTTAGGCTTCATTTGCTGGAGCGATTGCGGTTGTAAAAGGAGTTGTTGTAAAGGGAGGTTTGTAAAAGGAGCCATTAGAAAGGTGATGTTGGAAATGGAGATCTGTTTGGATAGTCTGTGTTTGCAGAGCTTTTAAAAACTGAGATCCATTTGGTAATCACGCACAACAGTGGAGTCGCATGAGGAATCGCAGAGAGGGAAACCAGAGATCTGGAAATCGTAGTTGAGAGGAATCGGCAGAGAGGAGCTCGCGTGATTTGCAAAACGCGAGAAAAAGCAACCCTCCCCCTACAGTTCGTCCCGCCGTGCCTGAAGGAGACGTCGTGTATGCCTGCGGTTGCGAAGGAGGCGGAAAAACAAAGGGAACCTGGAGAGGCGCGACACGTTTAAGGAAATGCACGAGAGGAAAACGCCGAAACAAATGAGCCCTTAGTCTTTTTATTTTTGTAAAACTTTTGTTCTTTTTAACATTTTTTCCACTTTTTAAACTCTTTTATAAAAGTATAACAATGAAAAAGTTGTTATTTTAATTTTTAAGATAAGTTTGTTTTCTTTCTCTTTTTGTTGTGAGTGTGTGAGTGTATGAGATAATTTTTCTTGCTTTCTTTTATTGCTTTCTTTATTGCTTTCTAAATATGTGGAGTGTGTGTGTGTATGAGAAAAATTATATTGCTTTCTTTCAATTTTGTAGAGTGTGTGTGTGTGTGCATTTACTTCCCGCCTACTCATTCGAGTAGGACTTGTCATTTCCTACCTACTCGTTTGAGTAGGACTTGTCATTTTCCGCCAACTCATTTGAGTAAGACTTGTCATATCCCGCCAACTCGTTTGAGTAGGACTTGTTATTTCCCGCCTACTCGTTTGAGTAGGACTTGTAATTTCCCTTTTTTGTGTAACTTAGATTTTTATTTTATGATTTTGAAAGGTGTGAGTTCTCGTTTTAGTTAGTTTTATACTTGTCTAACGTTGTGTTCTTTCTGTCCCTTTTTTGTAACCCATTAGCACTTAGTCTCAAACTCGCGCCTCATTAAAATAGTAAACCGTCCCCATACCGATGAGTGCCTAATCATTCTTAGCCTTCGACGTCGAAGAGCATTGGGACATATGAAATCACTCTAAATAATTAAAGGGCCTTTTTCTCACTTTAATTAAATGGCTTAAGGTTTACCCCGGTATACGATGCGTAGAATCACATATCGATGTGTGGGCTCTATTTCCATTATCCATATGCTAGCTTGTCGAGAGGTCGTGCGTATGGACTGATCACCCTTGGGTAAAAAGAGTTGCGTGCATACCCTCGAGAGAGGAGAAGCGTAACTCTACCAGATTGGGTTCCCCACCCAATAGCGAGGTTATTAGCGTAAAGAGGGCATTAAGTGGAATTCTTCATCAGGCGAGAGTTTGGTCGAATAGTCTTAATGTTCAGGTGAGCGATATTCCTAGAGATAGGTGAGCTCATGTTTGTGAAACCTCGACGACCAAGTTGCATTTAATTAATTTAAAATTTTGGTTCTCTAATTATTATGAGTCATTTTAGTTTCGATCCACTTCGATGCCGACCGTTAACCCTTTATTGAATTTCCTAACTCATTTTTTTGCCTTTATTTTATCCGCCTTAGTTAATTAAAATCACCACTGTATTTTCAGTAAAATAATAGTTTCTCTAGAAATGGTAAAAATAATCAATCAGTCCCCGAGAACAATACGACCTCGATATTCCCACCGAATATCGGGTACTACATGCGGTAGATGTACTTGCCTCCTTTTGTTAAAAACTCTCTTTTTAGCGGTCTGCGACGTTCGACCAATCGAACCAACCACCTAAATAAGAGTCGGCCTCGCGACAATCAGAAACTATACCTCAAATGAAAAGCTCAGGAAACTCCACCTTCAAGGTTTGTTCCCGCTCCCATGACAGATCCTCTCGACCACAATTGTCCCAATGATCCTTGACCATCCTGATAGACTTATTCCGAAGTTGCTTGACTTCCGAGTCTTCAATACGAATGGGCTTAACCTTCATTGTCAACCCACCATCAATTAGTGTCTGATCCGCCGCATCTACCTGCGTAGGCTCTTGTACTGCCTTCCACAATACAGATATGTGGAATACATAATGTAGACCACTAATCTCTGTTAAAAGCTTCAAATGATAAGCGCCTTCAACATCGTGCTCCAAAACCTCAAACGGCCCAAGGTATCTCGGACTTAGCTTTTTCAACCATCGAATCCTTGACACACCCTTGAACAATTTTGTTGGTACCCTAGTTTGATTTGAGTTTAGTCTTCTCCTTTGTGCTCCTTGACCCAAGAAATATCTATGGTCAATGGTTAGGAGTCTAGCTGTAGAGTCCTCGCCTTTCCAAATTGAGAATTTGGTTAAGTAGGTTTTTCGTTCGACTATAGTCGAACGCCGTTCGACTATCGTCTATCGACTGATCGATGATCGTCTATCAGTTGGTCGACGCCTTGGTCTGCGCTGATAGTTCGACTATCTGTTGATAGTTCGACTATCTGTTCTGCGCTGGTAGTTCGACTATCTGTTGATAGTTCGACTATCTGTTCTGCGCTGATAGTTCGACTATCTGTTGATAGTTCGACTATCTGTTCTGCGCTGATAGTTCGACTATCTGTTGATAGATCGACTATCTGTTCTGCGCGGGTAGTTCGACTATATGTTGATAGATCGACTATCTGTTTTCTGAGGTAGGTCGACTATCTGCTTGATAGCTCGACTATCTCTTTGCGCTTGATAGCTCGACTATCTGTCCTAGATAGATCGACTATCTGGTAGTTCGACTATCTGTCCTGATAGTTCGACTATCTGCTGCGGTAGCTCGACTATCTGTTTGATAGCTCGACTATCTGGATCGTTCGACTATCTGCCCGGTAGTTCGACGATCTCCTGGCGTCGTTCGACGATCTTCGAAGGTCGTTCGACGTTTTATGTCTGCCTTTGGATTTTGTATTTATTTATTATATTTAATTATTTAATACATTTTCTGGCACGATATTTTAAGCTGTTGATAAAGTTTCCAGGCATTATTTGCTCTATTCTTATTGCCTGAGTTAAAATCTTTTAAGATAAAGTTGTTTGTCTTATTAGCTGTCTATTTAAATTACTTTATCTGCTGTCAGCCCCTTTATAGCCGTTAGACTGAAAAGTCTTCTTTTGCTATAAAGAGATAGTTTTCTGATGTGACTTTATTTAGTCTATCTGTTTATTTGATTTAAACCTGCAGCTTCTTAGAAAGAGATTTATTCCTTTTTATGGAATGTATTGCTGCAGAGATATTTCTGTCTTCTTGATATTTACAGCCCAGGTCTCAAGGCTCACAAGAAGACAAAGAATTCAAATGGAAGAGAGCCGTTGCTTGCTGCTAATATAAAAAGAACCCTTTGCAGAAGGATTCAAGAGAGTTTTAGTTAACAGAGTGTTACACACATATTCAAAAGCACTCAAGCCTTCATCAAGCTCAAGCTTCCTGCTCTCAGAAAACTCCATCTAACTGAGAAGTGTTAAGACCTTCATCTCTTCTTCACCTGAGTTCTCCTGCTTTCAGGAAGATCAACTCAGAGTTTCTTTGAAGAAGAAGAAGAAGAAGAATAGCTGCTTGAAGAGATTTCTTTTTGTTATTTATTTTCTTCTTGTAGCTCTTTCCTTCAGAACTTTCTGAAGAGTTTCTGCACTGAAGCAAGACTTCACCTGGACATCTTTGAGCCAGGGGGAGCCTTGATTCTTTAGAGCATTCTAGCTCAGTGCAAGCTTTTTGTGCTTCTCTAATTGTAAAATAGAGAAGACATCTTAACCTTCTTCCCCCTCCTGTACAGGGTTATTACTCCCTTCAAAAGTATCCCTTGGTGGCAGGGCACCTGATCAAAAACCTGTGCTTGGTTTTTAGACACCTGATCAAAAGTCTAAAGGGTCTCTGGATCTACCTGAAGAAGATCCTGTTGGTGGCAGGGCACCTGATCAAAAACCTGTAGTGGATTCCTACCGTTTGGGTAGAAGAGTGGACGTACCCAAGTTGTTTGGGGAACCACTATAAAATTCCTTGTGTTGTCTGGCTTGCTTATTATCTTTCTTGTACTGTGGCTGTGAATAGATTTAACTAGGTTGCTAGTTGCTGTTTAGGTTTTCCAAGCTTTAACTGTAGTTACAGTTAGCTTGTGTTTGTACACAACACTTGTATTAGGCTTTAAGGTTCAATCAAAATCTATAATCTCTTCATTCCGCACTTCACTCCAAGGGAGTTGGGTAGACAGTTAAGTTTTGTATTGTGCAAAATTTGATTACTCTATTCACCCCCCCTCTAGAGTAGTATCTATCCCTTCACTTTCAATTGGTATCAGAGGGAGGTTGACTGACTGAATAGGCTAACACCTAAGTCACAAGATCCTGATAGATACCAAGAGTTTATAGAAATTCACTATCATGGCCCAGTCTAAGGATTATTCTAGCACCAGACCTCCAGCATGCAACTTAGCAAAGTTTGGCATCTGGAAGGCAAGGATCAAACTTTATATGAACTCTATTGATGAGAGTATTTTTGCTTCTATTTTGTCAGGTCCCCCAAGAGCACCTGCTGCAGCCACTGCCTCATCATCTGATATGAGTGCAGTGCCTCCTCCAGACTATAATGATGAGTACAAGAAGGCTAAAATTGCTGATGCCAAAGCAATGAACATACTGGCTCAGACTATGTCTGATGAAGTGTTCCAGAAGGTTGCTGATTGCTCTTCAGCAAAGGCCATGTGGGACACACTGAACCAGATTGTAGCTGGTTCAGCTGATGAAAGGAAGGACAGGAGGTCCAACCTTATCTCACAGTATGAGAACTTCAAAAAGACTGATGCTGAATCAGTTGAAGCGATGTACACCAGGCTCAGCTCAATCATCAATGAGCTGAGGACCCTTGACAAGGATATCTCATTGACAGAGGTCAATGATAAGATCCTTATGTGCTTCCCTAGCACATGGGATTTGAGGATCTGGCCAATCAAGGAAGCCAGAAGCACCAATGAGATATCAACTGAAGCCCTTCTCGGCAAGCTCAAATCTTTTGAGCAAGTGCTGAAGACAAGGGAAGCTGAAGCTGAAGCAAAGACCCCCACTCCAACAAGAAAAGAGCAATCTCTAGCTCTTAAAGCTGCTGAAGCCTCAGAAGGCAGCCAATCAAATGAGGAGCTCATGGCATTGTTTGCCAAGAGATTTCTCAAATTGGGGAGAAAAGAGTTCAGAAGAAAATCTTCAAAGTATGAAGAAAAGCCAAGGTATGATCGTACTCCAACTAAAGAAATTATTTGTTATGGGTGCAGGAAGCCTGGACACATCTTGCCAGAGTGTCCAGAGGAGAAAAACAAAGACAAGAGGAAAGAAAAGGAGCAGCACAGGAAGCACTCCAAACCATCCTCCTACAAGAACAAGAAAAAGGAGAGAGGTTTCATTGCTGAAACCTGGAGTGATTCTGATGAAGAATCCTCATCCTCAAGCTCTAGTGAGGATGAAGAAGAAAAGAAGGCAAAAGAAGTTTGCCTCATGGCAATAGATGCCTGCAGCAACCACTCTGCTGCAGAGAGTTCTGACTCAGATGAAGAAATGCCTACTGAAGATGAGGTACTTTCATCTTATGATTTTACTTCAGAAGAGTTTAAGTTAGATTTTAAATCTCTATGTTTAGATTTAATTAGTTCAGAAAAAGAGATAAAAGAACTTAGAAATAGGCTAGCTGACTCTGAATCAATAGCCTCTGAAAATGTTAGGTTAAAGGAAGAACTCACTACTTGTAGTGAAGAAATCAAATTTCTTAAAGTAGAATTAGCTAAGTCTAAGAGACTAGAAGAGTCCCTTAATGGTAGAAGCCTTAAGCTGTTAGAAATTACCAGCATGGCTAACACTAGGACAGGAAATGATAAATTAGGCTTAGGAGCTTCTCCCAGTGAACCCCCAGTCTTGCTTAAAAATAACCTTTCAACTCCAGTGAACTTCATTTCAGCTAGTGGAAAGAAGAACACTGAGCAAGTAAACCTTGTAAATAAAACATTAAATAAGGCTAAGAGAGAAAAGAGAAAGAAATTTTTCAAAGAAATGCAAAGAGCGTCGAACGCCGCTCGACGATCGGATGCTCCATGGTCGAACGAAGCTCGACGATCTGAGCGCCCATCGTCGAACGTCGATCGACGATTTCCATATGATTTTCAAAATCATAATCCATACCATAGAAACTTAAATGAAAATAGAAACCCTAGGTTTGTTGACCCATCATCTGCATGGAGAATCCCACCTAGGAGATCTCACCCTCTAGGCTATCACCCTCAGCCTGCATTTTCTTATATTTCCAGTTTTTCTTATGTGAAAAACAAGGGACCCAAGGTTACCTGGGTCCACTCTGTCTAAATAGTTGTTTTGCAGGTGAAGGCCTATCCAATCACTCAAAATAAGTGGTATTTGGATAGTGGATGCTCTAAGCATATGACAGGAAACAAAGAGCTTCTGTCAAAGTACAAAACTAAGCTCGGCCCAAAGGTTATCTTTGGAGACTCCAGCTGTGGTCAGACAGAAGGATATGGCAAGATCACGATTGGAGATGTTACATTCAAGAGAGTTGCTTATGTCAGTGGACTGAAGCACAACCTGATTTCAGTTAGCCAGCTATGTGATGCTGGCTACCAGGTTTCTTTTTCTAACTCCTCTTGCAATATTACTTTAAATAATAATGTTGTTTTAATAGGTAATAGAATAGGCAATATATATTTAGTAGATTTTAATTCATCTCACTCGGAAATCTGCCTGTTTAATGAATTAACCCTTAATAATAATTCTTTATGGCATAAAAGGCTTAGTCATGTAAACCTGAAAAATATATCTAGGTTATCTAAGCACAACCTTGTTAGAGGCTTACCTTCTTGCCCCTACAAGAAGGAGAGTCTGTGCAAGGCTTGTCAGCTAGGCAAGCAAACCAAGAACTCATTTAAATCTGTAAATAAAAGTGATTCTCCTAGAATCCTGTATTTATTACATTTGGACCTTTTTGGCCCAATAAATGTACAGAGTTTAGGAGGGAAGTATTACACTTTAGTAATTGTAGATGACTTCTCTAGGTTCAGTTGGGTTTTCTTTTTGAGAACTAAGTCTGATAACTTCAAAGCCCTTACAGACTTTCTACTTTGTGTGCAGACTGAGTACTCTACTCATGTGGCCTTGATCAGAAGTGATCATGGTACTGAGTTTGACTCTCTTCTCATGCAAGAATTCTGTGAGAGAGAAGGTATCAAACATAGCTTCTCAGCTCCTAGAACTCCCCAACAAAATGGGGTAGTTGAGAGGAAGAATAGAACACTAATTGAAGCTGCTAGCACATTGTTGGCAGATGCTAACATGCCTCTATCCTATTGGGCAGAAGCTGTTAGTACAGCCAACTATGTCTTGAATAGAAGTTTGATACACAAACTTAAGTGTAAAACTCCTTATGAGTTGCTTAAAGGAAAGAAACCAAAAATTAATTACTTTAGAATTTTTGGCTGTACTGTTTATATTCATAACAATAATAAAGAATATATTAGAAAATTTGAAGCAAAAGCTTCAATGGGAATCATGCTTGGATATTCCCAAGTAAGCAAAGCTTATAGGGTTTATAACAAATCAACCTGTAAGATAGAGGAATCTGTGCATGTGACTTTTGATGAGTCTCAGATGTTTTACAAGGAGAAAGAAAATTCTCCTTCATCTAGTTCTTTGCAGGTACATGATGCCCCTCAAGAAATCCTTCAACTTTCAACTCTTCAGATCACTGAATCAGACAGTGATGAAGACATTGCTGAAGCTGTTGAAGCTGTTGTTGTTCCACCAACAGTAGATCAAATTCCTCCTGAGGAATTAATCCCAACTGTTGCTGAAGATCACATCCCACCTGCTGATATTGTCACACTTAGAGATCATCCCACATCTCAAGTGATTGGAGACTTATCAGCTGGTGTGCAAACAAGACATCAATTAAGACAGGATGTGATGCATGCTTGTTTCCTCTCACAGGTTGAGCCCCTCACCTTTAAAGATGCAGAGCTAGATCCCCACTGGATCATTGCAATGCAAGAGGAGCTCAATCAGTTTGAGAGATGTAAAGTTTGGACTTTGGTTCCAAGACCTAAAGGCCAACTGATCATAGGCACCAAGTGGGTGTATAGAAACAAGTTAGATGCTAATGGAATAATAGTAAGGAATAAAGCTAGGCTTGTAGCTCAGGGCTACAGACAGGAGGAAGGTATAGACTATGACCAAACCTTTGCTCCTGTTGCAAGGCTAGAAGCAATAAGGATCTTCTTGGCCTATGCAGCCTTCATGAAGTTTAAGGTGTTCCAAATGGATGTCAAAAGTGCATTCCTAAATGGTGAGCTTAAGGAAGAAGTGTTTGTTGAACAACCACCAGGGTTTGTTTCATCAACACAGCCCTCTCATGTTTTCAAGTTGCAAAAAGCTCTTTATGGACTAAAGCAAGCTCCTAGGGCCTGGTATGAGACCTTAGCCAGTTTCCTGTTAGAGCACAACTTCACTAGGGGAGTAGTTGATAGAACCCTGTTCGTTAAGCATCACAAGGACACAATCCTGTTAGTTCAGGTGTATGTAGATGATATTATCTTTGGCTCCACTGATCCCAAACTTTGCAAAAAGTTTTCCAACTTGATGCACTCTAAGTTTGAGATGAGTAGCATGGGTGTGCTGTCTTACTTTCTTGGTCTCCAAGTTAAGCAAGATGCTGATGGTATCTTCATCTCCCAATCCAAATATGCCAAGGAATTGGTAAAGAAATTTGGGATGGCTGATGCTTCAGCAATGCCTACACCCATGGCTACTAATGTAGTTATTGATTCTGATGATCACGGCAAGCCAGTTGATCAAAAGAATTATAGGGCCATTGTTGGTTCCCTATTATATCTAACTGCAAGTAGGCCAGATATAATGTTTGCTACATGCCTTTGTGCTAGATTCCAGGTCAACCCTAAGGAATCTCATCTGATTCTTCTAAAAAGAATCCTGAGATACCTGAAAGGATGTCCAAATCTAGGACTTTGGTACCCAGCTGAGTCAGAGTTTGAATTAATTGGATATTCTGATTCTGACTATGCTGGTTGCAGAGTTGACAGGAAGAGCACCTCAGGAACTTGCCAGTTCCTGGGAGAGAGATTGGTCTCTTGGTTCTGTAAGAAGCAGGCTTCTGTCTCAACTTCAACTGCAGAGGCTGAATATATAGCTGCTGCTAGTTGTTGTTCACAGATCCTGTGGATTCAAAACCAGCTTGTGGATTATGGTTACTCACACAAGAACACCAAGATCATGTGTGATAGTACCAGTGCTATCTCAATTGCACAAAATCCAGTGCACCACTCTAGAACGAAGCACATTGAGATTAGGCACCATTTCCTGAGAGATTGTGTGGAAAAGAACAAGATCTGTCTTGAGTTCATATCCACTGAGTTTCAGAGAGGTGATATATTCACCAAGCCTTTAGATGAACAGAAGCATCTGTTCTTTTTAGTCCAACTAGGCATGATCAATGGACGAGACTAAGTGTGACGAGATCTGCCTATGTTGAGGTCTGCTTGAAGATCGTCGAACGATGATCGAAGATCGTCGAACGGATTGAGCCTATCGTCGACCTCTGGTTAATGATAGATCATCTGTTTGAAGATCGTCGATCGACGTTCGACCATCGTCGAACAGGCTGAGCTCATCGTCGATCTCCGGACGACGACAGCCTGTTGGTTGAGAAGCCAGAAATAGTCGAACGATTGTCCGACTACTCTGCTTCTGAGCCGATCGTCGAACGGCCGTTCGACTATCGGTTCAAGATTTTTTAAATAGACCGACTATATCCGGTTCAATATAAAGCCGATAGTCGACCTAGGTTAAAAGATCTGTTGCTTTATCGTCGACGGAACGTGCCCTTTCGCATTCTGCTTTCCCGCTTGCGATTTTCTGCCGCTCCGTCCTCTTCGTCTTCCTCCTCCTTCTCGCGTCTCTCCAGCGATTCGATGGCGATTTCCCCAGCTGTTCTAGCTGTCGTCAAGTTCGATGCCGGTTTCAGTGTAGATTTCGAAGCTTTCAGCAGTTGCGATGCCGGCATAGTGGAAGTTCTCCAGCTCTGTAGAGATCAAGGCCTAGAGAAGCTGATGTCTGAGAGGATCAAGATTAATATTCCAGAAATAAAAGAATGGGCTTTCACGTCGTCTTCCACAGACGAAGCGATGATCGGCACCATCGGCGGAGTAGAAGTTGCCCTGACTCCGGCCGTTCTTTCTGATGTTTTCGGTTTAGTTATTGGTGACGAAGATTATGAGCAAGATGCTCAGGAGTTTGGAAGGATGCTCGTTGAGCTGGGACATGCTGAAGGCATTCCCACCAAGCTGCTCAAGGTAAACTTCCCATTCAAGATTAAGTTCCTCGCTGAGATTGTTGGAAAAGTGATTCTGGGCAAGCACTCCGCCCATGATAATATAACAAGGCAACAATTTGCACTTATGTGTGCAATTGTCAATCGAAAGAGGATCGATTGGGCTGCTGTTCTGTTTGATTTGATCAGGAAGAAGAATGGAAAGAAGGAAGTTACCCTCGGAAGGGTTATAGGTATTTTCCTGAAGGAGAAATTTCCCCAGTTGCTGAGTTCTGCCGCAACAACTATCAACGCCAGCAAGAAGATGGACCCCCATCTGTTCTCCAAGTGGAAGAGGACGTTCGTGAAGTCTGCTCCAGCGCAATCTGAGGACACAAGGACTGCTTCAGTCGCTCCTCAACCTAGTGAAGCTGGCTCAGCTATCCCTTCCTCCTCCTCTGTTTTGCCGTCTACCTCAGTTGAAGTACCATCAACTTCTGCTGAGGTACGACACTCCTCTTCTGCTGCACCTGAAACAACCATGGTTGTTTCTCTGTCTCCTCCAGCCTCTCCTCTCCCTGCATATCTGGCTAGGATATCTGCTCCTAGCTTCGATTTGTTAGGATCAGAGAGAGTTCTTACTCCTCATGCATCTCCCGTTAATTCCCCAGTTCATTCTCCATCCCCTGCTCATTCTCCAGCTGTATCTCCAGCTCGATCCCCAGTCCCCAATATTTCTCATCCCAGCACATCTACCATTTCTGCTGCTGTTCCATCCACCTCTCTTCCATCATCTTTTGAAATCTCTCCTGAGATTATCATCCGCATCGTGGAGCTGATTACCCCGTCAATCAAAACCATGATTGACGAGGCAATCGCTCCCCTTGCTGCCTCCATTGACCGTCTAACTGCCTCCCTCCAATCAATTTATAAATCAGCTGAGCCATCTACCTCTAGGTGCCTGGTTTCAGTAGCTACTGAAATCAGGCAGGGGGAGATGTTCAATGAAGATGTCTCAGATCTTCCTGCTTCCCCTC
Source organism: Platanthera zijinensis (assembly GCA_039513925.1). Classification (NCBI taxonomy): domain Eukaryota; kingdom Viridiplantae; phylum Streptophyta; class Magnoliopsida; order Asparagales; family Orchidaceae; genus Platanthera; species Platanthera zijinensis. The sequence goes on from CM077086.1 coordinate 168,029,668, forward strand.
CAGCTGAAATAGAGACAGCTCCAGATGTTGTCGTATCTGTCCAGCCAGAATCTGCTCAAGTTGAGCCAGAAGAAGTTCCAGATATTGTTATGTCTGCTGAGGAAGAGACAGCTCCTGCTGAGAAAGAGGTTGTTCCAGCTGAGGAAGTGGTTGTCCCAGCTGAGGAAGAAATTGCTCCTGCTAAGAAAGTTTTAGCTCCAGTCTTGACTGAGAAGGAAATATCAGATAGTATCCTGCTATCAGAAATTGCTGTGAAAGTATGCTTAGAAGATATTACCACTCCTATGATAGTTAGATTCCTGGAAGGAATTGTAACTAATTATCTAAATGAATGCTGGGAGATGGTTAAATATGAAGGTAACGCTTTCATTCGCTTTGTTGATGAATCTATTAATTTGATAGTATGTGAATACCTTGAAGGTATGATTCAAGCTTATTTAGCAGACATGTATTCGTAATTCTACAGATATTATTAAAGAAGATGTAACTGCCCAGAAAATAGCAGTTGTTTTTGAGGCTGCTCCAAGTGATTCTAATACTCAAATAGATCCAGAATTGGATGTGTTTTTAAATGATAAAGAGGATGAAAATCAAGAGGAAATCAAAGTTGATTCTCCTGCTTTAAATTTGGAAGAAATTCAAGCAAGGGCTGCTTGGGACTTAAGAGTTCAATCTCTACAAGAAAAAGAGAAAGATTTGCAATTTGAGAAGTCATCCATCTGGGATGATTCTCCTGGTTTAGATTTAGACTCTCTTATGGCTATGGATGTCATTGAAGAAGAAAAAGAGAAGTCGGCAGTAAAGCTTAAAGAAAAGGCTATCTCAGAAGCCTATGATCCCTATGAGAATCCTCCATCATCCAATTCTGATGATGATGATGATTCAGATGTTTCTGAAAATTCAAAGAAAAAGAAAACTGCTGCTAAGAAAAGAAAAGCTCCTCCTCCTCCTCCTCCAAATAAGGACAATGACATTCCATACTATATTCTGAAGGGCATTGACCCCAAATCTAAAGATTTTAAGCATTAGATGCTGTTTTCGAAAAATCAGCAGAAAGAAAGGAAGAGAACTAAAAGGTATGATACTCCAGTCTCCAGATGGACTCCCAAAGGTCCTCCTCCACCTCCCGGTGCAGGAGCCTCTGGGAATCTACCTGCAAATCAATCTGCCTATGGAAAATCTGCATCTGCTCAGCCACATCCAAGACAAGGTCATCAAAGTTTTCAAGGCAAATCGTCTTATGGATCTCAAAGACAGTTGAAGGAGGTTGTGGCCCAAAGACCAACTTTTTCCCCACCTCCTTCTCCAGTACAAACTGAGAAGAGTGTTTCAAAAGGTAAATAGTTTACAGTGTTTTAAAACCTTCTAGCAAGTTCCTTTTGCTAAGTTTATTCTATGTTTGTATCTAGATATAATAGCTGCTGCTTCTCCAGAGCCTGTATATGAAAATCCTGAGCTCGATCCTAATTTTAGGATGGCTCGCTTTCAAGAGCTTGTAGGAGCAGCCCAGATTAGAAAAGCAAGAGCTGAAGGAAAAGATGTGACTGGTTTCACTACCATGTCATCTTATAGAAAGAAAGAGTTTGAGAAATTCCAAGTTAATCCTGAGATCTTTGACCCAGCAAAGTATATGGAGAAACATCCTGAAGCTGTGGTCCCCAGAGCAACAGAGCTAAAGATTCTTGGAATGCAGGACTTGAAGATGTCGAAAAAGGAATCAGATGATCCTCTGCGAAAAATTTCTTTTATCTCTAGTTCATCTGACCCATTACCTGACTCTAAAAACTCTTAATAGTTTATTTAAACTGCTGTGATATATGTGATATATTGGTTTATCTAAATTGTTTATCTGCCAATCTTGTTGCTATTCTTTTTCTGTAGTATTTTAGTTTTCTATAGCTAGTTGTTTTAGCTGTTGAGAGACTTAACTCAAATAGGGGGAGATTGTTGGTACCCTAGTTTGATTTGAGTTTAGTCTTCTCCTTTGTGCTCCTTGACCCAAGAAATATCTATGGTCAATGGTTAGGAGTCTAGCTGTAGAGTCCTCGCCTTTCCAAATTGAGAATTTGGTTAAGTAGGTTTTTCGTTCGACTATAGTCGAACGCCGTTCGACTATCGTCTATCGACTGATCGACGATCGTCTATCAGTTGGTCGACGCCTTGGTCTGCGCTGATAGTTCGACTATCTGTTGATAGTTCGACTATCTGTTCTGCGCTGGTAGTTCGACTATCTGTTGATAGTTCGACTATCTGTTCTGCGCTGGTAGTTCGACTATCTGTTGATAGTTCGACTATCTGTTCTGCGCTGATAGTTCGACTATCTGTTGATAGATCGACTATCTGTTCTGCGCGGGTAGTTCGACTATATGTTGATAGATCGACTATCTGTTTTCTGAGGTAGGTCGACTATCTGCTTGATAGCTCGACTATCTCTTTGCGCTTGATAGCTCGACTATCTGTCCTAGATAGATCGACTATCTGGTAGTTCGACTATCTGTCCTGATAGTTCGACTATCTGCTGCGGTAGCTCGACTATCTGTTTGATAGCTCGACTATCTGGATCGTTCGACTATCTGCCCGGTAGTTCGACGATCTCCTGGCGTCGTTCGACGATCTTCGAAGGTCGTTCGACGTTTTATGTCTGCCTTTGGATTTTGTATTTATTTATTATATTTAATTATTTAATACATTTTCTGGCACGATATTTTAAGCTGTTGATAAAGTTTCCAGGCATTATTTGCTCTATTCTTATTGCCTGAGTTAAAATCTTTTAAGATAAAGTTGTTTGTCTTATTAGCTGTCTATTTAAATTACTTTATCTGCTGTCAGCCCCTTTATAGCCGTTAGACTGAAAAGTCTTCTTTTGCTATAAAGAGATAGTTTTCTGATGTGACTTTATTTAGTCTATCTGTTTATTTGATTTAAACCTGCAGCTTCTTAGAAAGAGATTTATTCCTTTTTATGGAATGTATTGCTGCAGAGATATTTCTGTCTTCTTGATATTTACAGCCCAGGTCTCAAGGCTCACAAGAAGACAAAGAATTCAAATGGAAGAGAGCCGTTGCTTGCTGCTAATATAAAAAGAACCCTTTGCAGAAGGATTCAAGAGAGTTTTAGTTAACAGAGTGTTACACACATATTCAAAAGCACTCAAGCCTTCATCAAGCTCAAGCTTCCTGCTCTCAGAAAACTCCATCTAACTGAGAAATGTTAAGACCTTCATCTCTTCTTCACCTGAGTTCTCCTGCTTTCAGGAAGATCAACTCAGAGTTTCTTTGAAGAAGAAGAAGAAGAAGAATAGCTGCTTGAAGAGATTTCTTTTTGTTATTTATTTTCTTCTTGTAGCTCTTTCCTTCAGAACTTTCTGAAGAGTTTCTGCACTGAAGCAAGACTTCACCTGGACATCTTTGAGCCAGGGGGAGCCTTGATTCTTTAGAGCATTCTAGCTCAGTGCAAGCTTTTTGTGCTTCTCTAATTGTAAAATAGAGAAGACATCTTAACCTTCTTCCCCCTCCTGTACAGGGTTATTACTCCCTTCAAAAGTATCCCTTGGTGGCAGGGCACCTGATCAAAAACCTGTGCTTGGTTTTTAGACACCTGATCAAAAGTCTAAAGGGTCTCTGGATCTACCTGAAGAAGATCCTGTTGGTGGCAGGGCACCTGATCAAAAACCTGTAGTGGATTCCTACCGTTTGGGTAGAAGAGTGGACGTACCCAAGTTGTTTGGGGAACCACTATAAAATTCCTTGTGTCGTCTGGCTTGCTTATTATCTTTCTTGTACTGTGGCTGTGAATAGATTTAACTAGGTTGCTAGTTGCTGTTTAGGTTTTCCAAGCTTTAACTGTAGTTACAGTTAGCTTGTGTTTGTACACAACACTTGTATTAGGCTTTAAGGTTCAATCAAAATCTATAATCTCTTCATTCCGCACTTCACTCCAAGGGAGTTGGGTAGACAGTTAAGTTTTGTATTGTGCAAAATTTGATTACTCTATTCACCCCCCCTCTAGAGTAGTATCTATCCCTTCACTTTCAAATTTGACCATCAGGTAAGCCCAATCGCCCACGGCAAACTCAACATTTATGTGCTTGGCATTGTAATATTTAGCCTATCTATCTTGCGCTATCAACAACCGCTCCCTAATTATACGAACAATAAAAGTCGTCAAATCAATATCCTTCCACTTATACAACTTTGACTCGCCCATCTCCAACAACAACAACGGAGTACGACACTTTCTAACATATAGGGCCTCGAAGGTCACCATTTGAAAGCTTGCTTGGTAGCTATTTTTGTAAGCAAACTCGATCATATACAAATGATCTTCCCAATTTTTCCCGAAATCTAAAACACACATGCGAAGCATGTCCTACATCATCCGGTTTACCCTTTCGGTCTGACCATCCATCTGCGGATGAAAGGCCATACAGAACTTTTGTTTGGTAACCAACAGTTGATGTTCTAGCTTCCATTCATTAGAAATGAAGTGCCCATCTCGATCACTAACGATGCTGCGGGCACACCATAGAGTCATACAATATTATCCACATATAATTTTGTCAGCTTCTCCACCAAATCGCCATTCCTATTCGGAAGGAAGTGCGACACTTTTGTCAAACGATCAACGATCACCCAGATGACATCGTTTCCCTTCTGCGATCTCTACAAGCCATGCATGAAATCCATGAATATATCGTCGAACTTCCATTCTGGTATAGATAAAGACTTCAAAAACCCACCGGGCTTATGACATTCAGCCTTCCCCAAGGCACAAGTTTGACACTTCGCTACATATAGATAGTGCTATGTCCTTCTTCAGTCTTGGCCACCAGAACAACTTTTTCATGTCTTTATAAATATTCGTGCTCCCCAGGTGAATCGAGTACTTGGTATAATGAGCCTTGTAAATTAATTCTTCCCTTATTTTACCCACCTTTGGGATGCAAAAACGATTGTCCTTCCACAATAGCCCATCATCAACAGTAAACTGGGTATTTGACCCTTCGAAAGACTCAGCCATCTAGCGTTCCATGCTGTCGTCCAATCTAAAGCCTGCCAAATCCGATCGACAAGGTCATATTATACCTTTATCCAATTCAAACGTGCTTCACAACTAGACCTCCTATCAATACAAGTAATCTATAATGCCTCCAAATCTTGAACGAGATGTTCATAATGCATCAGTAACCAATTGACCTGCGCGGGACCCCTGCGAATTAATGCATCCGCAACCCCATTACCTTTGGCATGGACATAATGTATCTTGAAGGTGTATTCCCCATGTAAATTCATCCACCTTCGTTGATGCATATTTAAGTCCTTCTAATCAAACAGATACTTCAAGCTCTTATGGTCTGTGTAAATTTCGACCTTCACTCCATACAGGTAGTGCCCCTAGTGCTTCAGTGCGAATATCACGGTTGCCAATTCCAATTCATGGACCAGATAATTCCTCTCATGAACCATCAATTGGACCAAACCTTAAGAGATTACTCTCCCATGTTTTAACAAAATGCCGCCTAAGCCACTGCCTGAGGCGTCATTATAGATCTCAAAGTCTTCTGTCCCAAATGGCGAGCATAGAATAGGTGTCGTGATCAGATGACTTTTTAGTTCTTCGAAAGCTTGCGCACATGTTGGCAACTAAACAAACTTCTGATTCTTCCTTGTCAGGGTCGTGAGGGGTAAAGCTATCCGTGAAAAGTTCTCCACGAAGCGCATGTAGTAGCTGACAAGTCTCAGAAAACTCCGGACCACCACCACAAAAGAAAACATAGGCCACTCTCGGATTGTAGCAACATTTGCCGGATCCACCGCGATACCCTCACCACTAAAAATATGACCTAGGAATGCCACCGGAGATAGCCAAAACTCACACTTGGACAACTTGGCGTACAACTAATTACTCTTCAAGGTCTCCAGAACAACATGTAAGTGATGCACATAATCATCCTCAGATTGGTAGTACACGGGATATCATCAATGAACACTATCATGAACTGATCGAAATAATCCTTGAACGTCTTGTTCAATAAGTCTATAAACACGGATTGCGCATTAGTCAGCCCGAAAGGCATGATAGTGAACTCATAATGCCCATATCGTGTACTGAAGGCCGTCTTGGGAATTTCACTTTCCATGATTCTCAGCTGATAATATCCAAACTCAAAGTCTAACTTCGAATACACATTTAACCCAACTAGCTGTTCGAAAAGATAATCGATCCTTAGAATTGGGTACTTGTTCTTCTCTGTTAGTTTGTTCAATCCTCGATAATCAATACACAGCCGCAGACTTCCGTCCTTCTTCTTCACAAAGAGGACCGAGGCTATCCAAGCTGACAAACTTGGACGCACAAACTCCTGCTCTCAATTCTTGAACCTACGCCTTCAATTATGCTATATCTCTCGGTGCTAAGCGGTAAGGAGGCTGCGATACCGGATTGTCACCTGACACAAAGTCAATGGTGTCCTCAATCTCTCTCTGAGGTGGGGCTCCAAGGAGATCTTCGGGAAACATGTCGGCAAACTTCGACACCACTGGGATACTAACCAAACTAGGATTGGGCTTCTTAGCATCCAATAGGGTGAAGATCAACACCACCCCCTCATGAATTGCTTTAACCACTAGGAGAGCAGACATCAGCGTCTTGCTCGATCCCTTCGGCCTAGAGAAAGTAGTTTCTTGGCTTATATTCAACCCCAGTTTAATAGTCTTCCAACTACAATCGATGAACGCACGTTACATGGAGAGACAATCCAGCATAAAGATCACGCCAAACTCTACTATCGTCAGTAGTGATGCTTCCAAGTCAAAAGTTTGAATTCCTATCAGTACTTTAACGTAACAGATTCTATCCGCGGGCATCGAAAACCCATTAGGTAGCATCACATCCAGTCTATCCTTAACCACAAAAGAGGGCACTCCAATACGTGATACTAAGTCCATAGATAGGAAAGAGTGTGAAGCTCATGTATTAAATACTGCTCGAGCCAGATATTCCATAACCACGACAAACCTAAAACCCGATAGTCATACGACCAAAGCATTAGATGTAAGGTATGCAAAGTATTACAGCTAAAATCTAACACATACCTGTCACCTCATCACCCTGCTTGATGGCCTCCTGTCGGCCAAGTTTGTAGACTCTTGGTTGGGCTGAAGATTGATGGGATGTGGTTGACTCCACCGCCTTCCCTTTTTCAGCATACGTTGCTCCTGCCTTCTTCTTTGATTTGTCACTCCAATAGTTGCGGGCTATATGCCTCGGTTCTTAATAGTTATAACACAGATTTGGGCCGCCTTGCCCAGAAGATGCTCCAGTAGTAATTGATGAAGTAGTCGGTCTAGAATTTTTGGGCTTCTTATACCACTTTCGAAATCCAGACTTCGACGAACTTGGAACTTTACAGTCTGACCTCTTCACTGCCAAGTCCTTCTTACCTTAAACTCTCTTCAGATCCTTCTCCAAAGATTGGGTGTTGTATTGACAAAGACTAGAAAGCCCTATGTTATAGGACCTGAGAGTAGCAACCTCAGATCATCACGAAGTCCTTCATAGAACCGGTTGGTCTTACACACCTCATCAGTTAAAGTGGATCCAGCATAACGCCCCAATATCATGAACTCATGTAGGTAGTCATCCACGCTACTCTATCCCTGAGTTAGTCTCTAGAACTGATTTATCCATAGATATTTTCTGCGCTTACGGGATGAACCATGCCAAAAATACTCTTTAGAACTCCTCCATCGAGATGTCAGAAAGTTTTCTCCAAGTAAAGTGATGTAGCCTTATATCATCACAACATAACCTTGCTTCACTATCCAGAATGAAAGTGGCTATCGTAACCTTCTGTCACTCCTCAGACTCTGTTGCGAACATGACCCTCTTAACCCTAGAAAGCCAGTCCTCAGCTTATGTTGGGGTCTTAGTCCCCAAAACCACTGGTTGATTAAAACTCATCACGTGCTTTAGCTATTTTTCAATTGCTATCCTCTGTACTATGGGCTCTGCCTCTACTTGATCTGTCACTATAGGTGCCACTATGCCAAGCGATACATGACCAAATCTAGGAGCAGGAGGTTGTGCATGCCTCCCTAGTTGGGCATTGATCATATCGAACACCGCTTCAGCTACCATACAAATGGTTTCATCATAAGGAGGGGTCATAGGCGTGTCATTGGGCGCACTACTCTCTGTAGAGTGCTGACATTGTGACTGCTCTGCACGACTCCTCGTCACCTATAATTGTGAAATACTCGTTTAGGCGATAAACAAATTGCTAAAAAGCAATTATAAGAACACGTAGGTTCCTCAAACATGTGTATTTTAATTCCTAAGTGGACATTCATGGGTTCTTTTATGTTATAATGGTAACACACAAAAATGTGCTCACCACCCCTTAAAAGAATTTCGACCACGAATTCAAACAAGGAAGACTGACACCAGAGTCAGATACCAACTTTGTAACATCCTCGTCTGTCATATAGCATATAACAAAAGGTCCGACCCGGGCCCAATGCCATATACTACTGACATTCAAGGGAGTTAGTAATTGAAATCATAACCCAAATACATGCATCCTAACAAAGAGTACATTCTAGCGGAAGCAACTTAAACGTTAACTGGAACCCAACCAACTGAATATCCACTAACATAAAAGTAGGAATGAATAAGCAAATACACAAATAGTCTTGGAGTTAAGGCCTATCATTTTTCAACTCAAAATAAAATGTCTTCCATACAGCGGCACGCATGCCGGCCACACATGAACAATAAAATAGCTGGCTGGAGCCCAGGATTGCTAAAACTCAAGGCACATTCTTGGTGCATAGGACCACAAGGGTCGCACCACTATTCTCTGTGATAGTAAATAACATTTGGGCTTTCAGTCTCACAAGGGCCAAGGCCAGAGAAAATGCCCCAGTGCCACGACAAGTCATCTGATTTACACTTTTACTACTCCAAGTCGACCGACATAGGGGACGGTATATTTTAGCCATTTCCTGTGCTCAAATCGTTCGACATGCAGGACTGATGCGGGTCAGCATCCCCTTTCCCTTTTTGCAAGATCCATAACTTTTTAAGGATCCTAGAATAACACTCACGGCTACCAAAGCTGATAAAATAAAGCTCACGCTCCATAAATTGGCCACCAGGTCTTCGACAGACAGGCACCCATGGCCCCCAGGTTTCACCAGAGAGACTTCACAAAATAGCCCATAGACCAGAGACATGCTTCAGCAAACTGCCACAAAGTTTCCAAGAAACAGGCCTCAACAAACAATACAATGCTGACTTGGAGCTGTCGTCGGCGGTAGTACTACCATCATGCGGTAGTGGGAAAGACTATCAATTCTTCCCCCAATTTGAGTGGTTTCCTGGATTTTGCATCTAGTACTCTCAATACATCCATGTACACACCCCGCGACTTCGAATTCTACGCGTTAACGACGAAGTCTTCTCCGGCATACCAAAACATACAAACATCACAGATCCAGATCAACCTGTCCCGATGGGCTTCACATAACATGCCTATTCCATACATCGATTCCGGATCAAAATGCAAAACTAACGGGGATACACAGATCTACACATCGGGAGAACCACATCCACATGTTTATGGAGTGTCTACCCTCTAATGAAAAAAAGAAGGACTTCACATGTCCAAGGAAGAATATCGTTACTCTAGAAGTCCTCTTCGACACCATGGAAGAGATTTTAACCCAATGAACACGAATGCTACGTCTTTTCCTCCATAGATCCGAACTCAGCTTGCTAATCCGAGCTCCGAATCTCAAACGGTGGCGAGATCTTCTCTCTTTGGTGCTGCTTCTCATCCTCAAAACGTCCAACCCAAGTTTCTTAAACTCCAAAAGAATGAAGTTAGAATGGACAAACCATAACTATAAACAGAGCTACCGCTGCAAGGTAACTAGATACCGCTGCACGGTACCTTTAATAACCTCCTCGTTTCGTGTGCCACCGCCCAGGCCCTCTAATCACAGGTCGACACGTGGTCATGAAATTACAGTATCACTATCGCCATGTGATAGGATGCTAGCGCCTTGTGTTAGCATGGGACGGTTACGACACAACCGATCCTGCTATTGCCGCGCGATAGTTACTACTATCGCGCGATAGAAACCCGAGAGCATTGACAAATAAATTTCCAATCTACTGCCTGTTATTAAAACTGGATTTGAACGCTCCCCAAGTGCCAGCGGCGAGGCCACCTCTAGCTGCCTGACTGTCTCCCCGCGGAGTCTCCCCGGCTCGACAGGCGTCCAAGAGCAGGCGGTCAGGAGCTCCCTACCCGCCTAGCCGCACGGTTGGATGGCTCCCTCTCTCTTTTTGCCCCCCAGTATCTTGTCACCACTGCCCGTTTCTCCTGTGTGCGGGCAGCCAGTGTTTCTAGCCCTGCCTGTTCGGTAGGCCCTTGAGCTATAAATAGACGTAAACAGTACCTTTAAGGGGACAGAGTTTGAATACCCAAGCTTTCCGTCTGTAGCAGCGGATTCAAAATCCTTCTCCAGCGGTTATCCTGTCCGCGCTGTCTCGAGAGTCTAACCGTTGTAACCGATTTCCCTAGATAAAAGAAGAGCCCGCCGCAAGAGAGGCATTCAGGCCGCAGCGGGCGAAGTCTGGCAGCGCCGCCTCGGATGGCTAGTTCGGATTCTTGTCCTGGTCACTAGTAACCGACTCGCCGACTGTCTTTTCCCTACTCATTCCCCAGTGCTCGAACCGTTAGCTGGCGGTGCCTGATTTCTTGTCGCATTTCGTGCATCAATAGTTAACACGCGACCTTCAAATCTCGGTTGGCCGGTGAAATCAGCGGCTAGACAATGTCAGACCGTCAGACCGCACAGAACAACCATCGTCCTGATGAAGGTATTCTCTGGGAAGTCATTATCAATTTAGTTCGGGAAACAGATCAAATTCGGAAGGAAATCGTTCAGTAATCTGAAGCGACTAACCGCGTCTTAGCCGCTATTATCCGTCGGCTAGACTCGTAACCCGCGGCGACGATGATAACTTCGGACAGCTCGGCGTCAGCAGTGGACAATCCGCCCGTTAAGCAAGCCGCATGTCTGCCCGGAGGACCATCTATCTGTCCGCTGTCCTGCCCGCAACACCTCCCGGCATCCTTCCCGCCAGTGCTAACCGCTGCCCCCGTGCGGTTTCCAGTTATGTAGCAAGAAAGGATGCGTTCTTACAAACCCAGCCCCTAATTTGCACCCTACTTGGCCAATCGTGCGAAGATAATGCAAAAAGTCCCTATTCTTAAAAAAAAGAAAGCACACGTGTCAACCTTGTTTCAAGTCAAACAACGCGAGCATGAGACACTCCCATTTTGTTGCTCGTTTCCAGAAGGAGGTTACAGAAGTTGAAGAGGTCGGATCAGATTTATATAAAATCACTTTGATCGAAGGATTGAAACAAGGACCATTCAAATTTGAAGCCACCATCAGGAGTGAAAAAACATATCAGGAGATAGTTAATCTTGCTAACCAGTACTCTGAGGCTGGAAGGGGTAGTTCTCATTATGTCATAAAGAACAAATCGAACGGTAAGGAGTCTTTTCAGTTTGCAAACACGAAGACCAACAACCCCGACCAGTTCTGTGAGTATCACAACGAGAAGGGTCACTTGACAGAAGATTGTTGAGCTCTTAAGCAATTGATGCAAAGGATGCTGAGGCAGGGTAAGATGCGCGACATATTCTCAGAAGATGACCATTCTGATCAGTCGACTTCAAAGGGCAAATAAGTCAAGTTGTTTGTATTACCAACTCATCTCCTAAGAACTTCTATGGTTAATATTTTTTTCTATAATTTGTTCTTATGTTTCAAAGCCCCTCACTAACACTTTTCCTAGTGTTTTCTTTTCTTGACAGCTTAAGAAATAAGGACAAACTGACTCCAAGAGACATCGCCGAGTTCAGCAGAAACCACCCTTAGAACCGATGACATTAGCGTAACACCACGAAGACCACGTGTTGCGGGGAGATTTCGCACCGTGTAGTGGGAGCTTGCCAGTTTTACTGCGGCAGGATACTAGACTTCGAATCCCGGCTAGTACCTAACCCCACTTCTGCATTATAAAGGGACAGAGTGGCGGTCAGCTCTACCACGCCATTTAAGGGATATCGTCACAACTCTGATGAGCATGCGAGGAAAGCTTTGCAACACGCACCTACCCGCGAATCATATTAGCATGTGACCCTCGAATACTCTTTGGAACCCTCAAGTAGTGCCTGTAGGAGACCCACAGCTGGGTTGATCTCATAGGAAAGCAATGCTATATGCACCTGCCTGAAAGATCAACTTAGGCTGTACTCCAGGCAAGAGGGCAGTAAGTCCTTTCCCCTTGTGTGGAGTGTGGATTGGGTTTATAGCTTTTGCGACACTGTGTGGAAAGCACCACTACATGCACCTGCCCGCTTGGTCATTTAAGTCTGTAGCTCATTTCTCCACCGACAAAATTCTTATATTCACTTCAGTCCGCAAGAGTTGATTCATCAGATGACCGAGATATCTTTTTATTAAGTGATGAGAGTTACAGCTTTCGCGACCCTGTGAGGAAAGCACTGCTACAGGCACCTGCCCACTTAGTTCCCTAAGTCTGTAGCCAACTTTCCTAGTGTCCAAGATTTATAGTAAGACTCCTTCAAAAGAGCGGATTGGAATTGGTATTCGGCAGAGTTTGGGTATTGATCTTGTTAAAGCAAACAGTTGATAACACCTTTTGCTGAATGTGCTATTATTCTCACCGACTAGCTGCGCGGTTAGAGTAGTGGTAGGCCGAATTATTTGTTTGGTACTCTTCTATTCATACAGCGGATATCAGCTTTAATCGCGCGAATATGCTAGGTTTGGTACTCTTCTATTCATACAGAGGATATCTTAATTAGCGCGAGTATATTAAGCATGTTGACATTATCGCTGGGAGTTGCGAGGATATTTTGCTTGGTAGATCATTATTAATGGCGTGAATAGCTTGAGTCATTATTAATCGTGCGATTGGATTATGCGTGGTCATAACTTCATATTACGGTTATCTTCATACTCAAGGATTTTCTAGTCGCTCGGGAAAGTAAACCAGTATTACGCATTTGTCAACGGATAATCTCGTTCGGCTTATCTATCCGCATTTATCCTGTTTGTTTTTATTTATTCGCCTGCGGATTGTTCATCGTGCTATTTGGACAAATCCGCGTGTTATAATCGTACGGACAGAAAAATAAAAACGAGCGAATACAGCATGTCCAGTAAAGTCGAACAGATATCACTTACATTCTCAAAAATTACAATATCTATATCCGAGCGGCTTACATCAATTTTACCGCCGGATCAAAAGATTCGATCATTACATATCAACTTTTTATCTTTTTCTGCTTTGGCTCATAGTCTATCTCGCTAGAAGAACTTGAAGGACTACTCGCCTCAGCTGATCCCGATGCCTGGGATCCCTCCTTGTTCGAACAGCTAGATGAGCTTGAGTTTTTGTCCGCGTCAGCATCCGCGAATACATCATCCTGTTCGTCTACGGGCTTATCCTCTACAGGGACTTCGTCAACGGGTTCTTCCGCCGGCCCTCCTCATCCGGCTTCAATCACCTGGAAACCGGGGAATAGCTGATAAAAAGTTGACTTCTCATGGTCAGGCTTAAACGCTCCCCGCTCCCGCAGAATGTCAAGCATATCCTCCCCGCTTTTCTGCAGGTGCATCGTAATCTCATTCACAAATGCCGGATTCTCTGGATCTTAAACTTTCTTCAAAAGGAGATAAAGATAAGATTTGCGTCTAATGTTAGGGTAACCGGTAAAGCCGCGAGGTAAGAACTTACTGCATTAATATTCTTTAGTTTCTCATTTTCTTCCTTTAGCTGCTCTATCTCATCTTCTAACCGCTCGGTGAGGCTGACCACTTCGGCAAGGGCTTCAGTGACAAAGTGGTCTGTCATAAAACTTCTCGCGCGGATTTGAGCGGCTAAAGCCGGGAGTTTCTTCATTGGAATTGCCCGCAGATCGACCAGGTTCTCCCTGCCATACATCTCTCAGCTAACCGCGCGGGCGTGTTTGGATATTTTCTCGTTCTTCCACAAGGGAAGAGTGGTGGAAACTTGAACGTTCTTCCCACGCGAATGCCATTTCATAACCGCCTTCCCGCGGCGATCTTTCAAGTTCCTGTGTAACCGGTTTGTTCGCCGGGACTTTCAGAACAGCTGTCGAAGGACAAAATATTTAGCCGCACGGTAAGATGAAGCAAAATAACTGATCGCTGAAAGTGTACCTTCTTCTGCAGGCAAATCCGCCACGACTGGTAGCAACGAGATGTAGTGCAGGACGTCTAGTCGCGAGCCGGCGAAGAAGTCAGCAATTTCTTTCTCGATGCCTTCGACCTCAAATCGCTCGAACAGCCTTGCCGGCCGGACTTGCGGGCGAACAGGCAGAAGGCCCAGATTCCCCTCGAACATGAGGAATCAGGTTGACCAGTTCGGGAACTTGTTCGTCAAGTTCACCATCTTCATCCCGGTGCAACCGAAGTAGACAATACCTTTGAAGATCCGGTTGTCCTTCTTGCCGTAGATGATGGAGCGGACCACGAAGTAGTGGCGAAAAAGATCCATGGTAAATCGTACCCGCTCGGTAAGAAGGTAGATGATAAAGCTCATCATCGACGCAATCATATTCGGCGAGAGCTAGCCGGGGACGATTCCAAAGAAGTCAAGAATCTCTACGAGCTCAATCAGTGGCGGCCAGCTAAAACTAAAGTCGAAGTGGTCGACCGGGATTGCCACCAGATTCCGTCTAGAAGTATTTATTCGCTCATCCTCTCGGGGTAGTCGCGCGACTACATCTGTATTGGTCATGTGGGTTGCGATGAAGCGTTCAAGTTCACTGGCGGTCATTTCCGACCTTCTGTGCTCGGCGTCAAGGAAGGCGGTGGCAGCGGAAGCCCGTGCGGGTGCCATTGACTCTTGCCGCAAGAAGTAGAGCACTTGAAATTTTTCCATATAATGCGGAGGTAGGCCAAATTTATAGAACCTGCAAGACGAGTTAAAATTCGCTCGGATAGAATGACGAAGCCGCCGAGACATTCATCACTTCCTGCAAAACTCTTCTCAATCATTTCAACACCTTATAATTCGCGCGGCTAAATGAAAGAATCCGCTAAGTTATTCATTTCCTGCAGATTTCGGTAGCAAAGTACGGGAGGTCGCGCGAACAGAAAATCAAACCGCAAGCATCTAAAGAATCAGATTGCACGAGTATAATATCAAGTGACAAGCACATGCAAGTCGATTGAACTAACAAACCACACCGCAAATATTATAAGGTACTTTAAGCAGTCAACAACCAGTAAGGTCGGTTCGATCAACTTATTACATCTCTCTCTCTCCTCGCGCCGCTCCTCGCATCGCTCGCCGCTAGGCTCTGCGGGGTCCCTGCCGATATACGCGACTTGATTGCTAATGCCCAGTAAAATAGACATGGCGCTGATCAAGTTGTGGCTAAGGGTGTTCTGGGCTCGATGAATCCGGGATGTATCCCGAACTATGCGACTCATCGGAACGGTTGGCTCAATAGAAGCCACCTGTTCAATAGGTCGCGCCGGTAGGTTTACATGGCCGGTCGCTGGGACAGAAGCTTCCCCCTTGTAGGGCCGTGACCTGACTCGCGCAGTTTCGCCAAACTCGCAAAGTCAGGTCGCTGGCCCTTCTCCTTTTCAGCCCTCTCGTAATATTTTATCTTGAAGTACGCAGCATCGTCCTCCGCTTTTTGTATTCGCTTCCCCAAGACCAAGACTTGATCGTGAGAAGCCCTTTCTCGCTCGCATAATCTGGCTAGATCCGCGGACAGAGCCATTATCCGCTCCTCCAGGCCTATCCTCGCCTCTACCTCGAATTTGAGCCTTGCCTTTAGTCACTCGAGGTCGCAGTACAGTTCGGAGATGGCGCGTTTTCCTTCATCATCCCGAAGTCGCTGAGCGGTCTCATCCACGACAGCTTGAGAGTTTAGTTCCGCAAAATCTGCATCGCAAAGCAAAGGACGAGCAGAATTAGCTTTTCTCGCTCGACAAAATCAACAAGCAATGGTGCTAAAAGAATAGGCACCCGAGTAGAGGCCATCTTCTCTAGTCGCGGCCGCTATCTGACGGCTAGAAAAAACAGGTCGCCTCAGTCTCTCAGGATCCGTCTTCTTCAGGTAATTGTCCCTCAGAAGTCGCTCGACCCGCTTATTCTTTCCAAGCTCTTCGCGCGACAGTAGCAAGTCATCGATCTCGGATATTATGCGGATAGACCTCTTTAACCGCGGGGGTTCCTTGTAAGGTGGTGGAATTTTTATAACCTTTGGGGTGGGTTTGATCTTACCTGCCCGCAGAAGCTTAGCAGCAGCCTAGCGATCAGCTTCAGCCTGCTCCGCACCTGGAAGAACCAAGGGATCACAGATCTCTTCTCCAGCGGTCAACAACTTCTTCTGTGCAAGGAGTCGTTCCCGCAGTTTTACTTTGTCATCAGGCTCGGATGTTCAAGGAATCTCCTTCCCTGTTTTTGCCGACAGAATCTCCATATCTTAGTCGCCGCCGGATAGCTGCTTGCTGCTAACATCTTTTTCCTTTTCCTGCAGTGAAACCACAGCGGGAGGTAAGTTAGCTCTACTCGCTTACCCGCCCAATTTTCATATGGCGCTCGAGCTATTCAGATACGTTTACCTCATCTATTCGCGCGGTCTCGTCCCCAAGCTGATCGGGTACATCGACCTTGCTAGTCGCTGCCATGACCGCCTCGGGTTTCTTGTTCTCCTTTTTCTTCTTCAGAAGGATCGCCTCTATCCTCTCCTCAACTGAAGCAGTCGGCTTGTGCTTCCTCTTCTTTGTCGGGATGGCGGCTTTCACGACATCGAGGTTTTCCTTGAACTTGTCGGCGGCATTCTTGGCAGCCTTTTTCGCCTTGCCGATTATATCGGTGATCTCTCCGCTTGCTCGCCCGATTTCAATCTCAGCATCGCCTTGGCCATTTCCTTGGCTTGAAGATGAGGTGATGTCAACATCTGAGCCCGCCGAAGGCTGTGGAGTGTTCGTCCGGACAAATTCTAGAACCTTGCTACCCTCCGTGTTCTAACGCAGCCATTCAGTAGACTCAACTGCAGCGGCTTTAATAGGCTGCTCCAGGTTCCCAGCGGCTATTACTCCGTTGCCGGCTTGAAGGACTGTTCGCTCTCCTGTTTTTCGTTTACGGGGCTCGGTTTTTGCGAAACTGCCTTGGCAGTATGCATTTTGCGCGGCGTCTCGCTGACTTCGCTGGTAGACGTTCCTGGTGGCGATTTGGAAGCAGCTAACCCCTTATCGCTGAACCTCACTAGGATGCTCTTCTTGAAAGACATGGCGGACAGCAGAGTCTAAACCACAGTAGGAGAGAAGCGACCCGTCTCGAAGGAAATTTTGTAAAATCAACGTCAACACCAGCGTTATTTATAGTTTTGGAGGCATTAACTGCGCTCGCGGTCAGGCGATTAACAACATTTTTGAAATTCCTCCTGAATTTAAAAATGTGCGGGGATTATGTTAACACTGGATTTGACTGCTCCCCAAGTCCAGCGGCGAGGCCACCTCTAGCCGCCTGACCGTCTCCCCACGGAGTCTCCCCGGCTTGATAGGCATCCAAGAGCAGGCGGTCAGGAGCTACCTACCCGCCTAGCTGCGTGGTTGGATGGCCCCCTCTCTCTTTTTGCCCCCCCAATATCTGGTCACCGCTGCCCGTTTCTCCTGTGCGCGGGAAGCCGGTGTTTCTATCCCTGCCCGTTGGGCAGGCCCTTGAGCCTATAAATAGACGTGAAAAGTACCTTTCAGGGGACAGAGTTCGAATCCCCAAGCTTTCCGCTTGTGGCAGCGGATTCGAAATCCTTCTCCAGCGGGTATCCTGTCTGCACGGTCTCGAGAGTCTAACCATTGTAACCGATTTCCCTACATAAAAGAAGAGCCCGCTGCAAGAGAGGCATTCAGGCCACGACGGGCGAAGTCTGGCGTCGCCGCCTCGGGCGGCTAGTTCGGATTCTTGTCCTAGTCTCTAGTAACTGACTCGCCGACAGTCTTTTCCCTACTCATTCCCTAGTGCTCGAACCGTTAGCTGACGGTGCCCGATTTCTTGTCGCATTTCGTGCATCAACACCTTCGGTATCTTTACCGTCGGGCGATAACTTCCCGAGAGCTCGGCCAATAAATTGGCTAGCGCCCTGCGATAATAACATACCGCCGTGAGGTAGACTAGGCATTGAGTCATCTTGCCTCACTTAGCACTCTCGATGCTTGAAGCTACCGCTATGCGGTATCAGCCTACCACCGCGCGGTAAACAAAGAATTGATTCAAATCACCTTACTCGGCTCTCTCGACACCTGGCTCTACCGCGGTGCGGTATTGGCATACTACCACATGGTACCCTCTTTTCCTGTCTACAGAAACTTGGGGAGTTACTGTTGTAGCCTAATATTTCCTATGTCGAAGAGCCCTGTTCGTATTCTGGAGACTCGGGATTGGGTGTTACGGAGGAAGACGATTCCCATAGTCAAGATTCTTTGGCGAAACCAAGGCGTCGAGAGCGCCATTTGGGAGATATTATCAACTATGAGAGAGTCTCATCCTCACCTTTTCTCCTAGATTCCTTTGGTAAGTTTTTCTATCCGGTAACCTTTGGTTATTTCTTTTCTGTTTTATATTCGATTTACGTATCAAGTTTCAGGATGAAACTTCCTTTTAGGGGAAGTGGCTTTAACACCCCTGAATTTTAAGTTATTATTTTGATCTCTTTAGTGGCATAATAATAATGTAGGGCATTATATTGACGCATAGTTAAAGGTGCGCCGATGTTAGTGCATGATTTTGCACGTTGGGGCGATTCGGTAAGTTTTTAGACTCATCGAAATTAGAGTTTTTGACTTGGGGAAATTTAAGTGATTAATTTTCCGCGTGTTAGTGAAGTTTCATTGCGATCCGTGCTTAATTGGAGTCTCAGTGAATTTTATAAGGATTATTGTTGTTTTAACTTCGGGAAATTTTAACCAGATTTTTGTTTCTCAGATCCTAATTTCGACTTCTTCACTGGATTCATAGCTCCGACATTTAGCTTTGGTGAGAAATTCATCGAAAACCGAGGTTATTTGTTTGATCTTGTCGTTTGAGTTTTTCTAGTTATGATATTAATAACATAATATTATATTTATTATTATATATATGTGCTTATAAAAGAAAAGAGAGAAACCCTAATCCTCATCTTCCTCGACTTTGGTCCTGAGTGCGGAAAGAAGTTCCGGCATCCCCTTCTCTGTGAAGCTTTCGACCGCCATTTCGGGAGCCCCGGCAGGCGAAATCCTTGACAGAGCTTAGATCTGAAAAGCTCTCATAGAGTTCTAAGCGTGCGCGTTGTAGAGTTTGTAGACGAGAGATTCTTGTGGCTAATTCTTGAAGCGGAATGTTTGAGAGGCTAGTTTCCAGAAGAATTGAGGCAAGTGGTGGTTTGTCACCCTTGCACCCTTCTTTCCATTAGTTTTTTCCTTATCTTTATTTCTTAGTTGGTCTCTTGAAACTTTTGTTTTTTTTACTTCTAAAAATCTTCGATCGAGTCGAACAGTTTTCGAAGGGATTGTGAGTGAAATTCGCCGGGGTATCCAATGAGTTTGCCGAATGCCTTTTGTTGGGTCCATTGATCCTTATCTTTATTTCTTAGTGGGTCTCTTGAAACTTTTGTTTTTTTTTACTTCTGAAAATCTTCGATCGAGTCGAACGGTTTTCGTAGGGATTGCAATTGAAATTCGCCGGGTATCCAATGATTTTGCGCCTTTTGTTGGGTCCATTGATCTAAATGTCCTGGATTCTAAGAAGGCCTAGTAAACAATGTATACACATGTGGTTATCTATTTTGTGCTCAAGTTTAATGATTACAGTTTGTCTTAGTAACAATGACGGGACAAGTAGCCTAAATGGCTAAGTCAGGTAAAACACTTACCTAAGTGGTGGACTGACAGAAATCTGTCCAAGTCCACAGGAATTGAGTGGAGTTTACTCACTCAACGCTAGATGGCTTATAGTGCTGAGTGGAGCATATATAGTCAAAGCTAAAGTAATGGCAGGCTGGAAATGTGGCTAAGTCCACAGGCATTGAGTGAACATCATTCACGGAACGCCATAGCTTCATAATCGTTGAGTATAGCTCAGTGAGTCAACACCATAGGAAAACTTTGAATATTTACTAAGTCCACATGCGTTGAGTAAGCTTGGCAAGCTCACTCAACGCCATGTGATATTGTGTTGAATAAATCTCAAAGGAAGTGTTCTTCTTGATAGAGAAATTTGGCTAAGTCCAAATGCGTCGATTGCTTTTACTTTCATCGAGCTGAGCTCTATGTTCGTCGAACTAAGTTCTGAGTTCGTCAAATTGAGCTTTCACTGTTCGTCAAGCTGAGATCTTAGTTTGTCGAACTGATTTCTGAGTTCGTCGAACTGAGGATTTCTAGAATACACTTTATGAAAGTAAAATATGACCCTTGTCTCATTCCTAAGAGGCAAGCTCACACAACGCTCTCAATGCAAAGAGGTTGAAGAATAAGCTAAGGCAAAAAGCGTTGAGTGAGGCTTGATCACTCAACGCTTTAAATGCCTAATGACAGAAAGGTTTCCTAATGTTTTGGCATTGAGTGCAGCTTACTCACTCAATCCCTAGATAGACAGAATTCTGTTTAAGTGTTTTGGCGCTGATTGAGGCTTGCTCACCCAACGCCTATGCTAATTTTGCTTGATTTTGGCTAAGTCCACTGCTGGTGAGGTCTGTATGTTAACAAGCCAACATTATTCAAATTGATAGCGAGAAAGCTACAATACAAGCCAAAAGGCACTGCGAGCTACTATACGACAGTTGGAGTTAAAGCAAGGTTGCAGCTGCATTAAAAGTGTGGGGCACACTACTCAAAGAGTCGTTGGGACTTAAATGATAAAAGGAAAGGCTTTTAAAAGGAAGATAGCTTTTGAGAGAATCTGTTGGAGTTAGTTCTTCTTCATCACCATTGTTGCTGCGAAGAGAAGAACAAAGAGCAAAAAGACTGGAGGTCTAAAGGCTCAATAAGTTTGTTGTTTGTCTTGATCTTCGACTACAGCAAGAACCAAGAAAGTCTCTGAAGAGGAAAAAAATGTTAGCTAGTGCTATTTTCCAACTACACCAGTAGGTTCTTCACAGATCTACCAGCACAACACTAAAGAACATCTACTGGAGGCTGTGAAGAAAAGTTAGGGCTGAATCACCTCAGCCCAGAAAAGAAAGTGGAAGCGGAATGGTTGTCTACAAGTTACTTCCAGCAAAAGTCTCTTCATCCTTGTTGTTATGAAGTAGTTGAGCTGAGATTCCTTCAGCTCAGGTAGCAGTAAGGTTTGCTGCAATCACTTCATAGTTCCAACAGGAAAAATCTTTGGTGCTGTGAAGAAGAAGTTAGGACTGAGTATATCTCAGTTCAAGTAAGGTAGACTCAGGAAATATATTCCTGGAGTCAATGTTAGGCTGAGTCTATTTCAGTCAAGATAGATTATCACACAAAAATTTCTCTTCTGTCCATCAAGACTCACCAACCCACATCCATCTTGTAGGATCTAATTGGATCTGATTAGTAGGGCCACTAGCCTAAGGAGGGGCAATATTTCCTGAGGTGTAAGAGAGTAAAGCTCTCTTATTTATAGGATCCTCTTGGATCTGAGTTGTAGGGGCAAGTTTGCTCTATGGTAGGATGAAAAGTGGATCTAAGGTAGGTCTGTTTTCTAATCCTGAGTGTAGGGCCTTTGTCCTGAGGTAGGTGATCAGCTGATCACAAATTTGTAGGCCCTTGTGGCTGAGCTGTAGGTCTTGGAGGAGACTGATAGATCCGGAGGTATTTGAGGTATAAGCTCTTTGGTGCAAAGTTTTGGAGAATTTCCTAGTCAAACAAGATAGTTGGATAGATGGGAGGGAAAGTGGATGTACCCTTGTTAGGGGAACCACTATAAATCTTATGTGCTTTGTCTTTTTTCTTTGTGTTGGTTTTATTGCAGGTTGCATGTCTTGAAAGCAGAATATAATCAACTAATAAAGCTTCCAATGAAAGGAAAATATAATAAGATAGTCACTAAGCACTAAGAAACCTATTTACCCCACCCCCCTTAGGTGATTTAGCTATCCTTGAAATCTAAGAATTTCAAGTGTTATCAGAGGGAGGTTTCTCAAAAAGGACCTAACAGTCTGAGTAGACCTCAAAAGATAGCTAAGAAGGTTTAAACTTACGTGTTCAAAAGTGAACCATAAGGTGTGGGATCAGCCGAGCTCCAAGTCTACAGAAAAAACATGAATATTACTGGACTGTTGACTGCTCTTGTAGAAGACAAAGTACATCTAGAAATAAGAGCAAAGATCTGTGCCCCTTTGACACATTCACAGAGTGACACATGGGTGGATGAAACTGAGTATGGTGAATGCAGAGGCTATGAGCTGGCAGCTGCACCAGAAAAAGAATCTTGCCAGGATCATCCTGGACAAAATGAGGTATATTCCCCATTTAGCTCATCCTCAGAGTCTGGATATGAATACTGCTCAGACTCTGATGCATCCACATCAAGTGATGATGAGAGTCCTCTGTCAAAGATGATATCAATCAATTGATTGAAAATCATGCTGCACTTTTGAAAGCTTTCAAGAAAAGCAAGATGCTTGTTAAGAAACAAGCAGAGGAAATTGCCACCCTATAGGTTGCTACTTCACAGCAAGATGAGACTTCATCTTTGCTATATCTAAAAGAGAGGGAACTAGATCATCTAAAGATCATGGTAGATATCCATGTTGAGTCCATCAAATATAAGGACTCTATCATCAAGGATCTTCAAGAGAAACTTGAAAGGGAGAAGAGGGTTTTAGCAAATTTCTCTATGATAGATGCTATCAAGAGAAAATATGAATCAAAGTGGATTTTTAAAGTTATCCAATCTCAGAGGAAAGGCCAGGCTCTTGTCAGGCCTCAGTCTACCTCTCACAAGGTAATTCTCTCATCCAACAAGCATGATCAAGACTGTAAGTGTGGACACTGGAGGTGTGGAAATCTTCCTTGTAAGGATACAAAAGTACCTTACAATGGAAGAAAAGAGGTCATGGGATTGAGTTCACAGAAGGCTCCCCATGTAGAAGTCCAAAAGTACACACCTGTACCTTTCTAATTTGGTGCCCCATCCCCCTTATTCAATGATATGGCTCAGGCCTACTCTAAAGTTCTTCCAAAAAGAACTCAAACCAAAGGTAAGCCGGACAGTGTGGCTACCTTGGCTGTCCCTGAATCCATGAAGAACATGCCATCTGCAAAGAAGGGTGTTACTGATGATGTTTAGAGTAAACCTAGTTCCTCTACTGGCAGACTCACTTTTGGTCAAGCTCTTGCTGAAAGAAATAAGAAGAAGGCCAAAGTTTTCACCATTGAACAAACAGCCAGAAGTGTCTTGCACACTTCAAGGTGTGTTCAGAAAAGGAGATACAATATCCGTGAATGTTGGTGTTGTTGCAAATTGGGCCACTTTGCCATAGATTATTGGCACAACCCCTGTGTGCCAAAGGCAAGGGTGTGTCTTCCTGACAGGATTCCTGTAGGTAGACATATGCATTCTTATTCTAACAGGAACCTTGGACCCAAGTCATATTGGGTTCCTAAGGTAAGGTAATTTTTTTTTTGCAGGTTAGTCCAAGTGGCCATGCCCATATATGGTCCTTGGACAGAGTTATACTAGACCTATGTCCCGGTACAAAGATTGGATGAATTTACTAGCATGCACAAGATGCCCAACATATGTGCAATTATTGAGGGGGAGCTTACAAACGAAATCCAGATGCATATCAATGGCTAAAGTTCAGGAGCAAGGAAGCTGGTGTGCTCAGAGGCCGTCAATCCAGCATCAGCTCCTAATCAACTGGAGAGAGATAAGTATAATTTATCTTGTTTATGATTCTACTAAATATTCTCTCAATTGCAAGAGCAATGCATATTAGAGATAAGATAGTTAAACTTAAAACTTGAGAAGATGTAAGACAATTATCTAAATACTTGTCTAATTAAATAGTTCAGTTGCTCTAGTGGTCATTATGCCACAAGATGCAACTGTGCTCAACATCCTAAAACTTGATATAGGGATGTTAAGTTTATGTCTAAATGCACCCCAGTAGGACACAGTATAATGTGCATAATAGGTCACCTTAATCCCAGCTGATTACTAAAGAAGTCAAAGGCAATTCAATTGCTAAAGAATTGGTCAATCAATTAAAACCAATAAGCCAAAGGTTAAGGAGAATAAGCTTACTCAACAAAAGATTTCACTTAGTCGGTTTACGGCTAAGTTGCGGAGGTTAACCCTAGCCGTTGATCATATCCTTGATCTCAAACGGGTAAGTGACTTTCCGCCTTCTCTTAAGACATAACTATTAATAGTAGACCTTGTGCATAAAGCAAAAGCACTGTTCCTTGCCCTCTCCCACCCGTATTCACCAAATCGACGGAAAGCCGTTCTCGCTAGGTATCAGAAATTCACAAGAGAAATAGTGGCCAAGGGACAAGATTTCCTCTTTAAAGGGTCAGAAGTTGTTCAAAATGGATTCACAAATGCGCTAGAGGAAGTGCAACAGGCTTTTCATACTCTCTATGTATTTGACCTAGGGTTCATCTTGACGTAGCCCTGTTTACTATGGAAGCGAGAAGTCATAGAATTATTCTCCAAGACCAAAGCAGATGTATATGGAGGCAAACTAAAGACTATGGTGAGTTGAAATAAGATCAAAATTACTCCGCGCAAATTAAGCAAGGCACTGCAGTTGCCTAGGTTCACTGGAACTGATGAGGAAGAAGAACTGATACAAGACAACA
Source organism: Platanthera zijinensis (assembly GCA_039513925.1). Taxonomy (NCBI): domain Eukaryota; kingdom Viridiplantae; phylum Streptophyta; class Magnoliopsida; order Asparagales; family Orchidaceae; genus Platanthera; species Platanthera zijinensis. The sequence continues at coordinate 168,054,579 of CM077086.1, forward strand.
TAAAGTCTGCAGTAAAATGGTGCGGATTGTCTAAGCAAGCTATAGGCTCCATCTTGAGAAAGAAACTAAACCTCAGGGGAAAGTTTCTGGCGATTATCATTAGGAATGCTCTGATATGCAAACCAGCTCCCATGACAAAATATCAAAGAAGATGTTTGAGTTAATGAAAAGGGTTATTCTGTCCAAAAGGACTGACTGGGGCAGAATAATGTTTGAAAGGATAGTGGAATGCATTGCTGAACCAAACTTAGGGAGAATTCTATCCCTATTTCTGCGACAAATAGTCCTAGAAATCCTGAACATGAATCTTGGGGCAAAAATACACCACATGAGAAGAATGGACATCAGAATGCTTGAGAGGTGGGACAGGGTACTTCAACCCCATGGACCATCAGCTATTAAAAAGAATGGAAAGAAGGTAGCTGTTCTAGAGCCCATCTCCAGTAGCAGTTCTTCTGAGGAGGAAGAACTACATGATCCATAACTGACATCTTTTGATGAAGAGTCTAGGAAGGACATGAACACTCATGTATTAGCCTCTTGAGAACCTACCCCACAAAGCCTTGTAAGCAGATTTGAGATAAATACTATCCCTAAGGAAGTTGTGCCGACTGCTGAGATGGCTGAAGTAGTGGCAGAGGAAGCTGTTGACATGATCTCTACAAGAATGGAGGAAGATGCTTCCATACTTGAAGATACAAATGGGCATCTACCTATGTCCGGTGATGTTGGTAATCCAAAGCCTCAAAGTGAGGGGGAGCAAGTAGTAGAAGAAATAACGCAGGAAGCATTAGTGGTGGGGGAGCAACTTCAGGTACCCCCCGAAGGTATTCAGCTAGAGAACACTGAAAAGATAATTCAAGATAATGTTGTTGCAGCTGCTGCTGACCTGCATGCTAATGAAGGCATGATAGAGATTGAGGGGGAGCATGTATCTGAGCTCCCTGCTCATATAGAAGTTCATAACATAGATTCCTCCTTGTCTGAGAAGACGTCTGATTCTTCAATAAAAGAGAATGAAGCAGCTGCATACCAAATCTGGTCCATACTTGCAGAAGTGCCTTCCTTATGATGTTCTTGAGTAACCAAAATGGACACCTGCATAAAGCTGCTGTATGATCATATATTGGAAGTAAAGAATCAGGTTATGTAGGAGTCAATTATCTAGAGACTGAAAGAAGCAAAACATGTACCTCCCAGACCATTAAAATAATTGAAGAAGTCAAAAAGGGGGAGATTGAGGCTATAAGAAGCAATACTGAGAACATGGTCTGCGCAGCCAATATGTTAAGAGGGTCATTGGGAATGGAACAAATTTAGTATAATAACATCCCAATGATGCCTGATCATGTATAAGATGCCTTGCACAGAATGTCTGCTGATCAGGTACAAGATAATCAAGAGTATGTACAGTATATTGAAGGAGATATTGCTGGTGCTCAATGGGGAGAACAATATACTGTTGTTGTTATTATTCCTTACATCAGCCCCACTAAAGACCAGGCATTACACACCAAAGAAAGGAATACAACTACTGAAACTGAAGAAAACATCAGGCTGAGGAAGAAAAGGTATAGGGAGGAAATGGAGAAAAGACCTGATTTCGAGCAATAGAGCCCAGAGTCCAGATCTATCATTTTGCTTGCTTGGGATTAGGTCAAAACAAAGAAGTAAGATAGAGGAAAATGGTACAACAAGATGGAATGGGAATTGATAGAGAAGAGGGACACAGAAAGAAGAACTTACTAGAGGAATAGAATTGCCAACCTTCTAGCTCCTGATGTTGTTGAACCCTCCAAATACTTCCCCAAGCCCTTCACCAATTTTAAAAGACAGAAAGACAAAGCTAAAGATAAAGCTGAAAAGGAAAAAACAACAAAGCAAAGGCATCTGATAAAGCAGACAAGAAGGGAAAGAAGATGGCTGGATCAGAAGACAGACCTGGAAAAAAAATCCAAGGGCAGTGGGATTGTGATAAGGGAACCTAAAACTTGAAAAGTTTCAGGTTCTGCTTATAGGGATAAGGGATGTGTCATTTTGTTTCATGCACAATCATTATAATTCCTTATATGCTAAATGAAATATTTGTTGCTGTAATTATGATTTTTCTGAGTTATACTGTGATAGTATTGTTGTATATGTAGCATAAGTATGTTAGTGTATACATTGGTATAGGTTTCTACTTCTTCAAATAGGGGAAGATGGTTGGGTCCATTGATCCCAATATCCAAGATTTGAAGAAGGATTAGTAAACAATGTATACACATGTGGTGATCTAACTTGTGCTCAAGTTTAATGATTGCAGGTTGTCCTAGTAATTATGATGGGACAGGTAGCCTAAATGGCTAGGTCATGTAAAACACTTACCTAAGAGGTGGACTGACATAAATCTGTCCCAAGTCCACAAGCATTGAGTGGAGGTTGCTCACTCAATTCCAAATGGCTTATAGCGCTGAGTAAAGCCTGTATAGTCAAAGACAAAGTAATGGCAGGATTGAAATGTGGCTAAGTCCACAGGCATTGAGTGAACATCATTCACGCAACGCCATAGCTTCATAATCGTTGAGTATAGCTCAGTGAGTCAACTCCATAGGAAAACTTTGAATATTTACTAAGTCCATAGGCATTGAGTGAGGCAAGCTCACTCAACGCCATGTGATATTGCGTTGACTAATTCTCAAAGGAAGTGTTCTTCTTGACACAAAAATTTGTCTAAGTCCAAATGCATTGATTACTTTTACTTTCGTCGAGCTGAGCTCTGAGTTCGTCGATCTATGCTCTGAGTTCGTCGAGCTGAGATCTGAGTTCGTTGAACTAAGCTCTAAGTTCGTCGAACTGAGCTTTCACTTTTCGTCGAGCTGAGCTCTGAGTTCATCAAACTGAATTCTGAGTTCGTCAAACTAAGGATTTCTGTAATACACCTTCTGAAAGTAAAATATGACCTTGTCTCATTCTTAAGAGGCAAGCTCACTCAACGCTCTCAACGCCAAGAGGCTGAAGATTAAGCTAAGGCAAAAAGCGTTGAGTGAGGCTTGCTCACTCAACACTATCAATTCCTAATGACATAAAGGTTTCCTAAGTGTTTTGTCGTTGAGTATAGCTTACTCACTCAACGCCTAGATAAATAGAATCTTGTCTAAGTGTTTTGGCGCTGAGTGAGGCTTGCTCACTCAACTCCTTTGCTAATATTGCTTGATTTTGGCTAAGCCCACAACTGGCGATGTCAGCAAGTCAACAAGTCAACATTATTCAAATTGATAGCGAGAAAGCTACAGTACAAGCCAATATGGGTCGCTGAGCTACTGTACGATAGTTGTCGTTAAAGAAAGTTTGCAACTGGCATTAAAAGTGTGGGGCCCACTACTCAATCGTTATGACTTAAATGATAAAAGGAAAATCCCTTACAAAGGAAGATAGGTTTTGAGAGAAGGTGTTGGAGTTTGTTCTTCTTCTTCACCAATGTTGCTGTGAAGAGAAGACTAGAGAGCAAAAAGAATGGAGGTCTAAAGGCTCAACAAGTTAGCTGTTTGTCTTGATCTTCGACAATATAAGAACAGAGAAAGTCTCTGAAGAGGAAAAGAAGGTTAGCTAGTGCTATTTTCCATCTACACTAGCAGGTTCTTCACAGATCCAATAACACAACATTGAAGAACATCTACTAGAGGCTATGAAGAAAAAGTTAGGGCTGAATCACCTCAGCCCCGGAAAGAAAGTGAAAGAAGAGCGATTGTCTGCATGTTGCATCCAACACAAGTCTCTTCATCCTTATTGTTGTGAAGTAGTTGAGCTGAGATTCCTTCAACTCAGGTAGCAGCAAGGTTTGCTGCAGTCACTTCATAGTTCCAGCAGGAAAAATCCCTAGTGTCGTGAAGAAGAAGTTAGGACTGAGTATATCTAAATTCAAGTAAGGTATACTCAAGAAATATATTCCTAGAGTCAAAGTTGGGCTGAATATATTTCAGTCAAGATAGATTGGCATAGAGAAATTTCTCTTGTGTCCAATCAAGACTCACCAACCCACCTATATCTTATAGGATCTAACTGGATCTGAGCTGTAGGGCCACTGGCCTAAGGAGGGGCAATATTGCTTGAGGTGTAGGAGAGTAAAGCTCTCTGAGTTATAGGATCCTATTAGATATGAGAGGTAGGAGCAAGTTTGCTCTAAGGTAGGATCCCTAGTGGATCTGAGGTAGGGCTGTCCTCCCAGCCTGAGTGTAGGGCCTTTGGCCCGATGTAGGTGATCAGCTGAATACTGAGTTGTAGGCCCTTATGGCTGAGCTATAGGTCTTGGAGGAGACTGATAGATCCTAAGGGATCTGAGTTGTAAGCCCTTTTGATTAGAGTTTTGGAGAAGTGCCTAGTCCAATAAGATAGTTGGATAGGTGGGAGGGAAAGTGGATTCCTTGTTAGGGGAACAAATATAAATATAGTGTGATTTGTGTGTTTTCTTTGTGATGGTTTTATTGCAGGTTGCATGTCTTGAAAGCAGAATATAATCAACTAATAAAGCATACAACCAAAAGAAAATAAAAGATAGTGACTTAGGACTAAGAAACCTATTCACCCCCCCTCTATGTGATTTAGCTATCCTTGAAATCTAAGACTTTAACCTTCTATTTGAGTCATAGTCATTTAGAACTTCTGGGTAGTTAACTGTTAGTCTAGAAACCAAGTCAAATTCGTTGAATGTTTCAGTGAACCCAAGATAATTTCGTCGAGTATCCCGTAATTTGTCAAGTATCCGTGGAACCAAGTCCAATTCATCGAGTGTCTTTGCATCCGTCGAGTCAATTCGTCGAGTCAGACCTTATTCGTTAAGTTAAATTCGTTGAGTATCATTGAGTTTAGTTGAGTTTGTCGAGTCCGAACTTATTCATCAAGTGTAAATTGTTTAGTTTTAATTTGAAGTCAAGTGTAATTCATCGAGTAATCTCGATGATTCTGCGTGAACTTTGTAAATTTGTCGAGTATTCTCGACAAATTTATGTGGACTTAGAATATTTCATCGAGTAACCTCCCTATTCAATAAGTTATTTCGATGAATCTGCCTGAACTTGGTAAATTCATCGAGTATTCTCGACGAATCTGCGTGAACTTAGTAAATTCATCGAGTACCTTAGAGAAATTTCACGTTTTTCTTCCCTTTGCATCATTGGGGAAATCTGGTGTTGAGTTTTGCATTTTTTTCTTTCGTTGTCAGTACTTTTAGAAGTTTATCTGCGGCCTTGAATTGGCAGTGGATAAAGGAGCACCACCTCAGTGTCAGCTTGTGAATCATTACAATTGGTGTGATTTTATGGACTGTTGGATCGCGTTAGATAGATGACCACCACCATAATGCCTTTTTTAGTTGTTTGGTCTAATGGTTTGTGTTGGATAAGGGGCCACTGCCTTAGTACTTTGTTTCTTTCACCTGTGTTAGTGCTTCAAGCTTTTTTATTGATTTGTTTTTTTGTATATATATAATTAGGTTTGTAAGCTTACTCTTGTAGATAGGAAGTGTGGCTCTATATCGCACTTTGTGCAGCTTTGCATATTTAACACTTTTTAATTCTTCATTGCTTATTGTGTTGTAATTTAAGTATTGTGGTTTGACAGCTAATATGTTTAGGTTGGTAACCCTCTTAACAAGTCTAACTCTTTGATTTTGATCTTTGACTACCACTTGTACATTTCTTGATGAGGTGTTCTTTTCTTTTGAATGCCTCGGGCTCAGAGCTATAACGGTCGGGGCTGCTAGAGTTGGTGTTTTCTGGTGTGTGCTTTGTAGCAGTGTTTTCCTTCCCTCACCTTCGTGAGGTAGTATTGTAGTTCTTACTTTTGTTCAGACCTATATGTTGTTATGTGGGTTATTGTTAGGTTCTTGATACCCACAGTTAATTATTATAGATGATAGACTATTTGTTTGCTACTATGATATTTTCTTACTGTTGGTCATGCCTACTTGCTCTATGGGAAGGATTTATGCTAGGTTGCACGGTAGTTACTTTCAAAGTAAAAAAAGATCAATATCATTATCTCATGCTCATAACATCCTTTTAAATCAAATTTCACTCTACTTTAATGAATGTAAATGCCCTTTTAATACCTGTATTAAATTTAGGGGCGTGCATATCATGAATTATCTTATTGGATCTTCATACTCATAAAGGATAATAAATGAAAAAAACTAAGTATTTTACGCTGCGTATATGTATATTTTCACCCGTGGACTAGTTGATCCACTGAGTCGAGGGACACGACCATAAAAACTTAAACTCGGGCTATAATTTCATCATGACAAACTTGAGATTTTCATGAAAAGTTTTAGGAGTAGGTTCTTGCCTGAGCGTCTGCAGTTATCCCCTTCACGACGTGAAATCACGATTCATATTTTCTCTTACAATGATGTATTATTTAATGCTGAGAAAATGCGATTTGTGACACTTATGTGTAACATAATTAAGTCTTTTGATTTGTTACTCTTATGTTGGCTAGTTTTATATCTTTGCTTGGGGACAAGCAAAGCATAAGAATGGGGGAATTTGATGATACTTTTTAGCCTAATTTACTTTGGTAAATCTATATATTTTCTTATTTAAAATTATATAATTTATGAATTTTGAGCATATAATTAGTTTCTTTTGCAAAAAATTGTTCTAACTTAGTTTATTATCTATTTTCTTGTTTTGGATACTCTTTGGTCATTTTTCATATTACATGCCTCTAGGTCATAGCAGTGTTTCCCTTACACGGGCGTGTACTTGGGACATATAACCCAATCGCGATGTAGATGCGCTCCTATTATCAGATCCCGGAAAATCCATCTTATAAGACCCTAGATCACAGTCGTGTACTTGCTATAATGGCATGTATCTCTGTGCATGTCCCACCCAGTTCCGATTTTTGGTGCCGCAGCACGACTTTCACCGATCCACCTTACTCGCCCCCAAGTAACGACCGTGTACTTTCTACACGGCAATGTACATTCGAGCGTGTGCCGCCAAGTTCCAATTTTTAGTGACGCAACACGACTTTCGCCCATCCACCATCATGCCATACCTTATATGCCTCTTACATGGGCGTATACCTTAGGCGTGTACCCTAATGCCAGAGCCCGCCACTGTCCCGCCAGATTTCTATCTATCAAAGTCAACTTGTCTTACATGCCACCCTACACGAGCATGTAAGGGGGCGTGTACCTCCCAGAATTTTTTTTATAAATTCCAGTAAGCTCCATGTAGTGTAGGACCAAATTTTGGTGAGAGCGGAGGTGTTGCTACTTGTTTTCTTGGTTTTTATACTCTTATTTTCTCTCTTTCTCTCACTGTCACTTCAAGTTCATTCTAGTCTACTTTTCATGCAACTTTTGTAATGAACTTGTAATGTCTTTTAATGGTGTGGAATTAATGCATAGCTAGTCTTTTATTCATGCAATTATAATATTTATTTGAACTTGTAACTGCCTTTGTTTTAGTAATAAAATTTTCTCTCTTTCTCCTACTTTCTTTATTTGGTTTTTCGTGAACTTCTACAACGTATCTCTCTTTCTTACCCTTCCACCATGAGTAACTAAATTCTTATTAGTACTAGATCGTGGTGATCTGAGGACGAGTTGATCAAGTTATGATGCTTTAGCTTTCTTTCTCTTCTTAAAGTATTGGCCTTCGATTTACTCTTAATTTAAATTTATTGGGACTATATTATCGATATACAATCTCCACTTAGGTTTTCATTCTTAGCTAGCCGAGATACTCATAGTTTGAATTAATCTCACAAGAGTAAAGAGAGTTTCATGCACCTCTCGGGAGAGAATGACGTAAATCTGCTGGATTGGAGTCAAATCAAATAGCAGGGTTCACCACTTAAGGCGAGTTTTAGGCATTCGAATAAGGGATGAGTGTTCGGTCGGATCTAACTAAACTTAGTTAGGCACTTCTCCGATAGGACCGTGTTCAAGCTTCTAGAACGTCCATGGTCAAGTTGTAATTTACTTTATTAAGATTTCGTTTGTTATTTCATTTTGATTAGCTTATGCCAAAATGATTCAAAATCGAGTACTAATTCCTTTTTCCATAGTCTTAACCCTTTTTATAACGTGCAATTTAATGCTCTTTTAGTTAAGTAAAATAAACCCAAAAAATTATTTGATAAGATGTAACTCCTCAAAGTAGAAGTAATCAATCCGCCTAGGGAAATATGATCTTGATATTGAGCTTAAATATCCTATACTATAAACGATAAGGTATACTTACCTTTATCGGATATAGAATCGGATACTATAATCAGCCTCATTTCCATCTATTTTCTCAACCCCTTCTTTTCTCCACATCGCTATTTTTCTATCAATTTTTTTGGCGCTGTTATTTGGGACCTAGTTTTGAAATTTTGAAAAGAGGATAGCAATAAATTTTATCGCTTCTTTTTCACCAAATTTTTATTTTCCTCTTATCTCTCCTCACTTTACTTTCTTTTTAGTGTATGACCCGAGGAAGCTCTTCGAATATACCTTTGATCCTGAGATAGAGCGCACCATTTTGCGTCGCCTCCATTCTCGTGATCGGGAATCACACTTAGGCATTGAAGAGTAGATCTTGTCCTTCTTTATAACTCTCATCTTCACCTCTTTCTTTGAAAATTAAAATTGTGATGGTCCGGCCCCTTTATCGTTAAAGAGGCTTGGCCTTATGGGACGGTCCTCATTTCCCACCCGGAAAAAGGCTCCTTTAAAGTGAATTGGCACTGCCTTAAGTTATACCCCATGCTCCACACATCATTGGAGAAGAGTGATTCATTCGACCTTCTGGCCTAAATATTTGTCGCCTCCATGTGGGTCAAGCTCACGACCTTAAACAAAGCGCTTGTGGGAGGTACCCCATAATTATCCTTATTTGTTCTTCGTTTTGTTTTATTGTATTAATAATTTTGTGTAGGATTTTTGTTGCGATCTTCCCTCCTTCACTAGCAGGGAAGCCTTCTTTTTCCCCTCCAATGTTTTATTTTCCTCCTATTCGTACTTAGCTTTAAACATAAGGGACAATATTTTCTTCCTCTTTTCTTATTTTGGTCTTTCCATATTTAAAAAAATTATAAAACTTTGAAAATCTCAATTTTCTCTTTGTATTAATCTTAACAAAAAAATAATAAATCTTGGAAAGAGCCGTTTGGGATTTCACCCCATCACACCGCCTAGTACCGCTGTGAACCCTTCACAGGGTATCCCTCGGGAAGTTTGAGAATTTTTTTAAAAGAATTAATAATAATAATAATAAAAAGATCCAAAAAAAATCTTCTTAAGTTATTTAGGTTTTAGTTTTCTTTCTACTTATGTTTCCTTTTATTTTATCTAATAAAAAACAAAAAAATATAATATTTCAAAAATTCCAAAATTTTTTATAAAATCTTTAAAAAAAGATATATATTTATATATATATAATAGTAATTTATAGTAATTGGGGTAGAATCAATAGTACCCCTTGCTTTATGTTTTGTTATTCTCAAAATCTTTTGTATAAACTTAGCTAGTTTTAATTTTTCTAATCCTTCTTCTTAATTGTGTTGTACGAGTTAATTGTTTGCCTTGTTGTGTTCTAATTCTAGGTAGCATATTAATTTGTAATTTTTTATAAACCTTTCACTTCTTTATAATTTTCTTCTTTTATTCTCTTTACTTTCTTAAAAAAATTTCATCCACTAATTTCCTTTTGGTTTTTAGAAAAATTTGTAATGTTAACTTTGGATTAGTGTAGTAGATGTGATTAACCTAGACTCTTATTATTGTTATGCTCATGATAATTTCATTAGTCTCTATTTGCTATCTAGGAATTATTCTTTTTGAAATTTTTCAAAACCTATGCTTTAGATGAATTTAGGAGCATGAAAATGATTTATGCCATTTTTGTATTCATTTGAGGCTTCATGCCAACCTTTTCAATAAATCCTTAGTAAGCCACTTTTCGGTCATTTTCCATGTTTTACATGCTACCTCCACTTTTCATCTCACTAAAGCCAATTTTTCAAACCTATTTGATTACACTAAATTTTTTGAGTTTTATTTAAATTTCATGATTGTGATTGGTTTGTGAGATATTTAGGGAACTTAAAAAATATAAAAAATGATGTGTTTTAGTTAAAAATTGTATATGACCAGTTTCAAAAGAAAAATATTTATGGCCTTTTGTTTGAAAAAATGTTATATGAAAAAAGGGAAAAAGAAAAGAAAAAAATTTGCTAATACTTTGTTTGTGCTTCATGATTGAAATCTTTATAAAACTCATGCTTTAGCTTAGTGAGATTGTTAGCCTCTGGTTTTATCTTTGAATTTCATTCCAAATCATATACCTAAGCCATGTCTTGGTCCTAACATAGTCCTTTTGATTCATGCTCCTAGGTTTGTTTTTAGTTAAGTAGATAAAAACTGTAGATTAGATAAGTTTTCTGGTATGAATTTAGATTCTTGATTTTAGATTGATATGAAAATAATTTGTCTCTTAAGGTATAGTAACATCTCAATGCGATATTCCTTTGTTACATTGCTTTGATTTGTTTAAAGACTTTTGGTTAAAATTTTGGATGATTATTTTTGGTTAGTAAAGATTTTAAAATGTTATTTCCAAATTAAGTAAAACTTTTATGTCTATTTTACATCTTTTTTCTACTTAGAATTTCGTAGGGTACTCATGTGCAACATAATTAAGTCTTTTGATTAGTTACTCTTAAATTTGCTAGTTTTTATATCTTTGCTTGGGGACAAGAAAAGCATAAGTAAGGGGAAATTTGATGATACTTATTTTAGCCTAATTTACATTGGTAAATCTATATATTTTCTTGTTTGAAATTATATAGTTTATGAATTTTGAGCCAATAATTAGTTTTTTTACCAAAATTGTTCTAGCTTAGTTTATTTTATGTTTTTCGGGTTTTGGATACTTTTGGACATTTTTCATTTTACACGCTCCTCGGTCACGGTCGCGTACCCCTTACACGGGCGTATACCTAGTGTTAACCCAGAACACGCGACTAGTTTGCATGGATTTCTCAAACCGGGCGGCTTGGTCTCCTAACCGCCACTATCAGTATACCGGTCTGTTTTCACTGAAGCCATGCGGCCTTCTTTCAGGTCGCCTCCAGAGGGAGCCCAGGGCAGCCCGTCCAGAGGCCGAGCCCCACAGCTCGTCAGAGGAAGATCGCTAGGCCGCACGGCCTTCTCCTTGCTTCTCTCTTTTCCCTGCTTCGCGTCACCCATGCCTGGTTCTCCTGTACCCCGGGCAGCCGGTGATTTTAGCCCTGCCCGTTTTGGCAGGCCCCCAAGCCTATAAATAGGGGGCGACAGTACACAAACAGCACGCTGACTCGGGTCTAGGAGCTCGCTTGTGAGCTGTGGTCTCGAGTTTAGTTCCTTGCGGCCTGCTGACCGGCCGGATTCTTTTCTTCTCTTTCTCTTCTTTCAAAATGTAACCGCTTCTCTTTTTATAAGAGAAAAGACCGTCGCAAGAGTGGTATTCAGGCTGCGGCGGGCGAAGTGCGGTGTCGCCGCATTTTGTAGCTTGCTCTTGTTTCTGCTCTAACCGCTAGTAACCGGCTACTCGGTAGTCTCTCCTCGTTTTCTCCTCTTCCCCCCAGTGCTCGAACTGTTAGTTGGCGGTGCCCGATTTCTTGTCGCATTTCGTGCATCAACAAAATAGTTATTGCTAACATCAAATTTCTACCAGATGTACAAACACGCCGCTGCTACACGCCCGTGACCGTCGAACACGCCCGTGACTGCCACGTGGACTCTCCAGATGCTTCCAGAACTTCACCAGTCACCGGCTATTTAGCTTCACAGGCATGCCAGCCCGACATGCCCCCTGTCACGCCCGCGAATAGGCGTGTAATCCGAAATTTTTGCATATAAGGAGATTTTCTCCCCCTCTCTTTAAGTGTTTATTTTAGCTTTTTGTAACTCCTTTTGTCTTAATAAAATATGTTTTTTCCCTCCTTATGTTGGAATGGATTTCATTTGAGTGCCCACTTATCTTCCCCTTTTATCCTTTGTTTATCTTAGTTTTTTATGGGAGTGTGTGTTTATGAGAGTAATTTTATGCCTTTATTTTTTCAAGTTATTTTCTTACTTAGATTTGTTCTAATTTTTCAATTAGTTTAGTGTTGTTATGCTAGCTTTTCTTAGCTTTTCCCTTAGCATTTATGTTTTCTTTTTAGTGCTTTTCATTCATTCTTATGAATTCATAAAAGTGTTTTTAAAAGTGTTTTTATTTTTTTAACTTAGTTTTTCACTTTGTTTTTGTAAAACTTTTCGTTTTTTTAACTTTTATTTTCACTTTTTATGCACTTTTATGAAGTTATAAGAATGGATTTGTAATCGTTTTAATTTTTGTATCACTTTGATTTTGCTTTTATTTTGAAAACCTTTTTCCGTATTTAATTTTTATTTCTTCTTTTAAAGCATTTTTAGCAAGTTCTAAGGGTAGAAATGTAATTGTTTTAATTTTTTGATCACTTTGTTTTCCTCCTTTTTGTTTGGTGTGTGAGTGTATGAGTTAGGTTTTCATTATTTTCCTTTTTTATGTACAGTGTGTGTGTGTGTATGAGATAGTTTTTATTGCTTTCATTTCCCGCCTACTCGTTTGAGTAGGACTTGCCCTTTTTTGCTTTCATTTCCCGCCTACTCGTTTGAGTATGACCTGCCCTTTATTGCTTTCATTTCCAGCCTACTCGTTTGAGTAGGACTTGAAATTTTCCCGCCTACTCGTTTGAGTAGGAATTGAAATTTTCCCGACTACTCGTTTGAGTAGGACTTGAAATTTCAATTATGTATTTTTTTTGTAACATAGCTTTTTTCCTTTATTATGGCTTTGATGAGTGCGTGCGTTCTCTGTTTAGCTAGCTTTACCTTTTTCTAATGTTGTGTTATTTTTATGTCTTTTTGTATAACCGTTCAACGCTTAGTTTTGAACTCACGCCTCACAAAACTCATAAGCTGTCCACATCTCGATGAGTGGCTAATCGCTCTTAGCCCTCGGTATCGAAGAGCATTGGGATATAAAAATCTTTTTAAATAATTAAAGGTCCTCTTTTCTCTTTAATTAAAGTTTTACCTGGGTATACGATGCGTAGAACCACATATCGATGCGTGGGATCTATTTCCATTTTCCATACGCTTGCTAGCCGAGAGGTCGTGCGTATGCACTGCTCGCCCTGGGGTAGAAAGAGTTTTCACACTAAACCTCGAGAGAGGAGGAGCAGAATTCTTCCAGATTGGGTTCCCCCCTATAGCAGTTTTCTTAGCGTAAAGCGGGCATTAAGAGAAATCCTTCGCCGAATGAGAGCTCGGTCGAATAGTCTTAATGTTCTGCTGAGCGATAGCCTTAAAGATAGGTGAGCTCATGCTTGTGGAACCTCAACGACCAAGTTGCCCCTTTAATTGAATTGAAACCTAGGATCTCTAGTTAATTAAAATTATTTTAGTCTTAATCATTTTGATACCGAGCGTTATTTCTTCATCAATTTTTCTAAGTCTATTTTCAACCTTTTCTTATAACCGCCCTAGTTAGTTAGTTAATCTGACACTTTATTTTTGGTAAGATAATAGTCCCTCCGGAAGGAGTAGAAATAATCAACCCGCTCAGAGAAATATATGACCTCGATATTCCCATCGAATATCATGTATTACTCATGATAGGTGCACTTGCCTCCTCGCATTCCCTCCGCAAAACTCGACCCCCGCACTACTAATCAAAAGAAAGGTCGGGCGGCGCGAAGGGCCATCAGTTTTTTGGCGTTGTTGCTGGGGAGTTTTGTGTTATTATTTTGAATTCTGGAGTCTATTACTTTTACCTTTTTTTCTAAAAATTTTAAAACTTAAAAACTCTACTAAAAACCCAAAAAAAGAGAGTTAATTATTTAGTATATATTTTAGGGTGTATGACCCGTGGACAACCTTCAGAGTCTGAAAATTTTTATTTCGATCCTGAGATCAAACACTCCCTTGCGTGTATTCGATCTCAACGCTAGAATCCTTCTTTAGACCCCGAAGAATCCGTCGGATAACTCTCTGTCGTAGTTATGGATGACCTTATCCCAAACGAGGCCACAGAGCGTACAATGTCTTACTACGCCCAACCGTATTTGGATGATACTGGGTCTAGTATTGTTCTCTCGACTGTGGCGAACAATAATTTTGAGATAAAATCCTATGTTATTCAAATGATCCTAAATGTCGTGCAGTTTGAGGGACTGCTGGATGAGGACCCAAACATCCATTTATCTAGTCTTTAGAAATCTCGACACTTTTAAAATTAACGGCGTCACTAATGAGGCCATTCGCTCTCGCCTTTTTCTATTTTCCTTAAAATCCAAATCTAAGGCATGGTTGAATTCCCTCCCGCGAGGATGTATCACCACTTGGGCCGAACTTGTGGAATGGTTCTTAACGAAGTATTTTTCGTCTGCAAAAACTGCAATGTTGCGTTCTAAGTTTCCTATTAGACGCTCAAAATAGAAAATTGCAACTAAAAGAGCGTGATGAATGGCGTGCAAATGCTTACGAGAGCAATTAGTTCTATGAGGAGCGTTCTAAGTTTTATCACGATCGAAAAATCAAGCCCCAATTTTTTTTTCTCCGGACGATCTTCTCCTTCTTTATATTTCAAGTCTTAGGCTTTTTCCGGGTAAACTAAAATCACGATGGTACGGCCCCTACAAAGTTGAAGAGGTTTGGCCATATTGGACCATACTCGTCTCCCACCTGGAAAAAGGCTCTTTCAAAGTAAACGGTCAACGTTTAAAATTATGTATAGCGGGCGATCCTGTGGGCGATAATATCGAAACCATAACCCTCCTCGAAATATAAACCCGCCAAAATAGTCAAGCTACACGACTATAAACAATGCTCTCCTGGGAGGCACCCCATGTTTATCTTTTTCGCTATTTCTTTATTTTTTTCCTTTGGAGTTTTGTTCTTAACAATGCATTGTTTCTAAACGGGCCTCCCCGAACATGTTTCAGGGAAGTTTCTACCCTCCCTCTTTATTTTTGTATATATTGCATTTTATTTTATTCCACATACTTACATTACAACATTGGGGACAATGTTGGAATTAAGTATGGGGGTGTTTTCGTGCTTTCTTTTCTGCACTCCAAAAAATTTGAAAAATACAAAAAATAAAAACAAAACAAAACAAAACAAAATTATAAAATTCAAACTCAAAAAATATTTTCTTTTATCATCAAAGATTTCAAAAAAAATATATAAAAAAAGTATTCCAAAAATATTTTGTTTTACTTTGTAAATATTCTTTGTAAATATTTTTTGTAAATATTTTTATTTTATAAATTTTTTTATAAATATCCTTTTCTTTTTCCCCTCTTCCTTTCTCTCTCATCATTGTAAATAATCTCTCTTTCCTCTCTTGTAGATATTTGCTTAAAAATCTTCAAAACATAAAATTTTTTTTGAAAACTAAAAAAAAAGAGTTCAAAAAATTTCTTTTTTACATTTTTCTTTAGTATGTATATATTAAAGAAATAATTTCAAAAATCCAAAAAAAGATTATAATTCAAAATTACAAAAAAAGATGATAACCCTAAAAAACCAAAAAAATTTTATTATTATGAAATAATTAAATCGAATATACCATTCTTAACCTTTTTGCTCTCTAAAAATCTTGTTGTGAGTTTTTTATAAGCGAATTTTATTAATTCTTTATTTACTATTCGTTTATTAATTAGAGATTGATAAATTTAAATATCCGGGGTTAAGTTTTAAAGAATTTCTTATGTTTTTTTATAAAGATAAGGGACTTATTTTAGGCACTACTTCTAATCTATCTAAAATAGAGGCACGTGTATTATGTTAGAAAAAATAATCTTAAACTTCAATTATGTTTTATTCAAGCTTTTTGAAACACAGGAACGTTCAATTTATCAAAATTGCTCTCAAAATGTTTTTTTATTAAAATCTAGTTTTCTTTTTGAAAAAAAAACCTATCTCCCCATATTTATCATGTCTTACTTGGCATGATAAAAATTTTATCCTTAAAAGAACCTATGTCAATGGGAATAAGATTTCGTTCCGTAAACAAAGACATCCAATATTTTAAAAGATTATATGTTACGGAGTAAGAGGATAAAATCCATACTCCTATACATATACATTGGGTTATATGAAGTTGTTCCAAAAAAAAATTTACATGTCATGAAAAATAAGATTTCATTTTCCTAAACATCCACATTCAAACAGAAAAATTCAATAGAGATTTGGAAAAAATATATATACCTCACCTCTAAACCAAAGCCCTCTTCATAAACCAAAACGAACCCCTCAGCCATATTTAATGATTCTAGACTTAATATAAAATCTTTGTGAGAGTATCATTTTTAAATTGCATTATTTCCTTTAAACTCTTATAAGCTAAAGTGTCTATAATTCAAATCTATTTTTGTTAGCTAATGATTACAATTTATGCTTGTTATTTGGCTACTTCAAGAGGTCTTTTTGGCAAAAACTTTTCCTCTATTTAAATCATTTTCATGATTTAGGACTTAACTCTTATACCCTTGATGATTATTTAGATTTCTCTTTTAATTAATTCAAGAGGTAGCTAAATTTAGGATTTCTTTTAATTCCTTATAAGTATATCTCCAACTTTTGCTCTGGAATAACAAAAGCTTAAGTATGAGGGTATTTGATGAGTTGTAAATATTCGTATTCTTTACGTACTGTATTTAGGTCATTTTAGTTTATTTTTGTTGTTTTTATTTACTTTGGTTCAATAAAATGTTCCTTTTTGAATATACTCTTCTATCTTAGCTTTATTTTGTTTTCTGAAATTTTGCAGAAAAGGTCGAAAAATCAAAGTACTCGCTCGTGACCTCACAGTCATGCCCGTGTCACATCATTTACTCGACGCCAGCAAGCTAACCGCTCAATGCTTCCAGTCAAGGACTCAATGCCCTAGACACGCCCGTGACCTTTTCGACACACAATTGTTGGTCCTGGAGTTTTCATCCCGGTTCAAATAGTTGCTGCCGACATTAAATTTCTGCCAGATATCCATACATGCCCCCGCTACACTTTCATGGTCGTCGAACACGCCCGTGACCTCCACATGGACTTTCTAAATGCTTCTAGAATTTTGCCAGTCACTAGGTTTTCGACCTCAATAGCACGCCAGCCCGACAACCCCCCTGTCACGCCCGTGACCAGGGCTTATAATCTGGAATTTTTGCCTATAAATAGAACTTTGCTGTTAGGGCTATGGGTTCAGTTTTTTTGGACCATTTTGGTGTTAGTGCGCTGCCTAAGTGGATTTTCTTGCTATGTAAGGAGATTTTCTCCCCCTCTCTTTATGTGTTTGTTTTAGCTTTTTATAACTCCTTTTGTCTTAATAAAATTGGTTTTTTCTCTCATTAAGTTGGAATGGATTTCATTTGAGTGCCCACTTATCTTCCACTTTTATCCTTTGTTTATCTTAGTTTTCTTTGGGTGTGTGTGTATGAGAGTAATTTTATGCCTTTATGTTTTCAAGTTATTTTCTTACTTAGCTTTGTTCTAATTTTACTATTTGTTTGGTGTTGTTATGCTAGCTTTTCTTAGCTTTTCCTTTAGCTTTTAAGTTTTCTTTTTAGTGCTTTTCATTCATTCTTATGAATTCATAAAAGTGTTTTTAAAAGTGTTTTTTTAA
Organism: Platanthera zijinensis; assembly: GCA_039513925.1. Taxonomy (NCBI): domain Eukaryota; kingdom Viridiplantae; phylum Streptophyta; class Magnoliopsida; order Asparagales; family Orchidaceae; genus Platanthera; species Platanthera zijinensis. The sequence goes on from CM077086.1 coordinate 168,072,242, forward strand.
CATAGTTTTTCTCTTTATTTTTGTAAAAAATTTCGTTCTTTTAACTTTTATTTTCACTTTTTATGCACTTTTATGAAGTTATAAGAAACGATTTGTAATCTTTTTTATTTTTGCATCACTTTGATTTTGCTTTTATTTTGAAAAACTTTTCCTTCATTAATATTTTTTTCATCTTTTTGGCATTTTAGCAAGTTCTAAGGGTAGAAATGTAATCGTTTTAATTTTTCGATCACTTTGTTTTTCTCCTTTTTGTTGTGTGTGTGTGAGTGTATGAGTTAGGTTTTCATTGTTTTCCTTTTTTTAAGTACAGTGTTTGTGTGTATGAGATAGCTTTTGTTTCTTTCATTTCCCGCCTACTCGATTGAGTAGGACTTTCCCTTTATTGCTTTAATTTCCCTCATACTCGTTTGAGTAGGGCCTGACCATTATTGCTTTCATTTCCCGCATACTAGTTTGAGTTGGACTTGTAATTTTCTCGCCTACTCGTTTGAGTTGGACTTGCAATTTTCCTGCCTACTCGTTTGAGTAGGACTTGCAATTTCAATTATGTATTTTTCTTTTTTGTAACTTAGCTTTTTCCCTTTATTATGGCTTTGATGAGTGTGTGCGTTCTCTATTTAGCTAGCTTTACCTTTTTCTAGCGTTGTGTTATTTTTATGCCTTTTTTTAACCCTCCAACGCTTAGTTTTGAACTCATGCCTCACCAAAATCATAAGACATCCCCATCCCTGTGAGTGGCTAATCGCTCTTATCCCTAGGTATCGAAGAACATTGGGACATAAAAATCTTTTTAAATAATTAAAGGTCCTCCTTTTCTCTTTAATTAAAGCATTAAAGGTTTACCCTGGGTATACGACGTGTAGAATCACATATCGATGTGTGGGATCTATTTTCATTATCCATACGCTAGCTAGCCGAGAGGCCATACGTTTGGACTAATCGCCCTAAGGTAGAAAGGGTTTTCACACTAAACCTCGAGAGTGGAGGAGCAGAATTCTTCAAGATTGGGTTCCCCCCTAATAGCGAGGTTCTTAACGTTAAGTGGGCATTAAGAAGAATCCTTCGCCTAACAAGAGCTCGGTCAGATTATCTTAATGTTCTGGTGAGCGATAGCCCTAGGGATAGGTGAGCTCATGCTTGTGGAACCTCCACGACCAATTTTCCCCTTTAATTGAATTGAAACCTAGGATCTATATTTAACTAAAATTATATTAGTCTTAATCGTTTTGATACCAAGCGTTATTTCTTCATCAATTTTCCTTAGTCTATTTTCAGCCTTTTCTTATAATCGCCCTAGTTAGTTAGTTAGTCGGACACCTTTATTTTCGGTAAGATAATCGTCCCTTTGGGAGGAATAGAAATAATCAACCTACCCCGGTAAATATACAACCTCAATATTCCCCCTAAATATCATGTATTACTCGTGATAGGTGTACTTGCCTCCTCGCATTCCCTCCGTGAAACTCGACCCCCTCACTACTAATCAAAAGAAAGGTTGGGCGGCGCAAAGGGCCATCAGTCGTACAGGCATCCAGTATGATAAGGCAGCCCAGATGTCTTGAGTGTTGAGCAGGTCGCCATCTGCAGCGCCATACAAAAATATCAGTCAGCCCTGGTCGGCACTTATCAAGCAGCAGATCAAGGTGGAGGCCTAGCTCGTGAGGTTCAGTCCATCCCCACCTTGGCGAACTCGCGATCTCGTTTTTATTTTGGAACCTGTCACCACTGCCCGGTTCCCCTATACCCCGAGCAGGCGGTTATTTTAGTCCTACCCATTTGGACAGTCCCCCAAACCTATAAATAGGGGAGTGGAACACCCAAATCACGCTGACTCGAACCCAAGATCCCCCTTGTTAAAGATTGCGGACTCGATTCTTAGGCTTTGTGGACTGTTGCTCGCACCGCTCTACATCTTTTTTTCTTTTCCTTATAATCACATTCTATTAATCAAATGAAAGCATTTGCCGAACTGGGCGAAGTCTAGTGTTGTCGTGATCCGTGGCTCTGATTCTCTTTTCCTCTAACCATTAGTAGACAGCTACTTGCAGTTTCCTCAACTTCTCTTCCATCCGCAGGATCCAGAGGCACATTTCTCGCATCAACATTTAACACACAACCTTCAGATTAAAGTAGTTGTCCAAATCATGGATAGAAATATCAGACCACCGATCTACTTTTCGCCCATCTCGCTCAGACCACTCAAGCTATTCAGATGCATTATGGGATGCGTTGGAGCGATCTCGCAGGGAGGATGAACAGTCTCATAGGGAGAGTGACTAATCCCTTAACACAATCAGCCATGCCCTAACCACGTTCACTAAGTGGATAACATCTTAACCCGTAGTAGTTCCCACATACACGCTAGTTTGCCATGCGCCAGTCTGCACGATGCCAGCAGTAGCGCCCTCTCCTCCATCCAATCCGCACATGCAGTCCGCTGCTCCCCTGCGACCCTAGGAGGAGGAATTCACTTCTCTCATGGAATTCTTCCGTGAGGCATCCAGGGGGAGCCCAGCCCGCATGCTCGATTTTGCTAAAGATTATGAGTCGCACGACCAGCTGCAACTGCACCTCCAGCTGAAATTGAGGAACCCTCTCCCTTCGTGGATAGGATCCATAGGGAGATGGATCTGAACAATTTTAGGGAGCCCCGCTTGCCCTCCTATACTTGGGAGACTGATCCGGTAGCACATCTAAGGGCTTTTAAAGATGTTGTGGCGCTGTGGTATTTGACAAATTCTATGAAGTGCAAACTTTTGGTTACAACTTTCGATGGACAGGCTAGAGAATGGTTCCATGAGTTGTACCCCTAGTCCATCGCTTATTTTGCAGAGCTTCACAGAGAGCTCTTGTTGAGATTTTCTACTTCCAAGAGGATGAAGAGTGGGCAAGCAGCCCTTTTTTAGATCAAATAAAAGGACAACAAACGAGTTGCTCGGTTCATTGATCGTTTTCAAATAGATTTCTAGGATTTAAGAATATGGACCCAGATTTCTATAAAGTCTCCTTGATCAACAGTTTAATGGAAGGACCTCTGAAATTCAAAGAAACCACCAATGAGCCTACAATATATCAAGATTTTATTGCTTTGGCAAGTAGATTTATCAAAGGGGAAAATGCCAATCCCACTTATATTTCTTCCTTGATAGCTAGGGATGAAGAAGGAAGGGATATAGCAGACTCCTCTGTAGCTTGTCATCCATCTAGGCCACCTCGTCCGAATTACAAACCACCAGCTCAGAGGGGAAGGAACTTTCATTATAAGTTACCGTTCCAAGGCCATCAAAAGTTTCGTGAGCAGAAACTGTCGTTGGCCACAACACCCGCTCCAGCCGCTCCTCAAGTCCTGTCAGTTCTCCAAGCCAAGGATGATTCATACTCAAGTTATCAATAGAGCAGCAATCCCTTGGATGAACTTTCATCCATGGGTATAATAGTGGATGAAGTCATCCAAATCCTGTAGAAGAAGACGGAGTTCGAGAAAGGATTCTAGAAAGTGGAGGGGAGGCCCTAAAGCTCAGAGATTTATTGCGATTTCCACAGGGAGAAGGGACATCTTACTGAGAATTGAAGAGCCCTTAGTCAGTTAGTGGAACGGCTTTTAGTAGCAGGGAAAATGAAGGATCTTGGCCAGAAGGAGGCTCCAACGAAACAATCCACCTAGAAGGGAAAAGAGGTGGCAGAGATTTTTTGGGAGTGTGAAGAAGGTTAAGATGTTGGTTATCTTGACAACATCAATGTTGGAGGAGAGTGCATCGAAGAGGATTATGAGGCCACTCTCGGTGAACTCTTCTGCATCCAAGGAGGGGCCGGGGCAGTGTCAACCCAAAAATCTTCTATGGCTAGAGTCTATCGGTATGAGGTAGCTGCAACATCTACTTCTGCTCCACTAAGGGGATTCGTCACCTTTGGCCAAGATGACCTTTCGCAGATGGCCAATCCTTTCAACGATGCAGTCATTATTAAAGCGAACATTGAGAACTATACATTAAGAATGATTTTGATTGATACTGATATTTCAGAAAATCTCATTTTCAAGCAAACCTACGCGGCTCTGAAGACTGTGAAGCCCTTCCTTTCCATCGAAGGGCCACTCTACGTTTTCTATGGTGAAAGGAAAGAGGTGGAAGGATGTGTTGCCCTCTTAGTAATACTTAGATGGGTTACAAAGCTTATTCTATTCGTGGTAGTTTACGCACCAAACATCTACTACGCTAATTTTTGGAGATCCCTATTCAATGAATATCAGGCGGTGGTTTCAACCTACCATCTTTTTATCAAGTTTGCAGCTAAGGGCAGGCAATACCAAATCAAGAGTGATCCAAGGATGGCTTGGGAGTACTACGTCAAGACGGTCAATGTGACCGAGGAAGTCTCACCTCTAGCAGTTTCAGTTGCTGCTCCTGAAGGCTCAGCCCTTTTAGAGGAAATTGAAGACATAGAAGAGGGAGCCTGAGGAGGAACTCACCTAGAACCTGCCCAGTTAACTCAAGGAGTTCCAATCATAGAAGGAGAGGAAAGGAAATTATCCATTACCTCAGAGTTGTCGGAAGAGGAGAAAGCAGAGTTGATCGCTTGGATGTCTTTTACAGGTCAGCGGAGGATATTACTGGAGTAAAAGCAAATGTTGACTGTCATCACCTTAACATCGCTCTTGATTACAAGCATGTTCAACAAAAGAAGAGGGAGGTGGCAACCAAGTTAACATAACCCATCAGAGAGGAGGTCTCCAAGCACCTCAAAGCAAATTTTATTTGTGAAATTTAATATCCTGCCTGGGTGTCGAACGTTGTAATGGTTAAAAAAACCAGGGGAAAAATGGTGTATGTGTGTTGATTTTAGAAAGTTAAATAAATCATGCCCTAATGATTATTACCCCTTGCCTCGGATAGATGCATTAGTAGATTTTGCAGTAGGGTTTCCTTGCATACGTTTTTTAGATGTGGTTTCTAGCTATAACAAGATTCGAATGCATAAGCCTTACATCCCTCACCCTGCCTACATCACAAACGATGGTTGTTATTATTATCTTGTGATGCCTTTTAGGATAAAAATGCTGGCGCCACATATCAACGAATGTTGGATTTTGTTTTTTAGGAACAAAAAGGGAGAAATCTTGAAGTTTATGTGGATGATCTCTTTATAAAAAAACACCTTTCTGTTGCATCTACAAGACCTTGCAGAGACATTTGCTACTCTTCGGAGGTATAACATGATATTAAACCCATTAAAATTTGTTTTTCGGGCGAGTAAGGGGAAGTTTCTTAGCAATCTTCTTATGCCCAAGGGACTAGCTCCCAATCCAGATAAATTAAAGGCGATTCTCTATATGGCACCTCTTAGTTCCCCTAAGGAAGTTCAGAATTTAGGAGGAAGGCTAGCATGCCTTGGGAGATTTATTTCTAGAGTAGGGGACAAGAGTGCTTCTTTTTTCAAAACTCTTACAGGGGCATCAAAGTTTGAGTGGACCTAAGAATGTGCTGAAGCTTTCAAACAACACAAAAACACAACTCACTTTAACCCCTTTGCTCCAGAGCCCTAAAGTAGGAGGAATGTTATACATCTACTTGGGAGGTTGCCCAGAGGCAATCAACTCAATTCTAGTCAGAGCAGAAGAAAGAAGGCAGTATCCTGTGTATTATGTGAGCCACATCCTCATGAGTGCCGAAATAAGATATCTGATTCAAGGAAAACTGGCTCTAGCACTAGAAATGTATGCTCAAATGCTCTGACCATATTTCCAGACACACTCTGTTCAGGTAATAAATGATCAACCCTTGAAGATCATCCTAAAAAAGTCGAAACATTCGAGAAGACTAGCTAAATGGGTGATCGAGCTTAGTGAGTTTGAGATCTCCTATGTGCCTAGGACAACCATCAAGGCGCGGGTGTTGGGAGATTTTCTAGTGGATACAACAGAATCAAGCTCTGATCATGTCGAGCGATCTCCTCAGGCTTGGACAATATATGTGGATGGGGCTTCAGGTAGAAAATCCTCTGGGGCAGGAGTGTTTCTCATCAATCAAAATGGGATCAAGCTGTAAAGTTCTCTTTTCCAACAACGAATAACTAAGCAGAGTATAAAGCACTGTTGGCCTGCTTGAGATTTGCCAAAGAATTAGGAATCGAACATGTACATGTTAAAACAGATTCTCTGGTAATGGCCTCAAAAGTACTCGGTAATTTTGAGACCAGGGAGCCGATGTTGAAGAAGTTTTTAATACTGGTCTAGGCAAAATTTAGCAGATTTAAAAGCTACACAATTGAGCATATCTCAAGAATACAGAACACAGAAGCATATTAGTTGTCAAAGTTTTGTCTCCCTTCGGGAGGGATGACCTCAGAGCTTTTTCACCCAGCAATAGATGAGGGGGAGCTGATGCTGGTTGATCAGTATCCCTCTTAGATAGATCCAATCATATTGTATTTGTAGATAGGAGAATTCCATCAGTTAGTGAAGGATAAGAAAATATTTAAGATAAAAGTTATGAATTACTATCTTATCTCTAGAATTCTTTGTAGAAAGACCTTTCTCTCACCCATGGCAAGGTGCGTATCAGAAGAGAAAATTCCAGTCATGCTCCGAGAAGATCACTCTGTGGAATGTGGTAGCCATTTGAGAGCAAGGACTTTAGAAAGAAGAATAATGCGATAAGGATATTTCTGGCCCACAATGATGAAAGACATTGATTCATATGCGAAGAAATGTGTTCATTGCCAAATGTTTTCTTCACTTCAGCTCTTACCTGCTCAACAACTCAGGTCAATCGCATCTCCTTGGAGGTCTTGCAAGCATAGAGAAGGTGATGGAGAAGATCACCATCAAGGAAGATGATCCATCATTCCATGAGAAGGATGAGGATATGTGTTGTCTAGAGGGTGCACAATACACAGAAGTTGTGGATGAAGTTCAGCCAGATGGAGCCACTGATGCTCAAGAAGGTGAAGCAAGGTTGCCTCCAACTGTCAGGATTGTAAGGTACCATCCACCACACTAGATCAATGGTGAGGAACGATAAGGAGTCAAAACCAGAAGCAAGAGTTTGAACACAACACTCTACTCAATTTTTCTATCATAATTAGAGCCCAAGAAATTTGAAGAGGCCAATATAGACCAATTCTTCATTGGAGCTGTGCAAGAGGAACTGAACTAGTTCAAGAGATGTAAGTTCTAGAAGCTGGTTCCTAGACCACAAGGACATAATTTCATTGGAGTATGTGGATCTACAGGAACAAACTTAATGAAAATGGCATTATTGTTACGAACAAGGCAAGACTGGTGGCTAAAGGATACATGCAAGAAGAATGTATTGACTTTGATCAAACCTTTGCCCTAGTAGCAAGATTGGAAGCAAATAAGACTCTTCTTTACATTTGTTTCCTACCAAGGATTCAAAGTCAACCAGACTTCAGCCTTCCTGAATGGTGACTTAAAAGAGGAAGTCTATGTAGAACAGCCTCCAGGTTTTGGTGACACTAACTCTCCTAATTTTGTTTATAGACTTAGAAAAGCTCTATATGGGTTGAAGCAAGCACCTAGAGCATGATATGAGACTTTGTCTAGTTTCCTCATTGAGAACAAATTCTCAAGGGGGAAAATAGACAAGACCCTATTCCTAAGAAAATCTAAGGGGAAGATCATCCTAGTACAAATATTTGTTGATGACATTATCTTTCGATCTATTAATGACAACGTTTGTAGGAAGTTTGGTAAACTTCTGCAAGGGAAGTTTGAGATGAACAGTATGGGTGAGCTCAAGTTCTTCTAAAGACTCCAAGTTAGACAGACTGATGATATCTTGTCCATATCCCAATCAAAGTTCACCAGGGAGTTGAATAAAAATATGTTATGGAGAGTGCCTCCACCATGAAAACTCCCATGGGGTCAAGTATGCCTATAGGCAAAGATGAAGCAAGGAAACCAATAGATAAGACTTTGTATGGAAAGATAATTGGCTCCCTTCTATATCTTTCTACTAGTAGGTCTGACATCATGTATGCTACATGTGTCTGTGCTAAGTATCAGGATTGACCTTAAGAATCTCATTACTCTATTGCAAAGAGAATCTTGAGGTATCTTAAGGGCACTAAAATGTCAAGAGGTTATTCTCTCATATTCATTATTGAATGATGACTCCTCACTTATACTTATTTTCAATGATTATATCAATGAAAAGGCTTATTACTGACACTTTTCTTTGGCAAGTCATTCTCCTTCCTTATCTACAACTTGAGATTAAAGATCACTAAGTCAGGATACATCACTAGGTCCAGCTTTAACCCCCACCAGAAAAAAGGTCATTAGCATAACACCACGATGACCATATGATGCGGGGAGATTTTACACTATGTAGTGGGAGCTTTATAGATTCTCATGTGGAGAACTTCTAGATTATGGATCCCAGCTTTTATCTAACCCCACCTCTGCATTTTGGAGGGACAGGGTGAGTGTTAGCTCTATCATGCATCATAAGGTATATCGTTACACTTTTGATGATCTCCCTGAAGAAAGCAATGCAGCCCTTTGTCCACCTTCCAAAATGATCATCTTAGCTTGTGACCCTCGAACACTCCTTGATTATCTCGAGTACTGCCTGCAGGGGACCCACAGCCAGGTTGTTCTCTTTGAGGAAAGCAATACATCCCTGCCTAATTGATCAACTTGGTAATAAATTTATGCAATTTCTTGTTTAAAATTATATATTATACGAATCTTGGGCCTATAATTAGTTTCTTTTATGAAAATTATTCTAACTTAATTTATTTTTTGTTTTCAAGATTATGACACTTTCTAGTCATTTTCCATGAATTGTACCAGGTCACGGGTGTGTCCCCAGGTCACGGGCATTGAGTGAACTGGCTTCACTCAACGCTTTTGAACTTGGTCAAATTCTGATTTCTTCTTAGGCTTTGATTGAAGTAGCATGACTCAAATCTTTCTTCCTTTGGCGTTGAGTGAACTGGCTTCACACAATGCTTTAGTACTTAGATAGATTTTTCTTGTCATTCTACCAAGGCTTTGACAGAATCAGCATGGCGTTGAGTGAACCGGCTTCACTCATTTCTTTTGGTCTTAGAAACTTTTCCTTTGATTGAATCTCTCTGGCTTTGACTGAGGCAGCTTTAATCAATGAATTTGTTGCATGGCGTTGAGTGAGTTAACATCACTCAATGTTTGTGGTCTTAGTTGATCTTTCTTCTTGCCGAAGAATGGCTTTGACTATCCACACCTGACTCAGCTGTTTATCTCATCTGGCGTTGAGTGAGCTATCCTCACTCAACGCTTGTAGACTTAACCAGAATCTTACCATTAGTCAGCATCCTTCTTTGTGTCCACCTGTCCAATCAATGTGATAAAGACTATCCGGCATACATGAACTTAAACACACATCAAATACAACTATGTGTATTTCATTGACTTGTTTGACTTCTTACAAATCTGGGATATTGGGATCAATAGACCAAACAATCTTCACCTATTTGAAGAAGTCAAAACTCACTATAAACTTTCTTGGTCAATGACATGCACAACATTTGCAGTAATAAAATATACTATAATGATAGAACAGATCCAGGAAGATTACCACATTCCCTATCTCTATGATGAGCATCTCCTCCTCCCCCTGAATTGTTGCAAGGTATGCGATACCATATGAAGTAATTGATTACCTTCACCCAGTTACGCTGTATGGGGACATCTATTTCTCCCCTTGCATTTGCTGCATGATATTGATCATCTTATTTTCCATTTGAAGATCCTGATTGCTATATCAACTTGTGATGCTACTTGATCACAATCTCTTCTCTCCCCCCTTTTGACTTCTGAATAGTCAGGGAGGAGCTGGTCTTCCATGATTGTCTTCTCCCCCTAGCTGATTGTAGATGATACTACAAGTACAATTACCAGCTTCCTCTCTTTAAGAGGTTGAATTTGTTCCTGAAGCTGATGGACTTGCTCCCCCTCAATAGGAGAATCTTCTATCATCACATTCCTGATTGACACTTTTGTCTTCATTGCCACTTTAGGTCTTCATCACCTACAATAAGAACAAATCTTGCACCAAAATATCCTAGGGAGTAACTGAAGCTATGCTAAGTACAACATACCTACTCAAACTTAAAGGTGTTGAACTTTGCTTCATTAGGTGGCTTTGTAAGGATATCAACCACTTACTTATCTGTGGGGACAAACTCTAGATTAATGTCTTCCTTTTTCACATTTTTCCTAAAAAAATGATACCTAATTTCTATATGCTTAGTCCTGCTGTGTGATACATTATTCCTAATAATACAAATAACACCAGTAGAATCACAATAAAGAGGAGTTCTACTTATCTTGAGGTTATAATCCTGGAGCTGATGCTGGATCCACAACAATTGAGCATAGTGGCTACCTGTTGATATGTACTCTGACTCTGTAGTTGATATTGCCACACTGGTTTGCTTCTTGCTACTCCAAGATACTTGTTAACCCCAGAATCCACAACATGTCCAGCTAGACGCCTCGTTCCTCCTTGGCCGGATTCCAGATATCAGTCCGCCAAGGTCGCCCTTGGTTCTCAACTCAGCTGGATCATCCTTCCATCGACGAGTCAAGCTCAGATCGGCGAGCTTTGAGTCAGGTCGCCCAGGTCGCTCAGGTCGCAACTAGTCTGAAGATCGCGTAGAATGCGACCAAGGGAGGTTTCCAGCTCGCTGGCCCAGTCCGCCGGTCCCGCGCGGACTGCTTCTTCTTTCCTTTTTGTTTCCCGTCACCGCTGCCCGGCTCCTTTGTACCCCGGGCAGCCGGTTATTTTAGCCTTGCCCGTTTGGGCAGGCCCCCAGCCTATAAATAGGGGGAAGTGGTGCACTCAAAAAGGACGCTGACTCGAGCCCAGGAGGTTCCCACTTGTTAAAAGCTGCGGACTCGAATCTCTGGCTTTGCGGTCTCAAATCTGCGCTACCTCCCATTTTACCTCGGTCCATTAGTAAGCGGTTGCTTGCAGTCCCTTTCTCTCTTCTTCCTTTCTTGCAGGAACCTGAGGGCGCATTTTCTACATCAACATCAACACGCGACCTTCAGATTGAAGCTATCACTGAAGCTCTCGGACCAAGATGTCGGATCGTCGATCGACTCATTGTCATGCCCGCTCAGGTCGCTCAAGCTCCTCAAGCGACCTATGGGACGCGCTCGACCGATCCAGGAGAGAAGCCGAGCAGTCCCGGAGGGAGACCGATCAGCGCCTTGACGTGATCAGCCAGGCTTCGGTCGCGATCACTCAACGACTCGACCAACCCAGGGTGGCCGAGCAGGAGCCAGTCCGTAATACCCCAGTCCGCCAAGCGCGAACTGCAACGCCACTGCTCGCGAACTCGCCCATCCAGCCCGCAGCCCTACCGAAGTCTCAAGCCGATGAGCTCACTTCACTTATGGATTTTTTCCGCGAGGTAGCCCGGGGAAGTCCAGCCCGCCGACTTAATTTTGCGGAAGATAATCAGGCCGTGCGACCTCCTGCGACCTCAGCTATAGCCCAAATCGGGGAGTCCCCTTTAATTGATAAGATCCGTCAAGAGCAAGCTCCTAGCAACTTCAGGGAACCTCGCATTCCATTTTACACTGGGGATACGGACCCCGTCGCTCATCTCCAGGCTTTTGAGGATGCAATAGCGATGAGATGTTTGACAGATGGTTTGAAATGCAAACTCTTGGTGACTACTTTCGACGGCCAGGCTCGAGAATGGTTTCATGAACTGTATCCCGGATCCATCGCTAGTTTTGCTGAGTTGCGGCAAGAACTCCTGTTGAGGTTTGCCACTTCCAGGAAGAGGAAAAGTGGGCCGGCTACCCTTTTTAAGATCAAGCAAGCCGACAATGAGTCAGTGGCGCAATTCGTGGATCGCTTCCAGAGAGAAAAACTGGGAGTCAGGAATGTAGACCCCGAGTTTTATAAGATTGCCCTAGTTAACGGACTCAAAGAAGGACCGTTGAAGTTTGAGGCAACCACCAAGGATCCAGCAACTTTTCAAGATCTAATAGCCTTAGCCAACACCTTCATAGAAGGGGAGAGCGCTAACCCTTCCTATATATCCAATTTAACTGCGAAGGAGGAAAAAAGAGACGTCACCAATTCCTATACAACCAATCGATCATCCAAGCCTTCCTTACCAGAATATCAGCCTCCAGCGCACAGGGGAAGAAATTTCCGACACAAGCGGCCCTATCAAAACCATCAGCAATTTCATGAGCAAAAGCCACCGCTGGCCGCTACCCCTGTCCCAACTGCTCCTCAAATCTTGCCTGTCCTTCAAATTCGAGATAACTCATCTTCAGACGAACATCAGAACCATGATCCCCTGGAAGAGCTCGCTGCTATGGGCTTGACAATAGATGAAGTTCTCCAGGTCCTGCAAAAGAAAACTGAACCGAAGAAGGATTTCCAGAAAATGGAAGGAAAGACTCGAAGCGCGGACCTTTTCTGCGCATTCCATAGAGAAAAGGGACATCCGACTGAAGATTGCAGAGCTCTCCGGCAGCTCGTGGAGAGATTGCTTGCTGCAGGAAAGATGAAGGGCCTCGGAGTAAAGGAGACCTCATCAAAGCCATCCACCTCTAAAGGCAAAGAAGTGGCCGAAGTCTCTTGGGAAGACAAAGACGCTGAGAGAGCGGGATACTATGGCAACATTAAGATAGGAGAGAACGTCGATGCGAACGACGTGGGTGCCCTCGGGGACCTCTTTTGCATCCACGAAGGAGCAGGTGTGGAATCAAGCAGAAAGTCTTCGTTAGCAAGGATCTCACGGCACGAGGTAGCCATGAATTCAACAGCTCCCCCGGCAGAGGTTGTTGTTTTTGGTCCAGATGATCTCCCAAAGATAGCCAACCCGTTCAACGACGCAGTCGTGATCAAGGCAATCATTGAAAACTATACGGTCCCAAGAATTTTGGTCGACACAGGGAGTTCGGTCAACCTTATATTCAAAAATGCTTATGAGGCCCTAAGGTCCGAAAAGACTTTACTCTCCACCGAGGGACCGCTGTATGGCTTCGCGGGCGAGAAGAAAGAGATTGAAGGAAGCGTCAAACTCTCAGTAATGCTCGGGGGAGTGTCAAAACTTATCACATTCGTGATAGTTGATGCGGCAAGCAGTTATTGTGCCATCTTTGGGAGACCTCTTCTTAACGAGTACCGAGCAATAGTTTCCACCTATCACTTGGCGATCAAATTTTCTGCAGGAGGAAAGCAGTACCGAGTTAGAAGCAACCCAAGGGAGGCGCGGGAATGCTACGTCAAAGCAGTCAACACAATTGAGCAAGCGCCTCCCCAAGCGGCTCTAATCGTTGCCTCAGGAGAGAAAGATCCCCAAGAGAAGGCTCCCCAAGAGGAGGTTGAGAATCAGAAGGCAGCCCCGGAAGGAGTTCATCTAGAGCCTGCTCAAGCAACCCAAGGGGTCCCAATTGGAGCAGGCGAAGAAAGAAAGCTTACAATCAACTCAGAGCTCCCCGAAGAGGAAAAAAGAAGGCTGATCGCGTGCTTACTAAAGAACCTGGATGTCTTTGCCTGGGTTGCAGAAGACTTGCCGGGAGTGGATCCTAATATAGCTTGTCATCACCTCAATATCGCCCCCAATTTCAAACCTGTTCAGCAAAAGAAGCGGGAGGTGGCAACCAAGCTAGCCGAGCCAATCAGGGAAGAGGTTGTAAAGCTTCTAAAGGCCAAATTCATTCGAGAAATCCAATACCTGGATTGGGTATCCAACGTTGTAATGGTAAAAAAGCCAGGAGGAAAATGGAGGATGTGCGTTGATTTTACCAAGTTAAATAAAGCATGCCCAAAAGATTGTTATCCGCTGCCTCGAATAGATGCCTTAGTCGATTCTGCGGTTGGATATCCCTTTATGAGTTTTTTAGATGCGTTTTCTGGTTATCACCAGATTAGGATGCATAAACCTGACATCCCCCATACATCCTTTATCACAAATGATGGCTGTTATTGTTATCTGGTAATGCCCTTTGGGTTAAAAAATGCAGGCGCTACCTATCAACGCATGATGGACTCTGTATTTAAAGAACAAAAAGGAAAAAATCTTGAAGTATACGTCGACGATCTTCTTATTAAAAGCAAAACCTTCCCTTTGCATTTACAAGACCTTAAAGAAACATTCTCCACTTTGCGAAAGTATAACATGAAATTGAATCCATTAAAATGTATCTTTGGGGCAAATAAAGTAAAATTCCTCGGTCATCTCCTTACCCCTGAGGGGCTCGCCCCTAACCCAGATAAAGTTAAGGCGATTCTCAATATGCCATCACCTCGTTCCCCAAAAGAAGTCCAGCAATTAGGGGGAAGGCTCGCAGGTCTTGGGAGATTTATCTCCAGAATAGGAGATAAGAGTGCCCCGTTCTTCAAGACTCTTCGCGGAGGGTCTAAATTTGAATGGACCAAAGAATGCATAGAAGCTTTTGAACACCTTAAGGAGCAACTCACCTCCACCCCTTTACTTCAGAGCCCTCGCACGGGAGAAATGCTATTCATCTATCTAGGAGTGGGCTCAGAAGCAATAAGTTCAGTCCTTGTCAGAGAAGAAGGGAGAAGGCAATATCCGGTATATTATGTCAGCCACATATTGAAGGATGCTGAAACTCGGTACCCGATTCTTGAGAAGCTTGCATTGGCATTAGTAATGTCTGCCAGAAGGCTTCGACCGTACTTCCAAGCACATTTAATTAGAGTGATTACAGATCAGCCATTAAAAAATATTCTGGAAAAACCGGAGCACTCCGGGAGACTAGCCAAATGGGCAATTGAACTCAGTGAGTTCGATATTTCATATGTACCCCGAACAGCTATCAAGGCACAGGTACTAGCAGATTTTTTAATAGACACAACTGAGCCTAATACTGATCAAGCTGATCGATCTCCGCTAGCATGGACAATCTATATAGATGGAGCTTCGGGCAAAAACTCTTCGGGGGCAGGAGTAGTCCTCATTAATCCCAACGGAGTCAAATTAAAACAGGCCATAAGGTTCTCTTTCCCAACCACCAATAATCAGGCAAAGTATGAAGTGCTCCTGGCAGGCCTGCGGTTCGCAAAAGAATTGGGCATAGATTATGCGCACGTTAAAACCGACTCATTGGTAATGGCGTCCCAAGTGTTGGGGAATTTCGAGACCAAAGAACCTACCCTGAAGAAATACTTAATGCTGGTGAAGGCAGAAATTGGAAGATTCAAAAGCTTCACCATTGAGTATGTCTCAAGAGTGCACAATGCTGAAGCAGATGAGCTGGCAAAGTTTGGCCTCCCTTCCGGGGAAACAACGTCAGAACTTTTTTATCCGGCTATAGAAGAAGGAGAATTGATGCAAATAGAGCAACGGCCCTCTTGGATGGACTCATTCAAATCATATCTTTCGACAGGGGAATGGCCACAAGCTTTGAAAGATAAGAGGAGATTTAGAATGAAAGCAGCAAATTACAAGCTTATCTCCGGGATTCTCTATAGAAAGACTTTCCTCTCGCCAATGGCAAGGTGTGTGTCTGAAGAAGAAGTCCCCACGGTACTCCAAGAAATTCACTCTGGAGAGTGTGGCAGCCATTCAGGGGCTAGAACTTTAGAGAAAAGAATATTGCGACAAGGGTATTTTTGGCCCACGATGAGAAAAGATTCTGAGTTATACGCGAAGAAATGCGCCCAATGTCAAAAGTTTGCTCCTCTTCAACTCCAACCCTCGCAGCAGCTTTTGTCAATCTCCACACCTTGGCCTTTCGCAGTGTGGGGAATGGATCTCCTCGGGCCATTTCCCATGGCAAGTGGACAGCGACGCTTTATCTTGGTTATGATCGATTACTTTTGCAAGTGGATCGAAGCAAAGGCGCTAGCAAAAACAACAACACAGGTGATAAAAAAAATTTTATGGGGGGAGATAATATGCAGGCACGACATCCCAATGGCAATAATTACAGACAATGGGCCCCAGTTCAACAATAAAGAGATGAAGAACTTTTGTAAGCAAGTCGGCATAGAACTGAGATTCTCATCAGTTCACCATCCCAGGAGTAATGGCCAAGTGGAAGCTGCAAATAAACAGATACATAATTTGCTGAAAAAGAAGGTGCATAATCTGAGAGGAAACTGGGCAGAGGAACTTCCTTCAGTTCTATGGACCCTCAGAACAACTCCATCCACAGCTACTGGGGAAACTCCTTTCAAATTGTCTCATGGTTCGGAAGCTCTCATCCCAGTAGAATTTGAGGTTCCAACTCCCAGGGTATTATTGGCCAAACAAAGCTGGGAGGATTGGCTTAAAATTAACGATGAGAATATGAAACTTAGCCTGGACCAAATTGAAGAATTGCGGGATGAAGCCATCATCAGGCAAGAGGAAGTCAAACGAAGAATGGCAAGATATTTTGACAAAAATGTCAGGGTCAAGCATTTCTCGGTGGGTGATCTCATCCTTAAAAAGGTGGATGCAGCCGCAAGAACTGGCTCCGTGGGCAAGCTAAACCCAAACTGGAGTGGACCATTTATCATTAAGAAAGTTCTGAGAAATGGGGCATACCAACTACACACCTGCGATGGAGAGGATATACCCCATACTTGGAACGACAATGATCTGAAACGTTTTTATGCTTAAGCAAAACACCTGTCATCTGTTGATTATTTTGGCAATTATATTCATGAAGAATTTCTGGCTAAATGATCTTTTCTATATGGCGCAATCTTTTTCCTTTGTCTGAAACTCAAAACGAAAACCACCAGACCGAGAGACATCGCCAAGTCCAGCTTGGACCCCCCCCCCCAAGAATTGTTGCCATTAGCATAACACCACGATGACCACGTGTTGCGGGGAGATTTCGCACCGTGTAGTGGGAGCTTGCAGATTCTTGCGCGGTGGGCTACTGGATTTTGGATCCCGGCTAGTACCTGACTCCACCACTGCATTTTTGGAGGGGCAGGGTGGTTGACAGCTCTACTAAGCTTCGTAGGGATAGCGTACACATTGATGATCTCTTTGAGGAAAGCAATGTCACCTGACACCTACCCATAGATCATCAATGCTCGTACCTTCGAACACTCTTTGGTACTCTCAAGCGGTGCCTGCAGGGAGCTCACGACCCAGTTGATCCATTGAGGAAAGCAATGCATCCCGCATGCGCCTGCCCAATTGATCAAATTGGTCTAAATCCCAGGCAAGAGAGCGGTGTGTTCCCTTTTTTGGCAGAATAAAATTAATATTTTCAACCTCCACCAGCTTCTCCAGGAAAGCAATGCCGATCCGACGGCACCTATCCGCTTAATTATGAATTACAGGTCATTGCTTATTGATGAAGTGCGGACTCTGTTTATTCTACCCGCTCAGTCCGCCATCCCTTTGTTGGTTCTGTAATTTATAACCCTGTGGGGAAAGCAATACGAACTCCAGTTTCTCTAGTTCGCCTAGTCCGCAGGATTCGTTTAATTTATGTTAGTTATTTTAGAAAGATTCAATTATAAATATCTGCGGACGAATACCCTAGTCCGCCTAGTTCGCTTGTTCTCGTTATGTAAGTCAGCAGATTACGGTTTTTCTTGGTTCTGTTGTGCAAAGTGCGGACTGCTAACCAAACTCGTCCAAGTCCGCATCATTCGTCCTTTTCCCAAGGAATACATTCTTTTCATATTATAACAAGATTATGGTTATGAAATTTCAGCTAGAGTTTAAACGTGCAGTAAAGCTATAGCAAAGATATAAGTGCAATCTCTAAAGCATCAGCGAGAAACAAGCAGAAAATCTCAGAACATATCAAAAATACCCTTTTTTATATATATTCATTCAAAAATTACATGTCCTGGCGGACTCGCGTAGAGTCCGCCCCCCTTACATTAAAGAAAACCAAAAAATTACAATATATATTCCTATTCTGTCCTCTGCTTCTTGTCCGCAGGCTTCTCCGGGCTCGACCCATCCACATCCACTATAGGCGAGTAGCCGTCTGAGTCACTGCTGCTGCTGTCATCAGAGTGAGAAGCGGCTGAGGGTTCTGTTCGCGAGCTGCTCTCACCAGAGCTGGAGTTAGCGGACTGATCCGACTGACCTCCTTGCTGCTGACTTGAGGCCACGTCTTCAGCAGCTTCCTCATCAGCGGACTCCTCCTCGTCATCCTCGGCAACCGCTTTCCCCTTATCAGCTTGCTCGAACTCGACAACCTTATCCTTTAGCTCCGGGAAAAGCTTCAGGAAAGGAATAGAGTCTACCCCAGCCTTCGCGTACCCATCGCTGATAACGCGCTCGAGCGCGACCTCGACGCTTTCCCTCACAAAAGGAAACATGGCCTTTTGAAAGTCTGGGTTGGTCACCTCATATGCGGTCTGCAAAAGAAATCAAAACATCAGTCCGCGAAAGATAAGCAAGATTAATGGCGATTAACTAAGCACTTACGGCCTTGTCTTCTTTATATTGATTAACTTTTACACCAAGCCGCTTATTCCTCTCTTTCAGCGAATGGCTTTCCTTCTTATGCCGCGCATTGTCCCTAAGCAGCTCGCGCGTAAGCCTGCCTAAGAAGTGGTTGGTGACGGCAGAGTTCGCACTGGCCTGCGCAGCGACAAGGGGGAGGTCATCAGGTGCCACACCTTGCAGATCGCGAAGGTTTTGCTTCCCGTATAAGGCGGACAGGGCGACGTGGGCATGGCAAGATGGGCGCGGACTCCTCCAGGAGGGAAGAGTCGTTGATAGGCGGACATACTTTTTCTTCTCATGCCAGTGGATCATGGGGTTGCCCCTCAGATCCTTCTGCTTCTCGCCGAAGCCCGCAATGTCGAAGCTGCCATCGGAAGAATAACCCGCGGTGGGGTCTCCGTCTTCCCTCCTCTTTTTTGCGATTTCTTTTCTCCTTTCCCCTTGTGTAGGAGTTTGTCCGGCAGGCGCAACGGGCAGGTTTGCGGGCACCGTCAAGGTCGCTGCAAGAGAGAAAGTTAGCTAAAATTCCCAGGTTGTTGCGGATACAAATGAAGGTCGCGAGACTTACTCTCGTGGCGGCTAATAGTATCCAGCCCAGGCAGCAGCGGGATGTAATAGTCGACATCCAGCCTCGCTCCATCAAGGAATCTAACGATGGCGGCCTCGGCATCGTTCAGCCGCACGCTCTTGAAGTCAGCATCCACGCGCAGCTGCGGACTGGTATGAAGTAACCCCAGGTCGCCTTCAAAGATAAGATACCTAGAGGTCCAGTTGTGGATCTTGTTCGGCAAGCCCACAACCTTCATTCCCCTACACTAGAAGTAGATGATGCCTTTATACTCGCGGTCTCCCGTCGGAGTGATGGAGCGAACAGAGAAAATTTTCCTGAAAATCTTCAAGGAAAATTCAACCCTCTCAGCTCGCAGGTAAGCAATGAAACTGCAGATGGCAATCATACTGTTCGGGGCAAGCTGGCCCGGAACCACCCCATAATGCTCAAAGATCTCCGCGACCTCCCAGAGCAGGGGGAATTTGAACCCGCAGTCAAAATGATCTATTGGAACTGCGAGCTGGGTAGCGCTTGAAAAATTCAGTCGTTCGTGGTGTTCGGGGAGCCGCGCGAGTACGGGCGAGCCCGCCATATGAGCTTCTAAGAAAGCCTCCAGGTCGGCTTCGGTTAGCCTACTCCTTTTATGATCAGCAGCATGGAAGGCGGCTGCGGCCTCAGTACGTGCGGACACCATGTTTTCAGACCGCAAGGCTTCAGCTCCCACTATTTTCTATACAAAAAGAGAATGACGACCCAATTTATATAGAAACCGTCTGACATGATAGCTGTCAATCCGCCCAGATCGGTAAGCCAGTCCGCTCAGCTCACTATTTCCCTGTTTTCCCTACAATATCAGATATTTCACAAAGCTTTGCGGATTCAAAGCCAGTCTGCTCAGCTCGCTATTTCCCTGTTTTCCCTACAATATTAGATATTTCTCAAAGCTTTGCAGATTCAAAGCCAGTCCGCTCAGCTCGCTATTTCCCTATTTTCCCTGCAATATCAGATATTTCTCAAAGATTTTGCGGATTCAAAGCCAGTCCGCAGAAACCGCAGTCTGCCAATAAAGCGCCAGCCCGCATAATTTACATTTCCATAACGGGATTATCCGAAAAAATAATAGAATACAACAAGCAGAGTAGCATCACAGCACAGATACAATCATACAACAAGGATGTTCAGCAACAATATTACACAGCAGCTTGAAAATATAAAAATATTAAAACAAACGTTTAGGCCTTAGCGCCTTCCGCGGTCTCTCAGAGCAGGTCGCGCCTCCTCCTCCATTCCAACGTGAGCAGCCTGGTCGCTCCCTCGCAAGATCTCGCAGTAGAGCTGGGAAACCAGATGATGCATGTTATTGAAGGTGCGGTGCATATGAGCCATGTCTCTGACTACCCGCGGAAATGGAATTAATTGAACTCCCGGGGTTGGATCTGCGACCACCGCGGGCTGCACGCTTGCCGCAGGGGCCGATCCCTCCCCTACAGCAGGCTGAGACGTTTGCGACCTCACCCCAGCGGCTTCGCTTACTTGCTTTTTTCCTTCTCTCGCTAAAGCCAAATATTTATTCCTATAATGTTTAACATCTCCGCTCAGTCGATTTTTCTCCTTGTTCGCTCCTTTGAGTGCGGATGAAAGGCCGGCGACCTCGCTTTCTAGGATATTTTCCCGCGCTTTGCTTTTCTTTAGTTCAGTTCGAAGCTCGCATAACTCTTCCTCATATCTCTTCGCTAACAGTGCGTTGTCTTCTTTAGCAGGCAGCTCCTCCTGTGCGAGCTCATCAGCAGTCCGCACCACAGCCTCCGACACATTTGGTGGTGTGGGCACGATCTCGCCGACCTCGACAGAATCAGGCGTGGACTTCTGAACTGCAACAAAGAAAGTAAAGTCGCATCAGTATCCAAGCCGCAATAGCCCCAAAAAAGAAAAAAAAAAGGGAAAAGGTTTTTTATCCACTTTTGATTATCTTCGCGGCAATCTGGCGACTATCAAGGATAGGTCGCCTCACGCGCTCCGGATCAAAAGCCTCTAGGCGACGCCTCCATTCACAGCGGACTAGTGCTCTTGTCTCGGCCAGCGATCTGCTCGAGGCGACTATGTCATCAGTTTCTGTAAGGATCTTGACTGGCCGCGACTTTCGTGGAGGGGATTTGTACAACCAAGAGCACTGAAACCGCTTGGTCGCCGGCTGCAACTTACCAGATCGCATCAGCTCGGCGGCAATCCGAAGATCCTCAGCCCGCTTATCCACCACGAGCTTCTCCGAGGCCGCTTCAACCTTCGCCTTCATCATTGCGAGTTGCTCCTCGGTTTTCTTCCTCTCTTCAGCTGGAAAAAAAGAAGAAGGGTCGTCAAGATTTTCTCCTCCAGTTGCGGTATCAGGCTGCAGCACCTCCAGTAGAGAGCGATTTATACTCGCAAGTTGATCATTATCTATAGAGTCGAGTATCTCAGTGGTTGATAAGCTGAGCGTGGAAGGGTGATCACCTTCTGCGAGCAGAGGATCGGGGGTGACGAGATCATCTCGGACTTCCTTTTCTCGCGGCTTATGCTGCAAGCTCGCAGCTCCAGTCCGCTTGGAGATATTTTTCTCTTTCCTAACTTTCAACTTCTTCTCTACCCGCTCGGCGGCATTACCATCTCTCTTCCGCTTTTTCTTCTCAGGAGTCTTCTCCAAATCGATGATGACCGGCTTTGGTTCGGGAACTGAGTTTGGAGCGACAACCGGCGCCAAGGAAGATACTGGCTCCACAACTTGCTTTTCGATGGAACTTTTGGCTGCGGTTTCAGCGGACTCCTTAGCTCGCTCCTCGGCAGCCTCCTCTCCCCTTTCCACTATCGGCTCACCATCAGGAAGCTTCTCCTCGATCCTCTGCTGCTGGATTTTTGGCGATGAAACTTCCTTATCCGTATCTATCCGCAGCATAATTGTCCCAGAAGGAGAGCGATGCACCTCCATATTGGAAGAGTTCGCAGCGTTCTGGTCAGACTCAGAGGGCGGATTCGGCTTCTCATGCAGAGGATTCAGAGGAGGAACAGCCACAGTCTTTTCAATATCGCGGACTGGATCTGTCTGTTTCTGACTCGAGCTCTCTCCCGGATGGCGGACAGGCACATCTTTCCGGCGGCTGGTCTTCTTAGAGCGGGAGCTGGCCTTGGGCTTCTCAGTCGAAGTGGCAAGGTTTCCAAAGTAACCCCCTAATCTCGCCATGCCGGACTGGAGAGTGGAGACCGCAAGTGGTGAGTAACGACCCGTCGCGCAATCAATTCTGCCAAAAGACAGGGCTTCCGGCGATATTTATAGCATAGAGAGCATTTATTATAGTTGCGGACTCGGCGGTTAAGAAAACATTTTCGGAGCTTTCCAAAACTCAAAAATGTGCGGGGATTATGTTAACCCTAGAATCCGCAACATAACCAGCTCGGCATCTCGCTCCTCCTTTGCCGGACTTGAAAAGCTCAGGTCGCCCAAGTCGCCAATGGTCGAGCCCAGGTAAAGCCTGAACCGTCAAGTTCAACTCTGCTATGTAGTCAAAACCCGTTCGGCGATAGTCGACCTCGTATCGGCGAGCTCCAGGTCAGGTCGCCCAGGTCGCCCAGGTCGCTCATATCGCAATTAGCCTGGCAGGTGTGCACTCAACGCAATCAGGGAGGTTTTCAGCTCGCAGGCCCAGTTCGCCGGTCTCGTGCGGACTGCTCGTTCTTCCTCTTTTGACTCCCATCACCGCCGCCCGGCACTTTTGTATCTCGGGCAGCCGGTTATTTTAGCCCTGGCCGTTCGGGCAGTCCCCCAGCCTATAAATAAGGGAGAGTGGTGCACTCAAAAAGGCAGACTCGACCCCAGAGGTTCACTGGGTAAAGGCTGCGCACTCACATTCGCGGTCTCAAATCTGCGCTACCTCCCATTTTACCTCGGTCCATTAGTAAGCGGTTGCTTGCAGTCCCTTTCTCTCTTCTTCCTTTCTTGCAGGAACCTGAGGGCGCATTTTCTGCATCAACATCACGGGTGTGTCCCCAGGTCACGGGCATTGAGTGAACTGGCTTCACTCAACGCTTTTGAACTTGGTCAAATTCTGATTTCTTCTTAGGCTTTGATTGAAGTAGCTTGACTCAAATCTTTCTTCCTTTGGCGTTGAGTGAACTGGCTTCACACAATGCTTTAGTACTTAGATAGATTTTTCTTGTCATTCTACCAAGGCTTTGACAAAATCAGCATGGCGTTGAGTGAACCGGCTTCACTCATTTCTTTTGGTCTTAGAAACTTTTCCTTTGATTGAATCTCTCTGGCTTTGACTGAGGCAGCTTTAATCAATGAATTTGTTGCATGGCGTTGAGTGAGTTAACATCACTCAATGTTTGTGGTCTTAGTTGATCTTTCTTCTTGCCGAAGAATGGCTTTGACTATCCACACCTGACTCAGCTGTTTATCTCATCTGGCGTTGAGTGAGCTATCCTCACTCAACGCTTGTAGACTTAACCATAATCTTACCATTAGTCAGCATCCTTCTTTGTGTCCACCTGTCCAATCAATGTGATAAAGACTATCCGGCATACATGAACTTAAACACACATCAAATACAACTATGTGTATTTCATTGACTTGTTTGACTTCTTACAAATCTGGGATATTGGGATCAATAGACCAAACAATCTCCACCTATTTGAAGAAGTCAAAACTCACTATAAACTTTCTTGGTCAATGATATGCACAACATTTGCAGCAATAAAATATACTATAATGATAGAACAGATCCAGGAAGATTACCACATTCCCTATCTATATGATGAGCATCTCCTCCTCCCCCTGAATTGTTGCAAGGTATGCGATACCATATGAAGTAATTGATTACCTTCACCCAGTTACGCTGTATGGGGACATCTATTTCTCCCCTTGCATTTGCTACATGATATTGATCATCTTATTTTCCATTTGAAGATCCTGATTGCTATATCAACTTGTGATGCTACTTGATCACAATCTCTTCTCTCCCCCCTTTTGACTTCTGAATAGTCAGGGAGGAGCTGGTCTTCCATGATTGTCTTCTCCCCCTAGCTGATTGTAGATGATACTACAAGTACAATTACCAGCTTCCTCTCTTTAAGAGGTTGAATTTGTTCCTGAAGCTGATGGACTTGCTCCCCCTCAATAGGAGAATCTTATATCATCACATTCCTGATTGACACTTTTGTCTTCATTGCCACGTTAGGTCTTCATCACCTACAATAAGAACAAATCTTACACCAAAATATCCTAGGGAGTAACTGAAGCTATGCTAAGTACAACATACCTACTCAAACTTAAAGGTGTTGAACTTTGCTTCATTAGGTGGCTTTGTAAGGATATCAACCAATTACTTGTTTGTGGGGACAAACTCTAGATTAATGTCTTCCTTTTTCACATTTTTCCTTAAAAAATGATACCTAATTTCTATATGCTTAGTCCTGCTGTGTGATACATTATTCCTAATAATACAAATAACACCAGTAGAATCATAATAAAGAGGAGTTCTACTTATCTTGAGGTTATAATCCTGGAGCTGATGCTGGATCCACAACAATTGAGCATAGTGGCTACCTGTTGATATGTACTCTGACTCTGTAGTTGATATTGCCACACTGGTTTGCTTCTTGCTACTCCAAGATACTTGTTAACCCCAGAATCCACAACATGTCCAGCTAGACGCCTCGTTCCTCCTTGGCCGGATTCCAGATATCAGTCCGCCAAGGTCGCCCTTGGTTCTCAACTCAGCTGGATCATCCTTCCATCGACGAGTCAAGCTCAGATCGGCGAGCTCTGAGTCAGGTCGCCCAGGTCGCTCAGGTCACAACTAGTCTGAAGATCGCGCTAAATGCGACCAAGGGAGGTTTCCAGCTCGCTGGCCCAGTCCGCCGGTCCCGCGCGGACTGCTTCTTCTTTCCTTTTTGTTTCCCGTCACCGCTGCCCGGCTCCTTTGTACCCCGGGCAGCCGGTTATTTTAGCCCTGCCCGTTTGGGCAGGCCACCGGCCTATAAATAGGGGGAAGTGGTGCACTCAAAGGACGCTGACTCGAGCCCAGGAGCCCACTTGTTAAAGGCTGCGGACTCGAATCTCTGGCTTTGCGGTCTCCAGCTGGCTTTCTGCATTTCTTTCCTTTCCCCTTCTTGTAACCCCTTCTTTGCAATCAAAAGCAAGCCCGTCGCAGGAGAGGCATTCAGGCCGCGACGGGCAAAGTCTGGTGTTGCCGTGCTCCACGGCTCTTGCTTTTCTGTTCCTTTTCTAGTCCGCCAAGTAGACTGCTGCTCGCAGTTTGTTTTTCCTTTCCTCCCCGAGTGCACGAACAGTTAGCTGGTGGTGCCCGTTTTCCCCGTCGCTTTTCGCGCATCAACAATGTTAGTGCCAAGGGTTGGTGTATGTGGTGGTTTTAACTACTCTCTTAATGACAATAATGAGAATATGTTTGAAATTAGTGTTGATAAGATTGTAGGAAATACGGGATATATTTCTCTTAGTGGAACTGAAGTTGCAATTATTACTGAGATAGTAGTTGTAAGAACTAAACATTTTACAAAAAATAATATTATTGAGATTGAATTTATTATTGGAACAGAGGTGTTGGATGCTGATGAGAAAATCACAAAATTGGAGTTTCTTCTGTGAATGTTGCTATATTTTGAACAGGTTTTTGGAGAAGGTTCTGGGAAAAGGAAGAAAAAGGACTCAATTTATATTTTTAAAAAAGGGTATTTTTGTGATGATAGTTGAGGAAATTATATGCTCCATGGGAGATTGAAGAAGACAGTACCATTTATTTTTCTAATTTTTGTTGTGCTTCTCCCTCCATATCTTTTCTTGAAGTTGGATAGGCATCCACCTTTGGATGTCAAGGTGTTATAGAAAATATTGAGAAAGCACGGAACTTGAATGAAATTTTTTTTCTCTTCCACCGTAAGTTGTAAGTCTCCTTCCAACTTATCCAAGCAAAGATTTGATTAGCCTTACTTTTCCTAAGATTGCTCAAACCTACAAAATGGCTAGGGGAGAGAAAGGGGGCCAAGGGATACAAAAACAATCTGGAAGGATTTTTTCAATTGGGTTTTTCAGACCGTAGTGACTTTTTTAAATAAGTTGGATCGTTGGTTCAAAAGAACAGAGGAATTAATAAAGATGTGACACATAGAATCCAAGCAGGTTCGTTGAAGTGGAGAGGCGCGTCAAGTATATTGTGTGATCATAAAGTACAATTAAAACTTAAGGGCTTGTTTTATAGTATTGAAATTTGACTAGTGATGCTCAATGGTTCTGGGTGTGAGGCAGTGAATTGTGTACATGACAAATAAATGTGAGTTGCAGAGATGAGAATGCATAGGTGGATGTGTTGACACACAAGAAGGGATAGAATTAGGAGTGAGTATCAAGGATAAGACATGAGTAGCATCAATTGCGGAGAAGATGCGAGAAGCTCGACTATGATGGTTATGACACGTACAAAGGAGACCATTAGAGGCATCTGTTAAGCATTGTGAGAGTCTAGTCACTAGTTATATTAAATGAGGGAGGGCTAGATGAATAAAGACTTGGAATGAAACTATAATGAAAGACATGATGTACTTAGACTTTAGTTTGATTTACACACAAGATATTGCACAATTGTGTCAAAGGATCCGTATAGCTGGCTGTTGAAACCAAAAATGGCCTCAACGAGAGTTCGGACCTTGGGGGTGTAGCTAGCACCTACTTCTCCCAAACCTTGACCTCTAACTAGCAATGAAGAACCTAGAACTGACCCTTAGCCTTAACTGGGAGGTCCCTCCACTAACCCTGAAGATCTCTGAGCGCTTTCCCTCCAAAGCCAAAAGCTGGGCTAGGAGAACCTCAGAAAGCACGCTAGAGAATTGTAGAAAATGATGATGGCCTGCTTTCTGAAGAACTCCATGGGTATATTTAAAAGTTTCCAAAGTTTGGTCTGTTAAATGCATACTTTTGCTGCCCTAAAATTACTATCAAGCCCCTGGGTTGATCTGCCAATAGCCAAACTCTGCTATTCTGAATAGCTAAATGCAGACCATGGGATATTTAGGTAATTTCATGTTTGGGGCCCACATTTGGATCCCACCTAGTGGAAGATCTTCCTGCTGAGCTCTGTGGGAACCCTGCTTACTCTAGCGTGAGCCTTCCCGCGTACCCAAAGCAGGAAAAAAACAAAAGATCCATCGAGCTTCCATCAAAGAGAGGCATGAGCTATTTTGCTTGCCTAGGGCGGGAGCCTTCTCGCCGGCCTAGGACAGAAGCCTTTTTGCCTCCCCAACGAACCATCGTTCTCAGCACGATGATCTGAGCTAGACGAACTAGCGCTTTCAGCTCAACGTTCTGAGCTCGACGAGCTGACGCTACATAACCCCTGAGCTAGAGCCTTCTCACCTGCTCCTAGTGAGGACCCTCCCGCCCAGTCCTCTTGCTTGACCCAATATGCTTAATGCTAGCCCATGGCTAGCCCAGCCTAGGTCATTGGGAGATCTTGGTCCTACCCATCAAATATGGGGTTGTACACAATCCCCACTCTTTGCGAGCTAGACTTGCTCTCAGAAAGACACGTCCAACCACTAATATTTGGTGGGTACATGCTTATCTGGCAGGGAATTTTTTTGCAGACCCCACCTCCGTCCTATAAATACACCGCTATATTTATCTTCCTGGCCATCTCTTCTGTCATTACTTCCTGCTCGAGCCCCTACAGGGCCATGAAAATGCGTGCCAAAAACGCTCAAAAGCCGCTCTCAGCGGAGCTTCAGGCCCGCCTCTCCGCGGCCTAAGCACGGTCCCGTGCAAACTGCGCCAAGGTCGCCCCTTGGCTGATAGGAAAGAGGCCCTCCGGGCAGAAGGTAGTGGGCGAGAAGTAAGCTAGCAGAAAACCAGTCGGCAAGAGCCCCTCCTAAAGAAGATAAATAAGAAAGCCAAATAGGTCAGGCGCGACCTGTTGAAGGAGAACCGTGCCTCGCCTACCCCAACTCCAAACCACGATGAGAATCCTCCTTCCCTGCCAGAGGTACTTTTCTCGCCTCGCCTATAGGCACAAACTTTCTCAATGAAATGGGTCATGTACTGATGTAAAACGCTTCTCGCATGGGACGGTGCCGAAAGGCGTCGCCGATAACACTCTACTAGATGCTGAGGCGTCCCACCACCACCTCGAGGCTCCGCCGTCCAACTCGGGGGCCGCCCCTCGAACTACTCCGGCCGATCTCCCAAGTACTCCTTGTTTTTCATTATGTGGCTTTTGCTTTAACTGATCTACTCTTGCCTTCCACTGACTAAGCTTCTCGCAGCACCTTCTCTTGGAAACTTGAACCTCATTGACCCGAGGCCCTGGGCTTCCGCTACCAAAGATCCCATCAACCAAGCGGCCGACAGTGCTCTCGCAACCGAAGAGGTTGTTGCTGAAACATTAGCTTCCGCCCTGAAATCACACCCTCCGGTCGAAAAGGGTGCCTCTTTTCCCCTACCGACGGAGGACGAGACCTTTGAGCGTAGGACGTTCTACCCCGGGCATGGAAACCCGCTTCACCTACACTTTGAAAAGATCCATGAGGGACTGCCTAGTCCCTCTCACCAACCATCGGTGGGAACACCTGGCCACAACTCAGGTATACGGGAACCTATCATTTTCCCTCTCGCTCCTACTTTGATCTGACTTATTGCCCTTCAGTTCAAAGGGTGTAGTATGCGGAAGCCAAAGAGGAAGTAGATGAAGATGAGCATGAAGAGGAGGAAGAAGAAGACGGGGGAGACTCACCCCTCCCCTCTCCCAGTGAGATGGAAGACTTTCTTGAAGCCTCCAGGAGTGGCAAAGCGCGGCAGCAAAGGATTTAGTCAATCCTATCGAAGCTTGCGCATCGTCATCGAGCCAACTCCACGATGGTGAAGAGAATCCAAGAGACAATGGAGCAGTTGCTGGGACGATGGAGCGAAGGCTATGAACTGTCGAGCGGGACTGCGCATACCTCATTGGCAAAATGGAGTCCCAGGAGACGTTTTCCACTAAGACCTCCCCCAGAAGATATATCGCGCGGGTTCTAGGTCAGCTCAAGTTGGCCAACCAAGGGATGAATGCTCTGATGGCCTTCTTCAATCCACGGGCACATCCAAGGCCGGGGAGACGAGATCGAGGTCAATGGAGGTGGGAGTCGTACTGAGCCTTGTGACCTTTATCTCTTCTCTCCCCAACTCCCCCAACCTACCCCTACCCCTTTGTAACACCTGTGCCTTTCAACAGCTGACAATTATTTTGAGTATTATTTGTTATTATTTTTTCCCTTATTTTATTTTTTCCTATTTGGAGGCTCTCGCTCAGCGAGACCCCCTTTGTATCTGTGTCCTTCTCGCCTGTTCTTCGCATGCTCTCTTTGATACATTGTGAATGCCTGAACTATACACCTTGCTCAATACTTCTCGCATAATGAGATCGTTTGTCTTTTCCCTAGCCTCCCGAGAGGTTCTCGGTTTATGTAGGTCCAAGGAGAGCTGACTAAGCAGAACAGAAACCGAGGAGTCAGGACGTCAAGATTTGCCAACTTGTTGACCTGTCCCCTGCCACATTTCTTAAGAAAAGACTCATGACTACTGTATACTCTATAAATAGGCCGATCCACCAACCACATTTACTTCTCTACATTTACTTCTTTGATTCCAAGCCTTTGTCCTTCTCCCGACTGCTCTCACTGACCTCTGTAGCGCAAAGGATCTTGCCTTGTAACGCCCCCGATTTTTTTTCTGATTGTTTTATCTTTGTTTGGCGTTAAGTTGACGCGTTTTTTGCTTTTGCCATTGTTGGAGCGGGGTTTAGCTCTCAAGGTTTCTGAGTGGCTTGTTTATGGCCTGTTTACAAGATTCCCCAGCGAGCCGGAGTCTATTTTTGTGACTCGGTGGAGCCTCTTCGGGAATGCTTGTGTTTTGTCTTGGGGAGGTGTTAGCCTGAGTTTTTTGTTGGTTGGATGTTAATTCCGACTTTGCCATTTGATTTGTAGAGTGGGTATTTAGCTACGGTGTGAATTTCATCAAATTCCGAGGTCATTGGGTTTTCACACCATTTTGGACGTTTTATGTAATTAATTAATATAATATTATATTATATTAATTGTAAGTGGTTAGACGGTATAAATAGCACTTTTGTTTATAAAACCCTATTCATCTTCCCCAAACCCGATGGTTAGCTTCTAGCGAAAGGAGACGGGCGACGGAAAACCTGGAGCTTCTGGCCGCCGATTTCTTGCTAGTTAGAGCCCGGATTTCTCGTTTGATGGCAGATCTGGACTGCTCTCGCACGGATCAACCTCCCTAGGGTAAGTAATTCAATTTCTAGGTTTGTCCTTGTAGTTAGGGTTTTGCGGGTTGGCTTGTCTTCCCTCTAAAAGCTTCAGATTTTATGGCTAGGTGTTTTTGCTGCCAGATCCGAGAGAAGGAGAGGAGCTGTCCGAGTTTTTTCTGGAATTGAGACAAGTGGTGCTTTTCCCACCCTTTACACATAGTTTCTTGTTTTCCTTGTAGCATTTACTGCCATAGATCTTCGGTATGCTGTAGTTTTTGGCCAAATTTGGCTTGCTGTAGGAAGAAAATGTCTGGTTGGGTTGGTTTTGGTATGGATCTGGCTGGATAGGATAGGATAAGTATGTATCAGGAAAGTTAGCAATAGCAGGTTTTCATTCCAAAGAAAAATATTAATTTTGGGCTAGTGGTTGAGGTCCTGCATGGTCGGTTTGAGTAGAGCAATGTTTCCGCCAGGTCTTTGCCCCTTGGCATCGAGTGTATATTAGAACATAAGTCTAATTTTTAGGCTAAGTGTAAAAGCGATGAGTGTGGTGGACACACTCAACACCTAGCTATTTTGTCTAGAGATTATGTTAAAAGCATTGACAGCGTTGAGTGAGGTGAACTCATTCAACGCCGTCTGATTAGGCTATTTATCTAAGTCAGAAGCATTGCCAGTATTGAGTGAGTTGAACTCACTCAACGCCATCAGTTAAGCCTGTATTCTAAGTAAAAAGCATTGACAGCGTTGAGTGAGGTGAGCTCACTCAACGCCGTCTGCCTTGATAGATTTTTTTCCAAGTATTTTGGCGTTGAGTGAGTTGAGCTCACTCAATGCCGTCTAGTTAGGCTATTTTTTCTAAGTCAAAAGCATTGAGTGTGGTGAACTCACTCAACGCCGTTAGCTGTTTTGTGTTGACAACATTGACTGAACTGAACTCACTCAATGCCATCGGCCTTGTTTAGCTCTAAGTCAAAATCATTGAGTGTGGTGAACTCAATCAATGCCGTTGGCCATTTAGCATTGACAGCGTTGATTGAGCTGAACTCACTACAACCGTCATCCTGTGAGGGTTTTTGCGGCAGAGTCTTTTGGCGTTGAGTGAGTGTAGCTCACTCAATGCGGCGTTGAGTAAACTCGACACCTTCCCTGCTTAGTGTTTGACATTGAGTGAGTGGTACTCACTCAACGCGGCGTCGAGTGGACTCGACACTTTTTTCCTTAGGCTGGTGTTTTCTCCCGAGTTTGTTAGTGTGGGTTTTATTTTGGTTTGGTGATGTTTTTGGCTAGTAGTTTGAATGTTGTATCGTGCATCATTGCACGTGGTTGTTTTGGGTCTCTGAGATGGGTCGATTTAGGTGTGCTAGACCCTGTGGCCGCCACCGTATTGCCTTTGAGACAGGTTGGGTCTCTGTAAGAGGTTGTTTTGTTGCGTCGGACCCCGTGGCTGCCACCTGCGTGTCCTTGAGACAATTGGATCTGGTGGATCGGTTTAGGACTGATTTTGTCATCGACACAGATCTAAGATTTTACCAGTGCGGGTGATCCACGGGTGTAGGGCTGTTGGTTCCTTCTCTCCTTTTTGTTTTGCATATGTTGGCTTTCCTTTTGCTTCTGCAGGTTTGAGCGAAGATTGGTACATTTTAGCACTTGGTGCAATTCTCTTGCTTTAATGATAAGTATTATACTTACTCACAGTTTCTTTTGGTTTCTTTGGCTGAGGTTGTCAGCATTACTCTTGCAGGGTTTGGTAACCCTTTTTTTGTTCTTTCATTGATTACCATCTAATGTTCCTTTGGCACATGCATTGTTAATTCTTTACTATGGTGTTCTTTCTTTGAATGCCTCTTGTTCAGGGCAGTAGCCGGTTTTGCGGCTGAGTTGGCCTCGCTGTGGCCGTAGTGTTGCTAAGGTTTGCCTCATTCTAGTAAGGTAGTTTTTTTGTTTCTTTTGTTAGTACAGACATACATACTCGCCAGCTGGTTCGTGTCAGGTTTTTGATGCCCGCTAGTAGTTTTCCTTTGTGATACTAAGTACTGTACTTAAACTGCTAGTTTACCTATTTTGGAGGTTGTTTTACTTGCTCTCTGAGAATGTTTTATGCTAGGTTGCATGTTAGATATCTTAACTTATAACACCCCTACCACTATTACTTCATGCATGGCATATTTCTAAAACTAAAATACTGTCTTCTAAACTAACATAAAAACTATCCTCACACTATACTAAATTTAGAGTCTTGCATACCATGAGTTGTCCTTCGGGACGTTTATGCTTATGTAGGATGTCAAATCATCTTAATCGAATATTTTCTGCAGTGTATAAATATATTTTACTCGTGGACTAGTTGATCCACTGTGCCGAGGGATATGACCATCTAACTTAACTGGATTTCATTCATAATAACTTGTGATTTCCTTTTAAACTGTAGAGTTTGGAGTCTTGCCTGAGCGTCTGCAGTTATCCCCTGCATGATGTGGCATCACAACGCGTATTTTCTCTTACTCTGATATAATTTAATTGTTGAGAAAATGCGGGTCGTGACAGTTGGTATCAGAGGGAGGTTGCTTGACAATTTGTCATGCAACCTTTCCTTGTTAGTATTAGTTGTCTAGTGTCATATCATACACACACTGATATGTCATCAGTACGTTTTGGCGGAAGCATTTACACTACACTCATAGCATGATAAGAAGTATCTGGGGCATATTATGTAGTATGGGATGCATAATATGTGTTTGTATATGGATCCACTATAGGAGGTAACATGTGAGGGTTATGTAGTATGGGATGCATAACCTCACCACATGAATGCCCATTAAGACGTTTTCTTTTTCGTTGCATGCAATGTTATGTACTATGGGAGGCATAACATTGCATGTGTATGCCACTCATAATATGCATTAAGGTCTTTTTAGAATGCATAACACAACATGTATAGTATAACATAGCATAAGCACAATATGCCAAGCTAAAGATGTATATGATGAAAAATGTACACACATGGTTTTTAGTCAAAAAGAATATAAATTCATGCATTCATGGTCTAATGACATGAGTTAGTGTGATGATGGTGAATCATCGTAGGTTAAGCATAACATCATTATTGAAAATTCCCAAAGCAAGTTAGCAGTTGAAGCTCATACTTAAGTATGTTTTGTCTGTACTAGGTTATCTAGTTCTAGCGGTTGGGCTAGGTTCTGACTAGTTGTTTGTATGTTAATAGAATGTTGAGGTGTCCTTCGACGAGGTTGACTCCCCAATCTAAGGGCGAGTCTTTAGGAGCGCAAAACGATGCGATGATGGAAAGTCTGTAGCAGAGAAATGAAGCTTTGTCGAGGCAAATGGTGGAAGTGCAGTCCCAGATCTAGTCTCTGTTATCAGTTGTGTCCGGGCTAGCTCTGAGAGTGCAGGACCCTGCCGAGGGTCAAGCTGTTCCTGCTCCTCTGGTGCCTCCGGTAGTGGTTCCACCAGAGATGGCGTTTATTTCGCAGTTTCAACGATTAGGGCCGCCTACATATGATGGTAGAGATGATTTCATGGTCTTGGATGATTGCCTTATAGCAACCGAGGAGATGTTTTCTTACTCTGGAGTCATTGACAATCAAAGAGTAATGATAGCCGCTTACCAGCTCAAAGGCCTGACGAAGAATTGGTGGTTAAGGGAAAAGGAGGGATTAAAGAATGGATGTTCTTGGGGGTCCTTCAAGGGGTTGCTTCTGAAGAAGTTCTTGCCCTTGGTCGAGCGAGACCGATTGATGAATGATTTCCTGCATTTAAAACAAAGACAACTCACAGTGAGTGAGTACAAAGTGGAATTTAGTAAGTTAAGTCGGTTTGCCCCTGACTTGATAAGCTCGGAGGAGAAACAGATCAAATGATTTTTTGGTGGATTGAGAAGCGACGTTCAGCAGTTTGCCAGTACTTATGGATCAACAAGTTTTGCTGCTACAGTGGAGGCCGCCTTGAAGGTCGGGGCGATCGAAAATAATAAGAATAGAGGCCAACAGATGAGAAAGAATTAAAGAAAGTCAGATGGGGGTAAGAGTACTCATGTCCCCGATGTTGCTCCGAGGAAGAGAAATAAAGAGGTATGCAGTTTATGTGGCCGACTGGGCCATCCTTTAGAGAGGCTATCAGAGTTTGGGAGCTCAAAATAATGATCAGATTCATGCGATCAAGGGTGTTCCTAGGAAGGACTTAGTTTGTTCGGTATGTAAGAAGACGGGGCACGACGCTGCAAATTGCTGGAAATAGACAAGAAGCTGTTTCCTGTGTGGTCAAGAGGGTCATCTTAATTATAAGTGCCCGCAGACTCAGCCTATTCTGCAGCCAGTTCCACTTCAGGCGTTACCACCTTCGCAGTAGTTGGACAAAAGAAAAGGAAAGTTGATGTGGTCTCATTGGAAGAAGCTAAGACATCCACGCAAGTAATTTCAGGTTAGATTCTCTCCTAGCTTTAAGGTTTTAATTCATAGTGATAGCTTTAGCGTTCATTTCCTTACATGTATGTACGATTTTATAGGACGATTTAAGGTAAAGAACCTCTGGGCGCGTGTTCTATTCGATTTTGGCGCTACCCACTCGTTTGTGGGTAGAGCCTTCGTAGAGCGTTAACGTTTGGATCTCAATCGAGTGGATGAATCCTTTTGTGTCAAATTTCCTTCCGGCGATTCTATGGTTTCAGACCTGGGAATTCAGAGTTGTCCAATTGTTTTAGGGGATTTTCTAGCAAAGGCAGATCTGAAGGTGATCGACTTGGAAGACTTTGATGTAATCTTGGGCATGGATTGGATGTCAAGATACGATTCTGTTATCCAGTGCAAGGGTAAGCGCTTGGACTTCAAAAAGGACAACGGTCAGCCTGGGAGTTTTTTGGTGATCCGCCCAAGGATTCTCAGTTATTTCTGCGGTATGTGCTCGGCAGCTCTTAGATTCCAGATGTTTTGTTTGTTTGGTCTCAGTTTTGGGGACCGTTGGTCGTTTGCCGTGTTTAGAAGAGATTCCTATTGTGCGCGAGTTTTCAGATGTGTTTCCTAATGATCTTCCTAGTCTTCCACCTGATAGAGATGTTGAGTTTGTGATAGATTTGGAACCGGGTACGCGTCCTATTGCAAAAGCACCGTACCAGATGGCCCTGCGAGAGCTGGAGGAGTTGCGTATCCAGCTGGATGAGTTGTTAGAGAAGGGTTTTATAAGACCGATTTCGTCGCCTTGGGGTGATCTTGTTCTATTTGTTAAAAATAAAGATGGATCGATGAGGCTTTGCATCTATTATAGAGAGTTGAACAAGGTCACGATTAAAAACAGGTATCCCCTTCCGAGAATTGATGACTGTTTTATCAGTAGCATGGTAGCGCTGTGTTTTCAATGATAGATCTTTGTTCTTGCAACCATCAGCTCAGGATCTATGAGTCAGATATCCCACGGACTGCTTTTCGATCTAGGCTTGGGCAATTTGAATTTCTGGTAATGTCGTTTGGTTTGACCAATACGCCCTCAGCCTTTATGGACATGATGAACCGTGTGTTCAATGATTTTCTGGAAAAATTCGTAGTAGTGTTTAAAGACGATGTTCTGGTATATTCCCGCAATACTGAGGAGCATAACCAGCATCTGTGATTAGTTTTTTCTGCTTTAAGGGACCAAAAGTTGTTTGCCAAGTTGAGCAAGTGCGAGTTTTGGTTGCCTCAGGTTTCGTTTCTATGCCATGTGGTTAATAAGAATGGGATTTTAGTCGACCGAGAGAAAATTACTAATGTGATGGAATGGAGTAAGCCTGGCACACCCAATGAGATTAGAAGCTTCTTAGGGGGTGCGGCTATTACAGGAGATTTGTGGAGGGTTTCTCTACCCTGGCTGCGCCATTGACTAAATTGACACAAAAGAATGCAGCATTTGTTTGGAGCGGGAAGTGCAAGGAATCCTTTCTAGAGCTCAAGAATAGATTGTGCACTGCTCCCGTTTTGACATTGCCTACGGAGGGCATGGATTATGATGTTAATGTGGATGCATCGCATGTTGGGCTTGGATGCGTGCTGATGCAAGAAGGGAAAGTGATTGTGTACGGGTCAAGGCAACTGAAGACCCATGAGAGGAACTACCCAACACATGATTTAGAGTTTGCAGCCGTGATTTATGCCCTGAAGCTGTGGAGACATCGTCTTTATGGCACGCAGTGCAAGATTTTTACCGATCATAAAGCTTAAAGTATTTTTTCACCAAGAAAGAATTGAATTTGCGCCAGCGGAGATGGTTGGAATATGTTGCCGATTATGAAGTTGAGATCCAATACCATCCGGGCAGGGTTAATGTGGTAGCCTACGCCCTAAGTCGGAAGACTGGGAAGATTTTTAATCTCTCCGCTGAGCGGTTAGTAGAAGAATTCCTCTTGATGAATATTTCTATGGGGAGCTGTGACTTGCAGAGTAGTTTGGTGGTAGCAGAGCCTTCTTGGGTTTTACTTATAAGGCTACATCAGAAGGATGATCCGGATCTACTGCACTTGTATCTTAGAACCGAGAAAGGGGAGTTACAAGATTTCTCTATTAATGATGCAGGTACTTTGAGGTACCGCAGTAGATTTTATATCCCCTCAGTTATGGATATCCGAGTTAAGTTGTGCAGAGAAGCGCATGGTTCTTGTGTTGCCTACCATCCAGGTTCTACCAAGATGTATCAAGACTTAAAGCAAATTGCCTGGTGGTATGGATTGAAAGTTGATATAGTAAAGTTTGTTTCCGAATGCTTCACCTGCAAGCGTGTTAAGGCCGATCATGGAATGCCTGGTGGCAAGTTGACTCCCTTAGAGATTCCAACCTGGAAATGGGAGAGTATTTCAATGGACTTTATTACTGGGTTACCGAGATCTACTCGAGGACATGATTCAGTCTGGGTTATTGTTAACAAATTAATGAAGTGTGATCACTTCGTCCTTTATAAGATCGATTACCCCATGAAGAAGATTGCTGAGCTATATCTGAATGAAGTCATCCGGTTGCATAGAGTTCCTGTAAGTATCATATAAGACCAATACTTCAGGTTTACATCTCGCTTCTGGAAGAGTTTGCAAGAAGGTTTGTGTATGGATTTTAGTTATTCTACCGCATACCACCCGCAGACCAATGGTCAGACAAAGCGATTTAATCAGATAGTAGAGGTTATGATCAGATGCTATATTTTAGACCACAGAGGAGCGTGGGATGAGCATTTGAGGCTTATGGAGTTTGCTTATTATAACAGCTATCAAGAAAGCTTGCAAATGGATCCTTTAGAAGCTTTGTATGGGAGACGCTGCAGAACTATCCTATTTTGGGTTGAGATTTGCGAGAGATCATTGTTGGGTCCGGATGCGCTTGAAGAAATGGAAGTTGCTGTGAAGCTTATTTGAGAGAAGCTTCGGATAGCCAAAGAGCGATATGAGAAGAACGCCAACCGGAGTAGATCTGATTTGGAGTTTGTTGTAGGGGACTTGGTATTTATAAAAGTTTCCCCGATGGTTGTGGTCAAGAGGTTTGGTAAGAACCGGAAGTTCGACCCAAGGTATGTGGGACCGTTTAAGATTGTTGAGCGGATTGGTGTGTAAGCTTACAGGCTAGATTTTCCCACAGCCTTTCCTGGCGTGCACGATGTTTTTCAAGTAAGCCAACTGCGAAAGTGTGTGCTAAGCGTTGGTCAAGTTTTGAATTTTGTGCCTCAGTTAGAGCCAAATCTTTCTTATGTTGAGATGCATGTTCGCATTCTGGATGCTCAAGATCGGGTGTTGCGGAGGAAGTCGTTCCCGATTGTTAAAGTTTTGTGGAGAAATCAGGGCGTGGAAAGCGCGACTTGGGAATTGGAATCGACTATAAGGGAGGCTCACCCTCATCTATTTCCCTGACATTGCTTGGTGCGTATTCTTCTGTATAACTCTTTTTTTGTTATTTCTCTTCTATAGTAGAAGTGTTGTGCATAATGTTTTGGGGCGAAACTTTCTTTTGGGGGGAGTGACTGTAACACCCCTGGTTTCTTTTGTGATTATTTAATCTTTGTTTGGCATTGATTTGACGCGTTTTCGGCTTGTACCGTTGTTGTAGCGGGGTTTAGCTCTCTAGGTTTTCTGAGTGGCTTATTTGTAGCAGGTTTGCAAGATTCTCTAGCGAGACGGAGTCTGTTTTGGTGACTCGGTGGAGCCTCTTCGGGATTACTAGTGTTTTGTCTTCGGGAGGTGTTAGCCCGAGTTTTTTTGTTGGTCAGATGTTAATTCCGACTTCGCTATTGGATTTGTAGCGTGGGTATTTAGCTACGGTGTGAATTTCATCAAATTCCGAGGTCGTTGGGTTTTCGCGCCGTTTTGGACGTTTTATGTAATTAATTAATATAATATTATATTATATTAATTGTAAGTGGTTAGAAGGTTTAAATAGCACTTTTGTTTAGAAAACCCTATTCCTCTTCCCCAAACCCGACGGTTAGCTTCCAACGGAAGGAGACGGTCGACGGAAAACCTGGAGCTTCTGACCGCTAATTTCTTGCTAGTTAGAGCCCAGATTTCTCATTTGATGGCAGATCTGGACTGCTCTCGCCCGGATCTACCTCCCTAAGGTAAGTATTTCAAATTCTAGGTTTGTCCTTGTAGTTAGGGTTTTGCGGGTTGGCTTGTCTTCCCTCTAAAAGCTTCAGATTTTATGGCTAGGTGTTTTTGCTGCCAGATCCGAGAGAAGGAGAGGAGCTGGCCGAGTTTTTTCTGGAATTGTGGCAAGTGGTGCTTTTCCCACCCTTACCAAGTAGTTTCTTGTTTTCCTTGTAGCATTTACTGCCATAGATCTTCGGTATGCTGTAGGTTTTGGCCAGATTTGTCTTGCTGTAGGTAGAAAATGTCTGGTTGGGTTGGTTTTGGTATGGCTCTGGCTGGATAGGATAGGATAAGTCTGTATCAGGATAGTTAGCAATAGCAGGTTTTCGTTCCAAGGAAATATTTTGATTTTGGGCTAGTGGTTGAGGTCTTGCTTGGCCGTTTTGAGTAGAGCAATGTTTCTGCCAGGTCTCTGCCCCTTGGCGTCGAGTGTATATTAGCACAGAAGTCTAGTTTTTAGGCTAAGTGTAAAAGCGATGAGTGTGGTGGACACACTCAATGCCTAGCTGTTTTGGTCTAGAGACTAAGTTAAAAGCATTAACAGCATTGAGTGAGGTGAACTCACTCAACGCCGTCTGATTAGGTTGTTTAGCTAAGTCAGAAGCATTGCAAGCATTGAGTGAGTTGAACTCACTCAACGTTGTCGGCTAAGCCAGTATTTTTAGTCAAAAGCGTTGGGTGTGGTGAACTCACTCAACTCCGTTAGCGGTTTAGTGTTGACAGCATTGAGTGAACAGAACTCACTCAACACCGTCG
The DNA here is from genome assembly GCA_039513925.1 of Platanthera zijinensis. Taxonomy (NCBI): domain Eukaryota; kingdom Viridiplantae; phylum Streptophyta; class Magnoliopsida; order Asparagales; family Orchidaceae; genus Platanthera; species Platanthera zijinensis. The sequence goes on from CM077086.1 coordinate 168,111,870, forward strand.
GCCTTGTTTAGCTCTAATTCAAAAGTGTTGAGTGTAGTGAACTCACTCAACGCCGTTGGACGTTTAGCGTTGACAGCGTTTAGTGAGCTGAACTCACTCAACACCGTCATCCTGTGAGGGTTTTTGCGGCTAAGTCTTTTGGCGTTGAGTGAGTGGAGCTCACTCAACGTGGCATTGAGTAAACTCGGCATCTTCCCTGCTTAGTGTTTGGCATTGAGTGAGTGGTACTCACTCAACTCGGTGTCGAGTGGACTCGACGCTTTTTCCTTAGGCTAGTGTTTTCTCCCGAGTATGTTAGCGTGGGTTTTATTTTTGCTTGGTGATGTTTTCGGCTAGTAGTTTGAATGTCGTATCGTGGATCATTGCACGTGTTTGTTTTGGGTCCCTGAGAGGGGCTCCTTTAGGTGTGCTAGACCCTGTGGCCACCACCGTGTTGCCTTGGAGACCGGTTGGGTCTCTGTAAAAGGTTGTATTTGTGCGTCGGACCGTGTGGCTGCCACGCGCATGTCCTTGATACAATTAGATCTGGTGGCTCGGTTTGGGACTGATTTTGTTGCTGACACAGATCTAGGGTTTTACTAGTGTGGGTGATCCATGGGTGTAGGGCTGTTGGTTCCTTCTCTCCTTTTTATTTGGCATAGCTTTCCTTTTGCTTCTGCATGTTAGAGCGAAGCTTGGTAAATTTTAGCATTTGATGCAATTCTCTTACTTTAATGATAAGTATTATACTTACACACAGTTTCTTTTGGTTTCTTTGGTTGAGGTTGTCAACATTACTCTTGCAGGGTTTGGTAACCCTTTTTTTGTTCTTTTATTGATTACCATCTAATGTTCCTTTGCCACTTGCATTGTTAATTCTTTACTGGGGTGTTCTTTCTTTGAATGCCTCAGGTTCAGGGCAGTAGCCGGTTTTGCAGCTGAGTTGGCCTCGCTGTGGCCGTGGTGTTTCTTAGGTTTCCCTCATTCTAGTGAGGTATTTATTTTTTTTGCTTTTGTCAGTACAGACATACATACTCGCCAGCGGGTTCTTGTCCGGTTGTTGACGCCCACTGGTGGTTTTCTTTTGTGATACTAAGTACTCTGCTTAAACAACTAGTTTACCTATTTTGGAGGTTGTTTTACTTGCTCTATGGGAATGTTTCATGCTAGGTTGCACGTTAGATATTTATACTTATAAAACCCCGATTTCTATTACTTCATGCATGACATATTTCTAAAACTAAAATACTATCTTCTAAACTAACATAAAGACTATCTTCATACTATACTAAATTTAGAGTCTTGCATACCATGAGTTGTCCTTCGGGGATGTTTACACTCATGTAGGATGTCAAATCATCTTAACCGAAGTATTTTCCGCAGCGTATATATATATTTTACTCGTGGACTAGTTGATCCACTGTGCCGAGGGATATGACCATCTAACTTAACTGGATTTCATTCATAATAACTTATGATTTTCTTTTAAACTGTAGAGTTTGGAGTCTTTCCTAAGCATGTGCAGTTATCCCCATCAAGACGTGGCATAACAACACGTATTTTCTCTTACTCTGATATAATTTAATTGTTGAGAAAATGCGGGTCGTAACACGCCTTCTCTTCGAAATGCATGGCGAGGGCGAAGGCCCCTACAAGTGCGCACAATCCTTTCTTGAACATAATTTGCCTCCCTGCCGGCTGACTTTCGAGGAGTTTGACATGATAGTCGCCAACTTCATCCCCACTGGGATCTCGACGTGGAACCCCAGGAACGACGACAGAGTTAACCTCGCGCCGGTCGGGGAGCTTGACATTCCCCTGGAGTACTTCGAGGTAGAGTTCCACCTCCCCCTCTAGCGGGAAGTGCGACCGGCCCTTCGGTACTATGGGGTGGTGCCGGTCCAGCTCAACCCAAACACCGTCGCGATTCTGGTGGCCTTCATCTGCTATATGCGGGCGAAAGGGATCGAATTTAGCCTTCCCATCTTCCGAAAACTGTTCAACTTCCGCGCGAAAGGCAGAGTTGTCTTCTTCTCAGAGCAATTGGTGAAGACAAGCAGTATCGCCAACAAAAAGCACCACTGGGGACAGAGATTCGTTTTTGTCTCCGATGACTTTGGAAACATACCGCTCACGCCTATTAAGTATGACGATGCGACCTATAAGCCTCCCGCTCTCGAAGGCGATAGAGCGCCCTCGCAAAATTTTTCGGTACTAATATTTTCGATGTCTCGTTCCTTCGGCGAGACCTGGATTCTCTCCGGCCTGCTCCTCCCAGCGAAGGTATTATTTCAGTCTATTCTTGCAATCCTTTGTCTTTACTTGAGAAGCAGGGTTACTTAACCATGGGTCTCGTTGGTGAACGAGAAATACCCTGACACCAACCTTTTGACGAGACCAGGGCACTCGTCAACCCCTTGGCTCTCGCCAAGTCTGCCGCAACCACTTGCCGAGAGGAGCCGAGATCCTCTTCCGCGCCAAGCACCCAGAAGCGGAAGTCGAGTTCCCACCGTGAACCTCCTCTCAAGAGATCAAAACCATCGGGTGCCGACAATGGTAAATATGTCGTACTGGCTTCCGCTGAAACCCCTGCCGAGACCCCTTCAGTTACCGCGAGGCGGATGCCATCCAGCCTACCGCAGAGACCACCATCCGAGTCCTCTGGCTAGCCGGTGCCGAAAGGGCACCAGAATTTTGGCTTCGGCGATAAGTAAAAGGATTTGGATGGCCTGCCTTTGCTCTAGTGGGATCACACCACCAACCGCATCGCGGTTTCCATCCTTCTTCCCTCCTAGAGAGAGCGGGATTCAAGCACCGGACACGCCTTCGTGCTAGGCTACAGCCTCTACAGCCAGGAGGACGCCGACACGTTTGACCGGACGATATCCCGGGACCTTGTGTTCGATGCTACCCAAGCCAGAATTCGCTCGGTCCAGCTTTCGCACATGGATGGGCGCCGCACCCTCACCATAGAGCGTAACCTCGTTGATACGATCAAGTCGAGGGATGCGACCGTTACTGAGGTAACCAGCCTGAAGGCTGACTTAGAGGCCGACCAAAAGCTTCTCTCCCTTCGCCCGACCACCGAGGTAGGCTGGACCTTCCAAATCTCACGCTCCCTTAGTATGTAAATATAACACATACATTTTTGTCTAACAGGACCATCTAGTAGGACTCCGCACAAGCACTAGAGTGACTGACGTCGAGTGCGAGAACAAGCTGCTGCGTGCCGAATTGAAGCACCTGGAGGAGGCATTTGCCCTAGCGCAGGCCCGGCCGTCGCTGGAGGAGAGAGTGGAGCGCCGCCACTATTCCGCGTATGAGCTCGACGTGATCATCCAGGAGAACGTTCAATCTACAACCAAGATGGTCAATAGGGTGTTGCAGGAGATGGAGCTTTTGAATGAAGGAGGCGAGACCGTGACGACGCAAGGGGTTTTTCCCTGGTTGTTCGATCCCATCCCCAGGCCTGCGAGAGAGGACATCTCTTCAACCTTCAACATGACGGAGATGGTCTTGGACAATGAAACAGGCGGCAGCTCGCCCGGCAAATCCTCCGGCTACACCCTTAGCGCAACTTCTAGCGGGACCTCCGACAAGACCTCAAGTTGAAACTCCGGCGAAACCCCCGACAAGCCTGCACAATAGCTTCCACAGTTTTGAGCTTTCATTGTAATCTTATTTTTGTGAGCACGTAAAGCTATATTTTTCTGTAACTTTGGTAAGGGGCAAGATCCCCCAACCAATGCTTCCACTACTACTTCCTATTGAAAGATCTGTCTTTTTGCTTAGATGTTCATGACTTCTGCGTGAACCCTAGGCTCTAAGGTGATAGCCTCCGCCCGTCTGAAGAGCAGGCCCAGTAAAAGTTGTCAGAATGGACCTGCAGAATGCCTTAACGAAAGGGGGCCGTGCCGAGAGCCTTGTCGAAAGGTGCTGGCTGGGACCACAAGCGGGAGGGCTATGACGATAGCCTGGGCGAGACCCCTGCAAAGAGGGTTATGCCGAGAACCTTATCGAGACCCCTGCCGAGAGGCCTATCAAGAGGGTTCTGGGTCATCCCATCCTCACTTGGGGCTTGGTGCTAGCTGTGTGGGGAGTTGTCATCAAGAACATCATGACCCCATATGATTTCAACAGCCCTATCTTCTTGGTGTTAACTAGGTTATCGGTCCCACCTGGGACCAATTAAATAAACATCCCCTTCTTCCCTCTTCCCTCAAAGAGATCATACGGTCCTATCAGCTAGTGAAAGACTGACAGTGGTTCCACCCGAGATCTTGCTTCGTTCCTCAATTCTTTCCTTAACCTCTCATCCTTTCTCACCAGGTGTCCCTACAGCCCCACCCAGCAAATGAGAACCTGGACAGTGAGTCTACCCGAGGCTAAGCGTGCCTTCCAACCCTGCCAGTTAGGAGAGTCTGCGCAGCGGAATCACAACTCGAGGTATTCCCTTACCCCCCCAGGCGAGCCTACGACCCTGCTTGCTAGTGAGAGCCTTGCAGCGGGTCTACCCGGGGCCGAGCACGCCTTCCAGACCTGCCAGCTAGTGGGAGCTTGTGCAGCGGGATCATCTCGGGGTCTTACTTCGTTTCTCAATTCTTTCCTCAAACTCTCATTCTTTCCCCCCAGGTGTGCCTATAGCCCCACCCAGCTAATGAGAGTATGGACAGCAAGTCTACTCAGGGCCGAGCGTGCCTTCCAGCCCTGCCAGCTAAGAGAGTCTACGTAGCAGAATCACCACTCAAGGTATTCCCTTACCCCCCTAGCAAGCCTACGACCCTGCCAGCTAGTGAGAGCCTGACAACGGGTTTACTCGGGGCCGAGTGCGCCTTCTATACCTGCCAGCTAGTGGGAGCATGTGTAGCGGGATCATCTCAGGGTCTTGCTTAGTTTCTCAATTCTTTACTCAACCTCTCATCCTTTCCCCCCAAGTGTGCCTACAGCCCCGCCCAGCAAATGAGAGCCTGGACAATAAGTCTAATCGGGGCCGAGCATGCCTTCTAGCCCTTCCAGCAAGGAAAGTCTGCGCAGCGGAATTACCACTCGAGGTATTCCCTTACCCCCCCAGGAAAGCCTATGGCCCTGCAAGCTAGTGAGAGCCTGACAGCGGTCTACCCGGGGCCGAGCGCGCCTTCCAGACCTTCCAGCTAGTGGGAGCCTGTGCAACGTGATCATCTCGGGGTCTTGCTTAGTTTTTCAATTCTTTCCTGAACCTCTCATCCTTCCCCCCAGGTGTGCCTACAGCCTCACACAGCTAATGAGAGCCTGGAAAGCAAGTCTACTCGGGGCCGAGCATGCCTTCTAGCCCTACCAGCTAGAAGAGTGTGCGCAGCGGAATCACCACTCGAGTTATTCCCTTACAACCCAGGCGAGCCTATGCCAGCTAGTGAGATCCTTATAGCGGGTCTACCTGGGGCCGAGCGCGCCTTCGAGACCTGCCATCTAGTGGGATCCTGTGTAGCGGGATCATCTCAGGGTTTTATTAGTTTCTCAATTCTTTCATCAACCTCTCATCCTTTCCCCCTAGGTGTGCCTATAGCCCCTCCCAGCTAATGAGAGCCTGAACAACGAGTCTACCCGGGGCCGAGCGTGCCTTCCAGCCCTACCACCTAGGAGAGTCTGCGCAGCGGAATCACCACTCGAGGTATTGCTAACTGCCAACCTCTTTTTTAAACTCTCAATAGAAAACGACCATCAAATAACTCAAAGAAACCGACCATGAAATAACTCAATGAACTTATTACAAATAAGATTTACATCCTGGTCCCACACTAAGGGTAGAAGCGTTTCATGTCGTCGCCACTACATGCATGGCTCATGGACACCCCTTCCACATTCTGGAGGTGGTATCCCCCTGACGCCAGGACCTTTTCCATATTTTAAAGACCTTCCCAATTGGGGTTAAGTTTACCCACGGTAGCCAATCTTCCGGCCGCATGAACTTTCTTCAGTACAAGATCTCCTTTGGCGAATTGCTTGATCCTCGCATGCTTGTCAAAGTACATTGCCATCCGTCTCTTGACCTCCTCTTGCATTACGGAGGCCACGTCGCAAAGCTCCTCCACCATGTCCAATGAGTGTCATAGATCCTCCTCTTTTCCTTCCCTCCATGGATTGTCTCCATTGCTAGCTGTTGCAACACGAGGGGATTGAACCTCAAACTCCACAGGCAGGAACGCCTCACAGCCATGCGAGATCTTGAAGTGAGTCTCTCCAATTGCCGTGTTCGTGGTTGTCCGCAGGGCCCACAGCACCGAGGGGAGTTTCTCCACCCAACTCGCCATCAGGTTCTCCACTTTCATCTTGAGCAGGTTCACTATGACCTTGTTCACCACTTCCACCTGGTCGTTGCTTCTGGGGTGGTGGACGGAGGCAAACCTGAGGTCGACCCCTAACTAGGTGTAGAAGTTGATGAACTCTTCACTTGCGAATTGTGTCCCATTGTCCCCTAAATAAAAAATCCTGAAGGAGAATTTTTTTATTGAGGATGGAGATTTTTGAGTAAAGGTGCCTTCAAAAAAACCATATCAGGAAGAAGATTTAACACCTACCTTTTAAGATACAAACAAATTAAATTTAACTTTGGCAAGCCTTTGTGAAGAAGTATATAAATTCAGCTATAAAAAGGCAGTGTTGGGGACAACATAGTCTATTGCTCTCTAAAGGGGACATCTGAGGCGCTAACGACAAGTGCACCGATTTCTCAAGTAATATGAAATATGAGAGTAAATCCTCAAGTATCGATCTCAAAGAAATTAAGGTTAGGGTGCGCGATTCAATTGTTTGGAAAACAAATTATAAAGAGTTAAACTAAACAGCGAGCTTTGAATTTGGTTTTCAAAAATCAGAAGAAAAACTAGCTAAATAGAGAGAATGGTTCACACCGGTGGAATTTGAGGTTCGAGAGCACCTCTTCACAATGCACACCACAAACAATTGCTAGTGCGGCCACGCTCACGATGGGGGTGGGGGTGGAAATGAAGATATGGAGGTGTTCCTCACTTGCACAAACCACAAAGATATTTCACATAGACATGAAATACACTAAAGAGCAAACTAGGAGTTTGCAACAATCATTTATACAACCAAGCATTCAAGTAAAATAAACTATAATATGGAGGGGGTGAGATTACAATTAAAGGGGCAGAGACTCGTTGGATGTTCATGAACGGAATCTATGGTTGTCAAGTCTTGTCCGAGCTCGAGCTCCAACTGTACTCCGGGGTCTGGAAGAGTTGTCACCTTCGTCTAATGAACCAGTTATCACGACCCGCATTTTCTCCGAGGAAAACGGATTATCAGAGTAGGAGAAAACACGTGTCATTATGCCACGTCGAGTAGGGGATAACTGTCGACGCTCAGGCAAACCACTATCAACTATACTTTAAGAAAATTCATAAGTTATATGATTAGAAAATCAGTTATATTTTTAAAGGCCGTATCCCTCGGCTCGGTGGATCACCTAGTCCACAATTTAAAAACTATACTTATATGTTTCGGAAAATACTTTATTCAGGTTCGACATCCTAAAAGAGTGCATAAGTGTCCCCAGAGGACAACTTATACGATGCAGGACCCAACTTTTGATTTATACTATATATATATAGGAAAATGATCTTTTACGTTATTTGGAAAATAGTGATGAGTTTTATAGAACATGTTGATCATTAGGTATACTTATAATAGTGTTTTTAGGTTTAAAAGTAACTAGCAACCTAGCATAAATCATTCCAAGAGCAAGTAGACTAACTCCAGAAAGGTAGCAGCAAAAAGTAACACATCTAGTATCAAGGTAAAACTACCAGTGGGCGCCAACAAACTGACACGAACCCACTGGCAAATATGTATGTTTGTAAGAAAAATAGTAAAACTACCTCACAAGACCAAGGAACAAATCTCCACAGTACTAGAGACCACCAGCAACAGCACAACACAACTAGCCACCTAATCGGCTTCTAACCAGAACCTGAGGCATTCAAAGAAGAAAATAATACCTCAGCAAGCTAAACAAGAAAAAGCTGCACAGAAAAGTTAGGTTATAAGGTAAGCAAGAAGAGTAAGCAAACCGAAAACAAGCACTACTGTCTAAGACAAGACAAAAAGAAAAGCACTAAGTGCGAGGAAACAGCAACAACCCTTCCCAAAAATAAAATCCTGCAGAGTTTACCAGGCTACCATGAGCCCAAACGTTGTAAATTTATAAAGGAAGAAACGTCTAACACCCTAAGCTATGAGAGATGGAGTAGCAAAAACAACGCGGATCCGGGTTGGAGGCAAACTCAGTCCCCCAACAACCATTTCCAAGAAACAAAGCCAAGGGGTCTATATGTGAAAGCACAAGGGACCTCCCACCCCCTTGCCCAGCCCGTACCTGGAGCAAGATAAAAGAAAAAGGGTGGACTTGGCTAAATTACACAACACCTTCCCCATTAAGAGCTTCAAACCACCACTACTAACCACGACCCACGATTCGGCCTTTTTTGGGAAAAAAAGAAAATAGCCGACAAGGAACCTCAAAATTAAGGAATTCACTCGGGGGAGAAAATCAAGGTAAGGGAAAAGCGTTGAGATGACTCAACACGACATGGCATTGAGTGAGCCCCACTCATTCAACGCCTAAACAGACGGTGGCGTTGAGTGAGCTAACCTCACTCAACGCCAAAACAGCAATGGCGTTGAGTGAGGTCCACTCCCTCAATGCCTTCAGCAAAGTAGGCTGTGGCATTGAGAGAGCTAACCTCACTCAATGCCAAAACAGCTATGGCGTTGAGTGAGGTCCACTCCCTCAACGCCTTCAGCAACACAGGCTGTGTCGTTGAGTGAGCTAACTTCACTCGACGCCAAAACAGCTACGGCGTTGAGTGAGGTCCACTTACTCAATGCCTTAGCACTTAACTGCAAACCCAACTGTCTCGTTGAGTGAGTCCACCTCTCTCAACGCCAAAACAGCTTTGGCAATGAGTGAGGTCGACTCACTCAACGCCAAAACACTTAGCCTCAAAAACAAACTGCGACGTTGAGTGCGTCCACCATTCTCAATGATAGAACAGCTTTGGCGTTGAGTGAGGTAATCTCACTCAACGCCAAAGTACTTACCCGCAGGAAAGGGCTGCGACGTTGAGTGAGCCCGCCTCACTCAGCGCCAAAACCTCCATGGCGTTGAGTGAGGCCCACTAACTCAATACCATCCAGAGGGGGTCGGCAGGAATGCAGATTGATTCTCGCCGAATCGGCGGGAATGCAGATTGATTCTCGCAGAATCGGCGGGAATGCAGATTGATTCTCGCCGAATCGGTGGGAATCACTAACGATTCTCGCCGAAATCGGCGAGAATCACTTAGTGATTCCCGTCGATTTTTACTTAGAAGAAATTTCTCACTCAACGCCACTCTACTCAGCTGCAAAAGAACAGATCAAGGGGACAAGGCGTTGAGTGTGTGCACCACACTCAACGCCAAGTCCCCGCAGACCCGTCATTGAGTGTGTGCACCACACTCAATGCCAAGCCCTGAATCCTCCATCGCTAACTCCAGCAAGTCTATTCCTGTAGTAATTTAAATCTAAAAGCCAAACACGTTTCTAGGGTTATAGTGAGGACTAGCACAATTTTCGAGTTAAATCTTCTAACTCCCACCCGGCTACTGCTACGGTACAGGAAAATGCTAACCTAACCCTTACTTCCTTCCCCGGCCCGAGAACAAACAAGCTACAGCGAGGAAAAAAGAACAGAGAACATACACGGCTGTTTTGGGCAAGGTTCTGTACATGGAATTTTCTAATAGCAAGCTTAGACATCATCACCGGTTCTTGCAAAGGAAAAGAAAGCATCTATTGTACAGGAAAGAAAATTGACTATGACTAAAGCAAATGCTCGGTTGTATCAAATAGGATAACTGGGCATATAAGAAAACAGGAAAACTAAATGGCAAGGGCAATAGTACCACTTGCCTCGATTTCCAGCGGAGCTTGGTTGGCCTCCCTTATCCTCACTCGGTACAAACAGCAGCAACACCTAAAGCAGAAATCTGGAGCTTTAATGGCGGAAACGGACAACCCTAGAAAATCGAGACCCCTAGAAACACCACAAAAACTGAATTTCTTACCGTAGGAATTAAGGTCTAGGCGAGAGCAATCCAAATCCGATTTCAGAATCGAATTCCGTCGATCCCCAAATGCTCTCGGAATCGGCGTCCGAAGGGGAGCAGTACCGGCGGTTTCTCTGCTTTCCGCGAACAGGCGCGGACTGGTTCTGTCTTTTGGGAAGATGAACAGGAGCGGTTTCCTCTTAAGTCTAAACTATCTTATATATAGCATCCTCTTAATCGTAATTACTAATCAATTAATTAAGGCTAAAAATGACAAGGCAAAACCGTCAAGCATCCGCACCCTTTCAAAATAACTATTAATATAATATTTATTAAATAGTTTTATTTTTTTCATAAAATACAAAACATCCTCGGAATTCGACGAAATTCGAACCGTAGCTAAATATCCACGCTATGAACACAATGTCGAAGTCAAAATTAACTTTCGACGAACAGAACTCGAGTTATACCCACCCGAATCCAAAACACAATCATCCCCGAGAGGCCACACCGGGTCACCCAAAACGAATCGGCTTGCTAGGGAGATCTTGCCAATAGGCTACAAAATAGGCCACCCAGTTCTAACGAGTTAAGACCACACTCCACATATGGCACAAGCCAAGAAAACGCGTCGACGTAACGCCAAACAAAAATTAAATAATCGCAAAAAATAAGGGGCGTTACAGTCACTCCCCCTAAAAGAAAGTTTCGTCCCGAAACTTTACGCACCACGCCTCAACTATAGAAGGAAAGGTAACAAGCCAAACATTACAAGAAGAAAACAAACAATCTAATCAGGGAAACAATTGAGGGTGAGCCTCCCTCATAGCCGACTCTAACTCCCAAGTCGCGCTTTCCAAACCCTGATTCTTCCATAGAACTTTGATTATCGGGAAGGACTTCCTTCGCAGCACCCGATCTTGAGTATCCAAAATGCGGACCGGCACATCAATAAAAGAGAGATTAGGCTCCAACTGGGGCACAACACCCAAGACTTGCCCACTACTGCGCACACACTTCCGTAATTGGCTAACATGAAATACATTATGAACACCTGGGAAGTTTGCCGGCAAATCTAACCTATAAGTCGACATACAAATCCGTTCAACAATCATAAACGGGCCCACATACCTCGGGTCCAATTTCCGGTTCTTACCGAACCTCTTAACACCAACCATCGGGGAAACCTTAAGAAACACAAGGTCCTCTACAAAAAATCCAAGTCCGACCTACACCGATTGGCGTTCTTTTCGTATCTCTCCTAAGCTATACGAAGCTTTTCTCGAACAAGCTTCACCGCGACTTCCATCTCCTCGAGCGCATCTGGACCCAACAAGGGTCTCTCACCTGCCTCAGCCCAAAATAGGGGAGTTCTGCAGCGCCTCCCATACAAAGCTTCAAATGGAGCCATTTGCAAACTTTTTTGATAACTGTTATTGTATGAAAACTCCATAAGTCGCAATCGCTCATCCCACGCTCCACCGTGGTCTAGAATGTAGCATCTGATCATATCCTCAAATATCTGGTTCACCCGCTCCGTCTCCCCATTGGTCTGTGGGTGGTAAGCAGTAGAATTCCTAAGATCTGTACCCAAACCCTCTTGCAGACTGCAAAAAACGAGAAGTAAACCGGGAGTCTCGATCAGAAATGATGCTAACAGGCACACCGTGCAATCTGATGACCTCATTCAAGTACAACTCTGCTATCTTCTTCATCGGATAGTCAATCTTATACAGCACGAAGTGAGCTCACTTTGTCAGTCTATCCACTATAACCCAAACAGAATCAAATCCCCTTGGAGATTTCGATAAGCCCGTGATAAAGTCCATAGAAATACTTTCCCACTTCCAAGTCGGGATCTCTAGTGGAGTCAACTTGCCACCAGGCCTTCCGTGATCGGCCTTCACACGCTTGCAAGTGTGGCACTCAGCAACAAATCGGGCTATATCACCCTTCATCCCATACCACCAGACAATCTGCTTCAAATCACGATACATCTTTGTAGAGATGCAAAATCTGGATCCAACACAGAGATGCAAAATCTGTGCATACCATATCCCTGATCCATGTGCCTCTCTGCATACCATATCCCTGATGTCTCCAACAGCAGAGATGCAAAATCTGCCGCGGTTCTTCAAAGTACCCGCATCATCGATGGAATAATCCGACAACTCGCCTCTCTCAGTCCCAAGGTATAAGTGCAGAAGGTCCGGATCATCCTTCTAGTGCAACCTAGTAAGGGAAATCCAAGACGGCTCTGCCACTGCCAAACTACTCTGCATGCCGCAGCATCCCACCGAGATATCCACAAGGAGGAACTCTTCCACTCAATGATCGGCGGAGAGATTAAAGATCTTTCCCCGTCTTCCGGCTCAGGGCGTCGGCCACTACATTGGCCTTTCCTGGATGATACTGGATCTCTACGTCATAATCGGCCACATACTCTAGCCACCGCCGCTGGTGCAGATTCAACTCCTTTTGTGTGAACACGTACTTCAGGCTCTTGTGATCAGTGAAGATCTTGCACTGAGCCCCATAAAGTAGATGCCTCCACAGCTTCTGTAACATCCCATTTCCAACTAGACCCCTAGAAGTGGTTTTGTCATAACAGAACTCTAAGAAACCCAAGAATTGAAGTTTATCGACCAAGAGTTCGAGTCACAGGTTGGTCATGCCTGTGACCAACCCGTCACGCCCGTGACCAAGGGCGTGACCCCTTCGATGATCGTCGACCTCAGAAATATGATCGGCGAGCTCAGAAATCTCAACATGGGCCTGGCACGCCCGTGACTGATCCGTCACGCCCATGACCTTGGAATGGCATTGAGTGAGCTGAGCTCACTCAATGCCGTAGTCTGGATGGCGTTGAGTGAGCTTAGCTCACTCAACGCCATAAGCAGAATGGCGTTGAGTGCACTAACTGCACTAAACGCCATCTGGTGTTGTCTGGATGGTGTTGAGTGAGCTGAGCTCACTCAATGCCGTAGACTAGATGGAGTTGAGTGAGCTTATATCACTCAATGCCATAAACTAGACAGCGTTGAGTGCATGGACTGCACTCAATGCCGTCTGCTGAGGCCTGGAATGGCGTTGAGTGAACTTAGCTCACTCAACGCCGTAGTTTGGATGGCGTTGAGTTAGCTTACCTCACTCAACGCCATAAGCTAGACAGCGTTGAGTGCATATACTACACTCAACGCCACCTTGAATAGGTTGGATAGCATTGAGTGAGCAAAGCTCACTAAACGCCATAATATGGAAGGCGTTGAGTGAGCTGAGCTCACTCAATACCATAGTCTAGGAGGGGAATTCTGGATGGCGTTGAGTGAGCAGAGCTCACTCAACGCCGTATCCGAGATGGCGTGCTCACTCAACGCCGACGCATGGATGGCGTTGAATGAGCATAGCTCACTCAATGCCGTAGCTTGGATGGCGTTGAGTGAGCTGAGCTCACTCAAAGCCATTTTACTTAGAATTTTTCTGGCAGGATTTTTTTTTGGCTGTGCTGGTGCAGCTGAACCGGGCCGGTCTAGATGGTGGGCCCAAATGCATTATTAGGCCGTTTCTTTTAATAAGACCCAATTAAGTCTTATTTTAAAAAGTGTTGACCGGTCATGCCACGTGGCTGTCGGTTTTGAAAGCAATGAGGAGCGGTTACGGCCATGGCCGAGAACCAGCTATCATGGCCGTTAATGGCATTTGATGTTATGCCCCTTCCCCTCCTCTTTAAACGGCTGGATTCAAGTTCTCATAGAGAGAGGAGGAGTTTCCAGCCCTCCTTCAGCTGTTACCGAGCCGTTTCAGCCCCCCACCACCATGGCCGAGCCAAGCTTTAATGGACCATTAATGGCCATTGAAGTTTTGACCTTTCCCCTCCTTAAGCGAGCCCTTAAACAGCATCAAAGGCCCAAGAGGAAGGTTTCCCAGCCTCTACCCGAAGCTTTCGAGTCCTCCCACCATGCTATTGCAGTAGCCGAGCGACGCCACCACCGCGCCAATGGCTTTCCGTTGATCTGCACGCCTCAAGCCCGCGAACAAGGTCCTCCCCTCCTCTCTTTCTACGGATAGATCTTAGAATTCTTTAGGTTTGATAATTGAGCTCAACGGAGCTCGATCGGAAGAGCTCCTCTTCCCAATTTTCCCGCAAAATTAGTGCTCGGGTTCGCCGGATTCCGCCTCTCCGGCGGCTGCACCGCCGCCCGGCGATGGCAACCACCTCAACGGAGGTGGTGGTGGCGGTGGCCGGCCAGGGAGGAGGCTGGATGGCCGGCGGCAGCATCTGGAATGCACTCCAGGTCGGGCTAATCTCAGCCCTTGGCTGGAGGAAGAAGATGACCCAGCTCAGTTGGATCTGCCTCAAGATTAGTGCTGTTAATTAATCTTTTCTTTTATATGAATTTTCTGTACTAGAATATCAGCCACTTTGTTTAATTTATGTAAAATACTTAGAGTCTTTATATGAAGAAATGGTCAACATATATTTTGTATCCATATGGGTCTAATTTATTTTAAAATTAATTTGGGTCAATTTGGTCAACTGGTTTGACCAGGGCACCTCTTTTGGTGGGATCTATACCTAGAGCTAGGCAGAGACTAAAAGGTGTGCCCACCCTTCATCCCTTGACCAAATGATCTGAAATTTGGGCAGGGAGACTACCCTAGCTATACCTAGGGTCTGGCAAAAAATGGGAATTTTTGGAGAATGTTTTTCTATAGTTTTTAGAAAAATTTAATAATTTTACGGGTAAATTAATTAGATGGCTTAATGACTTCCAAACTCCTCCCAAAGTTTGGTGAGTGGTCCCTGAGTTTATCATGAGGCTCTGTATAATGTTTCATCTCATTTTGAGATGTTTTAGATTGGAAATGGACAAACCTAAGCTTTGCCCTATTAAGGGGTTTTTAGGTCAAAACTGCACTTTGAGATTTGAGTGGTCAAATCCCTCAACAGAGGGTGAAATTTTTACCACTGACTAGGAATGCTCACTTGCACCTCCTCATGGATTTGTAGGTGGTTTGGGTTAGATTGTCCCTAGGACTTAAGGCCAATCCCTAAGGATGGCTCTTGGTGGGTTGTGAAGGGCAAGTGGTCAAATGACATGGTTATGATTGAAACTTGGTAGACAGAATTCTAGGGTAGGTAGAATTCTCTTGTAGAAATCTAAATGGATTTTAAAGTAAATAAGTCCCTCAAAACCTTAACCCTAGTTTTCAACACAAAACCTATAGAGATAGAAAATGTCACTAAAACTCACTAAACAGTGATGAGATTTGGGTTAAGTAGTTTTTAAGGTTAGTACAAGCTCTGGAGATTTTATTATGAATTTAGGATCATTATTTCTGATACTTCATTAACAATTTAGTAGTTATTGTTATTTGCTTAGGAGTTTATTATGGAGAAAATACTTTCTGGAAATTAATGAACTTTAGGCAGAGAACTTGTATTATAATTTTAAAGCTCTGTGAATTTTTATGGAATTTTTAGAAGTTTAATTCTAAGACTTGCTTCATTAAGTGTTGTTTCCCATGAAAATTTAATTAAATCTATTTTTGTGTCTAGTCAGCCTGTAAAATTATGATCTTTGCACAATGACCTTTTCTGTTTATATTTAATACTCAGTAATTTTTCTATAATTTTATGATGAGTAATCTCAGTACTTCATTCTTTACATTGGATTAATGAGATTATAATGGATAAATTAATTAGAGGCTAAATACTTTCTGTAAAATTATGAAAATTAGTATTTGATGATACCTTGCTTTTATTTTGTGATCATAATTTTTTGGGTGGCGATTACTTGAAAAAATCATGTAGTTCATGTTTAAAATTAACCATGGCCAATCCTTTGGGAAAATTAAAAAAATATCAGATTAATTAGAAAAATTATAATCTTCTGGATTTAGACTAATTATATCATTATAGACCTCCAGTAAATATTATAGGAGATTTGGAAGACAATTTGGAGTACCTCCCCTTGTATATCTCATATAGCTTAGGATGGTCTACGTTTAGTAAAAACTGCGGAAAACATATTAGGCTACAGGATGAACTAGAGGATTTGGGTATTGTGTTAGTGGTTTGGAAATGTGTATGAATGCATCTTCGGTAACCAAGATGAGGATAGGTTGGTAGGTTGTCGTGTCATAAGAGGTGCTCGGGACAAACGAAAGATCGTCCATCCCGGTGGGAGAGGAAGAGTCTTAACACACTAGGGTTAGATCTAAAGTAATTTGAATGGGATCGGGTAATGGGTAATAACAAATAATAGTAAGTGCCTTGTGAAAGGGAACGATGGGCTTCAGCTACCATGATAGTTCCTAGTGCCCTTTGAGAGCCCTTCACAGGGAATACCGGGGGCAGTCCTGGGCTAACGTAAACCGTAGGAATAATAAACTAAAAGAGCAACTAGAATATCTAGGGTTTCACATTCACACACCCCGGAAGCTAGAGATGTAGAATAAGTTGGTTTGGTTGCCATTCAGACTGTAGCTCTGAAGGTAGATGCACGGACAGGACAGTCCGGGGAGCCGAGGGCTCGAGGGTTTGAGTTCAGAATAAGGTGGTGGGTCTTCAGTATTTTGATTGTCGTTCACATTGACATCGGTGCGTTGACTCGGCGGTGTGGGACACATAGCCAAAGAAAGTCTGGTGGATATAGCCAGCACTAGTACAAGGATACTCTAGGTTGTGTTCTTCTATGGGCGTACGGAAGGGCTAGGCCTGGTAGTGTGGATACCTGCCTAGGAGTGGGGGGCCCGACCCACTGTCACCGTTTGCCACTACGGAGGTTCCTAGGAGTGAAGCTAGCTGCCCGAACTGGGGGAACTAAAGGTCTGTGCACATAGAGTCGTGTGCGTGAGTTGCACTTGCATGAATCATGGCATAGCATATCACTACACTCATATTTGCATATAACTGACACCCCAACGTATAAATCAGTATGGGACTTTTTATACGATGGGAGCCTTGCAAAAGACCCCTTAACTTATAAGTTTGTATGGGCATTCATATAAGTTAAGGTTTCTTACTTATTTACTTACTTACTCTCTATTTGTCTCCTTATAAATTTGCTACTTACTACATGTCTACTTTACTACTCACTACCGTAGAACTGCTAGATGTACTCTATTTTAATTAGTTGTTAATACACCATGAACAATTGTTAGACTAGCTCCACTGTCATCCGTTTGATTATTCTCCACCATTGTAGCTTCCCTTTCCTCCTCTCCGCTCGGTGCTTAGGAGCCGTGGGGGTAAGGGGTAGGGGATTATTGGGCTTAGTCTTTATGACTAATGGTTTTCGAACCACAACATTACAGGAACTCCAGATAGGAGACAGGGACCAGCAGCCTAGGGACCAGCACTAGCGGAGTACGGTGCGTATGGAGGTGGGCCAGTCTAGCACCAGAGCACCTGTGTCCAGCTCCGTCATTGTTTAGTATTTTTATAGCTTCCGCGATGAGTGATTTGTAGTGATGAGTCTGATGTACCGGGCTCGAGCCCGTTTTTCTATATTTCATCTGAGTATCTTTACAGTACTTTCTATTATTATCTATTGATGGACTCTTTGTGATTTCTATTCATATGTGTTTCTATGGACTTGTTTACATTCAGTGTATACTTACTTCTCTCTCTTGTGATCGAAAAGGGCCGGCAGAATTGGCGTTTTGTAGTGGCGGCCTTCCCGTGAGTCGGTGCCACCGCAAAGCGGAAATTCTAGGCTAAGACCCCGGTGGTTGAAAAAGAAAAAAAAAGGGGTCTTATAAGTGGTATCAGAGGAGACCTCGATCGAAAGATAAGTAGTCAACAAACCTTTGGCCACCCCCGTGCGAGCTTAGTTTGCGGACAAACTAGCATTCATATGGAAATTTACCGCTTTCTTATATTCCATTCATAAGTTCTCTAACAAATGGAAATTTACCCTACAGCCTGCGACGAACCCTACATCACAGCAGGGGACACCTTAGGCTCCGAATGTGGTCCCACCTCCACCGGCTCCAGCTCTGTTCCAGCAGACGGAGATGGGGCAAACACTGACGGCCATTCTTGAGGCCTTCAGAGCTCAGCAAGCCCCGGCTCCACAGCCAAACCCCATGGCCACTGGATGAGCGTCTTCCGAGGACTTTCCCCTCCATCCTACCTGGGGACGGAATCGGCAGTACGCAATGAGGAGTGGTTAGATACCATTTACGAGATGCTTGCGGGGATCCGATGCCCCACTGAGGAGGCAGTTTCTTTGACAGTCTCCTGCCTGGAGTCACATGGAAAGAGGTGGTGGAAGTCACTGCTGGACACCACCTTTGCGGGTATGGATTGCGCAGATATTACTTGGTAGGAGTTTAGAGCAGCTCTCTTGGGACATTTCGTACCTCAGTTGGTGAGGGACGAGCTGGAGGATAGGTTCCTGTGGTTGAGGCAGGGGAACAGGACCGGGGGGAGTATTATCAAGAGTTTACTAACCTGGCCCGCTATGCGGACGCTTATCAGTTGGACGACGCTGGCTATGCCCGAGGTTTTACAAGGGGATGCAAGATGACATGAGACAGGCCCTCCTCTTCATCTCAGAGGGGAGTTTGGAAAGAATTCTATAGATGGCTAAGAAGATAGAAGCAGATCAGCTTACAGTGAAGAGCCAAAAGAGACCGGCTGATGATATAGTGATTGGAGGTCGTAGAGACGGTCCTCGAGGCCAGGTTGTTAGGGAGAGAAGGAACGGGGATCAACCTTGTCAGGAGATTAGACAGGAGTAGAGGAGTCAAGGGGTATTGGCTCCCCAGCCGTTACAGATGCTAGAGATGCCAAGGACAGCAGAGCAGGCACCGGTATGCTTTAAGTGCAATCAGTCGGGGCATATCAAGAGGAACTGCCCTATGAGGCGAGCACCCCCACCAGCACATCAGGGCGCCCCACCTCCCCGACAGTTTGGCGGCCAAGGACATAATCAAGGACGAGGATTTCAGGACCGAGGCCACAGGCCAGAAAGGGAGCAAGTGTATGCTCTAGACTTGACACAGCCCCGAAACCCGGAGCAGGTTATCGCAGGTATGCCAGTACTTTTAAAGTTTTCTTAAAAAAAACTAGTTTTCTAGACATAACCTAGTTAGAAATTAAGAGAAGACTACTATAACAAGAATACTAAGACACTTAATTATCTCAGGCATAGTCTTCATTAGCGGAAAGCCCGCTCACACGCTCTTTGACACCGGTGCTTCGCACTTATTTGATTCGGAAGATTTCGTGAAAGGATTGGAAGGCGTG
This sequence comes from Platanthera zijinensis, assembly GCA_039513925.1. Taxonomy (NCBI): domain Eukaryota; kingdom Viridiplantae; phylum Streptophyta; class Magnoliopsida; order Asparagales; family Orchidaceae; genus Platanthera; species Platanthera zijinensis. Next base: position 168,131,196 of record CM077086.1, read on the forward strand.
GAGCCGTTCACCGGAAAGATGATGAGGGTGCGCCTACCCGATGGATCAGAGCTAATGACCTCTGCTCATTGCAATATGGAAGCAGGAGATCGGCGGGAAGGCGTTTGAGGCACCAACGATGATTCTGAAGATGCCAGATTACGATCTGATCTTGGGCATGACTTGGCTGTGCTGGAACCATGCCTAGATCGACTGCGTGGCGAAGAGGATCACCGTGAGGCACGGGGACTCCTTTATTATTATCAAAGGTATTATACCAGCACCCCGCACCTTATTATCATCTATGTAGGCCGTTAAGGCCCATCTGCAGAGGGAAGAGGTTTATTAGGTCCTTTTTTAGGGGGTCATGGCCAAGGACTCCATTTCAAATATTCTAGTAGTGCGAGACTATGCCGACGTATTTCCGGAGAAGCTACCAGGGCTACCCCCGCATCGAGAGAAGGACTTCCAGATTCAGCTTATACCAGGGGCTAAGCTGGTATCCAGAGCTCCCTATCGAATGGCCCCAATGGAGTTGGTGGAATTTCGAAGCCAGCTTCAGGAATTAGTGGAGGCTGGGTTCGTCCGGCCGAGCTCTTCACCATGGGGAGCTCCGGTGTTATTCGTAAAGAATAAGGACGGGACTCTTCGACTGTGTATAGATTACCGGTCCCTGAACAGGTTGACAGTCCAAAATACTTATCCCTTGCCAAGGATAGACGAGCTATTTGACCAGCTGGAGGGAGCTCATTGGTTCTCAAAGCTGGATCTAAGGTCGGGGTACTACCAACTTCGCATTCGGGAGGAAGACATCCCTAAGATGGCCTTCAGCAGCATATATGGTTTGTACGAGTTTACCGTGATGCCTTTCGGGCTCACGAATGCACACTCTGCATTCATGACCTTAATGAACCGGGTGTTCGAAGAGTATCTGGATGTCTTCGTTATCGTATTCATCGACGACATCCTTATCTATTCAAGGACGGAGGAGGAGCACGCGAGACATCTGGCCTTGACCTTGGAGAAGCTGCGGGAGCAAAAGATGTATGCCAAATACAGCAAGTGCGAGTTCTGGCTAAAGGAGGTGGCCTTTTTGGGCCATGTCATCAGTTGAGCAGGTCTGGCAGTTGATCCGGCGAAGCTCAAGGCAGTACGAGATTGGCCACCACTAAAGTCGGCCTCGGATGTTCGAAGTTTCTTAGGACTTGCCGGTTATTACTGGAAGTTCGTAATGGGGTTCTCTCAGATTGCCCTCCCTCTTACGTCTCTGACGAAGGAGTCCCCTTTTACTTGACACAACGATGTGAATCTGCTTTTCAGGAGCTGAAGGATCGTCTAACCTCGGCTCCCATCCTTTCTCTTCCGTCAGGGAAGGAAGGATTCCAGGTGTACACAGATGCTTCCTATTAGGGGATGGGTGTCATTCTGATGCAGGACGGGCACGTAATGGCTTACGCCTCCCGTTAGTTGAAGCAGCATGAGCGAAACTACCGTGTGCACGATTTGGAGATGGGGGCAGTTCTTTTTTCTCTTAAGATCTAGCGACACTATCTCTACGGAGTACATTGCGATATCTTCTCGGACCACAAGAACTTGAAGTACTTAGATACCCAGAAGGAGTTAAACATCAGGTAGAGACGTTGGGTGGAGTTTCTGTCGGACTACCAGTATACCATGCACTACCATCCAGAGAAGGCAAACGTGGTCGCAGACGCTTTGAGTCAGAGAGCGAGTACGTCAGGAGTAGGCCCGCGACTTTTGGCCTTGAAGTTAGTTAAATCATTCGAGGAGTTGCAGATATCACTAGTGTCCGAGGATGACCCAGAGTTATACATGGAGTACCTGGGGTCGATGGTTACTACTGATGATATTCGGGACCGCATCAGAGATGGACAGATGCTGGATGTGATAGCTGAGCCGATATTCCGAGCCTTGGAGGAAGGCACAACAGGAGATTACTCTTTGAGGGATGGACTCCTGTTCTTCAAAGGCAGGGTCCACATACCGGCAGGAGGCCAGATCCGGGAGGACATTATGACAGAATCTCACTGTAGCCGATACTCGGTACACCCGGGGATCACCAAGATGGTAAAAGATTTTAAGAGGACGATGTACTGGCCGGGTATGAAGAAGGACATTACGTACTTTGTGACGCATTGCGAGGCCTGCCAACTCGTGAAGGCAGAGTGTAGGAACCCGGCAGGCTTGCTGCAGCCACTTCCGATGCTGGAGTGGAAATTTGAGGATATAGCCATGGACTTCATACATGGGCTACCTCGATCCCGTGCGGGAAATGACTCGATATGGGTGATAGTGGGCAGGTTAACAAAGGTTGCCAGATTCATTCCAGTGGCGAAAGACACCCCAGTTGGTGTATAAGTATGGAGGTTCATTGAGCAGTTTGTGCATTATCATGGGGTGCCCAAGACCATCGTTCCGGATCAGGATGGGCAGTTTACATCCAGGTAGTTGAGGTCAGTCCAGGCCCATCTCGGTTCTCGGTTGACATTCAGCACAGCTTTTCATCCCCAGACGGATGGGCAGACAGAGCGCACCAACCATACACTAGAAGATCTTTTGCGCCTGTGTAATTTGGACCGCGGCGAGCCTTGGGAGAAGCTCCTACCACTGGTCGAGTTCTCTATAACAACAGCTACCAGTCCAGCATAGGCATGGCTCCATATGAGGCATTTTATGGACGGAGGTGCAAGACCCCACTATCATGGGTCTAGGATGAGGATCCGCAGGAACTAGGCTCGGAGTTTGTGGGAGATACAGATGCTCAGATTATATTGATCCGAGAAAGGATGTTGGAAGCCCAGAGTAGGCAGGCCAAATACTACGATGTGAGGCATCGTCAGGTGGAGTTCCAGGTGGGAGACCGAGTTCTCTTGAAGATACGGCCGATGCACGGAGTCTCGCGGGTTCGCGGGTGGAAGAAGCTCAGTCCGAGATATATGGGGCCTTACAGGATCCTTGAGCGGATCGGCCCCTTAGCATATAGACTGGGGCTACCGCCGGAGTTAGCGGGATTGCATGACGTCTTCAATGTCTCCTCACTTCGGAGGGCTCTGCTATGGCCAGAGCAGTTGATTTCCACAGCCGATGGCCCGGTGGTCTTGGATCGATCAGTCAACTTGGAGCCTATCAGGATCGATGATACGACAGTGCGAGTATTGCGATGTAAGAAGGTTCCATTAGTCAAGGTTTTGTGGAGGAACCATGGTCAGGAGGAGCATACCTGGGAACCGCAAGACCTGATGCGACAAAAGTATCTGGAGTTGTTCTGTCAGGTATACCTCACAACCTCTCAAGATGTTCAATTTCCTTCCTATCTTAAAGCAGTAGGACTTAAATTTCAAGAATAGGGGCTATACTTTTGTTTATTGGGGTATAGACTTTGTCAATTGGACGAATTGGTCTTAGATTTCACTATCACCTTCAAACCGCACATAGCAAACATTGCGTAGAGATGTAAATCTTTCAACTCTCATGGGATGTTACAAGCTTCTTTCTCCCGATTGGAGCCCCCGTAGGCTTAACCTTGATTTCGGGGACAAAATCTTTGTTTTGTTTATTGGGATTTGTAACATCCCATTTTCAACTAGACCCCTAGAAGTGGTTTTGTCATAACAGAACTCTAGGAAACCCAAGAATTGAAGTTTATCGACCAAGAGTTCGAGTCATGGGTTGGTCACGCCCGTGACCGACCCGTCACACCCGTGACCTAGGGCGTGACCCCTTCGACGATCGTCGACCTCAGAAAGACGATCGGCGTACTCAAAAATCTCAACATGGGTTGGCACGCCCGTGACCGATCCGTCACGCCCGTGACCTTGGAATGGCATTGAGTGAGCTGAGCTCACTCAACGCCGAAGTCTGGATGGCATTGAGTGAGCTTAGCTCACTCAACGCCATAAGCTGAATGGCGTTGAGTGCACATACTACACTCAATGCCATCTGGTGTTGTCTTGATGGCGTTGAGTGAGCTGAGCTCACTCAACGCCGTAGACTGGATGGCGTTGAGTGAGCTCAGCTCACTCAACGCCATAAACTAGACAGCGTTGAGTGCATGAACTGCACTCAACACCATCTATTGAGGCCTGGAATGGCGTTGAGTGAGCTGAGCTCACTCAACGCCGTAGTTTGGATGGCATTGAGTGAGCTTACCTCACTCAACGCCATAAGCTAGACAGCGTTGAGTGCATAGACTTCACTCAACGCCACCTTGAATAGGCTGGATGGCGTTGAGTGAGCAGAGCTCACTCAACGCCATAATCTGGAAGGCATTGAGTGAGCTGAGCTCACTAAATACCATAGTCTTGGAGGGTCATTCTGGATGGCGTTGAGTGAGTAGAGCTCACTCAATGCCGTATCCGGGATGGCGTTGATTGAGCAGAGCTCACTCAACGCCACAACATGGATGGAGTTGAGTGAGCATAGCTCACTCAACGCCGTAGCTTGGATGGCGTTGAGTGAGCTGAGCTCACTCAACGCCATTTTACTTAGAATTTTTCTGGTTGGATTTTTTTTGGCTGTGCTTATGCAGCTAAACCAGGCCGGTCTAGATGGTGGGCCCAAATGCATTATTAGGTCGTTTCTTTTAATAAGACCCAATTAAGTCTTATTTTAAAAAGTGTTGACCGGTCATGCTACGTGGCTGTCGGTTTTAAAAGCAATGAGGAGCGGTTACTGCCATGGTCGAGAACAAGCTATCACGGCCGTTAATGGCATTTGATGTCGTGCCCCTTCCCCTCCTTTTTAAACGGTTGGATTCAAGTCCTCATAGGGAGAGGAGGAGTTTCCAGCCCTCCTCCAGCTGTTACCGAGCCATTTTAGCCCCCCACCACCATGGTCGAGCCAAGCTTTAATGGACCATTAATGGCCATTGAAGTTTTGACCTTTCCCCTCCTTAACCGAGCCCTTAAATAGCATCAGAGGCCCAAGAGGAAGGTTTCCCAGCCTCTACCCAAAGCTTTTGAGTCCTCCCACCATGCTATTTCATAAGCCGAGCGACGCCACCACCGCGCCAATGGCTTTCTGTCGATCTGCACGCCTCCAGCCCGCGAACAAGGTCCTCCCCTCCTCTCTTTCTACGGGTAGATCTTAGAATTCTTTAGGTTTGATAATCGAGCTCAACGGAGCTCGATCGGAAGAGCTCCTCTTCCCAATTTTCTCGCAAAATTAGTGCTCGGGTTCGCCGGATTCCGCCTCTCCGGCGGCTGCACCGCCGCCCGGCGATAACCACCACCTCAACGGAGGTAGTGGTGGCGGTGGCCGGCCAGGGAGGAGGCTGGATGGCCGGCGGCAGCATCTGGAATGCACTCCAGGTCGGGCTAATCTCAGCCCTTGGCTAGAGGAAGAAGATGACCCAGCTCAGTTGGATCTGCTACAAGATTAGTACTGTTAATTAATCTTTTCTTTTATATGAATTTTCTGTACTAGAATATCAGCCACTTTGGTTAATTTATGAAAAATACTTAGAGTCTCTTATATGAAGAAATGGTCAACATATATTTTGTAGCCCTATGGGTCTACTTTATTTTAAAATAAATTTGGGTCAATTTGGTCAAAAGGTTTGACCAGGGCACCTCTTTAGGTGGGATCTATACTAAGAGCAAGGCAGAGAGTAAAAGGTATGCCCACCCTTCATCCCTTGACCAAATGATCTGAAATTTGGGCAGGGAGACTACCCTAGCTAGACCTAGGGCCTGTCCAAAAATGGGAATTTTTGGATAATGTTTTTCTACAATTTTTAGAAAAATTTAATAATCTTTGGGTAAATAAATTAGATAGCTTAATGACTTCCAAACCCTCCTAAAGTTTTGTGAGTGGTCCTTGGGTTCATCATGAGGCTATGTATAATTTTTCATCTCATTTTGAGATTTTTTAGATTGGAAATAGACAAACCTAATCTTTGCCGTATTAAGCGGGTTTTTCGGTCAAAAGTGCACTTTGAGATTTGAGTGGTCAAATCACCTCAACAGAGGCTGAGATTTTTACCACTGACTAGGAATGCTCTCTAGCACCCCATCATGGATTTTGAGGTGGTTTGGGTTAGATTTTCCCTAGGACCCAAGGCCAAACCCTAAGGATGGCTCTTGGTGGGTTGTGAAGGGCAAGTGGTCAAATGACCTGGTTATGATTTGAAACTTGGTAGATAGAATTCTAGGGTAGGTAGAATCCTCTTGTAGAAATCTAAATTGATTTTAAAGTAAATAAGTCCTTCAAAACCCTAACCCTTATTTAGGGCACAAAACTTGTAGAGATAGAAAATGTCACTAAAACTCATTGAAAAGTGATGAGATTTGGCTAAAGTAGTTTTTAATGTTAGTAAAAGCTCTGGAGATTTTATTATGAATTTAGGATCATTATTTTGGATACTTCATTAATAATTTAGTAGTTTGTGTTATTTGCTTAGGAGTTTATTATGGAGAAAATACTTTTTGGAATTGATGAACTTTAGGCAGAGAAATTGTATTATGATGTTAAAGCTCTGTGAATTTTTATGGAACTTTTAGAAGTTTAATTCTAAGGCTTTTTTCATTAAGTGTTTTTTCACATGAAAAATTAATTAAATCTATTTTGGTGTCTAGTAAGCTTGTAAAATTATGATATTTGCACAATGACCTTTTATATTCCATATTAATACTCAGTAAGTTTTCTATAATTTTGTGATGAGTAATCTCAGTATTTCCTTCTTTACATAGGATTAATGGGATTATAATGGATAAATTAATTAGAGGCTAAATACTTTCTGTAAAATCATGAAAATTAGTATTTGATGATACCTTTCTGTTATTTAGTGATCATAATTTTTGGGGTGAATATCACTTGAGAAAATCATGTAGTTCATGTTTAAAATTAACCAAGGCCAATCCTTTGGGAAAATTAAATAAATATCAGATTAATTAGGAAAATTATAATCTTTTGGATTTAGACTAATTATGTCATGATACACCTCCAGTAAATAATTATAGGAGATTTGGAAGACAATTTGGAGTACCTCCCCTTGTATACCTCATATAGCTTAGGATGGTCTGCCTTTAGTAAAAACTGTGGAAAACATATTAGGCTACAGGATGAACTAGAGGATTTGGGTATTGGGTTAGTGGTTTGGAAATGTGTATGAATGCATCTTCAGTAACCAAGATGAGGATAGGTTGGTAGGTTGTCGAGTCATAAGAGGTGCTCGGGACCGACGAAAGATCGTCCTTCCCGGTGGGAGAGGAAGAGTCTTAACACACTAGGGTTAGATCCAAAGTAATTTGAATGGGATGGGGTAATGGTTAATAACCAATAAGAGTAAGTGCCTTGTAAAAGGGAACGATGGGCATCAGCTTCCATCATAGTTCCTAGTGCCCTTTGAGAGACCTTCACAGGGAATACCGGGGGCAGTCCTGGGCTAACGTAAACTGTAGGAATAATAAACTAAAGGAGCAACTAGAATATCTAGGGTTTCACATTCACACACACCGGTAGCTAGGGAGGTAGAATAAGTTGGTTTGGTTGCCATTCAGACGGTAGCTTTGATGGTTGATGCACGGACGGGACAGTCTGGGGAGCCGAGGGCTCGAGGGTTTGAGTTCAGAATAAGGTGGTGGGTCTTCGGTATTTTGATTGTCGTTCACACCGACATCGGTACGTTGACTCGGTGGTGTGGGACACTTAGCCAAAGAAAGTATGGTGGATATAGCCTGTACTAGTACGCGGATACTCTAGGTTGTGTTCTTCTAGGGGCGTACGGAAGGGCTAGGCCCGGTAGTGTGGATACCCTCCAAGGAGTGGGGGTCCGACCCACTATCTCTATTTTCCACTACGGAGGTTCCTGGGAGTGATGCTAGCTGCCCGAACAGGGGAAACTAAAGGTCTGTGCGCATAGAGTCGTGTGCGTGAGTTGCACTTGCATGAATCATGGCATAACATATCACTATACTCATATTTGCATATAACCGACACCCCAACATATAAATCGGTATGGGACTATTTATACGATGGGAGCCTTGCAAAAGACCCCTTAACTTATAAGTTTGTATGGGGATTCATATAAGTTAAGGTTACTTACTTATTTACTTACTTGCTCTCTATTTGTCTCCTTATAAATTTGCTACTTACTACATGTCTACTTTACTACTCACTACCGTAGAACTGCTAGATGTACTCTTTTTTAATTAGTTGTTAATACACCATGAACAATTGTTAGACTAGCTTCACTGTCATCCGTTTGATTATTCTCCACCATTGTAGCTTCCCTTTCCTACTCTCCGCTCGGTGCTTAGGAGTCGTGGGGGGAGGGGTAGGGGATGATAGGGCTTAGTCTTTATGACTAATGGTTTTTGAACCACAACATTACAGGAGCTTCGGATGGGAGACAGGGACCAGCAGCCCAGGGACAAGCACCAGCGGAGTACAGTGCGCATGGAGGTGGGCCAGTCTAGCACCGGAGCACCTGTGTCCAACTCCATGAGTGTTTAGTATTTTTATAGCTTTCGCTATGAGTGATTTGTAGTGAGGACTCTGATGTACCGGGCACGAGCCCGATTTTCTATATTTCATCTGAGCTGATCTTGCAGTACTTTCTATTATTATCTATTGATGGACTTGTTGTGATTTCTATTCATATGTGTTTCGGTGGACTTGTTTACATTCAGTGTATACTTACTTCTCTCTCTTGTGATCGAAAAGTTCCGGCAGAATTGGTGTTTTGTAGTGGCGGCCTTCCCGTGAGTCGGTGCCACCGCAAAGCGGCAATTCTGGGCTAAGACCCCGGTGGTTGAAAAAGAAAAAAAAAGGGGGTCTTACATCAGAGCAGCACACTTGGGACATTTCGTACCTCAGTCGGCGAGGGACGAGCTGGAGGATAGGTTCTTGTGGTTTCGATAGGGGAGCAAGACCGTGGTGGAGTATTATCAAGAGTTTACTCACCTGGCCCGCTATGCGGACGCTAATCAGATGGACGACGCTGGCTATGCCCGTTGGTTTTACAAGGGGTGGCATGATGACATAAGACAGACCCTCCTCTTCGTCTCAGAGGGGAGTTTGGACAGAATTATGGAGATGGCTAAAAAGAGAGAAGCAGATAAGCTTACAGTGAAGAGCCAGAAGAGACCGGCTGATGATACTGTGATTGGAGGTCGTAGAGACCGTCCTCGAGGCCAGGTTATTGGGGAGAGAAGGAACGGGGATCAACCTCGTCAGGAGATTAGGTAGGAGAAGAGGAGTCACGGGGTATTGGCTCCCCAACCGTTACGGATGCTGGAGATGCCAAGGACAGCAGAGCAGGCATCGGAATGCTTTCAGTGCAATCAGCCGAGGCATATCAAGAGGAACTGCCCTATGAGGCGAGCACCACCACCAGCACATCAGGGCGCCCCACCTCCCCGACAGTTTGGCGGCCGAGTACATGATCGAGGACGAGGATTTCATGAGCGAGGCAACAGGACAGAAAGGGTGCAAGTCTATACTCTAGACTTGACACAACCCCGGAACCCGGAGCAGGTTATCGCAGGTATGCTAGTACTTTTAAAGTGTTCTTCCAAAAAAAACTAGTTTTCTAGACATAACCTAGTTAGAAATTAAGAGAAGACAACTATAACAAGAATACTAAGACACTTAATTACCTCAGGCAATAGTCTTCATTAGCGGCAAGCCCGCTTAACACGCTCTTCGACACCGGTGCTTCACACTCATTTATGTCGGAAGATTTCGTGAACGGATTGGCAGGCGTGGAGCCGTTCACCGAAAAGATGATGAGGGTGCACCTACCCAATGGATCAGAGCTAATGACCTCTGCTCATTGCAATATGCAAGCGGAGATCGACGGGAAGGCATTTGAGGCACCAACGACGATTCTGAATATGCCAGATTACGATCTGATCCTGGGAATGACTTGGCTGTGCTTGAACCATGCCCAGATTGACTGCGTGGCGAAGAGGATCACCGTAAGGCACGGGGACTCCTTTATTGTTATCGAAGGTATTATATCCAGCACCCCGCACCTTATTATCATCTCTGCAGGCCGTTAAGGCCCATCTGCAGGGGGAAGAGGTTTATTAGGTCCTTTTTGAGGCGGTCGTGGCCAAGGACTCCATTTCATATATTCTAGTATTGCGAGACTTTGCCGACGTATTTCCAGAGAAGCTACCAGGGCAACCCCCGCATCGAGAGAAGGACTTCCAGATTCAGCTTATATCGGGGGCTAAGCCGGTATCCAGAGCTTCCTATCGAATGCCCCCAAAGGAGTTGGTGGAATTTCGAAGCCAGCTTCAGGAGTTAGTGGAGGTGTGGTTCGTCCGGCCTAGCTCTTCACCATGGGGAGCTCCGGTGTTATTCGTCAAGAAGAAGGACGGGACTCTTCGACTGTATATAGATTACCGAGCCCTGAACAAGTTGACAGTCCGGAATACTTATCCCTTTCCAAGGATAGACGAGCTATTTTACCAGCTGGAGGGAGCTCATTGGTTCTCAAAGCTGGATCTGAGGTTGGTGATGGCGACGACCACCAGATTGATGGCGACGGCCTCCAGGACGGCTAAAATGGTACAGAAGTTGAAGATGATGCGATGCCAATCAAGGACTTGCGCCGCCGTAGCGGTCATGGCTACAGGCTTCGCCCTCGCAATAAGACCAAGGCTACATATTGATTTTTTGTGCTTGGGTGTGCATTTATCCGTTTCATGCTTATTATTGAGAACAGTATTTATTTGCATTTTTCTTTATGTGGTGTACACTTAGCCACTTGTATTTGCTTATGATGTAAGCCTTATATAAGGCCATGAACTCTTCATATTTGGTAAATATATTTTTGAAATCAAAGAATTGGAAATTGCCTAACCTAATTTTCCCTCTCTCCTTCTTCTTCTCCTAGCCTCCGCCCCCCTCTCTCCTTCCTCCTCCAAGCCGTCGGCCCCAAGGCCCCTTCCCATCTTGAGTTCGGCCACCACCTCTCCCCCTCTTGCTCTCGGCCGCCCCTTCTCTCTAGTGTTCGGCCTCTTTCCTCTCCCTCTTGCTCGCGGCCAACCGAGATCCTCGCTCTCCAAGGATATTTCGGCCCATGCATGAGAGGTTGCTAGCAAGGAAGAAGTTAGGGAGTCCTCCACGGCGTGAAGTGAAGGAGTTTAGCACGTTCATCATCCGTAGCGCGCTTTCCGTGGAATTTCAACGGAGGAGCGATCAAACTTTGGTGGATCCACGCATCGCGGATCTACAAATCTGAGAGGGGTAACGAAACTTCCTACCAAGAGTTTTCTTTCTCTAGATAGTTCTTGTGCTGGACGAATTTTTGCGTTATTTTCCGATTTGTTTTTCTTCGCAGTTACTCAACTAATAAATCGGTATTTTTCGTTTGGATTTCCGAAGACTCGTAAGAGGATATCCTCGCTCTTTTTTTTGTTGGGATAGATCCTACCACCTTTCGAATCGTTTATTCTTGGTGGATCTATTTTGGTACAACCCAAAGCTTGTTCGGGATCAAGATTATCCCATTTAGCCGGAAAGAATTTGGCCTATAGCCAACATTCGATCTATTTACGGAACGGCGATCCGTACTGTTAGCGCGAACGATAAATAAAATAATTGTTGTGGCTGCGATTTCGTTAGCGTGCGGATTAGAGAGCATAGATCGTTATCATAAGCGTTGTCGTGGCCTCCGTGACGTATCTCTAGGATATACCCTACATCAATTTGGTATCAGAGGGAGGTTGTGTTGATTTCTCAGTCGACACCATCCTTTTATTTTTACCTAGGGTTATCCTCGTTCACTAGGGTGCTCACTTCTGTTACGAATCACATCAAATCTGAATTTTTGTTTTTCAAAACAATACATAGTTGGGCTGCAATTAGTAAAACACACAAAAAAAAATTTCTGTAGAAAATTACAAAAAAAATTCTGAATTTTCTCCTCATTTTTTTAAGAAAAAAAGTCTGCAAAAAGTTTTTCCTATTGCTCAATTGTTTAGTGTCAAAAAATTCAAATGCGTAATTTAAATCAGGTCAAAATCGTTGTTTGTCACGTTCGTTCATGCGCACTAGGCTGAACACGGAATATCTTTCCTCCACCTCACACATGGCAAACAACCACGGAGATGAGCATGCTCCGGCCACGATCGCCGAGCTACGAGAAGAGTTTAATGCTAGGTTTGACGCACTGACACAGTTAATTGAAGGGCTTGTTGTAAATCAAGCGGCGCCCCGAAACAACGGCGTTGGAAGAAACCGACCGGGTCCCCAACCCCCGGCCGCCAACCAGCAAGAGGAAAGACAAAATCACCCACGTGATCAGGACGATGAGTACCCACCTCGAGGTCATTATGAGTTCGACGTAACTAGGGCCGTAAAAATAGACTCACCCTCATATGATGGTATGGGCGAGCCCCAACTATTCCTAGACTTGATCTTGGGAATCGAGTGCTATTTTGAATGGCACGACATGACGGACGTTGAGAAAGTGAAGGTTGCACGGATGAAACTACTAGGAAGGGCCAAGACATACTGGTTGAACGAAGAGAGACAATTAGGTACGGTTAATGGAGCACCCCCAATTGGGTGGGCTGCCATGAAAGCACTTCTCCACGACCAATATGTTCCCACTTATTACCGGACCCAAATGTTCGACGACTTAGCCTCCCTTTGTCAAGGTAACGCTTTGGTAGCAGAATACATGGGACAACTTAAGGATATGTTGGTGCGTTGTGATGTTCGTGAGATGCCCGAAGTCACACTCTCCCGATTTCATAAGGGACTCAACCCGGACATTCAAGGCAATCTCTTGCGTTATGGTCACACGGACCTTAACACCACGTTCAATGTCGCCTTGGATATTGAAAAACACAACCCCTACAAAGCCAAAGGACGAAACTTTCAGAAGGGAAAGTCCCTCTTAGGACCGCATCCATCTTCCTCCACGCGAGACAAGGGAAACTATCGATCAACGGATTCGGAGTCCATTATAATTACCGTTAGGAATAACAAAAATCCCACCGGTGAGCGAGTACCGATAGGACGAATCAGCAAGACTAATGCCACGTGTTATTCTTGCGGAATCCAAGGGCACTACTCTAGTGAGTGCCCCACGAAGAGAAAACCGTTAGCCCTATTAGACTCTACGTCTGAGCCTGCCGATATCGTCTATGGAGCGGGAGAAGAATCTGATGCCGAGCCGAGTGACATTGAGGACGATTCTTACATGATGGTGATGAGATGTATTTTGGCCACACCGCAAGCGTTGGACGAGTATAACCGGACAAATAAATTTACCTTAAATTTAAAGTGCAGTGAAAATGGTGCAAACTAATTATTGATAGCGGTAGGTTCATGAACGTCGTTTCGGAGAACGCCATCGCACATATGCATTTAGTCACCGAGCCGCACCCACATCCTTAAAAAATCGCGTGGGTAAACAAGACGTCAATAACGGTCTCTAAGCGATGCTTGGTGCCACTAACATTGAAAAACTACGTTGATAAAGTGTGGTGCGACGTCATCCCCATGGACGTGTATCATGTTTTATTAGGACGACCTTGGCTTTATGATTATGACGTGACCCATTTTGGACGAGCCAACACTTATGAGTTCAAATTCAATGGTAAGACCATTGTATTGAAACCATCGCCGCCCAAGGATCTGTCACCTGCGTCCAAAGATACCATTGTGCCGGTAGAAAAGAAAACGGTAAGTCTGATAAATAGGAAAGAGTTAGAGCGTGAGACTTTCATGGATGGTGTTATCTATGCTCTAGTTTGTCTACAAGCTAAGGAGGATGCACCCTCGTTAGCGAGCCTCCCGTTATCCCTTCGAACTCTCTTAGAAGAGTATAAGGATGTCTACCCGGTGGACATACCACCTCAGTTGCCACCTATGCGGGATATCCAACATGAGATAGATTTTGTCTCGGGTTCATCGTTGCCGAATCAGCCCCATTACCGACTCAATCCCTCCTCACATGAGGAGTTGCAAAAATTAATTTCAGATTTGTTAGCGAAAGTATTTATACGTCATAGTAAAAGTCCTTGTGCCGTCCCTGCCTTGTTAGTCCCGAAGAAAGATAAAACATGGCGATTGTGTGTCGATTATCGGGCTATAAATAAAATAACTGTCAAGTATCGGTTCCCCATTCCCCGTTTGGATGATTTACTAGATATGTTATCAGTAGCCGCCGTGTTCTCTAAATTGGATCTTAAGAGCGGTTATCATCAAATATGAATACGGGAGGGAGACGAATGGAAGACGACATTTAAGTCTAAGGATGGACTCTATGAATGGCTAGTGCTTGGAGAGGGACTTACCAATGGACCGAGTACGTTTTCGCGATTGATGACCCAAGTCTTTAAACCCTACATGGGAAAATTTGTAGTGGTCTATTTCGACGACATTTTGGTATTTAGCATTTCTCCGGGGGATCATGAAACTCACCTAAGAACAATCCTTACAACATTGCGCAAAGAGAATTTATTTATTAAACTAAAAAATGCGCATTCGGTGTGTCTTCCGTAGAGTTCTTAGGATACATTGTGAGTTCAGATGGCATTCATGTGGATCCAAAGAAGGTTCAAGCAATTAAAGAGTGGCCGGAACCCAAGAATATAAGGGAAGTTCGAAGTTTCCATGGGTTGGCCACGTTTTACCGAAGATTTATTCGGAATTTTAGTAGTATTATGGCACCCATCACTGAATGTATGAAGAAAGGAGAATTTAGTTGGACTAAAGCGGCCACTAGTGCTTTCCAAACAATTAAGGAACGGATGTCTGAAGCCCCCTTACTACGATTACCGGATTTTAGTAAAGTGTTTGAACTATCATGCGACGCATCGGGGATAGGAATCGGAGGAGTGTTAAGGTCAAGAGGGACATCCGCTAGGATATTTTAGCGAGAAACTAGCAGGCCCAAAGTTAAACTATTCGAATTATGATCGCGAATTCTATGCCGTGATTCGTTGTCTCCAACATTGGCGACATTACCTTATATAAAAAGAATTCGTGATATTATCGGACCATGAGTGTCACAACCCGCATTTTTCCCAACAATTTAATTATATCAGAGCAAGTGGAAAATACGCGTCGTGATGCCACGCCGTGCAGGGGATAACTGCAGACGTTCAGGCAAGACTCCAAACTCTACAATTTTAATAAAAAATATAAATGGTTATGAATAAAATCCCGTTTAAGTTATGATGGTAGCCGTATCCCTCGGCTTAGTGAATCATCTAGTTCACGATTTAAAATATAAATTATACGCTTGCGGAAAATACTTATTTAAATTGACTCTAATATCCTACACGAGTATAAATGTCCCCGAGGAACAACTCATACAATGCAAACCCTAGATTTATAATAAGTGTAGGAAAGAATTTACGCTAAATAAAAAGTAGTGGCTTAGTTTTGAAAGAGATGACAAGTATGCTTTACTAATAGTAAGGTTTTATAGGTTAAAAATATCTAACATGTCATCCTAGCAATAAATCATCCCAGAGAGCAAGTAATGTAAACCAAACATAAGGAAACCACAACAGCTAGCAAGTGTCAAAAAAAACAACAATCCTGTGGGCATCAACAGCCTGACACGAACCCACAGTAGGAAAATGTCTGAAACTAGGCAAAGAAAACTAAAACAACGAACTACCTCGCTACGGTGAGGGGGAAAAACCACAGCCAAACAGCTGCTGCTAGGACTCCAAAACCGGCTCCGCTACCTGCTAATGCTCCGAACCTGGGGCATTCCAAAGACAGAACACCTCAGCAAGAGGGTACAAATGGTGGCAGAAAAATAAGCCAAAATAAATAAGGGTCAAAAGGGGTACCAACCCAAGACCAAAACCTTTGAAGTAAAGTATAAAAAGAAACAAGGCATCATTAGAAAAAAAAAGAACACTTAGGTGATTCGTCACAAGAGTACACCAGACGCACAAGGCTATAAGGTGACAACATGAATAAATCATAAGGAAGAAATACAAAACCTTTATTAGGCACCCGTGGTCGACTCTACCCCAAAAACACGGGCGAGGTGGTCACTCAATTGGACACACCCTTACGAATAAAATATCCACTTAACTGCGAGGGAGTCTCATACTCTCCACCATACACCGCAGATGCCCAAAAACCTGGTAGACTTCCACAAGGTACTAATAAAGGCATCAAACTTTGCGGAGGTGATTTCGTCCACCAACTCCCGCAATCAAGAAAACCCACAAAGAAACCATCACATATATCTCGAGATTTGGCTCGTCGGATTCTACTTGACACTTCTAGTTTCAAGACATGGTTGATCAACCCCTATGAACGATTTACAATCCTAGACAAACTCTAATACGATCAATAACGATAGGTAATGCATTTAAAGGCATTAATAAGACACATCAAGAACGATTAAATATATCATGACAAGATCAAGTTCATCAAGACAAAATCTTACAATCTCGAGTGATCATCCAAAAAGGTTAATCGTAGCAATAACTTGGAAAAACAAAGTGAAGAAAATTTTAAAGAACATAAAAACTGAACCATTACCATCAAATCAGACAAGGAGAAATGAGGGGAAACCACCACTTGCCTTGGTTTTACCGGAAAAGTTCTCCAAATTAGTCCACGTCACAGATCGGGGCAAAAGAGGATGGAGGAAGTTGAAATCTAGACAAAAATGGTCGAAAAAGGGGGTTAGGGCCGAAAAACCCTAACGATAAAACTCAAAGAAAGGGGAAAAATTTACCACGATAGCGCAGCTCTCGGCGAGAGCTTTCCAAATCTACGCTCGGTTGAAGATTTCGAGCACCGGAGCTCCGTCGGCGGCCACCGGAAGATTCACGAAATATTCTCTCTCTCGCTCACGCCGCTCTGGTTCGGGAGAAAGAATCGGAGAAGAAGAAGTATTCCTATTTTTCTAAATAACCTAAGTATAAGAATATATATATATAGGTAGTTATAAAAAGTTTTGTCTAAATATATAAAAAAAACGGTTTAAGTACGAGTAGTTCGCGGAAAACAAAATTAGAGGTCTAGAGTGGCTTCAAATCGAAAAGTGCCCAACATAAAAGTTGTAGATCTCGTCGAGACGAACAAATTTCATGTTATCCATTTTTTTCATACGGCACTGTTTTGATCCTCAAAAAGGCTCCCGAACACAAACTATGACGAACTACACGAGAAAGACAGCAGACTACTCGAGTATACAGAAGGCTACTCGAGTAAGCAGAAACAAACTACTCGAGTATGCAGGAACAGACTACTCGAGTATACAGAAGGCTACTCGAGTATACAGAAACAGACTACTCGAGTATACAGAAACAGACTACTCGAGTATGCAGGAACAAACTACTCGAGTATACAGAAGGCTACTCGAGTATACAGAAACAGACTACTCGAGTATACAGAAACAGACTACTCGAGTATACAGAAATAGACTACTCGAGTATACAGAAACAGACTACTCGAGTATACAGAAGGCTACTCGAGTATACATAAACAGACTACTCGAGTATACAGAAACAGACTACTCGAGTATACAAAAGGCTACTCGAGCATACATAAACAGATTACTCGAGTATACCGAAACAGACTACTCGAGTATACAGAAGGCTACTCGAGTATACATAAAAAGACTATTCGAGTATACAGAAACAGACTACTCGAGTATACAGAAGGCTACTCGAGTATACATAAACAGACTACTCGAGTATACAGAATTGGAGGAACAGAAGATTTACATAATAAGCAGAAACTTCACACGAGTCAAGGTTGCAGGAAAAACAATTTCTTGGCAAATCTAACCTTTTGATCAAACTATAAGAATGAATAGTACTTTTCATTTTTGAATAGTAATTTAATATTAAAATAATCGTATTTATATATATTTGAATAAGGAAACGCGAGATCAAAACGGAGGCCCAAACGAGCGCCGAATTGAACGAAACTCACGCCGTAGGCGAACACAGACGCTACGAACACAACGGCGAAGTCAAAATCAAGATCAGACGAGCCATTCTCGAGATATAAGTTTTCAAAGTTTACGACGAACATAAATTCCACAAAACTTTGGAAAAACGCCGAGGCCCAAATATCGCTCGGATCGCGACGAAACTTGACGAGTAAGTCAAAAATTACTCAACTTAAATTCCAAATGCAAAATTTTCTCATTACAACAAGAATTCGGCCGACTTGACCGCATGGATGCGAAAATGCCTTTATGGCATTACGTCGTCATCTTGACGTTAAAGGTAACGCCATGACATCATAAATATGATGTTTCCCATTTAAATAAAATCGTCGAAAAATCGGGGGCGTTACAGTCACTCCCCCTAAAAAGAAGTTTTGTCCTGAAACTTAACACAACTCCAAAACCAAATCAAAATGATAAAATCAAACGTGACTGAAAACATATCGACGTACCTGAAACTAGGAGAAGAGGTGCGGATGAGATTCTCTCATTGCTGACTCCAATTCCCACGTCGCGCTCTCGACGTCTTGATTTCTCCAAAGAATCTTAACCATGGGGATGATCTTCCTTCGCAAGACACGCTCTTGAGATTCCAAAACGCGGACAGGCTCTTCCACATATGACAGATTGGGCTGAATTTGGGGCACCGAGTCAAGAATTTGACGATCACTATGAACACACTTCCGCAACTGGCTCACATGGAACACATCGTGGACACCAGGGAAGCTAGCATGTAATTCTAGTTGATAAGCTGACACTCCGATGCGCTCCAGAATCTGAAAAGGTCCCACATATCGGGGGTCTAACTTGTGGTTCCTTCCAAATCTTTTTACTCCTGGCATCGGAGAAACTTTCAGGAAAACCAAGTCCCCAACGACAAACTCCAAATCGACCCTTCGTCGATTAGCATATTTCTCATAATGCTCTTGTGCTACACGTAGCTTCTCTCGAATATGAGTCACCGCACAATTCATCTCCTCAAGGGCTTCCGGACCTAGCAATGGTCTCTCACCAACCTCAGCCCAAAATAAGGGAGTCCTACAACGCCTCCCACACAAGGCCTCAAACGGGGCCATCTGCAAGCTCTCTTGATAACTATTATTGTAAGCAAACACCATGAGTCTAAGACGCTCATCCCAAGCACCACCATAATCCAAAATATAACATCTAATCATGTCATCCACGATCTGATTTACTCTTTCTGTTTGCCCATTCGTCTGTGGATGATAGGCGGTGGAATACCTCAAGTCGGTACCCAACCCCTCTTGCAGGCTCTTCCAAAAGCGAGACGTAAATCTGGAGTCCCGATCTGATACAATGCTAACAGGCACTCCATGTAACCTGATGACCTCTTCAAGATATAGCTCAGCTATCTTCTTCATCGAATACCCAATCTTAAATGGAACAAAGTGGGCACACTTTGTCAGTCTGTCGACTATCACCCAAACTGAGTCATGCCCACGGGGAGATTTTGGTAGACCGGTGATAAAATCCATTGAAATACTTTCCCATTTCCAACTTGGAATATTAAGAGGTGTCAATTTACCACCAGGCCTTCAATGATCAGCCTTGACACGCTGACACGTATAACATTCTGATACAAACTTTGCGATATCGCCCTTCATCCCTGCCCACCAAACAATTTGCTTTAGATCTTTATACATTTTGGTGGAACCAGGATGATAGGAAACACTAGAACCATGAGCTTCTTCACAAATTTTAGCCCGAATGTCACCCATGTCAGGAATACAGAATCTACCCCGATATTTCAGAGTACCTAGCTCGTCCAAAGAAAAATCAGGTAACTCTCCTTTCTCAGTCCTATTCCAGAGGTGCAACAATTCCGGATCATCCTTTTGGTGAATCCTAGTAAGGGAAATCCAAGAGGGCGCTTCTGCTTCCAAACTAGCAGGCGTAGAACTACTCCCAATCTCGATGTTCATCAACAAGAATTCTTCTACCAAGGACTGTACCGATAGATTAAAAATTTTAGCGGTCTTCCTACTCAAGGCATCAGCTACTACATTAGCCTTTCCCGGATGATAAAGAATTTCTACTTCATAATCCGCCACATATTCTAACCACCGACGCTGGCGTAGGTTTAGTTCCTTCTAAGTGAAGACGTACTTCAAACTCTTATGGTCCGTATAGATCTTGCACAGCGCGCCATACAATAAGTGTCGCCACAGCTTCAGCGCATAAATTACGGCAGCAAACTCCAAATCGTGCGTAGGATAGTTTCTCTCGTGAATCTTTAGTTGCCTCGATCCATACGCGATCACCTTACCATCTTGCATTAAAACACAACCAAGTCCGATGTGTGACGCATCGACGTACACAACATACTCGACTCCTTCAGTAGGTAAGGTTAAAATTGGGGCAGTACACAGTCTCTTCTTCAACTCTTGGAAAGCCTCTTCACACTTATCACTCCAAATGAATGCAATATTCTTCTGAGTAAGTCTAGTTAAAGGAGCAGACAACACCGAAAATCTTTCCACAAATCTTCTATAGTAGCCAGCGAGGCCTAAGAAGCTCCTAATCTCCTTAGGTGTAGAAGGTCTTTCCCATTCCATCACGGCAGAAATCTTGGTCGGGTCTACAGAAATACCATCCTTGCCTACAACATGACCCAGAAAGGACACCTGAGGTAGCCAGAACTCACATTTGCTCAACTTTACATATAACTTATGCTCCCTCAAGGTCGACAAAACAAACGCAAATGCTGAGTATGCTCCTCAACATTGCGGGAATACACTAGGACATCATCTATGAACACAATAACGAATCGGTCCAAGAAATCCTTAAACACTCTATTCATCAAATCCATGAAAGCAGAGGGTGCATTGGTTAAACCGAAAGACATCACCAAAAACTCATAATGTCCATGTCGTGAACGGAATGCGGTTCGGGGAATATCTTCCTCGCGAATCCTCAACTGGTGGTAGCCTGAGCGAAGATCGATTTTTGAAAATACCGAGCTACTATGCAACAGATCGAACAAATCATCGATCCTTGGCAGGGGATATCTATTCTTAACGGTCACCTTATTTAATTCCTTATAATCGATGCAAAGCCTCATCGATCCGTCCTTCTTCCTTACTAACAAAACCGGAGCACCCCACAGAGAAGAACTTGGTCTAATAAAACCACACCTCAGCAACTCATCGAGTTGAGTACGCAACTCATCCAACTCACGCGGAGCCATATGGTATGGTGCTTTGGCGATGGGACGAGTGCCTGGCTCGAGGTCAATCACGAACTCAATCTCCCTCTCAGGAGGAAGTTCTGGAAGACTATCAGGAAAGACATCTGGAAACTCTAGCACCACCGAGACATCCTCGAGACGTGGTGTAACAGAAGCTGTTTCCAGAGCAGAAATAGAAACTAAAAACGCCTCGCAACCAGACTTTATAGCACGTACCGCAGAAATGACAAGGGAAACTCTGTCCTGAAATCCATAGACGCTCATAGGTTGGCCATTGTCCATCCTGAAGTCCAGTCTTTTTGCCTTGCACTGGATGACTGCATCATACTTGGACAGCCAGTCCATGCCCAAAATCACATCAAAATCAGTCAGGTCTAAAATTAACAGATCCGCAAGGGCCAGAAAATTGCAAAGATGAATAGGGCATCTCAGAACTCCTTGATTGGATATCACTGAATCACCGTAGGGAAGCTTGACGTTGAAGGAGTCTCTCAATTGATCAACATCCAGGCGATGTTTATCAACAAACCTCCTGTCCACAAAGGAATGAG
This sequence comes from Platanthera zijinensis, assembly GCA_039513925.1. Taxonomy (NCBI): domain Eukaryota; kingdom Viridiplantae; phylum Streptophyta; class Magnoliopsida; order Asparagales; family Orchidaceae; genus Platanthera; species Platanthera zijinensis. The sequence goes on from CM077086.1 coordinate 168,152,857, forward strand.
TGGCACCCGAATCGAACAGAACGTGCGCCCACCTATTCCGCACCTTAAACTCCCCTAAAACCGTAACATACATAACTAAACGAACGATAACCATGGCAACAACGATAAATAATAGGGATAAAATAGACTGGGGCTAACATGAAATAACTTGCGTAGAGTTTTGAGCTTCCTCGCTAGTCACGTTCAGCTTTCCTTTTCCTTTATCTAGGGTTGGTGGTGGCGGTAGAGCTCGAAGCGGGGCAGGCTGTAGTGGGGTTTGAGCCTGGGGGCACGAAGATTTCTGGTGTCCCTTCTGCCCGCACTGAAAGTAGGTCCTTTCTTTCATCCAGCACCGACTCACATCATGACCCTTCCTTGCACAGAACGAGCACACGAGCTCTCCCTTAGGTGCACCTTGGATGGCGTGCACTTGCTGCTGCTTCAGGCTGGCTGTTCTCTTGAAACATCTTTCGTAAGGGTGGCCAGAACGACCACAGAAACTACACACTTCCTTACCTTTCTTCTTCGAAGAAGGGCCAGATGCCCTGGAGCTACCATCCTCAACACCCTTCCTTTTCTCTTTCCTCGCCGCAGCACCGCGATTCTTGGCATTTTCAATCGCTTCAACTTTTAGTGCGCCTTCCACTGCCATAGCATAACTGTCAGCTCCATAAGCGCATGCCCACTGCTAGACATCACTTCTTAGTCCTCCCAGGAAACGTTTCACTCTTCCCTCCTCCGAAGCTACCAAATCGGGAGCAAATCTACTCAACTTGCTAAACTCAATCTCATATTCGCTCACCGTGAGCTGTCTCTGCTTCAAATGCAGGAAGTTATTCATGAGACGGTCCTGCTCGACCGAGGGCAGAAACTTCTTCAGCAACATCTTCTTGAAAGAGTCCCAGGTATAGCCTTCCTTCAGACTCTCCTTTTCACGAATCCACCAACTCTTTGCTAGGCCTTTTAGCTGATAGGCTGCAATCATAACCTTCTTGGCTTCTAGAATCCCGGAATACGAAAACATCTCCTTGATTGAGATGATCCAATCATCCAAAATCATAAAGTCGGCACTCCCGTCGTAGGTGGGAGGTCCCAATCGCTGGAAATGCGATATGAAATTCATTTCTGGTGGTATTGCCACCGGGGCCACCAGAGGAGTAGGGGTATTTGGCACAACTTGACCCAAGGCAGGCTCTTGCACTGAAGGTTGCCGCGCTGGAGCGGTAGACAATAATGACTGAATTTGCATTTGCATCGCAACTACTTGCCTTGCCAGAGCCTCATTGCTCTGGCGCAAACTCTCAATCAACGCATAACTCTACGCGCCTGACGACTCACCCTCCGACTGGTGAGTCGATCTTGTCGCAATACGCTTTAGAGGCATTTCTAAAATGGCAAACGAATAACCCAATAAAAATCCTAGATTACGACTAGGGCAAACAAAACTAATTCAGACCATACATGAAAGACACTTGCTAAAGCTGTCACTTGCTCTGGGATTATATGATGATGATATGTCCTACTCAGGATGATATCTTATCATCCTATTGACTCATGTGCCTATGATATGAATGCATGAATTCTTTACTCTTATTTAAAATCATGTGTGTACATATGTCATCAAGTAAATCTTTAGCTTGGCATGTTGTGCTTATGTTATGTTATGATATGCATGTGGTGCTATGAATTCTATAAAAGGCCTTAATGCATGTTATGAGCGGCGTATACATGCAATGTTATGCATCCCATACTACATAATATTGCATGCAACAAAAAGAAAACGTGCTAATGGGCATTCATGTGGTGAGGTTATGCATCCCATACTACATAACCCTCACATGTTGTCACCTATGGTGGATCCATATACAAACACATATTATGCATCCCATACTACATAATATGCCCCGTATACTTCTATTCATGCTTATGAGTGTAGTGTTCATGCTTCAGCCAAGACATATTAATGACACATCGGTGTGTGTATGACAGGACACTAAGCAACTAACACTAACAAGGGAAGGTTGCCCGACCAATTGTCAAGCAACCTCCCTCTGATACCAACTGTCACAACCCGCATTTTTCCTAACAATTTAATTATATCAGAGCAAGGGGAAAATATGCGTCGTGATGCCATGCCGTGCAGGGGATAACTGCAGGCGTTCAAGCAAGGCTCCAAACTCTACGATTTTAATAGAAAACATAAATGGTTATGAATAAAATCCCGTTTAAGTTATGATGGTAGTCGTATCCCTCGGCTTAGTGAATCATCTAGTTCACAATTTAAAATATAAATTATACGCTTGCGGAAAATACTTATTTAAATTGACTCTAATATCTTACACGAGTATAAATGTCCCCGAGGAACAACTCATATAATGCAAACCCTAGATTTATAATAAGTGTAGGAAAGAATTTACGCTAAATAAAAAGTAGTGGCTTAGTTTTGAAAGAGATGACAAGTATGCTTTACTAATAGTAAGGTTTTATAGGTTAAAAATATCTAACATGTCATCCTAGCAATAAATCATCCCAGAGAGCAAGTAATGTAAACCAAACATAAGGAAACCACAACAGCTAGCAAGTGTCAAAAAAAAACAACAATCCTGTGGGCATCAACAGCCTGACACGAACCCACAGTAGGAAAATGTCTGAAACTAGGCCAAGAAAACTAAAACAACGAACTACCTCGCTACGGCGAGGGGGAAAAACCACAGCCAAACAGCTGCTGCTAGGACTCCAAAACCAGCTCCGCTACCTGCTAATGCTCCGAACCTGGGGCATTCCAAAGACAGAACACCTCAGCAAGAGGGTACAAATGGTGGCAGAAAAATAAGCCAAAATAAATAAGGGTCAAAAGGAGTACCAACCCAAGACCAAAACCATTGAAGTAAAGTATAAAAAGAAACAAGGCATCATCAGAAAAAAAAAGAACACTTAGGTGATTCGTCACAAGAGTACACCAGACGCACAAGGCTATAGTGACAACATGAATAAATCATAAGGAAGAAATACAAAACCTTTATTAGGCACCCGTGGTCGACTCTACCCCAAAAACACGGGCGAGGTGGTCACTCAACTAGACACACCCTTACGAATAAAATATCCGCTTAACTGCGAGGGAGTCTCATACTCTCCACCATACACCGCAGATGCCCAAAAACCTGGTAGACTTCCAAAAGGTACTAATAAAGGCATCAAACTTTACGGATGTGATTTCGTCCACCAACTCCCGCAATCAAGAAAACCCACAAAGAAACCATCACATATATCTCGAGATTTGGCTCGTCGGATTCTACTTGACACTTCTAGTTTCAAGACATGGTTGATCAACCCCTATGAACGATTTACAATCCTAGACAAACTCTAATACGATCAATAACGATAGGTAATGCATTTAAAGGCATTAATAAGACACATCAAGAACGATTAAATATATCATGACAAGATCAAGTTCATCAAGACAAAATCTTACAATCTCGAGTGATCATCCAAAAAGGTTAATCGTAGCAATAACTTGGAAAAACAAAGTGAAGAAATTTTTAAAGAACATAAAAACTGAACCATTACCATCAAATCAGACAAGGAGAAATGAGGGGAAACCACCACTTGCCTTGGTTTTACCGGAAAAGTTCTCCAAATTAGTCCACGTCACAGATCGGGGCAAAAGAGGATGGAGGAAGTTGAAATCTAGACAAAAATGGTCGAAAAAGGGGGTTAGGGCCGAAAAACCCTAACAAGAAAACTAAAATAATGGGGAAAAATTTACCACGATAGCGCAGCTCTCTGCGAGAGCTTTCCAAATCTACGCTTGGTTGAAGATTTCGAGCACCGGAGCTCCGTCGGCGGCCACCGGAAGATTCACGAAATATTCTCTCTCTCGCTCACGCCGCTCTGGTTCTGGAGAAAGAATCGGAGAAGATGAAGTATTCCTATTTTTCTAAATAACCTAAGAATAAGAATATATATATATAGGTAGTTATAAAAAGTTTTGTCTAAATATATAAAAAAAACGGTTTAAGTACGAGCAGTTCGCGGAAAACAACATTAGAGGTCTAGAATGGCTTCAAATCGAAAAGTCCCTAACATAAAAGTTGTAGATCTCGTCGAGATGAACAAATTTCATGTTATCCATTTTTTCATACGACACTGTTTTGACCCTCAAAAAGGCTCCCGAATACAAACTATGACGAACTACACGAGAAAGACAGCAGACTACTCGAGTATACTGAAGGCTACTCGAGTAAGCAGAAATAGACTACTCGAGTATACAGGAACAGACTACTCGAGTATACAGAAGGCTACTCGAGTATACAGAAACAGACTACTCGAGTATACAGAAACAGACTACTCGAGTATGCAGAAACAGACTACTCGAGTATACAGAAGGCTACTCGAGTATACAGAAACAGACTACTCGAGTATACAGAAACAGACTACTCGAGTATATAGAAACAGACTACTCGAGTATACAGAAGGCTACTCGAGTATACATAAACAGACTACTCGAGTATACAGAAACAGACTACTCGAGTATACAGAAGGCTACTCGAGTATACATAAACAGACTACTCGAGTATACCGAAACAGATTACTCGAGTATACAGAAGGCTACTCGAGTATACATAAACATACTACTCGAGTATACAGAAACAGACTACTCGAGTATACAGAAGGCTACTCGAGTATACATAAAAAGACTACTCGAGTATACAGAATTGGAGGAACAGAAGATTTACATAATAAGCAGAAACTTCACACGAGTCAAGATTGCAGGAAAAACAATTTCTTGGCAAATCTAACCTTTTGATCAAACTATAAGAATGAATAGTACTTTTCATTTTTGAATAATAATTTAATATTAAAATAATCGTATTTATATATATTTGAATTAGGAAACGCGAGATCAAAACGGAGGCCCAAACGAGCGCCGAATTGAACGAAACTCACGCCGTAGGCGAACACAGACGCTACGAACACAACGACAAAGTCAAAACCAAGATCAGACAAGCCATTCTCGAGATATAAGTTTTCAAAGTTTACGACGAACATAAATTCAACAAAACTTTGGAAAAACGCCGAGGCCCAAATATCGCTTGGATCGCGACGAAACTTGACGAGTAAGTCAAAAATTACTCAACTTAAATCCAAATGCAAAATTTTCTCATAACAATAAGAATTCGGCCGACTTGACCGCATGGACGCGAAAATGCCTTTATGGCATTACGTCGTCATCTTGACATTAAAGGTAACGCCATGACATCATAAATATGATGTTTCCCATTTAAATAAAATCGTCGAAAAATCGGGGGCATTACAATGAGGCCCTCAAATTTGTTATTTCTCAAAATAAGATTAGCCGACGACACACTAAATTGATCTCATACCTACAGGAGTACACTTTCATTATCAAGCATCTGAAGGGTACATTAAATCATGTGGCGGACGCGCTAAGTAGGGTCACCTTATTACTAACTACCATGGAAGTGTCAGTCATAGGATTTGAGAGGATTAAAGATGAATATGTCCAATGCCCAGACTTTAAGGAAATTTATTTCGCCGCTCAAGACAACTCCCCTACCACCATTTCGGTGTACTATATCCGTGACAGATACTTATTTAAACATTTGCAACTATGTATTCCCCGCTCGTCATTACGACATTTTATCATATGGGAATTACATGGCGGAAGGTTAGGCGGACATTTTGGTAGAGACAAAATGATAACACTCGTAGAGGATAAATTCTTTTGGCCGGGCCTCAGACCCATGGTCAACAAAATCGAAGGAAGTTGTCGTATTTGTCAACTAGCAAAGGGGAACAAGACCAACGCGGGTCTTTACACTCCACTTCCGATTCCGTCGGTACCATGGGAAGATGTCAGCATGGATTTTATTTTGGGTTTACCCATGACATTGAGGCGTCACGATTCTATCCTAGTCGTAGTCGACCGTTTCTCCAAAATGGCCTATTTTATCGCAAGTAATAATACCTACGATGCATCAAATGTAGAAAAATTGTATTTCAAGGAGGTCGTGGCACATCGGGGTGTTCCCAAGATGATATTGAGTGATAGGGATGTAAAATTTACAAGTTATTTTTAGAAGACACTCTGGAAACTCATGGGCACTAAACTACTGTTTTCGTCGGCCTATCACCCCCAAACGGATGGGCAAAAGGAAGTTGTCAACCGTAGCTTGGGGGGGTTACTTTGTTGTTTAGTGGGCGAACATAAAGGTACGTGGGATCTTATCCTTCCGCATGCTTAGCATACAATAATTCTAAGAACTGGTCCACTAGGTTGTCTCCGAATGAGATAGTGCATGGGTATAAGGCGTCAGTGCCTCTTGACTTGGTTCCATTACCGCCTTCTTTTAAGTCAAGTCAATTTGCACAGGACTTCGCTTCACACGTTCACACTCTCCATGAGCACATTTGCAAAACGTTAGCTAAGCAATATTCTATCTATCAATCGAATGCTAACTTACATAGGCGAGCAGTCTCCTTGAACATTGGTGATTTGGTTATGGTTCGTCTTATCCATGAACGGATGCCTTCGGGCACCATAAAAAAATTAGCGAACAAGAAAGCCGGTCTTTTTCGGGTTTTGAAGAAGTTAGGCGAGAATGCTTATTTGTTAGAATTACCCATTGATTAGGGAATCTCCCCTATGTTAAATATTTCGGATTTAACGCTTTATGTTGCTCCACCACCTGAACTGTCTGTCTCTCCGTTTCATATTTCCACTATACAATCTAATGGGGTGGGGGTGAGATTATTTCTGGATCGTTTTCTCCTTCGGATTCTACGGAAGGTATGTCGTCTATTGATGATAAAACTTGTTATTCTGCTTCACCTAACGCTTTTCCGAGGTTTCCCCGGACAGATTTCTTGCTAGACAGGATTTTGCAGGATGATGTGTTCCTCACTCCCGACGGCGACATACACAGGTTTTTGGTTCGTTGGCGTGGTCGACCGCCTTCAGATGACTCTTGGCTCTCTGCTGCACAGGTGGATCTTCTTGACGCGGACCTCATACGCCGTTACTTTTTCGCCCACTCATCGGTGATGAGTCCTTTTGAGCGGAGGAGGATTGATGGCGACGGCCACCAGATTGATGGCGACAGCCTCCAGGACGGCCAACATGGGACAGAAGTTGAAGATGATGCGATGCCAATCAAGGACTTGCGGCGCCGTAGCGGTCATGGCTACAGGCTTCGCCCTCACAATAAGACCAAGGCTACATATTAATTTTTTGTGCTTGGGTGTGCATTTATCCGTTTCATGCTTATTATTTGAGAACAATATTTATTTGCATTTTTCTTTATGTGGTGTGCACTTAGCCACTTGTATTTGCTTATGATGTAAGCCTTATATAAGTCCATGAACTCTTCATATTTGGTAGAATATATTTTTGAAATCAAAGAATTGGAAATTGCCTAACCTAATTTTCCCTCTCTCCTTCTTCTTCTCTTAGCCGCCGCCCCCCTCTCTCCTTCCTCCTCCAAGCCGCCGGCCCCAAGGCCCCTTCCCATCTTGAGTTCGGCCACCACCTCTCCCCCTCTTGTTTTCGGCCGCCCCTTCTCTCTAGTGTTCGGCCTCTTTCCTCTCCCTCTTGCTCGCGGCCAACCGAGATCCTCGCTCTCCAAGGATATTTCGGCCCATGCATGAGAGGTTGCTAGCAAGGAAGAAGTTAGGGAGTCCTCCATGGCATGAAGTGAAGGAGTTTAGCATGTTCATCATCCGTAGCGCGCTTTCCGTGGAAGTTCAACGGAGGAGCGATCAAACTTTGGTGGATCCATGTATCGCGGATCTACAAATCCGAGAGGGGTAACGAAACTTCCTACCAAGAGTTTTCTTTCTCTAGATAGTTCTTGTGGTGGACGAATTTTTGCGTTATTTTCCGATTTGTTTTTCTTCACGGTTACTAAACTAATAGATCGGTATTTTTCGTTTGGATTTCCGAAGACTCGTAAGAGGATTGGCGATCCTCGCTCTTTTTTTTTGTTGGGATAGATCCTACCATCTTTCGAATCGTTTATTCTTGGTGGATCTATTTTGGTACAACCCAAAGCTCGTTCGGGATCAAGATTATCCCATTTAGCCGGAAAGAATTTGGCATATAGCCAACATTCGATATATTTGCGGAACGGCGATCCGTACTGTTAGCGCGAACGATAAATAAAATAATTTTTGTGGCTGCGATTTCGTTAGCGTGCGGATTAGAGAGCGTAGATCGTTATCATAAGCGTCGTCGTGGCCTCCATGACGTATCTCTAGGATATAACCTACATTAGTTGGGGTACTACCAGCCTCTCATTCGGGAGGAGGACATCCCGAAGACGGCCTTCAGCAGTAGATATGGTTTGTACGAGTTTACTGTGATGCCTTTCGGGCTCACGAATGCACCCTCCGCATTCATGACCTTGATGAACCGGGTGTTCGAAGAGTATCTGGATGTCTTCGTTATCGTATTAATCGACGACATCCTTATCTATTCGAGGACGGAGGAGGAGCACGCGAGACATCTGGCCTTGACCTTGGAGAAGCTGCGAGAGCATAAGATGTATGCCAAATACAGCAAGTGCCAGTTCTGGCTAAAGGAGGTGGCCTTTTTGGGCCATGTCATCAGTGGAGCAGGTCTGGCAGTGGATCCGGCGAAGGTCCAGGCAGTAAGGGATTTGCCACCACTAAAGTCGGCCTCGAATGTTCGAAGTTTCTTAGGACTTGCCGGTTATTACCGGAAGTTCGTAAAGAGTTTCTCTCAGATTGCCCTCTCTCTTACGTCTCTGATGAAAAAGGAGTCCCCTTTTACTTGGACACCACGATACGAATCAGCTTTTTAGGAGCTGAAGGATCGTCTTACCTCGGCTCCCATCCTTACTCTTCCGTCAGGGAAGGAAGGATTCAAGGTGTACACAGATGCTTCCTATCAGGGGATGGGTTCCATTCTGATGCAGGAAGGGCACGTAATAGCTTACGCCTCCAGCAAGTTGAAGCAGCATGAGCAAAACTACCCCATGCACGATTTGGAGATGGGGGCAGTTGTTTTTGCTCTTAAGATCTGGCGACACTATCTCTACGGAGTACATTGCGATATCTTCTCGGACCACAAGAACTTGAAGTACATAGACACCCAGAAGGAGTTAAACATCAGGCAGAGACGCTGGGTGGAGTTTCTGTCGGACTACCAGTATACCCAGCACTACCATCCAGGGAAGGCAAACGTGGTCGCAGACACTTTGAGTCGGAGAGCGAGTACGTCAGGAGTAGGTCCGCAGCTGATGGCCTTGAAGTTGGTTAAATCATTCGAGGAGATACAGATATCACTAGTGTCCGTGGATGACCCGGAGTTATACATGGAGTACCTGGGGTCGATGGTTACTACTGATGATATTTGGGACCGCATCAGAGATGGGCAGATGCTGGATGTGAGAGCTGAGCCGATATTCCGAGCCTTGGAGGAAGGCACGACAGGAGATTACTCTTTGAGGGATGGACTCCTTTGCTTCAAAGGCAAGGTCTACAAACCGGCAGGAGGCCATATACAGGAGGACATTATGACAGAAGCTCACTTCAGCTGATACTCGGTACACCCGGGGATCACCAAGATGGTAAAAGATTTTAAGAGCATGATGTACTGGCCGGGTATGAAGAAGGACATTACGTACTTTGTGACGCATTACGAGACCTGCCAACTCGTGAAGGCAGGTTTTAGGAACCCGACAGGCTTGCTGCAGCCACTTCCGGTGCCATAGTGGAAATTTTAGGATATAGCTATGGACTTCATACATGGGCTACCTCGATCCCGTGCGGGAAATTACTCGATCTGGGTGATAGTGGACAGGCTAACAAAGGTGGCCAGATTCATTCCAGTGGCGAAAGACACCCTTGTTGGTGTATTAGTACGGAGGTTCATTGAGCAGTTTGTGTGTTATCATCGGGTGCCCAAGACCATCGTTTCGGATCGGGATGGGCGGTTTACATCCAGGGAGTGGAGGTCAGTCCAGGCCCATCTGGGTTCTCGGTTGACATTCAGCACAGCTTTTCATCCCCATACGGATGGGCAGACAGAGCGCACCAACCGTACACTGGAAGATCTTTTATGCCTATGTATTTTGGACCGTAGCGAGCCTTAGGAGAAGCTCCTACCACTGGTCGAGTTCTCCTATAACAACATCTACCAGTCCAGCATAGGCATGGCTCCATATGAGCTGTTGTACGAACGGAGGTGCAGGACCCCACTATCATGGGTTCAGGATGAGGATCCGCAGGCACTAGGCTCAGAGTTTTTGGGAGATACAGATTCTCAGATTAGATTGATCCGGGACAGGATTTTGGAAGCCCAGAGCAGGCAGGCAAAATACTACGATGCGAGGCATCGTCAGGTGGAGTTCAAGGTGGGAGATCGAGTTCTCTTGAAGATACGGCCGATGCACGGAGTCTCGTGGGTTCGTGGGCGGAAGAAGCTCAGTCCGAGATATATGCGGCCTTACAGGATCCTGGAGCGGATCGGCCCCTTAGCTTATAGACTGGAGCTACTGCCGGAGTTAACGGGATTGCATTACATCTTCCACGTCTCCTTACTTCGGAGGGCTCTGCTACGGCCAGAGCAGCTGATTTCCACAGCTGACGACCCGGTGGCCTCGAATCGATCGGTCAACTTGGAGCCTATCAAGATCGATGACACGGCAGTGCGGGTCTTGCGACCTAAGAAGGTTCCGTTAGTCAAGGTTTTTTGGAGGAACCACGGTCAAGAGGAGCATACCTGGGAACCGCAGGACCTGATGCGACAATAGTATCTGGAGCTATTCAGTCAGGTATACCTCACAACATCTAAAGATCTTCAATTTACTTTCCTATCTTAAACTAGTAGGACTGAAATTTCAAGAATAGGGGCTAATCTTTTGTTTATTGGGGTCTAGACTTTGTCAATTGGACGAATTTGTCTTAGATTTGACTATCACCTTCAAACCGCACATAGCAAACGTGGCGTAGAGATGTAAATCTTTCAACTCTCATGGGATGTTGCAAGCTTCTTTCTCCCGATAGGAGCCCCCGTAGGCTTAACCTTGATTTCGGGGATGAAATCTTTGTTTTGTTTATTGGGATTTGTAACATCCCATTTCCAACTAGACCCCTAGAAGTGGTTTTGTCAAAACAGAACTCTAGGAAACCCAAGAATTGAAGTTTATCGACCAAGAGTTCGAGTCACGGGTTGGTCACTCCCGTGACCGACCCGTCACGCCCGTGACCTAGGGCGTGACCCCTTCGACGATCGTCGACCTCAGAAAGACGATAAACGAGCTCAAAAATCTCAACATGGGCCTGGCACGCCCGTGACCGATCCGTCACGCCCGTGACCTTGTAATGGCGTTGAGTGAGCTGAGCTCACTCAATGCCATAGACTGGATGGCGTTGAGTGAGTTTAGCTCACTCAACGCCATAAACTAAACAGCGTTGAGTGCATGGACTGCACTCAACACCGTCTGCTTAGGCCTAGAATGGCGTTGAGTGAGCTGAGCTCACTCAATGTGGTAGTTTGGATGGCGTTGAGTGAGCTTACCTCACTCAATGCCATAAGCTAGACGGCATTGAGTGCATGGACTGTACTAAATGCCACCTTGAATAGGCTGGATGGCATTGAGTGAGCAGAGCTCACTCAACGCCATAATCTGGAAGGCGATGAGTGAGTTTAGCTCACTCAACGCCATAGTCTGGGAGTGGCATTCTGGATGGCGTTGAGTGAGCAGAGCTCACTCAACTCCGTATCCGGGATTGCATTAGTGATCAGAGCTCACTCAACGCCGCAGCATGGATGGCGTTGAGTGAGCATAGCTCACTCAACGCCGTAGCTTGGATTGTGTTAAGTGAGCTGAGCTCACTCAACGCCATTTTACTTAGAATTTTTCTGGCAGGATTTTTTTTTGGCTGTGCTGGTGCAGCTGAACCGGGCCGGTCTAGATGGTGGGCCCAAATGCATTATTAGGCCATTTCTTTTAATAAGACCCAATTAAGTCTTATTTTAAAAAGTGTTGATCGGTCATGCCACGTGGCTGTCAGTTTTGAATGCAATGAGGAGCGGTTACGGCCATGGTCGAGAACCAGCTATCATGGCCGTTAATGGCATTTGATGTCGTGCCCCTTCCCCTCCTCTTTAAATGGCTGGATTCAAGTCCTCATAGGGAGAGGAGGAGTTTCCAGCCCTCCTCCAGCTGTTAGCGAGCCGTTTCAGACCCCCACCACCATGGCCGAGCCAAGCTTTAATGGACCATTAATGGTCATTGAAGTTTTGACCTTTCCCCTCCTTAACCGAGCCCTTAAACAGCATCAGAGGCCCAAGAGGAACGTTTCCAAGCCTCTACCCGAAGCTTTTGAGTCCTCCCACCGTGCTATTACAGAAGCCGAGCGACGCCACCACCGCACCAATGGCTTTCCGTCGATCTGCACGCCTCCAACCCGCGAACAATGTCCTCCCCTCCTCTCTTTCTACAGGTAGATCTTAGAATTCTTTAGGAATGATAATCGAGCTCAACGGAGCTCGATCATAAGAGCTCCTCTTCCCAATTTTCCCGCAAAATTAGTGCTCGGGTTCGCCGGATTCCGCCTCTCCGGCGGCTGCGCCGCCGCCCGGCGATGGCCACCACCTCAACGGAGGTGGTGGTGGCGGTGGCCGGCCAGGAGGAGGCTGGATGGCCGGCGGCAGCATCTGGAATGCACTCCAGGTCGGGCTAATCTCATACCTTGGCTGGAGGAAGAATGAGAGGACTTAGCGCAACCAACTCGACCAAAAGCCCGGACTGATGGAGGACGGCGCAACTAATCTTTATATCAAAGGTCCTCGGGCGGATCCACGGGGTAGCCAGTTAAGCCATTACTACATAGCACCGCAGCGCGGGGGCGATTCCGGACTGCAGCCCCAACAATCCCCCCCGGAAACGACCCCGGGGTTTCGAACCCGCGACCCCCTCTGATACCACTTGAGAGGACTTATCGCAACCAACTCGACCAAAAGCCCGTACTGATGGAGGACGGCGCAACTAATCTTTATATCAAAGGTCCTCCGGCGGATCCACGGGGCAGCCAGTTAAGCCATTACCGCATAGCACCGTAGCGCGGGGGCGATTCCGGACCGCAGCCCCAACAATCCCCCCCGGAAATGACCCCGGGGTTTCGAACCCGCGACCACCTCTGATACCACTTGAGAGGACTTAGCGCAACCAACTCGACCAAAAGCCCGGACTGATGGAGGACGGCGTAACCTAATCTTTATATCAAAGGTCCTCGGGCGGATCCATGGGGCAGCCAGTTAAGCCATTACCGCATAGCACCGCAGCACGGGGGTGATTCCGGACCGCAGCCCCAACAAATAAGATGACCCAGCTCAGTTGGATCTGCTTCAAGATTAGTGCTGTTAATTAATCTTTTCTTTTATATGAATTTTTTGTACTAGAATATCAGCCACTTTGGTTAATTTATGAAAAATACTTAAAGTCTCTATATGAAGAAATGGTCAACATATATTTTGTATCCCTATGGGTCTACTTTATTTTAAAATTTATTTGGGTCAATTTAGTCAACTTGTTTGACCAGGGTACCTCGTTTGGTGGGATCTATACCTAGAGCTAGGCAGAGACTAAAAGGTGTGCCCACCCTTCATCCCTTGACCAAATGATCTGAAATTTGGGCAGGGAGACTACCCTAGCAATACCTAGGGTCTGGCCAAAATGTGAATTTCTGGAGAATGTTTTTCTATAATTTTTAGAAAAATTTATTAATCTTAGGGTAAATTAATAAGATGGCTTAATGACTTCCAAACCGTCCCAAAGTTTGGTGAGTGGTCCCTGGGTTCATCATGAGGCTCTTTATAATTGTTCATCTCATTTTGAGATGTTTTAGATTCGAAATGGACAAATCTAAGCTTTGCCCTATTAAGGTGTTTTTAGGTCAAAAGTGCACTTTGAGATTTGAGTGGTCAAATCACCTCAACAGAGGCTGAGATTTTTACCACTGACTAGGAATGCTCTCTAGCACCCCCTCATGTATTTTGAGGTGGTTTGGGTTAGATTTGCCCTAGTACCCAAGGCAAAACCCTAAGGATGGCTCTTGGTGGGTTGTGAAGGGCAAGTGGTCAAATGACCTGGTTATAATTTGAAACTTGGTAGACAAAATTCTAGGGTTGGTAGAATCCTATTGTAGAAATCTAAATGGATTTTAAAGTAAATAAGTCCTTCAAAACCCTAACCCTAGTTTAGAGCACAAAACTTGTAGAGATAAAAAGGTCACTAAAACTCACTGAACAGTGATGAGATTTAGGTAAAGTACTTTTTAAGGTTAGTACAAGCTCTGGAGATTTTATTATTAATTTAGGATCATTATTTTGGATACTTCATTAACAATTTAGTAGTTTGTGTTATTTGCTTGGGAGTTTATTATGGAGAAAATACTTTCTGGAAATTGATAAACTTTAGGCAAAGAACTTGTATTATAATTTTAAAGCTCTGTGAATTTTTATGGAATTTTTAAAAGTTTAATTCTAAGGCTTGCTTCATTAAGTGTTGTTTCCCATGAAAATTTAATTAAATCTATTTTGGTGTCTAGTAAGCTTGTAAAATTATGATATTTGCACAATGACATTTTCTGTTCCATATTAATACTCAGTAATGTTTCTATAATTTTGTGATGAGTAATCTCAGTACTTCCTTCTTTACATAGGATTAATGGAATTATAATGGATAAATTAATTAGAGGCTAAATACTTTCTGTAAAATCATGAAAATTAGAATTTGATGATACCTTGCTGTTTTTTAGTGATCATAATTTTTGGGGTGGCAATCACTTTAGAAAATCATGTAGTTCATGTTTAAAATTAACCATGGCCAATCATTCGGGAAAATTAAATAAATATCAGATTAATTAGGAAAATTATAATCTTTTGGATTTAGACTAATTATGTCATGATACACCTCCAGTAAATATTATATGAGATTTGGAAGACAATTTGGAGTACCTCCCCTTGTATACCTAATATAGCTTAGGATGGTCTGCGTTTAGTAAAAACTGCGGAAAACATATTAGTCTACAAGATGAACTAGATGATTTGGGTATTGGGTTAGTGGTTTGGAAATGTGTATGAATGCATCTTCAGTAACAAAGATGAGGATAGGTTGGTAGGTTGTCGAGTCATAAGAGGTGCTCGGGACTGACGAAAGATCGTCCTTCCCGGATGGAGAGGAAGAGTCTTAACACACTAGGGTTAGATCCAAAGTAATTTGAATGGGATCGGGTAACGGGTAATAACCAATAAGAGTAAGTGCCTTGCGAAAGGGAACGATGGACTTCAGCTACCATGATAGTTCCTAGTGCCCTTTGAGAGCCCTTCACAGGGAATACCGGGGGCAGTCCTGGGATAACGTAAACTGTAGGAATAATAAACTAAAAGAGCAACTAGAATATCTAGGGTTTCACATTCACACACCCCAGTAGCTAGGGAGGTAGAATAAGTTGGTTTGGTTGCCATTTAGACGGTATCTTTGAAGGTAGATGCACGGACGGGACAGTCCGGGGAACCGAGGGCTCGAGGGTTTGAGTTCAGAATAAGGTGGTGGGTCTTCGGTATTTTGATTGTCGTTCACACCAACATCGGTACGTTGACTCGGTGGTGTGGGACACTTAGCCAAAGAAAGTATGGTGGATATAGCCAGCACTAGTACGCAGATACTCTAGGTTGTATTCTTCTAGGGGCGTACGGAAGGGCTAGGCCCGGTAGTGTGGATACCCGCCAAGGAATGGGGGGCCCGACCCACTGTCTCTGTTTGCCACTATGGAGGTTCCTAGGAGTGAAGCTAGCTGCCCGAACTGGGGGAACTAAAGGTATGTGCGCATAGAGTTGTGTGCGTGAGTTGCACTTGCATGAATCATGGCATAGCATATCACTACACTCATATTTGCATATAACCGACACCCCAACGTATAAATCGGTATGAGACATTTTATACGATGGGAGCCTTGCAAAAGACCCCTTAACTTATAAGTTTGTATAGGCATTCATATAAGTTAAGGTTACTTACTTATTTACTTACTTGCTCTCTATTTGTCTCCTTATAAATTTGCTACTTACTACATGTCTACTTTACTACTCACTATCGTAGAACTGCTAGATGTACTCTATTTTAATTAGTTGTTAATACACCATGAACAATTGTTAGACTAGCTCCACTGTCATCCATTTGATTATTCTCCACCATTGTAGCTTCCCTTTCCTCCTCTCCGCTCGGTGCTTAGGACACGTGGGGAGAGGGGTAGGGGATGATAGGGCTTAGTCTTTATGACTAATGGTTTTCGAACCACAACATTACAGGAGCTCCGGATGGGAGACAGGGACCAGCAGCCCAGGGACCAGCACCAGCAGAGTACGGTGCACATGGAGGTTGGCCAGTCTAGCACCGGAGCACCTGTGTCCAGCTCCGTGAGTGTTTAGTATTTTTATAGCTTCTGCGATGAGTGATTTGTAGTGGGGACTCTGATTTACCTGGCTCGAGCCCGTTTTTCTATATTTCATCTGAGCTGATGTTTGCAGTACTTTCTATTATTATCTATTGATGGACTTGTTGTGATTTCTATTCATATGTGTTTCTGTGGACTTGTTTACATTCATTGTATAATTACTTCTCTCTCTTATGATCGAAAAGGGCCGGCAGAATTGGCATTTTGTAGTGGCGGCCTTCCCGTGAGTCAGTGCCACCGCAAAGCGGCAATTCTGTGCTAAGACCCCGGTGGTTGAAAAAGAAAAAAAAGGGGGTCTTATAGCTTCAACGCATAAATTACCGTTGCAAACTCAAGGTCATGCGTAGGGTAATTTCTCTCGTGAGTCTTTAATTGCCTTGACCCATACGCAATCACTTTTCCAACTTTCATCAACACATAACCAAGAATAACATGTGAAGCATCCACGTACACATCATACTCCACACCCTCTGTAGGTAGGGTAAGAACGGGGGCAGTGCACAATCTGTTTTTTAGCTCAAGGAAGGCTTCTTCGCACTTCTCGCTCCAAACAAACGTCGCGTTCTTCTGAGTCAACCTGGTCAAAGGTGCAGGCATGGTAGAGAAACCCTCCACGAACCTCCTGTAGTAGCCGGCCAACCCTAGGAAGCTTCTGATCTCCTTGGGCGGGCCCGGCCTGCTCGAACCCATCACTGCTGCGATCTTTTCTTAGTCGACCGAGATCCCATCCTTGTTCACCACGTGGCCCAGAAACGAGACCTGAGGCAACAAAAATTCGCACTTGCTCAACTTGGCGAATAACTTGTGATTCCTCAACTCTGATAGAACCAAGCGCAGATGCTGCTCATGCTCCTCAACGCTGCGGGAATAGACCAACTCGTCATCGATGAAAACCACAACGAACTTGTCTAGGAAATCCTTGAACACCCGGTTCATCATATCCTTGAAAGCTGATGGTGCGTTAGTTAATCCAAACGACTTCACCAAGAACTCAAAATGACCATGCCTCAATCTAAACGCAGTCCGTGGAATATCTGCCTCACGGATCCTGAGCTGATGATAGCCAGAACGAAGATCGATCTTGGAGAACACTGTGCTACCGCGCAACTGATCAAATAAGTCATCGATCCTCGGCAGAGGGTACCTGTTCTTAATAGTGACTTTGTTCAACTCCCTGTAGTCGATGCAAAGCTGCATCGACCCATCCTTTTTCTTTACAAACAAAACGGGAGCACCCCAAGGTGACGAACTCTGCCTGATAAACCCTTTTGCCAACAACTCATCTAACTAGACTCGCAACTCCTCTAGCTCACAAGGGGCCATCCGGTACAGCGCCTTATCAATAGGACGCTTACCCGGTTCCAAATCAATAACAAATTCGAAATCCCGATTGGGAGGAAGACCAGGAAGGTCATCAGGAAACACATCAGCGAAACCACGAACAACGGGAATCTCCTCTAAGCGCAGTATACTAACAGCGGTCCCAACCACCGAGACTAAACAAGCAAAACAACCAGAAAAAAACAACTTCTGAGCACACACCGCAGAAATGACAGGAGAATCTTTGCACGAATCAGCAAACACGCTTCCCGGATGACCATTGTCCTTGATGAAGTCCAAGTGCTTCCCTTTGCACTGAATGACCGCATCATACTTAGACAGCCAGTCCATGCCCAGAATAACATCGAAGTCCTCCTGATCAATCATCTTCAAGTCTGCCCTCGCAAGAAAATCCCCTAACAAAACAGGGCAATCTATAATGCCCAAATCTGATAACACAGATTCACCAGAGGGGAACTTGACGCGGAAGGTATCATGAACTCGATCAAGAGTTAACCGATGTCGCTCCACAAAGGCTCTAGCCACAATTGAGTGGGTAGCGCCGGAGTCAAACAGAACACGCGCCCAGCGGTTCTTCACTTTAAATTTTTCTATAGGAATATATACAACTAAGGATCTACCAAAACCCAACTGTAACCATTATAACAAATTAAACTTTCAAGCTTGAAAAAGAAACAACTAACCTGAGATGACCTGAGTCGAAGCTTTAGCCTCCTCGGAAGAGATCACGTTCAGCTTTCCTTTACCCTTTTCCACACGCTGAGGCGGAGGTAGTGCCTGAAGTGGAACTGCATGAAGAGCAGGCTGGACCTTAGGACACCTAGACTTGATGTGACCCTTCTGCCCGCACTAATAGTAGACTTTATCCTTGGACCAGCACTGGGCAGCATCATGCCTGGGTCGCTTGCAAACAGAACATGAAACATCCCTCCTAGGTGCACCCTGAATAGCATGAACTTGCTCCTTCTTTTGAGCTGCAGCCTTTTTGAAACACCTCTCAATAGGGTAGCCTGACCGACCACGGAAGCTACACACCACCTTGCTCTTCTTTCCCGAAGCTGCACCGAGTATCTGGGGTTTCTTCTCCTCAACAGACTTCCGCTTGTCCTTCCTCATTTGCTTGCCTCTGCTCTTTGCGGTCTCGATAGCCTCCATCTTCAGAGCAGCCTCCACTACCCCTGCATAAGTCTCTGATCCATAAGCATTGGTCAACTGCTACACCTCGCTCCTCAAGCCACCAAGGAATCGCTTGACTCGATCCGCCTCAAAACTTACCAACCAAGGAGCAAACCGGCTCAACTTGCTGAACTCTACCTCATACTCACTGACCGTGAGTTGCCTTTGCTTCAGGTGGAGGAAGTCATTCATAAGACGGTCACGCTCGACCGAAGGAAAGAACTTCCTCAATAGCATTTCCTTGAACACTTCCCACTAGCAACCAGCTACCAATCTCTCCTTTAATCTAAGCCACCAACTCTTAGCCAAACCCTTGAGCTGATAGGCGGCTATCATCACTCTCTGATCATTTGAAATACTGGAGTACGAGAACATCTCCTCCATGGAGATCAGCCAATTGTCTAAGACCATGAAATCTGCCTTCCCATCGTAAGTAGGGGGCTAAGTCTCTGAAACTGTGAGATAAATACCATCTCTGTTGGCACCACCACTGGAGGTCTCAGGGGTACTGGAGGAGGAGGAACAGCTAACCCCCTTGCAGGGCCTTGCACTCCCTGAGTTTTCCCTGCCACAACTGCCACCAAAGACTGGATCTGGGCTCACACCTCCACCATCTGCCTGCTCAAGGAATCATTACTCTGTCGCAGGCTCTCGATTACCGCATCATTCTGCGCTCCCGATGAATCACCCTCAGATAGGGGGGTCGATTCTAGTCGAAGGGCGTCTCGCCATTCTAAAATCATAGCAAAATTAGTCAAATCCTAGTACGACAGCTGCAACTAACTACAAGTACAGACAATAGATACATAAATATGAACTTAAAGTTGCTAAACTTGCTCTGGGAGTTTTTTTTTATAAGATTTGATGTTATGCCCTAACCTAGGATGGTTAACCACCACCATACTAACTCTTGTGCCTTGATCGAAAATGCATGACTTAAATTATTTTTGACTCGAAAACTTATGTGTGTACATATGTCATCCTGCCAGTCTTTAGCTTGGACGTTGTGCTTATGTAATGTTATGATATGCATGTTTGTGCTATGCATTCTAAAAAGGCCCTAATGCATGTTATGAGCGGCGTACATATGATAATGTTTTGCATCCCATACTACATAACATCCTCATGCAACGAAAAAGAAAACGAGCTATTCGAAGCCATGTGGTGAGGTTATGCATCCCATACTACATAACCCTCACATGTTGCCCCTATGGTGGATTAATATACGAACACATATTATGCATCCCATACTACATAATATGCCCCGTATACTTCATGTTATGCTATGAGTGTAGTGTTCGTGCTTTTGCCAAGACGTGCTGATGACATATCGGTGTGTGAATGACATGATGCTAAACTACTAATGCAATCAGAAGGGACGGTTGCCCAACTAACTTGTCAAGCAACCTCCCTCTGATACCAACTATCACGACCCATATTTTCTCCGAGGAAAACGAATTATCAGAGTAGGAGAAAACACGCGTCATGATGACACGTCGAGCAGGGGATAACTGTCGATGCTCAGGCAAACCACTATCAACTATACTTTAAGAAAATTCATAAGTTATATGATAAAAAAATCAGTTATATTTTTAAAGGCTGTATCCCTCGGCTTAGTGGATCACCAAGTCCATAATTTAAAAACTATACTTATATGCTGCAGAAAATACTTTATTCAGGTTTGACATCCTAAAAGAGTGCATAAGTGTCCCTAGAGGACAACTTATACTATGCAGGACCCTACTTTTGATTTATACTATATATACAGGAAAATGATATTTTTACGTTATTTGGAAAATAGTGATGAGTTTTATAAAATATGCTGATCATGAGGTATACTTATAATAGTGTTTTTAGGTTTAAAAGTAACTAGCAACCTAGCATAAATCATCCCAAGAGCAAGTAGACTAACTCCAGAAAGGTAGCAGCAAAAAGTAACACATCTAGTATCAAGGTAAAACTACCAGTGGGCGCCAACAAACTGACACGAACCCACTGGCAAATATGTATATTTGTAAGAAAAATAGTAAAACTACCTCACAAGACCAAGGAACTAATCTCCACAATACTAGAGACCACCAGCAATAGCACTTCACAACTAGACGCCTAATCGGCTTCTAACCAGAACTTGGGGCATTCAAAGAAGAAAAGAATACCTCAGCAAGCTAAACAAGTAAAAGCTGCACGGAAAAGTTAGGTTATAAGGTAAGCAAGAAGAGTAAGCAAACCGAAAACAATCACCACTGTCCAAGGCAAGACAAAAAGAGAAGCACTAAGTGCGAGGAAACAACAACAACCCCACCCAAAAATAAAATCATGTAGAGTTTACCAGGCTACCATGAGCCCAAACGTTGCAAATTTACAAAGAAAGAAACATCTTACACCCTAAGCTGTGAGAGATGGTAGTAGCAAAAACAACGCGGATCCGGGTTGGAGGCAAACTCAGTCCCCCAACCACCATTTCCAAGAAACAAAGCTTAGGGGTCTACATATGAAAGAATAAGGGACCTCCCACCCCCTTGCCCAGCCCGTACCTGGAGCAAGATAAAAGAAAAAGGGTGGCCTTGGATAAATTACACAACACCTTCCCCATTAAGAGCTTCAAACCACCACTACTAACCACGACCCAAGATTCGGCCTTTTTTGAAAAAAACAAAAAGAAAATAGCCGACAATGAACCTCAAAATCAAGGAATTCACTCGGGGGAGAAAATCAAGGTAAGGGAAAAGTGTTGAGATGACTCAACACGACATGGCGTTGAGTGAGCCCTACTCACTCAACGCCTAAACAGACGGTTGTGTTGAGTGAGCTAACCTCACTGAACACCAAAACAACAATTGCATTGAGTGAGGTCCACTCCCTTAACGCCTTCAACAAATAAGGTTGTGGCGTTGAGTGAGCTAACCTCACTCAACGCCAAAACAACTATGGCGTTGAGTGAGGTCCACTCCCTCAACTCCTTCAGCAACACAGGCTGTGGCGTTGAGTGAGCTAACCTCAATCAACGCCAAAACAGCTATGACGTTGAGTGAGGTCCACTCACTCAACGCCTTAGGACTTAACCGCAAACTCAACTGTGGCGTTGAGTGAGTCCACCTCTCTCAATGCCAAAACAGCTTTGGCGATGAGTGAGGTCGACTCACTCAACGCTGAAACACTTATCCGCAAAAACAAACTGCGGCATTGAGTGCGTCCACCATTCTCAACGATAGAATAGCTTTGGCGTTAAGTGAGGTCAACTCACTCAACGCCAAAGTACTTACTCCGCAGGAAAGGGCTGCGACGTTAAGTGAGCCCGCCTCACTCAGCGCCTAAACCGCCATGGCGTTGAGTGAGGCCAACTCACTCAAGACCATCCGGAGGGGATCAGCGGGAATGTAGATTGATTCTCGCCGAATCGGCGGGAATGCAGATTGATTCTCGCCGAATCGGCGGGAATTCAGATTGATTCTCGCCGAATCGTCGGGAATCACAAACGATTCTCGTCGAAGTCGGCGAGAATCACTTAGTGATTCCCGTCGATTTTGACTTAGAAGAAATTTCTCACTCAACGCCACACTACTCAGCCGCAAAAGAACAGATCAAGGGGCAATGTCATTGAGTGTGTGCACCACACTCAACGCCAAGTCCCAGCAGACCCGGCGTTGAGTGTATGCACCACACTCAACGCGAAGCCCTGAATCCTCCATCGCTAACTCCAGCAAGTCTATTCCTGTAGTAATTTAAATCTAACAGCCAAACACGTTTCTAGGGTTATAGTGAGTACTAGCACAATTTTCGAGTTAAAGCTTCTAACTCTGACCCGGCTACAGCTACGGTACAGGAAATACTAACCTAACCCTTACTTCCTTCCCCAGCCCGAGAACAAACAAGCTACAGTGAGGGAAAAAGAACAGAGAACATACACGGCTGTTTTGGGCAAGGTTCTGTACAGGGAATTTTCTAACAGCAAGCTTAGGCATCATCACCGGTTCTTGCACAGGAAAAGAAAGCATCTATTGTACAAGAAAGGAAACTGACTATGGCTAAAGCAAATGCTCGGTTGTATCAAATAGGCTAATTGGACATATAAGAAAATAGGAAAACTAAATGGCAAGGGCAAGAGTACCACTTGCCTCAATTTCTAGCGGAGCTTGGTCGGCCTCCCTTATCCTCACTCGGTACCAACAACAGCAACACCTAAAGCAGAAATCTGGAGCTTTAATGGCGGAAATGGACAACCCTAGAAAATCGAGACCCCTAGAAACACCACAAAAACTGAATTTCTTACTGTAGGAATGAAGTTCTAGGCGAGAGCAATCCAAATCCGATTTCGGAATCAAATTCCGTCCACAAACGCTCCCGGAATCGGCGTCCGAAGGGGAGTAGTACCGGCGGTTTCTCTGCTTTCCGCGAACAGGCGTGGACTGGTTCGGTATTTCGGGAAGATGAAAAGGAGCAGTTTCTCTTAAGTCTATACTATCCTATATATAAGATCCTCTTAATCTTAATTACTAATCAATTGATTAATGCTAAAAATGACAAGGCAAAGCCGCCAAGCATCCGCACCCTTTCAAAATAACTATTAATATAATATTTATTAAATATTTTTATTTTTTTCATAAAATACAAAACGACGCGAACACCGATCATCCTCGGAATTCGACAAAATTCGCACCGTAGCTAAATATCCATGCTACGAACACAACGACGAAGTCAAAATTTACTTTCGACGAACAGAACTCGAGTTATACCCACCCGAAGCCAAAACACAAGCATCCCCCGAGAAGCCACACCAGGTCACCCAAAACGACTCGTCTTGCTAGGGAGATCTTGCCAATAGGCTACAAAATAGGCCACCAAGTTCAAAGGAGTTAATACCACACTCCACAGATGGCACAAGCCAATAAAACGTGTCGACGTAACGCCAAACGAGAATTAAATAATCGCATAAAATCAGGGGCGTTACACCCGTCTTCTCTGTCTATTATCTTCATCCACGACCTCACCGGATAACCCCAAGGGTGTAGCAAGAAATCCCTCGAAATGAAGCTTGGGAGCCAGCAAATGATGGAGGAGGCCAAGAGGATCTCCTAGCCTTTGATTTTCAAGAAGAATATGGTCGGGGGACCTCGCGAAGTTGGGCGGTGGTGGAGCGGTGAATTAGGGTTAAACGTCTTCTCTAGAGCGAAATTGGAAGTGAATTCTGGAATAGGTCAAACTCCTGTATTTAAGTTATAAAAAGTTAGATAAATAAGGCATGCACGGTCAAACGCACAATCATGTGTGCATCGTGTGAATTTAATCACACAGGAATAGCCCAGCCTAATACAGCTGGGGACCGTGCATTTTTGATCACGCAAGGGTAAAATAACTTGTGCAAGAACAAATCGCACAAAGAGTGTCAGAACACAGAAAATCAGGCGAAATAGAGCAGATCATGTGTTTTCCTTCTCGCATGGTTGAATCTTGTAACATCCTCAATCATACTAGACACTTAGTGTGTGCTAGGGTATGACATGTGGTGGGTCATGTGAGTTAGGGCAAAGAGGGGACCCTAGGACTCATTGAGTTGAGGTGAACTCACATAGTGCTCATAATAGAGCACAAGTCATCCTAGGTCAAATTTCTCCCAAATTGAACTCACAAGAACAAATTTACCTCACCACTAGGTTCCTAAACCTAAGGAAGATACAATTGAACAAAGACCCCATAAATTGGTCTACTAAATTAGTCAATATTACCAAAGTCAACTCTTTGTCAATATTTCCCAATTTAACTCAATTAGGATCCAATTGGTCAAATTGACCTCACTCCCAACCTTATAACATCATTAGGGATCCAATGAACCAAAAGCCCCATGAATGAGTAAACCAATTTATCCAATTTGACAAAAGTCAAACTTAGGACAATTTTGGTCAAACCCACACCTTATGGATCAATTAGCCCAATATAGACCCCACCATTACCCAATCAACTTGGTATGGTGCCACAGGACTCATGCCCCCCCAATTGAGTCAAACCCACCATTTGTTGATAAAGTCAACTATGAACGTCAACCATAGTCAAAATAGACCTAAAATGGAAAAGTAAAGGAAAATAATTAATTTTCTTGGACTAAGGCCCACATGAGCAGCCCATCCTTCAGCCCACCATCACATTGAACCATCCTGGCCACTGAAATTTAATAAACATGACATGGCATGGTAGATTTAAGTTTTCCCCAATTTTAGGAAGAGGAATCAATTCGCATTCATAGTTTTGAATACCAATGGGCACCCAACTCTCTTCCAAATGCATCATCTTAACTCCCTAGGGAGTTACTTGTTGTTTACTAACCTCCCCAAGCCAACAGGAGGGGGAATTCAAAGAGTTTCACCTTGGTCGAAATTCCCCATTAATGGAATTTCACAATTAAGCCTATCCCTTCTCAAATTGACCCTTTCATCATCATCAGAAGCATTAGTGGAGTTGAAATCAACTTTTACATTACTAAATTTGGTGGAGAATAGAGGGATCAGGCAAGTTCACTAGGGGAAAAATTCCATGTCCAACCGTCGCCACATCCATCGTCAAGGCCCGATCGAGGTCCGTTTCCTCCACACTCCCTCAGTGCTAGCTATCTTGATCAAATAGGAGAGAAATCAGGCTCAATTGACCGCGATTCCTTGTGAGATTGGAGAGATAACCATGAGCTTTCTTTCTTTCTCAAAGTCGCTGGAGAGGCGATTTTCAGTATCCATGTTGTCGTCATTTGGTCCCCACCACCTCAACAGAGGTGGTGGTGGTGGTGGCTAGCCGTGGAGGCCAAGGGTTGGCTGGGAATATTTATTTAAAGTTGCTCTAGTTAGGGGAAATCTGGGCCCTTGACAGGAGGTAGGAGATAAATGGATCCCATCTGTTTTGCTTCAGGATTTGTGCAGATCAATATTTATACATGATATAGTTTTATATGGTTTTGTCATATTATATGTAGTGAAAGTCTTTGTTTTCAAGGTTTCTTGCAACATAGGGGGTGAATAGTTTGTTTCGCTGTTATTATTCAATTTTTAGTTTTTCCTTTAGCACTAAGTGTGTTGGCAGAGGTTTGCTTTCAAGAACCTGCACAAAGAAAACAATATAGAAAAGCACACACAGATTTATAGTGGTTCCCCAACTTGTGGGTATATCCACTCTCCTCCCACCTTGCCAAATTCATATTGGTCAAGGCACTTCTCCAAAGAACTGCTCTAAGGAGCTTACACCTAAGATCCCTCAGAATATCTAAGTCTCCTCTAATACCTATAGCTCAGCCATAAGGGCCTACAACTCAGTTATCAACTGATCACCTACCTCAAGCCAAAGGCCGTACACTCAGGTTGGGAGGACAACCCTACCTCAGATCCAAAGGATCCTACCTCAAAGAGTTACACTCTCCTACCTCCAAGGCAAAGCGCCCTACCTCAGGCCAGTGGTCCTACAGCTCAGATCCAGTTGGATCCTATAACTCAAAGAGTTTCACTCTCCTACTACTTAGACAATATTGCCTTATCTAGGGCAAGTGGCCCTATAACTCAGATCTAGTTGGATCCTATAACTCAGAGATGAGTATTTGAATGTTTTGACACAAGGAAATTACTCTGTGTCAAAAGCTAGGGCTGAGTTATCTCAGCACTATCTTGCTTCACAGCAGCAGGTAGAAATTCTTCTAGAA
This sequence comes from Platanthera zijinensis, assembly GCA_039513925.1. Taxonomy (NCBI): domain Eukaryota; kingdom Viridiplantae; phylum Streptophyta; class Magnoliopsida; order Asparagales; family Orchidaceae; genus Platanthera; species Platanthera zijinensis. The sequence continues at coordinate 168,179,528 of CM077086.1, forward strand.
GAAACTCAGAATGAAGATTCTGAACTTGTTGAAGAAGAAGGTGAATATGTGTTCTTCAATTAGCCAACTAAGCCCACTGGAAAATGATGGCTCTTCTTTCTTCCTCTATCAGAAACCTTTCTGATTATGTTGTAGCAGATGAAGAAGCAATAGCTCACAGAACTTTTCATTCCTGTAGGAAGAATTCAAGCTCTTTCTCGGGGATAATGGCGAGAGAGATGAAGTCAGGCTGCTACCTTTTTGAAATTGATAATGCCCTAAAAGTTTTCTTGCTTCTTGGCCCATCTCTTCCTTTTGTAGTTCGCCGATCAATGACTCTTCGAGATCGGGGGCCCCACCTGCAGCATCCAGCTGCACCTTGCTTTAAAGGAAGAAGACGTACAGTAGCTTCTCGGCAGAGTTTGATGTGTTCTGTAGCTTCTCCGTACTTGATTTGAAATCAGTTGACTTTTTCGATTTTGCTGATGTCAGCACCTGTGTACTTAGCAAAAATTAAGCATCAGTAGAATAGGCATTGAGTGAATGAGATTCACTCAATGCCAAAACACTTAGACAAAATTTGGTTTATCTAGGCATTGACAGTGTTGAGTGAGCACGCCTCACTCAACGCTTTTTGCCTTAGCATATTCTTTAGCCTTTTTTGCATGCTTGACGTTGAGAGCGTTGAGTGAGCACGCATCACTCAATGCTTTTTTACCTTAGCCAATTTTCTGCGTCTGCAGTATCTTAAGCGCTGAGAGCGTTGAGTGAACATGCCTCACTCAAAGCTTTTTTGCCTTGGCAAGATTTACTGCTACTTGGTGTTGAGTGAGTAAGCTCCACTCAACGCCAAACTACTTAAGAGACACTTCTGTTATCTGGCGTTGAGTGAGTGAGCTACATTCAACGCATTTGGACTTAGCCAAATTTCTTGGTCTAAAAAGGAACACTCCCTTTGAGAATTAGTCAGCGCATTATCACATGACATTAAGTGAGCTTGCCTAACTCAACGCCTGTGGACTTGGTAAATATTCGCAGTTTTCCTGTGCCGTTGACTAACTATGTTATATTCAACGATTATGAAGCTATGACGTTGAGTGAGTGAGCTACACTACACGCTTGTGGACTAAGCCACTTTTCTTCTCATTTCTACTATAAGACCCCCATCCCGGAACACAAAACACGGCACGAGAGGGGTCTTATGCCCAGAACAGTCGCCTTGCGGTAACACTAACACTCGGGTCAGCCTGTACCACAAGACGTCTATCCTGCCGGCTACAACCAATATCAATAAATAAATGCCAACCCAACCATAATAATATAAAGAAGTCAATCCACACTAAGCATAAGTCCATAAGTGCAGCAAAAGAGAAGCAAAACAAGCTTCTACATAATCATAGTACGTAAATAGAATTGTCCCGAAGGGCTACAACAAAATCTCTCACTCACATCTGTAACCGACGATATCAACGGTACCGTCCCCTCAGGCCCTATCGTCCTGGCCTGGCTGTCCAGCTGCAAGACTTGCTGCTCCTCCTGCGGGGTTTCCTCCTAAAAAAGAAGACGTAGAAACTGTTAGTCATAAATACTAAGTGGATTCACATCCGCTCCACCGGCGACTCCTCGACACCGGGCGGAGAAAAGAACAGGTACAATGTATATAAAACAGTAGTACAAGTAGGTGAAGTAAGTATACATGACATAAGTAGCAATATAGTAGTGTATAAATGAACAACCTCTTAATCTACAATTCTACCATCTACAACAGCAAGAGAGTATAATGTTATAACAGTAAGTTACTCAACTTATATGGATTCCCATACAAGCATATAAATTGAGGGTCGTTCAGCAGTAAGTAACCCATCGTATAGGAGTGCCCATACAAACTTATACGATGAGGGTCTTGTGTATGTAATGAAGTGCAATGCTATGTATGCAATGCAATGACACACCCATGATAAAGCATATGCAATCGCTATGTCGACACAAACTTATAGTTCCCACTATTCGAGCAGGTAGCTAACCTCTCAGGCGTCAACCGTCGTGGCCAAATAGTGACAGTAGAGCGGGCATCTCCACTACTAGGCTTGTCTCCACACTACCTGGCCTAGGCCTCCGTACGCTTCAATGCTAAGAACACCACAGTAGAGCTCACATGCGTACGACGGCTCAGCGGGTTCTCCTTGGTAAATGTGCACCAAGATCCTAGCCTCGAACTGGCATAAGGTATGATACGGAAGGAGCCCCGGAAATGAGCACGAGGACCAAGCCCAACCGTTCACTTGGCACGGAAGGAGCCTCGGGACGTGAACACCGAGGACCAAGCCCAACCGCCCAAGGTCTAACTGTCAACTCCCATCAGTGTGACGATTGGCGAGCCCGTAGACCTACCACACTATCCCTAACCCGGGATTACGACACCGCGTGTCGACTCACACCACATTCAATTCCATAATATCGTGGCATAGAAGGAGCCTCGGGACGTGTACACCGAGGACCAAGCCCAACCATCCATCAAATACAGAAGGAGCCTCGGGACGTGAATGTTGATGCACGAAAAGCGACGGGGAAGACGAGCACCACCAGCTAACCGTTCGAGCACTGGAGGAAGAAATGGGGAAAAGACTGTCGGCTAGTCGGTTACTAGCGGCTAGGAATGGCGGATAAAACCGGGCAGAGAAAAGAGAGAAAGGGCCGCTACCAGCGGCAACACCAGAGTTCGCCCGCCGCGGCCTGAATGCCTCTCCTGCGGCGGGCTTTCCTTTTATAAGAAAATAAGCGGTTACACTTAGCGAAGAAGAAAGAAAGGAGGAAGCCGGCCGGACAATAGACCGCAAAGGACTAGAATCGAGGCTGCAGCTCCTAACAAGCGAGCTCTTGGACTCGAGTCAGCGTGCTTTGGGTGTACTCCCGCCCCCTATTTATAGGATTGGGGGCCTGCCCAAACGGGCAGGGCTAAAATTACCGGCTGCCCGAGGTACAAGAGAGTCGGGCAGCAGTGACGGGAATCGAAAAGAAGAAAAGCCAAGACACAGGCCGCACGGCCTAACAACCTTCTTCTGCCGAGCTGCAGGACTCGGCCTCTGGGCAGGCTGATCTGGACCTCCTCTGACGACGACCTGGGGCACAGGTCGCGCAGCTTGGGCAATGACAGGCCGACCCTTAGATGACGGCTGGACCGGAACTTGCGGCTGTCTGACATAGAGGCCGCCCGGCTTGTCTGACGATAAGCCGGCTAGCTGATAACGGCGGCTAGAATGCACAAGCCGCCCGGACTTGAAAACCTGGAGAACTAGTCGCGGATTCCGGGTTAACATAATCCCCGCACATTTGTAAGTTTTATAAAAAACTTCGAAAATGTAGAACTAAGCCGGAGAACGCGACTGCCATTAATGCTTCTGCGTCTATAAAATGCCGAGGGCCCTGCCATTTCTTCAAGATTTCTGCCAAGCCACGGGTCACTACTCGCCACTTGCGGTCAGAATCCTCCAAGCCGACAGAGACTTCTACAAGATGGATGTCATGTCCTCGATGCTAGAACGCGAAAAGAAGTCGTCTGGATCGAAAAAGAGGAGCAGAAAAGCGGACAGTTCCGACCAACCGCCTGAGAAGAAAATCGAGAAGCCGATCGCACCGGCGGCTTCTGATTCTGGAAAGAAACCGATGGAAGTCGTTGCAGAATCCTCGCAGGCCGCGACGAAAGTTGAAACGGTTTCCAAATCTGCTCTCCCGGAAGCTGGTGCCACCAAATCCTTCGACATTACCTACTCGCCATCGGGTGAACCTCTTTTGAAGATCGCCGGTACGGAGGAGAAGAGTGTCGACTCTTCCAAGCCGCACGAGTTGCCCACATCCGCTGACTTGATCATTATTGAAGAGGACGAGTCGAAGAAGCCACTGGAAGCCGAGCGGTCTCTGACTGAGAAGAGGAAACGGACAGAGACAATAGTCGGCCACTTGAAGCGACGTAAGAAAAAGGCCGAGACCCTTGAGGAAAGGATGGAGAAGAAGGTGAGGAAGATGTGGGTTGATAACCGCAATGTTTCTGTGAAGACTGGAGCGGCTAGTGTGCAATTTAAGCCGCGGGAAAAAGACGTATCTGAGGGTCTGTCGACTCCGTCTTCCAAGTCGGACGAGCTAGAGAGTACGCCTCCGGCTAGCGAATCCCTGAGCGATATCCTGAAGGGCATGGACAAATTTCAGCAGCTGGACAAGTTACTGGCAACTCCGCCGGCTTCTGCAGAGGTCGCCGACACCGATATCGAAGTTACAGGAGAGAAGCTTGGCGAACGGGCTCCTGCGGTTTCAGAAGGAGCTGAAAAATTAAAACTCAGAGAGAAGATAGAGGAGATGAAAAAGTTAATCGCCGGGAAGCAGGTGGCGACTACATTTCCTGCCCTGCAAGGTAAACACGAAGAAGTTAAGCGTTTTGTAAAATTCTACAAGCCGCGGTCACGGAAGAAGGGAGCGGATACAATTTTCAATCCGCCGGCGAGCTTCTTCCTGACCACGGCTGAGCTGAAAAGCAAAGCTAAGGAGACCGCACGGCTATGGAAAGAAAATCTAAAGCGAATAGATTCAGAAATGTTTAGGCGACCAGCGGCTAGACTTGATACTGCGGCTTTCGAAGGAGAGATAACCACGAGCTGCGGTCTCGTTCTAACGAGATCTTCTACCAGATGCCGGTCATGCACTGAATCTAACCGCCTGTTTATTTTCTGCAGGTGCACATGAAACTGCCATAAAGCCGGGCGGTCTGTCGACTTTCTTACCTTCACTGATGCCGCCGCTGCCTCCAAGTGTCCGCGACCAGAGGACAGCCGAATTCCAGGAGGAGGTCGCCGCCTTGCAGGCTAGGATAAGGGAGCATGTCGAGGCCCTTCGAGCCAAGGAAGAAGAGTGGCGGCTTCAAGAAGAAAATCAGCGGTCTATGCTGGAGGCCGCTGAAAAGAGAACTCAAGAAGTACTGGAGGACTTGGAGCAGGAGAGAGGAATGATGCGGTCTGAGTTGGAGGCCGCTGAAAAAAGGACGCAGGAAGCCTTGGTCAGCTTGGAGTTGGAGAGAGCGGCGATGCGGATTACGCAGGAGACCGCTAACAAAAGGGTGCAGGAGGCACTGGCCAGCGCGGATATGGAGAAAATGGCGAAGCGGACTGCACTGGAGGCCGTTGACAAAAGGATGCAGGAGTCCCTGGCCAGCTGGGAGAAGGAGAAGACGGCGATGCGGACTGCGCTTGAGGCCGCTGAACAAAGAACTCTTGAGGCGCTGGCCCACCTGGAGCAGGAGAAGAAAGAGAAACTAGATCTGCAGGCTTTAGTGCTGATGCTCGGCCGGATTGAGAGGGAAAGGGCGGACACCGCTCGACTTGACGAGGAAAGGGATAAGGATCGACCAGAGGAGGCCGACAGAGGCTTGCGACCTGCTGGGACGACTGCTGAACAGCAGCAACTACCAAATCGCCCGGCTTCCGGAGAGACTTCGTACTCCCCAGTAGTCGCGGCGGTTAGGCAGGTCGCTGCTTCTGGCGACCCGGGAGATCGCGCTCTGTCGCTGGTTCCATTTACCCGCGTAGAGCGTGATACCTCGCGAGTTCACCGGACTCTGCACAATATCCACAACCTCGTTAGTCAAGTGTATGTCCAGCTAGTACAGGCCGGCGACCAAGTCGCGCGGGTTGGGCGAGAGGCTCCAGAGAGTGGAGAGAGATAATTAAGAAAACTTTTATTTGGCTTTGTAATAAGCATCAACTCGTGATGCCGGACGGTTTGATTCCTGTGGACAATTGTTGTATGTTTGATTGTATATTACTGCGAATTGCATGCGGCTTTGTGCGGTTTGAATTCTTGTAGTCGCTGTCTTTTCTTCTTTGGAAATTTTGCCAAGTACTGGAATTTTAATCGCTCGACCTGCCGAACTAGAATGCGGTTAGAATACTTTACCTTGCAGGTTGAGTCGTGCGGCCTGATATCTAACCGCGATTTGACAACCACTACTGTGGCTGCATAGGAAATCTATAAATTGAGATGATCCCGGAGACTTCGGCACAGGAGATCAGAATGCGAGCTAAAGCAAAGGCGATGCGGTCTGACAAAGCTCCAGCCGTTAGGACCGACGCGGCTTCTGCGTTTCACTCCGCAGACCACAAGGAAGGCCGGCTTACCCAAGCCGAGCTAGATAGCTTTGTGGAGAAGTACATGAAAGATAGCCCGCTGCTCGCGCGGCTTCCGATTCCTCACGAGCGGATTAACTCCTCCACCGCCAACCAAATCGCAATCCCTGTCGACCACTTCGACTGCGGCTTCCGGTTTCCTGTACTGATGGAAGTCGTAGCGGTCTTCGACCACTACGGAGTAGTGCCGGGACAGCTGCCCCCGAACTCGATCGCGGCGATTTACAGCTTCATCTCTTACCTGAGGTCGGAGCGAGTTCGGTTCTCGATAAGGCTGTTCAGAGAATGCTTCTCTGTGCGGTCTATCCCGGACTCGGGAACGAAGATCTTCAGAGGCCATCTTTACTTCGGCTGCCGCGGCCTGAAAGTTGTAAACCTGGCGAATAAAATCGCGAATTGGTCAGAAAGATACCTTATCTTCGAGGGTAACCTCGGACTCCTGCCGGTCCATCCGCAAGTTCGCGACGAAGCCGCTTTTGGCAGTAGCGGACTGGACGGCGTGGAGAAGGAGATCTTCAACTTCTTCAAGGGGGAGAGGCTCGACGTCACCCACTACCTCCCGCTGCTCCCGACTTTGGAGGACGTTCATGCGGAGGACAGTAAGTATCACTCGGCCGAACTGCTATGCTAGCCGCGCGGCTTACCAACTGACTTTTTAACTTCGCCTTGCAGCTGCTGTCGCGGTCCCGCTGAACAAGCCGCTCACTCCAGGCGGCCTAACCCTCACACAAAGGGAGAAAAGGGCGAAGAGGGCCAGGCCGGAGCGGGCTGCGGAGGAGGAAGAGTCGGACTCCTCCAGCGGCTTCATACTGCATGGTATGGGTAGCCGCTTGAAAGATCTCCACGGCAACCCCACCATGCAGTGGAGTGCCGACGGGGAGTCGGTAAAGGTTTCCACCGCCCTCCCGAACTGGGGGAAGGAAACTGTAAGCCGCCATGCCTCCGTGGCTGGCGCGGCTTTGTATGGCAGGCGCAACTTGAAAGCGCTGGAGAAGATACCTGCAGAAGACTTCTCGCGGTTTGCCGCGCAGGTCGGCGCGAGAAGCTTTGTAGCCAACCACTATATGGGCCTAGCCCATAGGCGGTTAGTTACAATTGAAGGTGACCTGCAGCGGCAACTCGCCGAGAAAGATGAGGAAATCGCGCGGCTGAAGGAGTCGCATGCGGTAAGACATTACCTGATTTTTGCGGCTTAATTCATGAAGCCGCCCGAACTAACCTTTTTCTTTCCTTTGCAGAAAGTGTACGATCCAGCGAACTCAGCCTTTCAAGACGTGGTCTTTCCCCAGCTTGTCCAGGGGATCGACGGAGCGCTGAAACGCCTTCGAGATCAGGGCGGCCTCGCCTCGGGATTCACCGACTTCACCTGCGCCGACCTGTATCCACCCTTGAAGAAAAGGGTGGCTGCGGTTTATCACGCGCTGAAAGGCAAGGAGAAGATTGGTGGAGAGGGCGAGGCAGAAGAGGAAAGGGAGGACAGCAGGAGCGAGAGCGCTTCTTCAAAGACCGGCGGTCAAGCGTCTGAGACCGTGCGGGTTGATGCCAGCTCGTCAGAGACCAGGGGCACTGGCAGTTCGCGTTCATCCTCGTCGGACAGCGGCGATTACTCGCCTTCTGAGATCGATATTGACGGTGAACCGGACTCCAGTACTCCTGCGTCCAAAAGATAGAGGCCGAATAGCTAGAATAGTTTACTTGTAAAAGTTTTTACATTTTTTGAGACTGCCGGTAAGATTTTGTAAACCGCGCGGTCTACCCCTTATACTTGACATTAGAAATGAAAACGTTTTACCTTTTGTGAGAATCTATTGTAATTTTACTTGCTTGTTTGAATATGCGGTTTAATCATTCTTACTCGTTTCCGACTTTGAGAAATCTTATTTATGACTTCACCGAATAATAACTAACTTGCTGCGGTTAAACTCGAGTAGAATACCATTAACCAGATATACTAGTCTGTGACATTATAATAATCCAATCATCCTTGAGCGTATATAGAGCAATAAGCCGGGCGGTTAGGAGACTATTTGCCAAGAAGATAAGGCAGTTCAAATGGCGATCGACAAGCCGCTCGGCTAAGGAGATAAACCGGATTGATATTGTAAAAACCAAGCCGAATGTGGCGGCCTGTCCGAGCTTTAATACGAAGCTGGCTTCCAATAGGGAAAACTACTTAGCGATAGAGATAAACATATTGCGACTTCTTTACATTGTAAGCCGCGAATTGATTTGAATGAATACCATAAGCCGGCGGACTGAGCGGATAGGATAACTGGAAAAGTTGATATGTTATGATACTCCTTTGATCCGGCGGCATGATCTTTGTAAGCCGCGCGGATAATACACTTTGCAATTTCTGACAATATAAAAATGATACTGTTTGATTTTGCTGAATATGCTTTATTCGCTCGGTATTGTATTTCTATTCGATCGATTATAATAATATGCCATGAGATATCTGGACAATACACAAGCAGAATGGATGTGGAGATAAGAATAACTCGCGCGAGTATATCTGATAAGTGATTTATGCATAACTCGCACGAATAATACTGATATCCGCTATAGTGAACTGAAGAAAACCAATAAGCTCGCATGATTAATAATGATGTCTGCTGTATTGAGCTGAAGATAACCAAATAACTCGCCCGATTAATAACGATATCCGCGCGGTAAGAATAAATATTGGTAACTTCAAATATGAGACCAATTTAAGAAAACCAATTGGTCACAGAGATAACCGAGCGGTAAGAATAATAATATCCGCAACTTGCTGTTGGATAACTTCTATTCAGCCTTATAATATCAAGTTACCCGGGCGGATACTCTCTTTAGCCAGGATATGATAACCGCGCGGTTTGAATTCTGACCGCCGACTAGGCTTCTGCTTGAAGAAAAGAATACACTGCTCTCTTGCCTGGAGTACAGTTCAAGTCGATCTTCCGGGCAGGTGCGGCCGGAGTCACATTGCTTTCCTCAGAGATCGACAAGACTGTGGGTCTCCTGCAGGCACTGCTTGAGAGTATCAAAGAGTATTCGAGGGTCGCATGCTAAGACGATCTGCGGGGCATGCGTGTATCGCTTCCCGCACAGACGCATCATAGTTGCAACGATATCCCTTACATGGCGTGGTAGAGCTGACCACCACTCCGCTCCTCCATAATGCAGAAGTGGGGTTAGGTACTAGCCGGGATCTGCAATCTAGAACTCCACCGCATCAAGGCCGGTAAGCTCCCACTACACGGTGCGAAATCTCCCCGCAACACGTGGTCCTCGTGGTGTTACGCTAATGACAACGGCTCTAAAGGGGGATGTAGCTAGACTCGGCGATATCTCTTGATTCAGTGATCTTTTAACTTTTTGGGTTGCAAACCCATAAGAATGATGACTTGCCAGGTGAGAGTACCGATATAGAATCTCTGAAACAAAATATAACAATGAGTCATAATCCTTCTTAATAGAGCATAATGAGAAGAAACAAAAGACAGAAAAACATATTGGGTTAAGGGATTGATTTAAGATCGCTTTTGTCGTTGATGTTGACGCGTCTGCCAGCCTATGAATGAGATGTCTTTTTTAGATCATGCTACGGGATTCCTTTGATTTCTGCATTTTCACATTTAATTTGAGAGCTCTACAATCTTCTGTTAGATGACCTCTTTCCTTGTGATATTCGCAATATTGATCCATGCACCTGACTTGCCCGCGCGCTGCTCGAGCGGGTTTCTTGTGACTTGGCTCTTCCTCCCGTTGTTCGATCTGGGGGAGGTCTGACGAACTTTTTTGTCCTTTTTCCGAAACACGGGGCTTCTTCGAAACTGGAGGCCGAGTTGCCGGATACTCGGGCGGCCAGGCCGGGTAGGAGGTCGAATAGCTCGGCGAATAGCCCGGGAAGGTAGGCGAGTAGGCCGGCGGATCGACCTGCTTGCTGTCCGCTGGGGTCTGGTTGGCTGGCGTAACCGGAATGATTGCGGACTGCAAGTCTAACCGCTTATTGATTGCGGCTAGATTACAATTGATCGCGGCGAGCTGCCGGATCATCTCTTGGCGGGTTTGATTTTCTTCCCGGCGGGACTGCAGAAGAGCTTCCAAGAGCAGAACTTCGCTGGGGCTGAGGTTGTTCTGAACAGGCTGCCGGTCTGACATTGTATGGCCGCTGAACTTCAGCGACTAACCGAGATCTGAAGGTCGCATGTTAACTGTTGATGCACGAAAAGCGACGGGGAAGACGAGCACCACCAGCTAACCGTTCGAGCACTGGAGGAAGAAATGGGGAAAAGACTGTCGGCTAGTCGGTTACTAGCGGCTAGGAATGGCGGATAAAACCGGGCAGAGAAAAGAGAGAAAGGGCCGCTACCAGCGGCAACACCAGAGTTCGCCCGCCGCGGCCTGAATGCCTCTCCTGCGGCGGGCTTTCCTTTTATAAGAAAATAAGCGGTTACACTTAGCGAAGAAGAAAGAAAGGAGGAAGCCGGCCGGACAATAGACCGCAAAGGACTAGAATCGAGGCCGCAGCTCCTAACAAGCGAGCTCTTGGACTCGAGTCAGCGTGCTTTGGGTGTACTCCCGCCCCCTATTTATAGGCTTGGGGGCCTGCCCAAACGGGCAGGGCTAAAATTACCGGCTGCCCGAGGTACAAGAGAGTCGGGCAGCGGTGACGGGAATCGAAAAGAAGAAAAGCCAAGACACAGGCCGCACGGCCTAACGACCTTCTTCTGCCGTGCTGCAGGACTCGGCCTCTGGGCAGGCTGATCTGGACCTCCTCTGACGACGACCTGGGGCACAGGTCGCACAGCTTGGGCAATGACAGGCCGACCCTTAGATGACGGCTGGACCGGAACTGGCGGCTGTCTGACATAGAGGCTGCCCGGCTTGTCTGACGATAAGCCGGCTAGCTGATAACGGCGGCTAGAATGCACAAGCCGCCCGGACTTGAAAACCTGGAGAACTAGTCGCGGATTCCGGGTTAACAGTGAACACTGAGGACCAAGACCAACCATCCATCAAATGCGGAAGGAGCCTCGGGACATGAACACTGAGGACTAAGCCCAACCGACCAACTTTACTCAGCTCAACCTCATTCCAACTAGTAACGGTCAACATCGCACTTGTAACTTCCACAATGCTACCCGTAGGGAGACGACACTCTAAGTATTGGATTACTAATTCCCTTCTATCCATTCAACATATATCATGACCATAGTTAAATCATTTATACATCTACCAATTTATATCTGGCTCTTTCCATCAATTAAGCTTGTCCACAACTCGTTATACGAATTCAGATTTATAACCTCAACTTATCATATCACTATGATGATTATGTCAAAAGAGTTCACCCAAGCCTCGAGTTGGATCGCAACATAAAATTCCACCAAATCGCACTCCACATTACACAGCCCAGAATTTAGGTGCAGCCTTAATCACGACAGCAACTTCGACCAAGGATTACCGAGGCAACAGAAGTCCGGCGAGTGCGTGTAACCACTCGTTGGAAATATAATTTCAAGGGCTACAACTTTCGTGTTTAATTAAAAGCCCAGATCTGGCCAAAACACCCCCGAAATTGGCCTCGAAGATCGTTGCATGTAGAAATCATATTTCTGCACGCATCTTAAGGTGAGATGAACCACATCCGTTCATCTTTCTCCTTTCACCGATCTCCCAAAAACTCCTCCAGAAATTCGTACACCCTTATTCACCCTCACAAAGCCATATTTCTCCACGAATCCCTCTCCCATCTTCACTTTGAATGATGAGGAGGGTGAAGACACCTAAACCTAGAATAACAAATCTAGGCATGGCTTTCCCTAGGAAATCATCTCCTCACCATAAAGACTCTATGGAGTCGATATCTCTCCTCTAATATAACTACAGATCTAGCACAAAGGGAGAGGGGAGGAAGCTCACCTCATTTCCAGCTGTACTATCATTCTCGGCCATGGATCTAGTCATCCTCCTCCGCGGCATCCTTGCTTGGCCCAGTTGTTCTTCACGACAAAGGAAGGAGAGAGAGAGAGAGAGAGAAGGCTGCCTCCAGGAGTTCCGATGATTTCCCTCGGCTCTGTTTGTTTCGCAAGGTCCGCGATGACGACAAGGTAGATCGGCAAAATGGCTAGGGTTCAGCTTTATCTTCCCTTATAAACCGATGTATTAGGTTAAGTCCCTTCTACCACGTTTCAACGTCCCATTGTACCACCCATAATGGGTCATATTGAAGTGACCCGGTCCAAGGCAGCCAAGCCACAGCCAGCCCGGTCTGGTTCAGTCCGCACGCACATGACAGCAGAACCTAGGAAAAAAAACTGTCTATGGAAAAATCGGCGGGTATCATCCTGATACTCGTCAATCGGCATGCATTTCTACCAATACCCGTCGATCGGCGGGTATCATTCTCGATACCCGTCGATTGGCGTGCATAGCTACTGATACCAGTCGATCGGCGGGTATCATTCTCGATACCCGTCGATCGGCGTGCATAGCTACGGATACCCGTCGAATTTCACTTAACCTACTTCTCAATCTGCAGCTCTGAATCCGGCGGGTATCGACCACCGATACCCGTCGAATTTGGTAGGTATCATTCTCGATACCCGTCGATTTTCACTTGGCCGAGTTCCTTCACTCCAATTATTGGTTGGGGTATCCTTAAACCCAACCCTTCATGCCACACTCCTGACACCCTCTGTTAGTGCACCACGAGTCTGAGTCGAGTCTCTTGACTCAAAACTCGTTCGAGGGGCATAGCCCGAAACGGGACGTTACAATTCCTATAAATAAAATAAATGATTTCGTCCCCGAAATCAGGCTAGGGCTATGGGTGTTTACCTAGAAGACCGCTACCCTGTTTCTCCCTTAACCGCGTAACCGCGCGACTGATGAATAATTTGCAAGCTGTTCTTTCCGTCTGAAAGCTGCCAGTCTCTCTATTTAACACCGCATAATCGTGCGGTTAATAGCTTGCTCTTTCTTTCTGGCTGTGCATCCCGTCACCGCTGCCCGCTCTCCTGTCCCCCGGGCAGCCGGTGATTCTAGCGCCTAACCGCTCGGGCAGGCCCCGAGCCTATAAATAGGCATGAACAGTACTCTCTAGGCATCGCGAATCGAATCCTAAAGCTCGCCGTCTGTGGCAGCGGTCTCGAATCCTTTGCCGAGCGAGTTACTGTCCGATCGGGTTTTCCTTGGTAACTGCTGTAATCGTCTCATTTATGGCAATCGCAAAGCCCGTCGCAGGTGTGGTTTTAGCCGCGACGGGCGAATTCTGTTGTCGCCGCTTCCCGCGGCCCTCTTCTCTTTTTTTCCTTTTTCTCATCTACCCGCTAGTAACCGACAGCTCGCAGTCCATTCTTTATCGTTTTCTTTCTTACAGGTTCTCTAACGACCAAGAGACATTCTCGGCACGAACATTGAACACGCGACCTTCAGATTCGAGTTGTCCGTGAATCCCAGCGGTCTTGATATGTCGGACAGGCGATCTCCTCTCCATTCTCATTCTCGTCATTCTCACCACACGGGCTCCTCAGGAGACTCCCTTTGGAGGGCGCTCGAGCAATCTCGCCAAGAAATGGAGCAAGATAGGTGGGAAACCGGCGAATGCCTTGATGCAATCGGCCGAACTTTGGCTGCTCTTAACCAGCGGTTGACGATGCCTCCAACCGCAGCACCCGAAGAACCCGTGATCTTTTCAACCCCCGTGACCTATCAGCCCGCTTCACAGCAATATCCGACCACCGCGCAACCACAGCCCCAAGGAGAACGAGGTCCCCCCATGGGTTATTTCCAGGACACCGCTCAGATAGATCCGGCTAGGCGGCTAGGATTCGAAGAAGACCGCCGGACCGGTGTACCCATTAATCTCCCAGGTTATAAACGCTCCTCGCCTTCAACTCCAGCCGAGATAGAAGACCCGTCCCCATTTGTCGCACGGATAAGGCAGGAGCCCGCACCAAATAATATCAGAGAACCTCGTCTACCTTCTTACACCGGCACGTCCGACTCGGTTACACACCTGCAGGCATTCGAGGATGCTGTGGCCCTTAGATGCCTAACGGATGCGCTAAAGTGTAAGTTGCTGGTGACGACTTTTGACGGGCAGGCTCGGGAGTGGTTTCACAAGCTTCGACCTCGCTCGATTAATTCTTTCGCCGGGCTATGCCAAGAACTTCTCTTAAGGTTCTCCACTTCCAAAAAAAGGAAAAGTGGTCCTGCAGCTCTTTTCAAAATTATACAGAAGAAGGGCGAAAACGTGGCACGGTTCATAGATCGTTTTCAAAGGGAGATTCTGGAAGTAGAGAATGTAGACCCAGATTACTACAAGGTCGCCCTAATCAATGGCCTACAAGAAGGTCCATTGAAATTCAAAGCCACAACAAAAGCCCCCGCAACCTATCAAGCCCTGATCGCTCTCGCAAACAAGTTCATTGAAGGGGAAAGTGCTAACCCAACTTACATTTCTACTCTGACCTCTATGGCAGGTGGTGATAGCTCAGGGAATTCTTCTACGACACGCCACGTTCCGAGACCTTCCCGTCACGATCATCAATCCTCACCTCAAAGGGGTAGAAACTTTCATCACAAAAGGCCATTCCTCAATCATCAGCAGTTCCGAGAGCGAATGCTGCGCTTAAACGCTGCTCCAGTTCCGGCAGCACCACAAGTTCTTCCTATTATTCAGCACGAAGAGCCTCACGTTGCGAACATGACCTGGGAGGAAATCGCTGAGGTCCTGCAAAGGAAAGATTTCGGAAAGGCAAAACCCCGAGGAGTGGTAAGACCCCCCCAATTCAAAGAATTTCTGCGAATTTCACAAGGAAGAAGGACACCCAACGGAACACTGTCGGGCCCTTCGCTTTTTGGTAAAGAGACTGGTTTCAGAAGGAAAGATGTCAGACCTCTTCTGTAAAGAGGCTCCCGTCGTTCCAAACACCTCAAAAGGCAAAGAAGTGGCCAAGCTGTTCCAGGAATGTGAGGACATCGCTGATGTTGGTGGTCTAGGTAATGTGCATTACGTGAATGACTGCATAGATGTTCATGATGAAGGAACCCTTGGGCGACTTTTCTGTATCCACGGAGGGGGAGGCCTCGAATCAAGCCGAAAATCTTCCATTTCCAAGTTATGTAAGCCGGAAGTGGCTATGACGTCTTCTTCAGCACCGGCCAGGGAACTTGTTACTTTTGGTCCGAATGATTTCTCCTCCGTCGCCAACCCATTCAACGATGCGGTTGTTCTCCAGGCCGTTATCGAAAATTTCACAGTAGATAAGATTCTAATTGATACGGGAAGCTCGGTGAATCTCTTATTCAAGAAAACGTTCGAGGCCTTGAGGACCGGGAAACCATTATCTTCTACAGAGGGGCCACTTTACGGCTTCTCCGGGGAAAGGAAGGAAGCAGAAGGAAACGTCTCGCTATTAGTAACCCTGGGGGGAATCACCAAGATGATCCGATTCGTGGTGATCGACGCGGCAAGTAGCTACCACGCGATTTTCGGGAGGCCTCTGCTAAATGAATATCGGGCAATCGTGTCGACATACCATCTAGCTATCAAATTCTCTGCTTAAGGGAAACAGTATCGTATTAGGAGTAACCATCGGGTGGCCCGAGAGTGTTATGTGAAAATAGTCAACATGGTTGAACAGGTAACTCCTCCAGCAGTCACAACAATCGAGCTTGCAGAATCGAAAGAGAACACGAAGGAAGGATTCCATTTGGAGGCTGCTCAACCTATCGAGAAGTTGCCCATCGCTGAGGGGGAAGAGAAAAAGCTCTCTATTAATGCGGAACTATCAGAGGAGGAGAAAGTCAAACTAATCTCCTGTCTCCTGAAGAATCTCGACATCTTCGCATGGTCTCCTGAGGACTTGCCCGGGGTAGATCCAGATGAAGCATGCCATCACCTTAATGTCGACCCAAAGTATAAACCTATACAGCAGAAGAAGAGGGACGTCGCGACAAAACTGGCCAGCCCAATCCGAGAGGAAGTCAACAAGCTGGTGAAAGCCAAATTTGTTCAAGAGATACAATATCTCGCTTGGATATCAAATGTTGTAATGGTCCCTAAACCAGGGGGAAAATGGAGGATGTGTGTAGATTTCACAAAACTTAATAAAGCGTGCCCCAAAGATTTCTACCCCCTGCCTCGAATAGATGCTTTAGTAGACTCGGCGGTGGGTTATCCTGTCATGAGCTTTTTAGAAGCGTTCTCTGGTTATCACCAGATTAAGATGCATAAACCCGACATACCGCACACGTCGTTTATCACAAATGAAGGGTGTTTTTGTTTTTTAGTGATGCCTTTCGGTCTTAAAAATGCAGGAGCTACTTATCAGCGCATGATGGATTCAGTCTTCAAAGATCAAAAGGGAAGAAATTTAGAGGTCTATGTTGACGATCTCCTTATAAAAAGCAAATCCTTTTCCGCGCATTTAGAAGATCTCACAGAAACCTTCGCTACCCTACGGAAGTTTAGGATGAGGTTAAACCCGTTGAAATGTGTTTTTGGCGCCAGTCAAGGAAAATTCCTTGGCCACCTCCTTACCCCCGAAGGGATGGCACCCAATCCAGATAAGGTAAAGGATATCCTGAACATGACACCACCCCGCTCCCCAAAAGAGGTCCAACAATTGGGAGGAAGGCTAGCAGGGCTTAGCCGCTTCATCTCCAGGGTAGGAGATAAAAGCGCCCCTTCTTTAAAACTCATCGGGGGGCTTCAAAGTTTGAATGGACTGATGAATGTGATAGGGCTTTCAAGCAACTCAAAAAACAATTAACCACGACCCCATTATTACAAAGCCCTCGCCCAGGAGAACCATTATACATTTACCTGGGAGTAGGACCCGAAGCGATTAGTTCCGTCCTTGTCAGGGAGGAAAAGATAAGACAATTCCCAGTATATTATGTTAGTCATATCCTAAAAAATGCTGAATTAAAATACCCCATCCTCAAAAAGCTGGCTTTAGCTTTGGTCATCTCTGCGCGTCGACTCCGACCATATTTCCAGGCGCACTCAATCCAAGTTGTGGTAGATCAGCCCTTGAAAGGGATATTAGAAAGACCAGAACATTCGGGAAGACTCGCTAAATGGGCAATCGAGCTAAGTGAGTTCGAAATTACATACGTACCGCGAACAGCGATAAAAGCTCAGGTTTTGGCAGATTTCATGGTGGAAACCACGGAGCAAAGTTTGACTCAGAAAGAAAATTTTCCGTCTGCTTGGACCATTTACGTCAACGGAGCTTCAGGAAAGAATTCGTCGGGAGCAGGGGTAGTCCTCATCAATCCAAACGGAGTAAAAATAAAGCATGCGGTAAAATTCTTTTTCCCAGTTACCAACAATCAGGCCGAATATGAAGCACTTCTGGCAGGATTGAGATTTGCGAAAGAACTCGGCATCGACCACGCTCATGTTAAGACAGATTTGTTAGTAATGGCATCACAAGTACTCGGAAATTTCGAAACCCGAGAACCAGTTCTCAAACAATACCTTGTGCTGGTAAAAACGGAAATTGGGAGATTCAAGAGCTTTACGATTGAGCACATCCCTAGAATCGGGAATGAGGAAGCCGACACCCTGTCAAAATTCGGCATTACTATGGGGGAGATAGTGTCCGAGCGTTTTCAACCATCAGTCGAAGAGGGGGAGGCAATGCAAGTCGACCAGCATGACTCTTGGGTAGATCCGTTCATTCTATACCTATCAAAAGGAGAGTATCACCCTACCATTAAAGATCGAAGAAGATTCAAAATTAAGGCAGCATATTACAACCTGATTTCCGGAATACTTTATATAAGAACTTTCATCTCACCTACGGCAAGATGCGTCACAGAAAAAGAGGTCCCCATCATTCTTCAAGATATCCATTCAGGAGAATGTGGTAGCCACTCTGGAGCTAGAACCTTAGAACAACGAATCTTACGTCAGGGTTATTTTTGGCCAACAATGAGGAGAGACGCAGAGATATATGCCAAGAAATGTATTCAATGCCAGAAATTTGCACCACTTCAGTTCCAGCCTGCTCGACAACTTTGTTCAATCATGGCACCTTGGCCGTTCGCAATTTGGGGAATGGATCTCATCGGGCCATTCCCGATGGCAAGCAGTCAGCGACGCATCATCTTGGTTATGATTGATTACTTCACTAAGTGGATTGAGGCCAAGGCACTAGCGAGGACTACAACTCAAATAGTTAAAAACTTTATTTGGGGTGATATAATCTGTAGGCACGGAGTCCCTATGGCGATTATCAAGGATAATGGGACTCAGTTCAATAACGTAGAAATGACTGATTTTTGCAGAAAAGCAGGAACCGACCTCCGATTTTCCTCAGTACATCATCCCCGGAGCAACGACCAAGTAGAGGCGGCCAATAAGCGAATTCTAAACTTACTAAAGAAAAGAGTTCAGAGTCTAAAGAATAGCTGGGCTGATCAACTCCCTTCAGTATTATGGTCCCTAAGGACTACACCTTCCAGCTCCACAGGAGAAACTCCGTTCAAGCTCATTCATGGGTCAGAGGCCCTCATCCCAATAGAATTTGAAGTATCAACACCCAGGGTCTTACTGGCTAGGCAAAACTGGGAAGATTGGCTAGAAATAAATGACGAAAAGATGAGATATTGCCTAGACCACATCGAAGAACTCCGAGATGAGGCTACCATCAGGCAGGAAGAAGTAAAAAGGTGAACATCATTATATTTCGATCAGAAGGTAAGGGTTAAGCAATTTCAGGTGGGAGATTTGGTTCTGAAAAAGGTAGACGCATCAGCAAGAAATAGCTCAGTCGGAAAATTGAATCCCAACTGGACCGGACCTTATATCATAAAAGAAGTCTTGAAAAAAGGAGCTTATAGATTGCAAACGTATAAAGGGGAGGATATCACCCATACTTGGAGCGGGGATGATCTGAAACGATTTTATTCTTAAAACAAAGCGTGAGGTATTTATTTTCAAGCCTCAAGTTAAAAAATGATACACTCGAGGTAACACCGCCGAGTTTAGCTTGATCCCCCGCGAGAATCGTTGTCATTAGCGTAATTCCACCAAGACCACGCGTAGCGGGGAGTTTTCGCACCGTGTAGTGGGAGCTTGCAGATTCTCGTGCGGAGGGCTTCTAGACGTCGGATCCCAGCTGGCATTCTAACACACCACCTCTGCGTATCAGGAGGGTCAGGGTGGGTGCTTAGCTCTACCATGCGTCATAAGGGATGTTATCATGTTTTCATTGATCCTCCTTGAGATGAGATGGTGCGAGTCTCAGCACCCACCAGCCTCATCCTTGATGATCAATCTAGGCCGTGGTAATCGGGCACACCTCTCCTCTTTTCTAATTTCAGGTATATTCGCATGACCGCACGACAGCATAAGACTCAGTTAACCGCAGGGCAAGATTTACAGATTTGCTCTCGGACCAGAGATAAGTCAACAATAGCGGACCAGCGCATGACCTAGGCAATTCTCAAATAATGAAATTCGCGCAGATAATGATGTTGATAGCCGCAGATGAAATATGAGAATTCTTGTATCATTTTTCTTATGAAATTCGCGCGGGTAATGATGTTGATAGTCGCAGATGAAATATGAGAATTCTTGTATCATTTTTCTTATGAAATTTGCGCGGGTAATGATGTTGATAGTCGCAGATGAAATATGAGAATTCTTGTATCATTTTTCTTATGAAATTCGCGCGGGTAATGATGTTGATAGTCGCAGATGAAATATGAGAATTCTTGTATCATTTTTCTTATGAAATTCGCGCGGGTAATGATGTTGATAGTCGCAGATGAAATATGGGAATTCTTGTATCATTTTTCTTATTCAAATGAGATTCGCAGGTTTGGTATGAGAGTTCTTACGATTGTTTATCTTATAAATGGTAATCGCGCGAGCGTAAGTCTTCACATCGCCGGATTAATACAAAGGCTAATTATCCGAGAAACTAAATCATTCAACCACGCAATATCACGCCATGAGAAATCAAAACCATCATTTATAGAAAAGTCTGTTACATTTATCTCGAGCGGTTTACAAAAAGGGAATCCGCGCGATCTGAAAGGAGAAAATAAACACGTTCTAAATTACACCTTGGCCTTTTTCTTTTTATGATCCCGCTCCGAACTGGACGAACTTGAAGCACTCGAAGAGTCGCTCGATCCAGAAGATTTTGACGAATCGGATTCTCGGTCCTCAGAGTCCTCAGTAACTTCTTCAGCATCGTTCTCTTCGCCATCGCGAGTATCGACTTCAACCTCAGAAGCAGGAGGAAATTCGACTACCTTAGCCGCGCTAGCCGCTTTATCTCGCTCGGCCTCCAACTTTCTGAAGTCGGGAAAGAGCTCGTCGAATGTAAGTGTTTGTTCCTTCGGAACCAAAGAACCCCTTTCCTTCAGAATGTAAAGAATATCTTCTCCTCCTTCCCGCAAATGGGAGATAATTTCATGTAGAAAGGTCGTGTTCTCCCGGTCATACATTCGCTGTAAGAGTAAGAGTACTATGAGATTTATAATATTTAAAACCGAGCGGATAGAAGAAAATAAGTGAGATTCTGGTTACCTCAATCTTCTCTCTCAGCTTTTTGTTATCCGCTCTCAAAGCCTCATTCTCTTCCTCAAGTTCGTCTACCTTTACCTCTAGCCGCTCGGCTACGCCAGTAACCTCAGCCAAAGCCTCACCCATGAAATGATCAAGGGTGAAGCTTCTCGCCCGAGCTTGGGCGGCTAAGTTGGGCAGGCGCGTGGTCGGAACTGATTTCATTTCAGCCATATTTTTCTTCCCATATAGGGCAAAGCCGGCCGCCCGGGCATGACGAGTAAGCTTGGAGCTCGACCAAGGCGGAAGAGAAGTACAAACCGAGATATGTTCCCCGCCCCGATGAAATCGCAGGGCCTGTTTACCGTGCAAATCCGTCAGGGGCTTCTCGATCCAATCCGGAACGAAGAGAATTGCCGGACTTTCGCGTGCAGCAGGCTCATCGGCCTCGATACGGTCGGTTTCCCTCTGCTTGCGCAGCTCACCTTGGGTCAGCACCGGACCCTCTGGAGAGATCGGCTTACCCGCCGGGATTTCCAGCTGAACTGTAGGAAAAATGTTAACAATACCGCACGAATACAAAATTTCTTAAAACAGCAGAATGCTTACAGTCAGATGTGTTGTAATCGGCCGCGACTATCCGCAGTGGCAAGTAATAGGTAACGTTCAGCCGCTCATTCTTATAGAAGTTTGCGATTTCCAACTCCTTCCCCCCGAGCTCTATTCTTCTGAAAACGCTAGCCGCGCGGGCTTGCGGACTTAGGGGAAGAACTCCTAAGTTACCAGTAAAAACCAAATATCTGGTCGACCAGTCAGTGACCTTGTTGGGGAGGTTTACTACCTTCAAACCCTTGCAGCCGAAGTATATTATGCCGCGGAAGAGTTTGTTCTCCTTTTTACCCGCTCTGATTGATCGAGCTACGAAGCAGTTTCGGAAAAGGTTCATAGTAAACTTTACTTGCTCCGAACGCAGATAGATCAGAAAGCTCATTATAGCGCCTATCGTGTTCGGGGGGAGCTGACTGAGGACGATCCCATAGAAGTCCATAATCTCTACCAGCTCTATGAATGGCGGAAAAGAAAAGCCATGTTCGAAATGATCAATGGGTATGACGGTGAAGTTATTTCCAACTGTGTTTAACCGTTCCGCCATTGAAGGTAACCGCGCGATTACAGACTCATCATGCATATGCCTTTGCACGAACTGAATGAGCTCGCTTTCGGTCAAGGAAGAGCTCCTGAATTCTGACCGGAGAAATACAGCTGAAGCGCTAGATCGCTCGGACACCATTTTTTCTATCTGGTGAAAGTGTCGAACTCTATTTTTACTAAAGGGAAGAATCTTCTCTGCTATTTATAGTTATAATCGAGAGTATAAATGATCGGACATATAATGTTAAAACCGCGCGGGTACGTCTGAATGGGAAACTAAACAGTCAAAAAATATTATAGCAAAGGAAATTTAAAATTCATACAACAATACACGGATAAAAATAACCGCACGGTATCACCAAGTTCGAATAAACATACAAGGCTATTTTCCCTTTACTTTCTCTTCTTGTTTTCTCTCCTCACTCGTTGGTTCGCTGCGATCTGGCAGGTTCCCACCAATATGAGCCACCAAATCACCCGCGTGCAGAATCGTGGAGATCGCAGCGGACAGATGGTGAAGCACAGTATGATGGTGCCGATGAATCTTCGCAGCATCGCGGCCCACACGACAAAGATTCACTCCCATCTCAGTAGAGGTTGCTTGGCCGTCAGGCCGTGAGGTTGAAACCGCTTGATTCATCGACAAGGTCTCATCCCGAACAATGCCATCGTCCTTCTTGTTCCCAAACCGGCATCGCATTTCATTCTCCGCTTGATGGCACCGGTTTCGGTAATGGGCGACATCATCAAGTAGTCGTCTTTGCCGCTGGTCCCGATCCCTCATTTCCTTCTCGTGCGCGGCGACCTGTGCGATCAGCTGCGCTTTCCCGCATCTTGTTTCTTCTCGTGCAACTTTGGCCTCCTCCAAAGCCGCGGCGGCTTCGGTCCGGACCAAATTCACTTTTTCAGCAAACTCCTCCACCAACAGTCTCAGCGCATCTTTTTCCTTCTCCGCAGATTGAAGCTTTTCCTCTAACCGCGCGATCTTACGGGTAGGTTCATCAGGAGATCTCTGTCCCTTATCAGGGGGAGGTGGGCTGTTCGCGAGGATGGTCGCCGAGTCCTCACCCTTCTCCGCTGAAACAACAATACAACAAGCGGTTAGAATAAAAACCATCGGCAGGTATGACAGTTTAAAGGAGCAATACTTTGGAGCAATGGGGCGAATTCAAGTCTTTCTCTTACTGCCGATAAATCTTGGCCGGAGAATATTGGTCGGCGCGCGTTCTCCGGATCAATCTCTCTTATCTGGGCATCCAAAGTCGCGCAGATTTGGTTCTCCCCGCCTCGTATATCTCTTTGGTCATCGGGATATCCCTACCTTCAGAGATCAAGCAGACTGGGCGTTTTCTCCGCAGTATCATCTTCACGAAATTTTCCCTACTCGAAGCGATCAGAAATTTACCTGGTCGGGGGGTCTCAGCCTTGCCTACTCGATCGGACATGTCCGAATGGGTCTTATCGTCAGCAGCAAGCCCAGCGGCTAAGAGTGCTTCTTCGACGACAAGTTCCTTGTGAGGCTCGGCGAGGGATCCGGTTGCCAAGTTCGCACCGCTCGTCACCTTCATGCCATGAAGAATCTCCTCCATCCCCTGCAAATAACCGGCATTATCAAGGAGATCAACTCCCGAAGAATCTTCGTCCAGGATAAGAAATCTCTCTAGCTTGGCCATCGTGGTTACCTCTGACGGCTGTTCGATCTCTTTTTGTGAATCCGCAGATACCTCGCCCTCCTCAGAAAGAGTAGATAGCGGGGTCGTGGCGACTTTGAGAACAGATGATTTCTTGCTCTATTTCCCTTTGTGGCGAAGTTTCTTTTCTACCCGATCCTCAACGGTCGGACCGGATCGACGCTTTCTCTTCTCCAGAGTAGACCCACTCATCCCCAACCCAATTTTTAACCTGTCCGCCGCAGTCAGAGCGGCTTTCATAGCTTTCTCGCGGGCATCAGTAAGGCTATCGGCCGACGAAGGCAATTCGCCGTCTTGGTTGCGATGGGTGATGCTTGTGATGTCGACGTCAGGGGTAATGGCGGTCTCAGGAGTAGCAGTTAGGTCGATTTTCACCCCGCCTATACCGCTCACCTCGCTCGGTTTTTCGGCTAGGTCAGTTGAGGAGATAGAGGCGGCGACAGTTTTCTCTGTCGATATGTCGGGCGAACTGGATATTTTGACCTCTTTTTCCCGAACAAGCGGTTTCGCATTCGAGCCAGATTTCCTGTACATGTCTCCCAGCAAACTTTTCATCGGCATAGCGGCAAGCGAAGGGGTAACCGCAGTTCAAGCAATCTCCCAGAGAATATCTGAAATTCTCTTTACAGCGATATTTATAGCTCTGAGGCGCATTAAACAGAATATCGGTCTGGCGGATAAAGCTAACATTTCCGAATTTCTTTGGCATTCGCAAATGTGCGGGGATAAAGTTTACCCAGAAGACCGCTACCCTGTTTCTCCCTTAACCGCGTAACCGCGTGACTGATGAATAATATGCAAGCTGTTCTTTTCGTCTGAAAGCTGCCAGTCTCTTTTTTTAAGACCGCATAATCGTGCGGTTAATAGCTTGCTCTTTCTTTCCGGCTGTGCATCCCGTCACCGCTGCCCGCTCTCCTGTCCCCCGGGCAGCCGGTGATTCTAGCGCCTAACCGCTCGGGTAGGCCCCGAGCCTATAAATAGGCATGAACAGTACTCTCTAGGCATCGCGAATCGAATCCTAAAGCTCGCCGTCTGTGGCAGCGGTCTCGAATCTTTTGCCGATCGAGTTACTGTCCGATCGGGTTTTCCTTGGTAACCACTGTAATCGTCTCATTTATGGCAATCGCAAAGCCCGTCGCAGGAGTGGTTTTAGCCGCGACGGGCGAATTCTGTTGTCGCCTCTTCCCACGGCCCTCTTCTCTTTTTTCCTTTTTCTCGTCTACCCGCTAGTAACCGACAGCTCGCAGTCCATTCTTTATCGTTTTCTCACTTACAGGTTCTCTAACGACCAAGAGACATTCTCGGCTCGAACAATGGGGATGTATGTACAAAATAATATGCGCTATAAGATGTTACCTTGGGAGAACAGCTCTGGGTAGCGCTTCTGCATCAAGTCCATCGGCTCCCATGTGAACTCCTCCTTCCCATGATTAGACCATAGCACTTTTACCAAGGGAACACTTTTCCGGCGCAAGGCTCTTATCTCATTATCAACGATCCGCACCGGCTCCAGTCGCACAGATCTGTCAGACGCCATAGTAACATCAGTTGTGGGGATGTATTGTTCGGGCCGCAACAACGCCTTCCGAAGCGATGATACATGGAACACATCGTGGAGATTCTCTAACTCAGGCGGTAGCTCCAGCCGATAGGCCAAAGGGCCAATCCTTTCCAATATGACATAGGGCCAAACATACCGCGGGCTGAGCTTCTTCACTCCCCGCACCCGTGACACTCCATGCATCGACCGGATTTTCAGGTACACTTTATCACCCACTTGAAATTCCACCATACGGTGCCTTGCGTTATAATACTTCGCCTGCCGACTTTGAACCTCTAACATACGATCCCGTATCAACCTAAGCACCGCATCCGTGTCATCTATATATTCAACACCCAAAGTCTTCGGGTCTTCATCTTGTACCCAAGACAAGGGGGTCCTACACCTCCTTCCATATAGGGCTTCATGGGGCGCCAGCTTGATGGCTGTTGTTGTTGGAGAATTCCACTATGGGCAAGAGTCTTTCCCACGACTCTCCTCTATCTATCACACATAACCTCAACAGATCCTCCAATGTTCGGATGGTCCGCTCAGACTTCCCATCCGTCTGAGGATGGAATGCGGTGCTGAAGGTAAGGAGCGAGGCCAAATACGCCTGTACCGCCTTCCACTCCTTGGAGGTAAAGCGACCATCACGGTCCGAAACTATCGTCTTAGGTATGCCGTGATACCGTACAAACTGCTCCACAAAAAGGCGTACTAAGACATCCACATGAGCCTCCTTCTTCATAGGAATGAACCAGGCAACTTTCGTAAGGCGATCAACGATCACCCATACTGAATCATTTCCTGAGCGGGAGCGAGGTAGCCTATGTACGAAGTCCATGGAAATATCCTCGAACTTCCACTCGGGGATCGACAACGACTACAACAGGCCACCGGGACTCCTGCACTCCGCCTTCACTCTTTGGCAGGCTTCACAATGCGTGACAAAGTATCAGACATCCTTCTTCATTCCTGGCCTACACATCGTCTTCCGTAAGCCGACGCACATCATGGAAATTCCCGGGTGCACTGAATATTGAGAGCAATGTGCCTCTCTCAAGATATCCACCTAGATTTTACCGCCCTTGGGAATGTAGAGCAGGCCGCGAAAGTAAACGAGGCCGTCCTTTAGTGTGTACTCGTCGGTAGCCCCGTCCTCGATCAACTTGAGTGCAGGGTCTAGAACCGCATCCAATCCTTGCTCCACTCGGATTCGGTCCCGGATATCACAAACCATGCTCATGCTAGACAAGTACTTCGTATATTCTGCCGAAGGAGCCTTAAATATCAATGTAATATACATCTCCTCAATCATCCGTGCCAACTCCATGCTCATCAACCGAGACTCTGGGCTCGAGCCGGGTACTTTCCTGCTCAACGCATCGGCTACAGAGTTTGCTTTTACGGGGTGGTAGTTCAAGGTGAACTCATAATCGCATAGAAACTCTAACCACCACCGTTATCTTAGGTTCAACTCCTTCTGGGTATAAATGTACTTCAAGTTTTTATGATCCGAGAAGATTTCGTAGTGGACGTCGTATAGATAATGCCTCCATACCTTCAAGGCAAACACCACTGCTCCTAGCTCCAAATCATGCACCGGGTAATTGATTTCATGCTTCATCAATTGTCTTGAAGCTTAAGCAATCACATGGTCGTGCTGCATCAACACCGCTCCCACCCCCTGATAAGACGCGTCCGTGTACACTTGAAATCCTTCCTTTCCTGACAGCAGGACAAGAATGGGGGTGGAGGTGAGTCTATCCTTCAATTCCTGGAATGTCGCTTCACATTAGGGTGTCCACTCAAATGGCACATCTTTCTTTGTCAAAGAAGTCAGCGGGAGGGCAATCTTGGAGAATCCTTTTACGAACTTGCGGTAGTATCCGACAAGTCCAAGAAAACTCCTCACATCGGCCGCCGACTTCAAGTGCGACCACTCCTTCACGACACGCACCTTGGCCGGATCCAAAGCTACTCCAGCCCCACTGATTACATGACCCAAGAAAGCCACTTCCCTAAGCGAGAATTCACACTTACTAAACTTGGCGAACAGGGCGTGCTCTTTTAACGTTTCCAGAACTAAGGCCAGTTGCTCGGCATGTTCTTCCTCCGTCTTCGAGTTGATTAAGATGTCGTCAATAAACACACTAACGAAGACATCTAGATAGTCCTCAAACACTTTATTCATCAAGCTCATGAAAGCTGATGGGGCATTTGTGAGCCCAAACGGCATCACCGTAAACTCATATTAGCCGTACCTTGAGCTGAAAGCCATTTTCTGGATATCATCCTCTTGTATTCTCAATTGATAATACCCCGAGCGCAAATCTAGCTTGGAGAACCAATGTGCTCCCACCAGTTGATCGAACAACTCATCGATCCGAGGTAACGGATAGGTGTTCCGTACCGTCAGTCGGTTGAGCTCCCGATAGTCTATACACAAATGCAGGGTTCCATCTTTCTTCTTAACAAATAGAATAGGGGCTCCCCATGGTGATGAACTGGGGCGAACAAACCCTGTTTTTACCAACTCATGCAGTTGAACTCTAAACTCTATGAGTTCTTTTGGGGCCATTCGATAAGGGGTCCTGGAAACAGGCTTAGCTCCTGATACAAGCTTAATCTGAAAATCCACTTCTCTATGCGGGGGTAACCCTGGTAATTTCTCAGTAAATACCTCAGGGAAATCCCGTGCTACCCGCACATCCTTCACATCTACCCTCACCTCCTTTAGTTCGAAACATATCATATAGACTTCATCCCCTCTCATATGAGCTTTCAAGGTCTGGATTGAGGATAACAATAATCGTGGTGCGAAATTTATACCTTGGAAGATTACATCAGTGTCTCCATGTCTCAAATAGATTTGCTTCTCCGCACAGTCGATTCTTGCATGGTGCCAATTGTAACGCCCACTATTTTTCTGCGATTACTTTTATTCTCGTTTGGCGTTACGATGACGCGTTTCCGTGGCTTGTGCCATTTGTGGAGTGTGGTTTAGCTCCTTAGAACTGAGTGCCCTATTTTGTAGCCAGTTGGCAAGATCTCCCTAGCAAGCCGAGTCGTTTTGGGTGACCCGGTGTGGCCTCTCGGGGGGATGTTTGTGTTTGGCTTTATTTGGGTATAACTCGAGTTCTATTCATCGAAAGTTAATTTCGACTTCGCCGTTGTGTTCGTAGCGTGGGTAATTAGCTACGGTGCGAATTTCATCGAATTCCGAGGTAATTCGGTTTTCGCGTCGTTTGGTGTGTTAATAGTATATGTATTTTATTAATTTGAATAAGTTTGTCTTGAAACCTTCAGTTATGGGCTAAAGCGTTAATTCCTGCGGCTGTATTTATTCAGCAATTAATTCCTTGCTTAGGTGGCAGCCTAGTATAGGCTAGACCTTTTAAAATTCTCTTATTATTATGAGAATAGGCGGCTAGTTTTCGGTTTTGCCGAAGCGGTGTGTCCAGCTTTTATATAAAAGCTTTGCTTAGAAGTGGAGGCCCACTTCTGTATCTTCTTCCTCTTCCCGAAAAGAAAAGAAACCGTCGCCTGCTTTGTTCGTGGAAAACGGAGAGAAAAAAACCGTTGTTCCTGTACCCCTTCGGACGGTGATTCCGGGCTTGTTCGTGGACGGATTTCGATTCCGAAAGTGGCGTTGTCTTGATCTCTCTTAGATCATCGTTTCGACGGTAAGATATTCGATCTTCGTGGAATTTTGGTGAGATTGGGATTTCAGTTTTGAGGTTTTTCCGCCATTAATGTTAGGAAGAATGTTTTAGGTGATGCTGCTGTTAGTGCCAGGTAAAGGAGAGGGAAAGCCGTCCAAGCTTCGCCGGAAATCGAGGCAAGTGGTATTTTTGCCCTTGCCAAGTTTCCTTTTTGTATCTAACTTGCTGTATTAGAAAATCCCGGTTAGCCCTAGGGTAGCGGCCACGTTGTTCCTTTATTCTTGCAAAATTCTAGGACTTAGTTCTTCCTATTAAGCCCCCTACTTTGTGCTGTTGGTGCCCAATCCGCAGGCGTGATGCCGCTTAATTTTTACTTCAGATTTCTGTCTGATTGTTGCATTCGGGTGTAGCCGAGAGAGAGAGAGAGATTAGGAGGGGGTGCTTGCTGTTTGTCCGGGGAAAAGACCTAATTTTGGTCTGGCCGGAGTTGAGTGATCGTAGAACTTAGGAGTAATTTTCTCGGGTTTGTCACGCCCGTGACCCCCGAGAAGAACGTCGAGCTCAGTTTGACGCTCGACGGTTTTTCGGGAGGAAGAACGTCGAGCTCAATTAGAGTCTAGCTCTGTTCGACGCTCGACGTTTTTCGGGATGAAAAACATCGAGCTTCGTTCTGTCTTAACGCCGTTTGACGCTTGACGTTTTCCGGGAGGAGAACGTCGAGCACAGATTTGTCTTGAGCCGTTCGACGCTCGACGCTTTTCCGGGTGGATAAACGTCGAGCTCAGCTTTGACTTATCTCCGATCGATGCTCGACGATTTCCTGGAGGATGATCGTCGAGCTTCGCTTGCCTTTAGCCTTCGACGATCGTCAATCTCCGAGATGATGATCGTTGGGCTTTGTTTAGTCTTTAGCCGATCGACGATCGTCGAGCTCCGGATGACGATCGTCGAGCTCCGTGTTGTCTTAGCGGGATTGCCACGCCCGTGACCTATCTGTCACCCCCGTGACCCCCCTTCGTCGATCGTCAATCTCCGGAGACGATTGTCGAGTTTTGTATTGTCGATAGAGGTTTGTCACG
Organism: Platanthera zijinensis; assembly: GCA_039513925.1. Lineage (NCBI taxonomy): Eukaryota > Viridiplantae > Streptophyta > Magnoliopsida > Asparagales > Orchidaceae > Platanthera > Platanthera zijinensis. Next base: position 168,209,331 of record CM077086.1, read on the forward strand.
CCACTTTCTCTGTTTGTGGTTAGTGCCTGTTTTTGCATTGAGTGAGGCTAGCTCACTCAACGCCAAGGTTTAGGTAGGCATTGAGTGGGTCTCACTCAACGCCAAGCCGTGTTGATTCATTTCAACACACTTCCTTTACCTTGCTTTTCGTTCCCGAGTGAATTTCTTGTTTTATTTTTGGGTTTTCCTTGTCGGCCGTTTTCTTTACTTCCTAAAGGCCGAATCATGGGTCGTGGTTAGTAGTGGTGTGTTGTAGCTCTTTATGGGGGAGGTGTTGTGTAATTTAGCCAAGACCACTCTTGTTTTTCTTGCTCCAGGTACGGGCTGGGCATGTGGGTGGGAGGAACCTTGTGCTTTCACATGTAGACCCTCGAGCTTGTTGACTTGGACATGGTGGATGGGGGACTGAGTTTGCCTCCAATCCATTCCACGTTGTTTGTTTTTGCTACTACCACCTCCCACAGTTTAGAGTGTTAGAAGTTTCTTCCTTGATAGTTTGCAGCACTTTGGGCTCTTGGTAGCCTAGTAGGCCCTACCGGATGTAGTTCCTGGGCTGGGTTGTTGCTGTTTCCTTGCACGTAGTGCATTTCTTGTTGTCATGTTTTGGACTGTTGTGGAGTTTTCCTACTGTATGTTTTTTAGTTACTTTTCCCCTTTGGTTGACTCTTTCATGCAGTTTTTTTCCTTATTTCGCTTGCTGAGGTATTCTGTTTTCATTTGGAATGCCTCAGGTTCTGAGCTGTAGCCAGTCTGGTGGCTAGTTTGCAGTGGTGTTATTGGTGGTCTCTTGGACTTTGGAGATCCGTTTGCTTTGTTGGTGAGGTAGTTTTCAGTACTTTCTTACAGACATACATATGTGCCAGTGGGTTCGTGTCAGGTTGTTGGCGCGCACTGGTAGTTTCTTTTTTTTACCTTTGTACTGGATATATACTTTTGCTGCTACCATTTTCTGGTGATAGTCTACTTGCTTTGAGAAGGATTTATGCTAGGTTGCTAGTTACTTTTAAACTAAAATTATTATTATAAGTAAAGCTCATGATCAACATGTTTTATAAAACTAAATCACTATTTTCCAAGTAACGTATAAAGACCGTTTTCTTATATATTATATAAATTAAATGTAGGGTCTTGCATAGCATAAGTGGTTCTCTTGGGACCCTTACGAGCTCTTTAGGATGTCAAACCTGAATAAAGTATTTTTCCGCAGCGTATAAGTATAGTTTTTTTTTTGTGGACTAGGCGATCCACTGAGCCGAGGGATACGGCCTCTAAAATATAACTGATTTTCTAATCATTAGACACATGATTTTCTTTCATTAAGTTTGTAGGTGGTTCTGCCTGAGTGTCAGTAGTTATCCCCTGCTTGACGTGGCATCATGACGCGTGTTTTCTCTTACTCTGGTTGCTTGACAGGTTAGTTGAGCAACCTTCCTTTGTTTGCTTTTAGTAGTTCAGCATCATGTCATTCACACACCAATATATCATCAGCACGTCTTGGCAAAAGCACGAACACTATACTCATGGCATAACATGAAGTATACGGGACATATTATGTAGTATGGGATGCATAATATGTGTTCGTATATGGATCCACCATAGGGGCAACATGTGAGGGTTATGTAGTATGGGATGCATAACCTCACCACATGACTGCGACTCGCTCGTTTTCTTTTTCGTTGCATGGAAATGTTATGTAGTACGGGATGCATAACATTTACATGCGTACGCCGCTCATAACATGCATTAGGGCCTTTTTTTTAGAATGCATAGCACAAGCATGCATAGCATATCATTGCATAAGCACAACGTGCCAAGCTAAAGATTTGCAGGATGACATATGTACACACATAAGTTTTCAAAATAATATAAAGTCATGCATTCCCGATCTAGGCACAAGAGTTAGTAAGGTGGTGGTTAACCATCCTAGGTTAGGGCATAACATCAATTTTTTATTAAAAAGATAAACTCTCAGAGCAAGTTTAGCAGCTTTAAGTATATATCTATATATGTATTGTCTGTACTTGTATTTGGTTCTAGTCGTTGTATTAGGATCTAATTTGTGTTGTTATGATTTTAGGATGGCTAGGCGTCATGCGACTCGATCGACTCCCCTGTCTGAGGGTGAGTCATCTGGAGCTCAGAATGATGCGGTGATCGAGAGCCGACGTCAGAGTAGCGACTCCATGGGCAGGCAGTTGGAGGAGGTGCGAGCCCAGATTCAGTCTTTGGTGGCAGTTGTTGCAGGGCAGGCTCAGGGTGTGTAAGTCCCTGCTGGGGGAATTGTTTTTCCTCCTCCTCCTGCACCCTTGAGACCTCCTGTGGTGGTACCAGCAGAGATGACCTTCATCTCGCAGTTTCAGAGGCTGAGCCCTCCCACTTATGACGGGAAGGCAGATTTCATGGTCATAGATGATTGGCTGATCTCCATGGAGGAGATGTTCTCGTACTCAAGGATTGTAGATGATCAGAGGGTGATGATAGCCGCATATCAGCTTAAAGGTTTGGCTAAGAGTTGGTGGCTGAGAGAGAAGGAGAGCTTAGTAGCTGGATGCTCTTGGGAAGTGTTCAAGGAGATGCTGTTGAGGAAGTTCTTGCCTTCGGTCGAGCGTGACCGCCTCATGAATGACTTCCTTTATCTGAAACAAAGGCAACTCACGGTGGGTGAGTATGAGATAGAGTTCAGCAAGTTGAGCCATTTTGCCCCTGGGTTGGTCAGCATTGAGGCTGATCGAGTTAAGCGATTTCTCGGTGGTTTGAGGAGCGAGGTGCAGCAGTTGACTAGTGCTTATGAGTCAGTGACTTATGCAGGAGTAGTTGAGGCTGCTCTGAAGGTGGAGGCTATTGAGACCGCGAAGAGCAGAGGCCAGCAAATGAGGAAGGACAAGAGGAAGTCTGTGGAGGAGAAGAAGCCCCTGATACCCAGTGCTGCTTCGGGAAAGAGGAGCAAAGTGGTGTGCAGTTTTTATGGCCGATTAGGGCACCCTGTCGAGAAATGTTTCAAGAAGGCAGCAGCTCAGAGGAAGGAGCAGGTTCATGCGATTCAGGGTGCTCCGAGGAGAGATGTCTCCTATTCTATTTGCAAGCGATCTGGGAATGATGCGGCCTAGTGTTGGTCCAAGGATAGAGTCTACTTTCAGTGTGGGCAGAAGGGTCACATCAAGGCTAGGTGTCCTCAAGTTCAGCCAGCTCTTCCTGCAGGTCCATTACAGGCATTACCTCCACCTCAGCGTGTAGACAAGGGATAGGGGAAGCTGAACGTGATCTCTTTCGAGGAAGCTCAAGCCTCGACTCAGGTCATTTCAGGTTAGTTGTTTGTTGTTTTTCCAGCCTGGTAGTTTTATTTGCTAGAATATTTGCAGTATTGTTGTGCTAGTTCCTTAGCTTTGTGTGCTCCTATAGGGAAATTAAAGGTGAAGAACCGCTGGGCGCGTGTTCTGTTTGACTCCGGCGCTACCCACTCGTTCGTGGCTAGAGCCTTTGTGGAGCGACATCGGTTGACTCTAGATCGTGTCCGGGATTCCTTCCGTGTCAAGTTTCCCTCTGGTGAATCTGTGTTGTCAGATTTGTGCATATTGGATTGCCCTATTTTGTTGGGGGACTTTCTTGCAAAGGCGGACCTGAAGATGATTGATCTAAAGGATTTCGATGTTATTTTGGGCATGGACTAGCTCTCTAGGTATGATGCAGTCATTTAGTGCAAAGGAAAGCGCTTGGACTTCATTAGGGACGACGGTCAGCCCGGCAGCGTGTATGCTGATCCGTGTCAGGATTCTCCTGTCATCTCTGCGGTATGTGCTCAGAGGTTGATTCTTTCTCGTTGTTGTGCTTGTTTAGTCTCGGCGGTTGGAACCGCTGTTAGCGTACAATGCTTGAAGGAGATTCTTATTGTTCATGGTTTTGCCGATGTTTTTCCTGATGATCTTCCTGGTCTTCCTCCTGATCGGGATGTTGAGTTTGTGATTGATTTTGAGCCGGGTACGCATCCTATTGCTAAGGCACCGTTCCGGATGGCCCCTCGTGAGTTAGAGGAGTTGCGAGTTAAGTTGGATGAGCTGTTGGCTAAAGGTTTTATTAGGCAGAGTTCGTCACCTTGGGATGCTCCTGTTTTGTTTGTAAAGAAGAAAGATGGGTCGATGCGGCTTTGCATCGACTATAAAGAGTTGAACAAGGTCACTATCAAGAACAGGTACCCTCTGCCGAGAATCGATGATTTATTTGACCAGTTGCGCGGTAGCATGGTGTTCTCCAAGATCGATCTTCGTTCAGGTTATCATCAGCTCAGGATTCGTGAGGCGGATATTCCACGTACTGCGTTTAGATCGAGGCATGGACACTTTGAGTTTTTTTTTGATGTCGTTTGGTCTGACCAACGCACCATCAGACTTCATGGATATGATGAACCGGGTGTTCAAGGATTTCCTCGACAAGTTCATTGTGGTATTCATTGATGACGTGTTGGTTTATTCTCGCAGCACAGAGGAGCATAAGCAGCATTTGCGTTTGGTTCTGACAGAGTTGAGGAATCACAAGTTATTCGCCAAGTTGAGCAAGTGCGAATTTTGGTTGCCTTAGGTTTCTTTTCTAGGCCACGTGGTGAGCAAGGATGGGATCTCGGTCGACCCAGAAAAGATCGCAGCACTGATGGATTGGAGTAGGCCGAATACGCCTAAGGAGATCAGGAGTTTCCTAGGGTTGGCTGGCTACTACAGGAGATTCGTGGAGGGTTTCTCTTCCCTAGCTGCACCTTTGACTAAGCTGACTCAGAAGAATGTGGCTTTTTTTTGGAGCGAGAAGTGCGAAGAAGCCTTTCTGGAGCTAAAGAAGATATTGTGCACTGCTCCTGTTCTGACCCTGCCTACTGAGGGTGTGGATTATGATGTATACGTAGATGCTTCGCTTGTAGGTCTGGGATGCGTATTAATGTAGGTTGTAAAGGTGATTGCCTATGGGTCAAGGCAACTGAAGACTCATGAGAAGAATTATCCTACGCATGACCTTGAGTTCGCAGCGGTTATTTATGCGTTGAAGCTGTGGAGACACCTACTTTATGGGGCTCAGTGCAAGATCTTCACTAACCACAAGAGCCTGAAGTACGTGTTCACGCAGAAGGAGTTGAATCTGCGCCAACGGCGGTGGCTAGTGTATGTGGCCGACTATGATGTAGAGATCCAGTATCATCCAGGCAAGGCCAATGTGGTGGCCGACGCCCTGAGCCGAAAGACGGGAAAGATCTTTAACCTCTCCGCCGATCGGTTAGTGGAGGAGTTCCTCCTTACGGATATTTCCATGGGATGCTGTGGTTTGCAGAGTAGTTTGTCTGTGGCAGAGCCGTCTTGGATTTCTTTCACCAAACTGCGCCAGAAGGACGATCCAGATCTTTTGCACTTATTCATCAGGACAGAGAAGGGAGAGTTGCCAGATTTTGCTATCGATGATGTAGGTACTTTGAAGTACCGCGGCAGGTTTTGCATCCCCGCTGTTGGGGACATTAGAAGTCTGATTTGCAGAGAGGCTCATGGATCCAGCGTTGCCTATCATCCAGGATCTACAAAGATGTATCGTGACTTAAGGCAAATTGCCTGGTGGTATGGCATGAAAGGAGATATAGCCCGATTTGTTGCTGAGTGCCACACTTGCAAGCGTGTGAAGGCCGATCATGGAAGGCCAGGTGGTAAGTTGACTCCGCTAGAGATCCCGACTTGGAAGTGGGAAAGTATATCTATGGACTTCATTACGGGCTTACCGAAATCCCCGAGGGGATTTGATTCTGTTTGGGTTATAGTGGATAGATTGACGAAGTGTGCTCACTTCATGCCATATAAGATTGATTACCCGATAAAGAAGATAGTGGAGTTGTACTTGAATGAAGTCATCCGACTCCAAGGTGTGCTGGTTAGCATCATTTCCGATCGAGACTCCCGGTTTAATTCTCGTTTTTGGCAGAGTCTGTAGGAGGGCTTGGGTACGGGTTGGGCATGTGGGTGGGAGGTCCCTTTTGCTTTCACATGTAGACCCTCGAGCATGTTGACTTGGACATGGTGGATGGGGGACTGAGTTTGCCTCCAATCCGGTTCCTCGTTGTTTGTTTTTGCTACTACCACCTCCCACAGTTTAGGGTGTTAGAAGTTTCTTCCTTGATAGTTTGCAGTACTTTGGGCTCTTGGTAGCCTGGTAGGCCCTGCAGGATGTAGTTCCTGGGCTGGGTTGTTGTTGTTTCCTTGCACGTAGTGCATTTCTTGTTGTCCTGTTTTGGACAGTTGTGGACTTTTCCTACTGCATGTTTTTCAGTTACTTTTCCCCTTTGGTTGACTCTTTCATGCAGTTTTTACCTTGTTTCGCTTGTTGAGGTATTCTGTTTTCTTTTGGAATGCCTCAGGTTCTGAGCTGTAGCCAGTCTGGTGGCTAGTTTGCAGTGGTGTTGTTGGTGGTCTCTTGGACTTTGGAGATCCGTTTGCTTTGTTGGTGAGGTAGTTTTTCAGTACTTTCTTACAGACATACATATGTGCCAGTGGTTTCGTGTCAGGTTGTTGGCGCTCACTGGTAGTTTCTTTTTTTTACCTTTGTACTGGATATACACTTTTGCTGCTACCATTTTCTGGAGATAGTCTACTTGCTTTGAGAAGGATTTATGCTAGGTTGCTTGTTACTTTTAAACTACAATTATTATAAGTAAAGCTCATGATCAACATGTTTTATAAAACTAAATCACTATTTTCTAAGTAACGTATAAAGACCGTTTTCTTATATATTATATAAATTAAATGTAGGGTCTTGCATAGCATAAGTGGTTCTCTTGGGACCCTTACGCGCTCTTTAGGATGTCAAACCTGAATAAAGTGTTTTCCGCAGCGTATAAGTATATTTTTTTTGTGTGGACTAGGCGATCCACTGAGCCGAGGGATACGGCCTCTAAAATATAACTGATTTTCTAATCATTAGACACATGATTTTCTTTCATTAAGTTTGTAGGTGGTTCTGCCTGAGCGTTAACAGTTATCCCCTGCTTGATGTGGCATCATGACGCATGTTTTCTCTTACTCTGATAATTCTTAATTCAGAGAAAATGCGGGTTGTGACAGTTGGTATCAGAGGGAGGTTTGCTTGACAGGTTAGTTGAGCAAACTTCCTTTGTTTGCTTTTAGTAGTTCAGCATCATGTCATTCACACACCGATATGTCATCAGCACGTCTTGGCAAAAGCACGAACACTATACTCATGGCATAACATGAAGTATACGGGGCATATTATTTAGTATGGGATGCATAATATGTGTTCGTATATGGATCCACCATAGGGGCAACATGTGAGGGTTATGTAGTATGGGATGCATAACCTCACCACATGACTGCGACTCACACGTTTTCTTTTTCGTTACATGAAAATGTTATGTAGTATGAGATGCATAACATTTTCATGCGTACGCCGCTCATAACATGCATTAGGGCCTTTTTTTTAGAATGCATAGCACAAGCATGCATAGCATATCATTGCATAAGCACAACGTGCCAAGCTAAAGATTTGCAGGATGACATATGTACACACATAAGTTTTCAAAATAATATAAAATCATGCATTCCCGATCTAGGAACAAGAGTTAGTAAGGTGGTGGTTAACCATCCTAGGTTAGGACATAACATCAAATTTTTGTTAAAAAGATAAACTCTCAGAGCAAGTTTAGCAGCTTTAAGTCTTTATCTATATATGTATTGTTTGTACTTGTATTTGGTTCTAGTCGTTGTATTAGAATCTAATTTGTGTTGTTATGATTTTAGGATGGCTTGGTGTCCTGCGACTCGATCGACTCCCCTGTCTGAGGGTGAGTCATCTGGAGCTCAGAATGATGCAGTGATCGAGAGCTTGCGTCAGAGTAGCGAATCCATGGGCAGGCAGTTAGAGCAGGTGCGAGGCCAGATTCAGTCTTTGGTAGCAGTTGTTGTAGGGCAGGCTAAGGATGTGTAAGTCCCTGCTGGGGGAATTGTTGTTCCTCCTCCTCCTGCACCCTTGAGACCTCCAGTGGTGGTACCAGCAGAGATGACCTTCATCTCGCAGTTTCAGAGGCTGAGCCCTCCCACTTATGACGGGAAGGCAGATTTCATGGTCATAGATGATTGGCTGATCTCCATGGAGGAGATGTTCTCGTACTCAAGGATTGCAGATGATCAGAGGGTGATGATAGCCGCCTATCAGCTTAAAGGTTTGGCTAAGAGTTGGTGGCTGAGAGAGAAGGAGAGCTTAGTAGCTGGATGCTCTTGGGAAGTGTTCAAGGAGATGTTGTTGAGGAAGTTCTTGCCTTCGGTCGAGCGTGACCGCCTCATGAATGACTTCCTCTATCTGAAGCAAAGGCAACTCATGGTGGGTGAGTATGAGATAGAGTTCAGCAAGTTGAGCTGTTTTGCCCCTGGGTTGGTCAGCATTGAGGCTGATCGAGTTAAGCGATTTCGCGGTGGTTTGAGGAGCGAGGTGCAGCAGTTGACCAGTGCTTATGGGACAGTGACTTATGCAGGAGTAGTTGAGGCGGATCTGAAGGTGGAGGCTATTGAGACCGCGAAGAGCAGAGGCCAGCAAATGAGGAAGGACAAGAGGAAGTCTGTGAAGGAGAAGAAGCCCTGATACCCGGTGCTGCTCCGGGAAAGAGGAGCAAAGTGGTGTGCAGTTTTTGTGGCCGATCCGGCCACCCTGTCGAGAAATGTTTCAAGAAGGCAGCAGCTCAGAGGAAGGAGCAGGTTCATGCGATTCAGGGTGCTCCGAGGAGAGATGTCTCCTGTTCTGTTTGCAAGCGATCCGAGCATGATGCGGCCTAGTGTTGGTCCAAGGATAGAGTCTGCTTTCAATGTGGGCAGAAGGGTCACATCAAGGCTAGGTGTCCTCAGGTTCAGCCAGCTCTTCCTGCAGGTCCATTACAGGCATTACCTCTACCTCAGCGTGTAGACAAGGGAAAGGGGAAGCTGAACGTGTTCTCTTCCGAGGAGGCTCAAGCCTCGACTCAGGTCATTTCAGGTTAGTTGTTTGTTGTTTTTCTAGCCTGGTAGTTTTATTTGCTAAAATATTTGCAGTATTGTTGTGCTAGTTCCATAGCTTTGTGTGCTCCTATAGGGAAATTTAAGGTGAAGAACCGCTGGGCGCGTGTTCTGTTTGACTCCGGCGCTACCCACTCGTTCGTGGCTAGAGCCTTTGTGGAGCGACATCGGTTGACTCTAGATCGTGTCCGAGATTCCTTCCGTGTCAAGTTTCCCTCTGGTGAATATGTGTTGTCAGATTTGGGCATATTGGATTGCCCTGTTTTGTTGGGGGACTTTCTTGCGAAGGCGGACCTGAAGATGATTGATCTGGAGGATTTCGATGTTATTTTGGGCATGGACTGACTCTCTAGGTATGATGCAGTCATTTAGTGCAAAGGAAAGCGCTTGGACTTCATCAGGGACGACGGTCAGCCCGGCAGCGTGTATGCTGATCCGTGTCAGGATTCTCCTATCATCCCTGCGGTATGTGCTCAGAGGTTGATTCTTTCTGGTTGTTGTGCTTGATTAGTCTCAGCGGTTGGAACCGCTGTTAGCGTACAACGCTTGGAGGAGATTCCTATTGTTCGTGGTTTCGCCGATGTTTTTCCTGATGATCTTCCTGGTCTTCCTCCTGATCGGGATGTTGAGTTTGTGATTGATTTAGAGCCGGGTACGCGTCCTATTGCTAAGGCGCCGTACCGGATGGCCCCTCGTGAGTTAGAGGAGTTGCGAGTTAAGTTGGATGAGTTGTTGGCTAAAGGTTTTATCAGGTAGAGTTCGTCACCTTGGGGTGCTCCTGTTTTGTTTGTAAAGAAGAAAGATGGGTCGATGCGGCTTTGCATCGACTATAAAGAGTTGAACAAGGTCACTATCAAGAACAGGTACCCTCTGGCGAGGATCGATGATTTATTTGACCAGTTGCGCGGTAGCACGGTGTTCTCCAAGATCGATCTTCGTTCTGGTTATCATCAGCTTAGGATCTGTGAGGCGGATATTCCACGGACTGCGTTTAGATCGAGGCATGGACACTTTGAGTTTTTTGTGATGTCGTTTGGTCTGACCAACGCACCATCAGCCTTCATGGATATGATGAACCGGGTGTTCAAGGATTTCCTCGACAAGTTCGTTGTATTCTTCATTGATGACGTGTTGGTTTATTCTCGCAGCGCAGAGGAGCATGAGCAGCATTTGCGTTTGGTTCTGACAGAGTTGAGGAATCACAAGTTATTCGCCAAGTTGAGCAAGTGCGAATTTTGGTTGCCTCAAGTTTCTTTTCTAGGCCACGTGGTGAACAAGGATGGGATCTCGGTCGACCCAGAAAAGATCGCAGCAATGATGGATTGGAGTAGGCCGAATACACCTAAGGAGATCAGGAGTTTCTTAGGGTTGGCTGGCTACTACAGGAGATTCGTGGAAAGTTTCTCTTCCCTAGCTGCACCTTTGACCAAGCTGACTCAGAAGAATGTGGCTTTTGTTTGGAGCGAGAAGTGCGAAGAAGCCTTTCTGGAGCTAAAGAAGATATTATGCACTGCTCTAGTTCTGACCCTGCCTACTGAGTGTGTGGATTTTGATGTATACGTAGATGCTTCGCTTGTAGGTCTGGGATGCGTATTAATGCAGGTTGGAAAGGTGATTGCCTATGGGTCAAGGCAACTGAAGACTCATGAGAAGAATTATCCTACACATGACCTTGAGTTCGCAGCGGTTATTTATGCGTTGAAGCTGTGGAGACACCTACTTTATGGGGCTCAATGCAAGATTTTTACTGACCACAAGAGCCTGAAGTACGTGTTCACGCAGAAGGAGTTGAATTTGCGCCAGCGGCGGTGGCTAGAGTATGTGACCGACTATGATGTAGAGATCCAGTATCATCCAGGCAAGGCCAATGTGGTGGTCGACGCCCTGAGCCGAAAGACGGGAAAGATCTTTAACCTCTCCGCTGATCGGTTAGTGGAGGAGTTCCTCCTTATGGATATTTCCATGGGATGCTGTGGTTTGCAGAGTAGTTTGTATGTGGCAGAGCCGTCTTGGATTTCTTTGACCAGACTGCGCCAGAAGGACGATCCAGATCTTTTGCACTTATTCATCAGGACAGAGAAGGGAGAGTTGCCAGATTTTGCTATCAATGATTCGGGTACTTTGAAGTACCGCGGCAGGTTTTGCATCCCCGCTGTTGGGGACATTAGAAGTCTGATTTGCAGAGAGGCTCATGGATCCAGCGTTGCCTATCATCCAGGATCTACGAAGATGTATCATGACTTAAGGCAAATTGCCTGGTGGTATGGCATGAAAGGAGATATAGCCCGATTTGTTGCTGAGTGCCACTCTTGCAAGTGTGTGAAGGCCGATCATGGAAGGCCTGGTGGTAAGTTGACTCCGCTAGAGATCCCGACTTGGAAGTGGGAAAGTATATCTATGGACTTCATTACGGGCTTACCGAAATCCCCGAGGGGATTTGATTCTGTTTGGGTTATAGTGGATAGATTGACGAAGTGTGCTCACTTCGTGCCATATAAGATTGATTACCCGATGAAGAAGATAACGGAGTTGTACTTGAATGAAGTCATCCGACTCCAAGGTGTGCTGGTTAGCATCATTTCCGATCGAGACTCCCGGTTTACTTCTCGTTTTTGGCAGAGTCTGCAGGAGGGCTTGGGTACGGATCAGAGGTATTCTACTGCGTACCACCCACAAATCAATGGGCAGACGGAGCGGGTGAACCAGATTGTTGAGGATATGATCCGATGCTACATTTTAGACCACGGTGGAGCGTGGGATGAGCGGCTGCGACTTATGGAATTTTCTTACAACAACAGTTATCAGGAAAGTTTGCAGATGGCTCCGTTCGAAGCCTTGTATGGGAGGCGCTGTAGGACTCCGTTGTTTTGGGCTGAGGCTGGTGAGAGGCCTTTGTTGGGTCCTGATGCGCTGGAGGAAATGGAAGTCGCCGTGAAGCTTATTCGGGAGAAGCTTCGTTTAGCTCGGGAGAGGTACGAGAAGAACGCCAATCGGCGTAGGTCTGCCTTGGAGTTTTCTGTAGGGGACCTTGTATTTCTCAAGGTTTCCCCAATGGTGGGTGTAAAGAGGTTTGGTAAGAATCGGAAATTGGACCCAAGGTATGTGGGCCCGTTCGAGATTTTGGAGTGGATTGGCGTGTCAGCTTATAGATTGGATTTGCCAGCGAACTTCCCATGTGTTCATATTGTGTTTCATGTTAGCCAATTGCGAAAGTGTGTGCGCAGCAGTGGGCAGGTCTTGGACGTTGTGCCCCAGTTGGAGCCCAACCTCTCTTTTGTTGAGGTACCGGTTCGTATTTTGGATACTCAGGAGCGAGTGCTGCGAAAGAAGTCCATACCGATGGTGAAAGTTCTTTGGAAAAATCAGGATTTGGAGAGCGCGACTTGGGAGCTAGAGTCGGCCATGAGGAGGGTTTACCCTCACCTGTTTAGCTGATTTGATCGGTATGTTTCCCTTCTTGTAACTCCTATTCGTTACTTTTCCTTCTTTAGTAGGAGTGTTGTGCGTAACGTTTCGGGACGAAACTTTCTTTTAGGGGGAGTGACTGTAACGCCCCCGATTTTTCTGCGATTACTTTTATTCTCATTTGGCGTTACGATGACGCGTTTCCATGGCTTGTGCCATTTGTGGAGTGTGTTTTAGCTCCTTAGAACTGAGTGCCCTATTTTGTAGCCTGTTGGCAAGATCTCCCTAGCAAGCCGAGTCGTTTTGGGTGACCCGGTGTTGCCTCTCAGGGGGAGGTTTGTGTTTGGCTTTATTTGGGTATAACTCGAGTTCTGTTCGTCGAAAGTTAATTTCAAATTCGGCGTTGTGTTCGTAGCGTGGGTAATTAGCTACGGTGCGAATTTCGTCGAATTCCGAGGTAATTCGATTTTCGCGTCGTTTGGTGTGTTAATAGTATATGTATTTTATTAATTTGAATAAGTTTGTCTTGAAACCTTCAGTTATGGGCTGAAGCGTTAATTCCTGTGACTGTATTTATTCAGCAATTAATTCCTTGCTTAGGTGGTAGCCTAGAATAGGCTAGACCTTTTAAAATTCTCTTATTATTAAGAGAATAGGCGGCTAGTTTTCGGTTTTGCCGAAGCGGTGTGTCCAGCTTTTATATAAAAGCTTTGCTTAGAAGTGGCGGCCCACTTCTTTATCTTCTTCCTCTTCCCGAAAAGAAAAGAAACCGTCGCCTGTTTTGTTCGCGGAAAACGGAGAGAAAAAAAACCGCTGTTCCTATACCCCTTCGGACGGTGATTCCGGGCTTGTTCGTGGACGGATTTCGATTCCGAAAGCGGCGTTTTCTTGCTCTCTCTTAGATCTTCATTTCGACGGTAAGATATTCGATCTTCGTGGAATTTTGGTGAGATTGGGATTTCAGTTTTGAGGTTTTTCCGCCATTAATGTTAGGAAGAATGTTTTAGGTGCTGCTGCTGTTAGTGCCAGGTAAAGGAGAGGGAAAGCCGTCCAAGCTTCACCGGAAATCGAGCCAAGTGGTATTCTTGCCCTTGCCAAGTTTCCTTTTTGTATCTAACTTACTGTATTTGAAAATCCCAGTTAGCCCTAGGGTAGCGGCCATGTTGTTCCTTTATTCTTGCAAAATTCTTGGACTTAGTTCTTCCTATTAAGCCCCCTACTTTGTGTTGTTGGTGTCCAATCCGCAGGCATGATGCCGCTTAATTTTTACTTCAGATTTCTGTCTGATTGTTACATTCGGGTGTAGCCGAGAGAGAGAGAGATTAGGAGGGGGTTCTTACTGTTTGTCCGGGGAAAAGACCTAATTTTGGTCTGGCCGGAGTTGAGTGATCGTAGAACTTAGGAGTAATTTTCCCGGGTTTGTCACGCCCGTGACCCCCGAGAAGAATGTCGAGCTCAGTTCGACGCTTGACAATTTTCCGGGAGGAAGAACATCCAGCTCAGTTAGCATCTAGCTCTGTTCGACGCTCGACGTTTTCCGGGATGAAAAACGTCGAGCTTCGTTCTGTCTTAGCGCCGTTTGACGCTCGACGTTTTCTAGGAGGAGAACGTCGAGCTCAGATTTGTCTTGAGCCGATCGACGCTCGACGCTTTTCCAGGTGGATAAACGTCGAGCTCAGCTTTGCCTTATCTCCGATCAACGCTCGAATATTTCCTGGAGGATGATCGTCGAGCTTCGCTTGCCTTTAGCCTTCGACGATCGTCAATCTCCGAGATGATGATCGTCGGGCTTTGTTTAGTCTTTAGCCGATCGACGATCGTCGACCTCCGGATGATGATTGTCGAGCTCCGTGTTGTCTTAGCGGGATTGTCACGCCCGTGACCTATCTGTCACGCCCGTGACCCCCCTTCGTCGATCGTCGATCTCCGGAGACGATTGTCGAGTTTTGTATTGTCGATAGAGGTTTGTCACGCCACTTTCTCTGTTTGTGGTTAGTGCCTGTTTTGGCATTGAGTGAGGCTAGCTCACTCAATGCCAAGGTTTAGGTAGGCATTGAGTGGGTCTCACTCAACGCCAAGCCGTGTTGATTCATTTCAACACACTTCCTTTACCTTGCTTTTCGTTCCTGAGTGAATTTCTTGTTTTATTTTTGGGTTTTCCTTGTCGGCCGTTTTCTTTACTTCCTAAAGGCCGAATCGTGGGTCATGGTTAGTAGTGGTGTGTTGTAGCTCTTTATGGGGGATGTGTTGTGTAATTTATCCATGGCCACTCTTCTTTTTCTTGCTCCAGGTATGGGCTGGGCATGTGGGTGGGAGGTCCCTTGTGCTTTCACATGTAGACCCTCGAGCTTGTTGACTTGGACATGGTGGATGGGGGACTGAGTTTGCCTCCAATCCAGTTCCTCGTTGTTTGTTTTTGCTACTACCACCTCCCATAGTTTAGGGTGTTAGAAGTTTCTTCCTTGATAGTTTGCAGCACTTTGGGCTCTTGGTAGCCTAGTAGGCCCTGCAGGATGTAGTTCCTGGGCTGGGTTGTTGCTGTTTCCTTGCACGTAGTGCATTTCTTGTTGTCCTGTTTTGGACAGTTGTGGAGTTTTCCTACTGCATGTTTTTCAGTTACTTTTCCCCTTTGGTTGACTCTTTCATGCAGTTTTTACCTTGTTTCGCTTGTTGAGGTATTCTATTTTCTTTTGGAATGGCTTAGGTTCTGAGCTGTAGCCAGTCGGTGGCTAGTTTGCAGTGGTGTTGTTGGTGGTCTCTTGGACTTTGGAGATCCATTTGATTTGTTGGTAAGGTAGTTTTCAGTAATTTCTTACAGACATACATATGTGCCAGTGGGTTCGTGTCAGGTTGTTGGCGCCCACTGGTAGTTTCTTTTTTTTACCTTTGTACTGGATATATACTTTTGCTGCTACCATTTTCTGGAGATAGTCTACTTGCTCTGAGAAGGATTTATGCTAGGTTCCTAGTTACTTTTAAACTACAATTATTATTATAAGTAAAGCTCATGATCAGCATGTTTTATAAAACTAAATCACTATTTTCCAAGTAACGTATAAAGACCGTTTTCTTATATATTATATAAATTAAATGTAGGGTCTTGCATAGCATAAGTGATTCTCTTGGGACCCTTACGCGCTCTTTAGGATGTCAAACCTGAATAAAGTATTTTTCTGCAGCGTATAAGTATAGTTTTTTTTTGTGGACTAGGCGATCCACTGAGCTGAGGGATACGGCCTCTAAAATATAACTGATTTTCTAATCATTAGACACATGATTTTCTTTCATTAAGTTTGTAGGTGGTTCTGCCTGAGCGTCAGCAGTTATCCCCTGCTTGACGTGGCATCATGACGCGTGTTTTCTCTTACTCTGATAATTCTTAATTCGGAGAAAATGCGGGTTATGACACCAATCCAGCCACGCCATGCCCAGAATGAGGTCGAATTCTGGTATTCTCAAAATTATGGTGGGGGTATCAAAGGTCATTCCCCTAATGGTTATCTCCAACTCACACTTCGCGGTTGCCGTCATCTCAGATCTGTCTGGGAGGCGTCCTCTTCGAGCAATACCAGTGAAATATTGCACTCCGTGTATATCCTTTATGAAGTCTTCAGAAACGAAAGAATGTGAGGCACCGGTGTCAAATAACGTATAAGCCGGTTTCCCGCCGACCATCATGGTGCCTAAGCTTCATTAATAAGACTCAAGCTAGGCATCTAGTATATCTTGAGCCACTAGAGGATATTAATGGAAGCAAAATGGCTAATTCAAGTCGTACCTGCAATCATATCCTGAGGATTCTGCTCTTGAGTCATATCCAAGGCATACATCTGATCCCGAGAGGGTCTGGGGTTTCTTCCTCGTGGTCCACGTCATCGACCACGCATATACCCTCGCTCCCGAGGGGCTGCTGGAGGTAAAGCAAAAGGCGCATCTCCAAACAGTTGCGGACAGTAGCGTCAAATGTGGCCCGGTTGGTTGCATTCAAAGCACACCCGTTCCTTCCTTTCGTCGTGTTGCTGAAATTATTGAGTGGAGGTAATGATGGCAGTTGCGGAACCGGGCGCTCCTCTCTAAAATTCTGGGGGAAACGCCTGCCACCTCTCTGATACCCTCTTCCTCTTCTATTGTCAAACCTCCTTCTATTGCTGGGGCCGAATTCCATCACGCCCTCCGCTGGCCTCTTACCACTTCCCAAGTGGTCCGCTTCCAATCTCTTCGCCATATCGATAATCTCCGCCAGACTAGAGTCCGCTATAAACAAAAGGGCTTGCCTTAGGGGATCTCTCAAGACTTTGTAGAATCGTTTGGCATACCCTCTATCATCCAACTCATAGGAGTCAGCGAATCTAGCCAAGTGCTGAAACTCCCGTTGGTACTCTGTCACCGACTTGGACCCTTGCTTTAGTTGCAAAAATCTCTCTTCAAGATCATCCCGAGCGGCCGAGGGGATGAAATGCTCTAAGAAGGCTTCAGATAATTCGCTCCAACTAATGTTCGTGTACACTCTTCCATGAAAAGTGGAGCCATGAGGGACTTCTACCACCTTTTTGCGTGCAGCTCTAAGAGTGTCACCACAAGGGTCACCGCCATGTTGTTTGGGCATCTTATTCCTGCCAACAACTCTTGTACAGTGTCGAGAAACTCTTCCGTACGCACCGCCGACTCTGTCCCAATATAAGCGGGATGGGAGAGAGCTCGAAAAATGCTTAACCAACTAGATCCCGGAGCCTATTGTTGTACAGGTGCCTGCTGAGATTAGGACCTAAAGGCATCGAAAATAGTTGTGAGCGTCTGCCCCAGCTCTGATTGTTTAAATTGTGTAGGTATGGACAGGGCGGGGGTGACCCTCACTGGCTCAACATGTATTGGGATCTACACATAGGGTACAAACCTAAGGTTAGATTTGCTAATCTAAGGTCAAAGATGGACAAACTTAGTGTGAATTACATATGGGCACACCACTGCTTCCGCTAAGTCAGTTTGTCCCAAAACTGACTAATCAAAAGGGGGTGGCACCATTGTTAAGTGACATTCTCCATGGAGGATCGTAGCAAGTTGATACCATTTGTAAGACCCCCCTCCCGAAACACAAAACACGGCACGAGAGGGGTCTTATGCCCCGAATAGCCGCCTTGCGGTAACACTAACCCTCGGGTCAGCCTGTACCATAAGACGCCTATCCTAGCGGCTACAACCAATATCAACAAATAAATGCAAACCCAACAATAAAAATATAAAGAAGTCAATCAACAGTAAGCATAAGTCCATAAGTGCAGCAAAAGAGAAGCAAAACAAGCTTATACATAATCAGACTACGTAAATAGAATTGCCCCGAAGGGCTACAAAAAAAAATTTCTCTCACTCACATATGTAACCGACGGTAGCGACGGTACCGTCCCCTCAGGCCTTGTCGTCCTGGCCTGGCTGTCCAGCTGCAAGACCTACTGCTCCACCTGCGTGGTTACCTCCTAAAAAGGAAGATGTAGCAACTATTAGTCATAAAGACTAAGTGGCTTCACATCCACACCCCCGGCGACTCCTCGGCACCGGGCGGAGAAAGGAACAGGTACAATGTATATAAAACAGTAGTACAAGCAGTTGAAGTAAGTATACATGACATAAGTAGCAATATAGTAGTGTATAAATGAACAACCTCTTAATCTACAATTCTACCATCTACAGCATCAAGAGATTATAATGTTATAACAGTAAGTGACTCAACATATATGAATGCCCATACAAGCATATAAATTGAGGGTCGTTCAGCAGTAAATAACCCATCGTATAGGAGTGCCCATACAAACTTATACGATGAGGGTCTTGTGTATGTAATGAAGTGCAATGCTATGTATGCAATGCAATGACACACACATGATCAAGCACATGCAATCGCTATGTCGACACAGACTTATAGTTCCCACTATTCGAGCAGGTAGCTAACCTCTCAGGCGTACACTGTCGTGTCCAAACGGTGATAGTAGAGCGGACATCTCCACTACTAGGCTGGTCTCCACACTACCTAGCCTAGGCCTCCGTACGCCTCAACTCTAAGAACACAACAGCGGAGCTCACATGCGTACTATGGCTCAGTGGGTTCTCCTGGGTTAATGTGCACCAAGATCCTAGCCCCGAACTGGCCTAAGGTATGACACGAAAGGAGCCCCGAAAATGAGCACGAGGACCAAGCCCAACCGTTCACTTGGCACGGAAGGAGCCTCTTGACGTGAACACCGAGGAACAAGCCCAACCGCCCAAGGTCTAATTGTCAACTCCCATCGATGTGACGATTGGCGAGCCCGTAGATCTGCCACACTATCCCTAGCCCAAGATTACGACACCGCGTGTCGACTCACACCACATACAATTCCACAATATCGTGGCATGGAAGGAGCCTTGGGACGTGAACACCGAGGACCAAGCCCAACCATCCATCAAATACGGAAGGAGCCTCGGGACGTGAACACCGAGGACCAAGCCCAACCATCCATCAAATATGGAAGGAGCCTCGGGACGAGAACACTGATGACCAAGCCCAACCATCCATCAAATGCGGAAGGAACCTCGGGATGTGAACACCGAGGACTAAGCCCAACCGACCAACTTTACTCAGTTCAAGCTCATTCCAACAAGTGACGGTCAACACCGTACTTGTTACTTCCACAATTCTACCCGTAGGGAGACGACACTCTAAGCATTGGATTACTAATTCCCTTCTTTCCATTCAATATACATCATGGCCATAGTTAAATCATTTATACATCTACCAATTTATATCTACCAATTTATATCTAGTTCTTTCCTTCAATTAAGCTTGTCCACAACTCGTTATACGAAATCATATTTATAACCTCAATTTATCATATCACTATGATGATTATGTCAAAAGAGTTCACCCAAGCCTCGAATTTGATCGCAACATTAAATTCCACTAAATCGCACTCCACATTACACAACCCAAAATTTAGGTGCAGCCTTAATCCGGACAGTAACTTCGACAAAGGATTCCCGAGGCTACAGAAGTTCGGCGAGTGTGTGTAACCACTCGTTGGAAAGATAATTTCAAGCGCTACAACTTTCGTGTTTAGTCGAAAGCCCAAATCTGGCCAGAACACCCCCGAAATTTTCCTCGAAGATCGCAGCGCGTAGAAATCAGATTTCTGCACGCATCTTAAGGTGAGATGAACGGCATCCGTTCATCTACCTCCTTGCACCGATCTCCCAAAAACTCCTCCAGAAATTCATCCACCCTTATTCACCCTCACAAAGCCATATTTCTCCACGAATCCCTCTCTCATCTTCACTTTGAATGATGAGGAGGGTGAAGACACCTAAACCTAGAATAACAAATCTAGGCATGGCTTTCCTTAGGAAATCATCTCCTCACCATCAAGACTCTATGGAGTCGATATCTCTCCTAGAATATAACTACAGATCTAGCACCAAGGGAGAGGGGAGGAAGCTCGCCTCATTTCCAGTGGTACCATCATTCCCGGCCATGGATCTAGTCATCCTCCTCCGCGGCATCCTTTCTTGGCACAGTTGTTCTTCGTGGCAAAGGAAGGAGAGAGAGAGAGAGAAAAGGCCGCCTCCAGGAGTTCCGACGATTTCCCTCGGCTCTGTCGGTTTCGCAAGGTCCGCGATGACGGCAAGGTCGATAAGCAAAATGGCTAGGGTTCGGCTTTATCTTCCCTTATAAACCGATGTATTAGGTTAACTCCCTTCTGCTACGTGTCAACGCCCCATTGGACCGACCTAATGGGTCATATTGAAGTGACCCGGTCCAAGGCAGCCAAGCCGGAGCCAGACCGGTCCGGTTCAGTCCGCACGCACAAGACAGCGGAACCTAGGAAAAAAAACTGTCTAAGGAAAAATCGGCGGGTATCACCCTGATACCCGTCGATCGGCGTGCATTACTACCGATACCCGTTGATTGGCGGGTATCATTCTCGATACCCGTCGATCGACGTGCATAGCTACTGATACCTGTCGATCGGCGAGTATCATTCTTGATACCCGTCGATCGGCGTGCATAGCAACGGATACCCGTCGAATTTCCCTTAACCTACTTCTCAATCTGCAGCTCTTAATCCGGTGGGTATCGACCACCGATACCCGTCGAATTCGGCGAGTATCATTCTCGATACCCGTCGATTTTCACTTGGCCGAGTTACTTCACTCCAGCTACTGGTTGGGGTATCCTTAAACCCAACACTTCATGCCACACTCCTGACACCCTCTGTCAGTGCACCACGAGTCTGAGTCGAGTCTATTCACTCAAAACTCATATGAGGGGCCTAGCCCGAAACGGGACATTACATTTACTTAGGCTATTATAGCATTACCTGTCTCACAGCCTTTTGCTAGATGGCATTGAGTGAGTTAACTTCACTCAACGCATGTGGACTTAGCCATATTTCCAGCCTGCCATGACCATGGCTTTGACTATATAGGCTCCACTCAGCGCTATAAGTCATCTTGCATTGTGTGAGTAGACTTCACTCAATGCCTGTGGATTTAGACAGATTTCTTTCTATCTACACCTCAGGTAAGAGTTTACCTGACTTAGCCACTTAAGCTATCTGTCCCATCAATATTATAGGAAAACCCTGCATATATGAACTTCAGCATATGTTAAATATACCATTGTCTATGCTCATTGACATATATTACTTCTTTAAATCTAAGACATTGTGGGCAATGGACCTAACAAATTCCTCCTATTTGAAGAAGTCAAAACTCTCCACCAATATCTGAGTCAATGACATACACTAACAAATTACAGTAATATAGCAGGAAAAATTATGATGAATTTGATAAGTTATAGTAAACTTCCTTGTCTGCAGGGCATGCCTGCACCTGATCCCCCTTAATAGCTGCTACCTGTCCTTCGCCCCACTTTTGACTTCTATAAGTAGACAGGGAGGATAATCCCACTCTTTGATTTCTCATAAGCAGCAGTTTGAACATCTTGAGAGTACTTAGAGTAATGGTGGACATGCTCCCCCTCAATTGAAGCAGCATCTGACACGTTTCTTTGTAGATAGTGTAGTCTGCACTAGTCTGGACACCATTTGAACATGATACCATTAAAGGTACACTACTTGAAATGTCTTCAATCTTTTGAAGAGAAATTCCATCTACAAAACATAATATGGCCTACAACAATTTAAGGAGAAACAGAATCTATACTAGGTTTAACATACCCAACTCAAATTGAAGGTGTAAAACTTTGCTTCATCTAGTGGCTTAGTGAATATGTCAGCCACTTGCTTGTCTGTTGGGACAAACTCAAGGGTGATGTCTTCACATTTCATAAGTTCCCTTATGAAATGATATCTTACCTCAATATGCATAGTCCTGTTGTGAGAAAAATGATTCCTAGCAATTGATATAACACTAGTAGAATCACACAATAGGGGGCTTCTACTTATCTGGATGTTGTAGTCCTGAAGCTGATGCTGGATCCACAACAATTGAGCACAGCAGCTACCTGCTGAGATGTACTCTGACTCTTCAATTGAGATTGTAACACTGGTTTGCTTCTTGGTGCTCCAAGACACTAGTCTTCCTCCCAAGAGTTGACAGGTGCAAGAAGTGCTCTTCCTATCCTCTTTTTAGCCTTCAAAATCAACATCTAAGTAGCCTGTTAGTTAAAAATCCCCATTCCTAGGGTACCATAGGCCAAGATCTTGTGTTCCCTTAAGATACCTCAAAATTCTCTTTGCAACAGAGTAGTGAGATTCATTAGGGCAAGCCTGATAACTAGCATAAACACATATAATAAACATGATGTTTTGCCTACTTGTAGTAAGATAAAGAAGGGAGCCAATTATCCCTCTATATAAGGTCTCATCAACAGGCTTCCTTGCTTTATCCTTGCCTATAGGCATATTTGACCCCATGGGAGTTCTTATGGTAGAGGAATTCTCCACGCCAAATTTCTTTATTAACTCCCTAGTGAACTTAGACTGGGATATGGACAAGCCATCATCAGTCTGTCTTACTTGGAAACCCAAGAAGAACTTAAGTTCACCCATACTGCTCATCTCAAACTTCACCTGCATAAGTGATGCAAACTTCTTGCAGAGGTTTTCATCAGTAGATTCAAAGATGATATCATCTACATAGATCTGGACTAGGATGATCTTACCCTTATATTCCCTTAGGAATAGGGTCTTGTCTATCTTCCCTCTTGAGAATTTGTTCTCGATGAGGAACCTAGATAATGTTTCATACCATGCTCTAGGGGCTTGTTTCAGCCCATATAGAGCTTTCCTAAGTTTATAAATAGAATTAGCAGAGTTATGAACAACAAAACCATGATGCTGCTCAACATAGACTTCTTCTCTTAAATCACCATTTAGGAAGGCTAAATTTACATCCATCTGCTAGACTTTGAATCTCTTGTGTGTAGCATATGCAAGGAACAGTCTTATGGCCTCAAATCTTGCTACTGGGGCAAAAGTTTGATGAAAATCAATACCTTCTTATTGCTTGTACCACTTACTTGCTTTGTTCTTGATTATAATGCCATTTTCATCAAGCTTATTCCTGTAGCTCCACTTGACGCAAATGACATTATGTCCTTGTAGTCTTGGAACCAGCTTCCAGACCTTACATCTTTTGAATTGGTTCAGTTCCTCTTGCATAGCCAATATCCAAAATTGATCTATATTGGCTTCTTTAAACTTCTTTGGCTCCACCTGTGATAGGAAACTGGAATACATAGCTGTATTTAGATTCTTGCTTCTGGTCATAATGCCTTGGCTAGCTTCACCAATGATTTGGTATGCAGGATTGTCTCTCCAATGCCTGATTACAGGAGGCAATCTTCTTTCAGCAACAACTCCAGGAATAGCTTCATGATGATCATCATCTGCTCCCAGTGTGTCTGGTGGACCTTCTGGTATATCCACTTTAGCTTGCATCACTGGAGCTAAATCTTTGATGGCTAACTTTTCCACCAATATTTTTGTATCTGTAGTACTAGAAGAGGAGCTTGGTAGCTCATTGTAAATCATGGTAGACTCATCAAAGACTACATGTACAGACTCTTCTACAACTTGGCTTTTCAAGTTGTAGATCCTATAAGCTTTGTTATGATTATTATACCCAACAAAAATCTGATCAAAGGACTTGGTAGAAAACTTAGTTATATATGACTTTCCATTATGAAGCACAAAACACTTACTACTAAAGATTCTGAGATAGCTCAGGTTTGGTTTTCTTCCTTTCAAGATCTCATAAGAAGTTTTCTTGTGCCTCTTGGTGATAGAGGATTTGTTGAGGACAAGGGATGTAGTGTTAACTTTCTCAGCCCAGAAATATTCTGGGAGAGATGTGTCATTAAGTAAGGTCCTTCCAAGATCTATGAGAGTTCTATTTTTCCTCTCAACAATCTAATTTTGCTGGGGTCTTCTAGGTGAAGAGATTTTTTGATGAATCCCATGCTGTTCACAAAACCTAGTCATGCTATAAGACTAAAATTCAGTCCCATGGTCACTTCTGATTTTGACCACAGAGCCGTTGAACTCATTCTGAATTTGCTTGATAAACTTCATGAAGATATAATGGGTTTCTTTCTTTCTCTTGAGGAATAACACCCAAGCAAAACTTGAAAAGTCATCAACCAGCACAAGGGTATAGATTTTCTTACCAAGAGTATGAACTTGCATAGGACCAAACAAGTTCATATGCAGGAGGTATAAGCATCTCACAGAATCTTTGGTCTCAATACCCTTGAAGGAATCTTTTGTCTACTTGCCATTTTGACAAGCAGAACATAATCCCTCCATAGAGCACTTCACATTGGGACCATTCCTAACTAGCTCTTGAGTAAAGAGCTTACCAATAGTCTTGTAATTTATATGGTCTAGCCTCTTGTTCCATAGGAAACAATAAGAGGCTTTCTCATTTTCCATTAGATAGATAAGAGATTCTCTATCTAAACATAGAAAGTTTAAGCAATAAAAATTTTTGTACAACCCCGTATACAACCGAGTGGGATCCTCCCCAAGTGGTGAGCTAGAGGCATGCTATGAGGGATGATTTTGTGCCGCCCTATTCGAGGACGTGCAAACACTTGTGCATGCGTGTGTAGATTGTATATGAAAGGGCTTTATATTTATTGTATATAACAATAAAATATATATATGTATTATATATATATAAATAAAAGAGTACAAAGGAGGGTTAAGTCAAGCAGGGCTCGATCGGTTTTGCTGGAGCACAAAAGGCCAGCCGCTGTTTTCTCCCCCCCCCCATTCTCGCTCGGTGAAATCAGAGGGAAGCCAATCTGGTGCCTTCTCCCTCTCTCCCGTCACATCCGCCTAGATCAAGCAAGGCCGAGCCCGGCTCTTTCCCCGTCGCTGCCTAGGGCAAAGCAAGGCCTAGCCCGACCCCTTCTCCTTCACCGCCTACAGGAGGAGCCGAGCCCTGGTGCCTCCTTCCCCGTTGCCGCCTGCATTCATCCTGAGCCCTAGCTTTTCTCCTTTTCACCAGCCACTAGGGGCAGCCCGAGCCCCCTCACCCTAGCTTTTTTTACCCACCGCCACCTCCTGGAGCAGGGGATGCCCGAACTCTACATTTCTTCATCGCCGCAGCCGCCTGTAGCAGGGTGTGCCCGATCCCTAGCCTCCTTCCTTGTCACCACCACCGAGGGAAAAGCAAGGCCGACTCTTACACTCCTTCCTCGTCGCAACCGCCTGCAGCAAGATCTGTAGAGATTTATTCTCCCAGCCTCTCCTTCAGCTAGATCGGCCAAGAGCTCCTCTCCCGACATCGCCTTCAGCAAGAACAACAAGAGGCTCCTCTCCCGGCACCGCCTTCAGCAATAACATCCAGGAGATCATCTCCCGACACCGCCGCCAAAACATGCGTCAAGGGTAATGAAATTTCTTCTTGGGCAGGTGAAGCCCTCATTTTCCATATTTGCGTGAAAGCGCATCTCCACCGACGGGTGGGAGAAGGGCGCTCACTGACGGGTTGATGTTCACATCCCCGCTATTAACTGAATTAGCACCCGAAAGTGCGAGTACGGGTTTAGGCATACTGTGTGAAGCCCATCCGGATATGTAAGCCAAATTGGTGATGTTCTGGGGTTCCCATAGAAGAGTCCGAGAAAGTTGTGTATTATTTATTTATAGAGAATAAGCACCATAGCCCCGAATGAGGGGTGGGTGCTATATGATCGGTTTGCTTTTAGCCGACCAATGTTTGGCTTTTTGTCGCTCATCGGGACGTTGGCGTACAAGTGTTGTGATACCAAGCGGGGAGTAGCGGGCTTAAGCCCCAATTTGTGTCGGCCCTCGAAGGCCTATTTTTGCTTACGATACCGGCCTGCGTGCCGAAGTATGGAATTTACATTCCTTTAATTTTAAATGCCTGTGATGCCCTGTGTTGGCCCTAGAAGGCCTATGTTACGCTGTTGGTTGCCCAATTGGGGGCTACGTAAAGTAGAACTATTTGACGAGATTACGCCATTGGTAGGGCGGATGAGGAACATTTTACATAAACCCAAGGAGACATCTTTAGTTAAGAGAGAGTTGATCTTGAGATCCTCCTCAGATGTTCCTGTTAACCCGGAATCCGCGACTAGTTCTCCAGGTTTTCAAGTCCGGGCGGCTTGTGCTTTCTAGCCGCCATTCTCAGCTAGCCGGCTTATTGTCAGACAAGCCGGGCGGCCTCTACGTAAGACAACTGCCAGTTCCGGTCCAGCCATCATCTAAGGGTCGGCCTGTCATTGCCCAGGCTGCGCGACCTATGCCCCAGGTCGCCGTTAGAGGAGGTCCAGATCAGCCTGCCCAGAGGCCGAGTCCTGCAGCTCGGCAGAAGAAGGTCGCCAGGCCGCGCGGCCTGTCTCTTGGCTTTTCTTCTTTTACTCGATTCCCGTCACCGCTGCCCGATTCTCTTGTACCTCGGGCAGCCGGTAATTTTAGCCCTGCCCGTTTGGGCAAGCCCCCAAGCCTATAAATAGGGGGCGGGAGTACACCCAAAGCACGCTGACTCGAGTCCAAGAGCTCGCTTGTTAAAAGTTGCGGCCTCGATTCTAGTCCTTTGCGGTCTATTATCCGACCGGCTTCTTCCTTTCTTCTTTCTTTTCTAAGTGTAATCGCTTATTTTCCTATAAAAGGAAAGCCCGCCACAGGAAAGGCATTCAGGCCGCGGCGGGTGAACTCTGGTGTTGCCGCTGGCAGCGGCCCTTTCTCTCTTTTTCCTATCCGGTCCTATCCACCATTCCTAGCCGCTAGTAACCGACTAGCCGACAGTCTTTTCCCAATACCTTCCCCAGTGCTCGAACGGTTAGCTGGTGGTGCCCATTTTCCCCGTCACTTTTCGTGCATCCACAGTTAACACGCGACCTTCAGATCTCGGTTAGCCGGTGAAATCCGCGGCTAGATATTATCAGACCGCTCGGCCGCTAGTGCTTAGCGGCTAGTCGAGCAAGCAGCGGCAAGGGTGGTTAACCTGCTCAGTAACCGCTGGCAATTCTATCCGTGCGGTCAGACTGTAACTGTCCGGCGGTCTCTAAGTTCGTGTTGGTTGTTCTCTCATTTGCAATGAATCTCCCGATGAATTACAGAGATTTCTTATCATCTATGCTGGATTCCTTAGCAAGGCAAGATGGTTCTCATCCCGAGAATATGGCTAAGGATGCGTTTCAGGCTGGCACGAAGCAGACACCTCTCTACAGAGAAGAAGTTTCTTTTCCGTTCGTTGATCAAATTCGCAGGGATACCGTTGCTGATGATTTTAGAGAGCCCCGCTTGCCACATTATTCTGGGATTAGTGATCCAGTTTCACATCTGCAAGCATTTGAAGCGGCTGCTTCTCTAAAAGCCATGTCAGATGGAATCAAATGCAAGCTTTTTCTAATGACCTTTGACGGTCTTGCTCAGGAATGGTTTTATAGTTTACCTTCTCGGTCCATCACTTGCTTTGGGGATTTTCAAAAACAGTTTCTTTTGAGATTTGATACTTTTAGGAAGCGGAAGAGAAACCCAGTAGCTCTCTTCCAAATCAAGCAGGAAGTTGATGAGTCTACCGCTCATTTCGTTGATCGGTTTCAAAAGGAAACGCTCGATATCGTTAACGTTAATCCAGACTTTTACAAATATGCCTTGATAAGCGGACTTCGAGAAGGTCCTCTCAATTAAAGTTAGCAAAAAGGAGCCTAAGACCTATGGAGATCTTATTGAAACAGCTAATCAGTTCATAATGGGTAAAGCAGTGAATGCCAACTATATATCCTTCTTAAATCAAATGGCTAAGGGATATCAGAAAGATTCCTATCATCAACAGCCCGGTTCTTCCCGAAGTGCTTCAGAATCTCCGCAACAGGATAAATCATCAGAGTGTATAGAAGCTTGCCCTATCATGTCTTTTGATCCTAAAACACTCAAGTATGAAAAATACTCAGACATATACGTCAAGTTCAAAATTTCTATGGAAGATCTTCTGCCAATTATTGCTAATATGAAAGAATTTAAAAAGCCTCGACGTATGAAATCAAAGATTGAACATCGACATGAAGAACTTTTTTGTAAATACCATAAGGATATTGGTCACAACACAGAAGATTGTCGGGCTCTCCGGAAACTAGCAGATCAATTTGCAAGGGCAGGGAAATTACAAGACTATGTTGTCCTATGATTTTCCAACACATTTACCACTGATAAAGCCGATGTTTCAAATGAAGATTCTGTTGTTAAATAGTGGAAGTGCTAGAAGCGGTAGTACCTTGTTTGTCTTTCTTTTACATATTTCGTATATCTCCTATGTGCTCGGAGTTTCTGGCATTTGCTTCTTTTCTTTTGATAATGACAGTTGTAATAAATATAGCCCCAAACCAGTCCTCACCAGCATCCAGCTTCACAAATATCTCTCAACGATCATCGACAATTGGGTTCAATTAGGCTTCAAGCCCATATCCTTTTACTAAGCTTTCCTCTAGAAATAAGCATTCATATGCCCTCTAAATTCCGCTTCCTAGCTTTACACTTAATATTGACATACCTATGTGACATTTACTTATAACAAATATAATACTACTTTTTTGGCCCTCCACATCCCGCTTGACATCAGTCGCAGATGTGTAGTGGCAATCCCGCTCGACATCAGTCGCGGATGTAAACCCCGCTCGAATCATTCGCGGATGAGTTAAATGAGATCTTCTTTAGAAGAGTGATGATTCTCAGTTTATGCTCTCATCCACCCTCTCACGGTCTTACAACCTAGCCGGTTTAAATTGCACAGTCCGTAGACCGCGCGGTTACCTATTTCGGTTTTTTCTATTCGGCTTTAAAATATATCTCGGATTATTACTAATATATTCTGGAATTCGGCCAACTTGATCCTGTCGATTAATTCTAGTCCGCCAAGGAATTGAGTTGTTGAGTCCGCAGGTCTTGAGGTCCTGTGAGGAAAGCAATGCCGCTCCGGCCGCACCTACCCGCTCAGTCCGCCGGTCCTTGGGTTGATTCGGTAGTTCATAGCCCTGTGAGGAAAGCTATGCCGCTCCGGCCGCACCTACCCGCTTGGTTATGAATTACGGGCCATTTCTGATATTATTATTGATACAGTGCGGACTCCGGTTATCCTATCCGCTCAGTCCGCCGGTCCTTGGGTTGATTCGGTAGTTCATAGCCCTGTGAGGAAAGCTATGCCGCTTCGGCCGCACCTACTCGCTTGGTTATGAATTACGGGTCATTTCTGATATTATTATTGATACAGTGCGGACTCCGGTTATCCTATCCGCTCAGTCCGCCGGTCCTTGGGTTGATTCGGTAGTTCATAACCCTGTGAGGAAAGCTATGCCGCTCCGGCCGCACCTACCCGCTTGGTTATGAATTACGAGTCATTTCTGATATTATTATTGATGCTGTGCGGACTCCAGTTATCCTATCCGCTCGGTCCGCCGGCTTATGGTATTCATTCAAATCAATTCGCGACTTGCTATGTAAAGAAGTCGCAATATGTTTATCTCCATCGCTAAGTAGTTTCCCTATTGAAAGCGAGTTTCATATTAAAGTTCGGACAGGCCGCCACAATCAGCTTGCTTTTTACAATATCTGTCCGGTTTATCGCCTTGGCCGGGCGGCTTGTTGATCGTTATGTATCTTCTTCATCTCCAATAAAATTACGGCCTATACATTAACCGTGAGGCTTGTTAGTTCAACCCTCAACAGTTGAACTGCCTTATATTCTTGGCGAATAATCGCCTAACCGCCCGGCTTATGGCTCTATATACGCTCAAGGATGACCGGATTATTGTAATTTCGCAGACGACTAGTATATCCGGTTACCGGTATTCAACTCGAGTTTAACCGGAGCAAAGGTAGTTATTATTCGGTGAAGTCATCGATTAGATTTCTTAAGCCGGAAACGAGTAAGAAAGATTAAGCCGCATACACAAATAAGTAAGTAAAATTATAATAGATTCTCACAAAAGGTAAAATATTTTCATTTCTGATATCAAGTATAAAAGGTAGACCGCGCGGTTTACAAAAATCTTACCGGCGGTCTCAAAAAATGTAAAAACTTTTACAAGTAATCTATCCTAGCAATTCGGCTTCAATCTTTTGGACGCAGGAGTACCGGAGTCCGGTTCACCGTCGAAGTCGATCTCAGAAGGCGAGTAGTCGCCACTGTCAGACGAGGATGAACGCGAACTGCCAGTGCCCCTGGTCTCTGACGAGCTGGCAACAACCCGCGCGGTCTCAAACGCTTGACCGCTGGTTTCCGAAGAAGCGCTCTCGCTCCTGCTTCCCTCGCTGTCCTCCTCTTCCTCTTCTGCCTCGCCCTCTCCGCCGATCTTCTTCTTGCCTTTTAGCGCTCGATAAACCGCGGCCACCCTTTTCTTCAAGGATGGATACAGGTCGGCGCAGGTGAAGTCGGTGAATCCCGGGGCGAGGCCGCTGCGATCTCGAAGGCTTTTCAGCGCCCCGTCGATCCCTTGCACAAGCTGCGGAAAGACCGCGTCCTGAAAGGCCGAGTTGGCCGGATCGTATATTTTCTGCAAAGGAAGGACGAAGGTCATTCCGAGCGGCTTGTTAAATGAGGTCGCATAAGTCAGGTAATATCTTACCGCATTGAGCTCCTTTAGCCGTGCGATTTCTTCATCCTTTTCGGCGAGTTGCCGCTTCAGGTCGCCTTCACTTGCGACTAACCGCCTATGGGCCAGGCCCATATAGTGGTTAGCCACAAAGCTTCTCGCGCCGACCTGCGCGGCAAACCGCGAGAAGTCCTCTGCAGGAATCTTTTTTAGCGCCTTCAAATTGTGCCTTCCATACAAAGCCGCGCCAGCCGCGGAGGCATGGCGGCTTACGGTTTCCTTCCTCCAGTTCGGGAGGGCGGTGGAAACTTGTACCGATTCGCCGTCGACACTCCACTGCATGGTGGGGTTGCCGTGGAGGTCTTTCAAGCGGCTGCCCATGCCAAGCAGCGTGAAGCCGCTGGAGGAATCCGATTCAACTTCCACTTCAGCCCGCTCCGGCCTGGCCCTCTTCGCCCTCTTCTCCCTCTATGTAAGGGTTAGGCCGCCTGGAGTAAGCGGCTTGTTCAGCGGGACCGCGACGGCAGCTGCAAGACAAAGTTAACAAGTCAGTTGGTAAGCCGCGCGGCTAGTAGAGCAGTTCGGCTGGATAATACTTACTGTCCTGCGCATGGACATCCTCCAAAGTCGGGAGCAGCGGGAGGTAGTGGGTGACGTCGAGCCGCTCGCCCTTGAAGAAGTTGAAGATCTCCTTCTCCACGCCGTCCAGTCCGCTGCTGCCAAAAGCGGCTTCGTCGCGAACTTGCGGATGGACCGGCAGGAGTCCGAGGTTACCCTCGAAGATCAGGTATCTTTCCGACCAATTCGCGATTTTGTTCGCCAGGTTGACGACTTTCAGGCCGCGGCAGCCGAAGTAAAGATGGCCTCTGAAGATCTTCGTTCCCGAGTCTGGAATAGACCGCACAGAGAAGCATTCTCTGAACAGCCTTATCGAGAACCGAACTCGCTCCGACCTAAGGTAGGAGATGAAGCTGTAAATCGCCGCAATAGAGATCGGGGGCAGCTGTCCTGGCACTACTCCGTAATGGTCGAAGACCGCGACGGCTTCCATTAGCACAGGGAAGCCGAAGCCGCAGTCAAAGTGATCGATTGGGATAGCGATCTGGTTGGCTGCGGAGGTGTTAATCCGCTCGTGAGGCAGCGGAAGCCGCGCGAGCAGCGGGCTGTCTTTCATATGCTTCTCTGCAAAGCTGTCGAGCTCGGCTTGGGTAAGCCGGCCTTCCTTATGATCTACCGAATGGAAAGCAGAAGCCGCGTCGGTCCTAACGGATGGAGCTTTGTCAGACCGCATCGCAATTGCTTTAGCTCGCATTCTGATCTCCTGTGCCGAAGACTCCGGGATCATCTCAATTTATAGGTTTCCTACGCTGCTACAGTAGTGGTTGTCAAATCGCGGTTAGATATCAGGCCGCACGGCTCAACCTGCAAGGTAATGTATTCTAACCACATTCTAGTTCGGCAGTTCGAGCGACTAAATCTCCAGTACTTGGCGAAATTTCTAAAGAAGAAAAGACAGCGACTAGAAGAATTCAAACCGCACAAAGCCGCATGCAATTCGCAGTAATATACAATCGAACATACAACATTTGTCCACAGGAATCAAACTGTCCGGCATCACGAGTTGATGCTTATTACAACGCCAAATTAAAGTTCTCATAATTATCTCTCTCCACTCTCTGGAGCCTCTCGCCCAACCCGCGCGACTTGGTCGCCGGCCTGTACCAGCTGGACATACACTTGACTAACAAGGTTGTGGATATTGTGCAGAGTCCGATGAACTCGCGAGGTATCACGCTCTACGCGGGTAAATGGAACCAACGACAGAGCGCGATCTCCCGGGTCGCCAGAAGCAGCGACCTGCCTAACCGCAGTGGCTACTGGTGAGTACGAAGTCTCTCTGGAAGCCAGGCGATTTGGTAGTTGTTGCTGTTCAGCAGTCGTCCCAGCAGGTCGCAAGCCTCTGTCGGCCTCCCCTGGTCGATCCTTATCCCTTTCCTCATCAAGTCGAGCGGTGTCCGCCCTTTCCCTCTCAATCCAGCCGAGCATCAGCACTAAAGCCTGCAGGTCAAGTTTCTCTGTCTTCTCCTGCTCCAGGTGGGCCAGCGCCTCCAGAGTTCTTTGCTCAGCGGCCTCAAGCGCAGTCCGCATCGTTGTCTTCTCCTCCTCCCAGCTGGCCAGGGACTCCTGCATCCTTTTGTCAGCGGCCTCCAGCGCAGTCCGCTTTGCCGTTTTCTCCATGTCCGCGCTGGCCAGTGCCTCCTACACCCTTTTGTTAGCGGTCTCCTGCGTAATCCGCATCGTCGTTTTCTCCAACTCCAAGCTGACCAAGGCTTCCTGCGTCCTTTTCTCAGCGGCCTCCACCTCAGACCGCATCATTCCTCTCTCCTGCTCCAAGTCCTCCAGCACTTCTTGAGTTCTCTTTTCAGCGGCCTCCAGCATAGACCGCTGATTTTCTTCTTGAAGCCGCCACTCTTCTTCCTTGGCTCGAAGGGCCTCCGCATGCTCCCTTATCCTAGCCTGCAAGGCGGCAACCTCCTCCTGGAATTCGGCCGTCCTCTGGTCACGGACACTTGGAGGTAGCGGCGGAATCAGTGGAGGTAAGAAAGTCGTCAGATCGCCCGGCTTGATGGCAGTTTCATGTGCACCTGCAGCAAATAAACAGACGGTTAGATTCAGTGGCATGACCGGCACCTGGTAGAAGATCTCGTTAGAACGAGACCGCAGCTCGTGGTTATCACTCCTTCGAAAGCCGCAGTATCAAGTCTAGCCGCTGGTCGCCTAAACCTTTCTGAATCTATTCGCTTTAGCCTTTCTTTCCATAGCCGCGCGGTCTCCTTAGCTTTGCTTTTCAGCTCAGTCGTGGACAGGAAGAAGCTCGCCGGCGGATTGCAAATCGTGTCCGCTCCCTTCTTCCTTGACCGCGGCTTGTAGAATTTTACAATACGCTTAACTTCTTCGTGTTTACCTTGCAGGGCAGGAAATGTAGTCGCCACCTGCTTCCCGGCGATTAACTTCTTCATCTCCTCTATCTTCTCTCTGAGTTTTAATTTTTCAGCTCCTTCTGAAACTGCAGGAGCCGATTCGCCAAGCTTCTCTCCTGTAACTTTGACATCGATGACGGCGACCTCCGCAGAAGCCGGCGGAGTTGCCAGTAACTTGTCCTGCTGCTGAAATTTCTCCATGCCCTTCAGGATATCGCTCAGGGATTCGCTAACCGAAGGCGTACTCTCTGGCTTGTCCGGCTTGGAAGATGGAGTCGACAGACCATCAGATACGTCTTTCTCCCGCGACTTAAATTGCACACTAGCCGCTCCGTTCTTCACAGAAACATTGCGGTTATCAACCCGCATCTTTCGCGCCTTCCTCTCCATCCTTTCCTCAAGGGTCTCGACCTTTTTCTTACGTCGCTTCAAGTGGCCGACTATTATCTCTGTCCGTTTCCTCTTCTCAGTCAGAGACCGCTCGGCCTCCAGTGGCTTCTTCGAGTCATCCTCTTCAACAATGATCAAGTCAGCAGATGTGGGCAACTCGCGCAGTTTGGAAGAGTCGGCACTCTTCTCCTCTGCCCCGACGATCTTCAAAAGAGGTTCACCTGATGGCGAGTAGGTAATGTCGAAGGATTTGGTGGCACCAGCTTGCGGGAGAGCAGATTTGGAAACAGCTTCGACTTTTGTCGCGGCCTGCGAGGATTCCGCGACGACTTCCATCGGTTTCTTTCCAGAATCAGAAGCCGCCGGTGCGATCGGCTTCTCGGTTTTCTTCTCAGGCTGTTGGTCGGAACTGTCCGCTTTTCTGCTCCTCTTTTTCGATCCAGACGACTTATTTTCGCGATCTAGCATCAAGGACATGACGTCCATCTTGTAGAAGTCTCTGTCGGCTTGGAGGATTCTGACCGCAAGTGGCGAATAGTGACCCGTGGCTTGGCAGAAATCTTGGCGAAATGGCAGGGCCCTCGGCATTTTATAGACGCAGAAGCATTAATGGAAGTCGCGGTCTCCGGCTTAGTTCTAAATTTTCGAAGTTTTTCAGAAACTTAAAAATGTGCGGGGATTATGTTAACCCGGAATCCGCGACTAGTTCTCCAGGTTTTCAAGTCCGGGCGGCTTGTGCTTTCTAGCCGCCGTTCTCAGCTAGCCGGCTTATTGTCAGACAAGCCGGGCGGCCTCTACGTAAGACAGCCGCCAGTTCCGGTCCAGACATCATCTAAGGGTCGGCCTGTCATTGCCCAGGCTGCGCGACCTGTGCCCCAGGTCGCCGTTAGAGGAGGTCCAGATCAGCCTGCCCAGAGGCCGAGCCCTGCAGCTCGGCAGAAGAAGGTCGCCAGGCCGCGCGGTCTGTCTCTTGGATTTTCTTCTTTTTCTCGATTCCCATCACCGCTGCCCGATTCTCTTGTACCTCGGGCAGCCGGTAATTTTACCCCTGCCTGTTTGGGCAGGCCCCCAAGCCTATAAATAGGGGGCGGGAGTACACCCAAAGCACGCTGACTCGAGTCCAAGAGCTCGCTTATTAAAAGCTGCGGCCTCGATTCTAGTCCTTTGCGGTCTATTATCCGGCCGGCTTCTTCATTTCTTCTTTCTTTTCTAAGTGTAATCGCTTATTTTCCTATAAAAGGAAAGCTCGCCGCAGGAAAGACATTCAGGCCGCAGCGGGCGAACTCTGGTGTTGCCGCTGGCAGCGGCCCTTTCTCTCTTTTTCCTATCCGGTCCTATCCGCCATTCCTAGCCGCTAGTAACTGACTAGCCGACAGTCTTTTCCCAATACCTTCCCCAGTGCTCGAACGGTTAGCTGGTGGTGCCCGTTTTCCCCGTCGCTTTTCGTGCATCAACAGTTCCGGTCGGCCAAAAGAGCCCTCTGAAGGTGTCTTAGCTCAGTCTTTGGCTTGGGAGGGGAAGCGTTTGTTAGTCTTCCCGGTATGCGGTGGGACCTCCATGCTAAGACCTTAGGTCTGTCCCTTGTGTTCCTAGTCTTGAGCCTAGATCGTTTACTTGAGTGTAGTAGGGGCACGGTCACCCCACTTTTGGGGATCGAACTCCACAGAGAACGAATTTCAGTTTCAACAATTTCCACTCTTAGTGCCTGTCAATATGACCTCTTGGTAACTTGACCTCCTATTTAAACACTTATCCTTGTGGAAGACAATAACATAGCCAAGATCAGATTGCTGGCTTATGCTGATAAGGTTGTGTTATAACCCTTTAACATAAGCCACCTTAGTGATGGTGACTATGTCATTGGTGATCTTACCATAGCCTCTTATTACCCCATTATGTGAAGCACCAATGATTAATATGTGTCCATCTTTTACTAGAGTGTACTCCTTCAAGTTGCCCCTTGTCCCAGTCATGTGCCTGAAACAACCACTGTCCAAGTACCATAAAGGGGTATGACCACTTGGACTATCCTGCAATATACAGTTTACTTTACCTTAGGACCCCAATATCTATTGGGTCCTAGGTGCATATTATTCTGAAACTGAACATGTCCACCAACAAGTTTTCCGGCTGGTAGACTAACTCTGGTCCTGACCACATTAGTATTATTCCAACAGCCGATGACATAATGGCCTACCTTGCCACAACACCAACTATCATGTATGTTATATATTCTTTTCTGCGTAAGTCTTACAACTAGATTGACTGTAGTCTTAATAGAACGAAGATGTGCATCAACCATTTTCTGATTTCTTTCAGCATGGATTTGATTGAAGATAAGTCTCCTTGCTGGCTTGTGTGGCCTGTTTTGAATCCTATCAGCAGCATCTTTCTTTTTAGACAGAGTGCTCTTGATAGCATCAGAAACAAAAATGTTAGGCAAGCTGACAGACTGACCCTTAGTGAGATTCTGTGCTGAAAGGTTCAGAGAAAGGGTTGCAGCCACATTTTTGAGAGAGGGGGCTGTAACACCAAAAAAATTGGTTCGTGATGGGCCATCTAAATTTCTTCATGGGTAGCCTTAAAGGCACTCACCTTGTTATACCTTCCACAATAGATGAGAACATCTTTTATTCCACTTGTGGAAGCACCATTCATATAGTGACCATATATACTTTCCCGGTCATACCTATTTGAAGGGAATATCACCCTCTTGAATGGGATAGGTAGCCTAGATTCCATTGGCATAACTGGAACATTCCCTTTCCCTTTGGGATGGGCTGGTCTTGTCTTAATGCCCAATCCCTTCTTACCCTTCAATGAGGAGAAGGAGTCTATCAAAGGCAACACTGTATTGGGCTGTGAAAAACTGGCCACAATACCTTTCTCCTTCATGAGCTTTTTCTCAATATCTCTAATGAGACTATTCTTGATCTTGATAGCCTCCATCTGGATGCCTGAAAGGGTTTTCAGTTGACTGAGTTCCCTCATGGTCTAATTTTGCATAAATGTTGTTTCAGCAAGCTGGGAAGTAATTGCATGAAGAGACAAAATCTCCTTAGCCTGTATCTTAGTCAACCTCTTGCACTTTTTAAAGGCATCAAGAAGTTCAGCATATCTGCCAATCAGTTGATTGACATCACTTTCTGAGATAGAATCATCTTTACCATTAGATGAAGAGGCATCTGTACAAGGACTGGTCTCATACACAAACACAGAACGGGATACAGAATGTACCTTACTTTTAGCAAGCTGATCCTGGCTACCCTCTTCATTAGAAATTCCCATTAGCTCTTTGCAGCTGTGAGCATCTTCATCCACCTCTGATTCGCTATCTGATAGTGTCAGAGGGGCTCTGATTCCTATCCTCACTAGGGGATAGAATTCTCATGCTATAATAGCTTTAACTTTAGCAGCAATAGCAACTAGCCCAATGTAGGCTTCCTCTTCTTCAGACTCAGATGATGATGATTAAGTCCAGCTTTTCTCTTTCTTAGCCACAAAGGACTTTTCTATCTTGCCCTTGTGATTTTGGTGAGATTTCTTCTCAATATAATCCCTTCTCTTCACAAGGCAATCAGTAATGACATGCCCTGGCTTGCTGCAGCAGTAATAGATAATATTAGTGGAATTGTGTTTACTGGGTTTAGATCTATACCTATCCTCTCTAGAGGATTTCTTCCAGTGATGAGCTGAGGAGGAGGGTATGCTCTTCCAGTGCTTCTTCTTCATTAGCCTATGGAGCTGTCTGGAGAAGATAACAAATTCCTTATCAGACATGTTGCTGTCTGATGCTTCTAATTCAGAGCAGTTTGAATCTGCAGGTCTTCTTGGAGGAGAAGGGGTCTTCCTCATACTTTTCTTTGTGGCTTCAACTTTGAAAGCCACAAACTTCTCTTTGGCCTGAGACTTACACTTGGTCTCTTCCTCTTTCCTGACAGTAAACTGAATCTCATATGAGAGCATTATACCAAATAGGGTGTAGGGTGGAGTGTCACCCATCTTGACCACTTCTTTGATGGCACAAATTTTTGTGTCCCAGTCTCTGCTGAAAGACCTAAGGAACTTATCATTTTGCTCATAATGACTAAAGATCCTTCCATATGTCCTTAGTTCATTCATTATCCTAAAGAATTTTTCATAGTAGGTGGCTATGTCTTCTCCCTTGGACTGTTTGAAAGCTTCATACTCATAGTTGAGCATGGACTTTCTATCATCTCTGACTTCCTCTGTGCCTTCTATGTAGATCACCAGAGTGTCCAATATTTCTTTTGCATTTGTGCAGTGAATTAGATTCTGAAGGGTAGAATCATCAATTGCACTGACAATGATGTTCTTAGCCCTCTTGTCCATAGTGGCAAGAATGACTTCATCCTTTATCATCTCATCATATATCTTTGGTGTCTGGACATTTGCATCAAGAATAGACACTTTCATAGGGATGAACGGTCCTTCCTTAACTGTAATGAAGATTCTAGGATCAGCTACTTCTATGAACAACCTAACCCTTTCCTTCTAGATGGCAAAACCTTCTTTCCTGCTGATAGGAAGCTTTATGGCACCTAGTTCCTTGTAGTTCACTCCTAAAACTATAAGTACTGACTGTAGCTACCTTAGAGAATCACTCAGATGGTTAGATCCTTTTTGAGCAACCTCCCTCTGATACCACTTGAAATTATTTGTTTTCAAGGTAGCTTACAACCTAGGCAGTGAATAGGTTGTTTCACTGTTATTATTCTCTTTTTAGTTTTTCCTTTAGCACTAAATGTGTTGGTAGTTGTTTGCTTTTAAGAACCTGCACAAAGAAAATAGTACAAAAAACACACACAAATTTATAGTGGTTCCCCAACATGTGGGTGCATCCACTCTCCTCCAAAATTACCAACTCCCTATTGGTCCAGGAACTTCTCTAAAGCACTGCTCTAAGGAACTTACACCTCAGATCCCTCAAGATCTCTTAGTCTCCTCCAAGACCTATAGCTTAGCCACAAGGGCCTACAACTCAGTGATCAGTTGATCACCTACCTCAGGCCAAAGGCCCTACACTCAGGCTGGGAGGGCAGCCCTACCTCAGATCCAAAGGATCCTACCTCAGAGAGTTACACTCTCCTACTAATCAGGCAAAGTTCCCTACCTCAGGCTAGTGTCCCTATAGCTCAGATCTAGTTGGATCCTACAACTCAGAGAGCTTCACTCTCCTACTACTCAAGTAATATTGCCCTTCCTCAGGCCAGTGAGCCTACATCTTAGATCCAGTGTGATCTTACAACACAAAGATGAGTATTTGAATATTTTAACACAGGTAAATTTCTCTGTGTAAAAATCTAGGGCTGAGTTATCTCAGCACTATCTTGCTTTACAGCAGCAGGTAGAAATTCTACTAGAAGAAACTCAGAATGAAGATTCTGAACTTGTTGAAGAAGAAGGTGAACTTGTGTTCTTCAATCAGCCAACTGAGCCCACTGGAAAATGATGGCTCTTCTTTCTTCCTCTATCAGAAACCTTTCTGATTATGCTGTAGCAGATGAAGAAGCAACAACTCACTGAACTTTTTGTTCCTGCAGGAAGACTTCAAGCTCTTTCTTGGCGATAATGGAGAGAGAGATGAAGTCTGGCTGTTACCTTTTTGAAATTGATAATGCCCTAAAAGTTGTCTTGCGTCTTGGCCAATCTCTTCCTTTTTGAGTTCTCTGATCAATGGCTCTTAAAGATCAGTGGGCCCCACCTGCAGCTTTGAGTTATACCTTGCTTTAACGGAAGAAGTTGTACAGTAACTCCTCGGTAGAGTTTGTCATGTTCTGTAGCTTCTCCATACTTTATTTGAAATTAATTGACTTTATTGATTTTGTTGATGTCAGCACTTGTGTACTTAACCAAAATCGAGCATCAGTAGAATAGGCGTTGAGTGAATGAGCTTCACTCAACGTCAAAACACTTAGATAGAATTCTATCTATCTAGGCATTGACAATGTTGAGTGAGCACGTCTCACTCAATTCTTTTTGCCTTAGCACATTCTTTAGCCTTTTCTACATGCTTAGCTTTGAGAGCGTTGAGTGACCATATAACATCCCTCAAACAATTAGACCCCGAGAAGTAGTTTTGTAATGACTAGGTCATGACAAAAACCTGGGAAGCCCAAGAAGGCCAAGTGGGCCTAGGAATGTAGGTGAGACCACTATGGTCTGCAAATAGTAAATTTCTGAATCCTAGTTTAAGATGACCATGGGGCTTCACCAAGACTTCAAAACCCCACCGTGGTCACATCAACCCATTGTAAGGACTATTAGAACCCTAGGGGTCCATTAGATAAACAAAGTTGACCTAGAACCACTATAGACCTAAATTGGGCAATAGACCCTAACTAAGGGTAGTGTGCCATAGTAAAGCCAAAAAATGCTACCAAGGCCTTCCTAGACCTAAAATGGGGTCAATGGGTCATTAAGGACCCATGGAGGGCAGTCAAATTGGTTAAGTTGACCCAAGTCAACTCTAACCCTAAATGGGTCAACCTGACCTACATAGGGTCAACTGACCATCCCTAAACCAAGTGGACCCCACATATACCTTCCTAACCCTAGTGAGAGGCCAATGGGTCACCAAGGACCCATTGGGGTCAACCAAAAAGGCTAAGTTGACCAAAGTCAACTCCAACCCTAAAGTTGTCAAAGTGCCCTAGTTAAGGGTCAAGTGACCTCCAAGGGCCAAGCCAACCCCACTTAGACCTTAGGGGAGGCCAATGGGTCACCAAGGATCCATTAGGGGAAACCTCAAATACCAAATTTACCAAGGTCAACCCTAGTCAAGGTTTAGGTCAAGCTAGCCCAAATGGGCTAACTTAAGCTCAAGCCAAACTCACTTAGGCTAACCTTGTTTTGGTGGATGAAATGGACATGTGGGCTGCCATTGGGTTCGGTTGGAGCCAGATTTCAGCTTGGTGTGTAGGAAAGAGAAAAAGCCACCTATGTAAGAGAGAGAAAGTGAAAGAAAGTAATGGAGGAAGACTTTGGGCTCCTCCTTCCCCTTCCCCAACCTCCCATTCATTGCTCTAGGACAAGGAAGGCAGCCCCAATTCAACCAGCTAGTTTTTGACTGGTTTGAACCAAGTTTCACCCCCTACCTACCATAGCCGCCAACCTTGACTAAGGCAAATAATGGCAATGAAGCCTACAACCACCTAACACCCTAATTCTCCCCCTTAAAAGCTTCACTGGACTCCATGGATTCATTTCCACCACTTACCTGAAGGAGCCAAGCAGTTCCACTGTACAATTGCAAAAATCCGACCACCACCACCGCCATGGCTTCCCGGTGATCTTCCCAACTTTAGGCCGTTAGGATGGTTCTCCTCTACTCCTTCATGGGTTAGATCTTAGGAATCTTTAGAGATAAGATTTGAGCTCAACCGAGCCGAATCCAATTCAAGTTTTCATGGAAAAAGCCATGAAAATGGATTTTCAGGTTCGCCGGAAACCACCACCTCCAGCGGCCAAACCACCGCCCCGCGATAGCCACCACCTAAACGGAGGTAGTGGTGGCGGTGGCTGGCCAGGGAAGTGGATGGATGGTCGGCGGTGGCTCGCGGAAAAGCTACAGGAAATGGCGTTTTTTTGGGTTCTGTTCGCGCTTGGAAGAAGATGAATAGTAACTTATATTAATTAATTATTATATTTATATATATAATATAGTTATTTGTTAACCCTTTAACCTGCACATTTTGATGTCGTTGAACGAGGCACTTAGAGGCTAGATCTCCAAATGACTTGAAATTTAAGGTATGGGCTATTCTTATCTATATCTAGGACATATCCAAAAATTAGAATATTTGGAGAACATTTTTCTATAGTGTTTAAAAAAAATTAATAATCCATGAATAAATTAATTAGGTGTCCTAAACATCTCAAAACTCCCCAAAATTTTTGTGTGTGGTCTTAAAGGGTAAATTAGGGCTCTGGTAAAAATTTAATCTCATTTAGAGATGTTTTGGTTAGTTATTGAACCAACCCTAGGTATACGCTTATAGGGTTATTTTAGGTCAAAGTGCTATTTTTTATGTTTGATTGGTCAAATTACCTCAACAGAGGCTGATATTTTGGCCACTGATTTTATATGGCATGTAGCACCCTCCAATGGGATTTGGGGTGGTTTGGGGTAGGGTAGCCCTAGAACCCTAGGGAGGCCCTTTTACAGAGATTTTTAGGGCATGAAGGTCATGGGGTCAAATGACCTTGGAATGACTTGAGACTTGGTGGAAGCGATCCTAAGGTGTCTATGGTCCTCTGGTTAGAGTTTTATTGAATTAGGAAGCCTTTAACCCCCTCAAATCCCTAATTATAATTAAGGGTACAAGCCCAATAGTTGGGTTTAGGCAATCAAAACACCTCACAATAACTTGAGACTTGGGCAGAGTATTTCTTTGATAAAAAGAGTCCTAAAATAATTTTGGTAGAATTTTTGGGCTAATAAAATCAGTACTTCCTTAATAACCCTAGTTGTGTTCTTAAGTTTATTTTGCTTGTTATGATATTTTTGTCTAATGAAAAGTTGTGAAATTTCGTATTTGGAAGTTTTACATCATGTTAGTTCCCTGCGTATTTTTATTGGAATTTTTAGATATTATTTTAAGTACTTGTTTCATACATTATGTATTGTAAATTTCTTATTAAGAATAGATTTAGAGCCCAATATTGCTACAAAAATTATGAAACTTGGTCAGTGAGTGTTTTATGACACTATGTTAGATCTTGAATTTTCTTATAATTTTTAAAATATTAAAAACAGTACTTGTTTCACAAAGTTATAAATCTGGAAGATTACTTTTATTTAGATTCAGAACTCCTCATATTTTAGAAAATTATAAAACTTGGTTAGGGTTAGTTTTAGATCATTATCTATCTCCTGGAATTTTATCATAATTAGTAGATGAATTATTACAATACTTGCTTCAATAACCAATGGCTATGGAATCAGTTATTTAAAATTAAATTAGGGGCTAATGTTCACTGGAAAATTGGGAGAATACTTCTAGAGTGTTTTTAGGCAATGATGGACTTACTGGATTTTTATTATAATTTTTAGAATAATATTGCTGGCCTTAGCTTCTTAAAATGGTAATATTGACCATATGTTTTAAATTGTGGATTTGAGGCCTAAAAAATTCTGAAAAATTCTTAGACCTTGGATTTACTATAGAAATGTTACCTAGTGTTTATCATAATTTTGTGGTGATTTGTTTCTGATTTAAAAGTGCACTTCATGTTCAAGTAGGGCATTCAGAGTCTTAGGTTAATTAGATTAAATGCCCAAATAATTAGGAAATTATGAAACTCTTGAGTTAGTTTAAATAGGTCATGGTAGACACCCAAAAATTATTATGGTTCTGTTGGATGAGTAAATAGAGTACCCCCGAGTGGGAGCACCATGTAGCTTAACACGGTTTGCATATAATACATAGAACTGAAATAGGCTAGCTCGGAGCACTTAAACACACTTAGGGGAGTCACACTGAAATAAAAGTGAGGATTGGTCATGTGTAGAAATCAATAATATTAAGTACCTTGCGAAAGGGAGCTTTGGGTTTAAGCCCATCGTAGTTCCTAGTGCCCTCGAGAACCCTTCACGGGGTATGCCTTGGGCAGTTCTTGGCTAATGTAAACCATAGGAATAATAAATGTTAAAGAGTAACTAGTATAAATAGGGGTTCACTTTCACATACCCCGGTGTCTCGGGAAGATAGGGTGACTAGCTTTTTCGGGCAGTAGGCTCGGTGGTTGTGGAAATGGGCAGGGTAGCCCGGTGAGCCGATGGCTCGGTAAATATTTTTGACGGGCAGGGTAGCCCGGGGAGCTTTTGCTCGGTTGTTGGCTGTGACAGACGGGAAAGTGCGGGGAGCTTTTACTCGGTAGATAATACATTAATATTGCATGTGCATAAGATATAAGTTTGTGGGTATTCGGTATTGGAGAGTCGTCTCACCGACACTAGTACGTTGACTCGGCGGGGGTGGTTTTACACTTAGCCAAATAAAGTTCGGTGCGCCAGCCGGCAATAGTACGCAGGAGCTCTACTTAGTGCACCAGTGTTGAGGCATACGATAGGTTTGACTGGTAGTGCTGATACCGGTTTAAAGGTGGGCGAGGCCCAACCCACCGCTTCCGTTTGCCACTACGGAGGTATCCTGGGAGGTTAGGCTCTAGAAAGGGGGAACTAAAGGTCTTTGTCCACAGAGTAAGGTGGGTGAGTTGCACTTGCATGTTCACATCATGGCATAATTGTATTTCATAGCATAATAATTGTATATAACCCGACACCTATTGTATAAGTGGTATGGGACGCTTTATACAATAGGCCCTATAAAACGACCCCTTGGTTTATAAGTTCATGCGAGCGTGCTTATAAGTTAAGGTTTTATTCAGTATTACATAT
This sequence comes from Platanthera zijinensis, assembly GCA_039513925.1. Taxonomy (NCBI): domain Eukaryota; kingdom Viridiplantae; phylum Streptophyta; class Magnoliopsida; order Asparagales; family Orchidaceae; genus Platanthera; species Platanthera zijinensis. The sequence continues at coordinate 168,253,602 of CM077086.1, forward strand.
TTATGATTGCTAATAAAATTACACTTTATCGTATAAATCGGTATGGGACTTTTTATACGATAGGAGCCCTACAAAAGATCCCTTAGCTTATGTATTATCATATAAGTTAAGGTTACTTTATCTTGCAAATTCATACCTTTATTACTGTCTTATATACTTTAGAACTTCTAGATTAGTTTCCGCCGCCATCTGCTTATTTGTTATTCTCCACTATCATATTTCTCCTTTCCTTCTCCCCGCTCGGTGCCTAGGAGCCATGGGGGAAGGGGCAGGGGATGATAGGACTTAGTCTTTTAGACTAACAGTTTTCGAACCATATCATTTTAGGGGACCATGAAGCCCAGCATGGAGGAGCAGCCCTGGAGGTTGGCACGTTTGGAGATCGGGAAGTCTAGTACTGAAGTTCAGAAGGCAGGGACTGTGAGTCCTGATCGCTAGTAGTATATTAGTTGCTTCCGCGATGAGAGATATATAGTGAGGACTTGATGTACTGGGCATAATCCCAAGATTTAGTATTTTGTTTGTTATATCTGTGGACACTCCCTTCGTTGAGATTATTTTCCATATGTGATTTATGTGGACTTGCTTTATTATTTGCTACAGTTTTAATCGATTTGGCCAGCAGGATCGGCATTTTGTAGTGATGACCTTCCCGAGTGCGAAGGTATCACCGCAATGCGGTGGTTCTGGGCCAAAGACCCCGATGTTTTAAAAGAAAAAAAATGGGGGTCTTACAAGTGGTATCAGAGGCAAAACCTCGATCGCAAAGTACCAGTCCACAATCCCCGGGTCACCCCCGCACGAGTTTAGTTTGGGGACAAACAAAGCAGCGGAAGCAGTTGTGTGCCCATATGGGGGATCACATGAGATTGTCCACTCTTAGTTAGTTTGGAGCGATTACTTATAATTTGTTTTTGTTACGCGCGATTACTTATAATTGGCTTTTGTTACGCAGCCCCCAGCGCAACCTACACCAAAGGGGGGAGTCCAACAAACTCCGAATGTTGCACCACCTCCCCCGGTCCCCACTCCATTCCTACTGTTGGAGATGGGGCAGACTCTGACAGCTATTCTGGAATCTTTCCGGGACCAACATGTTCCGGCTCCGCAGCCAAACCCGGGGGCCAATTGGCTGAGCATCTTCCGAGGACTCTCTCCCCCATCCTACTTAGGGATAGAGTCAGCTATTCGGATGGAGGAGTGGCTGGACATTATGTACGAGATGTTGATGGGGATACGGTTCCCCTGGGAGGAGAGGGTGCCTTTGGTGGTCTCTTGCTTGGAGTCTCATGCCAAGCGATGGAGGAATACGTCATTGGATACAACTTTTGCGGATATGGAGGTTGCAGAAATTACTTGGGTGGAGTTCAGGGCCGCATTACTGGAGAATTTTGTTTCACAATCGGCTAGGGATGAGCTGGAGGACAGGTTCCTGCAGTTGAAGCAGGGCAACAAGACAGTGGTAGAATACCATTGGGAGTTCAACCATTTAGCACGATTTGCGGACTCCTATCAGCTGGATAAGGCAGGATACACAAAGAGGTTCTATAAGGGCCTACGGGAGGAGTTGAGGGAGGCCCTTTTGTTCGTATCTGACGGGCCTATACCTCGGATGTTAGAGATGGCCAAGTGGATTGAGGCTGATTGACATACAACTCGGGGTCGGAAGAGGCCAACGGAGGACAAGGGCTGGGGAGCAAGGAATGATCAGCGGAGGGGCCGCATCACTGATGGAAGAGAGGGAAGAAGAGCAGAGGACTAGCCTCGTTAGGAGGTGAGACAGGAGCCGAGGGAGCCGGTGTTAGTGGCTCCTCAACCTCTTCAGATGCGGGAGGCACCGAGACCCAGGGGTATGGCATTTCCCCCACCGGAGTGCTACAACTGCCATCAGACAGGGCACATCCGGAGAAACTGCCCCATGAGGGGAGCACCTCTACCAGCACCACAGGCTGCCCCACATGCTCAGCAGTTTGGAGGTCGAGGACGTGGCCAAGAACGTGAATACCAGGGTGTAGATTGCAGGCAGGACAGGGAGCAAGATTATGCACTAGATCGGCTCAACCCAAGAACACAGAGCAAGTGATCACAGGTATGCCAGAAAGTTTTAAGTTTTCTTTCCTAAACACTTAAATTTATGAATATAGAATTGATAATCTTTGAAAGAAAACCATAACTAGATTCTAAGACATTTAACTCCCCCCAAGCATAGTTTTCATCAGCGGCAAGCCCGCTTACACGCTGTTCGATATGGGTGCTTCGCACTCATTCGTATCGAAGGCCTTTGTAGAAGGGTTGGAAGGCGTGGAGTGATTCACTGATTTGATGTTGAGGATACGATTACCCGATGGATCAGAGCTGTTCACCTCTTCCCACTACAACATGGAGGCGGAGATCGGCGGAAAGATATTTGATGCACCAGCGACGATCATGAAGATGCCAGTCTTTGATTTGATCTTGGGAATGACATGGTTGCACTGGTAACATGCTTAGATTGACAGTATGTCCAAGAGAATTACTGTGAAGCATGGGGATTCCTACATCATCATCGAAGGTATTAGATCTATTCCCCCTCTCATACTGTCATCTGTACAGGCTGTTAAGGCCCACTTGCAAGGGGAGGAAGTCTATGAGGTGTTGTTTGAAATGGCTTATTCCAAGGGTTCCATCTCGAATATCCCTGTGGTGCGAGATTTTGCCAACATATTTCCAGAGAAGATGTCTGGGCTACCCCAGCACCGGGAGCAGGATTTTTGGATACAACTAGTGCATGGGGCTAAGCCTGCAGCTAGAGCCCCTTATTGGATGGCCCCGAAAGAGCTGATAGAGTTTCAAAGCCAGATCCAGGAACTGGTAGAGGCCGGATTTGTTCGGGCAAGCTCTTCACCATGGGGAGCCCCGGTCTTGTTCATCAAAAAGAAGGACGGGACACTTTGATTGTGCATCGACTACCGAGCACTAAACCGACTGACAGTCCGAAATACCTATCCACTACCAAGGATAGATGAGTTATTTGACTAGCTTGAAGGCGCACATTTCTTTTCAAAATTGGATTTGAGGTCGAGCTACTATCAACTTCGGATCAAGGAGGAAGACATACCGAAGACTGGCTTCAGTGGCAGATATGGGCTATTCGAGTTTACCGTGATGCCCTTTGGGCTCACAAACGCACCGTCAGCATTCATGAGCCTCATGAATCGGGTGTTCGAGGCATATTTGGATGTGTTCATCATTGTGTTTATTGATGACATCCTCATTTACTCGAGGACAGAAGAGGAGCACACACGACATCTGACGCTGACCCTAGAGAGACTGCGGGAGCACCATCTTTATGCGAAGATCAGAAAATGTCAGTTCTGGTTGAGGGAAGTGGATTTTCTAGGCCATATGATCAGTGGTGCTGGGTAGGTGGTGGACCCGGCCAAGATTCAAGCAGTTCGGGATTGGATGCAGCTGAAGACGACCATAGATGTGCGGAGTTTCCTAGGACTTGTCGGTTACTACCGGAAGTTCATGGAGGGATTCTCTCGTATTGCTCTTCCACTCACATCCTTGACAAGGAAGGAGGTACACTTTGTCTGGACCACACAGTGTGAGGTGGCTTTTCAGGAGCTGAAGGGTCGGCTCACCTCAGCTCCTTTATTTTCCCTCCCTTTAGGGAAAGAAGGATTCCAGGTCAACACCGACGCTTCCTACCAGGGCATGAGTGCAGTGCTGATGCAGAATGGTCATGTGATAGTATACGCTTCTCGATAGCTAAAGAAGCATGAGAGAACTACTAGTTCATGACTTAGAAATGGGAGCTGCCATTTTTGCTCTGAAAGTCTTGCGACACTATCTGTACGGTGTCCACTGCGACATATACTCCGATCATAAAAATTTGAGGTATGTGGACACGCAGAAAGAGCTGAACATCAAGAAGAGACGATGGGTGGAGTTTCTAGTAAACTACTAGTACGAGATGCACTACCACCCGGGGAAGGAAAATGTGGTGGTAGATGCGCTGAGCCGAAAGGCCGCAAACCTAGGATCAGGAACGCAGTTGATGGCTTTAGAGTTGGTCCAGATGTTAGAAAAGATGCAGATATCCTTTGTGTCCGAGGATCACCCTGAGCTGTACCGGGAGTATCTATTGTTATTGATTGCCACAGATGACATTCAAGACCAAGTTAGAGATGGGCAGAGATAGGATGCCCAGCTAGAGCCGATATTCCGGGCATTAGAGGTAGGCACTGATGGTGATTACTCGCTGAGGGACGACCTAGTGTGTTTCAGAGGATGTGTTTACATACCAGTGAGAGGCCAGGTCCAGGAGGATATTATGATTGAGGCTCATTGCAGTAAGTATTCAGTATACTCGGGGATTACAAAGATGACTGTATACCTGAAGAAGACCATGTACTGGCCAAGAATGAAGAAGGATATCACCTACATCGTGACCCATTTCGAGGCATGCCAGTTAATGAAAGCGGAGTGCAGAAACCCCTCAGGATTATTGCAGCCACTCCCAGTACTAGAGTGGAAGTTCGATGATATCGCCATGGACTTTATACATGGGCTTCACCGATCGCGGACAAGGAACGATTTGATCTAGGTGATCGTCGACCGGCTAACGAAGGTAGCCAGACTTATTCCAAACAGGAAGGATGACTCAGTTGGTGTGTTAGTCCAGAAGTTCGTGGAGAAGTTCGTCCATTATCATGGTGTGCCCAAGTCGATTGTATCGGACCGAGAAGGACGGTTTACGTACAGGGAGTGGAGATCAGTGTAGACTTACTTGGGCAGTCGACTAATATTCAGTACGGCGTTTCATCCCCAGACGGATGGGCAGACGGAACGCACCAACCAGACTCTGGAGGATATTCTACGACTTTGCATATTGAATCTCGGTGAGCCTTGGGAGAAGCTGTTGCCACTAATCGAGTTCTCATATAATAACAGCTACCATTCCAGCATAAGTATGGCTCCTTATGAGGCCTTGTACGGACGGAGGTGTAGGACTCCGTTGTTATGGATACAGGACGGGGATACAAAGGCGTTGGATTTGGAGTTTGTCGAGGACACTGAGGCTCAAGTGAGATTGATACGGGATAGGATTCTAGAGGCACGGACCGACAGGCTAAGTATTATGATGCTCTGCACCATTAGGTGGAATTTTGGGTGGGAGACCAAGTGTTCTTGAAGATACGACCAATGCTTGGGGTTTCACGGGTACGCGGTCGGAAGAAGAAGCTCAGCCCAAGATATATGGGGCCTTATAGGATCTAGGAGTGGATCAGTCCCTTGGCATACAGGCTGGAGCTGCAACCGAAGCTGGCGAATCTGCACGACGTGTTCCATATATCCTCTCTTAGGATGGCTCTACTATGCCTAGAGCTGCAGATTACGGCCATAGATGGGTCGGTAGCATCTGATCGGTCAGTTCACCTGGAACCGGTCCGGATAGACAACAAGGGAATACGAGTCTTACGCCATAAGAAGGTTTGATTAGTCAAGGTCCTGTGGAGGAATCATGGGCGAGAGGAGCACACATGGGAGCCGCAGGACTTGATGCGGCAAAGGTACCCATAGCTTTTTTGTCAGGTATTACTCTCTCGGGATGTTACAATTTACTTTCCATATTTGAAACCCGTAGGACAAACTAGAATTTCAAGGACGAAATTTTTTTGTTTATATATTGGGATTTGTAACATCCCTCAAACAACTAGACCCCTAGATGTAGTTTTATCATGACTAGGTCATGACAAAACTCTGGGAAGCCCAAGAAGGCCAAGTGAGCCTAGGAATGCAGGTGAGACCACTATGGTCTGCAAAAAGCAAATTTCTGAATCCTTGTTTAAGATGACCATGGGGCTTCACCAAGACTTCAAAACCACCTGGGGAAAAAAATCCAGGAGATAGATAATGATCTAAAACTAACCCTAACCATGTTTTACAATATTCTGAAACACGAAGTGTTCTGAATCTAATTAAAAGTAATCTTCCAGATTTATAACTTTGTGAAACAAGTACTGTTTTTAATCTCCTAAAAATTATGAGAAAATTTCAGAGCCAACATAGTGTCATAAAACACACACTGACCAAGTTTCATAATTTTCGTAACTATATTGGGCTCTAAATCTATTTTTAATCAGAATTACACAATTCATAATGTATGAAAAAAGTACATAAAATAATCATCTAAAAATTCCAATAAAAATACGCAGGGAACTAACATAATGTAAAACCTCCAAATACAAAATTTCACAACTTTTCATTCGACAGAAATATCATAACAAGCAAAATAAACTTAAGGACACAACTATGGTTATTAAGGAAGTACTGATTTTATTAGCTCAAAAATTCTACCAAAATTATTTTAGGACTCTTTTTATCAGAGAAATACTCTGCCCAAGTTTCAAGTTATTGTGAGGTATTTTGATTGCCTAAACCCAACTATTGGGCTTGTGCCCTAAATTAGGATTAGGGATTTGAGAGGTTTAAAGGCTTCCAAATTCAATTAAACATCAACCAGACGACCATAACCACCCTTGGATCCCTTCCATCAAGTCTCAAGTCATTCCAAGGTCATTTGACCTGATGACCTTCATACCCTAAAAATCTCCGTAAAAGGGCCTACCCTAGGGTTCTAGGGCTACCCTACCCCAAACCACCCCAAATCCCATTGGAGGGTGATACATGCCATATAAAATCAGTGGCCAAAATATCAGCCTCTGTTGAGGTGATTTGACCACTCAAACATTAAAAATAGCACTTTGACCTAAAATAACCCTATAAGGGTTGGGTCAATACCTAACCAAAACATCTCCAAATGAGATGAAATTTTTACCAGAGCCATAACATGCCCTCTAAGACCACCCACCAAAATTTGGGGGAGTTTTGAGATGTTTAGGGCACCTAATTAATTTATTCATGGATTATTAAAATGTTCTCCAAAATTCTAATTTTTGGATATGTCCTAGATATAGATAGGAATAGCCCATACCCCTAATTTCAAGTCATTTGGAGGTCTGGCTTGGAGTGGACATCCCATTCATTCTCTTGTCAGCCATATGTGTAGATCTCACTAAAATTAGTGTTGTTATCTAACTAGGACTCCAAATTGGTTCAAATCAATTTTAAAATAAAGTAGACTCATAGGTCTACAATTTTCATGTTAACAGTTTTTCCTGATCTATCCTCTAAGTGCCTCGTTTAACGACATCAAAATATGCAGGTTAAAGGGTTAACAAATAACTATATTATATATATAAATATAATAATTCATTAATATAAGTTACTATTCATCTTCTTCCAAGCCCGAACAGAACCCAAAAAAACGCCATTTCCTGTAGCTTTTCCGTGAGCCACCACCGGCCATCCGTCCACTTCCCTGGCCAGCCACCGCCACCACTACCTCTATTGAGGTTGTGGCTATCGCGGGACGGTGGTTTGGTCGCCGGAGGTGGCGATTTCCGGCGAACCCGAAAATCCATTTTCATGGCTTTTTCCATGAAAACTCGAATTGGATTCGGCTCAGTTGAGCTCAAATCTTATCTCTAAAGATTCCTAAGATCTAACCCATGAAGGAGTAGAGGAGGACCATGCTGGCGGCCTGAAGTCGGGAAGATCGCTGGGAAGCCATGGTGGTGGTGGTGGTGGTCAGATTTCTGCAACTGTATAGTGGAACTGCTTGGCTCCTTCAGGTAAGTGGTGGAAATGAATCCCTGGAGTCCAGTGAAGCTTTAAAGGGGGAGAATTTGGGTGTTAGGTGGCTGTAGGTTTCATTGCCATTATTGGCCTTAGTTAAGGTTGGCAGCCATGGTAGGTAGGGGTGTGAAACTTGGTTCAAACCAGTCAAAAACTAGCTGGTTGAATTGGAGCTGCCTTCCTTATCCTAGAGCAATGAATGGGAGGTTGGGGAAGGGGAAGGAGGAGCCCAAAGTCTTCCTCCATTACTTTCTTTCACTTTCTCTCTCTTACATAGGTAGCTTTTTCTCTCTCCAACACACCAAGCTGAAATTTGGCTCCTACCTAACCCAATGGCAGACCACATGCCCATTTCATCCACCAAAACAAGGTTAGCCCAAGTGAGTCTGGCTTGAGCTTGAGTTAGCCCATTTGGGCTAGCTTGACCTAAACCTTGACTAGGTTTGACCTTGGTCAATTTGGTCTTTAAGGTTTCCCGTAATGGGTCCTTGGTTACCCATTGGCCTCTCCTAAGGTCTAGGTGGGGTTGGCTTGCCCCTTGGAGGTCACTTGACCCTTAACAAGAGCACTTTGACCACTTTAGGGCTGGAGTTGACTTTGGTCATCTTAGCCTTTTTGGTTGACCCCAATGGGTCCTTGGTGACCCATTGGCCTCTCACTAGGGTTAGGAAGGTTTATGTGGGGTCCACTTTGTTAAGGGAAGGTCAGTTGACCCTATGTAGGTAAGGTTGACCCATTTAGGGTTAGAGTTGACTTGGGTCAACTTAACCAATTTGACTGCGCTCCATTGGTCCTTAGTGACCCATTGACCCCATTTTAGGTCTAGGAAGGCCTTGATAGGGTTATTTGGGCTTTACTAGGGCACACTACCCTTAGTTAGGGCCTTTTGCCCAATTTAGGTCTAGATTGGTTCTAGGTCAACTCGGCCTATCCAATGGACCCCTAGGATTCTAATATTCCTTACAATGGGTTGATGTGACCATGGTGGGGTTTTGAAGTCTTGGTGAAGCCCCATGGTCATCTTAAACTACGATTCAAAAATTTGTTGTTTGCATACCATAGTGGTCTCACCTACATTCCTAGGCCCACTTGGCCTTCTTGGGTTTCCCTGTGTTTTATCATGACCTAGTCATGTCAAAACTACTTCTAGTGGTCTAGTTTTTTGAGAGATTTTACAAATCCCAATATATAAACAAAAAAATTTCGTCCTCGAAATTCTAGTTAGGCCCATGGGTTTCAAATATGGAAAGTAAATTGTAATATCCCGAGAGGTTGTGAGTAATACCTAACAAAAATGCTCCGGGTACCTTTGCTTCATCAAGTCCTTGGGCTCCCATGTGTGCTCCTCTCGCCCATGATTCCTCCACAGGACCTTGACTAATGGAACCTTCTTGCGGCGTAAGACTCGTATTCCCTTGTCGTCTATCTGGACCGATTTCAGGTGAACTGACCGATCAGATGCTACCGGCCCATCTGTGGCCGTAATCTGCTGCTCCGGGCGTAGTAGAGCCCTCCGAAGAGAGGATATATGGAACACGTCGTGTAGAGTTTCCAGCTCCGGTGGTAGCTCCAGCCTGTATGCCAACGGACCGATCCCCTCCTGGATCCTATAAGGCCCCATATATCTTAGGCTGAGCTACTTCTTCCGACCGCGTACCCGTGAAACCCCATGCATTGGTCGGATCTTTAAGAACACCTTGTATCCCACCCAGAATTCCACCTGACGGTGCCGAGCGTCGTAATACTTAGCATGTCGGCTCTGTGCCTCTAGCATCCTGTCCCGTATCAATCTCACCTGAGCCTCGGTGTACTCGACAAACTTCCGACTCCAATGCCTTTGGATCCTCGTCTTGTATCCATGACAACAGAGTCCTACACCTCCGTCTGTATAAGGCCTCATAAAGAGCCATCCTTATGCTTGACTGGTAGCTGTTATTATATGAGAACTCAATCAGTGGCAACAGCTTATCCAAAGGCTCACCGCGATCCAATATGCAAAGTCGTAGTAAATCCTCATGAGTCTGGTTGGTGCGTTCCGTCTGCCTATCCGTTTGGGGATGAAATGTCGTACTGAATGTTAGTCGAATGCCCAAGTAAGTCTGCACTGATCTCCACTCCCTGGACGTAAACTGTCCATCTCGGTACGATACAATTAACCTGGGCATCCATGATAACAGACGAACTGCTCCACGAACTTCCGGACTAACACACTAACTGAGTCATCCTTCCTGATTGGAATAAATTTGGCTACCTTCGTCATCCGGTCGACGATCAACCAGATCGAATCGTTCCCTGTGCGCGATCGGGGAAGCCCATGTATAAAGTCCATGGTGATATCATCAAACTTCCACTCTGGTACTAGGAGTGGCTGCAATAATCCTGCGGGGTTTCTGCACTCCTCTTTCACTAACTGGCTTGCCTCGCAATGGGTCACAAAGTAGGTGATATCCTTCTTCATGCCTGGCAAGTACATGGTCTTCTTCAGGTCTACAGTCATCTTCATAATCCCCGAGTGTACTGAAAACTGACTTCAATGAGCCTCCATCATAATATACTCCCGGACATGGCCTCCCTATGGTATATAAACTCGTCCTCTGAAACACACTAGGTCATCCAACAGTGAGTAGTCACCAGCAGTGCCTTCCTCTAAGGCCCGGAATATCGGCTCTAACTGAGCATCCCACCTCTGCCCATCTCTGACTCGATCTCGAATGTCATCTGTGGAAATCAATGACGATAGATACTCATGGTACAGCTCAGGGTTATCGTCGGACACAAAGGATATCTGCATCTTTTCTAACATCTGGACCAACTCCTAGGCCATCAACTACGTTCCTGCTCCGGGGTTTGCGGCTTTTCGGCTCAGCATATCTTCCACCATATTTGCCTTCCCCGGGTAGTAGTGCATCTCATACTGGTAGTCTTCTGGAAACTCTACCCATCGTCTTTGCCTGATGTTCAACTCTTTTTGCGTGTCCACATACCACAAATTATGAAAAAATTCCATGTTTGTAGGAGATAGGTCGTCTTTCTGCCTAATGTTCAGCTCTTTCTGCGTGTCATAATTCATCTAATAATTATGACAAAATTCCAGGAGAAGTGGAAACCGAGCCGAATCCAATTCGAGTTTTCATGAAAAAAGCCATGAAAATGGATTTTCGGGTTCGCCGGAAACCACCACCTCCGGCGGCCAAACAACCGCCCCGCGATAGCCACCACCTCAACAGAGGTAGTGGTGGCGGTGGCTGGCCAGGGAAGTGGACGGATGGCCGTCGGTGGCTCACGGAAAAGCAACATGAAATGGTGTTTTTTGGGTTCTGTTCGGGCTTGGAAGAAGATGAATAGTAACTTACATTAATTAATTATTATATCTATATATAATATACTTATTTGTTAACCCTTTAACCTACACATTTTGATGTCATTAAACGTGGCACTTAGAGGCTAGATCGAGAAAAACTATTAACATGCAAATTATAGATCTATGAGTCTACTTTATTTTAAAATTAATTTGAACCAATTTGGAGTCTTGGTTAGATCACATCACTCATTTTGGTGAGATCTATACATAGTGCTGACCAGAGAATGAATTGGATGCCCACTCCAAACCAGACCTCCAAATGACTTGAAATTTGGGGTATTAGCTATTCTTATCTATATCTAGGACATATCCAAAAATTAGAATTTTGAGAGAACATTTTTCTATAGTGTTTAGAAAAATTTAATAATCCATGAATAAATTAATTAGGTGTCCTAAACATCTCAAAACTCCACCAAATTTTTGTGGGTGGTCTTAGAGGGCATGTTAGTGCTCTGGTAAACATTTCATCTCATTTGGAGATATTTTGGTTAGGTATTGACCCAACCCTAGGTATACCCTTATAGGGTTATTTTAGGTCAAAGTGCTATTTTTAATGTTTGAGTTGTCAAATCACCTCAACAGAGGCTGATATTTTTGCCACTGATTTTATATGGCATGTAGCACCCTCCAATGGGATTTGGGGTGGTTTGGGGTAGGGTAGCCCTAGAACCCTAGGGTAGGCCCTTTTACGGAGATTTTTAGGGTATGAAGGTCATGGGGTCAAATGACCTTGGAATGACTTGAGACTTGGTGGAAGAGATCCTAGGGTGGCTATGGTCCTTTTGTTGAGGTTTTATTGAATTTGGAAGTCTTTAACCCCCTCAAATCCCTAATCCTAGTTTAGGGCACAAGCCCAATAGTTGGGTTTGGGCAATCAAAACACCTCACAATAACTTGAAACTTCGGAAGAGTATTTCTTTGATAAAAAAGAGTCCTAAAATAATTTTGGTAGAATTTTTGGGCTAATAAAATCAGTACTTCCTTAATAACCCAGGTTGTGTCCCGAAGTTTATTTTGCTTGTTATGATATTTCTGTCCAATGAAAAGTTGTGCAATTTTGTATTTGGAAGTTTTTCATCATGTTAGTTACCTGCGTATTTTTATTAGAATTTTTAAATGATTATTTTAAGTACTTGTTTCATACATTATGAATTGTGAATTTCTGATTAAAAATATATTTAAAGCCCAATATTACTACAAAAATTATGAAACTTGGTCAGTGAGTATTTTATGACACTATGTTTGCTCTGGAATTTTCTCATAATTTTTATAAGATTAAAAACAATACTTGTTTCACAAAGTTATAAATTTGGAAGATTAATTTTAATAAGATTCAGAACCCCTCATGTTTTTGAAAATTGTAAAACTTGGTTAGGGTTACTTTTAGATCATTATCTATCTTCTGGAATTTTGTCATAATTATTAGATAAATTATTACAGTACTTGATTCAATAACCAATGGCTATGGAATCATTGATTTCAAACTAAATTAGGGGCTAATGTTCACTGGAAAATTGGGAGAATACTTCTTGAGTGTTTTTAGGCCATGATAAACTTATTGAATTTTTATTATAATTTTTAGAACAATATTGCTGGCCTTAACTTCTTAAAATGGTAATATTGACCATATGTTCTAAATTGTGGATTTGGGGCCTAAACAATTCTGAAAATTCTTAGACCTTGGATTTACTATAGAAATGTTACATTGTATTTATCATAATTTTGTGGTGATTTGTTTCTGATTTGAAAGTGCACTTCATGTTCAAGTAGGGCATTCAGAGTCTTAGGTTAATTAGATTAAATTCCCAATTAATTAGGAAATTATGAAACTCTGGAGTTAGTCTAAATAGGTCATGGTAGACTCCCAAAAATTGTTATGGATTTGTTGGATGAGTAAATGGAGTACCCCCTAGTGGGAGCACCATGTAGCTTAACACGGTCTACATATAGTACATAGAACTGAAATAGGCTAGCTCGGAGAGCTTAAACACACTTAGGGGAGTAACACTGAAATAAAAGAGAAGATTGTTCATGGGTATAAATCAATAATATTAAGTGACTTGCAAAAGAGAGCTTTGGGTTTTAGCCCATCGTAGTTCCTAGTGCCCTCGAGAACCCTTCACGGGGTATGCCTTGGGTAGTCCCGGGCTAATGTAAACCATAGGAATAATAAATGTTAAAGAGTAACTAGTATAACTAGGGGTTCACTTTCATACACCCCGGTGTCTCAGGATGATAGGGTGACTTGGATGTTCGGGCGGTAGGCTCCGTGGTTGTGAAATGGGCAGGGTAGCCCAGTGAGTCGATGGCTCGGTAGATATTTGTGACGGGCAGGGTAGCCCAGGGAGCTTTGGCTCTGTTGTTGGCTGTGACGGATGGGATAGTCAGGGGAGCTTTGGCTCAGTGGATAATAGATTAATATTGCATGTGCATAAGATATAAGGTGGTGGGTCTTCGGTATTGGAGATTCGTTGCACCGACACCAGTACGTTGACTCGGCGGGTGTGGTTTTACACTTAGCAAAATAAAGTCCGGTGCGCCAGCCAGCAATAGTACGCAGGAGATACGCTTAGTGCAACAACATTGAGGCATACGATAGGTCTGACTGGTAGTGTTGATACCGATTTAGAGGTGGGCGAGGCCCAACCCACCGCTTCCGTTTGCCACTACGGAGGTATCCTGGGGGGTTACGCTCCAGAAAGGGGGAACTAAAGGTCTGTGTGCACAGAGTCGGGTGGGTGAGTTGCACTTGCATGTTCACGTCATGGAATAATTATATTTCATAGCCTAATCATTGCATATAACACGACACCTATTGTATAAGTGGTATGAGACGCTTTATACAATAGGCCCTGCAAAACGACCCCTTGGTTTATAAGTTCATGCGAGCATGCTTATAAGTTAAGGTTTTATTCAATATCACATATTTATGATTGCTAATAAAACGACACCCTATCGTATAAATTTGTATGGGACTTTTTATACGATAGGAGCCATGCAAAAGATCCCTTAGCTTTTGTATTATCATATAAGTTAAGGTTACTTTCTCATGCAAATTCATACCTTTATTACTGTCTTATATACTTTAAAACTTCTAGATTAGTTTCCGCCACCATCTGCTTATTTGTTATTCTCCACTATCATGTCCTTTCCTTTCCTTCTCCCCGCTCGGTGTCTAGGAGCCATGGGGGAAGGGGCGGGGGATGATAGGACTTAGTCTTTTAGACGAACGGTTTTCGAACCATATCATTTTAGGGGACCATGAAGCCCAGCATGGAGGAGCAGCCCCAAAGGTCGGCAGTCTAGTACCGGAGTTCAGATGGCAGGGACTGTTAGTCCTGATTGCTAGTAGTATATTAGTTTCTTCTGCGATAAGAGATATGTAGTGAGGACATGATGTACTGGGAATAAGCCCAAGATTTAGTATTTTGTTTGTTATATCTGTGGACACTCCCTTTGTGGAGATTATTTTCTATATGTGATTTTTGTGGACTTGCTGTATTATTTGCTACACTTGTGATCAATTTGGCCAGCAGGATCGGCGTTTTGTAGTGATGACCTTCCTGTGTGCGAAGGTGTCACCGCAATGCGGCGGTTCTGGGCCTAAGACCCTGTTGTTTTAAAAGAAAAAAATGGGGGTCTTACAGACCATGCCTCACTCAACGCTTTTTGTCTTACCCAATTTTCTACGTCTGCACCATCTTAAGCGGTGAGAGCGTTGAGTGAGCATGCCTCACTCAACGCATTTTTTTCTTGGCCAGATTTTCTGTTACTTGGCGTTGAGTGAGTAAGCTCCACTCAACACGAAACTACTTAATAAACAATTATGTTATCTAGCATTGAGTGAGTGAGCCACACTCAACGCATTTGGACTTAGCCAAGTTTTGTGTCTAAAAAGGAACACTCCCTTTGAGATTTAGCCAACGCATTATCACATGGCATTGAGTGAGCTTGCCTCACTCAATGCCTGTGGACTTGATAAATATTCATAGTTTTCCTGTTGCATTGACTGGCTAAGTTATACTCAACGATGATAAAGCTATGACATTGAGTGATTGAGCTACACTCAACGTCTGTGGACTTAGACACTTTTCTGCTCATTTCAACTTAGGCTATTACAGCATTAGCCTGTCTCACAGCCTTTTGCTGGATGGCATTGAGTGAGTTAACTTCACTCAATTCCTGTAAACTTAGCCATATTTCCGACCTGCCATTACTTTGGCTTTGACTATATAGGCTCCACTCAGTGCTATAAGTCATCTGACATTGAGTGAGTAGCCTTCACTCAATGCCTGTGGACTTAGACAGATTTCTTTCTATCCATACCTTAGGTAATAGTTTACCTGACTTAGCATCTTAGGCTATCTGTGTCACAACCCGCATTTTCTCCGAAGAAAACAAATTATCAGAATAGGAGAAAACACGCGTCATGATGCCACGTCGAGAAGGGGATAACTGCCGACGCTCAGGCAACCCACTATCAACTATACTTTATGAAAACTCATAAGTTAAATGATTAGAAAATCGGTTATATTTTTAAAGGCCGTATCCCTCGGCTCGGTGGATCACCTAGTCCACAATTTAAAAACTATACTTATACGCTGCGAAAAAATACTTTATTCAGGTTTGACATCCTAAATGAGTGCATAAGTGTCCCCAGAGGACATCTTATACTATGCAAGACCCAACATTCAATTTATACTATATATATAAAAATCGATCTTTTTACGTTGTTTGGAGAATAGTGTTTTGAGTTTTATAAAACATGTTGATCTTGTGATATACTTATAATAATAATTTTAGGTTTAAAAGTAACTAGCAACCTAACATAAATCAACCTCAGAGCAAGTAGACTAACTCCAGAAAGGTAACAGCAAAAAGAAAAACATCTTGTATCAAGGTAAAAACTACCAGTGGGTGCCAACAAATTGACACGAACCCACTAACAAGTATGTATGTTTAAAAGAAAAACAACACCAAAACTACCTCGTAGAAACAAGAAACTGATCTCTATAGCACCAGAGACCACCAGCAACAACACAACACCACAAGCTGCCAGAGCGGCTACTATCCAAAACCTGAGGCATTCAAGAAGAAAGAATACCTCAGCAAGCAAACTAGAAAACTGCTCGAAAGTGTCAATCAGAAGATAAGTAAAAAAAGAAAAAAACAAAGTAGTAACAGTCACAACTGCCCAAGGTAAGGCAAAAAGGAAGTGCACTAAGTGCGAGGACACAATAATAACTCTGCCCAAAAGCTGCAGAGTAAATAAGTCTACCATGAGCCCAAATGCTGCAATCTACCAAGGAAGAAACGTCTAACACCCTAAGCTATGAGAGATGGTAGTAGCAAAAAACATCGCGGATCCAGGTTGGAGGCCAACTTAGTCCCCCAAACACTATTTCCAAGAAACCAAGCTCATGGGTCAACATGTGAAAGCACTAGGGACCTCCCACCCCCTTGCCCAGCCCATACCTAGAGCAAGATAAAAGAAAAAGGGTGGCCTTGGCTAAATTACACAACACCTCCCCAATTAAAAGCTTCAAACCACCACTACTAACCACGACACAATATTCGGCCTTTTTGGAAAAACAAGAAAATAGCTGACAAGGAACCTCAAAATCAAGAAATTTACTCGGGGGGGGGGGAAACCAAGGTAAGGGAAAAGCGTTGAGATGACTCAACACGGCCTGGCATTGAGTGAGCCCCACACACTCAACGCCTAACCAGACCTTGGAGTTGAGTGATTTAACCTCTCTCAGCGCCAGAAACAACCATGGCGTTGAGTGAGGTTCACTCACTCAACGCCTCCGCAAGAAAACTCTGGCGTTGAGTGAGCTAACCTCAATCAACGCCAAAACAGCCATGGCGTTGAGTGAGGTCCACTCCCTCAACGCCTTCAGCAAAACAGACAGTGGCGTTGAGTGAGCTATCCTAACTCAACGCCAAAACAGGTACAGCATTGAGTGAGGTCCACTCACTCAACGCCTTAGCACTTAACCGCAGGAAAACCCTAAACCAATGCTATCCGGAAGAGGTCGGCGGGAATGCCGATAGATTCTCGCCGAATCGGCGGGAATGCCCACTGATTCTCGCCAAATCGGAGGGAATGCACACTGATTCTCTCCGAATCGGCGGGAATGCTGACAGATTCTCGCCGAATCGGCGGGAATGCCGACTGATTCTCGCCGAATCGGCGGGAATGCCCACTGATTCTCGCCAAATCAGCGGGAATCACTAACGATACTCGTCGAAGTCGGCGAGAATCACTTAGTGATTCCCGTCGATTTCGACTTAGACGAATTTCTCACTCAGTCGCCTCACTACTAAGCCACAAAAGAAAAGACCAAACTATGGCTTTGAGTGTGTGCACCACACTCAATGCCAAATCCCGGGCGGCTTTTGGCTTTGAGTGTGTGCACCACACTCAACACCAAATCTCGAGAGCCTACCAAGACCGGTTTTAACTAGAGCACTATCACAGAAATCTCCCTCTCTCTCTCTCTCTCTCGGCTCCACCCGTAAAATCACCAAACCAGAAATAAAATCTGGAGTCTAAATGGTGAAAAACAACAGCGGGTTGAGCAAAAATAGCACAAGGAGGGAGATCAAAACAGAATTTAGGGCTAACCTAAAACTACAGCACAAAATTTTAGCAAGCAGAAGAGAAAACTTGGCTTCTATCCTAGGGCTAACCGGGTTGTTAAGAGGGGGAAGATCAAAACAGCTAGTGCAAGAACCACTTGCCTCAGTTTTTCAGCGAAGCTTCACTCGAGCCTTTCCTCTCCCTCAGCACCAGCAGCAGCAACACCTAGCCAGCACATCTCAAGTTTTAAATAGTGGAAAGGGCAAAAACCGAAAATCCAAATCTCCTAAAAACCCAACGAAACTCAAATCTCTTACCGTATAAATGAAGGTCAGAGCGAGAGCAATCCAGATCCACTCTCGGAAACAAAATCCGTCCACAAACTCTCCCAGAATTGCCGTCCGAAGGGGTAGCAGGTTCGGCGGTTTCCTCTATTTTCCGCGAACAGGAGCAGACAACGGTTTGGTCTTGGGAAGAAGAAGAAGAAGAGTGGGCCCGCCATCTAATGATTAAGGCTTTAAAATAAAAAAGCACGCCTATTCGGCCCTAACCGCTGCCTAAACTGCCGGTTCACTTAAGCTAAGAAATCTCTAATTTGTTTTTACTAATAGCACACCCAAAATGACTCGAAAACTGAACTACCTCGGAATTCAATGAAATTTGCATCGTAGCTAAATATCCATGCTACGAACACAACGACAAAGTCAAAATTAACTTTTGACGAACAGAACTCGAGTTATACACACCCGAAGCCAAAACACAAGCATCTCCCGAGAGGCCACACCGGGTCACCCAAAATGACTCAGCTTGCTAGGGAGATCTTGCCAATATGCTACAAAATAGGCCACCCAATTCTAAGGAGTTAAGAACACACTCCAAAGATGTAACAAGCCAAGAAAACGCGTCGACGTAACGCCAAACGAGAATTAAATAATCGCAGAAAAATTAGGGGCGTTACAATCTGTCCCATCAATATTATAGGACAACCCTGCATCTATGAACTTGAGCCTATGTTAAATATACCATTGTGTATGCTCATTTACATAAATGACTTCTTCAAATCTAGGACATTGTGGGAAATGGACCTAATATGTAGTCATTCCAAACTTAAATTTTGGCCACTTAGAGGCTGATTTAGGAAAACATACTAGATATAAACATTGTAGCCCTTGATGTCCACTTTTTACAAGATTTTAACTCACACCATTTGGAGCCCTACAGACCTCAAAAAGGGCATTTTACGGAGTTGTGTCCTAAGGGAGGACCAACCACTAAAATGAGAATATACTTCACATAGATGAGTGCATGAACCTAATATTTTGGCCATGCATGTATATACCCTAGACACACCTCCTGCCCAAAAAGTAGAATTGTTGGCAAATATTTTTCTATTGTTTTGAAAAAAAAATATGATTTATCATATACATAAAATTTAAGTGTGTATACTAAGCTACAAAGAGAGAAGATTTTCATAGGAGGAGACTTAAATAATCATATAGGGAAGAAAAATGTAGATTACATAGACATTCATGGAGGTTATGGATATGGAGAAAAGAATGAAGAATGACGAATCATTTTAGACTTTGTCATATCACATGAGCTAATTGTATCAAATACGCCTTTCATTAAGAGGGAAGAACATTTATTTACGTTTAAAAGAGGACCAAATAAATCACAAATTGATTATTTTATGACTTGCAAAATGGATAAAATGATTTGTAATGATTGCAAAGTCATACAAGAAGAAAGTTTTACGACACAACATAAGTTAGTGGTGTTAGATGCACAAATTAAAATAATAAATTTAAGACAAGAACTAAAATGTTGCAAAACATTTGGCGGTGGAACTTGAAGATTGAGAAGCAGGTTGCTTTCAAGAAGGTGTTTATGGAACGACAAGTTGATGACCCTTATGTTTATCCTAATGTCTCATGGGAAGTTATGTCTTCACATTTAAGGATAAGTGGAATGAACATACTTGGAGTATCAAAATGTTGTATGCCCCAAAATAATGAATCTTGGTGGTGGAAAGAGGAAGTGCAAGAAAAAATGATGGCAAATAAGTCCAACTATAAATCACTCTATGCTTGTAGGAATTATGAAAACTTAGCAAGGTATAAAGTCGCCAAAAAGAAGCTAAGCACACAGTAAGTAAAGCAAGAAGTCAAGCTTATGAAGAATTTTATAAGCAACTAGATACCCAAGATGGAGAGCATGACATATATAAAATTGCTCGAGCTAGAGAAAGAAAGACAAGAGATTTAAGTCAAGTAAAATGCATAAAGGATGAGAGAGATTTAGTTTTGACGATTGATGTGGATATTAAAGAGCGATAGAAAAGTTATTTTTATCAACTCTATAATGAAACAAAGGACAATGAATTGAACTTGGAAGAGTTAAGTAAATCAGAGAAGTATAAGAACATAACATTTTATCGTAAAATTCAAGTATCACAGGTAAATGATGCTCCAAATAAGATGAAAAATGGAAAGACGGTTGGGCCAGATGATATACCCATCAAAGTATGGAAATATTTATGAAATAAAGTATTGTTGTGGCTTAATTTTTTTTCAATAAGATACTGAAGTGAAAGAAATTTCCAGACCAATGGAGAGAAAGTATCTTGGTGCCTTTGTATAAGAATAAGGGTGATATACAAAATTGTGTTAATTATAGAGGAATTGATGATTCATACCATGAAACTATGAGAACGAGTAATTGAAAGAAGATTAGGATGAGAGACTAACATCACAGAGAATCTATTTTGATTCATGTTAGGGAGGTAGACAATGGAAGCTATACTTCTCTTGAGGAGACTCATTAACAACTATCGAGAAAGAAAATAAGATAGGCATAAGTTGTATATTGATCTTGAGAAGGCTTATGATCGTGTTCTAAGAGAGATCTTATGGGGAGTCTTAAAAAAGAAAAGTGTAAATATATCTTATATTGACACAATAAAAGATATGTATACAAATTAAGTGACAAGGGTGAGGACATCTGGAGGATTTACACAGTAATTCCTTATCACTGTTGGCTTACATCAAGGTTCAGCTTTAAGCCCTTTTCTCTTTAACCTTATCTTAGATGATCTCACCAGACAAATCCAACAAGCAAAACCTTGGTTTCTAATATTTATAGATGATATCATTTTGGTTGATGAGACGTGTCCGGGTGTAAAGGCAAAACTTGATTCTCAGTGAGAAACTTTAAAAAAAGGCTTTAAGGTTGAGCATGGCAAAGACAGAGTATATGGAACTTAAATTTAACAGTATAAGAAGGACATGTGACTTCGTTGTTAAGTTGGGTGATCAAGATATTTCCTAGAGTGAGTGTTTTAAATATCTTGGATAGATAGTTCAAAACAACGTAGGTATTGATAATGATGTGACACATAGAATCCAAGTAGGTTTGTTGAAGTAGAGAGGTGCGTTGTAATGCCCCCAAAGTTCCTAAAAACGATAGAGAATTGGTCACTGGTGGTTACTGCGTGGCAGTAGACCTATCGCTTGTGGAAGCTAGCTGAATTAATAGACCAAGGTATCTGGTCGTTACCACCCGACGATAGTAAGCTACCGCGTATCAATATTAGGCATGGTAGAGAAGTGCTGGATGAGGCCGCCTCCACCACCAAAGGGTATAGCAGGAAGGTAGCTCCCTGATAAAGTCTTGAGATGAGATTGATTTCTCATTTTTCTCTCATTCTCTCTCTCTCTCTTGGTTCTTGATGAAAGAGAAGGAAGAAGTCAGGAGGCAATGTAACATCCCTTATTACTCCTAGACCCCTTAACTTAGATTGGGTTAGGCATGGGGTGGGTGATAGGGAATTTAGCTAGGTTTGACCATAGGAAGTGGGTTGTAGCCATGTGGGGCCCACTAAGGGGCCAAAGTCAAATTAGGTCAAACTAGCCTAAATAGGAACCCTAGCCACACCATGACCCCACCACACTGCCCTAACCCAAAAATAATCAAACTGGACCCTAGGGCATGTCATTAGGTCAACCCTTTGACCCTAGTTGACCAAAGTCAACCATAGCCCTAAGTTGGTCAAACCTATACCTATAGGCCCAATTAGCCTAAGTAGGGCCCCATATTTACCAAACCAAAGTTGGGTGGTGCCATTAGACTCATGACCATCAAGTGGGGTTAGCCCACTCATCATGGTTGGCCAAGTCAACTCAAAAGTCAACTTAGTCAACAAATGTACCTAAAGAGTGAAAATGAGCCCAAGCCACTTCCCCTAGGGCCAAGCCCACAAAACCTTGCCCATGACCAGCCCATATGGTCAAAGACAAGCCATGCCCCTCAGTTTGTGGAGAGAGGGTGCATGCATGGGAGCAAAATGGGAAAAGAGGAGAGAGAAAGAGGTGGAATATGGAAGGAAGGCCATGCGACCATGCTCCTTATGCCCAAAGTGGATGGCTGGCCACCTAAGTGAATTTTCAGGGATTTTTAACGCAAGGATGGCCACTTTCCAGTAGCTGTGAAGCAACCAAGGCATGTACCGAGCTCACCTTGGTTGTATCTCCATATACAGCCACCTCCAGCCCAAACCAACCCCACCAGCAGCTTCAGAGAGAGGAAAGGAGTGGAGAATGACTCTTGGAGCAAAGGATTTAATGGAGAATCAAGCTTTTGAGCAGGAGTCACCGGAGCAAGCTCGGGTATGGCCAACCACCGCCAAACTCGCCGCCATGCCGCTATTCAGGTTTGTTTCGCCGCCCCTCTACTCGTACTAGAATCTAAGCTCACCTAGAACAAACATCAGTCTAATTTGAGCCCGATACCATGTGAGCAAATGTGAGAAATCTCGAATTTTTCTTCTTGCTCGGGTTCGCCGGAGGAGCCATGTCCGACGACCTCACCGCTGGAAATCGCTAGCCACCACTTTAGTGAAGGTGATGGTGACAACCGCCGGTGGTGGTGGTGGCTCAAGTGGCCGGAAATCGGCAAGCAAAATGCCCAGGATGTCTCGATCTCAGCCGTCCATTATCGGGGATGATGAACAGATGTCGTTCATTTTCGTATTTTAAATTAAATTCATAATGTTATAATAATGTATGAATAGTGTATTAATGTCACACTTTTATAGTAACATTGCAAGCAAAATTTAGGCCTCCTAGAGGCGTTTAGAGATCTTGAACATTAAAAGATAATTGCAGCCCTTCCTCTTAACTTTAATTTTCCAACCTAAAATTATAATTTGGTGCAGTATACTGTCCTGTAGGGCTGTTTTGCTAGGACTGGTCCTAGGCTTGGGCAGAAACCAAAACTAATGCCCATGCCAAACCAGATGTCCACATGACCAAAGATTTTGGGCATGTGCTTAACTATGGTATATCTAGCCCCTTCCAAAAATTGAAAATTTTTGGGAAAAGTTTTTCTATAGTTTTTATCATAATACACAAAAATAAATAAATGAGATATTTGGATATTATGACTCCAAAAGGCCCCAAATTTTGGTGGCATGTCGTTGGGGACAATACATGTGCATGGTAAAAATTTCAGCACATTTTGATCACTGCATGTTGGGTGAACCCACTTGCATGTGTTGTCTATACATAGGCTGGGGTGCAAATAGCCATTTCTGAAATATTGTGTATTAAGCCTATTTGGAACATCTAAAAATCATGATATTGATTGCAGAGGCTCATTAGGGTGAATTATACCCCTCATTTCAATAATGTGATTTTTGGAAGCAAAAATCCCATTATTTGGAATTTTTTAAATAATTAGACTTTTGAAAAAAAAATAAATGTGAAAATAGGCTTATCATTGAGATAAAATACCCAATATTTGTCAAGGTCAAAATTATGTCATGTTTAACTCCTGAAAATTTTTATGTCTCTGTTTCATGAATTTTAATAGGAGTTATGTTGAAATTACCATTTTTCCCTTACTGTACTTAATTAGAAAATTGATGAAAATATTCAGTAAAATTTTTTGGGAAAATCCCTGGTGATATATCTGAGTATTAATAACCTGGTATAATTTTCTCTGCATTTTTGGATGACTATGTAATTTTCAAGACCACATAGTGGCATTTTGGTAATATATTTAGAAATGAATTTTTATATCCCTTGATCCATAGAAGTTTATGAAATTCTGCCTTTAGCATTATTTTACCAGTATATGTATTATGTAATTTTCCTAGAATTTTTAGTAATGAACTCCTTATACTTTCTTTGGAAAAATGATTATTTTATGAATTTTGTATAAATTGAGGGATAAATAGAATTATTGAAGGGAAAATTATAGTTCTTGGCAGACAGTAATGTTTTACCAAATTATAACTCAGGAAAATTCCTTAGGTCAGTGGGATAATAATTTGTGACACTTCATGTATTAAATGGCCTAGGGAATTAACTTCAGGATTTAATTAAGGATCTTAACGACTTAGGAAAATAATGAAATTCAACATACTCATCATAATAGTCTATACCATCCTAAGATAAATAGTTAAGGGCATGTAGCCCAAGGAAATTAGAAGTCATACTCCGGGGTGGTATTAGGTCATGGACTGCGTATAATATAAGTAGGTTATACTATAAGGACCACTGGGGGATAGATCAACGGTCGGGATAAGGTCATATTTGAAATATAACCTTGGTTGGCAGTTATGTCCTAGTGACAAGAGTAAAAGTGCAAGCCTTTGAATAGCAACTAGAGTGGAGGCCGGCGGAAGACCGTCGCCCTTCCGACAACATCTTAAGTTATTAGGATCATGCTAGAGTAACAACGAGAGCTGGATGTGAATCCTGGGTAGTCACCAATAAAAGTAAATATACTTGCGAAAGGGAACTTTGGGCTTCAGCCCATCGTAGTTCCTAGTGCCCCCGAGAGCCCTTCACCGGGCATGCCCTGGGATTAACCTTAAACCGCTAAGTATAATAACCCTTAGACAAGAGTAGTCTAATATGTTAAGGATCATGATATCATTCTCACCCGTGTAGGGTTGGAGGGATTTGTGATAATATTCTCACCCGTGTAGGGTTGGAGGGATTCAGGGCAGTTTGGCCCTACGAGCTGGAGGCTCGAGTTGAAGTACTTGCATAAGCATAAAAAAAATAGTGGCGAGTCATGCGGTACTGGGCCAATCGTCACACCGATGGCAGTATGATGACTCAGGTGAGGTGTCCGGGTGGAGGGGCCAGTATATTATTTATACTACGATCTGTAGACAATCCCCAAAGACGCACACCCGACCTAACAAGACTGATGGGTAGTCAGCAATTAGTACGAAATACTCTAGAGTGCACCTAGGACATATAAAGAGGCATATGGGAGAGGTCTAAGCTTGGTAGTGTGCATAACCGCCTAGAAAGCGGAAGCGCCCGTTCCGCTGCTGCCGTAGCAACAGCGGTGGTACCTGAGAGTGATGCTAGCTCTCGAAAAGTGGGAACTAAAGGTCTGGGATCTCAGAGTCGTGTGCGTGTGTTGCACTTACATGTTTCATAATTCATAGCATAGCATTCATTCGCATTAGGTCATATGCTCCATGGATCCTTATCATATAAATTAGTATGGGCTCTTTTATATGATTAGTTAATTTTGGAAACTCTAACTTATAAGTTTGTATGGACATTCATATAAGTTAGGGTACTTCTGTGATGGTAGTATAGCAGCAGCATAGCTTCTCTTACTGCTCTTTACTTCAGCTTTTACTTACTTCAGTTCTATACTTTATTACTGCACTTGTACTTCTTACATAGAACTGCTAGAGTAGAACTACTAATACTCCTCATATACTTGTTAGTATAGTGCCACTGTCACCTGTTTATACTTGATACCCCTTGTTGTCCTCCGATTCGTCCTCCCGCTCGGTACCTAGGAGTTGCGGGGCGAGGTGCGGAGGAAACTACTTAGTCTTTTTGACTAATGGTTGGTGACCGAATCATTTTAGGAGCTCGAGGAGATGGAGGACCAGCACGACCAGCATGATGAGGGGGCAGGGCATGAGGAGCAGATACCGCTACCACCGAATACTACTACTGTGCGTCTTCAGGTGGGATGAGATGATGATATAGTTAGCTTCCGCTTTTGTTTTGAGAGAGAGAGATTGGTGATATTCATGTACAGAGCATTAGCCCTTTTTACTTTTGTACTCATTATGGACTGTATATGGTGTGTACTCTTCATTTTACATATATATAATTGGTACTGTGACTGTGGACTATTGCATTATGCTCTACTTATATACTTATGTTTCTCATATTGGCCGACAGGTTTATGATCGTAATAGCCGACATAATCGGCAACTTGCGGTGTCGACTAACCCGTGAGTTAATGTCACGACAAGGCCGCGGTTCTGGGCATAAGATCCAGGAGAGCTCCCAAAAAGGGGAGTCGGATCTTATAGGAAAAGGGTAAAGGTGTTCTAGGGCATTCTTGTGATCGAAATCTTGAGTCAAAGCCAGATCCACGGAAAGGAAACGGTAGGGATAAGTTCCATCTAGCTCAAGAGCAAGAGCATGGGTCCACAGCTACCAACGAGGGCAATGACCATTTCTCCTTATATAAGTGAAGTCCTCAATTAACATACGTGCATGGAACCCCTCACCAAAAGGTGAAGAAAAGGGTAGTTTCCAATGGGTAGATCGTTATAATGCCAGGTAGAATTTGCATATAGAATCCGGAATCGAAGTACGGAATAGTCATGTTGTGTGAAGCCCATCTGGACAGGTTGGTCTGGATTGGTGATGATTAATTTGCATGCCAGAGAAGACACTATGGATAAACGTGTAGTTTTCAGGGTCAAGGGGTGTGCAGGATGCTGCAGTGATAGTACTAGAGATACTCTCTAGGGAAAAACCAAAAGTGGGGAAGAAACGAAATTCTGTCCCCTACCACGCGGCAATAGTGCTACCGTCGGTGATAGATCCCAATGAGCTATATAAGACCTGTCTTGTGGAGACCTGTGGGTAATTATAATTATGAGGCCTGTCTCGTGGAGACTTGGCAGCCTGTATGTTAGTGGGAACTTGAATTGTTCTACTGTATTTTAGGTGCCAACATAAACTGTTCTACTATATTTGAGGTGGGAACTTAAATTATTCCACTGTATTTGAGATGGGAACTTAAATTGTTCCGATGTATTTGAGGTGGGAAATTAATATGTTCCACTATATTTGAGTAGGAACTTAAATTGTTCCACTGTATGGAAGTGGGAACTTAAATTATTCCGCTTGGGCAAGGGGGACACTGACCCACATCATGGCTTACGAGACTGACAGTTTAAGCAACATATTGTAGGTAACTTGTACCCACCTTATGATGATCGACTTAGAGTGAGTCATTGGCATGGATCTAAAGTTAATAGAGTGCCTTTGACATTGTCATAACATAGAAATAAAAGACTAGAAATGATCAAGAGTGTCGTCTTAAGAACGGTGGTAGGGCCCTACTTTCGACACACCGATATGTGTCATGAGTGCATGGGGCGTGTGGACGATCATGCCAACCTCTATGGTAAATGGTACTTAAATTGCACATTTTCAAATATGCTGCTTCTTGCAAAGAAGGAGAACCGTTGCCCCTAGTAAGGGGTGGATTCGTTATAATTTGGTCAGCTAATTCTGAATTTTGCATTGTTTTGCCATATTTTTTGGGTCATGCTATGCAGGTGCTGGAGAGATAAGTGAGAAGTAGCGTACTGTAGTACCTTATGCTACAATTGACTGACTCTCGAAGGCCTAAGGGAAAGCATTTACTGTTTTCATGTGTGGTTGGCCTATGAGCTGATGTATGAAAGACACATTTTGTAAAAAGAATAGTTGTAAGGCCTTAAGGCCAGAACATATTATGTATGAAATTAAATTCCTATGTTTATAGTGGACATTCCTAGCATGTGGGTTCTACAACTAACTTTAATTGCTTTGGCTAGAATGCACTCAGAGTTAGGATGTGTGAATGAAATGGTCTAAATGAGTAAATCCGCTGACTGTCCGTGGAATATGGCATGGATCCCCGGTCAAACCTTATGTTATATCTTACATGATGGATGGAGGTGTTACACGCATCAAGGATCTTATGTGATCGTAAAGTACCATTAAAACTCAAGGGAAAGTTTTATTGTAGTACAATTATACCAGTGATGCTCTATGATTCTAAGTGTTGGGCAGTGAATTGTGTACATGTGCAAAAAAAATGGGAGTTATAGAGATGAGAATGCTTTGGTGGATTTGTGGACACACAATATTTAATAAAATTAGGAATGAAAGTATCATGGATAAGACAGGAGTAGTACCAATTGTAGAGAAGATGCGAGAAGCTTGTCTAAGATGGTTTAGACACGTACAAAGGAGACCATTAGAGGCACCTGTTAGGCATTATGAGAGTCAAGTCACTAAGCATGTTAAACGAGGGAGGGGTAGACCAATAAAGACTTTGATTGAAACTGTAAGGAAATACATGATATACTTAGGCATTAGTGAGATTATGACAAAAGATAGGGCACAATTGCGTAAAAGGATCCATATAGCCGACCCAAATATAGTGGGATAAATGATTGAATGTTGTTGTTGTATCACAATGGCTTGATGAATATAATTGAAATTTTGTCCATGCATATATTATGATAAAAGGTATCATCTATAGTGATATTAGGATTTTTAGAGAGTTAGAGTTTGGCGATTTAGTGGACAGGTCTTGGCCGCCTGTTGTTCGGGCAGTCTGGCGGTTTTTCCCTATAGTCTGGTTATGTGGAGGCTTGATAGGAGGCAGCAGTTATGTATCGTGGCATGTCTTGACAGATAGGCGGCCTAGCTATTTAAGCAGGGCTTGGTGGTTTAGTAGTTGTCTTCCTGCAGAGCTTTCCAGTCTCGGAGGACTTCTTGCAGATGCTGCCTGAGAGCTACCCGCAACTACGGTCTGATGGATATCCGCATCAGTGATAAGGTGGCATCCCACAGTTGCGGTCTAGTGTCCAATAGTGGTGGTTTTCCAGCCTGTAGTGGCGATCTGGTGGCAACTCGCAATTGCGCTCCGGTGGCAACCTGCAGTTGCAGTTTGGTGGCCTGCAGTGGAGGTATGGCATCTTGTATTGGCAGTCTGGCGGCTTACCTTTACTGCCGTCGGGTGATCTCAGTTCTTTATAGTGTTGCGGTTTTACACCATCAAAACACATAGGTTGTGTGACTTGTATTAAATCCCACATCGCTTGTTGTATTATTTTCTCTCCCCCAATTTTCTATAAATAAAGGGGCATACCTTTTTATTATTTACCTTTTTGGAGCAATAAAATTTGCCTTTTATTTAGCTCTTTTTAAATGGTATCAAAGCTAACCGATCCTTTGCACCAATTTGCTGGCGATTTGTTTTTCTAACCGCTTCCATTCTTCTTCCCACCCTGCCCTCCCTTGCTATCCGCTTCTCCTGTGACTTGTTTTGTCTTTTCATTCTATTCAGTTCGCACAACTTCACTGGTGTTTGCTCATCCTTCTTACACCTCCTGTGCTCATGCGGGCTGTTGTGGTCGTGCAGGTTGTTTTCTCTACACGTGTGGTTTGTTTTGTCTTCTCGCGTGGGTTATTTTATCTACTTGTTTGGTATCTTCCACTTCTTTGTTTGCTTTTTTTGGGTGGCAAGTTCTCCTGCCATGTTCTCTTTTTGCGACCAGTTCTTTGTAGGCTTCTCACAGAATCGTGCGGTTTGAGTCTCTCTACCGACCTTCTTTCCTTGGTCGCATTTTTTTGCGACATATTCTTTTTCGTCTTGTGCCCTTCTAGGAGTCTTTTGCTGTTTCTTCTCTTAACTTCTTGATCGTATGGTTTATTTGTTTGCACAGTCTCTTTGCTTCTTTTGTGGGCTTGTGTCTAACCATGCGGTTAGCTTTTCTATATCCGGTTTTTCTCTCCATGAGGTCGGTTTATCTTGTGTCTAACCATGCTCTTTTGGCCTCTTCCATTAAGTGGCTTATTGAATCTAGTACCACTTGTCACATGACCGACAATTCTCATTTTTTCTCCTGCTTGAATACCCATAAATGTGTATCTCCTCTCGTTATTGTAGATGGAACATCCTCTCCCATGCATGGTGTTGGTGATGTGCACCTCACTCCGTCTTTACAGCTTGAGGACATTCTCTTTGTTCCTGCTTTTCCGTGTAATTTACTGTCTGTTCATGCATTCTGCACATAGTTGCGCTGCATGGTTACTTTTTCTTCTACTACTTGTTCTTTCTGGGATTTTGTCCCAAAGGCAACGATTGTTAATGGAACTGTGAGTGGTGGCATCTTCATTCTTAATAATGGCATTGCTCTTTCTACCACTTCTTCCCTTCAGCAATGGCATCATCGTCTTGGCCATCTTCCTTCTCTCCTAATCTGCCAACTTCTCTTAGATCTTCCTTAAGAGAATTCCCCTTTGAATTGTGAAGCATGTCAGCTTGGCAAAAATCATCGCTCTTCTTTCCCAACATTAACGAGATGTAGTTATTTGCGTCCTTTTGAACTAATTCACTCTAACATCTAGGGTCCCTCTCCTACTGCTATAGTTGGTAGACGTAGCTTGTAGTTTGTTACCTTCATTTATGATTTATCCTGGTGTACTTGGATGTATCTCTTCAAAGAGTGTTTGGACCTTTACTTTGTGTTTACCAACTTTTATCATGAGATCTCCACACAATTTTATATGCATATTCAGGTTCTTCATATTGATAATGCCAAGGAATATGTTAGAGGTCAATTTTCTGAATTTTTTGCGAGCCACGGTTTGATTCATCAAACTACTTTCCCTTATACCTCTCAACAGAGTGGCGTTGTTGAACATAAGGATTGCCATCTCCTGGATGTTGCTCGCAGCCTTCTTATATAAATGAAAGTTTCTCAGTCTTATTGGGGTCATGCTGTTCTTCTCTCTTGATATCTCATAAATCGTATTCGCTCGTATGTTCTTCAGGGAAAGACTTCATTCTCAGTTTTGTATCCGGGGGTCGATCCATTTCCGATACCTCTTAGAGTTTTTGCCAGTACGGCATTTATTCACATACCTTCTCTTAGTCATAACAAACTTTCTCCTCAGTCTGTTAAATGTATATTCCTTTGTTTTTGTACGACTCAAAAGGGATATCGTTGTTTTAATCCTCTTCTCTGCAAACATACGTCTCTACTGATGTCACCTTCTTTGAGGATAGACCGTATTTTTCTTCTGCTTCTCCCGTCTTGCACTCTGATACTTCCTCTTCAATGCCTATTATTTAAGCACCTCTTCCGGCTCCAGTTCTTTCTACATCTGTTCCTATTGCATTTTCTCTTACTCTCAAGACTTATTCTTTGCCCTTGGAGACTTCTATGCCTATTCTCTGGCCTCTTACCTCTTCTGACAGTGGATCTGATCCTTTGGACAATAGTGATCTTGATCTTCCCATTGCCCTACGGAAGGGCATCCAACAATACACTAAGCATACTATTAATATTAATGTCTCATATGATCAGCTTTCCCAATATGGCAAGCATTTTTCTCTTGCTATATCTTCTACATTCATCCCAACTACGTATCAAGAGGCTCTTGTCATTCCGCAGTGGAAAGCCGCTATGGATGAAGATATTAAAACCTTAATTGAGAGAGGTACTTGGACCCTTGTTACCAAACCTCAAGGCACATATGTGGTTGCTTATCGATGGGTCTTTGTTGCCAAGTATCTTCCAGATGGTTCTATTAACCGCTATAAGGAGAGGCTTATTGCCAAAGGATTTACTGAAACGTATGGTGTAGAATTATTTGATACTTTTTCCCTTGTTTCTCGCATCAGCACTATACGTGTTCTTTTCTCTATCGCGATTAATAATAATTGGGAGATGACTCAGTTAGATGTGAAGAATTCTATTGGGTCCATTCCCCATAATGTCTCAGATTTAAATAAGTAAATCAAGTCAATGACATACACACAAGTAGTATTTGATGTGTGTTTGAGTTCATGCATGCAGGTTAGTCCTTATCACAATGATTGGACAAGTGGACTCGAATAGGCTGGTGGATAGGAAAGAATTTGCTTAAGTCTACTGTGTTTAGTGAAGCAAGTTCACTCAATGCCAGTTGCCTTAAGTAAGAAAGCTGGACAGAAAAATTACTCTAAGTCCATAGGCATTGGGTGAAGCAAGCTCACTCAATGCCGGATGTCAAGAAGAGCGCCAGGTAAGTAAAAGCGTTGAGTATAGCTTTGATTGTCTAAGCCTAACTATTGGCTAGACATAAAAGTGGCTAAGTTCATAGGCATTGAGTGAAGTCAACTCACTCAATGCCATATATCTAAAAGCTCTGAGTAATGTTGAACCTTTCAGAGCCTAAGATGAAATAGGCAGAAATATTGCTAACTACACAGGCGTTGAGTGAAGTCCATTCACTCAATGCCATAGCTTCATAATCATTGAGTATTGCTCAGTCAGTCAAAGCCAAACTGTGTAGAATTATGAATAAGTCCATAGGCATTGAGTGTATCTTACTCACTCAACGTCATGGTATAATAACATTGAGCATAGCTTACCCACTCAACGCCATGGGGCAATAGCGTTGAATGATTCTCATCCAATCAGAGCCTGTGTTTTCAGACACAGAAAATTGGCTAAGTCCAAAAACATTGAGTGTAGCTTACTCACTCAACACCAGATAACAGAAATTCTATTAAGAATTATGTGAAAGTCTCTAGTGTCGTCTAAATCCACCTATGGGGGGGGGGGAATAGGTGTCGTGCAGTCTTTTGCGGAATTAAATTTACCTGCATAAATTAACAAACACAGAACAGAAAACACAAAGAATTATAGTGGTTCCCTGATTTGAGTACGCCCACTTCCCCCCTTCGACCTATCTCCCACCAAGGGACGACTCGGTCACTTCTCCAAACGGATTGAAATCCAATCCTCACACTACGGAAGAAAACCTTCCAACAAAGGAGTCAAAACTCCACCACCACGGGTTGCACACAACCCTTACAACTAGGAATTAAAATTCCTTTACAACAAACCAAAATTGAATATAAAAGAAAATACAAACAAAGCTTTTGGTGATTCCAATGTCCTTCTTCGTTCGTTGAAGCTATCTTGAAAGTTACGAAGAGTCCACAACCGGATTTCTCTCTTGGAGAGGATCTTGTCAAGATCGGCGGCGGCAAGTGATTGCGGCGACGATACTTTGTAGATCTAATCTTCTTGACGAAGCAAGCAAGGTCTACCAACGATCTTAGTCGGATCAATCGTCTCCACCGATTCGGAATGGAGAACTAGTCTCGTTCAATGAATCGAGAGACAAGAGATCTCAAGAGAGATGCGTGAGACGCTCGGCTTGCCTCGGTACTATCATCGGAAGATCCAAGAAGATCGGAGATTAGCGGCGACGACGAACTGCGAGCAGCGACAAGCGATCGACGGCTTTCGCGATCGGGTAGGGCACGACTTCGGCTACTTTAGATTTTGCGTGAATGACTGTCTGTAGAAGTTCAAAATACGCATATATATATACCCTGATCCAACCCTAAAGACCGCTGTGGGGCCCACAGGGAGAAACCCTAGCCCCGGCCGAAAAAGCGCACGGTAGGTTGGTTCGGTCCAGCAAACAAGGAAATTTGCCTAAGGCAAAATCTGCGGGAATCATTGGTGATTCCCGTCGATGTCGGCGGGAATCACTAACGATTCCCGTCGATTCTGCCTTGACTGAATTCCTGTTAGAAAACTGTCAGCCGTAATCAGTCGGCGGGAAGGGTTGACTGATTCTCATCGAATCGGCGGGAATCACTAACAATTCCCGTCGAAGTCGGCAGGAATCACAAGTGACTCCCGTCGAAGTCAGCGGGAATGACTTAGTGATTCCTGTCGATTTTGACTTAGAAGATTTTTCTCTTCCTTCCTTTGAAGACATTATCTTTGACCCATCTTTGCTCCTTCTTCTTCTCTTGATCTACCTTGACCTTGTACTTGAAAATAAGTACACTCCAATAAGGAGAGCACACGTGAGTCAACACACTGATCTACTCAATGAGGGATTACGTTGCGCAGACCCATGTATATTGACCCACTGCACCCTGACATTGGCGTGTACTTAGCATGGAATAGCTGCAAGCACAACTTGATAGAAGATCAAATACATTTTTAATTCACCTTAGCTTGTTCAGGGGCTTCTTCAAATCAGTCTATTATGGATGCAATACCCAACAATCTCCCCTCATTTGAAGAAGCCTAAACCCTACAAGCTAAGGTGAATAGAACAGATGGGAATGAAAATCATAAACTAAAAATTCAGTTGAGAGTGAAATTCATTACCATTTTCCTGAGAGATACATAGCCTTTGAGGCCTACTTAGCGTTGGCAGCCACCTTAGCCTTGGCCGAGAGGGTAATCTCCCCCTTTTCGGCTTCTGCAAATCTGGAACTTCACTTGGAGCAAAATGCTCCCCCTCAGTTCTTGCATCCGTGCTCGATCTTGAGTTCCAAGCAGATGCTTTCCCTTGATCCAAGAGCCTTGAGCCCTTCAGTCTTCAATCTTCATAGTTCAGCATGCCGAGTTCAGTTTTGAAGAGACTGAACTTTGCCTCGTCTAGGGGCTTTGTGAAGATATCTGCAATCTGCTTATCCGTAGCGACATAGCAGAGAGATATATCTTTATTTTCCACATGCTCCTAAATGAAGTGATAGAGCACTTCAATATGCTTTGTGCGGCTGTGCGACACTAGATTGTTCGCAAATGTAATTGCGCTCGAGGAATCGCAATATATAGGAACTTCTCTGAACTTCAAGTCATAATCTTCGAGTTGATTTCGTATCCATAGAAGTTGTGCGCAACAGCTGCCTGCTGAGATGTACTTAGATTCAGCCATAGAGGTTGCGACACAGTTCTGCTTTTTACTTTTCCACGATATAAGCCGTCTTCCAAGGAATTGGCACGTCCCGGAAGTGCATTTCCTATCATCCCTGCTTCCTACAAAGTCAGCATCTGAAAAGCCTATCAGCTCGACATCATTGTTTCTTGGGAACCACAAGCCATGATTTGGTGTACCCTTAAGGTATCTAAGAATCTGCTTTGCAGCGATATAATGAGATTCCTTAGTGTTCACCTAATATCTGGCACAAACGCATGTGGAAAACATAATATCCGGTCTACTAGCAGTAAGGTAGAGCAGGGATCCAATTATGCTTCTGAATTTGGTTTCATCAAAAGTTTCCCTTTCTCATCCTTGTCCAGAGACACAGTAGATCCCATTGGAGTCCTCATAGAGGTTGCGCTCTCCATTCCGAATTTCTCTAGGAGTTCATTTGTGAACTTCGTCTGAGAAATGAAAATTCCATCCTCAGACGGTTTCACTTGAAGTCCCAAGAAATACTTTAGCTCTCCCATGCTGCTCATTTCAAACTTTACTTGCATAAGTTTAGAAAACTTTTTGCAAAGATTGTTGTCCTTGAGCCGAAGATTATGTCATCGACATAGATTTTCACCAGCAAAATATTGCCTTTGACTTCCCTCAGGAACAATGTCTTATCTATTTCCTCTCGAGAACTTGTTCTCAAGAAGAAAACTAGACAGAGTCTCATACTAAGCTCGAGGAGCTTATTTAAAGCCATATAATGCTTTATTAAGAAAGTAAACATGATTAGGGAATGTTGGATTAACAAAACCTGGGGGTTGCGCGACATATACTTCCTCTTTTAAATTTCCATTGAGAAAAGCTCATTTCACGTCCATCTGATAGACAATGAACCCTTTGTGAGAGGCATATGCCAGGAACAATCTGATCGCTTCGAGCCTTGCAACTGGTGCAAAGGTTTGGTCAAAGTCAATCCCCTCCTCTTGTCTGTAACCTTGAGCCACCAGTCTGGACTTTTTCGTGATGATGACCCCGTGTTCATCCAGTTTGATTCGGAAGATCCACTTAGTGCCGATCACATTCTGTTTATTTGGTCTTTGAACTAGCGTCCAGACGTTGCATCGTTCGAATTGATGCAGTTCATCTTGTATTGCCAATATCCATGACGCATCTTTCTCCGCTTTGTCGAACTTCTTTGGCTCAACCTGTGACAGAAAACTTAGGTGCAGAATCTCGTTAATTGTACCTCTGTGAGTTCTGACACCGTCCCGAGGATCTCCTATGATCTGAATCTCTTGGGTGATCCCTCACATGTCTGAGCTCTAAGAGTCTGGCATCTAGAGCTCCAACGGCTTCTCGGGCTCATCCCTCTTCTGGGAGAATTTCTCTATCTTTACCGTCATCTTTTCCAGGTGGCGTTGAGGTGGAGACCTTGACGTACTTGGGAGTTTCATCTTTAGCAGTCTCATCTAGACTTAGCTGTTCAAGCCATGCACCTGCATCTTCAAGAATGCCACTGGAAGAATTGCTATGAAGCAGGCTTCCTTCATCAAATACAACATTAATGGACTCCTCTACCACTAGGGTTTTCTTATTGAAAACCCTATATGCCCGACGATGGCTACTATAGCCCATGAAGATGCCTTCGAAGCATTTTTCTCCGAATTTAGTACGTGGGTACTTCCAATTATTGAGTACATAGCATCTGCAAGCAAAAATTTTTAGATAGGACATGGTCGGTTTCCTGCCTTTCAATAGCTCATAAGGCGTCTTACAATGATTCTTGTTGATCAAGGCCCGTTTTTGCACGTGATAGGCTGTATTGACAGCCTCTGCCCAGTAGTACTTTGGGAGAGAAGCGTCATTCAACATTGTCGTACATGCCTCAACGAGCGTTCTATTCCTCCTCTCCGCAACTCCGTTTTGTTGAGGAGTATGCGGGGAGGAAAACTCATGAATGATACCATGTTCTTCACAGAATTTTGTCATAGCTCCAGACTCAAATCTTGTTCCATGGTCACTTCTGATTTTGACCACGGAGCAGTTTAAGTTCGTTTTGAATCTGCCTGATAAAATTAATGAAGATGTCAAACGTATCTGACTTTCATTTCAAGAAGAACACTCACGTAAACCGAGAGTGATCATCAACAATCACTAGCGTATAGGATTTGCCTCCTAAGCTATGAACTTGCACTGGACCGAACAAGTCCATGTGCAGAAGATAAAGACATCTGGAAGAGTCTTTGTCAGTAATGCCCTTAAAGGTAGCCCGAGTCTTTTTTCCCTTCTGACATGCAGGACAAGGCTATCTTTGATGCACTTAATAGTAGGGGCATCCCTTACAAAATTATTAGAAAACAACATACTAATAGTTTTGAAATTAATATGTATCAATCTCTTGTGCCATTGTTCACAGAGAGATGCACTGTCTTTTACTACTAGGCAAACGGGGGTAGAAGAGTCTAAGCTAAGAAAATCTAAGCAAAAAATATTTCTGCTCCTAATGCCAGTTAATACCATCTCGAAGAGGCACACGATATTATCAAGCACTTTTCCTTACAGAACTTAATGTCGTATCCTTTATCACACAACTGGCTTACACTGATCAGGTTATGGTTTAACCCTTCAACATTGGCCACGTCTATGATAGAGAATAAACCGTTGGAAATCATACCATAACCCCTGGTGACTCCTCGATCAGATCCTCCAAAGATGACTTTGGGTCCATTTTCGACTGGGGAATAATCATGCAACAGGCTTCTTGTCCCGGTCATATGCCGGGAACATCCACTGTCCAAGTACCAGATTGGCGTTTTGGTGGCCTTTTGACATACCTGCAAAACAGAATTAGTTTATCTTAGGAACCCAATCGAACTTGGGTCCTAGATTCCTTGTTAGCACACTCCCCCTCGGTTGGTTAACCCTACGAGTGGTCGGCCTCGCATTGCTAACAAAAGGAGTCTCATTGTATCTTGGATTAAACCAGCAATCCACGGCAAAGTGACCAACTTTGCCATAGCACCAACAGTCAAACCTGTTGTACCGCTTCCTAGGCTCCTGCTTCACCCTTGGAATGGTGGGTCCAGCCGAGGCCTTGGATATTGAGGTGGAGGCATCATAATGACAACAGTCACACGATTTCTTCACTTCCTATTCCTTCAGTATAATAGGCTTGGCCTTTGGTGCCTGCCTCCTATTATGGCCGCTAGAGAAGTGGACATAAGTCTCCACTTGGATTTCCTTATAAGGTGCCTTGAAGACACTCTCACCGTAGTTGCGGGGGAAGGTCCAACCATCATACCGGCTCTTGGGCTTTTCAACAGAGGGCCAGAAGAAGTGGCCATAGGTTGACTCAAAGTCCTGCTCATTGCAAGGAAAGCCAGGCTTTCTGAATGAAACAGGACCGAGTGGGGCCTTTCCCTTTTCTGCAGCAGAGGCCTTCTTAGTAGCCATATTTTTCCTCTAATTTCTGTTTCTCCTGGATGATTTACAAGGCACAGCCACATGCCCTAAGCCAACCCCTTTAGCCTGAGCAGAGAATTCATCAACTAGAGGAAGAACGGTCTTGGGCATAGAGAAGCTTTTGACAATCTTCCTCTCTACCGCAAGCTATTCTTCCAGCTTGTTGATTTCTTCCTATTTTTGGTCAAGGAGCCTCAGAGAATCTGAGTGCTCAGAAGTCAGGTCTAGGTGTTCCTGTCGGAGAGAAATCAAGCTAGTGATCTCTTCTCTTAGGGACACACCCTCAGCCTTAAAGAATTTGACTTCCTTTTTCTGAACGCTCATCCTATTTCGGCATTCTTCGAAAGTATTGAGCAGAAGCTCATACTTTTCGAGGAGTTCAGCTTCACGGGCAGATGGACTGTCCTCGTTATCATCTTCAGGAAACTCAGAGTCAGAGAGGGGGGTGTGATCTTTTACCTTCCCAGTAAATGGGGGACAGTCTCCATCTGAGTCGGAGCGACCCATTAGCCCGAAATAGGCTTCCTCATCATCACTGGAGTCTGAAGAGTCAGATTCACTAAGTGTCTTTGGCTTTTTAGCAATGTAGCTCCTCTCCTTCTTCTTATCTATAGAGGACTTGTGCTCATCTCCTTTCCCCTTATCTCTCTTTCTTTGGTGGCATTCAACAATGACGTGACCTGGCTTATTGCATACAAAGCAGATAATGTCAGTAGAACGATGTTTGTTCTGTTTAGACTCATACCTGTCAGAAGAGTAATTCTTCTTCTGATGTCTGGAGGAGGAGCCATCCTTTTTCCTCTGATTCCTCAACTTGAGGAACTTCTTGAACTCTCGAGTGATGAAGGAGAATTCTTCCTCAGATAGCTCTGAGCTGGATGAGCATGGCTCAGAGTCTTCTTCCTCAGCCTTTCTCTAAGAGCAGGACGAGGTTGCACCCTTGCCTTTCCTTGAGTGATTAGCTTTCAGGGCCACAGTCTTTTCTTTGGCTGCGGCCTTATCGGCTTCTTCTTCAGCTTTTCTGGTGTTCAGCTGAAGCTCGTAGGACATTAGCTTTCCAAACAAAATCTGGGGATCAATTTCTGCCAACTTGCCAAATTCTCTGATGACACAGATCTTGGTGTCCCATTCCTTAGAAAGGGATCTAAGGAATTTATCATTTAGTTCACCATCGATGAAAACTCTGCCATAACCCTTCAGGGGATTGACGATCTTCAGGAAGTTCTCGAATGTCACTCCGATTTCTTCCTTGGGACCTTGCCTGAAGGCCTCATACTTCTGGTTCAGAAGGGATCTTCGATCATCCCTTACTTCATCTGTGCCTTCCATCAGAATGATAAGGCAGTGCCATATGTCCTTGGAAGTCCTGCAGTTGCTGAAATTCTGCATCATGGAATCATCGACGGCGCTTACTAAGATGTTTTGAGCTTTCTTGTATAGTCCGATAAGCACCATCTCATCCTTATCTATTTCAGAGAGCTTCTTTGGCACCATCTTTGTCGGATCAATGGTGGAGGCCTTAGTGGGGATATAAGGGTCCTCCTCCACTATCATGAAGAGTCGGGGATCCACTACTTCCATGTAGAACCTGATCCTTTCCTTTCAGTTGGGAAAATTCAGCTTGGTGCATACTGGAATCTTTCCTGAACACTTGAGTCCGTCCATTCCTGAGATCCTCTTTCTTCTTGACACTAGACACAGGATCTTACTCAAGGTGTTAACCTTATTGATGAGTAACCTGCCTCTGATACCACTTGAAAGTCTCTAGTGTTGACTAAATCCACCTATGGGGGGGGGGGAATAGGTGTCGTGCAGTCTTTTGTGGAATTAAATTTACCTGCACAAATTAACAAAGACATCACAGAAAACACACAAAGAATTATAGTGGTTCCCCGATTTGGGTACGTCCACTTTCCCCCCTTCGACCTATCTCTCACCAAGGGACGACTCGGTCACTTCTCC
Organism: Platanthera zijinensis; assembly: GCA_039513925.1. NCBI lineage: Eukaryota > Viridiplantae > Streptophyta > Magnoliopsida > Asparagales > Orchidaceae > Platanthera > Platanthera zijinensis. The sequence goes on from CM077086.1 coordinate 168,293,446, forward strand.
AAACGGATTGAAATCCAATCCTCACACTACGGAAGGAACCCTTCCAACAAAGGAGTCACAACTCCACCACCACGGGTTGCACCCAACCCTTATAATTAGGAATTAAAATTCCTTTACAACAAACCAAAATTGAATGTAAAAGAAAATACAAACAAAGCTTTTGGAGATTTTGATGTCCTTCTTCGTTCGTTGAAGCTTTCTTGAAAGTTACGAAGAGTCCACAATCGGATTTCTCTCTTGGAGAGGATCTTGTCAAGATCGGCAGCGGCAAGTGATTGCGGCGGCGATACTTTGTAAATCCAAACTTCTTGACGAAACAAGCAAGGTCTACCAACGATCTCAGTCGGATCAATCGTCTCCACCGATTCGGAATGGAGAAATAGTCTCGTTCAACGAATCGAGAGACAAGAGATCTCAATAGAGATGCATGAGATGCTCGGCTCGCCTCGGTACTGTCGTCGGAAGATCCAAGAAGATCGGAGATTAGCGGGGACGACGAACTACGAGCGGTGACAAGCGATCAGCGGTTTCTGCGATCGGCTAGGACACAGCGTCGGCTACTTTTGATTTTGCGTGAATGACTGTCTGTATAAGTTCAAAATACGCGTATATATATACCCTGATCCAACCCTAAAGACCATTGTGGGGCCCACAGGGAGAAACCCTAGCCCCGCCGAAACAACGCACGGCAGGTTGGTTCGGTCCAGCGAATAAGGAAATTTGCCTAAGGCAAAATCGGCGGGAATCGTTTGTGATTCTCGTCGATGTCGGCGGGAATCACTCACGATTCCCGTCGATTCTGCCTTGACTGAATTTCTGTTGGAAAACTGTCAGCCGGAATCAATCGGCGGGAAGGGCTGACTGATTCTCGTCGAATCGAAGGGAATTACTAAAGATTCCCGTCGAAGTCGGCGGGAATCACAAGTGACTCCCGTCGAAGTCGGCGGGAATGACTTAGTGATTCCCGTCGATTTTGACTTAGAAGATTTTTCTCTTCCTTCCTTTGAAGACTTGGTCTTTGACCCATCTTTGCTCCTTCTTCTTCTCTTGATCTACCTTGACCCTGTACTTGAAAATAAGTACACTCCAATAGAGAGAGCACACGTGACTCAACACACTGATCTACTCAACGAGGGATTACGTTGCGCAGACCCGTGTATATTGACCCACTGCACCCTGACATTGGCGTGTACTTAGCATGGAATAGCTGCAAGCACAACTTGATAGAAGATCAAATACATTTCAAATTCACCTTAGCTTGTTCAGGGGCTTCTTCAAATCAGGTCTATTGTGGATGCAATACCCAATAGTATGGCATTGAGTAAAGCTTACTCACTCAGCGCCAAGTGACAATCTGTCTAAGAAGTATGGAATTGAGTGCTGAAGGCTCACTCAACGCTTAGTGGTAGAAATTAGTCTAAGGCAAACCACGTTGAGTGGACTCAACGCTCTCAATGCCTAATGACAGAAATAGTTTCTTAGTATTTTTGCATTGAGTGATGCTTACTCACTCAACGCCTAGTGGCCAAATTCTATCCAATTGTTGAGGCGTTGAGTGAAGCTTACTCACTCAATTCCTATACTAAAGAGGTTTGATTTTGGCTAAGTCCACAGATGGTGATGTTAGCAAAGTCAACAAAATTCAAAATGTTGTGGGAATGCTGGTGTGCACATTTAATGGTGTCGATGGCCAGCTATTTGTCCTTTTATGTAAAAGGAAAGTGGTAAATGGCTAAATGAAGCCAGCCATAAATGGTAGGGCCAACTGCTCAAAGAGTCGTTGATTGGCGAAATAGAAAAGGAAAGATCGGCGAAGGATAAATAATTCTTTTAGGGTTTGGTATTTTCACAAAACGGTGGAACATCTTCGTCCCCCTTGCCATTGTTGTAGAGGTCAAGGCTGAAGTTCAAATCGACTAATAGAAAAGGTCTTCAAGTTAGTGATGCGTTGAACGGTAAGTGTACCGGCCGCATAATTAAATTAAAATGGGCGAATTTTCCCAAGTATCGATCTCGAGGGAACACAGCAAGGTGGAGTTAATTTTGAGGAGGACTTGAGATTTAAGTCCATAGGTCGGTGTTTACGAAGGGGGGTTTAGATTGTTATGGAAAAAGAAAATAAAATACTATAAACTACTCCTATGCAACACCGCTATGCGATGCTTCGCCAGGCGGGATGGAAGACTACAAGGGCCTCTATGCACCGAATCGCTGAGCGGATGGACAAGTAGGCTTGCGGATGAGGTGGTGAGAACGACGGAATGAGGGTCGTGAGCACCTCTTCGCTACGCACGCTACTAGCAATTGCTAGTGCGACAATGTGGTGGAGGATGGATAATGGCGCACCTCAAGCCACTAAAGTGGTAAAACAAAATAGGTTCACATAGACATGAAATAAATAATGTTTACAACTAAAGTGCATATCATCTACATAAACAGATTTAAACACACATATTCAACAAGAAAGCAAGAATAAGTCAAGAGATCGACCGAATCTGAAGTCTTGCTGAGGATTCATGGAAGGAATCGTCGGGTTGTCAATCTGCATCCTAGCTCGGTCCTCAACTGTGTCTGGGGTAGAGGAGGTTGTCACTACCTAGCAATGGACTCGTATTCTTCGTGTCACGATGCGGAAGAAGGTTGCAAGCTTCACTTTGCTTGTTGGATACAGCGTCAAAACTCTTCTTGAAGCTCAAGGATGAAAGAGGAGGACGAGAGGAAGCTCCGGCTTGGATTTGGCGATGAAAGCTTACCCGGATAACCTCCCTATGGTGTAAGATGAAGGAGAACGACAGAATCCCTCCTCAGAGATGAAAACAGCAGAAAAATGTCGATCCCCCTGGAATTAGGGTGAACCTACGAATTTATAGAAAGCAGAAATAACAATGCACATGATCAGTAGCGCACGACCTATAACATCCCATTTCCAGCTAGACCCCTAGTAGTCGGTCTGCTGTGGCAGAACCCCCATAAACCCCAGAAATTGACAGTAATCGATCTAAAAATAGGTTCAGGCACGACGGCTAGCCGAAGACGCAATCCTCCGAAGTCCGTCGACCGAAATCCCGAGTCACGGGTTGGTCACGCCCGTGGCCTCCTTCGATGGTTGACGAAATCAGGAAGCTGATTGCCGAGCTCATAACTCATGTCACAGGATGGTCACACCCGTGACAAGGCCCGTCATGCCCGTGACCTAGGGCATGACGCCCCCACCGACCGTTGACCTCAGATCGACGAACATCGACCGAAGAACACCTATCACGGCCGTGACAGGCTCGTCATGCCCGTGACCTAGGGCGTGGTGCCCCCACCGACCACCGACCTTAGATCAGCAAACGTCGACCGAAGAACGCCTGTCACGCCCGTGATAAGCGTGTCACGCCCGTGACATGGTGGGTGACCCGTGAACCGACGCAGAAAAATCGGTCGTCGACTCGAGAACGACGAATGGACTAGTGTCACGCCAGTGAACTACGTGTCACGCCCGTGACAAAGGCCGAAACGTCAGCCAGGCTAGAAATTTCTTAAACACATGCTATAATTAACTCTGATTATGGGGAGTTACACCAAGAGTATTTATGGGACGTTTCCTTCTCTAATTACTTAATAAAATGAGGGAGAGTTGGTCCAATAGGAAATTGCCACTTGGACACATCTTTTCATCTTCCACCTTTTCCTCTCCCTCCACCATAACCAAAATATTATTAAGAGGAGAGCCTTCATGGCCATAAATGTTTTACCCTTTCCCCTCCCCACTTGGTGATCTATAAAAGCCCCCTTAGAGCAAGATGAGAAGTTTACACTCTTGACCAAACCGATTAGAGGTTTTATTCTTGCTGTAGGAGAAGTTCGGCAATGCCACCATCGCGCCATGGCAACCCGACATTCGTCTCGCCTCCAAACCGCGAACAAGGTCCTCTTCTACTTCTTCTTTTATGTGTAGATCTTAGGATCTTAGAAAGGAAGTTCGTTCTCAACGGAGCCGGACCTATCCCGCGTTTTCATGGAAAAACCATGAAAAATATATTTTCGGGTCCACCAGAAACCGCCACCTCCGACGGTCAAATCACGGCCGACCGATAGCCATCGCCTCAATGGAGGTGGTGGTGGTGGCTGGCCAGGGAAGTGACCGGACGGCTGACGACAGATTGCGGAAGAGCTACAGGAAATATAAGTTTTCTGAGTTCAGTTTTTCGGGTTCTGTAGAAGATGAACAGTAAAAACATTTTTATAATATAATAATTATGTATATAGTATATAAGGAAAAGATACATTAAATGGGCGCATTTTGATGCTGCAAAATGAGGCACTTAGAGGCCGATTTAGGAAAATGGCCAGTAATAAAAGTTGTAGCCCTTCGAGTCTAAATTAATTTAAAATTAATTTCAACTCGTTTGGGTAAGTGGTTTGACTGCAGCACCCGTTTTAGTGAGGGCTGTACCCAGAGTTGGGCAGAAACTAAAATGAAGGCCCACTCTTCGTCCCTTGTCCAAATGGCCTATCATTTGGGCTAGGGGTTACCCTTAGTCATACCTAGAGGATGTCCAAAAATGAGAATTTTTGGAGATACTTGCCTAAGGTTTTTGTTTTAATTTAATAAAGTTAGAGTAATTTATTTAAGTAGTCAAATGACCTCCAAACCCTCCCAAATTTTTTTGCGTGATCCCCGGCTATAAAACCTATCTGTGTACAAAATTCCAACTCATTTGGATGAGTTTTGGGTAGGAAATCACTTATCCTTACCAAGGCATTAATGAGGCATTTTTGAGTAAAAAGTGCACTAAGAGGTTGGAACCGTCAAATCACCTCAACAGAGGCTGATATTTTGACCACTAACTTAGAAGGGTTATTATAACCCACTTGGAGAAAAATGGTGTGGTTTAGGGTTGATTTACCCTAGGATCCAAACTGAAACCCAAAAGGGAGGATTTTGAGGGTTGTGAAGAACATGGGGGAAAATGCCCTCGTATTGCCTTGAAATTCAGTAGAGTCGACGTTAGCCTAATATAAATCATCTGGATGGAATCTCGGAGGATTTGTAGAGAGGTAGATACCTCAAAATCCTAACCTTAGTTTTAGGGTAAAATCTCAAATAAGTAAAATCTGTCACTAAACATAATTTATTAGCTGTGAGACTCGGGTAGAGAGAGTTTTGGAATGGGTAGAACCTATAGCAATTTTACTGGAATTTTATGATATTTTTTCTAGCACTTCATTAATAAAGTTTGCTATAGCCCTAATTGATATTTTAATTATTTAGATCTTTCTGTTCATTGAAACCCTGTGAAATCTTGGAAGTAAATGTTTTAGGTCAGAATGGTTGCTGCTGAATTTTTGTATAATTTTTAGTTGAGTAAATCTCATACTTTATTCATAAATGTTAAAAAGGGGTTTTATGGTTTAAAAATTAATTATGGATGATATATCTTTTGAAAATTTATGAGACTTAGGAATTGAGACTTTCAGGCCATTATGTGCTTGTAGACATTTATTCATGATTTTTAGAATCTTAGGCTCCGTTTGGGAGGACTTATTTTCACCGGTCAAGCGGTCACGACCGCATGAACCAGGCCTTAATTAAGATCTGGTTCATGCGGTCGTGACAGCTTGATCGGTGAAAATAAGTTCCCCAAACGGAGTCTTAGTTACGGCACTTTCTTTACAAGTCCACCTTATAGAGATTTTTGATAATTAATTTATTCTGAGATTAATACTTGCTGAAAAATTATGAAACTTGGCCAATGCAAATTTTAAGGTTGTATCTACATAGTATAATTAATTTATAATTTTTGGATGGATATTCTCTGTACTTGATTCATAAATAACGAAAGATAGAAAATATTGCTAAAATAATTTTAGTGCCCTTTTGATGAAAGAAAAATTGTGATACTTTGGATTTACTATATTGAGATAACATAATGTTTATTATAATTTGGTTGAACATCTTGCATGAGGGCTTAGGGTAGTTCATGTTCAAACTGGTAGCCCTCGGAATTTTTGAGGAAATTAATTAAATGCCAGATAAATTAGGAAAAGTTATAATTTTGTGATTATAGGCTAATTATGTCATGATATACCTCCAGTAAATAAATTAGGGCATTTGGATGAGTATTGGATCATTTCCTGTACGGTTCTACATATAGCATAAGATAGTCTGCAAATAGCAATTTGTGTTAACAATCATAGGATATGATGGGGCACATCGTTGGAGTTAGTTAATCTGCTGAATTAAATGGATGTGAAAGTGTTCACCATATAAGGATGAGAAGGTTAGTGAGAAGTGGTGTCGGCTAGAGTTAAGAGGTGCTCGGGTTCGACGAAAGATCGTCTTTCACGAAAAGAGAAAGGTTAAAAATCACATTAGGTTAGTCTATCGTAATATGAGAAGGGAATGGGTAAAGGGAATAAACCAATAACAATAAGTGCCTTGCGAAAGGGAACGATGGGCTTCAGCTACCATCATAGTTCCCAGTGCCCTTTGAGAGCCCTTCATGGGGTATACCGGGAGCAGTCCTAGGTTAACGTAAACTGTATTAACAAGCTGAAAATAGTAACCTAGTAATTAGGGTCTCACATTTCACAAACATTGTTAGCATAGGAAGATTGTTGGGAGCTTCGGCTCGATTAGTTAAGAAACGGACGTTATGGTCCGGGGAGTTTCGGCTCGATTGTTTGAGACGGACGTTTTAGTCCGGGGAGCTTCGGCTCGGTTTCTTTTTGAATACGTTAAATTTGCATGTGCATAAAAGGAAAGAAAATTTAGGTAGTGGGTCTTCGGTGTTGGAGGGTCGATGCACCGACGCCAATACACTGACTCGGCAAGTGTGGTTAGCACTTCGCCAACAGAAGGCCGGTGCGCTAGTCGGCCAGAGTACGCAGGAGTCTGCTTCATGCACCAAACGTTGAGGCGTACGATAGGTCTGACCGATAGTGCTTTACTGGTTTAGAGGTGGGCGAGGACCAACCCACCGCTTCCGTCTGCCACTATGGAGGTATCCAGGGAGGTTACGTTTTCAGAAAGGGGGAACTAAAGGTCTGTGTGCACAGAGTCGGGTGTGTGTATTGCACTTGCATGTTCCATCATACCCACTAGCATGTCATAGCATAACCGATTCATTTAACCCCTAACACCCAAGGTATAAGTGGAATGGGATGCTTATACATTAGGACTTGCAAAACGACCCTTTGGTCTATAAGCTTGTGTGGGCAAGTTTATAAATTAAGGTCAATTTTGATATATATATATATATATACTTCTATTTGATAACCGACACTCCCAACGTATAAATTGGTATGAGACTTTTTATACGATGAGAGCCTTGCAGAAGACCCCATGGCTTATGTGTTCTCACATAAGTGAAGGTTACTTTTCATATTTCGTCTTATTGCCATTATTTATTATAGAATTGCTAGATTAGTTCCGCATCCACCTGATTATTTTGATTTAATCTCCACCTTCATGTCCTTCCCTTTCTTCCTCTCCGCTCGGTACTTAGGACCCATGGGGGAAGTGGTAGGGGATGATAGGGCTTAGTCTTTATGACTAACGGTTTTCGAACCGCATCATTTTAGGGAATCGGTGAGACCAGCACGGGGGAGCAGCCCTAGAGGCCGGTGCGCTTGGAGATGGGGCACTATAGCTCAGGAGTTCATACAGTCGGGACTGTGAGTCTCGACCATGAGTAGATGTTCTGTTTTTGCTTTCACATGAGTTATTTGTAGTGAGGACATGATGTACCGGGCATAAGCCCGTATTTTAGTACTCTGATATATTATTCTGTGGACACTCCATTTGTGGAGATTTTTATTACACTGATGTGATTTTATTATGGATTTATGGCTAGAGTTTTACTACATCTTGGATTTATGGCTAGATTTTTATATGTTGTGCATGCAACGGTTACCATTCAGCTGACCAATTATAACGACCCTACCCCTTACCCGGGGCAGTGGTTCCTTCCCTGCATGCACAACATATATAAATATTTATCACACACAACATCACAAACACCGGCCTCATAGCCAGGCGCTCCGTTCACCCAGGGCACGATTATGGTGTACCAAACTCCTCAAGGTTCCACCACCGATTCGAGGTGTGTACTTGTTGGTCAGGCATAAGCCTCCAAACCCCTATTGAAGACCTCACGCACCCATTTCACTCAGAGGCACGCACCTCACGGCAACTGTGAGCACTATTAGTCGATCTACCAGCGTAGTGTAACAAGCCTAAGGAAATTGCCCCGCTGCATTGCTACCAATCGACCACTCACCCGATCCTACCACTAAACTTTTTTGGTGGCCCACCCACTCAGAGGTTCTCAACTTATTGGCTATGGGCATCAACCGCCAAACCCCTGTTGGAGGCTTCTCGTACCCATCCACTCAGAGGTGCTCACAATTCATCTCATATCCATCTCATAAAATAGGCACACAGTACCACTTTCCATTCCAACATCCAGCTCGTGCTGAGCATCCAACCAAAGGAGCTATGCAAAGCATCCTTCTCACAATTCACAAGCGTCCTCACCTTCTTCGCAGGTTAACCGATTTATACACGGAGTCTCCTCTAGATCGCAGCAACACCAATCCAGACTATACGTCCAGATGGGCTTCACACAGCATGCCTATTCCGTATTACACACTTCTGGATCAATATGCAGACTCAACAACTCAAATCACTTACGCTCTTCCATCTATTGATAGAGGATTCCATAGATATACATGCATAAACAAAGGGCTTCACCTGCCCAAGGAAGAAAGATCATTACCCTTGACGATCTCTTCGGCGCCATGAAAGAACTTGTCGGATGGTAATCACTGCGACGGCCTTGCCTCCACAACGCTGAACTCGGCTCTCGATTCGGACCGCTGAAGCTCCACCAGCAGTCGGAAAGATTCTCCTTCTTCCTTCCTTGCTCTCCTCTCTCTCTTCTCTTAAAAAAGAGAATGGCCAACATAAGAATGAGATATTCATCTCCATTCCCGGCCTTATAATAGCAGGGAGGAACTTGGACCACATGATCCAAATTGAAGGGAACGAAAGGCCACGATCTGCTTTGAAAAGCATCTAAACAGATGAAAGTGAGGGAAAGATCTATCTTCACTCGAGAGGGGGGGGGGGGTGAATAGAGTATTTTAAAATAATTTACAATTAAAACTGTAAAGCAGTGGAAGACTTAATTTACTTATATGTATAATGTGCTAGCAGAAAAGTAAACACTAAAGTAGTAAGAAAACAGAAACACACACCACACAACAAAGCAAAAAGCACAGCAAGCCAAATGACACAAGGAGCTATAGTGGTTCCCCAACAACCTGGGTGCATCCACTCTTCTACCACCCTAGGTAGGAATCCACTGCAGGAATAGTTGATCAGGTGTCATGGGCACAAATGAGCTTTTGATAAGGTGCTCAAAAACCAAAACTAGATTTTTTGATAAGGTGTCTTTCCACCACTGAGTTTTGACAAGGTCTCAGAAAATAGCCACAAAACTTTTGAAGGGAGTTTTGAGAAACCCTTTTACAGGAGAGAAAGGAAAAAGAAAATAAGTTGAGTTGTTCTTCTCTGTCAACAATTTGAGAGAAGACAAGTGAAAGATGTTGTCAAAGCTCCCCCTGAGATCTGTAAGGGTTCAGGAAGATGAGCTTTGCTTAGGGTGATAGGCTTTCAATTGCTTCAGATCTCCAACAATAGATGATTTCAGCAGATGCTGAAATGTGAGATGTATTGAGTCCTTGATAATGAAGTTTTTGAACACTTGAAGTTTGAAGTAGTAGAAAGGCAGATGATCTCCTTCACAATGATGTTCCTTGTGTTCTTTGAAGAATTTTTACTCCGTAATTCTGTGAGCTTTTGTCTACTGATTCTATTCTCAGAAGATGAATTCTTGAGGAGTAAATTTCTTGTTCTCTCTTCTGTATATCTTTTTCAAATCTTGTCTATTTTTTTCAGAAAAATTCTCTAGGTAGTATATCAGATCCTGACTTTAGATGGCCATTACTCAGTCATAAATGACTTCCATAATTGACAACTGTCTCTAGGGAAAGTCTTAAGTAACATTCGAATTATTCTTCCTTGAAACTTGCACCAGATTGCTTAAAACGGCTACATAATCCTTTGTCATAAATGCTGAAAATAAATCTGAATGAATTCCATAACTGTCCTGAATTTGAATCATGAAAACATCGACCTCTAAGAAAAATCGTCGACCTGAGCTCAGCTATCGTCGACCTGAGCTCAGAGATTGGATTTATACTAGAGACAGAAAACGTCGAACTTAGCTCGAAGATTGTCGAACGGAGTTCGACGCCTCATTGAACTGAGCTCAGAGATCGTCGACCTGAGTTCGACGTTTTGTCGACCTAAGTTCGACGTTTCGTCGACCTGAGCTCGACGAGAATTGTCTTTGTCTCAGCACTTGAATCCTGATCTTTAGAAGGTCTGGAAGGCAGCTTTTAAACCTAAGTACTAACCATAAGACTCATTATAATTGACCTATCATACTATACAGCAAGGTCAAAACAAAATCCTAATCACATAGTGATCCTTACCCAAATTAGTAATAGCGTGTTCCAACAATCTCCCCCTATTTGGTTTAGGATTACTATTTATATGACAGAATGTAAAATAACAAGCATGCATCAGGATTAAAGAAAATAAAATAGAAACAACAATGCAGATAACATATGTTGAGCAATGTAGAAACACAACAAGAGTAACAGAATCAGTCAGAAGATAAATATGAGTATCAGCTTACACAAGTTACTCATTGCCCTTCTTGAATAAGATTTCTCTGTTGGGATTTAGGGCTTCTTTCTTGGATCTTTTATCATCTTCTGCACCTAAGGAGGTTTGAGATCTTGGCCTTGGAACTACAGCCTCAGGATGCAGCTTTATATAGTCTTCTGGATTAAAGAATTTCCTTGAAGCATATCTCTTTAATTCTTTCTTTCTATGTTTTGACAAAGTTGTGATGTTGGAAGTATCTCTGCCTTACTCTTTAGCCTTCTTAATCTGATCTAATACAACAAGCTCTTTCATTCTAGCTGTCCAAGATAAAGGGTTGTTCTCAGGGTCCTCAAAAGGAACTGGGGGGTTTATATCTGTTGATTGACTCTGAATCAGTTTGAGGAGCCTTGGTGACAACTGTATCTATGAGCTTATATGGGAAAGGACCTGATGTAGAATCAGTGGGGCCTTGTCCTTCCCTTTGTTGATTAGAGTAAGTTCTTTAATCTCTTTTCCTTCCTCTATGCTGGCCTATTCTAGACTGATAACCTCTTTGATGTTGTCCTCTGGGTTGATATCTCTGTGAAGGTTGAGAGGAGCTATGCTTTGTAGCAGATGACTGAAAAGCTGATCCTCCACCAGATCCTGAATCTGGAGGAGGAGGAGGAGGATGAAATTGAGATGATCCTTTTTCATACTTGTCAAGCTTTCTCGTTTTCCTCATGGCCTTAAGCTTGTTCTTAGAGTATTGCATCCATGGTTCAGTGATTTGGCAGTCATGCAGAATGTAATAGGGTATATCATTGTCATCTTTGACTTTTGCAGGAGGTACTTTCATCATAGCCTTACTTCTTGCTTTACTTTTTTTGGCAATGGTGCTAGAAGAATAATCAGAGTCAGTGTTGAATTGATCACTACTTGAACTCTGGGGTCTGTCATATAAATCATCAATACTTTTGATATACTCTTCTCTTTGTTTTGACTTCTCAGTAGAAAAAATAGGAGAAGCAGCAGGAGCAGAAACTATTGGAGTAGCAGCAGGAGCAGAGACAGGAACTTTAGAAACGACAGGTTCTTCTAAGTAAACAACAAGTTCATCAACAGCAGCAGCAATAACAGGATCAACAGGCAACATATCAATATCAGCAGATTCAACAACTTCAACAGCAGCAGCAACAGAAATAATAACTTCCTCAGCCTCAAGAGAACTGATATAAGAAGTAATTAAGCTGGGATGACAGACAGTAACAGGCACAATGGCCTTAGTCAAATCTTCAACTTCATGAGCTGGTGAACAGCTAAAGTGAAGAGAATAGAAAACTGAAAATAGTGACCTGAGGTCCACTGTTAGAAGTGGTGCTGGGTCTGGAACTGAAGCAGCAGCAGCAATTTCTGGCAGCAATTCCTCTGAAACAGCAGGCACTACCACAACTTCATAGGGTATCTCCCCCTGCCTTGATTCAGTGAGAACTGGATCAAGGCACCCCATAGAATGGATTGACTGAGGAGTATATAGAGAGGATAGCCTGTCAGATAACTCCTTGATGGACTGCAGGAGTGGAGCCATGGAGGTCTCCAGTAGGGCTACTAGCTTGGGAGCCAGTATCCCATAGAGCTTATCTGCCTGTGCTGAGAGATCCACTTGCTCAAGTGGGAGTTGAGTAGAGGTGGAGGAAGAAATGACTGTGGCTTGTGATGGATGGGCTGCAGGATGAGTGGGTAGAGATGGTAGGATGTTGGGTTGAGAGATTGGGATGGTGGAGATAGAGGTTATGGGTGTGGAGATGGATGGAGTGAAGGATGGTTGGGTGAGAATATCATGGAGTAATTGTTGGTATGAGGAAGTGGAGGGAAGATCAGTAGGTGAGGAGGGGGAATCATCCATGAAGGAATCATCCATGATGTTGAAAGATGGAATGTCAAGAGGTGGATAATAATGAAGTGGATGGAATTGTTGTTCTGTGGTGGCTGGAGGAGGTGAAGGAGTAGATAGAGGAGTTGAAATTATAATGGGGGAGGAGATTGATGTGGAGATGGTTGAGGTGGAGATGATTATAGTGGATGAGGAAATGGTTGAGGGAAGAACTGGAGACGGTTGAGAAGAGGATGAGGCAGGCAGTGCTTCAATGAGGGTAGGGGCCTGAGGAGAAGAGACTGCAGCAGTCCTTGTGCCTGAAGCAGTAGTATTCCTGGTTGGCTTGACTATCTGCCTGTCCCATTTCCCAAAAGGGCACAGGTCAGCCTCTTTGATGCATTGATGTGCATTCCACTTGATACAAGCAGTTCAGGGAACCTGGAGTGCAGGAATAACCCTATTATCCTCCCAAAGTTTACCAAACTTTTGTTCACTTTCTTCTTAATCAAGTCAAAGAAGAGCTCTCCCATGTTCAAATGTTTCTTGTCCACAAGTGCTCCCATCAAGCAGAATTGATACCTAGAGATGGTATCATGTGCTGAGTGCTTTGCCAACAACACTTTCCCCACAACATCAGCGAGAAATCTATACTCAATAGATAAGTTCTTTTTCAACAACTTGCTAGGGTTAGCGGCAGAATGTCCCATTCTATCTATCATATTTGCAGATTCTTCTCCAGATAACTCAATGGAATCATTTCCAGAACTCAATTGAAACACTTCAGTCAGAAGAGTAGGTGTTAGGGATACCTGCGTCCCGGCTATAGTACCAACCAATGTATTTTGATCCAAATTGTTCGCTATATATACCCATTCTTTAATTTCATCGACTGCAATCTTCATCCTGGTTGTCATTATTTGCACTAGCTGTTGTTCTTTGAATAGGTCCAGAATGTCTTTGAAGATTTGATCGCTTCCATCAAAGGAGTCCATGTCGATATCAAACCTTGTGTCGAACTTCATCTTTGCAAGAGTGGCAATAGACACAACCATTATGTACCTGCAAAGATGAACAAACACGACCAAGTGCAGTAGAGTTTGGAGGGAAAGAAAAAGTTTGCAGAGAGTATGAAAGCGCAAAAGAAGAACGACGGCCGAAAGAATGATTTTATATTAGGGTTCGACGCCGGAAAGGAAAGATCGTTGAACTCCGTTCGACGATATTGGAGAACGTCGATCTCTGATCGACGATCGCTGACCAGAAGAAGATAGCCTAGCGCTGTCTAGAAAATGCTGAACTGCAATTGACGCAATTGGTAAGCGTCAATTTCCGTTCGACGCTTTTTGGGAAAAATGTCGAGCGCAGTTCAGAGACAAAAAAATAAAGCCTACAGACACTAGAAAATACAAGTTTTTTGCCTAGTCTTCATCTGTTTTTAGAGTTTTAAAATCTTTGGTTTTATTTTAAACTTCCTCCATCTAACATTCCTAAATGATTTAGGAAGAAGGTATGTTTCTTTTCATCTAAGGGTTTGGTGAAAATATCTCCTCTTTGCAAATCAGTTGGGATATACTGAAGTTCAATTTTATTTTTCTCAACATTATCCCTTAGAAAGTGATGCCTTATCTCTATATGTTTTGTCCTACTATGGAGGACTGGATTTTGTGCTATAGAAATAGCACTGGTGTTATCACAAAATGTTTTTGACCCTTCTAAGTTGTATCCATAGTCTAGGAGCTGGTTTTGAATCCACAAAATCTGTGAGCAACAACTGCCTGCTGTCATGTATTCAGCTTCAGCAGTTGAAGTGGACACAGATGTCTGTTTCTTACAGAACCAGGAGACAAGTCTATCACCAAGAAACTGGCAAGTTCCACTGGTGCTTTTCCTGTCTACTCTACATCCAGCATAATCAGCATCTGAAAATCCAATTAATTCAAATCCTGAGTCTTTTGGATACCAGAGACCTAGATTTGGACAACTTTTCACATACCTAAGAATTCTCTTAACAAATGTTAGGTGTGAATCTCTAGGGCTTACTTGGAACCTAGCAAATATGCATGTAGCAAACATTATATAAGGTCTACTAGCTGTAAGGTACAATAGAAAGTCAATCATTGCTCTATATGTTGTCTGATCAACATGTTTTCCATGTTCATCAGCATCTAATACAACATTAGTCGGCATTAGTGTTTTCATACATGATGCCTCAGACATACCAAATTTCTTAACCAGTTCTTTTGCATACTTGGTTTGAGAAATAAATATTCCATCAGCATGTTGTTTGACTTGCAATCCTAGAAAGAAGGAAAGCTCACCCATGCTACTTATTTCAAATTTGATATGCATTAGGTTAGAGAACCTTCTGCACAAATTTGAATCAATAGAAGCAAATATGATATCACCTACATATATTTGTACTAGTAGGGTATGAGACTTATGGGTTTTAATAAAAAGAGTTTGGTCTACTCTACCCCTTATAAAATCATTTTTCAAATGAAAGCATGCTAAGGTCGCATACCATGCTCTAGGAGCTGTCTTGAGACCATATAATGCTTTATGCAATTTTAAAACATGGTCAGGATAAGTTGAAGAGATAAAACCTGGAGGTTGTCTAACATAGACTTCTTCTTTGATGTCTCCATTGAGAAATGCACTCTTCACATACATTTGGTAGACCTTGAATCCTTTGTGAGCTGCATAAGCTAGGAATATTCTTATGGCCTCTAACCTTGCAACAGGTGCAAAGGTCTGGTCATAGTCTATTCCTTCTTCTTGAGAATAGCCTTGAGCAACTAGCCTTGCCTTGTTCCTTACAATAACTCCCTTATCATCCAACTTGTTTCTGAACACCCACTTTATTCCAACAATTGAGTGATCCTTAGGCCTTGTCACTAGTTCCTAAACTTTATTCCTCTTAAATTGATGTAGTTCCTCTTGCATAGCAATGATCCAGTGTGGATCTTATTCTGCATCTTGAATGGATTGAGGCTCAACTTGAGATAGAAAACAAGTGTGCATCAGGTTCTGGTTGACCTGATTTCTGGTTTGCACACCAGCTGAGATGTTTCCAATCACTTGGGAGATTGGATGATCTCTTGTTGTTACTAAATCAATAGGGGGTCTTGATTGTTAACCAACCTGTGTTGTTTTTTCCTCTAGTGGAATAACAACTGGCTCTTCAAGATGGTTCTCTCCAAGATGTTGAACATCTTCTTCATCTTCACTGATTCCATCCTTATGTTGGTTAGGTGTATATACTGAATCCTTCTCTACAATATGCAATCTGTCCAAATTTTCTGAAAGAGAGTTTACCTGCAAGGGTTCTATGGTAGAAGTAGACTTCTCCTTATAAAGCATGTTAGTCTCATCAAAAGATACATGAACAGATTCTTCAATTTTAAGAGAAGATTTGTTATAAACCCTATAAGCTTTACTGATCATGGAGTATCCCAGAAACACTCCTTCATCAGCTTTAGCTTGGAATTTTGCTAAATACTTCTTGTCATTATTGTGAATATAACAAATACAACCAAAAATTTTGAAAAAGTTTACTTTAGGTTTCTTCCCTTTGAGCAATTCATAGGGAGTCTTCCCCTTCAGTTTATGTATCAAACTTCTGTTCTACACATGGTTGGAGGTGTTCACTGCCTCTGCCCAAAAGGATAGAGGAAGGTGAGCATTTGTCAATAATGTAGTAGCAGATTCAATTAGGGTTCTATTTTTCCTTTCCGGTACCCCATGTTGTTGAGGAGTTCTAGGAGCTTATAAAGTATGTCTGATCCCTTCACTCTGACAGAACTCTTGCATAAGAAGAGAATCAAACTCTGTCCCATGATCACTTCTGATCAGGGAAATGTGAGTATTGAACTCAATCTGTATGCATTTGAGAAAATCTGTCAAACACTTAAAGTTATCAGACTTCTTCCTCAGAAAGAATACCTATGTAAATCTGGAGAAGTCATCTACAATCACTAAAGTGTAAGATTTCCCTCCTAAGCTTTGTACTGTAATGGGTCCAAAAAGATCCATGTGTAACAGATACAAGATCCTAGGTGAATAACTCTTATTAAGTGACTTAAAACTATTTTTAGTTTGCTTCCCTAATTGACAAGCCCTGCAAAGTCCTTCCTTCTTGTAGGGGCCAGAAGGTAGTCCTCTAACAAGGTTGTCCTTGGATAGCCTAGCAATGGTTCTAAGGTTTATATGTCCTAGTCTCTTATGCCAAAGATCATTTGTTTTGCAAACAGAATTAAATAAACAGATATCTATATTGGTTGAAAGGAAATCTACTATGTAAATGTTACCTTTCCTTTTACCTGTTAACACTATTGTGTTATCCTCTGACTTGATCTTGCATAAGGATTTGTTGAATATCACGTGATAGCCTTCATCACATAGTTGACTGATGCTAATTAGGTTGTGCATCAGTCCTTCCACATAAGCCACCTTCTTGAATGTGACTGAGCCAATCTGAACAACACCATATCCTTTTGTTTGATCAAAGTTTGAATCTCCAAATATTACTTTGGGTCCAAGTTTTGTTATGAAGGATGTTAGATTCTCCTTTCTCCTTGTCATGTGCTTTGAGCACCCACTATCCAGATACCATTGTTGGTTCATTGCTGGATAGGTCTTCACTTGCACATAAACAATTTATTTATTTTTGACCCAGTTTACCTTGGGTCTAGGTTGATAACCTTTAAACTCAGAAATAAAAGATATCCCTGGCTGACTCTTATATCCTTCAGGATGGTATCTCCTAAGAGGCACTATCCATTCAGTATAAGGGTTGAAGCTTTGGGATGAGGGACTTCTAGGATTGATTTTAGATTTACCTCTGAAAGAATGTTCAAAGCTCTGAGCTCTGTTTGACGATCGTCGAGCTGAGTTCGATGATCTTGGGTCAGATCGTCGAGCTCCATTCGAAGATCGACTATACCAGAGTTCAGAGTTTAGAAGTCGTCGATCTGAGTTCGACAATCCATCCTGAGATCACCGAGCTCTATTCGACGATCGTCGACCTCTGTTCGACGTTTTCTGTTGAACTTTGTTTTCCTTAGGTAAATCAGGATTCTTCCTAGCTACCTCTACAACACCCTTTCCTTTATCAGAAATAAATTTAATTGGGGTTGTTAATACTATAGGTTGGCTGGATGAAGCACCCAAGCCCAGTGTACTGTTGAATCTTGAGTTCACTATGCTTGTGATGTCCATCAGTCTGATGCTTCTCCCATTAAGGGATTCTTCAAACTTCTTTGCCTGGGATAGCTCACTTTTCAGTGAAGCTATCTCCTCCCTACAGCATTCTAACTCCTCAGAGAGTTTGAGGTTGTCTGATTTTAAGGTGCTATGTTCAGACAATTGATTTCTGAGAGAGATAATCTCTTTCTCATATTTTAACAGGTCTAAACAAAGTGGCTTAAATTCAGATCTAAAGTCCTCTGAATCAAAATCAAAGGAGTCTATTACCTGGTCTTCTTCAGTTTAAGTTTCAGATTCAGACTATGACTATTGTTCTGCATCAGAATTTTGTTGGGAGGCATTTATATCCATCATGCATAATTCCTTTTCTTCAGCATCATCTTCATCATCACTTGAGCTTGATGAAGCCTCTTATTCTTCTTCAGTTTCACTCCAGGTTTCTGCTACAAATCCCATCCTTATATGTTTATTTTTGCTGGAGGAGGATTTGTTGTAATTGTTTCCCCTGGAGTCCTTGTCTTTTCTCCTATCTTTCCTGTCCTTCTTGTCCTTATTCTGATTTTCTTGACAGTCAGGCACAATATGGCCTGGTTTCCTGCATCCAAAACAGATTATTTCTTTATTATTTGACTTATCATACCTTGGCTTCTCATTCCCTCTAAATGACCTCTTTCTGAAATCTTTCCTGGCCATCTTATTGAATATTTTGGCCAGTAAGCTCATTAGTTCTTCATTGCCTTTGACCTTGTCTTCAGGCAGTTCTTCAGTTGCTTTGAATGCTATGGTCTTCTCCTTTCTGATAGCTGGAGAAGCAGTCTTTTGCTCTTCTTCCCTATTCTTGATGAGCAGCTCATAAGATTTGAGCTTGCCCAAAAGAGCCTCTGTCGTTATCTCACTTAGGCTTCTGGCATCCTTGATTGGCCAGATCCTTGAGTCCCAAGTGCTAGGGAAGCACATTAGAATCTTGTCATTTAGTTCAGTTAGACAGATCTCCTTGTCCAGTGTTTTTAATTCACTGACTATTAGGTTGAGCCTATTGTCATGTCAGCCACTGATTCAGTTTCTCCTTTCTTGAAGTTCTCATATTGGCTTATGAGATGGGATCTCCTGTCCTTCCTTTCATCAGCAGATCCTAAGACAATTTTAGATAACTTGTCCCATATCTCTTTTGCTGAACTGCATTCAGACATCTTTTGGAATATCTCATCAGACATAGTCTGAGCAAGGATATTCATAGCCTTTGCATCTGTAACTTTCCATTTCTTTATTTCTTCTTCTGTTCCTGAAGGAGGTGGAACAACACTTGTACTTGTAATTACTGGGGGTATTGGACAAACTGTCAAAACAGAATTAAAAATGTCCTCATCAATAGGATTCATGTATAGCCTAATCCTTGCCTTCCAAAGTTCAAACTTAGAAAGGTTGCACACTGGAGGTCTTGTGCTAGCATAATATTTGTTCTGTGCAATGGTTTTGTATGAAAATAAATATAACACAAAAAGTAATAACCCTCTATAGAAGATTAATCTTATCAAGGATCTTTTGGTTCAGGTGTTAGCCTGTTCAACAAATCTGTTGAAGATTTAGTTGTTGAGTAACCAACCTGCCTCTGATACCAATTGAAAGTGAGGGTAAGATCAATCTTCACTCTAGAGGGGGGGGGTGAATAGAGTATTTTAAAATAATTTACAATTAAAACTGTAAAGCAGTGGAAGACTTAATTTACTTATATGTGAAATGTGCTAGCAGAAAAGTAAACACTAAAGCAGTAAGAAAACGAAAACACACAGCACACAGGAAAGCAAAAAGCACAGCAAGCCAGATGACACAAGGAGCTATAGTGGTTCCCGAATAACCTGGGTACATCCACTCTTCTACCACCCTAGGTAGGAATCCACTGCAGGAATAGTTGATCAGGTGTCCTGGGCACCAATGAACTTTTTATAAGGTGCTCAAAAGCAAAAACTAGATTTTTTAATAAGGTGTCTTGCCACCACTGAGTTTTGACAAGGTCTCAGAAACATGCCACAAAACTTTTGAAGGGAGTTTTGATAAACCCTTTTACAAGAGAGAAAGGAAAAAGAAAATAAGTTGTTCTTCTCTGTCAACAATCTGAGAGAAGACAAGTGGAAGATGTTGTCAAAGCTCCCCCTGAGATCTGTAAGGGTTCAGGAAGATGAGCTTTGCTCAGGGTGATAGGCCTTCAGTTACTTCAGATCTCCAGCAATAGATGATTTCAGCAGATGCTGAAATGTGAGATGTCTGGAGTCCTTGATAATGAAGCTTTTGAACACTTGAAGCTTGAAGGAGTAGAAAGGCAGATGATCTCCTTCACAATAATGTTCCTTGTGTTCTTTGAAGAATTCTGACTCAGTAATTCTGTGAGCTTTTGTCTACTGAGTCTATTCTCAGAAGATGAATTCTTGATGAGTAAATTTCTTATTCTCTCTTATGTATATCTTTTTCAAATCTTGTCTATTTTTTTTCAGAATAATTCTCTAGGTAGTATATCAAATCCTGACTTTAGATGGTCGTTACTCAGTCATAAATGACTTTCATAATTGACAACTGTCTCTAGGGAAAGTCCTAAGTAACATTCCAATTATTCTTCCTTGAAACTTGCACCAGATTGCTTGAAACGACTACATAATAGTTTGTCATAAATGCTGAAAATAAATCTGAATGAATTCCATAACTGTCCTGAATTTGAATCCTGAAAACGTCGACCTCTCAGAAAAATCGTCGACCTGAGCTCAGCTATCGTCAACCTGAGCTCAGAGATTAGATTTATACTAGAGACAGAAAACGTCGACCTGAGCTCGAAGATCGTCGAACGGAGTTTGACGCCTCATTGAACTGAGCTCAGAGATCGTCGACCTGAGTTCGACATTTCGTCGACCTGAGCTCGACGAGAATTGTCTTTGTCTCAGCACTTGAATCCTGATCTTTAAAAGGTCTTGAGGGCAGCTTTCAAACCTAAGTACTAACCCTAAGACTAATTCTAATTGACCTATCAGACTATACATCAAGGTCAAAACAAAATCCTAATCACATAGTGATCCTTACCCAAATTAGTAATAGGGTGTTCCAACAACAGAGCTGACACGGCTTGTAACACACCTGTGTCACAGGCCGTGTTCCTTAAGAGGTTACAGAACCGACTCAGTCTGGATCAGAACATGGGCTATGACACGCCCGTGTCACTTCCTGACACGCCCGTGTCACTTCCTGACACGCCCGTGTAAACCAATACACGGCTTTGTGACTGGCCGTGTCACCCCATCAACACTGGATCAAATCACCCAAGAAGAACACGGCTATGGCACACGCCCCTGTGACACGCCCGTATCACATGCCGTGTGCCACACTCAATGCCACTCTACTCAATGCCACTCAACGCCGCCTAGTTACCAACCGAGCAGGACACGCCCAAGGACACGCCCGTTTCCCAGGCCGTGTCGCCTCTCGACGATCGTCGACCATTCTATCTCGATAACTTGACTCAACGCACACGGCAAAGTACACGCCCTGAGACACGCTCGTGTCCCAAGCCATGTGCAATGGATGCGCCCTGGGATACGCCCGTGTCCCAAGCCGTGTCACCCAGCCTGACCCCATTTTGGGACTTAGGGTTTTTGGGGTGTTACACAGTGAAGCCCTTAAGTACAACATAAGCTAGGAACAACCTGATTGCCTCAAGTCTTGCCACTAGAGCATACGTCTGGTCGAAGTCGATTCCTTATTCTTGTCGGTATCCTTTGGGGACGAGTCTGGACTTGTTCTTTATGATTGTTCCATCTTCGTCCATCTTATTCCTATAGACCAACTTAGTTTCGATTACGTTCTTACCTTTGGGTCTTGGAACAAACTTACAGACTTGGCACCACCTGAATTGGTTCAATTCTTCTTCCATTATCATTATCCAAGATGCATCTGAGTTTGCTTCCTCAAACTTCTTTTGTTCAACCTGTGAGAGAAAGCTCAAATATACATTTTCATTAGTTATACCTCTACGAGTTCTGACAACGTCCCGGGGATCTCCGATGATTTGATCAATTGGGTGATCCTTCAAGTGTCTGAGCTCTAGGTTCCTTGCATCTGGAGATTCTTCTATCCCTTGAGTGACTTTATTAACTTGGATGACGTCTTCATAATGGTGATCATCTTCTCCAATAGGGGTTGGAGTGGTGATAATGATGAATTCTTGATCTTTTTGCTTAACTTGCTCATCCAAGCTCAATTCCTTCAGTCGTGAACTTGCATCTTCAATAAACACACTAGAAAACTGCTTTGCAGCAAGCTCGTCTCATCAAATACAACATGAATAGATTCTTCTACAACCAGGGTTTTCTTATTGAAAATTCTATATGGCTTACTATGACTACTATATCCTACGAAAATACCTTTAAAGCTCTTTTCACTAAATTTAGTGGTGTGATACTTACAATTGTTAAGGACGAAGCATTTACTACCAAAGATTCTAAAGTATGAAATGGCCGGTTTCCTTCCCTTTAGTAGTTTGTAAGGTGTCTTATTATGGTTTTTGTTTATGAGTGCTCGATTTTGCACGTGACATGCAGTGTTGACGGCTTCAGCCGAGAAATATTCCGGTAGTGAGGCATCACTCAACATAGTCATGCAAGCCTCTATGAGTGTTCTATTCCTTCTCTTAGCAACTCTGTTCTGTTGAGGAGTACGAGGAGAGGAAAACTCATGAAAGATACCAAGACTTTCATAGAATTCTATCATGGCCCCAGACTTGAACTCTATTCCATTATCACATCTGATTTTGAAAACGAAGCATATGTATTCATTCTGGACTTGCTTAACAAAATTTATAAAGATATCAAATGTATCTGACTTGTGTTTAAGTAATAACACCCACGCAAAGCGAGAGTAATCATCAACAATAATCAATGTATAATCCTTACCTCCCAAACTTCTAATTTGCAGTGGACCGAACAGGTCCATATGAAGTAGGTGTAAACACCTATTAGAATCTTTGCCTATAATGCTTTTAAAGATAGCCCTTGTTTTCTTTCCTTTTACACAAGCATGACAAGGTCTATCTTTAACGCACTTGACATTTGGGGCATCATATACTAAATTAAGAGAAAATAATTTATTAATAGTTTTGAAATTTATATATGCTAATCTCTTGTGTCATTGGTCAAAAAGAGACGCACTATCTTTTGCCAAAAAGCACACTGGGGTAGAAGAGTTTATGGAAATAAAATTTAAACAAATGATATTCCTACTATGATTGCCTAATAAAATCGTTTCTAAATTATCAACCGATTTTATCAAACACTTGTCTGCATGAAATTCTACGATGTATCCTTTATCGTAGAGTTGGCTTATGCTTATAAGATTGTGTTCCAATCCTTCAACATAAGGCACATCGGAAAAAGATACACTACCATTGGTAATCATACCGTAGCCTTTTGTAATTCCTCTATCAGAACCTCCAAAGATGACCTTTGGTCCGTTCATGACTGGAGAGTAATCCTGGAGAAGGCTTCTAGTCCCGGTCATATGCCGAGAGCATCCACTGTCCAAATACCAGATGGGATTTTTGGTGTCCTTTGGACATTCCTGCAAAAATAGAATCAAGTTTCCTTAGGAACCCAAAATTGTTTGGGTCCTTGGTATCTAGTTAGCATACTCCCCCATACGTATGTTAACATTATGAGCGGTCTTTCTCACATTATTAACTTGAGGAGTTTTCATAATATCTTTGATTAAACCAGCAATATTTGGCGAAGTGACCAACCTTGCCACAACACCTACAATCAAATCTGTTGTATCTTAGCCTAATGATCTCCTGCTTGACCTTTTGAGATTGTGGTCTAGTAGGGGCAGTAGATTTGGAAGTAGAAGCTTCGTGGTGACTGCACTCATATGGCTTCTTCTCCATAATAGTCTTTTCTACAACGGGTTTGGCTTTTGGATCATTCTTGATGTTGTGAACATGATTGTAAGTTCTGTATCTCTAAAGAGTGATCTCCTCATAAGGTGCCTTGAAGACACTCTCGCCAAAGTTCTAAGGACGAGTTCATCCTTGGTACCGAAACTTGGGCTCTATATGAGTAGGCTAGCAAAGTGACCATAGGATGAGTCAAGATCAAACTCGTTCGTTGGAAAGATAACCTTCTTGAACGAAGTTTGTTCTCGAGGAGCTTTCCCTTTCTCCTTGGCTAGAGCCTTCTTGGCAACCTTATTTCTCCTTTTGGCCTTGTTTCTCCTAAAAGATTTACTTGGGGATGCCACATGGCCTAAGCAAGCACCTTTGGCCTGAGCAGAGAATTCAACAACAAGCGAAAGAACTGTCTTGGGCTTGGAGAAACTTTCATCAAGTTTCTTTTCAGCTGCAAGTTTTTCTTCCAATTCCTTGATGATTTTCTCCTTCAGATCTGGGTGCTCGAGAGCCTTATTATATTCTTCCATTGCATTATGGATGTCTTTCATGAGTGAGTCCATCATTACAATTTCCTCCCTCAAATTTCTCTCTTCAGCCTTAAGAAATTTGATCTCCTTAGCCTGAGCTCTTGCAACTCTACGACATTTATCGTAGGCTTTTATCAACACTTTATATTGTGTCATGAGTTCAGACTCCTCGTTAGAGGAACATTCCTCATGGTCATGGTCAGAATCATCAGATTCAGAAAGATGGGTATTGGAATTTACCTTCCCAGTGAACTGGGGTTCTTCTTCTACATCTGTCTATGCCATGAGCCCAAAGTAGGATTCCTCCTCATCACTAGACTCAGATGAGTTTGTGTCACTGAGGGTCTTGCCCTTCTTGGCTATCAGGCTTCTTTCGGTCTTCTTCTTATTGTAAGAAGTTTTCATTTCCTCTCTTCTTTCACCTCCTTCTTCGTGTGAGGGCAGTCAGCTGTGACGTGCCCTGGTTTGTTACAATAATAACAAGCAATGTCAGTAGAAATATGTTTGTTCTGTTTTGAGTAATACCAGTCTTGTCTACTTGAGCCCTTCTTGTGACGATCATCATCGTGACGTGATATTCTAAATGAGGCATCCTTGCCTTTCCTTTGCTTCTTCTTGTTCAAGAATTTCTTGAACTGCCTTGAGAGAAGAGAAAACTCTCCTTCAGATAATTCTGAGCCTGAGGTGCTTGGCTCTGATTATTCTTCTTCACTTTCTTATTATGCTGGGGTAGGAGAAGAAGACATAGACTTCCTTGAGGTGTTTGCCTTTAGAGTGACAGACTTCTCCTTGGATGAAGACTTGTTCTTCTCTTCTTCAGCTTTTCTTGAATTTATTTGTAGCTCATATGACATAAGCTTTCCGAAGAGATTTTGAGGGTCTATCTCTGCTAGCTTTCCAAATTCTCGGATAGCACAAACCTTGTTATCCAATTGCTTAGTTAGGGATCTCATGAACTTATCATTCAGTTCCCATTTGTGAAGACCCGACCATATACTCTGAAAGGAGGGTGTTAGATTTAATTACTCTAGAGGGGGGGGGGGTGAATAGAGTATTAAAACTTTGGCTCTTTTTCTAAATTATATCCGAGTAAATATAGTGATACCATATATTAGTTAAGGAATAAGAAAAACTAAGCAAACAATTCAGAAATCACAAGCACAACAAAAACAAATGAAAAGGAGAAACTAGACGACACAAGAAGTTTATAGTGGTTCCCCTAAACTTGGGTACATCCACTTTTCTATCATCCTTAGTAGAATCCACTAGCAGGTTTTTATCAGGTGACTGCCACCATAAGATCTGGTTCATGTAGATCCGGAAACCCTTCAGGCTTTTGATCAGGTGCCCAAAAACCAACTTCAAGTCTTTTGGAGGGAGACTTGTCAACCAAACTAACTTTTGAAGGGAGCTATAACCCTGTACAATGGGATGGAAGATGTTGATGGAAGTCTTCCCTTTTCTCAATACAACTGAGAAGACTGTGTGGATTCTTGTGTGTCAAAGCTCCCCTTGAGAAGTAGAATGCTTCAGGAAGAAAAGAGCTTTGCTAAAGGGTGAGTAGGTCTTTAGCTTGATCTGCCAAGGTCCAGGAATTCCAGTAACAGATGTTGAATAGAATGTCTCTGCGAATTTTTGGAACAGAAGTTGAAGAAGACTCTTGATCTTGCTGATTTATTCTTCTTCAAAATACAATGTTTGCAGAGAATGAAAAAGGTGTTGAGAGCATCGAGTACTTGTTAAGTATTTCCTGTGTAGTGCTTCTCGATTTCTTTTTTCTATCTCTCTGACTGTCTTTCTTGTCTTTCTCAAAAAGGAGAGAATTACTTTTATTCCACTGCTGAAAAATTCTCTTTGAATTTTTGAATTCTTTCTAAAAATGCTGGCTGTTGTGGGGAATAGAAAACGGATGGAATAATAGCATTAATGAGTTTCCCAACTGTTCTTGAAAGAAAAAATAACTATTTATTCTGAAAAATACCACATTTAATGTAGCCGAATAACGGCTATATTCAGAAGAATATTTGCATTAAATGCTCAGAATAATACTGCTAATAAGAAACAGAAGAGGGAAGGACTCATTCTGGAACTACACAAAAAACTTCGAATGCAAAATAGAATTCGTCGACCTGAGATCAAAGATCGTCGACCAGGGAATTCACGTTTGTTGACCTTAGCTCTGCGATCTGCTAACAGAGAATAACTTTCCAAATCTGCACTCTAAATTCGTCGAGCTGAGAAACTGACAGAAGAAAACTAAGCGTCGACCTGAGCTCTGATAACGTCGAGCTCAGATCAGAGAATTAACTCTGAGTTCGTCGATCTTAGATGGACGATCGTAGAGCTGAGTTCGAAGAATTTCGAACTGATCAAAGTCTTCATAAAGCTGCTAAAATTGATTCTCTGAAGTCCACTTCTGGCTTATCCAAGGTTGTAGAACTAATTAGGACTTAGCCTAAACTCGAGGACTACTACTCATGACCCTAGCTATACAGTGTTTGGTCACACTCAGCCTAAGTTAGTGAACCTAGCCCAAATCCAACTAGGGATCCAACAATCTCTCCCTATTTGGGTGAGGTCACTAACACAAAAACAAAACAATCGTAAAGCAGAAGAAAATATATTTGACAGAAGAAAAATATTCAGCAAATATTTACAGAGTTGTGCTTCATGATAAACTAAGATAATAGAGTTCAAAAGACAACTAGAAAATAAAAGAAAGGAAACTCATTTATTCTTCTGGGCTTTGTCTTTGTCTGAATCTTCAGAAGGTTGTCTGAATTTGATTACTCTGTTAGGGTTGGCAGCTTCTTTCTTTGACATATACATGTCAGATGCTCCAATCATAGTTTGAGATGAGGTTCTGGGTACAACAGCCTCTGGGTGCAATTTCATATAATCCTCAACATTGAAAAATTTATTAGCCTTAGCATACCTGAACAATTCTTCTTTTCTATAGGTTGACATAGTTGAGAATTGAGAAATATCTTTGCCTTCAGCTTTTGCTTTGCTAATATGAGATAGTCTTATAAGCTCATGGAATTCAGCCATCCTCGTAGAAATCTCCTGTTCTGGATCAACAAAAGGAATTGGAGGAGACTCTGGCCTTTTTGAACTAGAATCCTTCATTGGTTCTTCAGTAGGAACTTTCTTTGAAGAATCTGAAGGTTGATTGCTTGAAGAGTACTGTTGATAGCTTTGTCTTGGTTGTCTCTGATAAGTCTTTGTCATAGAAGCAGGCTTCTGAGATAAATTGCCTGAGGAACCTGAAGAGGGAGGAGGATGAGGAGGACCTCTCCTGAACTTTTGAGGAGGAGGAGAGTACCTTCTTCTCTTCTTCCTAGCCTTTTGCTCATTATTAAACAACCACATCCACTGTGGAATACCAGGGTAGGGAGTAATCTTTTGCAATATATAGTATGGATTGTCATTACTTGGATTTGGCTTTGGAACTGCCTTAGGAGGGGCTTTCCTTTTCTTAGACATTTTCTTTCTACTATCATTAGAGTTTCAGTCATTAGATTGATCATCGTCAGAAGATCCTTGAGGATTATCATACATAGCATCAATCACAACAATGACTTCTTTTGGAACTTGATTTCTAGCTGGAGGAGGGACAACTGGAGGAGGAACTACTGGATGTGGAATGATTTCACCAGGGACTTCTTCAGTTTCCAGATCCATATCCTGGATAAGCTCAGCCTCTTGAACTAAGATGAGATCAGGCTCAGGAGCTTCAAAACTTTTCTGTATCTGCTGCAAAGTCTCTGAACTGATATCAACCACTATCTATACACCCATGAAAAGATACAAAAAGAAGACAATTTCTGTACAAAAGATCAAAAGATCTTAGAATTGAATCTAGGTCAAAATCTGGAGCAATGAGGCAATCTCCATAAAGAATTTCCAAAGGATTGCTCCCAAAGTCAGTATCTAAAAACTCAACAAGATCTGCATTAATAAATTCAGTATCAATAATGTCAGCTTCTGCTACAAATTCTGTATCTGCTATTGTATCTACTGATGTATATGCTACTGTATTTGCTACTGTATCTACTACTATTGCTTGAGCAACCTCTTCACTGAGTATCTCCTCCTGTCTTGTTTTAGTGGCTACTAGAGCCAGGCCCCTGACAGAAGAGGATGTGACAGATAAGGAAGAAAGCTGAGAAGCAAGGGTAGAGATAGACATAACAAGAGGTGAAATAGCCTCTGCTATCAGCTATTTGAGAAGGGGTGTAATGGATGCTAAGATGAGAGAGATGGAGGGATAAGATGAATCTAAGAATTCTGGAGGGGTTTGGGTAGAGATAGATGAATTGATGATGGAAGAGGATTAGGGATGACAATCTAACATTGGTTCATCTGAAGAATTTCTTGGGGATGAAAGAAGGTTGAAAGTGGGTAGAGAAGTGAGATTTTGAAGATGAGATGGAAGGGGGGATAAAGGTAGAGTTGTAGAATCTTGAGATTGAGATTGTTCTAGAAATTATTGTTGTTGCACTGGGGATGAAATGATGGGGGACAGAGGAGGTGTGGGTTGATGAACTGGAGAAGCAGGGTGGATGGGGGAAGCAGGAGGTATAGGTAGGGATGCTGGAGCTGAGGAAATTTGTTGGAGGGATGATGAAAGCGTTTGGTCAAGAGGGGGAATGGAACTTTCTTCTACAGGGTTGCGAGTGGCTAGTACTGCCCTAGTACTCTTAGAGGTTTTAGAGGAGGAAGCCCTGGACGGCTTTGGGATAGTCCTTTCCTGTCACAACCCGCATTTTCTCCGAATATAATATTTATCAGAGTACGAGAAAATGCGTGTCGTGATGCCACGTCGAGCAGGGGATAACTACCGATGCTCAGGTGAATCACTATCTACCCTCGTTTATGATAATTCATGAGTTTATTAATTGGAAAATCAGTTATATTTTAAGGCCGTATCCCTCAGCTCCGTGGATCAGCTAGTCCACAATTAAAAACTATACTTATACGCAACGAAAAATACCTTATTCACTTTTCAACATCCTAAGAGAATGCATTAGCGTCCCCAGGGGATACCTTAGACTTTGCAAGACCATAGATTTAACTTATATTATATATATAGAAAAATTACATTTTACGTCCCTTTGAAAGTAGTGTTTAAGCTTTTTAGAAAAAAACATGCTGATTATGATTTACATATAATAATTGTTTTTTTATAGGTTTTAAAGTAACTAGCAATCTAACATAAATCTTCCCAGGAGCAAGTTTAATATATCCAAAATCCGTAAAAACTAACAGTATAAGCAAGTGCAAAATATCTAAAATAGAAACCACCAGTAGGCGCCAATAACTATCACGAACCCACTGGTGAGTAGGTATGTCTATACTACATGTCTAAAGAAATCTACCTCCCTAACAAGAGGAAAAGAAGACCACTACAGTAGCTCAAACGCTAGAAAACCTCTAGGAGCGAACTAGCCGCACAGTCGGCTAAATACCTGTACCTGAGGTATTCAGAAAAACGAACTCCTCAGCAAAGCAACTATCAAAAAGATAAGCAAGGGTATAATAGATTACACAGGAATTAAAAAACAGGTCATAAGTAAGTGAAAGTGAAGTAAAATAGGTACAGAAAAAGAAGAAAGTGAGTAAAACAGGTAAAACTGATACTCAACCAAGGTGAGAAGAAAGGGAGTGCACCAAGAGCACGAATGAAGCCGAGCTTCAAGGATCTCTGCAAAAAGGTTTAGCACAATAATAAAACCCAAATATAGAGCTTGAGCGGAAAGAGCCACCTAGTACTGGAGATGGACAAAATCAGAAGCAAGGGCCGTGACTGGTGACCACATGTCAAACCAAGTCTTTTAGGCCTAAATATCATCATGGTGCTGTGGTGATGGTATCAGTCCACCCAGCTAAATAACCCATATTGTCTTACTAAGACAAGAAGAAAACAGGGGTGGCGCATCGGTCCAACTCTCCCCTAAATCTCATCCTACTACAGCACCAAGTGACTCGGGAAAACCCTTACTGGTGGTTTCATGAACCACCAAGAAGTCAACACAACCCTATTTCATCTAGAGCAACCCACCTAAGAGCCTTATATATATACCAACAGACTAAACATCGAGTTTGTCCAAGAAAGTGGTTTGACACAAATAAATTGAAAGAGATACGATACTAAATTTATGTAAGTAGCTAGATACTAAACGCTTACCAATAATGTGATATTAAATATAACTAAGTAGCTTGATTTTCAACTAAACCTATACAATTAGCTTGGTACAAAACCCTAATAATAAACTTGCTACAAACCATAAACATTTAGCTTTATACAACCCATAACCAATTTACTTGGGTGGTTTGATACCAAACATTAGCAAGGGGCTTGACACTAATTGCAAAAAAGAGGATTGGCACACAAAAGAAAGTGAAGAGGATTGGGTGGTTTTGATACCAATCCGATTTTAGAGTAACCATGGGGCAACTATAATAAAACTCTTGAAACTAATTATAAAAAACCACAACAATGGTTTACACCCAAAGAAACCCGCAAACCACTAAATATCTCATGAATGAACAAAGCTAAAAACAAGGGCACTCAGATTATATCCTATTGGGGCAAGATCCCTAGCAAAAGAAAAAGAAACAATGAAAACCTTAAAACCACATACCCAAGGAATGAAATCAGTGAAATAAAAAGGGGAGGTATAAGTGGCTTTCTACCGATTTATCATGTGTATAATCAAGTAAAAAAAATACAAAAGACTTCTCATAAATCAAGCAAACAAGACAAGACCTGGAATTACTTTGGCAAGGGTACACTTGTCTTTATCTTAGGAGAATTTTGGCCAGCAAAAAATCTAAGAAAACCTGGAAAAAGAAGAAAAACTGGGCACCAATTAGCAAGGAAACCGCAGCCCTAGGCTTGGAGAAAAGGATGGTGAACTCTCAAAAAGTTTCCCTCGGAACAAAGATCGCGGCTAGAGTAGCACGGATCCGGCCTCAAACATGGATTTCGAGGCGATCTGGGACGGAGATTGGCGTCGGCGCGCCTCCAGCAACCGCCCTTCCGCTCGTTTTGCCGCTCGGGTCGCAGGGGAAGAAGCTGCCGGGTTTGTCGGGGGGGGGGGGGGGAGAAAAAGAACCAAAATGAAAACCTAAAAAAATAAGACTTAATACTAATATCCTATATATATCATATTATAACCTTATTAACTAAAGAATAATTAACACCTAATTAACACTAATCAAAGGCAGCCCCCCTTCCCCCTAAAGCACCTACAACTGACACATTAATAGTCCATTTACACTAACTACACACACAAAAGAAAAAAAATATACTTATATAAATATTAACACACGCACCCTAATACTCATTCGCACTAACACACACATAAGTTAACGCATAAATAGACACGCACCCGAACTCTATTATAAAGCCTTGCACGCACATGCACGTGCGCATTTACGTACCGGCACGCCCAAATCACTATCCTGACCAAAATGTGAAAACACTAACATGAGCTTATATATGAAATGACGACCCGTTAACTAGCAACCGTCGAAACGACGCGAAAAAAAACATCCTTGTGTTTCGACCAAACCCGCACCGTAGCTAAACACTCGGGATACGAAAACAACGGCGAAGTCGGATACAACCTCCGATGATCACACACTCGGGCTAACCTCGCCCAAATAAAAAGAACAAGGATTCCCTGAGAGGCTCAGTCGGGCCTCCAAAACAGACGTCAGCTAGCTGAGGAAATCCTACAACAGGCTATAACCTTTAAGAACACCTAACGAGGTACTCTAACAATGGCACGAGCCGGAAAACGCGTCGACGTAATGCCCAAGTGAAAATAAATAAATACAGAAAAACAGGGGGCGTTACAGACAATCCCCCTAAAAGAAAGTTTTGCCCCGAAACTTTACGTACAAGAAACACGCGAGGAAGAAACAGAAATAGCATAACACGAGCTATAAAGGAGAAGGCAGAACATACCGGGCACAATCAAGGGAAGAGATGAGGGCGAGCCTCCTCATCGCTGACTCTAACTCCCAAGTTGCGCTTTCCACCTCCAGGTTCATCCACAAGACTTTAACCATGGGTATGGTCTTCCGCTGCAACACTCAATCCTGCGCATCCAGAATGCGGACCGGACTCCACAAAAGTCAGATTCGGCTCAAACTGAGGCACAACATCCAACACTTGCTTACTACTCTGCACGCACTTCCGCAGCTGACTCACATGGAACACATTGTGCACACCTGGAAAGGTCGCTGGCAAATCCAACCTGTACGCTGCCACATCAATACGCTCCACAATCCTGAATGGGCACACATACCTCGGATCCAGCTTATGGTTCTTGCCTAACCTCTTCACTCCAACCATCGGGGACACCTTCAAGAATACCATATCCTCCACCGAAAATTCCAAATCGGACCTACGCCGGTTGGCGTTCTTCTCATACCTCTCTTGAGCCACCCGAAGCTTCACCCGAATAAGCTTCACGGCAACCTCCATTTCCTCGAGCACATCAGGACCCAACAAAGTCTTCACACCAGCCTCAGCCCAAAACAACGGTGTTCTGCAGCGCCTCCCATATAAGGCTTCAAAAGGATCCATCTGTAGGCTCTCATGATAACTTTTATTGTATGTGAACTCCATCAGCCTCAAGCGCTCATCCCATGCTCCCCCGTGGTCAAGAATATAACAGCGGATCATATCTTCCACAATCTGGTTGACGCGCTCCGTCTGCCCGTTGTTATGTGGGTGGTATGCGATAGAATATCTCAAGTCCGTGCCCAAACCCTCCTGCAAGCTCTTCCAGAAACGGGAAGTAAACTTGGAATCTCGGTCGGATATGATGCTAACTGGAACCCCATGTAATCGTATGACTTCGCTCAAATACAGCTCCGCTATCTTACTCATCGTATAATCAATCTTATACGGCACGAAGTGGGCACACTTCGTCAGTCTGTCCACTATCACCCAAACAGAGTCAAAACCTCACGGAGATCTCGGTAAGCCTGTAATAAAGTCCATTGAGATACTTTCCCACTTCCAAGTCGGGATCTCCAAAGGATTCAACTTGCCACCATGCCTTCCATGATCGGCCTTCACCCGCCTGCAGGTATAACACTTAGAAACGAACCGTGCTATATCCCCCTTCATGCCATACCACCAAGCAATCTGCTTCAGATCGTGATACATCCTTATAGACCCTGGATGGTAAGCAACGCTGGAACCATGGGCTTCCCTGCACAACATACCCCGGATATCTCCAACTGCGGGAACGCAAAACTTGCCGCGGTACTTCAAAGTACCGGCATCATCAATAGAAAAATCTGGCACTTCTTCCCTCTCAGTCTGTAGATACAAGTGCAAAAAATCCGGATCCTCCTTCTGGTGCAGCCTAGTAAGAGAAATCTAAGAAGGCTCAACCACAGCCAAACTGCTCTGCAAGTTACCGCACCCCACCGAGATGTCCATCAAAAGGAACTCCTCCACCAAATGCTAAACCGAGAGGTTAAAGATCTTTCCCGTCTTACGGCTCAGGGCGTCTGCCACCACATTGGCCTTGCCCGGATGATACTGGATCTCCACTTCATAATCTGCAACATACTCTAACCAACGCCGCTGACGCAAATTCATCTCCTTCTGGGTGAAGACATACTTCAGGCTTTTATGATATGTGAAAATCTTGCACTGAGCCCCATAGAGTAGATGCCTCCACAGCTTCAACGCAAAAATCACCGCCGCAAACTCGAGGTCATGCGTTGGGTAATTTCGCTCATGAGTCTTCAACTATCGCAACCCATACGCAATCACCTTCCCCTCTTGCATCAACACGCCTCCGAGCCCAACATGCGAGGCATCCACATATACATTATAGTCCTGGCCCTCCATAGGCAACGTCAACACGGGGGCAGAACACAGCCTGCTCTTCAGCTCCAGAAAAGCCTCCTCGCATTTCTCCCTCCAAATGAACGCCGCATGCTTCTACGTCAGCTTAGTCAAGGGCGCTACCAAGGTAGAAAAGCCCTCAACAAACCTTCTGTTGGTACCCTAGATGTGATTTGGCTTATGTAATCCCTTTCCAGCCCCTCTTGATCCATATAAAGATATATGATCATGTTTAGACTTTGCTTAGTCTCCCTAGGGCAGTATATAACTGACCTAGAGTTTAGGCTAGTAGTTTTAGAATGTGTTTTGGTTGAGGCTTTTTCCGTTCGACTATCGTCGAACGAGGCCTCGCGATCGTCGATCATTGATCGACGATAGCAGGGCTATTGAATCGTTGAAGTCAAGACAATTATCGTCGACTGTTGGTCGACGATCTCAGAGCTAGCTTACTACGCTCTGAAGGTTGGTCGACGATCTGTCATCAACAGATCGACGATCGTGTTCTAGCTTCACGATTTCTGTCTCGACAGATCTTTGCCTTAATCGTCGACATCATTGTTGGTCGACGATATCTGTCTCGACAGATCTCTGCCTTAGTCGTCGACATCATGAGATGTTCGACGATTTCTGTGTCATCAGACTTTCTGCTTTAGTCGACGATATCTGTTTGCTGGTCGACGATCTATTAGCTGGTCGACGATCTATTTTCTGGTCGACGATTTCTGGTCGACGATTTCTGGTCCGACAGATTCCTGCTATTGGTCGACGATTTGTTAACAGGTCGACGATCTTCGAACCCCTGTTCGACGATTTTTGTCTGATTTTATCTATTTGTATTTATGCTATTCCTTGGTTTATTTCCAAGTGTGTTAGCTTGTGGTTAGAAAGATTCTCTGAAGTTATTTGTTGCTAAAATTATGGCTTAAATTCAAAATGAATTATTTACAAATTCTGTCAAACATAAATCACGGGATTCAGTATTCTTGATAAAGCATTTTGTCCTATTATACAAATTACGTTGACTTTATCTTTCCAGCCTGTTTTCTAGCCGTTGGTACTATGTACTATTTCCAAGAACGGTACGTCTTTATGCTGAGATATTTTTCCTGCTTATTTTATTCCTTATTGGGACTGACAGAAAGTTAATAGGTCATTCTATTCCTATTGCTATATTCTATTTTGAGATAATCTGTTGCAGGGCTCGAGAATTCAAATCAATAGAGCCGTTTCAAAGGAAAACGTGAAGACATATTTAAAAGAGATTCTGCTCTCAGAAAAGATGCAGTAACAGACACAGAGAAAGATTATTCATCCGCTCAAGCATCATCAGAGCACCTCTTCACAATCTCACAACAAGAAGAAGAAAAGTTTTCCTGAAGCAAAAAGCCCAGAGCAATCATCTTCCATTCTCAAGTCTCCTGAGCAATTTGCTTAGAGTTTTTCAAAGACTTCAGAAAAGGCTCAAGATCTGCTTCAAGTGCTCCAGAGTCTTAAGACCTGATAAAAATCAGTCTTCAGATTTCTGAGGATTTAGTTTCAGTTTATCTGAAACTCCTTCATCCTGAAGCAAAGGCTTTCCCTGGACTTCCACTGAGCCAGGGGGAGACTTTGATTCTTTAGAGAATCCACAAATCTTCTCTAATCTGTATTTAAAATAGAGAAGATAATCAAACCCTCTCAACCCCTTTGTAAAAAGAGTTTGTTCACACCTCTTCAAAAGTGAACGTTGGTGACAGGGCACCTTATCAACAACCTGTGGGTGAGCATCCTTATCAAAAGCTCAAAGGGTCTGTTTGATCTACCTGAATCAGATCATTGGTGGCAGGGCACCTTAGCAAAAACCTGTAGTGGATTCCTACCAGGGTGGTAGAAGAGTGGATGTACCTATTTAGAGGGAACCACTATATATCCTGTGTCCATCTGGTTATCTTGTTTATTCATTTTATTCTGTGGCTGTGGTAGAACTACCTAGGATTGCTAGTTGCTGTGATAGGCTTGTAGTTAACTGAAATTTCAGTCAACTTCTTCACTTGTGCACTCCACTGTGTTAGGCTCTTAGGGTTCAAGTATCAGATTTTTTATTCCGCAAATAAACTCCAAGGGAGCTGACTAAGTGTTCATAAAATTTTGAATACTCTATTCACCCCCCCTCTAGAGTAGTTTACAACTTATCCCCTCACTTTCAATTGGTATCAGAGGGAGGTTGGCTGTTCATACAGGCTAACACCTAAGTTAAAAGATCCTGTGATAAGTTGTTTCCTGATACCATTCACAAACACTTTCACACATGGCCCAGTCTAAGGATTATTCAAGCACCAGACCTCCTGTATGCAACTTGTCCAAGTTTGGCATATGGAAGGCCAGGATAAGACTATACATGAATTCTATTGATGAAGATATTTTTTCTTCTATTTTGACAGGACCACCTGCTAGGCCTGCTGCTGCTTCCACTTCTGCTGATCTCAGTGCTGTGCCACCACCTGACTACAATGAAACTTACAAGAAGGCAAAAGCAGCTGATGCTAAAGCAATGAATATCCTAGCTCAGACAATGTCTGATGAGATATTCCAGAAGCTGGCTGAATGTACCTCAGCCAAAGCTATGTGGGATTCCCTCAACCACATAGTTGCTGGCTCAGCTGATGAGAGGAAGGACAGGAGATCTAATCTCACCTCTCAGTATGAAAACTTCAAGAAGGATGATGCTGAAGACATTGACACCATGTACACAAGACTCAGTTCAATAATAAGTGAACTGAGGTCTTTAGACAAGGAGATAACCTTGTCAGAAGTCAATGACAAGATCCTGATGTGCCTTCCCATCTCTTGGGACTCAAGGATATGGCCCATCAAAGATGGAAGAAACACTGTGGAACTCTCCACAGAAGCTCTGTTGGGAAAGCTCAGGTCATATGAGCAAACCTTAAAGAGTAGAGCTGCTGTAACTGAAGTGAAGACTCCTACTCCTACAAAGAAAGAGCATTCTCTAGCTCTTAAGGCTGCTGAGACTTCTGAAGGAAGTCAATCAAATGAGGAGTTACTGGCACTCATTGCCAAGAGATTCTTCAACATGGGAAGAAGAGACCTCAGAAAGAAGTTCTCCAAGCATGAGGACAAGCCAAGGTATGACAAAACTCCATCTAAAGAAATCATTTGTTATGTATGCAGCAAGCCTGGACACATTGCCCCAGATTGTCCAGAGAAGAAGTATAAGGAGAAGAAACATGAGAAAGAATACAGGAAGCACCACTCCAAGTCCTCATCACACAAATACAAGAAGAAGGACAAGGGATTTGTGGCTGCTACCTGGAGTGAAACAGAAGAGGATACCTGCTCCTCTAGCTCCAGTGATTCAGAAGAAGAAGAAGAGAAGAAAGCCAAAGAGGTCTGCCTCATGGCCATTGATGCCTGCAGCTCTCTGTCAGCTGCAGAGAATTCTGAAGAAGAAGGAGACAATGAAGAAGATTCCTTTATGGAGGACCAGGTAATCGACTCATTTGATTTCTCATCTCCTGAGTTCAAACTAAAATTTAAAACTCTATGTTTAGACTTACTATTATCTGAAAAAGAAATTAAGTCACTTAGATTAAAAATAATGGAACTAGACATGGAAGGTGTTGAAATAATCAGATTAGAAAAGGAATTAGAGAGCTCAAAAGAAGAAGTAACATTCCTAAAGTTAGAACTAGCTAAATCTAAGAGGTTAGAAGAACAATTAAATGGCAGAAGCCTTAAATTATCTGAAATAACCTGTATAGCAAACACTAGGGTTGGTAATGATAAACTAGGCTTAGGTGCTACACCTAGTGAACCCATCCTCCTCACAAAGGAGAGATTTAGCACTCCAGTAAAATTTGTCTCTGAATCAGGAATAAAGAATACTGAGGAAATTGAAAAATGCAAGAAAATTCAGAATAAGATTAAGAAAGAGAATAGGAAGAAAAAATTTCTAGCTTTACAAAAATCGTCGAACATTAATCGACGATCGTCAAACCAATCGTCGAACGACTATCGACGATCGCTGAACACCTTCACCAAGTATGATATCTTTGGTGCAGGAGATCGACGATCTCATCTTGAGTCGTCGACCAGTGATCGACGATCGTTGAATCCAGAATATAGCTATACTGGAAATGATCGACGATATGGCTTGCGATCGTCGACCATCGATCGACGATCTGGACTTAAGCTGGAAAATCATTTTCAAACTTCCAGAACTTCAAATCCTAATCACCACCCCAGGGTGTTTAATCCTTCAACTGAATGGATTATCCCACCTAGGAGATCACACCCTTTAGGATATAAATCAAAGCCTGCAAAATCTTTTATATCTAGTTTTTCTTTTGTGAAGAATACTGGACCCAAGGTAACCTGGGTCCACAATGTGTAACTGCTCTTTCTGCAGGTGAAGACCTATCCAGTCATACATGACAAATGGTATCTGGATAGTGGATGCTCAAAGCATATGACAGGAAAGAAGAAGAACCTGTCAGGTTTCAAAGCCAAGCTGGGACCAAAAGTTGTATTTGGGGATTCCAGCTGTGGACAGACTGAAGGGTATGGCAGCTTCACCATAGGAGCTGTAACCTTCAAGAAGGTAGCTTATGTCTCAGGACTAAAGCACAACCTAATCTCTGTAAGTCAAATGTGTGATGCTGGATACAAGGTATGGTTTACTGACACTGCCTGCAATATTTCTTTAAATAATACTGTGGTGTTAGTAGGCATTAGAATTGGAAATGTTTATGTTGTAGATTTTAATTCCTCCAAATCTGAAATATGCTTATTTAATGAAGTAACCAGTAATAATACCCTTTGGCATAAGAGACTTAGTCATGTAAACTTGAAAAACATCTCTAGGTTGGCTAAATACAATCTTGTAAGAGGATTACCTTCTTGCCCCTACAAGAAGGAAGGCCTTTGCAAAGCTTGTCAACTAGGAAAGCAAACAAGAAATAGCTTTAAATCAGTTAATAAAAGTGATTCTCCCAGGATTCTGTACTTGCTACATTTGGATTTATTTGGTCCTATTGCTGTACAGAGTCTTGGAGGAAAGTCTTACACTTTAGTAATTGTAGATGACTTCTCTAGGTTCACTTGGGTATTCTTCTTGAGAACTAAGGCTGATAACTTCAAGGTTCTTACAGATTTTCTAAAGTGTATACAGAGTGAGTATTCTACTCAGATTGCCTTGATCAGAAGTGATCATGGTACTGAGTTTGAGTCTCTTCTTATGCAAGAATTCTGTGAGAAGGAAGGTATCAAACATAGCTTCTCTGCTCCTAGAACTCCTCAACAAAATGGGGTAGTTGAAAGGAAAAACAGAACCCTAATTGAAGCTGCAAGTACATTGTTGGCTGATGCTAACATGCCTCTGTCCTTTTGGGCTGAAGCAGTTAGCACAGCTAACTATGTATTGAACAGAAGTCTGATACATAAACTCAAGGGTAAGACTCCCTATGAATTACTTAAGCAAGTGAAACCTAAAATAGATTATTTTAGAGTGTTTGGCTGTGTTGCTTTTGTTCATAACAATAACAAAGAATACCATAGAAAATTTGAGGCAAAAGCTTCAATGGGAGTTTTTCTAGGATACTCTCAAGTAAGCAAAGCCTATAGGGTCCTTAATAAATCCTCTCTTAAGATAGAAGAGTCTGCACATGTCTCTTTTGATAAGACAGTCATGTACTATAAGGAGAAGGATTCTTCTTCTAATAGTACAGTGCAAGTCCTAGGAGTAAGTAAGGATTTGGAAGGTTTGAGACTCACACAGGAGAATCATCCCCAACAAACTCCTCAGGTTACTCCCTCAGACTCTGAATCTGATGTAGAACTGCTTGAAGTTAAAGCACCTGCTCCAACAGTTGATCAAATTCCACATGAGGAAGTAAATCTTGAAACTGTTGAAGATCAGATCATTGTTGAACCTACTGATCTTGTCACACTTAGAGATCACCCTGTATCTCAAGTGATTGGAGACATTTCAGCAGGAGTCCAGACAAGACATCAACTCAACAAAAATGTGATGTTTGCTTGTTTCCTTTCTCAGGTTGAGCCCCTAACCATTAAAGATGCTGAGCTTGATCCCCACTGGATTATAGCAATGCAAGAGGAGCTTAACCAGTTTGAAAGATGTAAAGTTTGGACCTTGGTTCCAAGACCAAGAGGCCAACGGATCATAGGCACCAAGTGGGTGTTTAGAAACAAGCTTGATGCCCAAGGCATAGTAGTTAGAAATAAAGCTAGGCTAGTAGCTCAAGGCTATAGACAGGAGGAAGGCATAGATTATGATCAGACTTTTGCCCCTGTAGCTAGACTAGAAGCCATTAGGATTTTCCTAGCCTATGTTGCCTATAA
This sequence comes from Platanthera zijinensis, assembly GCA_039513925.1. Taxonomy (NCBI): domain Eukaryota; kingdom Viridiplantae; phylum Streptophyta; class Magnoliopsida; order Asparagales; family Orchidaceae; genus Platanthera; species Platanthera zijinensis. The sequence continues at coordinate 168,333,922 of CM077086.1, forward strand.
AAGATTTAAGGTCTTCCAAATGGATGTGAAGAGTGCCTTCCTCAATGGAGATTTAAAGGAAGAAGTGTTTGTTGAACAACCACCAGGGTTTGTTTCATCAACCTTACCCACTCATGTGTTCAAACTCCAAAAGGCTCTCTATGGACTTAAGCAAGCTCCTAGAGCTTGGTATGAGACCTTAGCAAATTTTCTTCTAGAACACAAGTTTGTGAGAGGTGTAGTAGATAGAACCCTATTCATTAGACATCATAAGGACTCACAACTGTTAGTTCAAATCTATGTAGATGACATTATATTTGGTTCTACTGATCCCAAACTATGCAAGAGGTTCTCTGAACTAATGCACTCTAAGTTTGAGATGAGCAGCATGGGTGAGTTATCCTATTTCCTTGGTCTCCAAGTGAAACAGAGTGTTGATGGCATTTTCATTTCACAATCAAAATATGCCAGAGAGCTGGTTAAAAGATTTGGAATGTCTGATGCTTCATCAATGAGCACACCTATGGCCTCAAATGCAGTTATTGATTCTGATGTCAATGGCAAGTCTGTTGATCAAAAGAATTATAGAGCCATTGTTGGTTCCCTGCTGTATTTGACTGCAAGTAGGCCTGACATAATGTTTGCTACATGCCTATGTGCTAGGTTTCAGGTCAACCCAAAGGAATCTCACTTAACTCTCCTCAAGAGGATCTTGAGATACCTTAAGGGATGTCCTAACTTAGGACTGTGGTACCCAGCCGAGTCAGGATTTGAATTAATTGGATATTCAGATGCTGATTATGCTGGTTGTAGAGTTGACAGGAAAAGCACCTCAGGGACTTGTCAGTTCCTGGGAGAGAGACTTGTCTCTTGGTTTTGCAAGAAACAGGCATCTGTGTCTACTTCAACTGCTGAGGCTGAATATATAGCAGCAGCTAGTTGCTGTTCACAGATCCTGTGGATTCAAAATCAGCTGGTGGATTATGGGTACACACACTCAAACACAAAAATTCTGTGTGACAGTACCAGTGCAATATCAATTGCTCAAAATCCTGTGCACCACTCCAGAACCAAGCACATTGAGATTAGACATCATTTTCTGAGAGATAATGTGGAAAAGAACAAGATAGTAATGGAATTTATATCCACAGACCTGCAAAGAGGAGATATTTTCACTAAGCCCCTTGATGAACAAAAGCATTTGTTCTTCCTGAACCAGCTTGGCATGATTAATGGTTCAGAGTAGTGAAAATTTAGATAGTTTTGTTTTCTGTCTAAAATCGTCGAACGACTGCTCGACGATCTTCGACCAGGTCAAAACTATCGTCGATCAACCGTCGACGACAGCTCGTTCTGTAGTAAGGCAGAAATCGTCGACCAACTGGTCAACGATCTCTCCTTAGGTATCTATCGTCGACCAATGGTCGACGACAGATTTTCTGTGCTGTGTGGAGAATCGTCGACCATCATATATTGATCGACGATCGTGGTAATTGCGTGTAGTCGGTCGATGTTTACCGATTTAGTCAAACATTGACTATCGTCGGTCTGTGTTCGACGACCGATTTTATTCCGGGTTCGACGATCGCAGATTTGTTTCTAATAGTCGATTTAGGTCTGAAGATCGTCGTCCTTCCGCTCCGTCTTTTCATATTCCTTCTTCTGGCTTAGAATTCGCTCTCGAACTCTAATCCCGCGCGATTCTCTTCTCCCCTGTTTTGCTTCTCGATTCGCCATCTTCTCTCAAATTCTATGGCGATTCCTTCTGCTGTTCTCTTCGGAATGAAGTTCGACACTGGCTTCTGTGTCGACTTCGATTCTTTCAGCCGATGCGATCAACCAATCCAAGATATTCTGCAGCTATGTGAAGACCAAGGCCTCAAGAAATTTATGTCGTTCTCTCCTAAGATTCATATACCAGAAATTCGTGAATGGGTATACACCTCGTCCTCCAGCGACGAAGCGATGTCAGGAAAGATAAATGGCGAGGAGGTCACTCTGACTCCTGAAGTATTGACTGAGCTGTTTGGACTGCAAACAAGAACTGAGGAATATGAGCAAAGCTCAGAGGAATATGGCCGCATGCTCACTGTGATGGGCCATGCCGAAGGGATTCCGGCTAAGCTGCTGAAGATAAACCTGTCTCCAGAGTACAAGTTTCTGGCCGACCTGGTAGGCAAGGTCGTTTTGGGAAAACATTCTGCTCATGACAATATCAACAGGCAACAGTTTGCCCTGATGTCAGCTTTGGTGAATAAGGCACAGATTGCCTGGGGAAAAGTTCTATTTGAACTAATAAGGAGAAAGAACAATCAGAAAGAGGTAAAACTTGCCAGGGTACTGGGTGTGTTTCTGTATGTGAAAGCACCCCTGCTGCTCGCTTCTGCACCGTCTGCAGTAAATGCCAGCAAGAGGTTGGACCCCTCGCTATTCAAGAAATCTCAGAGGATTATCAAGAAGTCAGCCAGGGTTGATCCTAACCCTTCTTCAGACTCAAGGGCTGATTCGGCCGCTCTCCCGCTTACTGGGGAAGGCTCAGCAACCCCTGCATCCTCATCTCATGCATTACTTTCTACAACACCTGCAGTGCCACCACAACATGCATCCTTCATTCCACCTGCATCTCCACACCAGTCACCAACACCACAACATCTGGCAGCTTCAGCCAGTGTTGACATGGTGACTGCTACCATCCTCACAAACCTTTCTCAACATGAATCCCACACTCATGTTGATGTTCACCCATCTCCACATGATTCCTTTGATCATGTGGCAGATCATCCTGCCTCCATTCCATCCACCTCTACATCATCAGCATTTCAGATATCCCCTGAAATGCTTGCACACCTTGTACAGCTCATCACTCCCTCCATCCAAAGCATGATTGAGGCTGCCAATGCCCCTCTCATTGCCTCCATCAATTCTCTCACTGACGCCATCAAATCCATCTCATCTTCTGCTGAGCCCCCTTCTGTAAAATGCATGACTCCAGTCCCCACTGAAGTCATGCAGGGGGAGATGTCTGTTGAAGTGGTCTCAGGTGATGCCCTGACCCTTCAGGACAATTCCTCTCTTCCCCTTCAAGAATCTGTAGAAGAACCTCAAGAGAGTCCAGAGAAAGAACCAGAAGGTAAACCTTAAAACTCTTTCTCCAAAGGATATAATCAGGACTTCAATTTGATATTTGTATCTAACAAAGACATTCACTCCCTAGTAAATCTAGCCTCTGAGGAAGAAGTTCCTGAAAAAGAAAATGAGGAAGTCCCCATGGACGTTTGTGAGAATGTTGCTGCTCAACCCGATGGTATAGCTTTATTTAAGATTCTAATTAATTCTAACTCCAACTTAGAGTTAATTTCTTATCCCTTTCTTTCCATCACAGCTGCTGATGATCTCACATCAGTATTGCAAGTTGACGCTGCTAAATCTATTGATTCTGATACAGATTTAGAATCCTATCTTAACCTAGACTGTGAGTCCTCACTCACATCTACTCCTCCTGTTCCCTCTTTTCAAGAGAAAATGGTCCCTTATAGATCTGAGTACCTTGATGACCCCTTGGTCAAGGATACTCTTTTCTTTTCCTGCATGGCACTCCTCTTGTGCCTTGCAGAGGTGTCCATCCCTGATGTCACTGAACATCTAGAAGGAATTATAACCTCCTTCCTAGATGCAAAGTGGTATCCTGTGTAGATCTTCAGGTAATCCTATCTATTACCTGTTGTTTGTTCACCTTGGGGGGAATATTTTATTCCCACTTGGTTGTTAACCTATCTCTCTTTGCATACAGGCACAACCATAAATGCTGCTGCTGCTGAAATCATCAACACCCCTGCTGATGCTGCTGCTGAAGAAATTGAAGAAGTGCAAGATAGGGCAGACAATGCTCCCAAGATGACTGAAATGGACTCAAGCTCAGGTACTCTAAACCTAGAACAATTTATAGCCTTTGTGGCTGAGAACATTGCCTCTGAGTACATTGAAGGGATGGCTAATTATCATCTGGATTCCCTAGCCATCTCTCTAGAGAAAGCATCTGCCCCTGCAGATATTGTCATCTTTTCTCCTCCTATCCTTACCTATCCTATATCCACTCCTTCTATTGCAGAACTGGTCCCCAAGACAGTTCCTGAGTTGTATCCAGAATCAGAGCTATGGAAAAGTGCTCCAAATGTTGATCTGGATGCCCTTCTTAGGCAAGATGCCATTGAAGAAGCTAAAGAGAAAGAAGAAAGAGAAAAGAAAGACAAAGCTGAACTTGCTGCCAAAGATCCATCTGAACAAAACTTTGATGATTATGCTGGGAAAGACTCATCTCATTCTGATGATGATGATGACTCTGATGATTCTGACTCCTCTAAGAAAAGAAAAAGAGCTGCTTCCAAGAAAAGAAAAGCCCCTGCTCCTTCTACTGCAAATCCTAACAAGGATGTTCCCTATTACATTCTGAAGGGAATAGATCCTAAGAGCAAGGAATTCCAACCCTGGATGAGATTGTCAAAGAATCAGACTAAAGAGAAGAAGAGGACAAAGAGATATGACTCTCCAGTTCAGAAATTCCCCCCCAGAGGTCCTCCTCCACCTCCTGGTGCTGGAGCCTCTGGAAGTATCTCTTCTGCTCCAATTGGTAGATCAGCCAGTTCCAACCCCTCTCAATCTTATCAGAGAAGAAGTAGACAAGGCCAGGGAAGCCAAAGTGGTTCAGGACAAGGAAATAAAAGAAATGACAATGCTCTCGTAGAACAAATAAAGGAGATGACTTATCAACAACCTACATTCTCTCCTCCTCCTTCTCCTAAGAAGTTAGTCCCAGAAAGGAAACCTTCTCCTCCCAGGAGAGGTCCCTCCTCCTCTTTAAAGAAACCTGCTGCAGCTGATTCTAAAAGAAAAAGAGTAGTCTTTTCAGAAAATTCCCACAAAAAGTTCATTGAGCTTGCACCTCCTAGATCTCTCTATGCTCAAACTGATCCTAAGAAGACTGTGCAGATTCCTCTCGATTCAAGCAAACTTGCTACAGCTCTTCAAAGGAATATGGAGATTGCAGCTCATACAGATACTGATAGACCTCCCTCTCCATCAGACAAAACTGAAGCTGAAAGGATTGCCTCTATGGCAAGATTCAAAGAGTCTATTGCACTTAGCATGATGGAGAGAGCCAAATCTCAAGGACTGGATCCTACAGCTTACTCAACAATGTCAGAATTCAGAGAAAAGGAACTCAGCAGAATTCGAGTCAATCCAGAAGCCTTTGACACTGAGGAATACATGAGACTACATCCTGCTGCAGTTCTACCAAGTTATGCTGAAAAGAAAATCATTGGTGAACATGATCTAATGCTATCCAAGAGACAAGCAGCAAACCCTAACAGAGAAATTATTTTCAAACCAGCTGCAATACCCAAAAACTCATCTGATGCTAAACATGCTGATAAATCTGCTTGATACATTCCATTTCTGCTGATTTATGCTTGTTATATTTTCTGTGTATTGCCTGTGTTTTATCATTCTGGTTAATCTTTAGAATTGTTGTTGTCTGCTTTAGCCCTTAAATTGGATTGGATAACATAACCCAAATAGGGGGAGATTGTTGGTACCCTAGATGTGATTTGGCTTATGTAATCCCTTTCCAGCCCCTCTTGATCCATATAAAGATATATGATCATGTTTAGACTTTGCTTAGTCTCCCTAGGGCAGTATATAACTGACCTAGAGTTTAGGCTAGTAGTTTTAGAATGTGTTTTGGTTGAGGCTTTTTCCGTTCGACTATCGTCGAACGAGGCCTCGCGATCGTCGATCATTGATCGACGATAGCAGGGCTATTGAATCGTTGAAGTCAAGACAATTATCGTCGACCGTTGGTCGACGATCTCAGAGCTAGCTTACTACGCTCTGAAGGTTGGTCGACGATCTGTCATCAATAGATCGACGATCGTGTTCTAGCTTCACGATTTCTGTCTCGATAGATCTTTGCCTTAATCGTCGACATCATTGTTGGTCGACGATATCTGTCTCGACAGATCTCTGCCTTAGTCGTCGACATCATGAGATGTTCGACGATTTCTGTGTCATCAGACTTTCTGCTTTAGTCGACGATATCTGTTTGCTGGTCGACGATCTATTAGCTGGTCGACGATCTATTTTCTGGTCGACGATTTCTGGTCGACGATTTCTGGTCCGACAGATTCTTGCTATTGGTCGACGATTTGTTAACAGGTCGACGATCTTCGAACCCCTGTTCGACGATTTTTGTCTGATTTTATCTATTTGTATTTATGCTATTCCTTGGTTTATTTCTAAGTGTGTTAGCTTGTGGTTAGAAAGATTCTCTGAAGTTATTTGTTGCTAAAATTATGGCTTAAATTCAAAATGAATTATTTACAAATTCTGTCAAACATAAATCACGGGATTCAGTATTCTTGATAAAGCATTTTGTCCTATTATACAAATTACGTTGACTTTATCTTTCCAGCCTGTTTTCTAGCCGTTGGTACTATGTACTATTTCCAAGAACGGTACGTCTTTATGCTGAGATATTTTTCCTGCTTATTTTATTCCTTATTGGGACTGACAGAAAGTTAATAGGTCATTCTATTCCTATTGCTATATTCTATTTTGAGATAATCTGTTGCAGGGCTCGAGAATTCAAATCAATAGAGCCGTTTCAAAGGAAAACGTGAAGACATATTTAAAAGAGATTCTGCTCTCAGAAAAGATGCAGTAACAGACACAGAGAAAGATTATTCATCCGCTCAAGCATCATCAGAGCACCTCTTCACAATCTCACAACAAGAAGAAGAAAAGTTTTCCTGAAGCAAAAAGCCCAGAGCAATCATCTTCCATTCTCAAGTCTCCTGAGCAATTTGCTTAGAGTTTTTCAAAGACTTCAGAAAAGGCTCAAGATCTGCTTCAAGTGCTCCAGAGTCTTAAGACCTGATAAAAATCAGTCTTCAGATTTCTGAGGATTTAGTTTCAGTTTATCTGAAACTCCTTCATCCTGAAGCAAAGGCTTTCCCTGGACTTCCACTGAGCCAGGGGGAGACTTTGATTCTTTAGAGAATCCACAAATCTTCTCTAATCTGTATTTAAAATAGAGAAGATAATCAAACCCTCTCAACCCCTTTGTAAAAAGAGTTTGTTCACACCTCTTCAAAAGTGAACGTTGGTGACAGGGCACCTTATCAACAACCTGTGGTTGAGCATCCTTATCAAAAGCTCAAAGGGTCTGTTTGATCTACCTGAATCAGATCATTGGTGGCAGGGCACCTTAGCAAAAACCTGTAGTGGATTCCTACCAGGGTGGTAGAAGAGTGGATGTACCTATTTAGAGGGAACCACTATATATCCTGTGTCCATCTGGTTATCTTGTTTATTCATTTTATTCTGTGGCTGTGGTAGAACTACCTAGGATTGCTAGTTGCTGTGATAGGCTTGTAGTTAACTGAAATTTCAGTCAACTTCTTCACTTGTGCACTCCACTGTGTTAGGCTCTTAGGGTTCAAGTATCAGATTTTTTATTCCGCAAATAAACTCCAAGGGAGCTGACTAAGTGTTCATAAAATTTTGAATACTCTATTCACCCCCCCTCTAGAGTAGTTTACAACTTATCCCCTCACTTTCACCTTCTATAATAGCCGGCCAAACCCAAGAAGCTCCTAATCTCCTTTGGTGTGCTCGGCCTAAGACAATCCATCACTGCAGAAATCTTCTCTGGGTCCACTAAAATGCCATCTTTGTTCACCACATGACCCAGGAAGGAATCCTGAGGCAACCAGAATTCACATTTGCTCAGCTTGGCGTATAACTGATGATCACTTAAGGCAGATAACACCAACCGCAAGTGATGATCATGCTCCGCAGCATTCCGAGATTAAATCAGAACGTCGTCTATGAAAATGACCACAAACTTGTCCAGAAAATCTTTGAACACCCGGTTCATCATGTCAATGAATGCTGATGGCGCGTTGGTCAGCCCAAACAACATAACCAGAAATTCAAAATGTCCATGCCTCGATCGGAAAGCCGTCCGCAGAATGTCCGACTCCCGGATCCTGAGCTGATGATATCCTGATCGAAGGTCAATCTTGGAGAACACCGAGCTACCATGCAACTGATCGAATAAGTCGTTGATTCTGGGCAGAGGATACTTGTTCTTGATGGTGACTTTGTTCAACTCTCAATAGTCGATGCAAAGGCTCATCAAACCATCTTTCTTCTTCACAAAGAGAAAAGGAGCACCCCAGGGCTACGAGCTATGCCTTATGAAACCCTTCTCCAATAACTCATCCAGCTGGGTACGCAGCTCCTCCAGCTCTCGCGGGGCCATTCGATACGGCGCCTTAGCGATGGGATGCGTACCGGGATACAAATCAATCACGAACTCAACATCCCTGACTGGAGGAAGACCGGGAAGATCGCTAGGAAAAATATTAGAAAACTCCCGCGCAACAAGAATCTCATCCAACAATGACACACTGCTAATAGTCCCCAGCACCGAGACTAAGCAGGCAAAACAATCAGAATGAAATAATCTCTGAACACATACCGCAGAAATCGCCGGAGAGTCCTGGCGCGAATCACCGTAAATACTCCAAGGCTGACTATTTTCCATCCTGAAATCCAAGCGCTTACCCCTGCACTGGATCACTGCATCGTATCTGGACAACCAATCCATACCAAGGATGACGTCGAAATCCTTCAAGTCTATAGCCTTCAGATCTGCCTTGGCCAGAATATCCCCCAACATAACAGGATAATCCAGAATGCCCTGATCCGATAACACGGAATCACCCAAGGGGAATTTGACGCAAAAGGCATCACCTACCAGAATAAAAAACCCACTTGCACCGCTCTACAAAGTCCCTAGCCACAAAGGAGTTGGTAGCACCTGAGTCAAAGAGAATGCGCGCCCAGCGGTTCTTTACCTTAAAACTCCCTATACATAAAAAAATTGCACATACAAATAAGGGGAAAAAAATTCCAAAACTAAAACTACCACAGAAGTAAAAAGACAGGCGAGGAAGTTTACCTGAAATGACTTGCGTCGAAGTTTGAGCCTCCGCTGATGATATCACATTCAGCTTCCCTTTGCCTTTATCCATAGACTAAGGCGGTGGCAAAGACTGAATAGGAACTGGCTGGAGCACAGACTGGAGCTACGGGCATCTGGCCTTGGTATGACCCTTCTGTTCGCACTGATAGCAGACCTTATCCTTCAACCAGCAACGGGCAACATCATGCCCCTCTTTCTTGCACAGAGTACACACCACATTCTGCCTGGGAGCACCCTGAATAGCATGCACATGCTCCTTATGCGCTGCTGTCCTCTTGAAACATCGCTCAGCTGGATGGCCCGGCCGGCCACAAAAGCTACAGACCTCCTTGCTCCTCTTCCTTGAAGGAGCATCGGGCACTTGGGGGATCTTTTCTTCAACAGCTTTCCTCTTCTCATTCCTCGCCTGCGGTCCTCTTTGCTGGCGCTTTCGATGGCCTCTACCTTCAAAGCGGCCTCAACTGCCCCAGCATATCTCACCGCTCCATGAGCCACTGCTAGCTGCTGAACATTGCTGTTGGGTACATTGGAAAATGTGTACCTGATTTGAAGAAGCCCAACCTAGCTCAATGGTATACATCAAGGTGTATTTGATGTTGTTTTAAGTTGACATGTGCAGGTGAAGAATTGATAAAGTATGCAGAAAAATTCTAAGTCCAAGTGTCGACACAGAGGAAGCAGTGTCGACATATAGAAGAAAATTGTCGACACAACACTGGGAAGCAGTGTCGACACATAGCAGTTAGTCTACAACTACACTGGGAAAAAGTGTCGACACAGAAGAAGTAAGTCGACACAACACTGGGAATTTGTGTCGACACAGAAAAAGAGTCGACACAACACTGGGAATTTGTGTCGACACAGAAGAAAAGCGTCGACCTCAACATTGGGAGAATATGTCGACACAGAAGAGTATAGTCGATCTCAAGATTGTGGACATTATCTGAATGTGTCGACACAGAAGAAAATAGTCGACCTCAAGTTTGTCGACACCAGCAGAATGTGTCGACACATTGTCATTAAGTCGACACATTATAGCAGAGTTAAAAAATGAATGTGTCGACATCACTGAAGACTGTGTCGACACCAAAGTCAATTATGTCGACACTTACTAAAGTTATGATTCTACAACAACTGTGTCGACACACAGGACTTGTGTCGACACACTGAAGAGTCAAGATCAAGTTATTTGCAGAAGAAGCTGTGTCGACTCAAAGGCAACTTAGTCGACATCACTGAAGACTGTGTCGACACCAAAGTCAATTATGTCGACACAGATAGACAGATGGTCTCGACACTATCTGACAGACTGTTTCAACAACTTGTGATTCAAGACTAAGGCACAGGACTTGTTTGAAGACTTGACAGCTGTGGGTTACCACCGGTTAACTGAAGGTGTCAGACTTGTCAGAAAACAGTTAGAAACCGGATCAGCCGGTTTCCATGAAGAATGTCTATAAATAGACAGATTCAGAAAAATATAGAGAACTAACCTTTTGAAATACATTGGATCAAAAAGTGGAGAAGGATTACAATTCTACTCATTTCAAGAAAGTGCTAGGCACTTAAGAAGATCTTCTCCGGGAGATCTAAGAAGACTATCTAAGGATAGATCTAAGAAGAGTTCTAATCAGAATTCAGAAGAATCATTCAAAGTTCTGGATAGAGAGAGATCAAGTCAGAATTTGAAGAAGAAGAAAGAAACCACCAGTGGATTCTCAAGAAGCTGTTTGGAATCAACTCAGCTAAGTACATTTTCAAGAAGCTTTGAAGAAGGCTAAGAAACAGTTGATTGCATCAGCTGATCAAGAATTGTCTTGGTCTTTTCTCTCTCAACTTTGGCAAGACAGTTAAACAATCTTTTCTATATTTCTGTAGGATCTGTTTACACAGATCTGAGTTGTAAGCCTATGTTATAAAGGCTGAGTGTAGGAGTGTTGAACTCTGAGTGGTAGGGCTGTTTGCCTGAGTGTAGGAGAAGGACATTCTCTGAGTTGTAGGCCTTGGGGCAAGGCTGAGGTAGGGCAGTTGTGCCTGAGTTGTAGGAACCAGTTGGGTTCTGAGTTGTAGGATCTGTTGATCTGAGATAAGTGGAAGTTTGGCCGAATCTAGCATACTGCTAGATAGGTGAAGGGGGAAAGTGGATGTACCCAAACCTTGGGGAACCACTATAAAACATTGTGCAATCTGTGATGTTTTATTTTCTGTGATTGCTGTGTAAATTGTGTTAGCTATTGAATTGAATTCTGCCTAGAAGTTTTTATAAGTAAAGCAGAACCTATTCACCCCCCCCCCCCTCTAGGTGTTTAGGCTGCCTTGAAAGTTAAACTATCTAATGGTATCAGAGGGAGGTTCCTCAAAAAGGACTTAACAGTCTGAGGTAGATCTGAAAGGCAGATTCAAGATTCAAGAAGATGGGTTCTGGAGAGAATCATAAGGAGCTAGGGTCTATGAAATTACCCATATGCAAGAAGGAAATCTTTGGGATCTGGAAAGAGAGAGTCAGATTGTTTATGGAAGCATCTGACCCAAGGATTTACATCACAGTACAGGAAGGGCCCTTCACTCCAATGAAGATATCTGTTCTTGATGCAAATATCCAAATACCAAAGACTTATTCAGAAATGACCAAGGATGAAATCATCTTGGCAACCATGGATAAAAGGGCACAGAACATCATTGTCAGTGCCATAGATGATTCAACATTTCAGAATCTGATTCACTGCAAGACCTCCAAGGAGATGTGGGACACATTGATTGTCTACATGGAGGGATCTGAAGAAGTAAGGCTGGATAGAAAGTCTATGCTAAATCAGGAGTATGAAAGCTTTAGACAAGGAAAATCTGATAGCATAACTGAGTGCTATAAGAAATTCTATAGAATTGTGAATGAGCTAATATCCTATGGAAGAGTCTTCAGTACCTATGAACTGAATGACAAATTCTTAAGATCCTTATCAAAGGATTGGGATACAAAGATCTGTGCCATAAGAGAAGTGGCTAAATTGGCAGAGATATCTCCTCCAACCCTGTTTGGAAAGTTGCTATCCTATGAAATGCAACTTATGGTAAGGAAGGAGGAGGAAAGAAACTCAAGAGGAGAGCATAGAGAAAAGACTGTGACATTTAATGCTGAAGCCACCAGAAAGAATAGGAGGAAATCACCATCTCCTCCTAAGGAAGTTGAAGAAGATAGTTCTGAAAATTCAGATAAGGGTTCAGTTAGCTGTGATTCAGATGCAGACTTTGCTGCATTCACTAGGCAATTCCAAAGGTTCTTGAAAAAGAAGCAATGGAAGTCTAGGCCTTCCACATCACAGCAAGTTGATGACTATTATCAGAAGAGAAGGTCATCAAGGAAAGAGAAAAGTAGATCAAAGCCCAGCAAAGCCACTACTTCAAAGATTGTCTGCTATTGTTGCAATAGGCCTGGACATGTAGTGGCTGATTGTCCTGACAAAAGGAAGGAATCTTCAGAAAAGAAGAAGACTTATCAGAAAGGCAAGAAGGAGAAATCCTTTGTAGCAAAGAAAGATAAAAGTCTGTCATACCAGTCAACTTCAGAATCAGGATCTGAAGCTGAAGCATATATTGGACTATATGCTGCATCTGAGGAAGAAGAGTTTATGCAGTTGCTAGACTCCATCAATGAACATCAATGCATGGGTTTGATGACAAGATCAGAAGAGGACATATGCCAGAATCAGTCTGGTCCTAATGAGGTAAAGTGTCCTTCCTGTACATCTGTTTGTAGTACAAATAAAGAATCAGCTACATCTGCATCAAGTGATGAAGATGCATCTGGATCTGAAGGAGATGGCTATCAATTGATAGACAAGTATGGGGACTTGTTGCAGGCCCTTAAGAAAAGCAAGAACCTGGTTAAAACACAGGCTCAGGAAATTGCTGAACTAAGGGTAGCAACAACTGAGTTAGAAAAAGTCCTTGATCAAAAATTAAATGAAATTGCCAAGCTGAAGAATATAACTATTATTCAGATGGGCACAATTAATTATACTAATGATCAAGTAAAGAGTCTGGAGGCCAGACTTAGAATTGAAAGGGATTTAGTGGCTAGTTACTCTAAGCCAAAATCTGTCTTACCCTTGATAGATGAATTTGTCACTCAGAAGGGTAAGGCTGGATTAGGATTTAAAGGTAACTCCAGGGCTGGCAGATTCAAGAGGAAAGGCAAAGCCCCTATTCAGCCACTAAACCTTTTAGTCCCCATAAAGTTTAGTAAGGAGAAAGTGCCTTCTAACATATATGATCATGAAGACATTCAAGGTCATATTAAGACAACTGTTCTGAAGAACAAGGGTGTTAAGGCAAGCAGGCCTACCTATGGTCATAAACCCAATGGTTTTAAGAAATCAGTAGGTGAAGTTGCAACAGCACCAGCAATGAACAGAAATTCTTCTGACAAGGATGTATCTAGATCTAGATACAATAAGTTTGAATGTTGGTGCTGTGGCAAGAGGGGCCATTTTGCATTGGACTGCTGGTATAACACAAGTGTTATAAAGAATAAGAGTCTACCTGTTAGAAGAGGTTATGATAACTTTAGTAATGCTAACCTGAACCAAGGACCCAAGAATTACTTGGGTTCTAAGGGTAAGTAATTCTGTATTGCAGGTGAATCCAAGTAACCATGCCCCTATATGGTACTTGGATAGTGGTTGTTCCAGGCACATGACTGGAACAAAGGGGCTGCTGAAGGAGTATTCATCTGTCAAAGATGGACATAAAGTGATCTTTGGTGGATCTGAAAAAGGAGTCATCAAAGGGTTTGGTAACATTTCTTCTAACCTAATTACTATCACCCAAGTGGCCTATGTAAAAGGTTTGAAACATAATCTAATAAGCATAAGCCAGCTGAGTGATCTAGGATATGACATTTCATTTGGTAAGGATGGATGTCATATCAAAAGGTCAAGTGATCAAGAGATCATATTGACTGGGTATAGGAAGAGAAATGTGTATTGCCTTAATTTTGAATGTGAGAATAAGGCTTCCCCCATTTGTCTTGTAGCTGATGACAATGCTTCTCATTGTGTTAAGTGGCACAAGAGATTGGCTCATCTAAACTACAAGACAATTGGCCAACTCTTTAGTAAAGAACTAGTGAGGAATGGGCCTCAAGTTAAGTGTATAAAGGAAGGGGTATGCTCAGCTTGTCAAAAGGGCAAGCAGACAAAAACCTCATTTCAAAGCCTTGAAAACAAGCATTCTGTGAGGTGCTTATACCTCTTGCATATGGATCTTTTTGGTCCTATGCCAGTTCACAGTCTAGGTAGGAAGGTCTACACTCTAGTGGTTGTAGATGACTATTCTAGATTTACATGGGTGTTCTTTCTGAGACAAAAATCTGAAACCCCAAGTGTATTACTTAATTTTGTAAAGCAAATTCAGAATGAACTGAATAGTACAGTGGTCAAAATCAGAAGTGACCATGGTACTGAGTTTCAATCTGAAAGCATAACAAACTTGTGTATAGACTTTGGGATTTTCCAAGAGTTCTCCTCACCTAGAACACCTCAGCAAAATGGAATTGCTGAAAGAAAGAATAGAACATTAATTGAAGCTGGTAGAACTCTATTGAGTGACACCTCTCTCCCAGAATATTTTTGGGCTGAGGCAGTTAACACTGCTTGTCATGTCATCAATAGGGCTTCTATCACCAAAAGCCACAGAAAGACTCCCTATGAGATTGTGAAAGGCAGAAAACCAAATCTATCCTATTTTAGGATTTTTGGTTACAAGTGCTATATACTTAACAATGGCAAGTCATATTTGACTAAGTTTGCTGCCAAATCCCAGGATGGGATATTTGTTGGGTACAGCACAAATAGTAAGGCCTATAGAGTCTTCAACTTAACTACTCAAGTTGTTGAAGAATCAGTGCATGTTGTATTTGATGAAACAAGATTAATCAATTGTGAGTTGTCTTGTAGATCAAATGACTCAACAGGTATAAGCAAGAAGATGGACAAGCTCTCCATTGCTGAAGCTTCAAAGGAAGATGGAGCATTGGAAAATGAAGGCTGCTGTCCAGGGGGAGTACAAGAGATAATGGAAGATGATGAAAACCAAGAGGAACAGCAGAATGAAGAAGCTGGAGATGCTCAACCTGAAGGAATCTACCTCCAGCTATAAGATATCTAAGAGATCATCCTACTGATCAGATAATTGGTGATCCAAGACAAGGAGTACAAACTAGAAGCAGAAATCAAAGCACAGTTTTGCATTCTAGTTTCTTGTCCCAAATGGAACCTAAGAAGTTTGAAGAAGCTATCCAAGACCAGCACTGGATTGATGCTATGCAAGAGGAGCTGAATCAATTCAGAAGGTGCAAAGTCTGAGAGCTTGTTCCTAAACCAAGAGGCCACAACATAATTGGCACTAAGTGGATCTATAGGAACAAGCTAGATGAAAGTGGAATAATAGTAAAGAATAAAGCAAGATTGGTTGCAAAAGGATATAGGCAGGAAGAAGGGATTGACTTTGATCAAACCTTTGCTCCAGTAGCAAGGCTGGAGGCAATCAGAATGTTCCTTGCCTATGCAGCCTACCAAGACTTCAAAGTATACCAGATGGATGTGAAGTCAGCATTTCTGAATGGTGATCTTAAAGAAGAAGTATATGTAGAGCAGCCATCAGGTTTTGTAGATCCTCTTAAACCTGATTCTGTGTATAAGCTTAGGAAAGCTTTGTATGGGTTAAAACAAGCTCCAAGGGCTTGGTATGAAAACCTGTCTACCTTCCTCATTGAGAATAAATTCTCAAGAGGAAAGATAGACAAAACTCTATTCCTTAGGGAATCCAAAGGAAAGATCATCTTAGTCCAGATCTATGTTGATGACATAATCTTTGGATCTACTGAAAACAACCTTTGTAAAAAGTTTGCCAAACTTATGCAAGGGAAATTTGAGATGAGCAGTATGGGAGAACTTAAGTTCTTCTTGGGACTCCAAGTAAGACAGACTGATGATGGATTGTCCATATCCCAGTCTAAGTTCACCAAAGAATTAATTAAGAAGTATGGTATGGAGTCATCCTCCACCATGAGAACTCCTATGGGAACTAGTATGCCTATATGCAAAGATGAGACAGGTAAACCTGTTGATGAATCATTGTATAGAGGAATAGTTGGGTCTCTACTATATCTCACTGCTAGTAGACCTGACATTATGTATGCAACATGTGTCTGTGCTAGGTACCAAGCCTGCCCTAAAGAATCTCATTATACTGCAGTCAAAAGGATTCTGAGATATCTAAAGGGCACTCCTACTCTAGGTCTTTGGTACCCTAGGAATAGAGATTTTCTACTAACAGGCTATTCAGATGCAGATTTTGCAGGATGTAGAGAGGATAGAAAGAGTACTACAGGTACTTGTCAATTCCTGGGGGAAGACTAATATCTTGGAGTAGTAAGAAGCAGACCAGTGTGGCAATTTCCACAGCTGAGTCAGAGTATGTTGCTGCTGGAAGCTGTTGTGCACAGCTATTGTGGATGCAGCATCAGCTTAAGGATTATGGTATTCAGGTAAGTAGAACACCCCTTTTATGTGATTCAAAGAGTGCTATTTCTATTGCTAATAACCCAGTTTCTCATAGTAGAACTAAGCATATAGAAATCAAATACCATTTTCTTAGAGAACATGTAGAAAGAGGAGACATCTCATTGGAATTTGTAAAAACAGATTATCAAATAGCAGATGTGTTTACTAAGCCTTTAGATGAAACCAAATTCAATAAATTCAAAATTGAATTAGGTATGTTAACCATTGATTAATGTATTAACAAAATCATTAACAATGCAATTGAAGTGGCATATAAATAAGTAAAGGTAATAACAACAACATAATCAAGTGTTAAAAAGGACACATTGAAGTTACAGAAATTGGCTAAGTAAGAATGTGTCGACACATTCAGTAGTAATGTGTCGACTTAGAGAAATTATGTCGACAAGTCAGAAATATTGTGTCGACACAGAGAATATGTGTCGACACTTAAGAGTTATATTGTCGACTTAACCAGAAATATAATGTCGACTCAACCAGGAAAATGGTGTCGACACTTACAGAATATGTGTCGACACTTATCTTTAGAGTTGACACAGAATTTCTATTTATCTAAGGTGTCGACATAACCACAAATTGGTGTCGACACATAGTAGGCTGAAGTAATGTCGAGACGGTAGAAGTTTGTGTCGACACATTCCGTCTGTGTCGACACATTTTGACTGTTTTTGGCGCCTTTTGAACTTCTTTCAACTGCGGCTATAAATAGGTCAAAATCTCATTCTGTCGACACGCTTCCAAGGTTTTCGAGACTAAAACCCTGTGTCGACAGTCTATCTTTCTCTCTTCTCTCAAGCTTTCTCGACAAAACGATGGCGCCAAAGATTGAAGATAACATCAATGAAGGGTATGAGTTGGTGCGCCAGGCCTTTGCAGAGGCGCCGCCAGATGTCCAAGGAGTTATCACCCTCCTCTCTGAGTCAGGGTTAGAATTTCTCATCTCACAACCTACTAAAATCTGGAAGAAGGAGGTGCACGAGTTCTTTATCTCTGCATCAGTCCACTCTACTGGCCTCAAGATTAAGTCCACTGTTCAAGGGACTAAGGTTTAGATTAATCAAAGAAGTATAAGAAAGATCTTTCAATTGCAAGTAGTTGAGAATGAAGAGGAAGTTCCTATATCTAAGACAAGGGAAGCTCTTCAATGGTGTGGACTGGATTCAGGATTGAAGATTGGAGCTGCATTCCACAGGAAGGGAATGAATCAGCAAGGGAAGTTCTTGTCAGAAGTAGTTGGGAAGGTAATCCTCTGCAAGACAGGTGGACATGATAGGATTTCAGCCTATATGTTCAGCCTGATGACCAGGATTGTATTTACTATTCCTACTGATTGGTCAGGAGTGATCTTTGACAAGATCAAAGAAGGAATCAAGAAGCCTAACATGGCTAGGATCATGAGCCTGTACCTCACTGGAGTGATTCCTGATGTGATGCAGCAACTGCAAGGGAGTAAGATTAATCATATGAGAAGAATGGATATGAGACTATTCTCTAGGTGGGATAGGGTGCTGTCCAAGGATGTGCCTGAAGAGAGCAGGCCAGACACCCCTGTGCAATCCCCTACACAAAATCAAGAATCTGAACAAGTACAAGAAGATCCACTGAGGACACAACTTGACTCAACTGTGGTCCAGGAAGTATCAACACCTGCACAGATGCAGGGGGAGCCAGTTTCCACTCCTGCTCCAAAGGTTCAGGGGGAGCTAGTGTCCACTCCTACTCCTGACACTACAAATACTGAAGTGCAAGTACAAGAGGAAGTACAGTTAAACTTATCTCAAGATTTAACTGCTGCAGAAGTGGCAGCTCAACTAGAATTTAGTATGGAGGAGCTATTCCCAGATATTGATACTACTGCTGATAAGGTAGGAGGTGGACCAGATATTGAGAAGTCCATAGGAATGGACATTGATCAGGAAGCTGAAGTTGAGCCACAGGTTGAGGGTGAGCCAGTGGATGTTGAAGCTGAGCAACAGACCCCTGGAACAGATACAATTCATCATCCTCAAGAAAGAATTCATGTAGATACTTCATCTGAAACAGAAACTGAAGATGCCAGGGTGGCAAAGAAAAGAAAACTTGTTATCTTCAAGAGAAGAAGCAAGAATTATAAGCAGACTTTACAGACCACATCTCTACAAGTATCTCCAGCTTTTGATTACAACAAATTTATGATAGATCTACAAGTAAAATTGGATGAACAAAGGTTGGCTATGGAAAAGTATGTTGATGAGAATAGCAAGTCACTTCAGTTTGACTTAGCTCAGGATATCAAGTCCATCCAGTTTCAGGTCAACTTGCATAAAACTGAAATGACAGATTGCTTCCACAAGGGTGGCAATGCTGTGGTTTATCTAGCTAAACAACAGGAGGCTATCACTACAAAGGTGGATGACATTGCTTTGAAGCAAAGTTATATTTTGGAAAATCAGATCAGAATGAATGATAATTTAACTGAATCTCATAATGAGATCATTAAGGAGGTACAGAAGATTGTTCCAGGTCTGCCTGCAGATAGAGCCAAAGAAAGGGAAGATTTTGATAAGAATTTTCAAGCTGCCATTGCATCTGTTAAGACTGCCATCACAACCTCTCAAAAAGAAATATCTGAAAAGCTTAACAAGTTAAAACCATTTTTTAAAGACGGTGTAAATTATTTGGATGGCCAAATTCGATTTCAAAAGGAAGATCTAAGAGATCATGTATCTAGAGAAGCCATAAAGGGGAGAGGATGCTAATACATGCAGGCTCAGAGCACTCCAAATGGGTGACCAATAGCATTCGAGCCACTTTGGGATATCCCCCATTGTGTGATGATGCTATGGTAGCTGAATCAGGAATACAATCAAATCTACTTGAAGGCACTCAACCTGAGGTTGCCCAAGTCATTTACCCCCCTCCAGATTTTGACTTGATTGATCAGAAAGTTCAAGGAATGTATAGTCCTCCAAAGGAGGTTACTAATATTGTCTTTGGAAAGGTTGATAAGCCTGAGGCTACTCTGAAAGAACAGCAGGATGCTCTATTGGCAAAGAAGAAATTCAGAGAGCAGGCTGTACTTAAGCCAGATTATGAGCAGTGGAGTCCTACTTCAAGGAACATAATACTCACTGCATGGAAAGCTGTACAAGATAAAGTTCATGAGAGAGGGAAGTGGTACAATGAAATTGAATGGCAGAAGTATGAGGCAAGGCAAGAGGCAATAGTACAATTCAGAAGGAAAGCCAAGCTGGGAAGACTGCCATCAGATGCTAAGGAGCCAAGCAAATACTTCCCAAAGCCTTTTCATTATTTTGAAAGGCAAAGGATCAAGGAAGAAGCTCAGAAGAAAGCTGATCTTAAAGGAAAGAAGATAGCTGAAGAATCAGAAGCTCCTGTGACAGCTACAATTCAGTCTGGCAAAGGATTATAATTAGAGAGCCTGATCAATCCTGATTTTGTTTTAAATATTTTGTAATGTTGTGATGTAATCATTAAATGGAAAACATTGTAATCAAACATTACCCAGTTATAAACAAAATATTGTTTGGCATATTTTAATGTGCATTCTGTGATGAATGATTCTTTGTTATGTTTTGTTTATATTAAAGTATTCCTGCTATGTCATTAATCATCATTTAGTACTGTTTATAAATGGTGTATATCATTGGCTATAGGGGTTATGACTTCTCCAAATAGGGGGAGATTGTTGGGTACATTGGAAAATGTGTACCTGATTTGAAGAAGCCCAACCTAGCTCAATGGTATACATCAAGGTGTATTTGATGTTGTTTTAAGTTGACATGTGCAGGTGAAGAATTGATAAAGTATGCAGAAAAATTCTAAGTCCAAGTGTCGACACAGAGGAAGCAGTGTCGACACATAGAAGAAAATTGTCGACACAACACTGGGAAGCAGTGTTGACACATAGCAGTTAGTCTACAACTACACTGGGAAAAAGTGTCGACACAGAAGAAGTAAGTCGACACAACACTGGGAATTTGTGTCGACACAGAAAAAGAGTCGACACAACACTGGGAATTTGTGTCGACACAGAAGAAAAGCGTCGACCTCAACATTGGGAGAATATGTCGACACAGAAGAGTATAGTCGATCTCAAGATTGTCGACATTATCTGAATGTGTCGACACAGAAGAAAATAGTCGACCTCAAGTTTGTCGACACCAGCAGAATGTGTCGACACATTGTCATTAAGTCGACACATTATAGCAGAGTTAAAAAATGAATGTGTCGACATCACTGAAGACTGTGTCGACACCAAAGTCAATTATGTCGACACTTACTAAAGTTATGATTCTACAACAACTGTGTCGACACACAGTACTTGTGTCGACACACTGAAGAGTCAAGATCAAGTTATTTGCAGAAGAAGCTGTGTCGACTCAAATGCAACTTAGTCGACATCACTGAAGACTGTGTCGACACCAAAGTCAATTATGTCGACACAGATAGACAGATGGTCTCGACACTATCTGACAGACTGTTTCAACAACTTGTGATTCAAGACTAAGGCACAGGACTTGTTTGAAGACTTGACAGCTGTGGGTTACCACCGGTTAACTGAAGGTGTCAGACTTGTCAGAAAACAGTTAGAAACCGGATCAGCCGGTTTCCATGAAGAATGTCTATAAATAGACAGATTCAGAAAAATATAGAGAACTAACCTTTTGAAATACATTGGATCAAAAAGTGGAGAAGGATTACAATTCTACTCATTTCAAGAAAGTGCTAGGCACTTAAGAAGATCTTCTCCGGGAGATCTAAGAAGACTATCTAAGGATAGATCTAAGAAGAGTTCTAATCAGAATTCAGAAGAATCATTCAAAGTTCTGGATAGAGAGAGATCAAGTCAGAATTTGAAGAAGAAGAAAGAAACCACCAGTGGATTCTCAAGAAGCTGTTTGGAATCAACTCAGCTAAGTACATTTTCAAGAAGCTTTGAAGAAGGCTAAGAAACAGTTGATTGCATCAGCTGATCAAGAATTGTCTTGGCCTTTTCTCTCTCAACTTTGGCAAGACAGTTAAACAATCTTTTCTATATTTCTGTAGGATCTGTTTACACAGATCTGAGTTGTAAGCCTATGTTATAAAGGCTGAGTGTAGGAGTGTTGAACTCTGAGTGGTAGGGCTGTTTGCCTGAGTGTAGGAGAAGGACATTCTCTGAGTTGTAGGCCTTGGGGCAAGGCTGAGGTAGGGCAGTTGTGCCTGAGTTGTAGGAACCAGTTGGGTTCTGAGTTGTAGGATCTGTTGATCTGAGATAAGTGGAAGTTTGGCCAAATCTAGCATACTGCTAGATATGTGAAGGGGGAAAGTGGATGTACCCAAACCTTGGGGAACCACTATAAAACATTGTGCAATCTGTGATGTTTTATTTTCTGTGATTGCTGTGTAAATTGTGTTAGCTATTGAATTGAATTCTGCCTAGAAGTTTTTATAAGTAAAGCAGAACCTATTCACCCCCCCCCCCCCTCTAGGTGTTTAGGCTGCCTTGAAAGTTAAACTATCAATTGCTCCTCAGGACACTGAGGAAAAACTTTGCTCTATCCTCCTCTGAGCTTAGCAAACTAGGGGAAAAGCGACTGAGTTTTCAAAACTCAATCTCATACTCGGTGACCGTGAGCTGCCTCTGCTTCAGTTGTAGAAAGTCGTTCATCAGCCTGTCTTGCTCCACTGAAGGTAGAAACTTTCGCATCAAAATCTCCTTGAAGGAAGACCAAGTGCATCCTCCTACCATTCCCTCCTTCTCCCTCATCAACCAGCTGTTCACTAACCCCTTTAGTTAATAGGCGGCCAGCATCACCTTCTGATCCTCAGACACTCAAGAATAATGAAACATTTCCTCTATGGAAATCAACCAGTCATCCAATATCATGAAGTCTGCCTTACCATCGTAGGTAGGGGATCGCAGTCGCTTGAACTGAGTGATGAAATCCATCTCAAGGGGCACCACCACTGGAGGCACTAAAGGGGCTGGGGGTGCAGGAGGTGCAGGAGGGGCTAGAACAGCTAAACCCGCAGCAGGATCCTGCGCTCTCGGGGCTAGTCCTGCCACCACAGATATCAAGGACTGGATCTGAGACTGACCGTCCACCATCTTCCTCGGTAAAGCCTCATTGCTCTGCCTCAGACCCTCCATAACTGCACCGCTTTGAGCACCAGAAGACTCGACCTCAGATTGGGGAGTCGACCTCATCACTCTACGCTTAGGCGCCATGCTAAAAAGAATAAACAAGCAATCATCAGAACCTTGTTAACCTACTAGGACAAAACAAACAGGTACAGACAAACCTACAAACGTACTTTCTTTCACTGCCAACTTGCTCTGGGGTTTTATTTTTTTATAAAAAAAAATAAATAAACAATTCCATGCTTAACCTAAGATGGTTTACCATCATCACACTAACTCTTGTGCCTAGATTGAGAATGCATGAATTTATATTCTTTTTGACTAAAAAATTATGTGTGTACACATGTCATCATGCAAGTTATTAGCTTGGCACATTGTGCTTATGCAATGTTATGCTATGCATGCTTGTGCTATGTATTCTAAAAAGGCCCTAATGCATGTTATGAGCGGCATACACATGAGAATATTATGCATCCCATAATACATAACATTCTCATGCAACGAAAAAGAAAACGCGCTAGTCGCATCCATGTGGTGAGGTTATGCACCCCATAAATACACAACCCTCACATGATGCCTCCTATGGTGGATCCATATACGAAGACATATTATGCATCCCATTCTACATAATATGCCCCGTATACTTCATGTTATGTTATGAGTATAGTGTTCGTGCTTCAGCCAAGACGTGCTGATGATATGTCGGTGTGTGTATGATATGACTGTAAAAATCTTATACTTATAAGGAAAGGTTGCCCGACAATTTGTTAAGCAACCTTCCTCTGATACCAACTATCACAACCCGCATTTTCTCCGAATATAATATTTATCAGAGTACGAGAAAACGCATGTTATGATGCCATGTCGAGCAGGGGATAACTGTCGTCGCTCAGGCGAATCACTATCTACCCTCGTTTATGATAATGCATTAGTTTATTAATTGGAAAATCGGTTATATTTTAAGGCCGTATCCTTCGGCTCCGTGGATCAGCTAGTCCACAATTAAAAACTATACTTATACGCTGCGGAAAATACCTTATTTACTTTTCAACATCCTAAGAGAATGCATAAGCGTCCCCAGGGGACACCTTAGACTATGCAAGACCCTAGATTTAACTTATATTATATATATAGAAAAATGACCTTTTACGTCGCTTTGAAAGTAGTGTTTAAGCTATTTAGAAAAAACATGCTGATTATTATTTACATATAATAAATGTTTTTTATAGGTTTTAAAGTAACTAGCAACCTAATATAAATCATCCCAGGAGCAAGTTTAATATATCCAAAAGCCGTGAAAACTAAAAGTATAAGTCAGTGTAAAGTATCTAAAAGATAAACCACCAGTGGGCGCCAACAACTGACATGAACCCACTGGTGAGTAGGTATGTCTATACTATATGTCTAAAGAAATCTACCTCCCAAACAAGAGGAACAGAAGACCACTGCAGTAGCTGAAACGCTAGAAAACCTCTAAGAGCGAACTAGCCACACAGTCGGCTAAATACATGTACCTGATGTATTCAGAAAAACGAACCCCTCAGCAAAGCAACTATCAAAAGGAAAATCAAGGGTACAATAGATTACACAGGAATTAAAAATAGGTCAGAAGTAAGTGAAAGTGAAGTAAAATAGGTACAAAAAAAGGAAGAAAGTGAGTAAAACAGGTAAAACTGATACTCAACCAAGGTGAGTAGAAAGGGAGTGCACCAAGAGCACGAATGAAGCCGAGCTTCAAGGATCTCTATAAAAAGGTTTAGCACAATAATAAAACCCTAACATAGAGCTAGAGCGGAAAGAGTCACCTAGTACTAGAAATGGACAAAATCAGAAGCAAGGGCCTAGACTGGTGACCACATATCAAACCAAGTCTTTCAGGCCTAAATATAATCATGGTGCTGTGGCGGTGGCATCAGTCCACTCAGCCAAACAACCCATATTGTCTTAGTAAGATAAGAAGAAAATAGGGGTGGCAGCATCGGTCCAACTCTCACCTAAATCACATCCTACTCCAGCACAAAGTGACTCATGAAAACCCTTACAGGTGGTTTCATGAACCACCAAGAAGTCAACACAACCCTATTTCATTTAGAGCAACCCACCTAAGAGCCTTATATATATACCAACGGACTAAACATCGAGTTTTTCCATGCAAGTGGTTTGACACAAATAAATTGAAAGAGATACGATACTAAATTTATGAAGTAGCTTGATACTAAACGCTTACCAATAACGTGATATTAAATATAACTAAGTAGCTTGATTTTCAACTAAACCTATACAATTAGCTTAGTACAAAACCCTAATAGTTAACTTGCTACAAACCATAAACATTTAGCTGTATACAACCCATAACCAATTAACTTGGGTGGTTTGATACCAAACATTAGCAAGGGGCTTGACTCTAATTGAAAATAAGAGGATTGACACACAAAAGAAAGTGACAAGAGGATTGGGTGGTTTTGATACCAATCCGATTTTAGAGTAACCATGGGGCAACTATAATAAAACTCTTGAAACTAATTGTAACAAAACCACAACAATGGTTTACACCCAAAGAAACCTGCAAACCACTAAATATCTCATGAATGAACAAAGCTTGAAACAAGGGCACTCGTATTATATCCTATCGGGGCAAGATACCTAGCAAGAGAAAAAGAACCTAAATGAAAACCTAAAAAAAATAAGACTTAATACTAATATCCTATATAAATCATATTATAACCTTATTAACTAAAGAATTAACTAACACCTAATTAACACTAATCAAAGGCAGCCCCCTTCCCCCTAAAGCACCTACAACTGACACATTAATAGTACATTAACACTAACTACACACACAAAAGAAAAAAAATATATACTTATATAAATATTTACACACCCACCCTAATACTCATTCGCACTAACACACACATAAGTTAACGCATAAATAGACACGCACCAGAACTCTATTAAAAAGCCTTGCACGCACGTGCACATGCGCATTTACGTACCGACACGCCCAAATCACTAACCCGACCAAAATTTGAAAACACTAACATAAGCTAATATATGAAATGACGACCCGCTAACTAGCAACTGTCGAAACGACGCGAAAAAAATAACGTCCTCGAGTTTGAACCAAACCCGCACCGTAGTTAAACACTCGGGCTACGAAAAAAACGGCGAAGTCGGATACAACCTCCGACGATCATACACTCGGGCTAACCTCACTTGAAGCCAAAGCACAAGGATTCCCTGAGAGGCTCAGCCGGGCCTCCAAAACAGACACCGGTAGCTAGGGGAAATCATACAACATGCTATAACCTCTAAGAACACCTAACGAGGTACTCTAAGAACGGCACAAGCCGGAAAACGCGTCGACGTAACGTCCAAGAGAAAATAAATAAATACAGAAAAACAGGGGGCATTACATCTCCCACCTGCCAATCAAGGCGCAGGTCAGCCTCTTAGAGGCGTTGATGAATATGGTCGGGGCGACCAGGGATTCATCGGGCTTGGCATTAAGGAAGATTCCAAGAATCCTTCCAAAGAAAAATTCTTTCTTGTTGTTCTTCTTTCTAATCAGATTGAACAAGATTTTGGCCCAATTAATAACCTTATTATTTACCACAGCAGTCATCACTAAGAAGTGTTGCCTGGTAATGTGATCATGAGCTGTATGCTTGCCCAACAACACTTTACCGACTACATCTACAAGAAATTTATACCCAGCAGATAGGTGCTTCTTCAGCAATTTATTTGAGTTGTCTCCACAATAACCCATCAAAGTCAACATTTCCCGATATTCAGAAGAATCAAGTTCAATATCTTCTTCACCGTTAACTAATCCAAAGATTTCAGAAAGAGTATCTAGGGTTAAAGAAACAGCGTTACCTGATATAAATCCAACCATCGTGTCAGCATCTAGAGTAGATGAGGTATAAACCCACTCTCTTAATTCAGAATAAGCAATCTTCATTCTGGTAGACATTAGGGTCTTAAAATTGAGTTCCTCGAATAACTGCAGAATATCTTTGAAGATCTGGTCTGATTGTTGAAAAGAATCGAAATCGATGTCGAAACCCATATCGAACTTCATGCTAGAAAGAGCTCCTGCTGGAATCGCCATTAGTTTTCTGCAACACGAAAGCAAAAAGATCAAGTGCCGGGGAATAGAAAGCGCGATATGGAGGTCGAAGGAAACCTAGTTATAAGGTTTTTAGAATATAAACTGACAAACTCCATCCTGCGAAATAAGAGAAATCTTCGATCTGAGGTCGACGAAATGTTTTTTAGTCAAAAGAATTCGTCGATCTCAGTCAGAAGAGGGGAAAACTTTTCGTCGTACTCAGGTCGATGAAAACTTTTATGAAACTAGATCGTCGATCTAAGGTCGATGAAAATTGACTTCCACAGAGAGTTCGTCGATCTCAGGTTGACGAAATATCTCAAGAACTTCCCTTAGTTCTTCGATCTCAGGTCGACGAATTTTGGCAAGTTCTTTGACCACAGACAGAGAATTAAATTAAAGTATCACCATTCATCATACCTAGCTAATTCATAAAGGATAGATGTTTTTTCTCATCCATGGATTTGGTGAAGATGTCTGCCCTTTGCAAATCAGTGGGAATGAAAATAATATTAATTTTCTTCTTGCCCACACATTCTCTAATGAAGTGATGTCTAACATCTATATTCTTGGTATTAGAATGATGCACTGGATTATGGGTACTATAGATATAGCACTAGCACTGTCAAAAAATAGAGTTGAATTATTTAAGTTATAACCATAATCAAGGAGTTGATTTTGTATTTATAACATTTGTGAGTAGCAACTGCCAGCTGCTATATATTTTGCTTCTATAGTTGATGTAGACACAGATGTCTGCTTTTTACAAAACCAAGAGACAAGTCTATCACTAAGAAACTAGCATGTGCCTGAAGTGTTTTTCCTGTCCACTCTACATCTAGCAAAGTCAGTATCTGAGTATCCAATTAACTCAAATTTTGATTCAGTTGGATACCAGAGTCCTAGATCTGGGCAACTCTTTATATATCTTAAAATCCTTTTTAATAAAATTAGATGAGATTCTTTAGGGTTCACTTGGAACCTAGCACAAAGATATGTAGCAAACATTATATCAGGCTTACTTGCTGTGAGATATAAAAGGGACCCAATAATGGCCCTATATAATTTCTGATCAACAGGTTTCCCCTGTTCATTAAAATAACCCAAAACATTCATAGCCATAGGTGTTTTCTTAGCTGAGGCATCAGCCATCCCAAACCTTTTAATCAGCTCTTTAGCATATTTAGATTGAGATAAGAAAATGCCATAAGGAGTCTGCTTCACTTTTAGGCCAAGGAAGTAGGAAAGCTCACCCATGCTTCTCATCTCAAACTTGGAATGCATAAGGTTAGAAAACCATTTACATAGTTTGGGATCTATAGAGCGAAATATTTTGTTATCTACATATATTTGTACCAAAAGTATTTTATCATTATGATGCTTGAAAAACAAAGTCCTATCTACCATGCCTCTAGAAAACTTATACTCTAAAAGAAAGCTAGCTAAGGTTTCATACCAAGCTCTTGGAGCTTGCTTTAGACCATAGAGATCTTTATGCAATCAAAAAACATAAGAGGGATAAGATGAAGAGATAAAACCTAGAGGTTGTTCAACATAAACCTCTTCTTTTAGTTCTCCATTCAGAAATGCACTTTTTACATCCATCTGGTAGACTTTGAATTTCTTGAAAGCAGCATAAGCAAGGAAAATCCTTATTTCCTCTAGCCTGACAACAGGTGTAAAGGTTTGATCAAAATCAATCCCTTCCTCTTGCCTATAGACTTGAGACAACAAGCCTAGCCTTGTTCCTTATAATCACACCTTGAGCATCAAGCTTGTTCATGAAAACCCACTTGGTCCCAATTACTAGATAGCCTTTATGCCTTGGAACCAAGTCCCAAACTCTACATCACTCAAACTAATTGAGCTCCTCTTGCATTGCAATAATCCAATGGGGATCTTGCTCTACATCAGTTATGGATTGAGGCTTAACTTGAGAGAGAAAATAGGCATGCATCATATCATGGTTGAGTTGATGCCTTGTCTGTACACCTACTAACATGTCTCCAATCACTTGAGATCTAGGGTGATCCCTTTGTGTGACAAGATCAGATGGTGGAGTTGGTTCAGCAACAACATTTGGAATTAATTCCTCTTGTCGAATTACATCTGCTGTTGGAGGAAGTTAAACTGCTTCCACAGTTTCTTCTTCACTTTCTTCATCACATTGTGGAGGAGGATGTGATATTACCTTTGGTGTAAGGTTTAGTTCATCCATTTTCTCACACAAGTGAGGTACCTACAATAGCTCATTGGTAGAAATTTCTTTCTCCTCGCAATACATATTAGCTTCATCAAAAGTTACATGCACAGATTCCTCAATTTGTAAAGATGATTTATTAAACACCCTATAAGCTTTGCTGACTTTGGAATATCCTAGAAATATTCCCATTGCAGCCTTTGTTTCAAATTTTCTAATATATTTCTTGTCATTGTTATGAATATAGCATATACAACCAAATACTTTAAAATATGTGACTTTAGGTTTCTTCCCTTTCAGTAACTCATAAGGAGTTTTATTCTTAAGTTTGTGTATAAGACTTCTATTCAGCACATAATTTGTTGTGCTTAAAGCCTCTGCCCAAAGAATAGGGGCAAATAAGCATCTACAAGTAATGTGCCTGCAGATTCAATTAGTGTTCTATTCTTCCTTTCAGTAACTTCATTTTATTGAGGTGTTCTAGGAGCTGAGAACCAATGTCTAATACCTTCTTTCCTACAGAACTCTTGCATAAGAAGAGACTCAAACTTAGTACCATGATCACTTCTGATCAATGCAATTGGAGTAGAGTACCCAATCTGAACGTTCTTGAGAAAATCTATAAGAACCTTGAAATTATCTGACTTAGATCTCAAAAAGAATACCCAAGTGAATCTAGAAAATTCATCTACAATAATTAAAGTATAAGATTTCCCTCCTAGGCTTTGTACTGCTATAGGGCCAAAAAGGTCCATATATAGTTAGTACAATATCCTAGGTGAGTCACTTTTGTTTAATGATTTAAAACTAGATTTAGTTTGCTTGCCTAACTTACAAGCCCTGCATAGACTTTCCTTCTTATAGTGGTAAGAAGGCAATCCTCTAACAAGGTTGTCTTTAGAATGCCTAGCTATGTTTCTCAAATTTACATGACCTAATCTTTTATGCCACAAATCATTTTGATTGCTAACAAGATTAAATAAATAGATTTCTGAACTGGCAGATTTAAAGTTTACTTAGTATATGTTACCTTGTCTAATTCAAGTTAAAACAGTTTGATTGTTTGCAGAAATAATACATTGAGATTCAGAAAAGCAAACCTGATAAACTGAATTACATAACTGACATATGGATATAAGGTTATGCTTGAGACCATTAACATATGCCACCTTTTTGAAAGTGACATCTCCACTTTTGAAGTCTCCATAGCCTTCAGTCTGTCCAAAACTTGAATCTCCAAAGATGACTCTTGGACCAAGTTTAGCCTTGAAGTTGATGAGACTGTCCTTGCATCCAGTCATGTGCTTAGAGCACCCACTATCCAGATACAAACTATTTTGAGTGATAGGATAGGTCTTTACCTACAATGAAACAAATTAAAAGTTCTTGACGCAGGTAACCTTGGGTCCTTGTTTCTTCTCAAATGAAAAACTGGATATAAATGAACATTCATATTTTTTCTTATAACCTAAGGGGTGAAATATTCTAGGAGGAATTATACATTAGGTGAATGGGTTGATCTTCTCCCTATGCTAGTTAGGTTTAATGTTACAATTTCTGTTGGAATTTAAGTTTCTATAATTATGATCTGGGATCGACGAATTCTGGTAAGTTCGTCGACCTGAGCTCGATGAATTGGAATGAGATCTACGATCTCTGCTCGAAGAAGGAAAGTATTCATTCTCAGGGAACTAATATCGTCGATCTCTGGTCAACGAACCGTACTGGTTTCGTCGATCGTATATCGAAGAATTCTTATTATTATTGTTCGTGTTCAGAGTTCGTCGTTTTGAGGTCGACGAACTATTCACGTTTCGTCGATCTGAGTTCGACGAAAACTGCCGAACATTGTTATATCTATTATTTTTCTTGTTCTTAGATTTTTGTTTTAATTCCATTTGCTTTAGAACTTCATTAACTTTATTAACCTGTTAAGTGTTCTTCTTTCCTTTATCTGAAATGAAGTTTATAGGTTTTGATAGATTGTTATTCTGGATTAGAGGTGCTTAACTAGTTGAGGCACCTAATCCTAGTTTACAGTTATTAGTCCTAGCATTTAAGATACTAGTTATATCTAGTAATTTCATGCTTCTGCCATTTAGAGATTTCTCTAGTTTCTTGGCCTTACCTAGTTCAATTTTCAGAAAAACTATTTGTTCATTAGCATAATTTAGTTCAATTGATAATTTAGCATTTTCAGCAAGATAAATTATCTTGATCAGTTAATTTCTCTCTAAGAAGTTTGATTTCCTTCTCAGAGATTATTAAGTCTAAGCAAAGATTTTTAAATTCAGATTTAAATTCTTCTGATTTAAAATCATAGGAAGCAATTACCTGATCTTCAGCCGACATTGATTCTTCATTATCTGAATCTTCAGCATCTTATTTGCTGCTGCAGGCATCAATTGCCATTAGTCAAACTTCCTTTGCCTTTTGCTCTTCTTCATCATCACTGGAGCTGGAAGAGGATGACTCTTATTCTATTTCACTCCAGGTCTCAACAACAAAACCCTTTTCCTTCCTCTTATGCTTGCTTGAGGAGGGTTTGCTGTGATGATTTCTTCTTGACTCTTTTTCTCTTCTCCTATCTTTCTTCTAAATTTCTTGACACTCAGAGATGTAGTGTCCTTACTTTCTGTAACCAAAACAGACAATTTCTTTAGAAGGTGTTTTGTCATACCTTGGTTTGTCATCTTGTCTAGATGACTTCCTTCTGAAGTCTTTCTTTGCCATTTTGAAAAATCTTTTGCCAAATAGACTCATCAGTTTTTCATTGACTGGAGTCCCTTTAGAGTCCTCAGCAGCCTTGAAAGCAATGTTATGCTCCTTCCTAGTAGGTGTTGGAGTCTTTATTTCAGCTGCTGCTTCTCTGGTCTTCATCAGTTTCTCATATGATTTGAGCTTTCCAAGGAGTGACTCAGTTGATATCTCAGTCATGCTTCTGGCTTCTTTTATAGGATAGATCCTTGAATCCTATGTGCTGGGGAAGCACATAAGGATCTTGACATTCATTTCAGTCAGGGTAATTTCCTTATCTAAGGTACTTAGCTCATTGATGATTGAGCTTAGCCTATTGTATATGTCACTGACTGACTCAACTTCTTCCTTCTTGAATTTCTCATACTGGGAGATGAGATTGGATCTTTTGTCCTTTCTCTCATCAGCAGATCCAACCACCATCTGGTTTAGGGAATCCCAGATGGCTTTGGCTGAAGTGCACTCAACCACTTTTTGAAAAATGTCATCAGACATAGTCTGAGCTAAAATGTTCATGGCTCTTGCATCTGCAATCTTGGCTTTCTTCTGGGCAACTATACACTCAGGTGGTGGAACAACATGAGTGCTTGAAGTAGAAATTGAAGTAGTTGGTGCAGTAGGAGGTCCTTTCAAGATAGAGTTAAATATATCCTCATCAATAGAATTCATATATGACTTAAATCTTGCCTTACAGATGGCAAACTTATTTAGGTTGCATACTGAAGGTCTTGGGCTTACATAATCCTTATTTTATTCCATTTTGATAGAGAATAGTTGGGAAGAGGAAAATCTGATCTAACTGGATCTTGGTTCAAGTGTTAACTTGTACAACCAAACAAAAACGACCTCTGATACCAATTGAAAGCAGGGTGTTAGATCTGATTACTCTAGAGGGGGGAGGTTAATTGAGTATTAAAACTTTGGCTCTTTTTCTAGATTATATCAGAGTAAATATAGTGATACCATATATTAGTTATGGAATAAGAAAAACTAAGCTAACAATTCAGCAATCAAAAGCACAGCAAAAACAAATGAAAAGGAGCAATCAGACGACACAAGAAGTTTATAGTTGTTGCCCTAAACTTGGGTACATCCACTCTTCTACTACCCTTGGTAGGAATCCACTAGCAGGTTTTAATCAGGTGACTGCCACCACAAGATCTGGTTCAGGTAGATCAGAAAACCCTTCAGGCTTTTAATCAGGTGCTCCAAAACCAACTCAAGTCTTTTGGAGGGAGACTTGTCAACTAAACTAACTTTTGAAGGGAGCTATAACCCTATACAAAGGGATGGAAGATGTTTATGGAAGTCTTCTCTTTTCTCAATACAACTGAGAAGACTGTGTTGATTCTTGTGGGTCAAAGCTCCCCCTGAGAAGTATAATGCTTCAGGAACAAAAGAGCCTTGCTAAAGGGTGAGAAGGTCTTCAGCTTGATCAGCCAAGGTCCAGGAAATCAAGTAACAGATGTTTAATAGAATGTCTCTGAGGATTTCTAGAACAGAAGTTGAAGAAGACTCTTGATTTTGATGATTTATTCTTCTTCAAACTACAATGTTAGAAGAGAATGAAAAAGGCATTGAGAGCGTCAAGTGCTTGTTCAGTATTTCCTGTGCAGTGCTTCTCGATTTTTTTGTCTCTCTGATTGTCTTTCTTGTATTTCTCGAAAAGAAGAGAATTACTTTTATTCCACTGCTGAAAAATTCTCTTTCAATTTTTGAATTCTTTCCATAAATACTGGCTGCTGTGGGGAATAGAAAACGGCTAGAATAATAGCATTAAAATGTTTCCAAACTGTTCTCGATAGAAAAGCAACTATTTATTCTGAAGAATACCACATTTAATGCAGCCAAATAACGGCTATATTAAGAAGAATATTTGCATTAAATGCTCAGAATAATACTGCTAATAAGGAACAAAAGAGGGAAGGACTCATTCTGGAACTACACTGAAAACTTCGAATGCAAAATAGAATTTGTTGACCTGAGATCAAAGATTGTCGACCAAGGAATTCAAGTTTGTTTACCTGAGCTCTGCGATCTGCTAACTGAGAATAACTTTCCAAATCTGCACTCTGAGTTCGTCGAGCTGAGAAACTGACAGATGAAAACTAAGCGTCGACCTGAGCTCTGAGAACATCGAGCTCAGATCCGAGAATTAACTCTGAGTTCGTCGATCTGAGATCGACAATCGTCGAGCTGAGTTCGAAGAATTTTGAACTGACCACAGTCTTCTAAAAGCTGCTACAACTGATTCTTTGAAGTCCACTTCTGGCTTATCCAAGGAGGTAGCACTAATCAGGACTTAGCCTAAACTCTAGGACTACTACTCATGACCCTAGCCATATAATGTTGGGTCACACTAAGCCTAAGGTAGTGAACCTAGCCCAAATCCAACTAGGGATCCAACATACTCTTAGGTCGTTGACAATCTTGAAGAAATTCTCAAAGGTATCTACAATGGAGTCCTTGGGACCTTTTCGGAATGCTTCATATTTCTTATTTAGAAGGGATCTTCTTTCATCCCTGACTTCTTCAGTGCCTTCCATCAAGATGATGAGAGACTGCCACATTTCCTTGGTGGATTTGCAGTTAATAAAATTCTGTAGTATAGAATCATCGACTTCACTTGCGATGATATTTTCAACTTTCTTGCCTAAAGAGACAAGTGCAATCTCATCCTTATCAAGATGCATCAGTTTCTTAGGAACTTGCTTGTTGAGTCAATGGTGGAGGTGGTCATAGGAACATAAGGTCCTTCTTACACTATAATGAAAATTCTAGGATCCACCGCTTCCATAAAGAACTTTATTCTTTCTTTCCGCATAACAAAATTGTTCTTTGTGCGCAAAGGAAGCTATGCAAAATCATTAACTCTGTCCATGCTTGAATCCTCTAAAGACAACTAGGAGCAGATCTGTTAAAGGTGTTAACCTTTTTGATGAACAACCTCCCTTTTATACCAATTGAGGTTTTTAGTTGTCTACCTAAATCACCTAGAGGGGGGGGGTGAATAGGTGAGGTCTGCATTTTTTTGCGAAATAAAAATTTGAGCGAGCGAAGCACAGAAAACAAGCACACACAACATAGAGAACACCAGATCTATAGTGGTTCCCCAATCTTGGGTACGTCCACTCTCCACCTCACCGATCTAGCAACACGCTAGACTCGGCTACTTCACTATTTCCTCGGATTGAAAACCAATCCTATAACTCGGAGCAACGCCCCTACAACTCGATCCACAAAAACAGATCTACACTCGGAAGAAAAACTTCCTACAAACTCGGAGACAAAATATCCTACAAGAATAAAATGATTTATAAATAAATATACAAACTTGTCTTCACAGATCTGGTAGAATCTCGGCTTCTTCCTTCTTGAAAAATTGAAAAGCCCTTTCAGAAAAGTCGAGGAAGAAATCTGAGAATGTTTGGATCTCAGAACTTAGAATCACCACAATCAAGAAAGAGATTTGCAGCAGTCGAAATTGCTTGATCTATTGATTCTTCTTGTCTGAATCTTTTGGATCGAGAAGAACAGAGGCGATGAAGACGATGAGCAGCGACGCGGTTCTTCCCGATTTAGAATGAATAAAAATGATTCAGAACACTTATTTCTCTGTTAGGATTAGTCGAATCTGATTAGACCTTTTATAGGAATAGACTAACGGTCATATTCATAAATGATATTATACGTGGACCAATAGTCATGGAGATTAATTTGAAAACGTGTCCCGTAAGACTTAACGAAATTTCATAAAAATCGAACTTCAGTTCTCGAGTGAAGATAAGACTACTCGAGAACAATGTTTGGTTCTCGAGAAAGCAACTACAAGGTTCTTGAGAAGAAGTACTTAAGGAAATTTCAGGTCTGGCTTGTCGAGACATAAAGTACATTACTCGAGAACTAGCTTATATTACTTGAGAACTAGTAGATTACTTCTTAAGAATAGATAGGACAACTCGAGTGAAGATTTCTAGAAGGCGTTGAGTCAAGTCTCTCTCTCGACGCTTTTTGATTTAGACTTTAATCGAGAACTAAATAACTTCTTCTCGAGTACAACAAGTCTTTCTCGAGAACTTAACTTAGTTTTCCCGAGAGATATTTCTGCTACTCGAGACAAAGCGCTCTCAACGCTTTAAGACTTAGACTTCTCGAGTGCTAGCCTTAGCTTCTCGAGTACTGAACTTAACTTCTTGAGAATTTTAAGTTGTAGAATTTTGAGCTGGACTAAACTGATTACATGAGACCAAGCAGAGATGTACTCGAGTACTAAACAGCTTCTCGAGAACTAACTTCACAACTTCTCGAGAAATACTTCAGTTATTCGAGTGCTTGACTCATCTTACTCGAGAACTGATTATAACTTTACTAGAGTACTAAGGTAATTACTCGAGTAAAACACTTAGAAAAATTCTGCTTTCTGAAAATATTCTTTCTTCAATGAAATCAGCAACCAGTCTTTATCCTACAAGTTTAGTCCTTGAAAATGAAGTGTATCCCAATAGAGAGGCTACACATGAGTCAACACCATGGATCACACAATTAGGGATTACATTATATGGTCCTGTGTTTGGTGACTCATTGTAGACTGATATTGGTCTACACTTGGCAAACACATAACTCAAACAAGACATCAAATACAACTTAATTCAACATAGTTTAAGGTTGACTTCATACAAATCTAGGTTATTGTGAATACAATACCCAACAGAGTGGTATGGTTGTTTAGCCTAAGTGTAGGATCACTTGTTGATCTGAGGTAGGATTCTATTGAGAATCGTAGAGTAGGGCTTTGGCTTGAGTAGTAGGATTCAAGTGTGAATCTGAGCTGTAGGAACCAGTTTGGATCTGAGGCAGGTGATTAGTTGATTACTGAGCTGTAGGGCTTTTAAGCCTGAGGTAGGAGAGTCATTCTCTCTAAGTGTAGGACATTTGGGTCAGAGGTAGGATCAAGATTTAGATCTGAGGTAGGGACTTTGTTCCTGAGATTATTAGAGAATCATTCTCTCTGAGGTAGGATCCTTTGTGGATCTGACATAGAGCTGTCCTCCCAGCCTTAGTTGTAGGGCCTTTGGGCCTAAGATAGGTGATCTTTGGATCACTGAGTTGTAGGGACTTGTGCCAGAGTTGTAGGTCTTGGAGGAGAACGAGTGGTCTTGCGGGATCGTGTTGTAATCTCTTCGGAGCTGAGATTGTAAAAGTGTCTTGTCTAACTGGAAGTTAGAAAGGTGGGAGGGAAAGTGGATGTACCCATAATCTGGGGAACAACTATATATTATGTGTGTACTTTCTTGTGTTGTTTCTTTATTGCAGGTTGTGTGTATCTTAAAAGAAGTAAATTACTAACAACCAAACCACTTAAAGAAGAAAAAAATAAAAGATAGTCAAAATAGACTAAGAAACCTATTCACCCCCCCCCCCTCTATTTGATTTAGCTATCTTTGAAAAAAAGACTTTCAAATTCCTTCCTCTATACTGAGTTGCAGGAAATGGTTGACATGGAGCATTGTCCTGGGTATGTTGCTCAAGAGGAGTATCAGGAATGCAAGCTTTGGAGAGCGATTTATGGTTTAAAGCAGAGACCACGAGCTTGGTTTGACAAATTTAGTGGTGTTTTTTCTCTTATTAGGTTCAATCAAAGTTCTGCTTGAAAGTGAAGGATAGATCTACTTTATACTAGAGGGGAGTGAATAGTGTATATTAAAAACTTTAATTTATTTTTATAGCGGATTTAAAGTAGGTGATATATATATATGAAGGAAAAATCACAACACCCAAATAAAATGAATAACAATCACAGACGACACAAGGAATTTATAGTGGTTCCTCATTAAACCTGGGTACATCCACTCTTCTACCACCTGGTAGGAATCTACTACAGTTTTTTGATCAGGTGCCCTGCCACTAGAATATCTATTATCTAAGGGAGATATAGCAACCATTTGAGCTATTGACCAGGTACCCAAAAACTAAGTCAAGTTTTTTGATCAGGTGACTTAGAAATCAAAAGTTCAACTTTTGAAGGGAGTTATAACTCTGTATACAGTTTATGGAAATAAACAAAAAGAGATGATGTCTTCTCTGTCAAAATTCTCGAGAAGACTTGTGGATGTTGATGAAGCTAAAAGGATCCCCCTGATTTGAGTAGATTTTATGATCAGGAGAGGGAGTATTTTCTTTAGGGTGTAGGCCTTCTTGAATATGAGAATATGAAGACTTTTCACAAGCAGAGACTAAAGATCTAATTTTGTAAGAGTGTATGTTAATCTGCAAGTCTCTAAGTCAGTATCTCTAAGTCTGTATGTCCGAGTGAGAAACCCTTAGGCAAAAATCTTCTGCATATATATATAGAATGTTGAGAAGAATTCAAACATTTGAATTTAAGAAAACATCCCTTGAATTGTCTGAAGAATCTCTAAGGATTTGCAACAGCTATATTCAAATATTTTTAATAAAATCATTCCTTCATTGCCCTGGCAATTAATTAGAAATAATAACTCTATGAAAAGTTCCATATTTAATGCTGCTAGGAAGGGCTATATTCATTAAAAATATTTAGCAATAAATATCAGATTCATAACTATTTGAAATTAAGCCTGAAATCATTCCGCCTCTGAATAAAAATAACGTCCTGAAAACTGTAAAGAATTAGTCGAACTTAATCTTGAATTCGTCGAGATGAGAATGGAGTTCGTCGAGCTGAGCTTGTAGTTCGTCGAGCTGAGCTTGAAGTTCGTCGAGCTGAGCTTTTGAGAAGAGATCAATGTTATTCGAACGGAGCTCAACATTTTCCAAGC
The DNA here is from genome assembly GCA_039513925.1 of Platanthera zijinensis. Taxonomy (NCBI): domain Eukaryota; kingdom Viridiplantae; phylum Streptophyta; class Magnoliopsida; order Asparagales; family Orchidaceae; genus Platanthera; species Platanthera zijinensis. Next base: position 168,372,525 of record CM077086.1, read on the forward strand.
GAAGCTCAGAGTTAAGACTCTGAGTTCATCGAACTGAGCTCAACGTTCGTCGAACAGAGCTCAGCTTTCGTCGAAAAAAATTCATCATTCGTCGAACTGAATTCTGCATTCGTTGAACTGCTTTTCTTTGGAGTTCTTCTGAAGTAAAAACCCTGGAAATAATAACCTATGACCCAAGGCTATACATGTTGGGTCAAACTAATCATCCTAATAGTAATTCTTGCCCAAATCAGTAATAGGGTTCTAACAATCTCCCTCTATTTGGGTGAGAATACTATTTACAAAAGAGAAATATAAAGCATAAAATATATAGTAGGAAAACTTCTAGCAGATAAAAAATTAAGAGCTATGTGAGATTTCAAAATAATAACACAATTAAAAGACATAAATTAGAAATCAATCGTCTTTCTTAGGAGCATCAGAGGAAGATTTAGGGAAGACTAACTTCCTGTTGTGATTTGCAGCTTCCTGTTGACTCATCTTCAGATCTTGAGAAACAATAATTTTCAATGATGTAGTCCTAGGCACTACTGCCTATGGATGTAAACTCATGTATTTATCAACATTAAATAAGTTCTTTACCTTGTATTTATCAAGTTCCTTCTTTCTATAGGAGGATATGGTTGAGAATTGAGAGGTATCCTTTCCTTCAGCTTTGGCTTTCTTAATTTGAGATAAAGCAATAAGCTCATTAAATCTAGCCATTCTAAAGTTTGGGTCCAACTCTGGATCATAATGAGGTGAAGGTGGCCTCTTTAAATCTGATTGTTGTGAGCTCCTTTGGCTTGACTACTGATTGCCCTGCTTTGATTGCTGCTGCTTACTGATTCGAGATCCTGATTTTGAAGGTCTAGAGTGATTATGAGAAGTAGATTTATGAGAAATATTTCTTGCTGCTCCTGCTGCTGGAGGAGGAGGAGGAGGTCCTCTGCTAGATCTTGGAGGTGAATTATATCTCTTCATTTTATTCCTCCTTTCTGTTCATTCTTATAAAATCTCATCTAGTAGGGAAGGTCTGGAGTGAGAGTTAATCCATGCAATATGTAGTATGGAATGTCAGCAGTAGAGGAAGTTTGAGGAGCAACCTTTGCAGGAACTTTCTTTTTCTTATACTTTCTTTTCTTAGAACTAGAATCATCTGAGTCATCTAATTCTTCATAATCATCAAAATCTTTTGCAGGTTGATCATATAGATCATCAATCTATTTAAGAAAATTAGTCTTATCATGAACTTGTACTTCTGGCTGTGTATACACAATATTTGTATCAGCTTGTATATGTACACTTCATCTTATTCCATATCTTCAAAAAGAATATCATCTAAATTACGCATTGGGGATTCATCCAATGCATAAGTTGGAGGGGAACAAGCTGGCTCTATAGTGTCTATTATATTATCGGCTACTCCAGTCTCAGGGACTGGATTATTACTGGGAGAAATAACTGAAAAACTATTTCTTAGTTGTTCAAAACCTAAAGAATCAACTAGGGCAGTATAATATACCATAGCCTTAGAAGAAGAATCAAAAACTGGAAAAATAACTAGCATGCAGAGTATCAAAATCTGATAATAAAGAACTCAAGTTGACTGTGGGATAAATAGAGACATCCCCAATAGTAACAACTTCGGGAATTTCTGCAACTTCTTCTTCAACCGAATTTACAAACATTTCTGAATCTTTAAGTTGACTGACCACTGCTACTGCTAAGACTTCTAGAACCTGATACTGCAGATAGAGGAGCTTCTTCATGGAACATCTCCCCCTGTCTAGATCTAGGGAGACCTTAATCTAGGCCCCCATAATAAGGGATAGTGGAAGAAGAAAGCTGAGAAGAAAGAGCAGAAATGGAAGCAGGAAGAGGGGCTATAGCTTCAACTATAAGATTTTTGAGGGTAGGTGTAATAAATTCAAGAATGTTATCAGAAATGGAAGAAAAATCAACATACATAAACTCATTAGGATTTTAAGTAGTTGTTGAAGGTTGATTGGAAGTAGAAGGAATGGAGGTAGAAGGGATGAAACTGTTAGTACAGTTGGAACAGAGATAGAATGTTTGTGGAATGGATGATGGAGGAATGATAGTAGGAGTGTAGTCAGGAATAGTTTCTTCTTGTATAGGAAATGAGGAGGAGATGGAGATATATGAATTGAAGATGAGTGAGGTGGAGATGGAGGATGTAGATTGAAATTAGGTAGATTAGAAATTAGAGAAGATGAGGGTGACTGATGAATGGGTGATTCTGGATGAAATGAAGTGGATGGAATATCTTCTGATGTAATGGGTTGTATAGGTGTCTTAAGAATGAGGGAGTCATCATGTGGAGTTGATGACTAAATAGGGGAATAGTGTGGAGAAGTAGGAAGAGAAGAAATGAGAGGAGTTGAGACTTCTGCTGGGGTTTAGAGAGTTGCTGATACAACCCTTGTATTTTCAGAAGCTTCTCTAGAAGAGGTAGCCCTTGATGGCTTTGGGATAACCTTCTGCCATCTTCCAAATAATGCAGAAGTGAGCCTCTTGGATGCCTTGATATGATTAGTTTGTGAGACCAGGAGTTCAGGGCACTTAGCTTGTAGGAGAATTCCTAGTACACTACCATAACATACATACTTCTTATTAATTTTCTTATTTATTGAGTCAAATAAAATTGTTCCCCAATTTAAAGATTTCTTATTAACCAAGGCACACATCAATATAAATTGTTGCCTGGTTACATAGTCGTGTGCAGAATGTTTTCCCATCAAAACCTTACTGACCAAATTGGCCAATAACTTATATTCAAAAGAAAAATTCTTCTTTAACAGGTGATTAGGGTTTCCTTGATTATGTTTCATTCTATCTAGCATCTCATAAAATTTAGTACTAGATATTTCTATTTCATCTTCTCATTTCACAAAACAAAAAATTTCAGAAAGAATTTCTGGTGATAGAGTAACCTGATTTCCAGAGATTGATCGGGTTACTGTTGTCTGATTAGGAAACCTTGCAGTGTGAATGAATTCTTTGATTTTAGCAACTAGGTGTTTGATCCTTATGGTCATGAATTTCTTCAAAGTCTAATCCTCAAACAATTTCAGAATGTCTAGGAATATTTGGTCAGAATGACGGAAGGAGTCCATGTCTATATAAACACTTGCATCAAACTTCATCGCCGAGAGAGTTTCTTGAGAAATGGCTATTGCTCTGTAAGACAAAGAGATCAAGTTCAAGGGAAAATAGAGAATGCATGGGATAAAGTTCGATGAAAACATAATTATAAGTTTTGAGAAGATGAAAAGAAGAACTCTGTCCGACGAAAAACAAAGTATCAAATCCTGTTCGATGAAAGTGAGGGATAGATCTACTTTATACTAGAGGGGGGGGGTGAATAGTGTATATTAAAAACTTTAATTTATTTTTATAATGGATTTAAAGTAGGTATATATATATAAAGGAAAAAATCACAGCACACAAATAAAATGAATAACAATCACAAATGACACAAGGAATTTATAGTGGTTCCCCAATAAAACTAAGTACATCAACTCTTCTACCTCCCTGGTAGGAATCCACTATAGGTTTTTTGATCAGGTGCCCTGCCACCAGAATATCTTTTTTCTAAGTGAGATATAGCAACCCTTTGAGATTTTGACCACGTGCCCAAAAACCAAGTAAAGTATTTTGATCAGGAGAATTAGAAACCAAAAGGTCAACTTTTGAAGGGTGTTATTACCCTGTACATAGTTAATGAAAATAAACAAAAAGAGATGATTTCTTCTCTATCAAAATTCTCTGAGAAGACTAGTGGATGTTGATGAAGTTAAAAGTCTCCCCCTGATTTGAGTAGAGTTTAAGATCAGGAGAGGGAGTCTTTTCTTCAGGGTGTAGGCCTTCTTAAATTTGAGAATATGAAGACATTTCACAAGCAGAGACTGAAGATCTAATTCTGTAAGAGTGTGTGTTGATCTGCAAGTCTTTAAGTCAGTATCTCTAAGTCTGTATGTCTGAGTGAGTAACCCTTAGGCAACAATCTACTATACATATATATAGAATACTGAGAAGAATTCAAACATTTTAATTTAAGAAAACATTCCTTGAATTGTCTGAAGAATCTCTGAGGATTTGCAACGAATAGATTCAAATATTTGGAATAAAATCATTCCTTAACTGCCTTAGCAATTAATTAGAAATAATAACTCTGTTAAAATTTCCATATTTAAAGCTGCCAGGAAAGGCTATATTCATTAAGAATATTTAGCATTAAATATTAGAGTCATAACTGTCTTTAATAAAGCCTGGAATCATTCTGCCTCTTAATAAAAATAACGGCCTGAACACTGAAAATAATTAGTCGAACTGAATTTAGAATTCGTCGATCTGTGAATGGATTTTGTCGAGCTTAGCTTGTAGTTCGTTAAGCTGAGCTTTTGAGAAGAGATCAATGTTCGTCAAACGGAGCTCAGCATTTGTTGAGCAAGCTCAGAGTTAAGAATCTTAGTTCGTCAAACTGAGCTCGGCGTTCGTCGAACAGAGCTTATCTTTCGTCGAACTAAATTTTGCATTCATCGAACTGAATTCTGCTTTCGTTGAACTGCTTTTATCTAGAGTTCTTTTGAAGTAGCAACCCTAGAAATAATAACCTATGACCCTAGGCGATACATGGTTGGTCAAACTAATCATCCTAATAGTAATCCTAGCCCAAATCAATAATAGGGTTCCAACACTACTAATCATTCACTGTTTAAACGCAAGACTACTAATGATCCTGTGGTTCTTGCTGTCTATGTGGATGATATCCTTCTTACTGGTGATGATAAAGAAGACATTGATCTGGCAAAATAACATCTTTGACAACATTTTATTACTAAGGATATGGTAACTCCAAAGTACTTTCTGGGAATTGAGATTTCTTAAAAGCGCAACTATGTTGTTCTTTTGTAGCAAAAGAATCCACTAGATCTCTTAAAGGAAACTGATCTTCGTGGCACAAGACCTGCTCGTTGACCAATGTCTATTGGGGATGATAAGGGGTGGACTGAAGATTCTACCCTTCACCCAAATTGTACTTTGTACAGGTGGTGTTAACCCTAGAGTCCGCAAGACATAATCAGACTATTCGGCAGGTCGTCGCTGACTCATTTCTGAGGCCGCTGATGAGTTGTAAATATTCGTATTTTTACATACTTTATTTATGTTATTTTAGTTTATGTTCGTTGTTTTTTGTTACTTTTGTTCAATAAAATGTTCCTTTTTTGTATATACTCTTCGAACTTAGCTTTACTTTTTTCTGATATTTTTCAAACAAAGTCGAAAAATCAATGTACACGCCCGTGACCTCTCAGTCACATCCATGTCATGCCATGAACTCGACGCCAACAAGCCAACCACTCAATGGTTCCAGTCAAGGACTCAACGCACCTGACACGCCCGTGACCTTTCCGACATGCCTATATCGGTCCTGGAGTTTTCAACCCAGTTCAAATATGTTAACCCAGAACCCGCGACTAGTTTACATGGATTTCTAAGACCGGGCGGCTTGGTCTCCTAACCGCCACTCTCAATATACCGGTCTGTTTTCACTGAAGCCGTGCGGCCTTCTTTCAGGTCGCCGCCAGAGGGAGCCCAGGGCAGCCCGTCTAGAGGCCGAGCCCCACAGCTCGTCAGAGGAAGACCGCCAGGCCGCGCGGCCTTCTCCTTGCTTCTCTCTTTTCCCTGCTTCCCATCACCCCTGCCCGGTTCTCTTGTACCCCGGGAAGCCGGTGATTTTAGCCCTGCCCGTTTGGGCAGGCCCCCAAGCCTATAAATAGGGGACGGTAACACACCCAAAGCATGCTGACTCGGGTCTAGGAGCTCGCTTGTTGAGAGCTACGGTCTCGATTCTAGTTCCTTACGACCTGCTGACCGGCCGGCTTATTTTCTTCTCTTTCTCTCCTTTCATAGTGTAACCGCTTCTCTTTTTATAAGAGAAAAGCCCGTCTTAAGAGTGGTATTCTGGCCGCAGTGGGCGAAGTGTGGTGTTGCCGCATCTTGCGGCTTGCTCTTGTTTCTTCTCTAACTGCTAGTAACCGGCTACTCGGCAGTCTCTCCTCTTTTTCTCCTCTTCCCCCCAGTGCTCGAACCGTTAGCTGGCGGTGCCTAATTTCTTGTAGCATTTCGTGCATCAATAGTTAACACGCGACCTTTAGATCCCGAGTAGTCGATGAAATCAGCGGACTAAGAACGTAAGACCGCTCTAACCGCAAGATCTCGACGTCTAGTCATATAAGTCGCGCAGCCTCGGTTATTGTTTTCAGTCCGACACCAACCCGCTAGCTTTCTTTCCGGTCTCCTCACCGGCCTCTACTATCAACAAGCCGTCTGTTCAAGCCGCAGTTGTTTGGCGGTTTTCAAAGTCCCAATTGGTTGTTTTCTCTTCTATTTGAGATGGGTTTTGTAAAGGAACAAGGCGACACTAATTTTTTATTAGCCGTTACGGATCCCTCAATAGGGCAAGGTGTTTCTTATCAAAGTAACAAAATGTTTGACACAAGTAGTGACTTATCTGTCCGAGCAAATCGAGTGCACGTCGCGATACGCAGCACGAGAAATGCTCAACCCTCCTTTTTAAATTCCTAGACCAAACGTGATGTATCGTCATAATTGTGATCATGGGGAGCAAGAGCCTCCAAGAGAGGATGACGTTCCTTCTCCGTTCATCAACCAAATTCGTTAGGAAGTTGTTGCTGATGATTTCAGAGTGCCTCGTCTACCTGAATATTCCGGACTTGATGATCCCGTTTCTCATCTGCAAGCTTTTGAATCGGCTATTTCATTAAGGAAAGTGTCAAATTGTATCAAATGCAAACTCTTTATTATATCTTTTGGTGATCATGCAAGGGATTGGTTCTACAGTTTACCGCCTCGATCTGTCACTAGCTTTAAAGATTTGCGAAAGCAATTTCTCTCGAAGTTTGGTACTTACAAGAAGAGTAAAAGGGACATATGAGCTCTCTTTCGAATCAAGCAGAGGGATGACGAGTCTAATCCAGACTTTGTCGATTGTTTTCAGATGGAAATCCTGGATGTTATCAACGTTCATCAAGATTATTATCAACATGCTTTTGTAAACGGACTTCGGGAAGACCCTCTAAAGTTTAAGCTCACTATGAAAGATCTCGAGACTTATGGAGATCTTATCGATATCGTTAATAAATTTTTAATGGGTGAAGAAGAAAACAAAAACTACGTCTCGTCTTTGAATCAGGAGGTTAAACCATCTCAGGAAATTTCTGGTAATCAACAGCTCAGTTCTTCGCAGGCTATCTCACAATTCAGAAGTCACGAGTCTCTTCCTCACCCTAAGAATATACCTCCAAATCCTATAGTATCCGTCGATCCTAAAATTCTAAAGTGTGAAAAATGTTCGGATAAGCGTATCAAGTTTAAAATCTCTATGGAAGATCTCCTAGATGTTCTTCAAAGAATGCCAGAGTTCAAAAAGCCTCGACGCCTGAAATCTAAAATCAAATATCGGCATGAAGAGCTTTTCTGTAAGTATCACAAGGATATAGGCCATCTATTAGAAGATTGCTTGGCTTTTCGGAAACTTACAGATGAACTAGCAAAGGCTGCAAAATTGCAAGATTATGTCGTGCAGTGATTCTTTTGCATATTCTTCTCTAACAGAGTCAGTAATACAGACAAAGGTTTGGTTTTCTTGATAATGAAGGTGCTTAAGATTGGAATGACAGAGCATTTATATGCCATCTGGATCGAATTACAAACATATATCCTTTGATTACATTCTTCAGTGCATACATGCATGCATACGCCATTTAAATCTTATATCCTTAGCTTTGCTCACATCCGTTCACATGGATGCAAAGTGCTTTTCGACAAAAGCAATATTGTTTATATTGTGCTAAGTTCATAAGCCCTTCACATCCCGCTTGACATAAGTCGCAGATGCGTAGTGGTGAGTTCGCTTGACATCAGTCGCAGATATTGCATACTTATCCTGCTTGACTACAGTCGCAGATATTACGTGTTTATCCTGCTTGACATCAGTCGCAGATATTACGTACTTATCCTGCTCGGCTACAGTTGCGGATATTGTGTACTTATCCTGCTTGACATCGGTCACGAACATTGAAATTTATCCTTGCTTATGTGTTCTTTGTGTGGAAAGAAATGCCTCGAGCACCTGCCCACATTGTCTCATAAGTGTGTAGCTCTTCCTATTTTTGCAGGTTAGCGCTAGCTTCTCAGCCATCTTACGGTGTTAAGGCCTGCACTAGTTGGTTTATATTATCAGCCCGCAGACCGTGCGATTTGGTTTTCCGATTTAATTTATTCGGCTTATTGCGGACTACCTACCGGGTTATCATTAATATGATTATGAATACGGCTGACTTCAGTTCTGTTATCAAGTTCTCAGTCTAAGTCCACGGTTTATGGCTTGCAGAAATATCTTCAATCGCCGACTTGAATATATTATACAACAAGTCGTAAGTTGCTTATCTCCCGCCCTTAAGTAATCTCATATGAAAAATTCGGTTTGGATCGGTATTCAACAAAATCGTGAACATCTGTTATCTTCGAAGACCAAAGCGGCTAAAGTGAGTGGCCGCGTGGCTTCCTGATAGTCGATCTATATGTTCGGCCATATCGCTGTAAAATTACGATCTATGCGGCGGTTTTCAAATACATATTATTCAAAAGAATATCTGGCTTATTAGTCGCTAAGTCCGCCAAACCGTTCGGTTTGTGGTATATTATTAAAGAAATTCTAATCTTCCTTATTGATAAATCGGATCGTTTTGCATGATAATTCTATTATTTGTTAACTCGTAGACGGATCAGTCGGACTATTGGGCCAAGAATAAAAAGAGACCTAAGTCGCGCGGATAGACACATGCAAGTTGAGATTAAGCCGTGCGAATGGGTAAGTAAAACCGCAATGTAAAAAGGTACGCACAAAAGTTAAAAGTATTTTCATTTCACTTTCAAAAAGAATACAACTATTAGACCGGGCAGTTTACAAAATGATACCGCCGGTTTTCAAAAAGGAAAACAAAAATTATTACAAGTTAAACTATCTTAACCATCCGGCTTAAGTCTCTTAGCCGGAGGAGTGCTAGAGCTGACCTCGCCGTCGATGTAGACCTCAGATAGTGAGTTGTCGCAGCTACCTTAGGTAGAGGAGGCGCCCGAACTGCCAGTTTCCCCGGTCTCGGACTCTACAGGATCAGCCTGCGCAGTCTCAGAAGCTTGACCGCTGGACTTTGTAGAAGCACTCTCCGACCGACTTCCCTGACTATCCGCCTCCTCGTCGGCCTCCCCGTCCTCGCCCTCTCGACTGGCTTTTGCCTTGCCCTTAAGCGCTCTGTAAACCGCCGCAACCTTCTTCTTCAAGGGAGGAAACAGGTCGGCAAATGTGAAGTCGACGAATCCCGGGGCGAGACCGTCAAGGTCACGGAGGCGTTTTAGCGCTCCGTCGATCCCTTGGACGAGTTGTGGGAAAAAAGATTTCTGGAAGGCCGAATTGGCCGGATCGTGCATTTTCTGCAAAGAACAAAAACAAATAGTTCAGTCCGCGCGGCTTTAAATTGAAGACGCAATCTTTAGGTAATATCTTACCGCATTGAGCTCCTTTAACCGTTCGTTTTCTTCTTTTATCTCGGCAAGCCGCCTCTTTGCTTCGGCGAGTCTCCGCTGCATGTCAGCTTGATTTGCGACTAACCGCTTATGATCCATGCCCATTAAATGGTTAGCCACAAAACTTTGGGCGCTGACTTGCGCGGCAAACCGCGAGAAGACTTTTTCTGGTATTTTCTTTAGCGCCTTCAGGTTGCGCTTCCCGTACATGGACGCGCCAACCGCATAGGCATGGCGGCTTATCTTCTTCCTCCCCCAGTGAGGGAGGGCGGTTGAAACCTGCACCGAGTCGCCGTCCGGATTCCACCGCATTGTCGAATTTCTATGGGTATCCTTCAGGCCGCGCCCATTCCTCACAGCATGAAGTCGCTGGAGGAAGCCGACTCCTCTTCTTCCTCCTCCTCCTTTACTCGTGGCGGGTGGATTCTCTGGGCCTTCTTCTCCCTCTGAGTAAGGGTAAACCCGTCGGGAGTCAACGGTTTGTTTTGCGGGACCGCCACTACAGTTGCACAATCGAAACATGAAGTCAGTTCATAAGTCGCGCAACTATAGGAACAGTTCGCTCGAGTTAGAACTTACTGTCTTCTGCTTGGATGTCTTCCAAGGATGGCAACAGCGGGATGTAGTGATTTACATCAAGCCGCTCGCCCTTCAAGAAGTAACATATCTCTTTCTCCATGCCCTCCAGCCCGCAGCTACCGAAGACGGCGTCGTCGCAAACTTGTGGGTTGGCCGGCAGGAGCCAAAGATTCCCCTCGAAGATGGCGTATCTTTCCGACCAATTCGCAATCTTGTTCGCCAAGTTTACGACTTTCAGGCCCCTGCAGCCAAAGTACAGGTGGTCGCGGAAGATCTTCGTGTCGGAGTCAAGGATAGACCGCACGGAGAAGCATTCTCAGAACAGCCTTGTGGACAACCGGACTCTCTCTGATTAAATGTAAGAGATGAAGCTATAGATGGCTGCGATGGAGTTTTGTGGCAGCTGTCCGAGAACTACACAATAGTGATCGAAGACCACTACGACTTCCATCAATGCAGGAAACCGTAAGCCGTAGTCGAAATGGTCGATGTGGATGGCAATCTAGTTTGCGCCAGAGGTGTTAATCTGCTCGTGCGGAAGGGGATGACGCGCGATCAACGCGCTTCCCTGCATGTACTTTTCCACGAATTTGTCCAGCTCGGCTTGGCTAAGCCGGCATTCTTTGTGATCAGCGGCGTGGAAGGCGGATGCAGCATCAGTCCTAACTGCTGTAGCCCTTTCAGACCGCATCGATTTAGTCTTAGCCCGCATCTTGATTTTTTGTACAGAAATCTCAGGAATCAGCTTTATTTATAGGATACCCGTGATGCTACAGTAACCAACGTCAAATTGCGGTTTACATCAAGCCGCGCGGGCTCAACCTGCAGGACTTAGAGAACAGTTATACATTCAAACCGCGGTCCGATTCGGCAGTTCGTGCGGTCAAGTTCCTATAAGAAAATTTCCGAAGCAGAATAATACAATGACTAAGATTATAAAGCCGCTTAAGGCCGTAAGCAATTCGCAGTTACATTCAAGAAACAATTCATCAAATGTACAACAAATGTTCACAACATCAAATCGACCGACATACATAATTTACAAATATTATAGAGCCGAATGAAAGTTTATAGACTAATTTATCGCCGCTCTATAGTGCATCTCTCCCAACTCGCGTGACTTGGTCGCCGGCCTGTACAAGCTGAACGTAGACCTGACTGACAAGGTTATGGATAGAGTGCAGAGTTCGGTGAACTCGCAAGGTATCGTGCTCCACGCGGGCGAATTGCACCACTGGTAGAGCGTGACTCTCCAGGTCGACAGCAGCAACGACCTGCCCGGCTGTCCCTTCCCCAGAAGGACTAGATGTCTCCCCGGAAGTCGGGCGACTTAGCTGCCGCTGCCTTTCAGAAGACGTTTCAGCAGGCCGCTGATCCCTGCCGGTGTCCGCTGGCGGCTCCCTGTCCGCAACCCCGTCAAGTTGAATGTCGTCCGCTTTTTCTCTCTCAACTCGCCCGGCCATCAACACCAAGGCTGCATATCCAACTTCTCTTCTCTCTCTCGCTCAAGGGCAGCCAGAACTTCCTACATCTTCTTCTCTGCGGCCTCCGCTGTAGCCCGGCGCTCAGCTCTCTCCTGCTCCACGGCGGCCAGGACCTTACGAATTCTCTTCTCAGTGGTCTCCGTTGTAGACCGCTGGGCCTCTCGCTCCCATTCCATGGTGCTCAGCAGCTCTTGAGTTTTCTTATCGGCAGCCTCCATCGCAGGCCGCTAGTTTTCTCTCTCCCGTTCCAGTGTAGCCAACATCTCTTGAGTCCTCTTATCGGCGGCCTACAGCGTAGACTGCCATTATTCTTCTTTAAGCCGAAGGGCTTCGCCGTGTTCCCGCACCCTTGCCTGTAAGTCGGCGACTTCCTTATGGAATTCGACCGACATATCATCTCGGGTACTCAGCATAGGGGGGTTCAGCGGAGGCAAGAAAGTTGTCAGGTCGCCCAGCTCCATCGCCTTCTCCGCCGCACCTGCAGCAAATAGGCAAGCTGTCAGACTCAATCAAATAAGGGTGACTTCTCTTAAGAATCTCGGTAGGACGAGATCGCCGATCTTGATTCTTTCTCCTTCTGTGACTGGGGTATCAAATCTCAACACTGGCCGCCTAAGTCGCTCTGAATCTATCCGCTTTATCTTTTCTCTCCATTGCTGGGCGGTTTCTCTTGCTTTGCATTTCAGTTGAGCCATGGTAAGGAAGAAGCTCGCCGGCAGATTGAAAATTGTGTCCGCTCCCTTCTTCCGTGAACGCGACTTGTAGAATTTTATAACACGCCTAACCTCTCCATGTTTACCTTGTAGGAGAGAAAAAGGGGAAGCCTCCGGCTTCCCAGCGATTAGTCTCCTCATTTCTTCCATCTTTTCTCTAAGCCTCTGCTTTTCGGCTCCTTCAGAAACCGCCGCTCCCAGCTCGCCAGGTTTTTCCTCAATAACTTGAACATCCGGGAGATCGGCTTCTTGTTAGACCGTCGATGCCTTCAACAACCCGTCTTGCCGCTCTAGCGTCTCCATCTTCTTGAGTATGTCGCTCAGTGTCTCTCTGGCCGCAGGCGTGTCTTCTGGCTAGTTCGGTTTAGAGGATGGAGTCTGCGGACTGTCATATACCTCTTTCTCTCGCGGCCTATACTTCAAGCTCGCCGCTCCGGTCTTTACGGATACATTGCGATTTCCGACCCGCATCTTCAGCCCCTTCCTCTACATTCACTCTTCGAGGGTCTCATTCTTTTCCCTTTGCCGTTTCAGGTGACCGACTATTACTTCTGTCCGTTTGTTCTTCTCTACAGAAGGCAGCACAACCTCTCGCAGCTTATCGGCCTCGTCGACCTCGATGACTTCGTCGAGGACGGTCAACTCGCGCGGCTTGTATGAGTCAACACTCTTCTCCTCCATCGCAGGAAATTTCAAGAGAGGTTCGCCTGATGGAGAGAAGGTGATGTCAAAAGACTTCGTTGTCCTTGTTTGAGGATTTGCGGGTTTAGACACCGCTTCAGCTTTAGTCACTGTCGGCGACAATTCCGCGGCGAACTCCACCGGTTTTTTCCCAAACCCAGAAGCCGTCGGGGTGATCGGCTTCTCAGTTTTTTCCTCAGGCTTTTGGTCAGAGCTTGCCGGTTTCCGGCTCTTCTTTCTCTTCTCTACTGACCTCTTTTCCCGGTCTAACATCAAAGACAGGACATCCATATTTGAGAAAGTCGCGCAGGATTGAAGAAGGCTAACCACAAGTGGCGAATACTTACCCGTGGCTTCGCAGAATTTCTTAGAAATGACAGAGTTCAGGGCTTTTTATAGATGCCCCAGCATTAATGGAAGTCGTGATCTCCGGCTTAGTGTACCATTTCTGAAATTTCCTGAAATTTGGAAATGTGCGGGGATTATGTTAACCTAGAACCCGAGACTAGTTTGCATGGATTTCACAGACCGGGCGGCTTGGTCTCCTAACCGCCACTCTCAGTATTCCGGTCTGTTTTCACTGAAGCTGTGCAGCCTTCTTTCAGGTCACCGCCAGAGGGAGCCCAAGGCAGCCCGTCCAGAGGCCGAGCCCCAAAGCCCGTCAGAGGAAGACCGCCAGGCCGCGCTGCCTTCTCCTTGCTTCCCTCTTTTCCCTACTTCCCTACACCCCTGCCCGGTTCTCCTGTACCCCGGGCAGTCGGTGATTTTAGCCCTGCCCGTTTGGGCAAGCCCCCAAGCCTATAAATAGGCAGCAGAAGCACACCCAAAGCACGCTGACTCGGGTCTAGGAGCTCGCTTGTTGAGAGCTGCGGTCTCGAGTCTAGTTCCTTAAGGCCTGTTGACCGGCCGGCTTCTTTTCTTCTCTTTCTCTCCTTTCAAAGTGTAATCGCTTCTCTTTTTATAAGAGAAAAGCCCGTCGCAAGAGTGGTATTCAGGCCGCGGCAGGCGAAGTGAGGTGTCGCCGCATCTGCAGCTTGCTCTTGTTTCTGCTATAACCGCTAGTAACCGGCTACTCGGCAGTCTCTCCTCTTTTTCTCCTTTTCCCCCCAGTGCTTGAACCGTTAGTTGGCGGTGCCCGATTTCTTGTCGCATTTCGTGCGTCAACACCTAGGGCATTGATATTGCATTTTGTAGTCTAAACTATTAGGAATTTTTAGTTCTTTTTGTAATTAAATCATGTTTTTAAAGCTTTATTTTGACCTCCTTTGTATTTAAATTAATGAAACTCATGTTTTCTCTTTTCTTTGCAAGTTTGCAGTTTTTACGACAGGAATTCGTCGAATGAAATCCTTTCTCTGTTTGATGAATTATTCCCAATTCGTCGAACGCTCGTTCTCCTTTCTCCATTCGATGAATTATTCCCAATTCGTCGAACACCCCTTCTTCTTTCTCCATTCGACAAATTCCTCCTTATTCGTCGAATGCCCCTTCTTCATTCTCCATTCAACGAATTATTCCCCATTCGTCGAACGCCTTCTTTCTGCGTTCAACGAAATCTTCCAATTCGTCGAACTCTGCCTTCATCCGCCATTCGTCGAACGTCTTCTTTCTGCGTTCAACGAATTCTTCCAATTCGTCGAGCTCCGCCTTCATTCTACATTCAACGAATTCTTCCAATTCGTCGAGCTACGCCTTTATTCTCCGTTCGATGAATTCTTCCAAATTCATCTAATGCCCCTTCTCCTTTCTCCGTTCGATGAATTCTTCCCTATTTGTCGAACGTCTCTTCTCTGTTCGATGAATTCTTCACTTCTTCGTTGAACTCCTCCTGCTCCTTCTCTTCATCATTCAGCAAACTCTTCGCCATTCGTCGAGCTCTCCCTACATAAAGCCTGCTGCCAAAGAACAAGTCCCGCTATTCCACAAAGCCTGTTGCCGCCATTAATGCACGTCACCCGTACTGAGGCAATCATCATTCTTGCCAGATTTCGTACCAAGGTAAACCTCTGTGCATGACAGGAAGCATGGGAATGTCCTGCTCTTTGAAACTTCTATAAATTGAGCCCTGCCCCTTGTGTTTTGAGGAGAGAAACTTTGGAGAGGGGAAGTGCTGCCATTTTCAGTTCTTCCTTTAGTGTTCTTCCTCTCTCCCTTTCTCATTTTTAGTCTTTTTTTAATGTTGTTTTAGTTATACTCTTTTGTAATAGTTCTTCTAATTTCTTTAGTTGTTTAGTGTTAATGCTAGCCTAGTTTTCAGTCCATTCAAGTGTAATAGTCTTTTATTTCAAGTTGTAAGCTCTCTTTGAATTAATATAAAGTGTGTTTATTTTTTACTTGCCTCCATTTTGTCTCCATGCACTCCTACTCATCTCTCCTCCTCCACTTCACCATGAGTAACTAATCCTCCTAGTACTCGAACATGAATCTAAGGCTCGAGTTGATTAAGTTATGACTCTTTAGTTTACTTTTTCTTTTTAGGGTTTAGGCCTTAGATTTAATCTTGAATAGTCATGTTTGGAGATATATCATCGATATATATTTTCCATTTTTGTTTCCACTCTTACCTATCTGAGAGGCTCGTAGTTTGGAGTTAACACTCAAGAGTAAAGAGAGTTGCACGCAACCCTCAACAGAGGTAGGCGTTAAATCTCTTGGATTAGAGTGAAATCCAATAGCGGGGTTCACAGCATAAAGTGAGCTTTAGCTCTCCAATTTGGATGAGAGTTCGGTCGGACCTTCCTAAATTCAGTTGGGGGCGACTTCAAGAAAAGCGTGTTCAAGCTTTGGGAACCTCCATGGTGATGGATCTTAACCCAATTAAGCTTAGGTTTATTATCGCGTCTTTAATCAACTTTTGCCGAGGTGATTTTCGATCGAGTGCTTCTCTTTATCATCCTCTCAACCCTTCATTGTAATCGCTTTTAGTAGCTCTTTATTTAATTGCAAGTAGTTCTCTTTTTAGGGCAATATTTCCTTTCTTAATTGCAATTAGTTTTCTCTTAAAAAACCATAAACATTCTTTTGATAAGATAATAGTCTTCGTGTGAGTAAGATTACTAAACAGTTTCCGGATTTTAATACGACACTTGTGTCCCCTAGCTACAATTCGATAGGTATACTTACTTAAATGGATTGCAAGTTCGGTTTTATTCTCTTTGTGAATATTCTTCGACCATGTTTTTGGGGTCGTTGCCGAGGAACAACTTTTGTTGATAATTAAAAATCACAAACCTATTACTCTTATCATTTCTCTTTCTCTCCCTCTTTCTTAAAAATTTAAAATTAAGAAAAACATATAAATGGTCTTAATAGAAACCCACATCACAATTTTTCTACACCACCTAACTCTCTCGATATGGGCAACGTGGCTTAAACATCACTATCTTGTCTAGTACCTTGTGAACCCTTTATCGGGTAACCCTTGGGAAGTTCGGGAGTTAATACATTTAAAAAAAAAATCTATTTCAAAAAAGTAGCTCTTTTACTAGTTAATTTTTCTCTTCCTTTATCTTCCCTTCTTCTAGTGCATGAACTGTAGAAATCCATTGGATATTTTGGACTTGGACCACGAAATTGAGCGTACTCTTCGGAGAAGATCGCAATTTCAAGGTCCTATTCTCCAACTACTGATTAAGGATTCCGAGTCTATTTCTACTACAAGAATGGAAGAGCCCATCGTAGAGGACCGCATAGGCCTATGTCCTATTATGCATGGCCGAATCTAGAGGGTACAAAATCAAGTATAGGCCCTGCTATAGCTAATAAAAATTTTGAACTAAAGCCTAGCATAATTAAAATGGTGCAGCAGTATGTGCAATATGACGGACTTCAAGATGAAGATCTGAACGTACATATAGCTAGCTTTCTTTAGATTTGTGATACCTTGAAGATTAATGGTGTCACAAATGATGCTATTAGGCTAAGTCTCTTCCCTTTCTCCCTAGGAACCAAGGCTAAGCATGGCTGAACACTCTACAAAAAAACTGCATCACCACCTGCAATAAACTAACTGAAATATTTCTGGCGAAGTATTTTCTGCCAGCTAAAACTATAAAACTTAGGAATGATATTTCTGCCTTTGGACAAATAGATTCTGAAACCTTGTATGAAACATGGGAAAGATTTTAAGAACTCTTAAGATGATGCCCCCATCACATGTTGTCTGTATGGTTACAAGTGTAGACGTTCTACAATGGGCTAAATAAAAACACAAAGCAAATGATAGACGCAGCTTCCAGTGGTACCTTAAACCACAAAATCCCGGAAGCAGCTCTTTAGGTTATCGATGACATGGACATGAACACATATCAGTGGAATGTGCCTAGGTCCCGCCCAAACAAACCTGCATGTATATTTGAAGTTGACAACGTCTCCCAGCTATCTTTGCAAGTGGAAATTTTAAGCAAGAAGGTAATGGAGATGACTGCTGCCTCCGCCCCTCAGGTATGAGAATCTGCAACTGCTGCCACTGAACAATTACATTATGTTAATAATATGCCGAGAAATGCTTTTCATAATTTTTCTTGTGTTAGATTTCCTGTGTCGGGCTTTGCTTTTCCGAATAATTATAATCCCGCTTTACGAAACCACCCTAATTTTTCATGGAGTAACCCTTCGAACGGGTTATGCCCGCAGCCACAAAATGATTTTTCTGCATTACCTCCACCTCTTCAAAATTATCCAAAACCTCCAAGCCTGGAGGAGTTACTTTCTAAATATATAAACACAAATGATGCTACTATAAGAACCCTAGCCAGAAGCATTAAAGTCTAGAGAATCAAGTAGGACAACTCGCGAAAATTATATCTGAATGACCCACCGGGTCCCTTCCTGCCAATACTGATCCCAACCTAAGAGAGCAAGCGAAAACTATTACTCTTCGTAGTTGAAAGCAAGTTTCTGGTATGGTTAGCGAAGAGCTCGAGTCAAGCTCCGCCACCATTTTAAAAATTCCACCCTTTGTTGAAAAAAGAAGTTATCACCCCTCTCTCTATTATAGAGACAAATCTTACTCCACCACCCATCTTTAAACATGATCCAACTCCACCATACCCTTCCGAACTTAACATACAATGTCTGGATGATCAATACTCCCTTTTCCTAGAAAAATTTAAGCAGATCCACATAAATCTACCCTTCCATGAAACAATCTCCTAGATGACGAAGTGCGCTAAGTACCAAAAGGACCTCCTGACTAATAAAAAGAAGTTAGGAAACTTATCGCATGTCACACTAAATGTCGAGTGCTCTACGGTCTTGACAAACGGTTTGCCAAAGAAGATCAGTTATCCATGTAGTTTTTCTATTTCGTGTGTCTTTGGTAATCTTTTTATCAAGCACGCATTAGACGACTAAGGTGTGAGTATCAAGCTGATGCCCCTCTCGTTATTCAAGAAGTTAGGAATTGGTAGCCTCAACCCCATGTGTATGAGTATCCAACTCGCTCATAGATCGGTCAAATACCCATTAGAAATAGTTGATGATGTTTTAGTCAAAGTCGATAAATTCATCTTCAAAGTGGATTTCGTCATATTGGACATCAAAGAAGACGTCGAGGTTCCCCTGATCTTTGGCCAACCCTTCCTTACCACCTCCCAAGCTATCATTGACGTAAGAAATGGCAAGCTCTTCCTACTAGTAGGTGATGATGAAGTAACTTTCTCTATCACCCCTTCGATGAAGAACACCCTAGGGAATGACGACTCCTGTTTTTTCTTAGATGCCTTAGATGAAGAATCTTCCTACTCCTTTCTGAAAGTGAAAGTGAGATTTCTGATTTTTGTATTTCTTCAACTCTTCCAATTGAATTTCTGGAAGAACCAGCCATGGTCGCGGACTCCACCCTTTCCAATTTTCCGTATAAAGTTAAAGTCTACAAAGATATTATTTTTGAAAAGGAAAAAACTTTCAAATCATCTTATGAAAAACCCCCTACCCTAGAATTAAAAGAACTTCCTGAACATCTTAAGTATGCCTTCTAAGAAAAAGATTCTAAACTACCAGTAATAGTATCAGCCTACCTAACTGAAGTGCAAAATTATAAACTCCTTCTAGTTTTACGTAAACATCGCCGAGCCATCGCTTGGCAGATATCTGATATCAAGGGCATAAGCCAATCTTTCTGCACCCACAAAATATTAATGGAAGATAATTCGTGTAACTCCATCCAACCTCAACGTCGTATAAATCCAAACATGAAAGAAGTCGTAAAAGGCGAGGTTATGAAACTCTTAGACGCAGGAATTATCTATCCTATTTTTGATAGTAAGTGGGTCAACCCATTTCAAGTAGTGCCAAAAAAGGGATGGATAACTGTATTTAGTAATGAGAATAATGACTTAATCCCGACACGGATGGTGACAGGGTGGCGAATGTGTATTTACTATCGTAAGTTAAACGACGCTACCACAAGGACCATTTTCCCTTGCCGTTCAACGATCAAATCTTAGAGCGACTATCCGGCCATAGCTTTTTCTATTTTCTCGATGGCCTCTCGAGGTATTTTCAAATCCCTATCTCATCCGGGGACCAAGAGAAAACTACATTTACTTGTCCCTTCGGCACCTTCTCTTAGCGAAGAATGTTGTTTGGGTTGTGCAATGCCCCTGCTACATTCCAGCAATGTATGCTCGCTATCTTTGAAAACTTACGTAGAAAGAATAATGGAGGTGTTTATGGATGATTTCTCCATGTTCGGCGATGCCTTCGATAGTTGTTTAGAAAACTTAGAAAAAGTCTTAGAAAGATGCGAAGAAACTAACCTAGCCCTAAATTAGGAAAAATGTCATTTTATGGTCAGGGAGGGTTAGTTTTGGGTCATAAGATTTCTACCCGAGGAATTGAAGTAGATATAGCAAAGATAGAAGTTATCGAGAAATTTCCACCGCCTACGTACGTAAAAGCTATAAGAAGTTTCCTAGGTCACGCTTGCTTCTACTGCCGTTTCATTAAGGACTTCTCCAAAATCGCAAACCCCTTACTCATCTTCTAGAAAAGATGCCCCATTTATTTTTTACGAACCTTGCCTATCGACCTTTGAATTAATAAAAGAAAAGTTAATTAATGCCCCAATTATGATAGGTCCAGTGTGGGACCTTCCCTTTGAGATTATGTGCGATGTAAGTAGTTTTGCGGAGGGATCCGTATTCGGTCTACACATATCTAAGACCTTCCACCCCATCTATTACACAAGAAAAACACTCATATCTGCACAAGAGAATTACACCATGACTGAGAAGGAGCTCCTTGTTGTTGTCTTTGCCTTCGATAAATTCAGACCATACATCAAGCTTTCAAATATTATCATTTTCATGAACCACTCAACCCTCAAGTATCTTCTTGCTAAGACAGATGCTAAGTCGCGCCTGATACGCTAGGTCTTACACCACCAGGTGTTTGACTTAGAAATCCGTGATAAGCAAGGTGCTGATAATTTGGCCGCCGACCATCTCTCACGATTAGATAATCTGTATATAGAAAATTTAGATGAAAAATCTTTTAATGATTATTTTCCTGATGAGAAGCTATTTTCTATTAACACTTCTCCTTCCCCCTGGTTTGCAAACATTGCCAACTATTTAGTGGCTCGTGACCTTCTAAAAGATTCTCCTCTCAGCAAAAGAAGAAATTCTTTTCTGAGTTGAAGAACTAATTTTGGGAATACTGCATCTTTTCCGAGTTTGTGCGGATCAGGTGATAAGGAGATGTGTTTCTTTTAAAGAAAGATTAGATATTTTAAAACATTTGCATGAAGGACCAACTGGTGGGCACTATCAAGAAGCTCGCACCGCTAACAAAGTGCTTTCCGCGGGTTTTTACTAGCCTAGCCTGTTTAAAGACGGACAAACTTTTGAAAGTAGGTGTGATAGTTACCAACGGTCGGGATATATCTCCAATAAAAATGAAATGCCGCAAAATTATTTCCTTGAGTGTGAAGTTTTCGACCGCTGGGGAATTGATTTGATTGACCCACTTCCATCTAGCTTCGGGAACAAGTTTAATTTAGTTGCTATAGATTATGTTTCCCGAGATGTAATTACTTTATTAAAAAAATTATTTTCTCGATTCAGTACGCCACCTGCCATCGTTAGCAAGAGGGGTTCACAATTTTTGTAATGTGCAGTTTTCCAAAACTCTTATAAAATACGGCATTACAAATAAGCTTTAAACTGCCTACCACCCCCAAACTAACAGACAAGTCGAAGTAGTTAACAGAGAGATTAAAAGATTTTTAGAAAAGACTGTTTCCACTTATAGAAAAGACTGGTCAACCAAATTAGACGATGCTCTATGGGCCTACCTATTGGGTATTGCATCCACAATAACCGAAAATTAGCATGAAGTCTCCCTTGAACTAAGATTAATTAAGTTGTATTTGATCTCTCTATTTAGTTGTGTGTTTGCAGACTATCATTGTTAAGTGTAGACCAATGTCAGTCTACAGTGGGTCATGAACAGAGAACCATACAGTGTAATCCCTCACTGTGTGATCCAAGGTGTTGACTCATGTGTAGCTTCTCTATTGGGATACACTTCACATTCAAACACTTGGAACATTGGATGAAGATTGGATTCATGAAGAAGAAAGATTTCCTAACATTCAAAATTTTTCTAAGTCCACTTCTCGAGAAGCCTAGTATAGTTCTCGAGTAGCGGAGTTAGCAGAACTCGAGTATTTAGCTTAGTACTCGAGTACAAGTCTTAGTTCTCGAGTAACATCATTAAAGTTCTCGAGAAGCCAAGACTAGTTCTCGAGTAGACTTTGTCTATACTTCTCGAGTAGCCAGAGCTACCCTTGAAATATTTCGAAGTCCATCTATCGAGAAGCTGGGTTATAGTTCTCGAGTACTTAGCTTCTACTTCTCAAGAAGTCAGCTTGGTACTCGAGTACAAGTTTTAGCTCTCGAGTAATATTCTTTTAGTTCTCGAGTAATGTTATTTTAGTTCTCGAGAAGCTTAGTTTAGTTCTTGAGTAGACTTAGCGCTTATTTCTCAAGTATTTACATAAGTCCAGAACGTATAGCCCTCGAGTAATCAGCTTGTTCTCGAGAACTTATATATACTTCTCGAGAACTGTAGTCCAGTTTTTCATAAAATTGCTTAAGTTCAGAATTATCGGGATTTTCAAATGATAGATCGTGATTGGTCCACGTGTCGTCATTAATGTCAATTCTAACCGTTAGGTGAAATCTTATATAAAGTTTTGTCATTAAAGACTAATCCTAAGCGGTGAACCGTACCTTTCTAAAATTCTGAATCGGCCTTCTCTCTCAAAAAGGATTTTATTGAAGCCGTCGTTGCCGCTTAACTTGAAGATCGACAAGGCTTTTTTTCAATCCAGAACGACTTGCTATTCAAGGAATCTTCATCTTCTCCTTGATCGAGTAGGTCCAAGTTTCTCAGATCAGATCTATCGAGAGTCTTCTTCAACAATTTCTGAAAAAGCCGCAAAGTTCAAGAAAGATGACCTAGGAATAATTTTTCAGATCTGAGAGAAATTTCTGTTTGTATTATCAAATCTCTTTTTAATCTTGTAGGAGATTATTCTCTGAGTATAGGAGCTTTGTTCTCCGAGTTGTAGGAAGTATTCATCTTCCGAGTGAAGATCCATTTGGATCAAGATTGTAGGAACTTGGTTCCGAGACGTAGGATTGGTTTTCAATCCAAGATAGTGGAGTAGTTGAGTCTAGTGATTTACTAGATCGGCTAGGGAAAGTGGTCGTACCCAAGGTTGGGGAACCAGTATAAATCTTATTGTCGTCTGTGATTGCTTCATTGTTTTTGTGCAAGTTCGTTTAATTTTTAATCAGCAAATAGACGCACAATTCACCTTTTCACCCCCCTCTTAGGTGATTTAGGTAGACAACTTATCACTTTCAATTGATATCAAAGGGAGGTTGGTCATTCAAAGGTTAACACCTTGATTAATTTCCTCTTTAAGTTGTCTCTAGAGATTTTTTCAAGCAATGGACAAGGGTAAAGATTTTGCCAAGCTTCCCTTGTGCACAAAGAATAATTTTCTCATGTGGAAAGAAAGAATTAAGTTTTTCATGGAAGCTGTGGATCCCCGGATCTTCATGATTGTTGAAGAAGGTCATTACATTCCTATGACTAGCTCCACTATAGATCCAACAAAGAAAGTCCCAAAGAAGTTTATGGATCTATATAAAGACGAGATTGCACTTGTCTCTCTAGATAAGAAATCTAAGAATATAATAACAAGTGCAGTCGATGACTCTATGCTGCAAAACCTGATCCACTTCCAGTCTACTAAGTAGATGTGGCAGTCCATCATCACCTTGATGGAAGGTACAGAAGAAGTAAGGGATGACAGAAGATCCCTTTTGAATCAGAAATATGAAGCCTTCCGACAAGAGAACAAATATACCATTGCATATACTTTTGAGAACTTTTTCAAGATAGTTAACGAACTCAGAGTATATGACCGAGTCTTCACCAACGAAGAACTGAATAACAAGTTCCTAAGATCCTTAATAAAGGAATGGGACAACAAGGTCCGTGCCATCAGGGAATTTGGAAAGCTAGCTGAGACAGATCCTCAGAATCTCTTCGGGAAGCTGATGTCATATCAGCATCAACTCAACACAAGGAAAGCTGAAGAAGAGAAGAGCAGGTCTGCATCCAAAGAAAAGTCTGTTGCTTTAAAGGCAGACACCTCTAGGAAGTCAAAGGCTACCTCTCCAACCCCAGCACAAGAAGTTAGTGAAGAAGAAAACTCAGAGCCAAGTTCCGAGGGATCATAACTATCTGAAGGAGAGTTCTCCTTACTCTCACGACAGTTCAAGAAATTCTTGAACAAGAAGAAGCAATGGAAATGCAAGGATGCCTCTCACAGAAGAACACGACTTGACAGTGATCGACACAGAAAAGGCTCAAGCAGCAACGACAGGTATGGTTCTAAACAGAACAAACATATTTCGACTGACATAGTTTGCTACTATTGTAACAAGCTAGGTCACGTCATAGCTAACTGCCCCCACAAGAAGGAGGGTGGCAGGAGAGAAGAAAAGAAGTCCTCATATAGCAAGAAGAGGACAGAGAAGAGCCTGATAGACAAGAAGAGCAAGACTCTTAGTGACTCTGACTCATCTTAGTCGAGTGAAGAAGAGGAAGCCTACTTTGGCCTTATGGCTCAATCAGATGATGAACAAGATCCCCAGTTCACTAGGGAGGTAAAATCTCACACCCCTCTTTCAGAATCTGATGTTTCTGAGCATGATCATGAGGACACCTCCTCTGATGATGAGTATGAACTTATGGCCCAGTATAAGGAGTTGATCAAGGCATACGACAAATGTCTAAAGGTCGTGAAAACTCAGGAAAAAGAGATTAAGTCCCTCAAGGCCATAGAAAGCTATCTGAGAGAGGAAGTCGTTAAGATGGACTCACTGAGAGAAGACTTAGATACTGCAGTTGATGAGTTCAATAAGGCTATCAAGCACCTTGATCTGAAGGATGCAAATCATCAAGGGGTTGGAAGAATTACTAGAAGCCGAAAAGAAACTTGTTGAAGGTTTCTCTAAGCCCAAGGTAGTTCTTCCTCTTATTGCTGAGTTCTCTGCTCAGGCCAAGGTGCTGGGCTAGGCCATGTAGAAGCTCCTAGTAAATCTTCTAGGAGGAATAAAGCTAAGAGAAAGAATAAGGCCGCCAAGAAGGCCTCACCCGAAGAAAAGGGGAAATCCCCTCAAGATCAGACTATCTTTAAGAAAGTCATATTTCCAACTAATGAGTATGATCTTGACTCATCCTACGACCACTTAACTAGGCCTACTTATGTAGAGCCAAAGTCTCGTTACGAAGGATGGACTCGCCCCAGAAACTTTGGTGAGAGTGTCTTTAAGGCACCTTATGAAGAAGTCATTCTTCGGGACTATGGTCCTTATGATCATGGTCATAACTTCAAGAAAGCACAAAAGGTAAAACCCATTGTGGAAAAGCCTGTGCAGGAGAAGAAATCATGTGATTGCCATCATCATGAAGCTTCTTCCTCCAAGAATGCTACCCCTACTGGACTAGTATCCCAGAAGGTCAAGCGGGAGCACCTAAGGAAAAGATACAACAGGTTCGACTGTTGGTGCTGTGGCAGGATTGGTCATTTTGCAATCGAATTGTTTGTTTAATCCAAGAAATATTGCAACTCCTAAAGTTGGCAACATGAGAATGACCACTCATGATGCTAATCCTCATACGGGAGTGTTCTAACACGAGACCAAGGACCCAAACATGTTTGGATTCCTAAGGCAAACTGATTATGATTGTAGGGATGTCCAAAGGCCACTAAAATGCATATCTGGTATTTGGACAGTGGATGCTCTCGACACATGACCGGGACTAGAAGTCTACTTCAGAACTATTCTCCAGTCTTGAATGGACCAAAGGTCATCTTTGGAGGTTAAGACCGAGGGATAACCAAAGGCTACGGTATGATCACTAACGGTAGTGTATCCTTTTCGGATGTAGCTTATGT
The DNA here is from genome assembly GCA_039513925.1 of Platanthera zijinensis. Taxonomy (NCBI): domain Eukaryota; kingdom Viridiplantae; phylum Streptophyta; class Magnoliopsida; order Asparagales; family Orchidaceae; genus Platanthera; species Platanthera zijinensis. The sequence continues at coordinate 168,398,084 of CM077086.1, forward strand.
TTAGGGATTGGAACACAAGCTCATAAGCATAAGCCAACTATGCGATAAAGGATACATTGTTGAATTCCATGCTGACAAGTGCTTGATAAAGTCTGTTGATAATAAGGAAACGATTCAATCTGGCACACGAAGCAGGAATATATTTTGTTTAGATTTCATTTGTATAGACTCTTCTACACAAGTGTGCTTTTTAGCAAAAGATAGTGCGTCTCTTAGTGACCAATGATACAAGAGATAAACACATATTAATTTTAAAACTATTAATAAATTTTTTTCTCTGAACTTAGTACGTGATGGCCCGAATGTAAAGTGCACTAAGGACAGACCTGGTCATGCTTGTGTAAAAGGCAAGCAAATAAGGGATACTTTTAAAATCATAATAGGCAAAGACTCAATAGGTGTTTACACCTACTTCATATAGACTTATTCAGTCCACTACAAATTAGAAGCTTGGGAGGTAAGGAATATACATTGGTTATTGTTGATGACTACTCGCGCTTTGCATCGGTGTTCTTTCTGAAACACAAGTAAGATACCTTTGATGTCTTTACAAATTTTATTAGGCAGATCCAGAATGAATACAACTGTTCCGTAGTCAAGGTTAGAAGTGACAATGGAACTGAATTAAAGTCTGGGGTCATGACAGAATACTGCGAAAGCCTAGGTATCTTTCATGAGTTTTCCTCTCCTCGCACTCCAAAGCAAAATTGAGTAGCTTAGAGAAGGAACAAAACACTCATAGAGGCCTACAGGACTATGTTGAGTGATGCTTCACTACCGGAGTACTTCTGGGCTGAAGCCATAAATACTGTATGCCACGTGCAAAATCGAGCACTCATCAATAAGAATCATGATAAGACACCTTACGAACTTATAAAAGGCAGGAAACCAGCTGTTTCATATTTTAGAATTTTTGGCTGTAAATGCTTCGTGCTTAAAAATGGAAAGTATCACACTACCAAGTTTAGTGAGAAAAGTTTTGAAGGTATTTTTGTAGGTTATAGTAGCCATAATAAGGAATACAGGATTTTCAATAGAAAAACTCTGGTTATAAAGGAATCCATACATGTTGTATTTGATGAGACGAGCTTGCTGCAAAGCAAATCGTCTAGTGTGTTTGTAATAGATGCATGTACAAAGCTGAAAGAAATCAGCTTGGATGAACCGACTGAAGGTGAAAGAGAAAAGTTCATCAAGATCACTACTCCAACCCCCATTGGAGAGATAGACGATCAAGATGAAGAATCTATTCAAGTTGATGAAGTCACTCTAGTTGCTAAAGAAGTTATAGATGCAACGAATCTAGAGCTTACACATCTGAAGGATCATCCATTGGGCCAAATCATAAGAGATCCCTGGGATAGTGTCAGAACACATCGAGGTATAACTAACAAGAATCTATATTTAAGTTTTCTTTCACAGGTTGAACCAAAGAAGTTTGAGGAAGCAAACTCAGACGCATCATGGATCTTGTCCATTGAAGAAGAACTGAAATCAGTTCAAGCACTGTAAAGTTTGGAAGCTAGTTCCAAGACCCAAAGGTAAAAATGTCATCGGGACAAAGTGGGTCTACAAGAACAGGATGGACGAAGATGGAACAATCATAAAGAATAAGACCAGACTCGTCGCCAAAAGATATCATCAAGAAGAAGGAATCGACTTCGACCAAACATATGCTCTAGTGGCAAGGCTAGAGACCATCAGACTGTTCCTGGCTTATGCTGCACTGAAGGGCTTCACTATCTATCAAATGGATGTGAAGTCCGCCTTCCTGAATGATGACATAAAGGAAGAAGCGTATGTGGAACAACCCCAAGGTTTTGTTGATCCTAACTTTCCTGATTATGTTTATTTATTATCGAAAGCGTTGTACAGTTTGAAACAAGCTCCTCGAGCTTGGTACGAAACGCTGTCTAGCTTTCTCCTCGAGAACAAGTTCACAAGGGGAAAGATAGATAAGACATTTTTTCTTAGGGAAATTAAAGGCAAGATTTTGCTAGTGCAAATCTATGTAGACGACATCATTTTTGGTTCTACAGACGACAACCTCTGCAAAAAGTTTTCTAAACTTATGCAAGGGAAGTTTTAAATGAGTAGTATAGGAGATCTGAAGTATTTCTTAGAACTTCAGGTGAAACAATCTGAAGATGGAATTTTCATCTCACAGACTAAGTTCAATAAGGAGTTGATTAAGAAATTCAGAATACAGAGTGCAACCTCTATGAGGACTCCAATGGCCTCAGCTATATCTCAGGACAAGGATGAAAAAGGGAAACCTTTTGATGAAACCAAGTACAGAAGCATAGTTGGATCCATGCTCTACCTTACTGCCTGTAGACCAGACATAATGTTCTCTACATGTGTCTGTGCTAGATTCCAAGTGAACTACAAGGAATCTCACTATATTGCTGCAAAGCGGATCTTGAGATACCTTAAAGGTACACTAAAACTTGGATTATAGGTACCCAAGAAGTAATGACAGTGAATTAATTGGTTTTTCAGATGCAGACTTTATAGATAGCAAAGATGACAGAAAAAGGACTTCCGAGACATGTTAGTTCCTTGGAAGGAGACTTATCTCATGGAGCAGCAAAAAGCAAAACTGTGTCGCAATCTCAACGGCCGAGTCAGAATATATTTCTGCCGGCAGTTGTTGTGCACAGTTTCTTTGGCTAAAGAACTAGCTAGAAGACTACAACATGAAGGTTAAAGACATTCCATTGTTTTGCGACTCCTCCAACGCAATAGCAATTGCAAACAACCCAGTCTCGCATAGCCGGACAAAGCACATCGAGCTCAGATATCACTTCATCTGGGAGCATGTGGAGCAAGGGGATGTGGATCTGCTGCATGTGCCAACAGATCGGCAAGTTGTAGATATTTTAACGAAGCCGCTGGACGAGACCAAGTTCAATTTCTTCAAAACTGAACTTGGGATGCTGAACAAAGAAGGATAGACCAAAAGGGATCATATCAAAGCTCACGAATCGAGGAAACTACAAAAAGGTTAGAAATTTCTCCAAGTGGAAGTCACTTCTCGAGAAATAGAGTTACTACTCGAGAAGTAATAAACTGGTTCTCGAGCACTAAGAGTCTACTTCTCGAAGAACTTCACATTTGTCTCTCGAGAAGTACTATAAGTACTCAGGTACTAAAAATCTACTTCTCGAGAAAAATACTCCTATCTCTCGAGAACAATCGTCCACTCGAGAAATGACCTGTCACTTTTCAAATTCTGTTCATTTCTTCATTTTCGCAAACCGCCTGATTTCTGCCTTAATCAAAGGCTTGTTTTAGGTTAACTAGGCACTTAATCATCGTTAATAGATTTATATATATACACAAAACTTTAGATTTCATAAATCAATCGACATTTCAAATCCCTTTCTCTCGAAAACTCTTCGCCTCCAACCGACTCAGAGATATCGACACCGCCGTTCTCTCGCACTCCGTTCGTCGCCGTCTTCAGAAACCGTGGCATAGCAGTCTAAGATAGGATTTGTAAGTGAACTAGTTATGGTCCGGGATTGCCGAACTCTTAGATGATTTCAAGAATCTTCTACTTCTTCTCGAAACCGCAGGTCTGAACTTCATTCTTCAAGAACCTTGCAAAATTCTGCTCCCAGACGTTGAAGAGTTCTTTCGAAATGTAAAGATTAGGAGAAATAGCTGTAACACCCCAAAAATCCCTAAGTCCAAAAATGGGTCAAGCTTGGTGACACAGCCTGGGACACGAGCGTGTCCCAGGGCATGTCCAGTGCACACGGCCTGGGGCACGGGCGTGTCCCAAGGCATATCCTTTACTGTAGGCATCGACTCGAGTTCTCGAGATGGCACGGTCTACGATCGTCGAGAGGTGACACGACCTGGGACACGGGCGTGTCCCAGCACGTGTCTTGCTTGGGTAAATACCTGGGTGGCGTAGAGTGCCATTGAGTCTGGAGCACGGCCTGTGACACGGGCATGTCACAGGGGCGTGTTTGGCATACGGCTAAGGACACGGGCGTGTGCCTTAGCCGTGTACTTCTCGAGTAATCTGGTCTTGTGTTGAAAGAGTGACATGGCTAGTAACACGGCTGTGTGCTTTCTAACACGGGATGGTCAGGGGTTTGACACGGGCGTGTCTAAGCCTATGTTCTTGATTGGGTGAGTCGGTTCTGTAGCCGCTTCAAGAAAACGACATGTGACACGGACGTGTCACAACCCGTGTTCAGTCAAGGAAAGTAGTTTAATGGCTTATCTGATACGTTAATTTTCTTTAACCAAGATCCAATGGTCTAAGCTCATCCCAGAGGTGATAAGGCTGGCCTTGAGAAGGAGAAAGCTCATGTTGAGTTGTGCCTTGCTTTTTCTTAAGTAAGAGAGAGAGGAGAGCTTGAGGAGGAAGAAGAAGAGGAAGCCGGCTACCGGTGGTGCTACGGTGGTTCAAATCGCGAGCCGAGTTCGGATTTACGAAGGCAAGTTTGCTGCGAGAATGCTCATCCATTTACTTTTCTCCCCATAGCTCTGAAGCGTCTTCCAAGGGAAACGATTCCCTTCTTGGACAAGTGAAGTACTTTTTTCCTACATTTGCATAGGAATCCTCCACCAAAAGGTGGATGGCGAAAGAGATTCCCTTGGGATTGGTGGTTCATCCCTTACTGTAGTGCATTAGAACCGGAAGTGTGAGTACAGGTAGGCATGCTTGTGTGAAGCCCATCTGGACATGTTGGTCTGGATTGGTGATGCTTGTTTGCACATCAGGAGAAGTCTCCGTGATTATTGCTAGTATGCATGAAATCTGTGATGGGTGCCTGTGGCTTGGTGCCGCAGGAAGTACAGGAGGAAGTCCAGGAAATGGTGAGAGTTGGGATCAACTCTTGTGTCCGTGAGCGCCATGTGGTATAAAATTGAGCCGTAGGGCTGAAACTACGAAAAGGACTTTGTGCCGAATAGGAAAGGTGAAACCGACCCATGCTTGTAAGTTGACCATGAGTACTTCGGAATTCATTTCTGGCAAGGCGATTTGAGCAAAGGGGGGTGGCTGATCTGTACCTGCATTATGCCAACTGTACAAGAGACAGTCAAGGCATTGGGCTTTCGTCAGGGGCATAATGAGAGTCTTTGCCCTGGGCACCATAAAGACTAGGAAAGCTCAAGTTTGATCGTCATGTCTGGGACCTCTGAACGGTGGTGGGATCCGGTGTTTCTGATACACCAGAATGTTCCCTGAGTGCACGGAGTGTCGGGCCGTCGTGCCAGGTATTTGTGATATGTATTGCCCTGCTGGCTGAATATATATATGTGTGTGATGTAAATTGCTATGTAGGGAAGGAATTCTGCTGCCCCATGCCAGGGGTAGGGTCGTTATAATTGGTCAGTTGAATGCTGACCGTTGCCCTGTTTACCACCGGTTGGTTGGAATGGCTCTTGCAGGTCCAGGTGGTGCTAGTCCAAGCGGGACTTAGCGGGCTGAAGCCCAAGCTGCGTTGCTGCCCTCAAAGGCCTTGTTTTGCTTAATCTTGTTCATGTGTGGCCGACCTGCGTGCCGATGTTTGTAAACCACACCTTATGTTCAGAGAAACTTGTAAACTCCATAAGGCTGTGTACCTGTTTTGTATGGTTGTATACATTCCTATTTTGTTAGAAGTGGACATTTCTGTTATTATTGAGTTCATGTTTTCAACCCTGAAGCTTCCGCTAGAATGCTCTTTGTTAGGGTGCGGTGGTTCTTGGTATTATTTTGTGACGTCTCCACCTGTTTGTTTAATATGGTGTGGGGCCCCGGCCAGACCCTCTATTATATCCTTTTTGACAGGTAGAGGTGTTACAATAGCATAATTCTGAAATCAAAAATAAAAGGGGTTAAGATCAAATTGAACCCGACCATTGTGTCCAAGCTTCTAAGGTTGTCAACTTTAGATGATGAAGATGAACTTACACAGGAAGAAAATGATAGAACTTGTCATTTTTGTGGAGTACCAGTAGACATCACCTCTCTCAAAAGGACAGCTCTGAATGATGTAAGCAAGCTTCTAGTTGATATCGTTGGGAAGATCCTATGGTGCAGGACCGGCTCTGTTGGTTTCATCACCAATGACCTATTCGATGTAATGACTGCTATCGTCTGCAGAAAAAAATTTCCGCATGGGATGATGGTTTTTGATATGATAAGGGATAGCATAAAGAATCCAAAGTTTGCCAGGATAATTTCTTTGATGCTGCATGAAATTAATCCAACAGTCTTTGACATCTCTAAAGGAACACCTATTCATCACTTGAAGAAGATCTCCATAACTTATATACATAGGTGGGAGTTAAAACTGAAGAACACCAAATAGATTACAAAAGAGCATGCACACCCTGCTGTAGAAGAAAGGACCCCATCTACCTCCTCTCATGAAGTTGCTAAACCATCTAGTGCAGAAACTGAGTGGGAGCCTGCTTCCTCTATTCCAGATGACAGAATTCCAACTCCACCTCCTTCAGTGAGATCTCCAATCAGAAGTCAAGTCAGAAGTCTAGCTAGATCACCAGTCAGAAGTCCAGCTAGATAGCCAGTAAGAAGTTTAATCAGATCTCCAGTCAGGTCTCTATTGGCAGACATATTAGATGAGACATTCTCAGATGAGCAAGTTCAGAAAACCCTCGACTCTACTGTAGAAGATATATAAAACATGATAAAAGAACTCACTTCTGATGAGCCTTTTCCTTCCCTCCATTCAGAAAATGTAGAAGAAGCCCCAAAGGATCAATCTCCAGCACCTTCTCCATCTCCAGTACCTTCTCCCAAAGCAACTCCTTCTCCATCTCCAAGCAAAGACTCACCTCAACCAGATACCATCCTTCTATCAGAAGAGGATGAGCCAGAACCAGAAGCAATTGAAGCTCCCCTAAGGAGACTATATTTCTCTATTCCCACCCTCCTTGGTGAGGAAGAAGAAAATATAGTCATTCATACTACCAGAGCTAAAAGCTCTGTAGTTGTTGAAGAAATCCCTCCATGGGAAGTCCCTCTTCCACCTCTAATTGCTACTCCTATTGTTCCTGCCGCTGCTGCCCCTGTAATTCAAGATATTCTAAGTAAGATTGAAGTAATGTTGAGTGAGCAAAGAAAATATATTGATGAATCTCTGAGAATAGTCCAAGACAAAGTATTTGCTCTAGAGAAAGAGATGAGTATAGGCTTTATAGAAATTCAGCACAACACTGACTCTCTGAAAAAGTTGTTTCAGATTGGTGGAAAAGCTATAGACCACACTATCTCTAGTATTGGTAAGGTCATGGATCAATAAGTAACTCTTGCTGGCAACCAAATTTACTTGGAAAAGAAAGCCCAGGAAAACCTTATGAAAATCTGTGAAGAGGTTGGTACCTTCAAGGAAGATGTTATAGACAAACTATCTGTAGAATTCAGAAAGGGGGAGAGTTTAGTGAAAGAACATGTGGATAAGTTTGTGGACAAGTTTACTGCTACTGCCAACACAGTCTGGTCTGACAAGATAACTGAAATTAATAAGAATGTTTTAGAACAGATCCAGTCTGTGAAATTCCAAAACTATGACACTGCAGTCTGATGCATAACTAGATATTCCCTGAATTCCAGGTTGATCCTAATGTCATACCTCATCACCTGAACCCCCTTGCTGAAGGTCAGTCAAGTCAGATGCCTACTCAGATGCAACCTCAGATGCTATACTTCTCTCCAAGGCTAGAAGATCAATTTCCTCCTCCTGCTTCCTATGATCAAGTTTTGGATAATGTGATTCCTCAAGGACTACCTGAAATCCACATTCCTAAGAAGAGGAAGTATGGGGAAGGCCCCTCTGCAAGCAAAAGTATTCCCAAGCCAGACTCAGAGAAAAGGAAAGTACATGAATTTGCTGAATTCTGGAGTCCTACTTCCAAAGCTTTGATTCTTGATACTATCAAGCTAGTAATGGACTACAATGAAAGAAGGAATCTCCACTATAGCTCTTTTGAGTGGGAACTCTATGAAAAGTCCATGACTAAAAGGAGAATCTATGATAGAGAATATGGAAAGAACAATCCAAAGGCACCTCCTAAACCTCCAAGGTATTATCCAAAGCCTTTCAGCTACCAGAGAAGACAACAAGAGAAGTATGACAGGCAACATCGGAGCAAGGACTGATTTTTTGTTAATAACTCTTTTCGAGATTAAGAATTAAATGAATGTTTATTTGGAATCTAAAACACTATATATATAATTTCTATTGATGATTCTGTGTTTAATTTTTTCCTTACATGCATTTGATCCTGTCTTTATATACAGTTCTTTCTTTGTTGACATAATTCACCTTAGTGTAGAGGATTCTCACTTCTACAAATAGAGGGAGATTGTTGGGTATTGCATCCACAATAATCCAGATTTGCATGAAGTCACCCTTGAACTAAGATGAATTAAGCTGTATTTGATCTCTCAATTTAGTTATGTGTTTGCAGACTATCATTGCTATGTGTAGACCAATGTCAGTCTACAGTGGGTCCTGAACATAGGACCATACAGTGTAATCTCTCACTGTGTGATCCATGGTGTTGACTCATGTGTAGCCTCTCTATTGGGATACACTTCACATTCAAGAACTTGGAACATTGGATGAAGATTAGGATTCATTAAGAAGAAAGATTTCCTAACATTTAGAATTTTTTTAAGTCCACTTCTCGAGAAGCCTTGTAATGTTCTCGAGTAGTGGAGTTAGCAGAACTCGAGTATTTAGCTTAGTACTTGAGTACAAGTCTTAGTTCTCGAGTAACATCATTAAAGTTCTCGAGAAGCCTAGACTAGTTATCGAGTAGACTCAGCCTATACTTCTCGAGTAGCCAGAGCTAGCCTTGAAATTTTTCTAAGTCCATCTCTTGAGAAGCTGGGTTATAGTTCTCGATTTCTTTGCTTCTACTTCTCAAGAAGTCAGCTTGGTACTTGAGTACAAGTTTTAGCTCTCGAGTAATATTCTTTTTGTTCTCAAGTAATGTTATTTTAGTTCTTGAGAAGCTTAGTTTAGTTGTTGAGTAGACTTAGCACTTATTTATCGAGTACTTACATAAGTCTAGAACATATAGCCCTCGAGTAATCAGCTTGTTCTCGAGAACTTATATATACTTCTCGAGAACTGCAGTCCAGTTTTTCAGAAAATTGCTTAAGTTAAGAATTGTTGGGATTTTCAAATGATACATCGTGATTGGTCCATGTGTCATCATTAATGTCAATTCTAACCGTTAGGGGAACTCTTATATAAGGTTTTGTCATTAAATACTAACCCTAAGCGGGGAACCGTACCGTTCTAAAATTCTGAATCGGCCGTCTCTCTCAAAAAGGATTTTACAAAAGTCGTCGCTGCCGCTCAACTTGAAGATCGACATGGCTGTTTTTCGATCCAGAACGACTTGCTGTTCAAGGAATCTTCATCTTCTCCTTGATCGAGTAGGTCCAAGTTTCTCAGATCAGATCTACCGAGAGTCTTCTTGAACAATTTCTGAAAAAACCGTAAAGTTCAAGAAAGAACACCTAGGAACAATTTTTCAGATTCTAGAGAAATTTCTGTTTATATTATCAAATCTCTTTTTAATCTTGTAGGAGATTATTCTCCGAGTGTGGGAGCTTTGTTCTACGAGTTGTAGGAAGTATTCATCTTCCTAGTGAAGATTCATTTGGATCAAGATTGTAGGAACTTGGTTCCAAGACATAGGATTGGTTTTCAATCCGAGATAGTTGAGTAGCCGAGTCTAGTGATTTACTAGATCGGTGAGGGAAAGAGGACGTACCCAAGGTTGGGGAACCACTATAAATCTTCTTTTCGTCTGTGATTGCTTGATTGTTTTTGTGCAAGTTCGTTAAATTTTTATTCCGCAAATAAATGTATAATTCACCTATTCACCCCCCTCTAGGTGATTTAGGTAGACAACTTATCACTTTCACTACCAAACTGCATATAAAACCGCCATTAGGATGTATGCCGTAACGATTTGTTTATGGAAAATCGTGTCATTTACCCATAGAATTAGAACACCGTGCTTTTTGGGCTTTAAGATTTTTAAATTTCGATCCCCACTCTGTAGGTGATTTTTAAAAATTTCAACTTAACGAACTCGACAAGTAGCGTTATTACGCATAACAAAATAACAAATTTTATAAAGAGCGGACGAAACATTTTCACAACAAGCATTTAAGGAAGCCAAAAATCTTTAAGCCAGACGAACAAGTTCTTTTATATAATTCACGGTTACGTTTGTTTCCTGGCAAGCTAAAGTCACGATGGTCTGGGCCGTTTTCTATAAAAGAAGTGTTTCCATATGGCACTGTGTTAATTTCACACCCTTATAAGGGTGATTTCAAAGTGAATGGGCAGCATCTTAAAATTTATTTTGGTGATGATGACGTCAGTCCGAATAATATTAATTTTCTTCTGCATGAACTTTACCCAACTTAAGAATTTTTATTTTTGTTAAAAAATTAATTATTATTTTGGACAATAATCTTTTTGGACAATATTATTTTGTTGCGTCGAGCTCAAATGATGTTTTCAAACAAAGGGCGCTCTTAGGAGGCAACCCGAGTTATTTTTTTGTTTTTTTTATTCTACACTTTTTGCCCCGGACGGCTCCGACAAGCTGAAGCTTCTGCGATCACCTGCTCCAACACTGCTGAATCCTTCACGAAGTCCAAAGAAGACATTTCAAGAAGTTCCAAAGAGCAAGCATGGGGGAGTGGCATCACTCAACTTTCGCGACGCATAAATCTGGGGAAGTACCAGTTTTTCAATTCTATACTTTCATTCCTATTTTAATTTCTCTCTCCTTCCCCTCCTTTCTCCTTTGAGGACAATGTTCATTTTAAGCTCGGGGGAGGATTTCCTCTTTTTCATATCTTTTTTTTGTTTCCTTTAAAAAAATGAAAAAAAAAGTTTTTTTATATCTTAAAAATATAAAAAAAGAGAATATCTTAAAAATCCAAAAAAAGAGAATATCTTAAAAATAAAAAAATATATAGAATATTTCAAAATCAATATATATATATATATATATATTTATATACTATTTGTTTTTTACTTTAACAGTTTAAACGAATTTTGTTATTTCAATAGTACCCCTTGCTTTTTGTTTTGTTTTTCTCAATATTCCCTATAACAACTTAGCTAATTATGATCTTTCAAATCGTTGTTTTAATTATGTTTCACAAGTAAAATGTTGTCCATGATGTGTTTCTAATTCACGGTAGCATGTTAATGTGAAACGTTTTCAAAAACTCGCATTTTTATTATGGTTTTCGTTCTTTATTTTCTTTACTTTCTTAAAAATCTTTCATCCACTATTTTCCTTTTTTTGGATAATTTTTGTAATGTCAACTTTTGATTAGCTTAGTAGATGTGAACGAACCAAGTTGCCTATTATTTATATTTTCAAGATAATTTCATTAGTCTTCATTTATTATCTAGGATTTGCTTTTTCAAAATTTTCAAAGCTAATGCTTTAGATAAATTTTTAAGCATGAAAATGATTTAGGACGTTTTTGTTTTCATTTGAGCCTTCTTGCCAACCTAAAATTTTTTATCCCTAGTTAGCTGCTTTTGAGATTTTTTTGAATTCAATTGATAGCTCCACTTATCATTTCATTTTCACCAACGCTAAAATTTTCCAACCTATCTAATCACACTAACCTTTTGAGTTTCATTAAAAAATTTCATGATTATGATAGGGTTGTTTTTGTGATATATTTGGAGAAGTTTTTGAAAAAGTATTCTCAAAAATAAGTGTTTACTTTTGTTTGGCCAATTTCAAAATGAAAAGAAAAATTATTTATATCCTTTCTTTTGAAAAGAAGAGAAAAAGAAAGAAAAATATTTTATATATGATGAAATTTTTGAAACTCTTTATGTTGGTTTAGTGAGATTTTAAAGCCTCCTTGTTTATCTTTGAATTCCACTCCTAATCATAATCCTAAACCAAACGTTTCATTGCTAATAAGCCCTTTTGATTCATGTTTAAGAATTTTATTTATTAGCTAAGTAAAGAAAAAAAGAAAATTAGTAAAGTTTTGGATTTTAATTTAGATTTTTATTATTTGATTGATATAGTTATAATGTGTCTCTTGGATAAAGTAACAACTCAATGTTTTTTTTCATTTTGTTGGTTTGCCTAAATTTATTTAAAGAATTTTGATAAAATTATGGATGATTTATTTTAGTTAATAAATTTTATAAATTGTTAAACCATGCCTAAGTAAATGTTTTAGATTTACGTTTCACCTTCTTCCTTCTTAGAATTTCGCATAGTACTTGTGTAAGCATAATTAGTTCTTTTTGATTAGTCACTTTTTTTGTTAGCTAGTTTTTAAATCTTTGCTTAGGGACAAGCAAAGCTTAAGCTTGGGGAATTTTATAGTGCATTTTGTAGTCTAAACTATTAGGAATTTTTAGTTCTTTTTGTAATTAAATCATGATTTAAAAGTTTTATTTTGACCTCCTTTTGTATATAAATTAATCCCACTAATGTTTTCTCTTTTCTTTGCCGGTTTGCTATTTTTTAGCTAGGAATTCGTGGAACGCAACCCTATCTCCGTTCGACGAATAATTCCCAATTCGTCGAACGCTCGTTCTCTTTTCTTCGTCTAACGAATTATTCCCAATTCGTCGAATGCCCCTTCTCTTTTCTCTGTTCGACGAATTCTTCCCTATTTGTCGAACGCCCCTTCTTCATTCTCCGTTCGATGAATTATTCCCCATTCATCAAATGCCTTCTTTCTGCATTCGACAAAATCTTCCAATTCATCAAACTATGCCTTCATCCGCCATCCTTCAAACGCCTTCTTTCTGCGCTCGATGAATTCTTCAAATTCATCGAGCTCCGCCTTCATTCTGCATTTGACGAATTCTTACAATTCGTCGAGCTCCACCTTCATTCTCCGTTCGACGAATTCTTCCAAATTCGTCGAGCGCCCCTTCTCCTTTCTCCATTCGATGAATTCTTCCTAATTCGTCGAATGCCTCTTCTCCGTTCGACGATTTCTTTCCTTCTTCGTTGAAATCCTCTTGCTCCTTCTCTTTGGCGTTCGACGAACTCTTCTCTGTTTGTCGAGCTCTCCCTGCATAAAGCTTTCTTCTAGAGAACAAAGTCCTGCTCTTCCACAAAGCCTACTACCGCCATTAATGCACATCACCCGTACCGAGGAAATCATCATTTCCTGGCAGATTTCATACCAAGGTCAACCTCTGTGCATGACATGAGGCATGGGTATGTCCTAATTTTTTAAACTTCAATAACTTGAGCCCCGCCCCTTGTGTTTTGAGGAGAGAAACTTTTGAGAGGGGAAGTCCTGCAATTTTCAGTTCTTCCTTTAGTGTTCTTCCTCTCTCCCTTTCTCATATTTAGCTTTTTTTAATGTTGTTTTAGTTCTACTCTTTCGTAATAGTTCTTGTAATTTATTTAGTAGTTTACTGTTAATGTTAGCCTAGTTTTCAGTCCATGCATGTGAATAGTCTTTTATTTCAAGTTGTAAGCTCTCTTTGAATTAATATTATGTGTGTTTATTTTTTTCTTGTCTCCATGCACTCCTACTCGTCTCTCCTCCTCCACTTCATCATGAGTAACTAATCATCCTAGTACTCAATCTTGATGATCTGAGGCTCGAGTTGATTAAGTTATGATGCTTTAGTTAACTTTTTCTTTTAAGGGTTTAGGCCTTAGATTTTCTCTTGAATAGTCATGTTTGGAGATATATAATCGATATATATTTTACATTTTTGTTTCCACTCTTAGCTACCCGAGAGGCTCGTAGTTTGGAGTGAACACTCAAGAGTTAAGAGAGTTGCACACAATCCTCAACAGAGGCAAACATTTAATCTCCCGGATTGGAGTGAAATCCAGTAGCGGGTTTCACAGCGTCAATCGAGCTTTAGGTCTACGATTTGGATGGGAGTTCGGTCGGACCTTCCTAAACTCAGTTGTGTACGACTTTGAGAGAAGCGTGTTCAAGCTTTGGGAACCTCCACGATCATGAACCTTTACCCCCATTAAGCTTAGGATTATTATCGCGTCTTTAATTAACTTTTGTCGAGGTGATTCTTGATCGAGTGCTTCTCTTTATCATTGTCTCAACCATTCGTTGTAATCGCTTTTAGTAGCTCTTTATTTAACTGTAAGTAGTTCTATTTTTAGTGCAATATTTCCTTTCTTAATTGCAATTAGTTTTCTCTTAACAAATCCAAAATAATCTTTCAATAAGTTAAAAGTCTTCGTGTGAGTAAGATTACTCAACAGTTCCCGTATTTTAATACGACACTTGTGTCCCATAACTACAAATTGATAGGTATACTTGCCTAGATGGATTTCTAGTTTGGTTTTATTCTCTTTGTGAATATTCTTCCATCAGGCATTTAACCCAATCCTGATGAAGATGCGCTCCTGTGGTCAGATCTTGGAAAATCCACCTTACACGGCCCTATGTTACGGTTGTGTACTTGCTGCATGGGCATATACCTCCGGGCATGTCCCTCCTAGTTCCGATTTTTGGCACCGCAGCATGACTTTTGCTGATCTACCATATACGCCACTAGTTCACGGCTGTGTACTTTCTACACCAGTATGTACCTCCCGGCATGTCCTGCCAAGTTCAAATTTTCGGCATCGTAGCATGACTTTCGCCCATCTGATGTCACGTCATACCTTACATGCCCCCCTACATGGGTGTGTACCCTAATCCCAAGCCATTCGCTGTCCTACTAGATTTCCATCAGCCGAAGTCAACTATGCTTACATGCCACCCACTACACTGGCGTATAAGGGGGCGTGTACTTCTCATAAATTTTTCTATAAATTCCAGCAAGCTCCATTTGGCGCAGGAAGAGATTTGGGTGAGAGGGGACGTGCTTCTACTGGTTTTATTAGTGTTTATGCGTTCAATTTCTCTCTTTCTTTCTCTCACTTCAAGTTCTTTCTAGTCTACTTTTCATGCAACTTTTGTAATGAACTTATAATGTCTTTTAATAGTGTGGAATTAGTGCATAGCAATTCTTTTATTCATGCAATTGTAACTTTTTTCAACTTGTAACTCCCTTAGTTTTAGTAATAAAATTTTCTCTCTTTCTCTCTTTCTCTTACTTTCTTTATTTAGTTTTTCATGAAATTCTACCACATATCTCTCTCTCTTACCCTTCCACCATGAGTTACTAAATCCTCATTAGTACTCGATCGCGATGATCTGAGGATGAGTTGATCAAGTTATGATGCTTTAGCTTTCTTTCTCATCTTAAAGTATTGGCCTTTGATTTACTCTTGAATTAAATTAAGTGGGACTATATTATAGATATATAGTCTCTACTTAGGTTTTCATTCTAAACTAATCGAGACTCTGATAGTTTGAATTGATCAGCCAAGAGTAAAGAGAGTTACACGCACCTCTCTCGAGAGAATGCGGTAAATCTCCCGGATTGGTGTCAAATCCAATAGCGGGGTTCACCACTTAAGGCGACTTATAGGCATTCGAATACGGGACGAGAGTTTTGTTTGATCATCGGTTCCAATGAAGCATACTCTCACGTTCTCTTTTTTAATGTTACCCCAAATGAAATGATGGTGAACCTCAATATGTTTAGAATGAGATTGATGTACTGGATTTTTTGTTAAGTCTATGGCACTCTTGTTATCATAGCTGAGGTTAACATTCCTAAATACTATGCCAAAGTCCTCTAACATTTGCGACATCCAAAGTTCTTGTATGTAACAGCTTCCTAAGGCAATATACTCGGTTTCAGCAATAGAGTGGGTAATAAATTTTATTTCGTACTTAACCATGAGACTAGTGCTGGACCTAGGAAGTGATAGGTCCCACTCGTGCTCTAGCAATCAAGTGAGCATCCAGCATAATCAGAGTTGGAATACCCGTGAAGTGTGAAGTCGGTGGTGTGGGGGAACCAAAGAATAAGATTTTGGGTCCCTATAAGATACCTAAAGATATGTTTAACTGCTTTGAAGTGAGATTCTTTAGGATAGGCTTGATACCTAGCACAAAGACACACCGCAAATATAATATCAGTATTAGACACACTTAAGTAGAGTAGTGATCCGATTATTCCTCTAAGTACAGTGTGGTCCACCTAAATGCAACTTTCATCCTTTCCTAGTTTTAGAGAAGCACTCATTGGAGTTTTGACTTATGTCAGATTTTCAAAGTCGAATCGCACATGCATATCTTTTATGTATTTAGATTGACTTATAAAAATTCCTTCATTACGTTTAGAAATCTGAAATCCTAGAAAATATGTTAACTCTCCAACTAGGATCATTTCAAATTTAGATTGCATTAAAGTGATAAATCCTTTGCATAATTTTTTATTTGTGGCCCCAAAAATGATATCATCCACATAAATTTGTAAAAGAATTAGATCGAGATTCTCGTGCTTCACAAATAGAGTGGTGTCTGTACTACCCATCCTAAAGCAATGCTCTTGGAGAAAAGTTGTGAGCCTATCATACCAAGCACGGGGTACCTGTTTTAGTCCGTACAAAGCTTTCACTAACTTGTATACGTAATTTTGGTAGTCAGCGTTCTTGAACCTAGTTGGTTGTTGTCATACACCTCTTCTTTATATATCCATTTAAGATTGCACTCTTAACATCCATTTTATATAATTTAATTTGTTTGTAAATAGAAAATGCGAAAAACATATGAATGGATTCAAGACGTACAACAGGTGCAAATGATTCCTAAAAATCCACACCCTCTATTTGTGAGTAACCTTATGCCTCCAACCTAGCTTTGTTTCTAGTTATCCTAGAGTCACCATCAAGTTTAATTTTGTATGCCCATTTCAAACCTATAATTGAATGGTTATCAAAACTCTTCACTAATACACAGACCATACTTCTCTCGAACTAATTTAGTTCTTTATTCATAGCCAGGAACCACGATTCATTCTTTAAAGATTCTGAGATGTTCTTGGGTTCAAATTCAGATAAGAAACATAGGTTCAAGAAGGACTTATGCATGGCCTACCGAGTTCTAACTCCATATGAGGGATCTCCTATTACTAGTTCTCGTGGATGTTGCTTTAAGATATTTAGAGTGCTTGGAGGCCAATAATCATTTGCGTGAGTTGGAACATCACCTTCCACTTTTCTCTCCTCACCATTATATTCTAACTGCAAATTGTCAACTTCTTCATTTTCCCTAGGTACTTCGGTTGATGTTCTTTCATTAAAGTATACATGAGTCGATTCTTCAACGACTAAGGTTCGTTTGTTATAGACCCTATATGCATGAGTTGTACTAGAGTATCCTAATAGGATTCCATGGTTTGATTTTTTGTCAAGTATTCCTAAGTGATCCTCGGTGTTTAGAAAGAAGCACGGGCAACCAAAGACTCTAAAATATGATACTGATTGCTTCTTATTGAAATAAAGCTCATACATAGTTAGCTTAAGAATGGGGCTAAGCAAGACCCGGTTCACCACATAGCTTGTTATGCTAACTTCTTCTACCCAAAAATATCGAGGCAATCCAAACTCGGTAAGCATTGTGCGTGCTAGTTACTGCAGTGTATGGTTCTTTCTCTCTACAACCCTGTTCTGTTCAGGAGTGCGTGGGGTAGAGAATCATGCTAAATTCCTAAATTATTACAGTAGTTCATGACATTTTCATTCTCAAATTCCCCCCATGATCTGACCTTATGAATTTTATCTTTAGTTCTTTATCATTTTGAAGTTTACTACATAGATTACTGAATTCACAGAATGTCAGATTTATCCATAAGGAAGATCGTCCAACAATAACGAGTGTAGTCATTTATAAGAACAAACATGTATCGTTTTCCACCTAGAGTACATGAAATAAGAGGACCAAACAGATCCATATGAATGAGTTCAAGTGGTCTAGTCGTGGAAATGTCATTTTTGCTTTTGAATGAGGTTTTAACAAATTTCTCTTTTTATCACGGAGCGCATAAAGAGTTCAAACTACCGCTTTATTTTGGGAGTCTACGAACAAGTTTATATTTTGATAGTTTGACAATTAGTTTACTTCCTGAGTGTCCTAGTCTCCTATGCCAAAGATCTAAGTCCTCATTCTTGGTAACTAAGTATTTCAAATCAGAGGTAGATATATCTTCAAAACTAACATTGTAAACATTATTAGTTCTATGAGCAGTAGGTAAAATACTTTTAGTTTTAGCATCTATAATCTTGCAAGTCTTTATAGAGGATTCAAATATAACATTCAGGCCTTTATCACATAGTTGACTGATTGAGATTAAATTATGCTTAAGTCCATCTACAAACACATTAGAAATTGAAAATGCTTTGTTACCTATAGTGTCGATTTCACGAATACATCTTTTGTTATTGTCCCCGAATGTCACCATACCCCTTTTTCTTCTATAGGATAAGGAACTTGTCTTTATCTCTTGTCATGTTCTTGAAACATCCAGAGTCCAAGTACCATACATTCTCCTTATCCTTAGCCTTCCAACACACCTAAAAAGAAGATGAGGGTAAATATCTGGTTACCCATGTTGTCCCACCCATACGATAGGTAGAAGACTTTGTTAGCCAGACTTGCATAGTTTTCTTGACACCTTTTCTCAAACACGAGCTGGATGTGTGACCAAACATTTGATAGTTTGCACACAAGTTATAAGCAGTGGATGCTGCCTTTCTCATGTTCTCAGAGCATGTGCTTGAGGATGGGGATAGCCTTTCAGAATTATTTACCTTATTTTGTGATTTTTTTATAGTTCATTTTAGGCTTAACTCTAAAGTGATTATCGCTCTGTGGTAGCGTTGTACTTACGTATCTTAGTCCAAACTTTCCAAATACATGTCACTGCGCACCCAACAGTATATTCAGACACTTTTGCCCTATTCTAAATTTCAGGATAGCACGGTTAAGATTATGGATCCTCGCCTTTAGGGTAGTGTTTTCAGTGACTAGCATTACGCACCGATTGGCGAATTGTTTTTTACCTTCTATTATTCTAGTAAGAGATATTTGAAGTCTTTTCTCCAAGACATTCCTTTCATTACTAAAACTATTCGTTTTCAACGATGCCTTTGTGAAACTTGCTTTTAGCTCTTTGATCGTTTCCATCGTGTTAGGACACTCTAGGAACTCGATCTTGTCTTTCCCGCATTTTATTAATTCAATCTTTAAATTTTTCTAAGTCCTTTTTAAATTTTTTTTTCATTTCTAATGGACTTTTTCTCCAGTATAACACTATCTAACATATCACATAGATGTTCATAAATTTCAAGTTCATTATAAGAGGGTGGGCTTACCTCAGTATCACTCTGGATAATGGACTCATCTTCAGACTCATCCTGATTCCTCCCCATGAGGCACGGATTTGCTCATCTTTACTACTTGAGTCGGAGGCGCTTGACTCATCAGATCCATCCTCGTCCCATGTTAGCGCCTTTAGCACCTTATTGTTTCCCTTATACCAGCTCTATTTTGTTGGAGCATGCATTCCGTATCTCTTGTTTTGAGAATAATAAATATTGTGATGTATTTGATGTACTCTTTTGTGTGTTTATTGTGTGCAGGTTGTACATGTTGAATGAGGAGACAAGTCCTCAATAATGGGCATGATACAAGGATGTGTACACTTTAGAAAAAAAACAAAATGACGAGTTTTGTGTGCTAAACTTCAAAAAACCATAACTTTAAATCCGGGAGGAGTTACGGAATGCGACACCCCATTCCAGAATGAGAACGAAGTCATCTACACTATGGAAATGGTTTGGGCGGCAAAAGTGAAAAGGCAATATTGCCAATAGATAGCTCAACGATCGAATCATCCCACAAAAACCTCAGAATCATGGGACACGTGGAAGCAAAATAGGATATCGCTGATCGGCGAAATCCAGTGTCGCTAGGCGATATCGTTAAAATATAAAAAGTGATTCTTTTTTTCTATGGAGATCAAGGATTACAGAATTTGGAAATTTCCTTCCAATGTAACTAGTCCAAAGGGCTCCAACATCCCAAAAGACTCCATCCTCCCAAGACGGTTCAAGAGAAACAAAGCGATGACACATACACGGCATCTGAAGCAATCTTGGCAAGGATTCATCATCATCTTCACCACTACATTTAGAGGGAGTTCTTAATTCTGAAGTTTATACTTTATCATTATTCTCAATGTAATTATTAGGATAGAAAATCGCCACCTTGTGCCTTGCATCTAAGTCCTTGCATGGCTTAGGAGAAAATCGCCTCCTTGTGCGTGGTGTCTAGGCCCTTGTGTGGCTTAGGAAGTTACCTCAACCTTATGTGCAGCGACTACATCATGGTGAAATCTAGGGGGAGGCTAGTAGTAAGATCTAGGGAGAGATATGCTTTAGCCTACCGGTTCTTGTAGAAGGACCAGAGAAATCAAAAGTAGACTTTATTTTTCATAGCCTTCATCTCTAGCTTCATAGAGATATACTGTATTTGGTTTTATCATTTTTGAAATAAAAGATTATCATTTATGTTGATATATGTTTCTAAGTGTTTAATTTTGTCTATGAAAAATTATTTTTGATATCTTTCATTATTTCATCAAGTAAATTTAGATTAAGAAATTAAATTATCAACCCTAATTCACCCCCCCCCCCCCCCCTCAAAGGGGACGTAAGATCCAATAGTTTGTATCAGAGGAGGTTATTACAAAATGGCTTCACAACCTGGAATAATGCCGCTTCAAGAACTCACAACCATTAGACGGGATGAAATTATATTAATTGAAAAATCTTTAGCACCAACATTATTTATAGGTGAAACCTATAAAGAATGGAAAATTTTAATGAAATTTTTTCTTAAATCTTTAGATGAAAAGTATGGAATAATACTATTGAAAAGCCCCCAAGTATATTAAATAAAAATGAAATGGTTTTAAATGCTAAATCCTTAAATAGTTTTTTTGTGCACTAGACAAAAATATTTTTAAACAAATATAAATTTTTCTACTAGTTATGAAGTTTGGAAATTTCTTGAAGAAAATTATGATTCTTTATCCACAGGAACAAAACAAGTACAAGATATGGAGAATATGAATGACAGCATAAATATTCAAGAATGCTCCTCCTTTGATGAAACCATAGAGTGGACATCAAATGGATTGGAAGAAGTGAACACGTCATGCGAAAGAGAAGATGAAAATTCATTTATGAATGAGGAATGCCAAGAAGATGTCAAAGGAACTTTATGTTCAAATCTTGCCTCATCCTATAGCACTGTAAGTAAATCATAATCCTCTCTTTTTATAACAAATTCTATTTCTACATTTCTTATGCTTGAAATTTCGAAATGTAGAATTAAGAAATTGAAAAATACAAATTCAAAACTATGTTTAGAAAATATAAGTTTAAAAGCAAACACTATAGTAGAATCTCATATTGATGTATCAAATTCTTATTCATGCTCTGTAATTGAAATTTCTACACCTTGTTATGATTGCAATGATCTTAAAGAAAAATTCAAGGAATTTGAAAAAGAACTTTTAATTTCAAAAGAGCATAATTAAAATTTTATAAAAGGAAACATTTCTATAATGAATGAACTAGAATCAATAAAAATATTTGTGGGAAAAAAATTTAAGTAATAAAAAATCATTTATTTCTAGTTTATCTTCAAAATTATATAAGACTTCTACTAGTGAGTTAAATAAAAGTATGTATAAAAAGAAGAGAGAAAATGAAAAAAAACTCAAAGATTGTTTGAAAAATAATTTAAAAACTAACTCTCCCAACTCTCAATTAAATTTCACAAATTTCCTATTAATAATACTTTTAAAAATCACTACAATTATAAGCATAATTTTCATGACTATGGAAATTTAAAACATGTTTAACTAAAGTATAAATGGATACCCATGATTAAAAATGAAACATTAACTCCACTTTAAATGATCCATTTATCACTTTCTCCCCATAAGCCAACATGCTATATTTTGGTACCCAAAAGAACCATCACACTTGGTTCACTTTGGATACCTAAATCTCTTATTAATGAGTACCCAATCAAACGTGTGAAGTAGAAATAAATATAAATTGAAGACTCAATAATCTACTTCACGACGTGCTTAATGAATTTTTATTTTTGTTATTTTTATTTTTTCTTTTGAGCCAACACATATTTTGTTCACTTTATATATTTTGATATATGACTTTAACATATTAAGCTTAAATTCTCTGATAAATAAAATTGAATTAAATTGAATAACAAGTTATATTATTCTGAATTTTCAAGTGACTTATCTATCATATTTTCTTGCATCCATACTTATTAAATTCATTGCCTATTATTATCTTATATTTTCATTATAAATTGAGTACTGAATTTCTTATATGACACTATCAAGTTTAATGAAATTATTCTAAAAAATGTATTTAAATGTGCCATTAAGAGAGCTTAAGCTAAAATATTAAATGCGCATATTATCACATAATGAATATTATTATCCACACATATTGAATATTATTATCCATTCTAGTTATTCCATATTGTCGTGATTAAATAAATTAAAAGTTGAAAAATTAAAGGTTAAATTCATAATAACTGTGTGATTTAAAATATACTATAACTCTAAATATCAAATAAACCCATAGTTTAAGAAATCATTCTTAGGATTAAACACTTAGTATATCATGATTATTTACCCATAGTTTATGTCTCACATTAGCAAGGTCATAGGATTGTGTGCATTAGAGACCTAACCTCTATGTCATGTCTTGTCTTTAACCGAGGAGGGTTCCAGGGGGGCCTTGCGAGGCACTGGGGGAAATAGTGCTAGGTTGAAAGTCATCTTTTGTATGCATATGGGATTAACACACCAACATACGACATGTGTGCATCTCCTCATGTCCATCAATTACTTAGTACGGGGCTAGGGTGTAGACATATAGTTTGGGTGTTTTTAAAATAGGACATGCTGCATCACTATTACTGCATGAACATTATTATAAAATCTATTATTTTTTATGTCTTGCATTTTATATATTTTGTTCGACCATGTCATCTTGTGTTTTTCCATATTATTTACAATTTGGGCATTCATGGTTTCTAAAAACATATGTATTTTGCAAAATAATTTTTATTTCACCATAGGCCAAAAATTGTATCCGTGATATTTTCATTATTATTCAAAATTCTTTGCGGTACTTGGTGTCATTTATATTAGAAAACATGAATCAAGATAAATTTGATTGAAAAATTATTAAAAATCATGTTTTCTATGAAATATAACATATTTTTGTTGCTAGCGCACGCGTTAGTACTAATGTTGGAGGTAGCATAAAAAATTTTTTAGTCTTTTTTTACATTTTCACTGGCATAGAAGGTCATTTTACTGATGCGTTATTAATATACTTCAAAGTTTACTAGAAAAATATTTGTTTTAAAAATATTTTAAAATTAAATACAAAATTACAAAATGAATCCAAAAGAACAAAAATTTGGTTTTTTCCATTATTACTTTATGTGTGTATTATTTTGTATTTTATTTTAAAAAATAAAATTTATAAAAACTGCTTGTTATTCATTGTCATTGTCAAGGATGATTAATTATATCAATTAAAGATTTAATATAATGTTTAATTTAATTTTAAAGTTTCATACAACATTATTGTTTATGTCATGTATTGATTATTATCTTGTTATCTACAATTAAATCGATTGTAGAAAAGCGTGTGTAGGATTGTTTAGTAAGCCTCTAAGTATGAGAAAGGTTTTATGTTTGATAATTAATCATCCACTCACTTGTTTTGATAACCTACAAGTGTTTTTAATCATATATTTGTGTGGTTGTGTAGTGTAATAACCTAATAATTACAATGCATAAATAGATTACCTACACTACATTGAATAGTTTATTTAAATTCTTTGTTTTTCATGCACTTATTAATTAGAGAAAAGTGGTTTAAAAATTTTAAATAATATTGTTTGCAAAACAAGTGAATTCAGAGTCCTTGATCACAAGCATAAAAAGCATAGAATAAATGACAAGGAAAACTCCACCAAACACTACTCACCCTCCTAATAAGTCTTAATGAGCATTGTGAAGTTGAGCATCTTGGAAATGATTGTAAAGTGTCTTGTAACAAACAATAATATTCACCACTTCTCTTAGTACACTTGATCACAAAAATAAAAAAAAAGTTAAAAAGAATAAATATGATCCCCAGACACTACATCCCTCCTTGATAAGTCTTCATGAGCATTGTGTGTGCGAAGCACCTGGGTAGTTGTACTTTTTCTATATGTGCATTGAAATATTGTGGAAGTAATTTTATTTATGTGTTTTAATATTATATTATTTCATTATATATATCATTCTTTTTTATTAATACATTTGTATACTTTATCAAATCACTTTTGTACACATTATTATCATATATAAAACTTTCATGAACTTACAATCAAAAGGTGGAGAATAACTTGCATGAACTTAAAAATTTAGAGGGATTTCATTTAAAATTTCGTAAGAAATATCTATATAAGTGGAGTAATCATATAAGAAGTGCATATATTATCTTATTGCTCAATCATGATTAATCTTCCAGTAAGTTATCCCTATCAATCTTAAAAGATATATATTCATCCCTACCCACTTTTGCTAATAACAAAAGGGGGAGAACAAATTGAGAAATCTAGTGGAACTGATATTTAGGTGGAGCAAAATATATATGGAACACTTATGTAGGGGGAGCCTTCATATAAGAAGAGTATACTTTGCTTTAAAGCTACCATGTTATAAACTTATTATTCATGCATATATTTTACAACACTTACCTATAAACATAAATAGTCTTAAACTCATGAATTTCTCATATATGTATTTGTTATTATCAAAAGGGGGAGTTGTTGGAGCATGCATTCCACATCTGTTGGTTTGAGAATAGCAAATACTGTGATGTATTTGATCTACTCTTTTGTGTGTTTATAGTGTGCAGGTTGTACATGTTGAATGAGGAGACAAGTCCTTAGTCATGGGCAAGATCCAATGGTGTGTACAGTTTAGAAAAAACAAAATGAAGAGTTTTGTGTGTTAAACTTCAAACAACCATAACATTGAATATGGGAGGAGTTACGGAACGTGCCACCCAATTCCGTAATGAGAACGAAGTCATCTACACTCTGGAAATGGTTCGGATGGAAAAAGTGAAAAGGTGATATCGCCAGGCGATATCTACTGTCGCCCTACGATAGCTCCACAATCGAATCATCTCATGAAAACCTCAGAATGGTGGAACACGTAGCAGCCAGATAGGATATCGCTGATCGACGATAGCCAGTGTCACCGGGTGATATCGCTAAAATATAAAAGTGATTTATTTTTTTCATGGAGATCAAGGATAACAGAATTTGGAGTGTTCATTCCCATATAACTAGTCCAGTGATCTCCAATATCCAAAAAGACTCCATTCTCCCAAGATGTTTCAAGAGCAACGATGCAACGACACATACATGACATTTGAAGCGATCTTGGCAAGGATTCGTCATCATCTTCAGCGCTACATTTAGAGGAATTTCTTAATTCTAAAGTTTATTCTTTATCATTATTCTCATTGTAATTATTAGGAGAGAAAATCGTCACCTTGTGCGTGGCGTCTAAGTCCTTGCGTGGCTTAGGAGAGAAAAGCACCGCCTTGTGCATGACATCTAAGTCCGTGCATGGCTTAGGAGAAAATCATCGCATTGTACAAGGCGTCTAGGCCCTTGTGTGGCTTTGGGATTTATCGCTTCCTTATGTGCAGTGACTAGATCATGGTGAGATCTAGGGGGAGGCTAATAGCAAGATCTAGGGAGAGATACACTTTAGCCTGCTGGTTCTTATAGAAATACTGGCAAAATCAAAAGTAGACTATATTTTTCATAGCCTTAATCTCTAGCTTCATAAAGATATACTATATTCTGTTTTATCACTTTTGAAATAAAAGATTATCATTTATGTTCTTATATGTTACTAAGTATTTAATTTTGTCTATGAAAAATTAGTTTTGATTTCTTTCATTATTTAATCAAATAAATTTAGATTAAGAAATAAAAATTATCAACCCTTATTCACTCCCCCCCCCATCTAAGGGCACCGTAAGATCCAACATGTTTCTCCTTTTCCTCCTTTTGAAGCCTTGGACATTCCCTCTCTATGTATCCATGCTTGTGACAGTGGTAGCACTCGGGTAGAAACTTCTCATCATCCCTCTCTGTCTCTTTTGATAGATTGTTCCACCTTATTTCTTCAGCCCCTTTCTTCAAGAATTTCATAAACTTTCCCTGCCTCTTGGGATTCTTCATGAACCTCCTGAACTCTCGAACATAGAGTCTTTCTTCATGTCATCCTCAGATTCTTCAGCAGCTTCCACCCCCTCACACCCTTTAATGTAAACCCCTTCTTCTTTATCTCCCTAGGATATTCCTCAGATTATATCTTTAATTCGAGCTTATGTGTCTTCAGGTTTCCAATGAGTCTCTCTATCTACAGGGTACTGATATTGTTTGATTCAGCAATAACAGTCACCTTCGAGTTGAATCGTAGAGGCAAAGATCGTAGGATCTTCCTCCCCAGATCCCCATTTGAGTAGCTCTTCCCAAGGGATCTTGAGGTGTTTATAATCTTGGTGAAGCGGGTATACATGCTATCTACCTCCTCATTGATCTCAATATAGAATTGTTTGTATTCAGATTCGATTCGGAATAGCTTCGACTCCTTCACCTGCAATGTACCTTCGTGAGTAAGCTCAAGTAAATGTCATATATAAAATGCAGTTTCACAATTGTAGATTCTATTACATTTGGTTTTATCCAATGCGTAGAATAAAGAGTTCATAGCTTTTGCATTGTTAGTACATCTTAGCTTATCAGTATTATCCCACTTATACTATGGTTTGATCAATATGGTATCTCCTACAGTGATAGTGGGTGCAGGGTACTTTGTTTTATTATGGCCCACACGTCCATGTTTTGAGTCATTAAGAAGATTTTCATTCTCGTTCTCTAGTGACTGTAGTCACTCCCCATAAATAGTGGAGGTCTACTCACACCTTGTCCTTCAAGAAAACCGTGAACCGCTTTGGCAACCTTACTTCAGGATTTTAAGCCTTTTTGAAGTAACCTCCCTCTGATACCACTTGTTGGATCATGTGGCCAACCATAGAGGGGGTGAATAAGGTTCGACGAATTAATTAAAATTTCGAAATATTTTGTCCAGAAAAACTAGTTCGAGAAGCTACCGCGGGGCGCTAACTATCTAGCATTCGGCGCTAGGTCATAGACTTTGTTTTCTTGGGCAAATTTCTCCTTGGAAAAATACACCCCCTTCAGAGATCCACCAAAGGGAAACCATAATGTTATATATAGAAATAAAAACAAAAAAAACTTTATCAAATCAAGATCAAAAGGTGTTTTACAATTACAAAATTTTGATCTTCGTGACGTCGGAGATCAGAAGCGATGATAACTCTTTTTGTTTTCTATACTGACCCACTACTCGGACCGGTTGGCCCTCTTCCTTTCCCTCCAAGAAAGGCCTTCGAGACGGCTCTTCACCTTCATGTCAGGAAGTGTCTTAGATCCCCGCTAGATCCCATGATCTAGATGTCCCTTCTTCGGGATGATTTCTCACGGAATCCTCCCTGGATTTTGACAACTTTTACTGGTCGATTTCCCTTATCACAAGAATACAAACAAGAGAAAAATTACAACAAGTATAAAAGATTAAAGTTTGAATCTCCCTGAAGACTATTTCTCCGTTGAGCAATCCGTGACCGGTGCTTAAGTTTTTCATGTGGATGCAAACGATCAACTCCTCATAGTGGTTGATGTCTTTGGCTCACTGGAGTTCTTCATGTTTGAACGGGAGTGATGTGGTTTTCTTTTCCTTCGACGGAGATGGTATTTCGGTACTATAGAGGCGGCACACAAATCCTAGGATTGAGAATAAGTGTCTCATTATATCTGGAACAAAAAAAGAAGTCTTTTATACGTTTTCGAAAATAGGTTATCGCCAGTGGTAGTGCTAGCGACCGACAGTAGGTCCACTCGCTTTAGGCTTACAGCTGTCCTGTAAATTTGGAAAAATATTCAAAAAGAATATTTTCCTCTTTTTCATGCTAGCGTAACGCGATAGTAAGCTAACGCATGGCATTAGCCCAGTCATCTTGACGCACTCGACGAGCATTGAGTGAGATAGCATGGCATTGTACCAAGCTATCGCTCGATGGTAGCTCTGTCTCGATGCCTTCGTCTCGATGAGCGTTGAGTGAGCTAGTGAGCGTGGTAGAGCTTGCGCAACACGGTAGCAACCTGAGGGCCATGTCAATTTAATCCATGATACCACCCGGTAGTAACTGCTACGGCGCAGCGGTAGTTGCATAGTAGAGTTCCTCAATTCTCTTGAACCTGTAAACATGTACACTTTACCAAACACAAGATGCGATCAAATACAACCTAGGATTTTATATTGTCAAACTGAGGATATGTGAACCGACGGCTCCAACAATATTAACTTAGAGTAATATAAAATACATATTTATGTTTATTATTGACTTATCTCCCCAACACTAAATACAAAGGGAAGAGTGGGGAGTGCCCATACTTAAGTGTGGTTCAAACGGTATAGTATCGAGATTTGGATCTCTAGCCCAATGTAATAATATTTCTAAACAAGTTGCAGAGGATTGATATACTATCACAATTTCACTACGCCGCTTGTCCTAAAAATCGTGAATTAGAAATATATATGGATATATATTACCATTGTTCATGTTAATTAATTAATCAATTCTTTTCTTATCATTTGTAAGGATCTTGGTAAGCCATTTTGCATCCCAATTGAACCCATGACTTACAAATTCATTAACAAAGGAGATCATTTGTAAAATAAAATATCGGAAATGATTTCAGAAGAACTCCGATTAAGAGACATTGTGTCAAATAGTAGCTGGTTCGATCCAAGCTGCTTCTGAAACTCAACTCCTCCGAGCATCTTATTTGGTTATAATAGTGACACGTGCGACAAGATCAAATGACATCCCTCATGAAACTTAAGCTGCCGAATTATACATATTCATCATGGTTTTCCTAAAATAAATCAGTTGTCATCGCTAGTATGGGAATATTCCATTGTTCATCTCTAGAGTTGATGACCTCATTGATTTTCTACTAAATGTTTTGTATTCTCTTTGTGGCTTCGAAACTAAAAAATAAATCAACATTTAATAGTTAAAAAGCTATGAAATGTACCCAAATGAATATAGTGTTAGAAAAAAATATTTAGTCGCTCCACTAAATAAATGACATAAAATGGTTTTATTTTTGTTTGTAAAAGCATTAATGGGAAGTTTATTCCAAATAATACCTACAAGATGACCAATGGCTAAATATTGATAAATATCTTATTAATACATTAAAAACTTACCTCATACAAATAATTTTTTATGTTACGGTTGAGCATGCCGACAGGACATGCACACGTCGAGCATACGTCGGGGCGAGCCCGCTCATGGATGGAGAAAATGACGGGTCCATCTGGAGGAGTAGAGACTGAAGACACGCCACCAATGTGATCATTTTATTTACATTGTTATTGTTGGGGAATAGTGTCCACAATATTTCAGATTAGAAGAATTGTTCTTGTCAATGATAAATTCTTTTTGCATTAAATGAATATCTGAGTAGATTTATGTTAGTAAAATGTAAATTCATTTAAATCACTTTGAATGAGTCAAGAGATCAAAATTGACCAACAAAACACTCAATCACTTTAAAGAATTATTCGAAGTACATAAACGTCGTGTAATGATGTAATAACAATGAGTTCATTCATAAGAAGCATTCTAAAGACACGTAGGATCAGCTTGACTATAATAGCAAGAAAAGTTCAAAGTACAGAAGCATCATGTTAATGGACATCACTTGATTCCTCATCATCACAAAAGTAGAAGAATAGCTCCAAGGAAGGGTTCATCTTGTTAATTGTTATCACATGACGCCACAATTTCTCAGAGTTCAGAAGGAGATCTAAACTGGCATTCAAAGTGTTCTAAGAATAGAAATGTCATGTTGCAGGACACCACACAACACTAGCATTGTGTTAAAGCTCAACACACAATGCCTCAAAATAAGAAAAGGTTCTAATTTGAATAGCGTTGTGGTCAGCTTGTATTCAGACAGAAAGATTGGTTATGTCAAAATGCGTCATGTGAAGAGAATTTAGCAGTATGTTAAATTTAATTTACAGGATTTAAAATTGCCGTCAGCGTCGGAAGAAAATGTCAAACAAGAAGAGATTGATTTGACATTTTCTTTCGGCGCAGACAACAACTTGAAATCCCATAAATTGAATGTGACATATTGCTAAATTCTCTTCACACAACACATTTTGACTTAGCCAATCATTTGTCTGAATATAAGATGGACACAGCGTTATTCAACTTAGAAACTTTTCTTCTTCTAAAGCGCTATGTGTTGAGTTTTAACACAGTGCTAGTGTTGTGTGATTTCTAGCAACACGAAGCTTCGAGAATTAGAATACTTTGCGAGTCAGTTTTGATCTCCATCTGAACAATGAGAAATTATGTCATTGTGTGATGTCCATTAACACGTCGTGACATTCCATGATGCTTTTCTTCTACTTCGACAATGTTGAGTAATCGTGTGATGTCCATTAACATGACGCTACTGTACTTAGAACTTTTCTTTCTCTGAAAGTCAAGATGATTCTGTGTGTCATCACAACATTTATAATGAATGAACTCGTTGATATTGCATCTTCACATGATGCTTCTGCACTTAGTCTAATTTTTTGAAGTGATTGAGTGTTCTATTGGTTAATATTGATCTCTTGACTCGTTCATAGTTAGTTATATGCATTTACATTATACCTACTGATAGTTTTACTTTCAAGACCACCTAAACACCTAGAGGGGGGGTGAATAGGTTCTAATGCTTGTTTTAACTTAAGGCAGAATATAACTTCAGGTTATAATAAAATTCAGAAAACTCTGCAGCTAACACAGCACAGCAATCATAAACATGTACACATCACAGATTGCACACAGATTTATAGTGGTTCCCCAAGGTCTGGGTACATCCACTTTCCCCCATCACCTATCTAGCAGTGTGCTATATTCGGCCTAACTTCCACCTTTATCTCAGATCCTCAGATCCTACAACTCAGAACCCTGAAAGGTTCATACAACTCAGAACCCTTTAAGGTTCCTACAACTCAGGCTAACCAGCCTTGCCACAAGGCCTACAACTTAGAGAACACCTTCTCCTACAACTCAGCATAAACAGCCCTACCACTCAGAGAATACCTCTCCTACACTCAGCCTTTATAAAATAGTCTTACAACTCCGATCTATAAATAGATCCTACAGAATTTGAAAATGAAGTTATATAATATCTTTCCCCTGTTGAGAGAGAAGGGATAAAACTATTCTTGATCAGCTTCTTGAAAAGGCTGATGGATGAAATCAACTGGATCTTAGCTTTCTTCAAAGCTTCTTGAATCTGAACTTAGTTTGAGTTGATTTCCTTTGGAATATACTGCTTCTTAAGAAACCTGTGATAGCTTCCTTCTTGTCTTCAAATGGTTGGATCTCTCTCTATCCAGAACCCTTGATAATACTTCTGAATTCTTGAATGAATTCAACTTACACTGAATCTGAGTGGATGTTCACTTCAGAAAGTCTTCTTAGATCTTCTCTCGAAGATCTTCTTCTGTGTCTTGCACTTTCTTGATTAGAGATCTTATCTCACAACAATGATCAATCAATCAGTTTCTATGTATATTTTCTTCTTCTGAATCTGTCTATTTATAGACTTCATCCTTGGTAACCGGCTGATCCGGTTTCTAACGAACTTCTGACAAGTCTGACAGCTTCAGTCGACCTGTTGTAACTCACAGCTGTCAAGTCTTCAAACAGATCTTGTGCCTTTGTCTTTGGCAACAAAGAGTCGAGACTGTCTGTTAGAAAGTGTCGAGACCATCTGTCAATATGTGTCGACATAAGTGACTTAGGTGTCGACACAACCTTTGATGATGTTTACATGTCTGCCTTTATGTCGACTCAGTTTCTTGATACTGCATCTTGAGAATGTGTCGACACTGAGTATTTGTGTCAACACAAACACTTCACCATTCACCAGCAACTAACTTAGTCTAGACTTTGCTGTGTGTTGACACAAGTCCTGTGTGTCAACACAGTTGATGTAGACTCAGAATATAGTGTGTGTTGACACAGCCTCCAGGTGTCGACACAGCTGTTGTCGACTCTGCCTCTGTGTGTCGACACAGTCTTCTGGTGTCGACACAAATGTTGTCGACTAGCAATTCTTTGTATCAACACAGCCTCCCAGTGTCGACACAGTTGATGTCGACCAAACTTCTGTGTGTCGACACTGCCTCCAGGTGTCGACACAATTATTGTCGACTCTTTTTCTCTGTGTCGACACAGCCTTCTTCAAGTGTCGACACAATCTTTCTGAAGTGTCGACACACTTTCTTCTGGTGTCGACACATGGACTTAGAATATTTTTCCTGCATTCTAGTACATTCTTAACCTGCACATATAAACTCAAAATAACATCAAATACACCTTGATGTATATCATTGAGCTAAGTTAGGCTTCTTCAAATCAGGTACAGATTTTCCAATGTACCCAATAATCTCCCCCTATTTGGAGAAGTCATAACCCTTTTAGCTAATGATATACACCATTTATGAAAATTCAATATGATGATGTATAAAAGCATAATATCACAGGGAACTTTATAAACAAAACATTAAACACAGATACATCACAGAATAAAGAAGTAAAAGAAACGATTATAGAACAAAGTGTTGTTTATAAATTCAGAAATGTTTGTTACAGCTTGTTTACATTGATTGTTTTAACACACTAACAATAAAATAGTTCTAGGAAAAAAACTAGTAGAACTAAAACTAAGGCTGGTCAGACTCCTTGATAACAATTCCTTTTCCTGGTTGAACTTGAGCCATCACAGGAGGTTCTGCATCATCAGCAGGTTTTTTGCCTTTCAAATCAGCTTTCTTCTGAGCCTCAGCCTTGATCCTTTGCCTCTCAAAATAATGAAATGGCTTGGGAAAATACTTGTTAGGCTCCTGAGCATCAGGAGGTAGCTTTCCACCCTTAGCCTTTCTTCTGAATTGAACTATGGCCTCCTGCCTGGCCTCATACTTTTGCCATTCAAATTCATTATACCATTTGCCTCTTTCATGCACCTGATCCTTCACAGCCTTCCAGGCAGTTAATATAATGTTCCTTGAGGTGGGGCTTCATTGCTCAAAATCTGGTTTTTTTTCTGCTAGCTCTCTGAATCTCTTCTTTGATAATTGATCATCTTGTTGAGCCTTCAAATCAGCTTCTGGCTTATCTACTTTTTCTACAAAAACATTTGTAACCTCCTTTGGAGGACAGTACATTGCCTGCACTTGCTGATGAATCATTTCAAAATCAGCAGGGGGTATATGACTTGGGCAACCTCAGGTTGTTTACCTTCAAGTAGACCTTGTTGTATCCCTAACTCAGCAATGGTATCATCATCACATAATGGTGGATATCCCAATGTGGCTCTGATACTGTTGGTCACCCACTTGGCATGTTCTGAGCCAGCATGGGTGAGGATCCTCTCCCCCTTTAGGACTTCTATGGCAACATGATCCCTAAGATCATTCTTTTGAAACCTTATTCGGCCATCGAGAAAATTCACACCCTCTTTAAAGAATGGTTTTAATTTTTGAAGCTTCTAATATATTTCTTTCTGTGAGGTGCTTATAGCAGTTTGAACTGAATCTAGGGCAGCCTTGAGCTTCTGATCATAATCTTCCATTTTTGTAGCCCTTGTAGTAGTCAGCCTTGTAGCAGTATCTTCTAACTCAGTGAGAATCTCATGGTGAGATTCAGTAAGATTGTCATTCATTCTTAGCTGATTTTCAAGAACATATCCTTGTTTCAATGCAATGTCATCCACTTTAGCAAGGATAGTTTGCTGTTGGTTAGCTAGATATACCACAGCATTACCTCCCTTGTGGAAGCAATCTGTCATCTCCTTTTTATTATGATTGATCTCAAATCTGATTGACTTTATGTCTTGGGCTAGATAAAACTGAAGTGTCTTATGACTCTCATCTACAAATTTCTCCAAGGCTCTTCTCTGCTCATCCATCTTCACCTGTAAATTTACCATGAACTTATTGTAATCAAACTCAGTAGGAGATTGGTGAGTTGTTGTTTGGAGAGCTGACTTATAACTATGACTTCTTCTCTTGAAGACCATTAGCTTCCTTTTCTTAGCCTCCCTGGCTTCTTCTGTCTCAGATTCTGAAGAACTTTCAATCTGAACTCTTTCTGGAGGAGTTGTAGGAATTTCTTTCTCAGTTTCATGTTGCACTTCCTCAACATGAACTTTCTCCCCCTCAACAGCACCTTGCTCCTTCTCAACTCTTAGGGTGTCATCCTTTTAAGCTGCCTTTCCAAAGTTAGGAAACAACTCTTCTAGAGTGTATTCCTTTTGTGCTTGAGCTGGTGATGAAACATCAATTGCAGCAGTGTTCAAATCTTTTGATAAGTGTAGTCTTTCTTCCTCTTGTACTTGTTCAATAATGGGCTCCCCCTGCAACTGTGCAGGATCAGTAATGTTCTGAGCAGGAGTAAGATCTATCTCCCCCTGCATCTGTGCAAGTATAGATTCCTCTTGGACTTGAGTAGACCCAGTCTGGTCCTCAGCCTGCTCTCTAACTTGTTCTTCTTGAACTTGTGCATTGCCATGATCATGTTCTGGTGATTTATCAGCTGTTTCCTGCCTGTCCACATCAGGCAACTCTTTTGACAGAACTCTATCCCATCTTGAAAATAACCTCATGTCCATTTTCCTCATATGATTGATCTTGGACCCAGGAATCTGTTGCATTACCTCTGGAATGATTCCAGCCAGGTATAGACTCAAAATTCTAGCCAAGTTTGGCTTCTTGATTCCTTCTTTGATTTTTTTCAAACAGAACTGCTAACCAACTGGTTGGAATTGTAAAGATAATTCTTGTCATCAGGCTGAACATATAGGCTGAGATCCTATCATGTCCACCTGGCTTGCATAAGATCACTTTGCCTACTATTTCAGATAGAAACTTTCCTTGTGGATTCATTCCCTTTCGGTTTATGGCTGCTCCAATCTTTATGGTTGAATCCAAACCACACCACTGGAGAGCCTCCCTTTTCTTTGAGGCTAGGACCTCTTCTTCATCTTGAATGCTGGGTAGGTGAAGAATCTTTCTTATACTTTTTAGAGTAAGTTTAACCTTAGTCCAATGAACTATAAATTTGATCTTAAGACCAGTGGAGTCCAATGTTGCAGCAGTATAGAACTCGAAAACTTCTTTCTTCCAAATCTTAGTAGGTTCAGAGACAAGGTATTCCAATCCATTGTCTGTAAGAAGAGAAATCACTTGTTTGATTTCTGGCGCGGCATTTTCGAAGGCAGCCCTAACCAACTCATATCCCTCATTGATGTTGTCTTCAACCTTTGGCGCCATTGGAATGATGAGAAAGCTTAAGAGGAGAGAAGAGAGATTGTTGACACAGGGTTTTAGTCTCGAAAACCTGGTGACCGTATCGACAGAATATATTCTCGACCTATATATACCTTTTCAAAACACATAAGGTCAAGAGGCGGACAAAAATTGTCGAAAAGTGTTGACACTGTTGACAAGTGTCGACACATACTTCTATAGTATCGACCACGGCGCAGACTACCATGTGTCGACACTAATTGATGATATGTCGACACAGGAGATACTGAATAGTTCATCAGGAATTATGTGTCGACTCTTAGTATAAGAGTCGACACAAAATCTGTAAGTGTCGACACCATTACTCTGGTTGTATCGACACTACATATCTGGATGAGTCGACTCTTTGACCCTTAGGTGTCGACACAGATTCTCATGTGTCGACACATTTTCCCTGACTAGTCGACATGACTACTCTGTGTCGACTCATTATCACTGAATGTGTCGACACCATTTTACTTAGCCAAATATTTTTTTAATAAACTAACCTATGGCCAACATTCCTAATTAAATTTTAAATATATTGAATTTTGTTTCATCCTGATGCTTAATAAATACATCTGCAATTTGATAATCTGTTTTAATAAATTCTAATGAGATGTCTTTTTTTTTCTACATGTTCTCTAAGAAAATGGTATTTTATCTCTATATGCTTAGTTCTACTATGTGCAACAGGATTGTTTGCAATAGAAATAGTACTCTTAGAATCACACAATAAAGGTGTTCTACTTACTTGAATACAATAGTCCTTTAGCTGATGTTGAATCCACAATAGTTGTGCACAGCAACTTCCTGCTGCCATATATTCAGACTCAGCAGTGGATATTGCCACACTAGTCTGCTTCTTACTGCTCCAGGATATCAATCTTCCTCCCAAGAATTGGCATGTACCTGTAGTACTCTTTCTATCTTCCCTACAGCCTGCAAAATCTGCATCTGAATAACCGTTAGTAGAAAATCTCCATTCCTAGGATACCAAAGGCCTAGATTAGGTGTGCCCTTAAGATATCTCAAAATATTTTTGACTGCAGTATAATGTGATTCTTTAGGGAAAGCTTGATACCTAGCACAGACACATGTAGCATACATAATGTCTGGTCTACTAGCAATGAGATATAATAGAGAGCCAATTATTCCTCTATACAAAGACTCATCTACAGGCTTACTTGCATTATCTTTGCATATTGGCATATTTGTTCCCATAGGAGTTCTCATGGTGGAGGATTATTCCATACCATACTTCTTAATTAATTCCTTAGTGAACTGTGACTGGGATATGGACAAGCCATCTTCAGTCTTTCTTACTTGGAGTCCCAAGAAGAACTTAAGTTCCCCCATACTGCTCATTTCAAACTTCCCTTGCATAAGTTTGGCAAACTTTTTGCAAAGGTTGTTCTCTGTAGACCCAAAAATTATGTCATCTACATAGATCTGAACTAAGATTATCTTACCTTTAAATTCCCTTAGGAATAGAGTTTTGTCTATTTTACCTCTTGAGAATTTGTTCTCAATAAGAAAAGTAGACAAGGTTTCATACCAAGCCCTTCGGGCTTGCTTTAACCCATACAATGCTTTCCTAAGTCTATAGACATAACTAGGTTTAAGAGAATCTACAAAACCTGATGGCTGCTTGATGAGTCCCTATTTTATACTATATTTTGGACTCATCTAGGCCTATTTCCATGTCTTTGCACACCGTTTAGCGCCATTTGCACTCCTTTTGGTTCGCTACGGTTTTCCATGCCCTGTGCACCTTTTTAGCCCATTTCCGTGCTTGTGTGCATTTACTTTCTTGCTATGTTTATCACTGTTCGCTGTGGCTGCCGCGATCGATGCCCCGTGCAGTTTTCCTGCAGGTTTGGGGATCGTGAGGGCATTCGGGATAGGCGTTTCACTATTTTTGGCAATGGAGTCAGTGGTCGTGCGTTTTTGCCCACGCACGACCATCGACCTCCTGCGCACGATCACTGATCGTGCGCAGCCCGGTCTCATTTGTGAAACTTTGTCTTGAACCATCCGCACGATCACTTGCCATACCGCGCACGACCACTGCTCGTGCGCCGACGATCGTGCGCAGTCATACCCATTTTGCAAAAGTCTGTCTGGCTATTTCCGCACGATCATCAGCCTTGCCTCGCACGATCACTGATCGTGCGCTGCTGATCGTGCGCGACTACTGATTTTCTGATGCAGGTTTGCAGGTTGCTCACGCACGGGCGCTGACCTTGGTCGCGAACGATCACTGGTCGAGCGCCAGTGGTCGTGCGCGCTATTTATTCTGCAAGCTATAAATACGCTGTTCCGCGAATTAGGGCGAGACAATCGTTACGGAACCTTTGCCGGTCCGCCGTTTCGCCCTCCAGCAAGTCCCATTCACCTCCACCTCCATTCCTACCAACGGGAGGACTTTCTCCCGTGATTCCGAAGCATCCCTCATCCTCCGGCGATCCTCCG
Source organism: Platanthera zijinensis (assembly GCA_039513925.1). NCBI lineage: Eukaryota > Viridiplantae > Streptophyta > Magnoliopsida > Asparagales > Orchidaceae > Platanthera > Platanthera zijinensis. The sequence goes on from CM077086.1 coordinate 168,436,099, forward strand.
GCCATTAAAGCTCTTCTCCAAGTTCTTCACCGAGGAAGACGACGAAGCTTGCCTCAAGAACGGACTTAAAGGCCACCGAAGTGACAGTTCGGCGGTACCGGAAGCCCTCCACGGACTGCGCTTGGAAGCGGTTTGACAACCCGCACCTCCGGCCAACACCCGCGAAGGATCTTCACTCTTGTGGTTTAGCTTTCTCCAACCTTTCTTGTTGTATGGTTTATGTATGCAAGTATGAACGGATTAATCTCTTTTGCAATGAAATGTTTATGCTTTCATCTTGCTTGTGAGATTCGTTGTTAATGCGCTTCGCTCTCTTTCGTTCACTCCACGCATTTGCTTCACTTCATTTCACTTCACATCACACACTTCACTCACTAGCTTACCGCCCACTCGCCCACCGAAGTACGGCATCGCGGCCGCTACATCCATCTCGCCTTGCGAAGCGGTGATTGCGACCCGCAAAGCTCTCGTTAGTGTAATCGGTCGTAAGACCACCAACCAAAGCCCCTTTCTTTTTCTGTTTATTTCAATTAACTCTCATAACGATAGTTTCAGAGTCTCAATCGTTCGACGCCAATTGCATTCCTCAAGAGACCGACATCCGGGGATTCATTCCCAACTTTATTACTTGAGCGACCGGTACGCTTGCCGTATTTTACGCGCATCAAGTTTTTGGCGCCGTTGCCGGGGAATGCAACTGTTGAACGATTATGATTTCTGGAAGTATTGGTATAAGAGTTAGTGCTTTTTGATTCTTGTTTCTTTGTTTTGTTGTTTCAGTGAATACAGGGTCAATATTCTATCAATGCCTTCTATTCAGCAGCTAATTTATCAAGCCCGTCTCACCAATCGAGTGGAAACGGGAAATGACAGTTTCGAGATTTCCTCTGATTTGATCGAATACATTATCGAAAATTGTCAATTCAACGGAGACGGAAATGCTGATGCCTTGTGCCATGTGCGCAGGTTTTTAGAAATTTATGACACATGCTCTTCGAACACTGCCAACGGTGAGCAGCAGAAGATTCGACTCTTCTCCTTTTCCTTGAAAGGCAGCGCAAAACGATGGTATCATGATACCAGGAAGGAAATGTTTCATTCGTGGAAGCAACTCGAAGGAAATTTCTTGGCCAAATTCCGACAGCAACTGCTCACCACGGACGATTACAAGGAGCTCATCACCTTCTCCCAAAGAGATGAAGAATCCTTATTCGCAGCCTGGGAGCGTTTTCAGTATCTGCGGAGGGAATGCTGCAGAGAGGGAGTGTCAGATATTTTGCTGCTCCAAACCTTCTATTTTGGGATCCTAGACAGATTCCGGCCAGCACTTGACATTGCAGCTGGCGGAACTCTGCTTAACAAACCTTGTCGGGATGCTTGGGAAATAATTGACAACATTGCCCAAACCAGCAGGCACTGGAATTCCCCACCTTTCCCCGACCCTTCCGTGGAGGCAAAGTCGGTGGTCACTGATGAAGCCGCCAATCTTCCCGCGTCTGTGATGGAGCGTTTTTTCGCGTACTTCTGCAAAATAATGGATGTGTTCAACGATCAAGCTGCCACCATTCAGCGCCTACAAACGGCCATTGGGATTCTTACGGAAACGTTGCTCAGCTCTACCAGTCAGAAACAGGAAACAGTGCATTCAATGAGGCTGAGAAGTGGAAAAAGTCTCGAGAGAGTCTTGCCGCCCGATCCTCCTACACAATCTCCGGGTGTACCCATTTCTGACTCAACAATTGAACCTCCGTCTGCACCGATCGCGCAAGAACCCGTATCAGTACCGCCACTCGTGAGGAACACCTCGAGGCCGCCGTTTCCCCATCGGCTAAATAATGAAAAGACTGAAAGGCATTTTCAGAAGTTCCTGGAAATCATGAAAGGAGTTCAAGTTAGCATACCTTTAACAGAAGCTATCACGCAGATTCCAGGATACTCCAAGTTCCTCAAGACCCTCATCTCGAGGCGTCGATCCTTGGAAGGTCTGAATATGATTAACCTCACCGAAGAGTGTTCCTCTCTCCTCACCAACTTTTTTCCTACCAAACGCAGAGATCCTGGCAGCTTCACCATCCCTTGCCGAATTGGTCTCCACAGGTTTGGCCACGCACTTTGTGATTTGGGAGCGTCGATTAACCTGATGCCCCTCTCCATCTTCCAGGAGCTGGGAGTTGGGATTCTCCAGCCCACCCATCTGAAGTTACAGCTAGCCGATCGATCAATAAAAACGCCAGCTGGGATGGTTGAAGACCTCATTGTCATGGTTAACGACCTTGCTTTCCCGGCCGATTTTGTCATCCTTGACATGAAGGCTGACCCCAAAGTCCCTATAATTCTGGGAAGGCCCTTCCTTGCCACTGCCCGGGCTATTATCAATGTCGACCGGGGAGAACTGACCCTAAGCCTGGGAGACGATTCAATTACCTTCAATGTCCATGAACCTCCGCAACAACTCAGAATCACTAATTGTGACAGCGCTGACTTGTTTGACGAACCGGGAACGAGCAGCGAATTGATTCTTGACCATGATGAGCCAGAATGGGAAATTGAGGACACACCACCCGCTGCTTCGTCTGGGACTCCGCATTTGATCAAAGAACCCACCATCACTTCTTCTGTCACTGCTACTACCGTAACCTTGAAGCCGCTGCCCGAATCCCTGAAATATGCTTTCTTGGAGGAAGGCACAGCATGTCCGGTGATCATCTCCGCTACTCTCTCCGCCGACAACGAACGTGCATTGGTCGACGTGTTAAAAAAATATAAGAATGTTTTTGGACGATCTCTGGCTGACATTAAAGCCATCAGCCCGGCGTTCTGCATGCACAAGATCCTCCTTGAAGATCAATACAAACCATCGGCACAACCGCAACGAAGACTGAATCCCAAGATGCATGCGGTAGTCCAGGCGGAAGTCATAAAATTGCTCGACGCCGGTATAATTTACCCCATCAGTGACAGCAAATGGGTAAGCCCGGTCCAAGTTGTGCCCAAAAAGGGCGGAATTACTGTGGTAGCTAATGACGAGAATGAACTACTGCCTACCCGTGTGGTCACTGGGTGGAGAGTTTGCATCGATTACAGGAAGCTGAATGAAGCTACACGCAAAGATCATTACCCGCTCCCTTTCATCGATCAAATGCTGGAAAAATTGGCTGGTCAGGAATACTACTGCTTTCTGGATGGCTATTCGGGATACAACCAAATCGCAGTCGACCCCGAAGATCAAGACAAGACAACATTCACCTGCCCATCTGGCACCTTCGCGTTTAGGAGAATGCCGTTTGGCTTGTGCAACGCCCCGGCAACCTTCCAACGTTGCGTCATCGCCATTTTTGGCGACATGATCGGTGATTTTCTCGAAGTCTTCATGGATGATTTCTCTCTTTTCGGGAACACCTTTGACTCCTGCCTCGCTAATTTAGCCAAGGCCTTGCAGCGTTGTGATGATACCAACCTTGTCCTGAATTGGGAGAAATGCCACTTCATGGTTCGTGAGGGCATCGTCTTAGGCCACAAGGTCTCTCGTCGGGGGCTCGAAGTCGATCAAGCAAAAATCGGTGTCATCAAGAATCTTCCCCCTCCATCTTCTGTCAAGGGAATCCGCAGTTTTTTGGGACATGCCGGCTTTTACCGAAGATTCATTAGTAATTTTTCATCAATATCCAAACCTCTCACGAATCTGTTGACTAAGGACGCCTTGTTCGTCTTCGATGAGAATTGCATGCAGGCCTTCACATCTCTCAAGGACCGGCTAATCTCCGCTCCCATTTTGGTGGCGCCGGATTGGACTTTGCCCTTCGAAGTCATGTGCGATGCCAGCGATTTTGCAGTTGGTGCGGTGCTCGGTCAAAGGAGAGACAAAGTATTTCACACCATCTCTTATGCGAGCCGAACCCTCAACGATGCCCAGCTCAATTACACTACCACAGAAAAGGAGCTTCTGGCCGTGATTTTTGCTTTCGAGAAGTTCCATTCGTACTTGGTGTTATCCAAAGTCATTGTCTACACCGACCATGCAGCTCTAAGGTATTTGTTCAAAAAAAAAGATGCCAAGCCTCGGCTAATCCGATGGATTCTCCTGCTGCAAGAATACTCCATTGAGATCCGAGATAAGAAAGGAGTGGAAAATGTCATAGCCGATCACTTATCTAGATTGGAAAATGATAGTGGCGGATCTGTTTTAGAGAATGAGCGCAATGCGATCGCTGAATGCTTCCCGGATGAGCGATTATTTTCCATCTCTTCCCTCCCCTCGACAACCCCGTGGTACGCAGACATGGCCAACTATCTTGCATGCAAATCGGTATCCCCAAGCCTATCATCGCAGCAAAAGCGGAAACTTTTATCTGATGCTAAACATTATTTCTGGGAAGACCCGCTACTTTTTCGTACGTGCAATGATGGAGTTATCAGGCGCTGCGTACCCGAGAGTGAATTCCAATCCGTTTTAAACCACTGTCATGATCGGGAGGCCGGCGGACATTACGGCGCCACAAGAACGGCACGCAAGGTTCTGCAATGTGGCCTATTTTGGCCAACCCTTTTCAGAGACGCCCACAGTTATGTTACTAAATGCAATGAATGCCAACGGACAGGAAATATCTCTAAGAGGGACGAAATGCCCCTCAATAACATGCTCGTTTGTGAGCCATTCGATGTTTGGGGGATAGATTTCATGGGACCCTTTCCCATGTCGCACGGCAAACTCTATATCATTGTTGCGGTTGACTATGTCTCCAAGTGGGTCGAAGCCGAAGCTGTTGCTGCCAATGACGCTCGCACTGTTCTAACCTTCTTACACAGAAATATTTTTTCTAGATTTGGCGCTCCGCGCACAATCATCAGTGACGGCGGGAGTCATTTTTGCAACAAGTCATTCTTACAACTCATGAAGAAGTTTGGAGTTCATCACAAAGTCTCTCTCGCCTACCATCCTCAGACTTGTGGGCAAGTTGAAGTCTCCAACAGGGAGCTAAAAAGAATAATTGAAAAATCCATAAATTCCAACCGAAAAGAGTGGGCTAAGAAGGTCGACGACGCCTTATGGGCATACCGAACCGCCTTCAAAACCCCTATCGGTATGACCCCCTTTCAACTTGTCTATGGAAAGGCTTGCCATCTGCCGGTCGAATTGGAACACAAGGCGCTGTGGGCAACCAGATTTCTTAACATGGACATTGAGACTGCAGCAGGCGAACGCCGCTCCCAACTGAATGAACTGGAAGAACTACGGCATTTTGCTTATGAAAACGCGCGGATCTACAAAGAAAGAACAAAAAAATGGCACGACCGTCACATCATCCCAAAAGAATTCCAACCGGGCGATCAAGTCCTAATGTACAACTCCCGCCTCCGTTTATTCCCCGGAAAGTTAAAATCGCGGTGGAGCGGCCCTTTACAGTGATCGGAGTTTCCCCTTTTGGAGCTATTGAAATATCCGGGAAGGGCGGCGACAAATTCAAGGTCAACGGGCATCGGCTAAAGTTGTACGATGGAGGTGCTATCATCGGCGAACCTCAAAGCGTACAGCTCGGCGACCCACTACTTGGTGACGGGGTGGCGCCTTGATCCCAATTTCCGCTGCGGATCTTTTATTTTGTGTTGGAACATTTTGAGCTTTATTTTATTTTGCTGCATAAACATTATATACAATTGCTAATACAGGTATTTGGTCCACCTTAAGGACGGTAAACAAAAGGGCTATTCGGGAGACAACCCAAGCTTGGACCTTTTGGTCCCCTTGTTTATGTTTGATTTTATTTTATGCTTTCTATCTTTTTGTATTCTCTATTGTTCGGCCTAATTCGCAGGTTCAGCTTATCTTTTGTGCGATGCAGCACTTCCCGCGAATCATCATGCAATCTTCTGGCATGCTCCCCTCTTTGGAGCATTGGTACTCTCTCTCGCTTCAGATTTCATTTTCTGGTTGAATGTTTATTTTTCTTGCTTATGTTTTCATTCAAGTCTGGGGGGAAAAGCCGCTTGTGCACTCCACGAGCACATTTAATTTCGCATGCCAGTAGTTTTCCTTTTTCGCTTCATTATGTTAGATTCCTGTTGCACACCACTGCACCCACATGAGCGCGCACTCTTACCACGCGCGCGGCTCGGGTTGAGTACTTATGTTGTGTAAGTTTTAAGATTGTGGTGCTGACGTAGGATTTTGTCGTACAGTAGTTCGAAACTCGTGCAGTGCTCCTAATCGAGTGCTCACGTTGTGTAGGAATTGTATAGAGCTAGTTTCTTCTCATGCTTGCATTTTATATTTTTTCTATATTCGTAAATACTGTCTGTCCTACTCAACTTCTGAATCCGGAGTGATCTCGCGGTAGTGTAGGCATGTGTGTAAGCGTCGCTGGCTTTGTTTTGCTCGAGTCGGGAGGACGGATCACTTTTCTCGGTGGCTAAGAACTTGCCCCAAGCGACTTTCGAAGCATTGGTGCCCGGTTAGTCGAGCGTGAGCGTGACGTAGGCCATCATTTTGGCCCGGTTGATCCTTGCACCCGTCCTAACATAGCCCTCGCTAGCCCCGTTGAGCCTACCTTCCTTTTTGGATCAGCTCCACATGCAAGTCACCAAAGCCTCAAGCCACTCCTAGTCGCACACCCGCATTGAGCTCTTGTTTCGTTAATTTCTCGTTGGGTTGTTGTGATGGGCGGATTTTGTGAACATGTGGATATGCCGCAAAGTTTATAAATGCTGAATTATTGAGAAAAGAAAAGAGAAAAGAAAAATATGACCAAGAAAAGAAAAGAGAAAAGAAAAAGTATAAATGAAAAAATCTGAAATTGAGAAATTTGTTTTATGGTAGGCGGTGCACCCACTCATGTTGTAAAAGCTAAGTTTGGGGGTGTGGTGCACTCGCATTCTTGTTGTTAGCGAGAATTCTGATGTGTGCGAGCTCCGTTGGGTTGTGCGTAGCCTTCGTTTTCATCTTGTCCATCCATACCTACATCTACACCCAAGCCCCACTCTTCACCTCAAGTCCTACGGATTTACGCTCGAGTCAAACCCGCATCGTGGAGAAAGTGCGAACGGGCAAGCATATGGCCCCCGACATTGGTGGATTCCTTTGGAGGTGATCATGAGCCCCGGTCTTTGGCAATACCTCGCCATCCGACTTGCCTACTTTCTGCCTTCCCATGACCGTGCGATTCCCCGGAATTCATTCTTTGAGTAGTGACAGTATCTATTTACGTTTTTTCGAAAATTATAAATTGCATTGCATGATTAGAAACTCTTTCTATTATATTTTTTACGCATGTGAGCTTCTCGATTTCTCGTCCTACTGTAGGTTGTAATTACTACGTCAGCTAACCGTTTTAGAGCCCACAACGTGATTATTTGCCCGGGACGTGCAAATGGTTAAGTTTGGGGGTGTGATGAGTCCCTATTTTATACTATATTTTGGACTCATCTAGGCCTATTTCCATGTCTTTGCACACCGTTTAGCGCCATTTGCACTCCTTTTGGTTCGCTACGGTTTTCCACGCCCTGTGCACCTTTTTAGCCCATTTCCGTGCTTGTGTGCATTTACTTTCTTGCTATGTTTATCACTGTTCGCTGTGGCTGCCGCGATCGATGCCCCGTGCAGTTTTCCTGCAGGTTTGGGGATCGTGAGGGCATTCGGGATAGGCGTTTCACTATTTTTGGCAATGGAGTCAGTGGTCGTGCGTTTTTGCCCACGCACGACCATCGACCTCCTGCGCACGATCACTGATCGTGCGCAGCCCGGTCTCATTTGTGAAACTCTGTCTTGAACCATCCGCACGATCACTTACCATACCGCGCACGACCACTGCTCGTACGCCGACGATCGTGCGCAGTCATACCCATTTTGCAAAAGTCTGTCTGGCTATTTCCGCACGATCATCAGCCTTGCCTCGCACGATCACTGATCGTGCGCTGCTGATCGTGCGCGACTACTGATTTTCTGATGCAGGTTTGCAGGTTGCTCACGCACGGGCGCTGACCTTGGTCGCGCACGATCACTGGTCGTGCGCCAGTGGTCGTGCGCGCTATTTATTCTGCAAGCTATAAATACGCTGTTCCGCGAATTAGGGCGAGACAATCGTTACGGAACCTTTGCCGGTCCGCCGTTTCGCCCTCCAGCAAGTCCCATTCACCTCCACCTCCATTCCTACCAACGGGAGGACTTTCTCCCGTGATTCCGAAGCATCCCTCATCCTCCGGCGATCCTCCGGCCATTAAAGCTCTTCTCCAAGTTCTTCACCGAGGAAGACGACGAAGCTTGCCTCAAGAACGGACTTAAAGGCCACCGAAGTGACAGTTCGGCGGTACCGGAAGCCCTCCATGGACTGCGCTTGGAAGCGGTTTGACAACCCGCACCTCCGGCCAACACCCGCGAAGGATCTTCACTCTTGTGGTTTAGCTTTCTCCAACCTTTCTTGTTGTATGGTTTATGTATGCAAGTATGAACGGATTAATCTCTTTTGCAATGAAATGTTTATGCTTTCATCTTGCTTGTGAGATTCGTTGTTAATGCGCTTCGCTCTCTTTCGTTCACTCCACGCATTTGCTTCACTTCATTTCACTTCACATCACACACTTCACTCACTAGCTTACCGCCCACTCGCCCACCGAAGTACGGCATCGCGGCCGCTACATCCATCTCGCCTTGCGAAGCGGTGATTGCGACCCGCAAAGCTCTCGTTAGTGTAATCGGTCGTAAGACCACCAACCAAAGCCCCTTTCTTTTTCTGTTTATTTCAATTAACTCTCATAACGATAGTTTCAGAGTCTCAATCGTTCGACGCCAATTGCATTCCTCAAGAGACCGACATCCGGGGATTCATTCCCAACTTTATTACTTGAGCGCTACATAGACTTCTTCTTTTAGATCACCATTTAGGAATGCTGTTTTCATATTCATTTGGTATACTTTGAAGCCTTGATATGCTATATAGACAAGGAACATTCTGATTGCCTCCAGTCTTGCTACTGGGGCAAATGTTTGATCAAAGTCTATTCCTTCCTCCTGCCTGTATTCTTTAGCAACCAATCTTTCTTTGTTCTTCACAATTACTCCACTCTCATCCAACTTGTTCCTAAAGATCCACTTTGTGCCAATGATGTTGTGGTCTCTTGGTTTAGGAACTAACTCCCAGACTTTGCACCTTCTGAATTGATTTAGCTCCTCTTGCATAGCATTAATCCAGTGTTGGTCTTGGATGGCTTCTTCAAATTTCTTAGGCTCCAGTTGAGATAGAAAACTTGAGTGCAGGACTGTGCTCAGATTTCTGCTTCTAGTCTGCACTCCTTATCTTGGATCACCTATTATTTGATTTGCTGGATGGTCTTTTAGATGTCTTATAGCTAGAGGTAGATTTTCTTCAGGTTCAACATCTCCAGTTCCTTCATTATGCTGCACCTCTTGGTTTTCATCAGCTTCTATAGAGTCTTGTACTCCCCCTGGATAGTAGCCATCATTTTCCAATACTTCATCTGCAGTTGTGCCTTCTGCAATGGAAAGCTTGTCCATCCTATTGCTTATACCTGTTGGACTGAATGATCTACAAGGCAAATCACTGTTGATTAATCTTTTTTCATCAAATACAACATGTACAGATTCTTTTACCACTTGAGTAGTCAAGTTGTAGACTCTATAAGCCTTTCTATTGATGTTTTACCCAACAAATATCCCATCTAGGGATTTGACAGCAAACTTAGTTAGATAAGACTTGCCATTGTTAAGTATATAGCACTTGCAACCAAAGATCCTAAAGTAGGATAGATTTGGTTTTCTACCTTTCATAATTTCATAGGGAGACTTTTTGTGGATCTTGGTGATAGAAACCCTATTGATCACATGACATGCAGTGTTTACTGCCTCAGCCCAGAAATATTTTGGAAGAGAAGTGTCACTCAATAGAGTTCTACCAGCTTTAATCAATGTCCTATTCTTTCTTTCAGCAATAACATTTTGCTGTGGTGTTCTAGGTGAGGAGAATTCTTGGAAAATCCCAAATTCTTCACACAATCTTTTCATACTTTCAGATTGAAATTCAGTGTCATGGTCACTTTTGATTTTGACCACTGTACTGTTCAGTTCATTCTGAATTTGTTTAACAAAACTATATAAAACACATGGGGTTTCTGATTTTTATCTCAGAAAGAACACCCATGTATATCTAGAATAGTCATCTACAACCACAAAAGTGTAGACCTTCCTACCTAGACTATGAACTGGCATAGGACAAAAAAGATCCATATATAAGAGGTATAAACACATCACTGAATCCTTGTTTTCAAGGCTATGAAAGGAGGATTTTGTCTGCTTGCCCTTTTGACAAGCTGGGCATATCCCTTCCTTTATACACTTAACATGAGGACCATTCCTCACTAATTCTTTACTAAAGAGTTGGTCAATTGTCTTGTAGTTAAGATGGGTCAGCCTCTTGTGTAATTTGACACAATGAGATGCATTATCATCAGCTACAAGACAAATAGGAGAAACCTTGTTCTCACATATAAAGATAAGACAATAAACATTTCTTTTTCTGTATCCAGTCAATATGACCTTTTGATCACTTGACCTCTTGATATGACATCCATTCTTAACAAATGAAATGTCATATCCAAGATCACTCAGCTGACTTATGCTTATCAGGTTGTGTTTCAAACCATTTACATAAGCCACTTGAGTGATGGTAATTTTGTTTGAAGAAATGTTACCAAATCCTTTGATGATTCCTTTTTCAGATCCACCAAAGATTACTTTAGGTCCATTCTTGATAGGTATGTACTCCTTCAGCAGCCCCTTTGTTCCAGTCATGTGCCTGGAACAACCACTATCCAAGTACCATATAGGGGCATGGCAACTTGGACTTTCCTGCAATACAAAATTACTTTCCCTTAGAACCCAAGTAAGTCTTGGGTCCTTGGTTCAGGTTAGCATCATTCATATCAACCCTACAAGCAGCTCTTCTAACTGGTAGACTATTGTTCTTCCTGACACTTATGTTATGCCAGCAGTCTAAGGCAAAATGGCCTATCTTGCCACAGCACCAACATTCATACCTGTTGTATCTAGGTCTAGATACATTTTTGGCAGAAAAATTTCTGTTCTTAGCTGGTGCTGCTGCAGCTACACCCACTAATTTCTTATAACCATGGGGTTTATGAACATGGACTGACTTATTGGCATAAACATTCTTGTTCTTCAGAACATCAGTCTTAATATGACCATGAATATTTTCAAGATCATATTTATTAGAAGGCACTTGTTATGTTAACCCCAGAATCAACAACATATCCAGCTAGACGCCTCGTTCCTCCTTGGCCGGATTCCAGATATCAGTCCGCCAAGGTCTCCCTTGGTTCTCATCTCAGCTGGATCGTCGACCTCCCATCGACGAGTCAAGATCAGATCGGCGAGCTCTGAGTAAGGTCGCCCAGGTCGCTCAGATCGCCAAGCTCGCTCAGGTCGCAACTAGTCTGCCAGGATCGCGCTCGATGCGACCAAGGGAGGATTCCAGCTCGCTGGCCCAGTCCGCCTGTCCCGCGCGGACTGCTTCTTCTTTCCTTTTTGTTTCCCGTCACCGCTGCCCGGCTCCTTTGTACCCCGGGCAGCTGGTTATTTTAGCCCTGCCCGTTTGGGCAGGCCCCCAGCCTATAAATAGGGGGAAGTGGTGCACTCAAAGCACGCTGACTCGAGCCCAGGAGCCCACTTGTTAAAGGCTGCGGACTCGAATCTCTGGCTTTGCGGTCTCTAGCTTGCTTTCTGCAATGCTCTCCTTTTCCCTTCGTGTAATCCCTTCTTTGGAATCAAAAGCAAGCCCGTCGCAGGAGATGCATTCAGGCCGCGACGGGCGAAGTCTGGTGTTGCCGTGCTCCACGGCTCTTGCTTTTCTGTCCGCCAAGTAGACTGCTGCTCGCAGTTTGTTTTTCTTTTCTTCCCCGAGTGCTCGAACAGTTAGCTGGTGGTGCCCGTTTTCCCCGTCGCTTTTCGCGCATCAACAGTTAACACGCGACCTTCAGATTCGAGCAGTTTTTGAAACCGTGGATAGAAATGTCGGACCGCCGAGCTCGCCGCTCTGATCGCTCCAACTCGCCTGATGATTCGTTGTAGGAAGCGTTGGAGCAGTCCCGCTGGGAAGCTGAAGTATCTCGAAGGGAGACTGACCAGCGGCTCGATACGATCAGCCAGGCCCTGTTGGCACTAACTCAGCGACTTGCTCCTCAGGTCGCAGAAGAAGTTGCTGAGACTCCTGTCCGCCAGACTCCGATCCGCCGGACTCCAGCTCGTCACCCCCCTCTTCAGCAGTCGCCTGCAACCGCACCTCCGCCTCTCCACCAAGCCCAGTCCGCAGCTCCCCTGTGACCTCAGATTGGAGAGTTCGCCCCCCTGATGGATTTCTTCAGGGAGGCAGCCTGAGGAACTCCGGCTCGCCGACTAGATTATGCTGATCAGCAGTCCGCAGAGCCCGCAGAGCTCCATCCTCTAGTCCGCCCTTCTCCTGATTCAGAAACTCCCTCTCCCTTCGTCGATCGAATCCGGTGGGAGTCAGCGCCGAGCAATTTCAGAGAGCCTCGTCTCCCTTTTTATTCAGGGGAGACTGATCTGGTCTCCCACCTGCAGGCATTCGAAGGGGCAGTTGCATTGAGGAGCCTCTCCGATGCCTTGAAATGTAAGCTTCTGGTGACCACTCTTGATGGTCAAGCAAGAGAATGGTTTTACGAGCTGCCTTCGGGCACGATTTCTTCCTTCGCTGAGCTTCGCAGCGAGCTGCTCCTGAGGTTTGCAACCTCTAAGAAGAGAAAGGATGGGCCGGCAGCCCTTTTTGACATCAAGCAGAGGAACAACGAATCAGTGGCAAGATTCGTTGATCGGTTCCAAAAAGAAATCCAAGGGGTAAGGAATGTGAACCCCGATTATTACAAAGTTGCCTTGATCCACGGCCTCCGGGAGGGCCCGTTGAAATTCAAAGTGACAACAAAGGCACCATCAACTTATCAGGAGCTCATAGCAATGGCTAATCGCTTTATTGAGGGGGAAAATGCCAACCCGACCTATATCTCATCCCTGACAGCCAAAGCTGGAGGAAGGGATGCCTCCAACTTCTCCAGCAATCAATATCACAGCAAGCCTCCTCGGCCTGATTTCCAACCTCCATCTCAGAGGGGACGTAACCTCCGCCATAAGAAGCCCTTCCTCGGCCATCAACAGTTTCATGGTCAGAGACTGCCGTTGGCCGCCACTCCCGCCGTTCCCCTTCAAGCGCTCCCCATTCTTCAGAGCACCCTGCCAGCTTCAAATCCTCATGAGAGCAGCCCTATGGAAGAGCTTGCAGATCTGGGCCTCGACTTTGAAGAGGTCGTCCAGATAATCCAGAGGAAGGATGAAGAAAAGAGGCAAGGGCCTCAGAGAGACTGGAAGCCCAGGGACAACTCTCAGTTCTGTAATTTTCACAAGGAGAAGGGTCATCTGACTAAAGATTGCAAGGCTCTTCAGAAGCTAGTTGAGAGGTTGCTCGCCGAGGGTAAACTCGAGGACCTGGGCAGGAAGAGTGATTCTTCAAAGCCTTCCACCTCCAAGGGCAAGGAGGTGGCTGAAGTTCAGCAGGAGTGTATAGAGATAAGGGATGAGGGCCATCTGGGGCTCGTTGATATACCAAGTGAATGTATTGACGTTGTCGACGAGGGGGCCCTGGGAAGACTCTTTTTCATCCATGGCGGAGCAGGGACTGAGCCTACTCAGAAGTCTTCTCTGTCAAGGCTTTCCCGAACTGAGATTGCTTCTACTTCTTCTTCGGCCCCACCTTCTGAAATCATCACCTTTGGCCCTGCAGACCTTCCTATGACCGCTAATCCCTTCGATGATGCCATCGTAGTTCAAGCAGCCATCGGAGATTTCACGGTCGATAGAATTCTCATCGACACTGGCAGTTCTGTGAATCTCCTCTTCAAGTCAACTTTTGAAGCCCTGAGGACAGGAAAGTCTCTGCTTCCCACCGAGGGGCCGCTTTATGGCTTCTCGGGCGAAAGAAAGGAAGTTGAAGGAAATGTCACACTCCCGGTGGTACTCGGAGAGGTGGTCAAAGAGATCCAGTTCATAGTGGTGGATGCTCCAAGCAGCTATCATGCTATCTTTGGAAGACCGTTGTTGAATAAGTATCGATCCATCATTTCAACGTACCATTTGGCCATCAAGTTCTGCAAAGATGGCCGTCAATGCAGGGTCAGGAGCGACCCAAGGCAGGCTCGAGAGTATTACCTCCGAACAGTCAGCATGACTGAGGTTTCCCCCCCCCCCCAGCTTTTCCAGCAGCAGCAGAAGCCACTCCTCCGTCAGAAGCTGTTGTGGATAGAGAAGGTGCTCACCTGGAACTTGCCCAGGTGTTGCAAGAAGTCCCTATTGCAGAAGGGGAAGAAAGAAAGCTCTCCATCAACTCCGAGTTGTCAGAAGATCAGAAGGCGGAGTTGATATCTTGCCTGTTGAAGAATCTGGATGTCTTCGCTTGGTCAGCGGAGGACATGCCAGGGGTGGATCCAGACATGGCTTGCCATCATCTCAACGTTGATCCAGCTGCCAAGCCCGTCCAGCAGAAGAAGAGGGATGTAGCTGTCAAGTTAGCAGAGCCCATCCGAGAGGAGGTTGCCAAACTCCTCAAAGCGCGCTTCATTCAAGAGATTCAGTATCCCGAGTGGGTCTAAAATGTTGTAATGGTTAAGAAACCTGGGGGGAAGTGGCGTATGTGTGTAGATTTCACCCGTTTGAATAAAGCATGCCCGAAAGATTTCTACCCCTTGCCTCGGATAGATTTATTAGTTGATTCTGCGGTAGGGTATCCGTTTATGAGCTTTCTAGATGCGTTCTCTGGTTACCACCAAATAAGAATGCACAAACCTGACATCCCTCGCACATCGTTCATCACTAATGATGGTTGCTATTGTTATCTTGTAATGCTCTTTGGGCTTAAAAATGCTGGCGCGACTTATCAACGTATGATGGACCATGTGTTTAAAGAGCAAAAAAGTAGAAACCTCGAAGTGTATGTAGATGACCTTTTGATTAAGAGTAGGTCTCTTCCACAACACTTGATAGATTTAGCAGAAACCTTTTCCACTCTGCGAAGACACAAAATAAAGCTTAACCCGTTAAAATGCATCTTCGGGGCGAGTAAGGGGAAGTTTCTCGGCCATCTCCTCACTCCTGAGGGCCTTGCTCCCAATCCGGACAAGGTCAAAGCCATCCTTGATATGGCTCCTCCCCGTTCTCCAAAAGAGGTTCAGCAGTTGGGGGGAGGTTGGCAGGACTCGGGAGATTCATCTCTCGAGTTAGGGATAAGAGTGCTCCGTTCTTTAAGACTCTGCGGGGAGCGTCTAAGTTCCAATGGACAGAAGAATGCTCTTTGGCTTTTGAGCAGTTGAAAAAACAGCTAACCTCAACACCTTTACTCCAGAGCCCCCGAGCAGGGGAGATGTTGTTCCTATACCTGGGAGTTGGTCCCGAGGCAGTTAGTTCCATCCTGGTCCGAGAAGAGAGCAGGAGGCAGTTCCCCGTTTACTACGTCAGTCACATTCTGAAAGATGCAGAGGCAAGGTATCCCATCCTTGAGAAGCTAGCTTTGGCATTGGTTATGTCTGCCCGCAGACTCCGTCCATATTTCCAGGCTCATTCAATTCAGGTGGTTACTGATCAACCTTTGAAGAATGTGCTAGAGAAACCAGAACATTCAGGCAGGCTAGCTAAGTGGGCAATTGAGCTGAGCGAGTTTGAAATTTCCTATGTGCCCAGGACAGCTATCAAGGCACAGGTACTTGCAAATTTTCTGATTGACACAACAGAATCTAGCTCGAATCAGGCAGCAAGATCTTTTTTAGCTTGGACCATCTACGTGGATGGAGCTTCTAGAAGAAACTCTTCGGGGGCAGGGGTGGTTCTGATAAACCCAAATGGCGTCAAGCTTGAGCAGGCCATCAAATTCTATTTTCCAGTGACTAACAATCAGGCAGAGTATGAAGCTTTATTGGCCGGCTTGAGGCTTGCAAGAGAGCTTGGAATTGATCATGTCCATATTAAGACGGATTCACTGGTAATGGCTTCACAAGTTCTTGGTAACTACGAGACCAGGGAGCCGGTGTTGAAAAGGTATCTTGCGCTGGTAAAAGTTGAGGTCGGCAGGTTCAAAAGCTTTACTATTGAGCATATTCCGAGGGCAGAAAATGACGAGGCTGACGTTCTTGCCAAATATGGGCTCTCGTCAGGAGGGACCATCTCTGAACTTTTTCACCCCGCAGTGGAGGAGGAGGGGTTAATGCAAATCGATCAGTGTTCCTCTTGGATGGACCCATTCGTTCTCTACCTATCGACTGGGAACCTGCATCAGTCGGTAGAAGATAAGAAGAAATTCAGGTTGAAAGCAGCACATTATTACTTAATATCTGATATCCTCTATAGAAAAACCTTCTTGTCTACAATGGCAAGATGTGTCTCAGAAAGTGAAATTCCTACTGTCCTTCGAGAAGTGCATTCTGGCGAATGCGGGAGTCACTCGGGAGCAAGGACATTGGAAAAAAGGATCCTGCGGCAAGGTTACTTCTGGCCCACAATGAAGAAAGATTCGGAGACCTATGTGAGAAGATGTGTTCAATGCCAGAAATTCGCTCCTCTTCAGCATCAAGCAGCTCAATCTCTCAGATCGATTGCAACCCCTTGGCCCTTTGCTGTTTGGGGAATGGATCTCATTGGTCCTTTTCCCATGGCTAGTGGGCATCGGCGTTTCATTATAGTTATGATCGACTACTTCAGTAAGTGGATTGAGGCTAAAGCACTGGCAAAGACAACAACCCAGGTCGTGAAGAATTTTATTTGGGGGGAGATAGTCTGCCGGCATGGAATCCCTATGGCAATAATCACTGATAATGGACCACAGTTCAATAATGCAGAGATGATAGACTTTTGCAGACAGATCAGAACAGAGCTGCGCTTTGCATCAGTTCATCATCCCAGAAGCAATGGTCAAGTAGAAGCAGCTAATAAGCAAATCCTCAACCTGCTTAAGAAGAAAGTTCAAAATCTCAAGGGCAGTTGGGTTGATCAACTTCCCTCAGTTCTCTGGACCCTGAGAACAACGCCCTCATCTGCAACAGGGGAAACCCCGTTCAAGCTTTCTCACGGGTCCGAAGCATTAATTCCTGTTGAGTTCGATGTTCTGTCACCTAGAGTGCTGCTTGCTAGGCAAAATACGGAGGATTGGCTTGAGCTGAACAACGAGGAGATGAGGTTCAGTTTGGAATATGTTGAAGAGGTCAGAGACAAGGCTGCCATCAGACAGGAAGAAGTTAAAAGGAGAATGGCCCGTTACTTCGATAAGAATGTAAGGATCAAACACTTTCAAGTGGGAGATCTAGTTCTTAAAAAGGTCGACGCTGCTGCAAGAGCCAGCTCAGTTGGGAAGCTTAATCCTAGTTGGGCGGGACCTTTCATTATCAAGGAAGCACTTGAGAATGGAGCCTACCGGTTACAAACATTTGAAGGAGAAGATATGCCGCACACGTGGAGTGGAGATGACCTAAAGCGGTTCTATTCCTGAACTTCTTTTCTTTCCTTCTTATGTAAACTCTTTAAGAGGTTCATTATTAATGAAAGCTCCTAGCTAACGCTTCATCAAGTGTCTTTGTGTTTCAAGTGTTAACAGTTAATGTGTTGACAGTTAATGGGGGGGAGGTTGGCAGGACTCGGGAGATTCATCTCTCGAGTTGGGAATAGGAGTGCTCCGTTCTTTAAGACTCTGCGGGGAGCGTCTAAGTTCCAATGGACAGAAGAATGCTCTTTGGCTTTTGAGCAGTTGAAAAAACAGCTAACCTCAACACCTTTACTCCAGAGCCCCCGAGCAAGGGAGATGTTGTTCCTATACCTAGGAGTTGGTCCCGAGGCAGTTAGTTCCGTCCTGGTCCGAGAAGAGAGCAGGAGGCAGTTCCTCGTTTACTACGTCAGTCACATTATGAAAGATGCAGAGGCAAGGTATCCCATCCTTGAGAAGCTAGCTTTGGCATTGGTTATGTCTGCCCGCAGACTCCGTCCATATTTCCAGGCTCATTCAATTCAGGTGGTTACTGATCAACCTTTGAAGGATGTGCTAGAGAAACCAGAACATTCAGGCAGGCTAGCTAAGTGGGCAATTGAGCTGAGCGAGTTTGAAATTTCCTATGTGCCCAGGACAGCTATCAAGGCACAGGTACTTGCAGATTTTCTGATTGACACAACAGAATCTAGCTCGAATCAGGCAGCAAGATCTTTTTTAGCTTGGACCATCTACGTGGATGGAGCTTCTGGAAGAAACTCTTCGGGGGCAGGGGTGGTTTTGATAAACCCAAATGGCGTCAAGCTTAAGCAGGCCATCAAATTCTATTTTCCAGTGACTAACAATCAGGCAGAGTATGAAGCTTTATTGGCCGGGTTGAGGCTTGCAAGAGAGCTTGGAATTGATCATGTCCATATTAAGATGGATTCACTGGTAATGGCTTCACAAGTTCTTGGTAACTACGAGACCAGGGAGCCGGTGTTGAAAAGGTATCTTGTGCTGGTAAAAGTTGAGGTCGGCAGGTTCAAAAGCTTTACTATTGAGCATATTCCGAGGGCAGAAAATGAGGAGGCTGACGTTCTTGCCAAATATGGGCTCTCGTCAGGAGGGACCATCTCTGAACTTTTTCACCCAGCAGTGGAGGAGGAGGGGTTAATGCAAATCGATCAGTGTTCCTCTTGGATGGACCCATTCGTTCTCTATCTATCGACTGGGAACCTGCATCAGTCGGTAGAAGATAAGAAGAAATTTAGGTTGAAAGCAGCACATTATTACTTAATATCCGATATCCTATATAGAAAAACCTTCTTGTCTACAATGGCAAGATGTGTCTCAGAAAGTGAAATTCCTACTGTCCTTCGAGAAGTGCATTCTGGCAAATGCGGGAGTCACTCGGGAGCAAGGACATTGGAAAAAAGGATCCTGCGGCAAGGTTACTTCTGGCCCACAATGAAGAAAGATTCGGAGACCTATGTGAGAAGATGTGTTCAATGCCAGAAATTCGCTCCTCTTCAGCATCAAGCAGCTCAATCTCTCAGATCGATTGCAACCCCTTGGCCCTTTGCTGTTTGGGGAATGGATCTCATTGGTCCTTTTCCCATGGCTAGTGGGCAGCGGCGTTTCGTTATAGTTATGATCGACTACTTCAGTAAGTGGATTGAGGCTAAAGCACTGGCAAAGACAACAACCCAGGTCGTGAAGAATTTTATTTGGGGGGAGATAGTCTGCCGGCATGGAATCCCTATGGCAATAATCACTGATAATGGACCACAGTTCAATAATGCAGAGATGATAGACTTTTGCAGACAGATCGGAACAGAGCTGCGCTTTGCATCAGTTCATCATCCCAGAAGCAATGGTCAAGTAGAAGCAGCTAATAAGCAAATCCTCAACCTGCTTAAGAAGAAAGTTCAAAATCTCAAGGGCAGTTGGGTTGATCAACTTCCCTCAGATCTCTGGACCCTGAGAACAACGCCCTCATCTGCAACAGGGGAAACCCCGTTCAAGCTTTCTCACGGGTCCGAAGAATTAATTCCTGTTGAGTTCGATGTTCTGTCACCTAGAGTGCTGCTTGCTAGGCAAAATACGGAGGATTGGCTTGAGCTGAACAACGAGGAGATGAGGTTCAGTTTGGAATATGTTGAAGAGGTCAGAGACAAGGCTGCCATCAGACAGGAAGAAGTTAAAAGGAGAATGGCCCGTTACTTCGATAAGAATGTAAGGATCAAACACTTTCAAGTGGGAGATCTAGTTCTTAAAAAGTTTGACGCTGCTGCAAGAGCCAGCTTAGTTGGGAAGCTTAATCCTAGTTGGGCGGGACCTTTCATTATCAAGGAAGCACTTGAGAATGGAGCCTACCGGTTACAAACATTTGAAGGAGAAGATATGCCGCACACGTGGAGTGGAGATGACCTAAAGCGGTTCTATTCCTGAACTTCTTTTCTTTCCTTCTTATGTAAACTCTTTAAGACGTTCATTATTAATGAAAGCTCCTTGCTAACGCTTCATCAAGTGTCTTTATGTTTCAAGTGTTGACAGTTAATGTGTTGAGCAAAGACAACGCTAAACGGTTCTATTTCTGAACTCTCTCTTCTATGTTATACGAATCTCTCAAAATTGGTATTCTTCTAAATACTCATACTAACACTTCTTCAAGTGCCTCTTTCTCTCTTACCTCCTCGAGCAACTCCCGACAGTTGCTTAATGCCAAGAGATATCGCCGAGTTCAACAAAAACCTCCCGAAGAGTCTTATGTACCCTCAAGCAGTGCCTGCAGGAGACCCACAGTCTTGTCGATCTCAAAGGAAAGAAATGCCGCTCCGGCCGCACCTGCCCGAGAGATCGACTTAGACTGTACTCCAGGCAAGAGGGCAGTGGATTGGGTTGTTGAGTCTGCAGATCTTGAGGTCCTGTGAGGGAAGCAATGCCGCTCCGGCCGCACCTACCCGCTTGGCCTCTAGACTGCAGCTTTTTTCTTCACAGGGGTCTTTAATTATTGTTGATACAGTGCGGACTCCATATATCCTATCCGCTCAGTCCGCCGGTCCTTGGGTTGATTCTATAGTTCATAATCCTGTGAGGAAAGCAATGCCGCTCCGGCCGCACCTACCCGCTTGGTTATGAATTACGGGTCATTTCTGATATTATTCTTGATACAGTGCGGACTCCATATATCCTATCCGCTCAGTCCGCCGGTCCTTGGGTTGATTCTGTAGTTCATAATCCTGTGAGGAAAGCAATGCCGCTCCGGCCGCACCTACCCGCTTGGTTATGAATTACGGGTCATTTCTGATATTATTGTTGATACAGTGCGGACTCCATTTATCCTATCCGCCTAGTCCGCCGTCCCTTGGGTTGATTCTGTAGTTCATAATCCTGTGAGGAAAGCAATGCCGCTCCGGCCGCACCTACCCGCTTGGTTATGAATTACGGGTCATTTCTGATATTATTAATGCAATGCGGACTCCATTTATCTTATCTGCGTAATCCGCAGGATTCATTCAACTTATATAATTTAGTGATTACTTAGAAAAGATTCACTGCAAATATCTACGGGCGGGGACCCTAGTCCGCCCAGTTCGCTTATTCACGTTGTTTGAGTTAGCAGAGTATGGTTTTTTCGTCATCTTGGTTCTCGCAAAAACTGAAAAGTTCTGCAAGATGCGGACTGCAAACCGAACTCGCCCAAGTCTGCATCATTCGTTCTCTTCGCTAAGACGGCATTCCGTTCATATTGCAGCGAGATGTGGTTAGGCAATTTCAGCCAGAGTTTGTAACAGGCAATAAAGCTATAACGAAGATTGATATAAGAAGTGCGACCTCTAAAGTATAAACAAGAAATAAGCAGAGCATCTCAGATGTCAAAAAATATCCTTTTTTTCTATTCATCCAGAATTACATACATGTCCTGGCGGACTCGCGCAGAGTCCGCCCCCCCCCCCCCCCTTTTTACATTGAAAACAAAAAAAATTACAGTTTGTCCTTCTATTCGATCCTCTGTTTCTTGTCTGCAGGCTCTTCCGGGCTTAACCCGTCTACATCCACCACGGGCGAATAGCCGCCCGACTCACCGCTGCTGCTGCCGCTTGAACGAGAAGCGGCCAAGGGTTCTGTCCGCGCACTGCTCTCATCAGAGCCGGAGTTGGAGGATTGTTCAGACTGGCCTCCTTGCTGCTGACTGGAGGCCGCGTCTTCAGGAGATTCCTTATCAGCGGATTCCTCCTCGTCGTCCTCAGAAACCGCTTTTCCCTTAGCCGCTCGCTCGAATTCGGCAACCTTGTCCTTTAGCTCCGGGAAAAGCTCCAAGAAGGGAATGGAGTCCACCCCTGCTTTTGCATACCCTCCGCTGATGATGCGTTCAATGGCCACCTCCACGCTTTCCCTAACAAAAGGAAACATAGCCTTCTGGAAAGCGGGATTCGTTATCTCATATGCGGTCTGGAGAAGAAACCAAAAATGTCAGTCCGCGAAAGACAAGCGAGATAAACGGCAACTAACTGACACTTACAGCCTTGTCCTCTTTATACTGGTTGATCTTTGCGCCAAGTCACTTATTTCTTTCTTTCAGCGAGCTGCTTTCTTTCCTATGTCGCGCATCTTCCTTAAGCAGCTTGCGCGTGAGCCTGCCCATATAGTGGTTAGTGACGGCGCAGTTTGCACTGGCTTGTGCGGCGAGAAGTGGAAGGTCGTCAGGAGCCACACTCTGCAGTTCGCGAAGGTTTTGCTTCCCGTACAGGGCAGAGAGGGCGAGATGGGCATGGCGAGATGGGCGAGGGCTCCTCTAGGAGGTAAGAGCCGTTGACAGACGGACATATTTTTTCTTCTCATGCCAATGGATCATAGGGTTACCCCTTAGATCCTTCTGCTTCTCGCCGAATCCCGCGATATTAAAGCTATCATCAGAAGAATAACTCGCGGCGGGATCTCCGTCTTCTTTCCTTTTTCTCGCAATTTCTTTTCTTCTCTCTCCTTGTGTAGGAGTCTGTCCAGCCGGCGCAAAGGGAAGATTTGCGGGTACCGTCAAGGTCGC
Organism: Platanthera zijinensis; assembly: GCA_039513925.1. Lineage (NCBI taxonomy): Eukaryota > Viridiplantae > Streptophyta > Magnoliopsida > Asparagales > Orchidaceae > Platanthera > Platanthera zijinensis. The sequence continues at coordinate 168,458,680 of CM077086.1, forward strand.
TGCAAGAGGAAAAATTAGCAACTTCCAGGTCGCGGCGGATACAAATGAAAGTCGCGAAACTTACTCTCCAGACGGTTTACGGCGTCCAGTCTGGGCAGCAGTGGGATATAGTAATCAATGTCAAGCCTCGCTCCCTCAAGGAACTTGACGATGGCGGTCTCGGTGTCATTCAGCCGCACGCTTTTGAAGTCGGCGTCTGGGCGCAGCTGCGGGTTGGTGTGAAGGAATCCAAGGTCGCCTTCAAAGATAAGATACCTAGAAGTCCAATTGTGGATCTTATTCGGCAAACCCACAACTTTCATCCCCTTGCAGTAGAAGTAGATGATACCTTTGTACTCGCTGTCTCCTTGCGGGGTTATAGAGCAAACAGAGAAGATCTTCCTGAAAATCTTCAAGGAGAACTCGACCTTCTCAGCTCGCAGGTAAGCAAGGTAGCTATAGATGGCGACCATGCTGTTCGGCGCGAGCTGGCCTGGAGCCACCCCATAGTGCTCGAAGATCTCTGCGATCTCCCAAAGCAGGGGGAACTTAAACCCGCAATCGAAATGGTCGATTGGCACCGCAAGCTGGGTGGCTGTGGAGAAGTTCAATCGCTCCTGATGCTCCGGAAGCCGCGCAAGTACTGGAGAGCCCGCCATGTGCTTCTCCAAAAATGCTTCCAAGTCAACTGCGGTTAGCCTGCTTCGTTTGTGCTCGGCAGCATGGAAGGCGGCTGCGACATCAGTGCGCACGGATACCATGTTTTCAGACCGCAGGGCTTCGGCTCTAACTGTTTCCTATACAAAGAGAAGATTAAGACCCTATTTATAGAAACCCGTCTGACATGACAGCAGTTAATCCGCCCAGACTGATTTCTCAGTCCGCGCAGTTCGCTTCTTCCCTGCTTTTCCTGCAAATTCAGACAATTCTAAAGGCTTTGCGGATTCAAAGACAGTCCGCGCAGTTCGCTTCTGCCCTGCTTTTCCTGCAAATTCAGACAATTCTAAAGGCTTTGCGGATTCAAAGACAGTCCGCGCAGATCGCTTCTGCCCTATTTTTCCTGCAAATTCAGACAATTCTAAAGGCTTTGCGGATTCAAAGACAGTCCGCGCAGTTCGCTTCTTCTCTGTTTTTCCTGCAAATTCAGATAATTCTAAAGGCTTTGCGGATTCAAAGACAGTCCGCGCAGTTCGCTTCTTCCCTGCTTTTCCTGCAAATTCAGACAATTCTAAAGGCTTTGCGGATTCAAAGACAGTCCGCGCAGTTCGCTTCCGCCCTGCTTTTCCTGCAAATTCAGACAATTCTAAAGGCTTTGCGGATTCAAAGACAGTCCGCGCAGTTCGCTTCTGCCCTATTTTTCCTTCAAATTTAGACAATTCTAAAGGCTTTGCGGATTCAAAGACAGTCCGCGCAGTTCGCTTCTTCCCTGCTTTTCCTGCAAATTCAGACAATTCTAAAGGCTTTGCGGATTCAAAGACAGTCCGCAGTTCGCTTCTTCCCTATTTTTCCTGCAAATTCAGACAATTCTAAAGGCTTTGCGGATTCAAAGGCAGTCCGCGCAATTCACTTCTCTCCAGTAAACAAAATAAGTGAGCATAAAACCAGCCCGCACAATTTATGTTCAGCAATGAGGTTATCCAGAGTTTAAAAAAAAAATAACATCATACAACAAACGGAAGTAGCATCACAGCACAAATACAGTTATACAAGATGTTCAAACATCGAATCATACAACAATTTTTTCGGCTTCAGCGCCTTCTGTGGTCTCGCGGGGCAGGCCGCTCCTCCTCCATCCCAACATGAGCCGCCTGGTGGCTCCCTCGCAGGATCTCACAATAAAGTTGAGAAACTAGGTGGTGCATATTGTTAAAAGTGCGGTGCATATGAGCGACATCCCTGGCTACCCGCGGGAACGGAATTAAGGGAACACCTGCCGGGGTCGGATCTGCGACCACCGCGGCCTGCCCGCTCATCGCCGGGGCTGACCCCTCTCCAGCAACAGGTTGAGAAGACGGTTGCGGCCTTATCCCAGCAACTTCGCTCATTTGTCTTTTCCCTTCCCTTGCCAAGACCAAGTACTTGTTTCTGTAGTGGATGGCATCTCCGCTTAGTCGGTCCTTCTCTTTCTTCACTCCTTCGAGCGCAGATGAAAGGCTGGCGACCTCGTTTTCTAAGATCTTTTCTCGCTCTTTACTTTTCTTTAATTCGGCCCGAATTTCGCATAACTCCTCCTCATACTTTCTCGCTAATAACGTGTACGTTTCCTTAGCAGGTCGCTCCTCCTGTACGAGTTCAGCATCAGGTTGCACCGCAGTTTCCATTGATATATCTGGTGGCGTGGTCACGATCTCACAGGCCTCGACGGAATCAGGTGTTGACTTCTGAACTGCAACAAAGAATAAAATTCGCTTCAGTATCCAAGTCACAATAGGCCCAGAAAGGTAAAAAAAATAAAAAAAGTTCAATTCACTTTTGGTAATCCTTGCGGCGATCTGGCGACTATCAAGGATAGGTCGCCTCACGCGCTCCGGATCAAAAGCGTCTAGGCGACGCCTCCATTCTCGGCGGACTACCGCTCTCGTCTCGTCCAGCAATCTGCTTGAGGCGATTATGTCACCGGTTTCTGTAATGGTCTTGACCGGCCGCGATTTACGGGGAGGAGATTTATATAACCATAAGCTCTGGAATCGCTTGGGTGTCGGCTGCAACTTACCTGACCCCATTAGCTCGGCAGTGATCTGAAGATCCTCAGCCCGCTTATCCGCGGCAAGCTTCTCCGAGACCGCTTCGACCTTTGCCTTCATTACGACAAGCTGCTCCTTAGACTTTTCCCTCTCTACAACTGAAGGATCGGCGAGTTTCTCTCCTCTAACCTCGGCATCGGGCTGCAGCACTTCCAGCAGAGAGCGATTCATGCTCGCGAGCTGCTCGACATCTATTGAGTCAAGGATCTCAGTAGTTGATAGGCTAAGCGTCGAAGGGGGATCACTTTCTGTGGACAGAGGGGCAGGGGTGACGTGATTGCTATCTTGAACCTCCTTTTCTCTCGGCTTATGCTGCAAGCTCGCAGCACCAGTCCGCTTGGAGACATTCTTCTCCTTCCTAACCTTCAGCCTCTTCTCTATTCGCTCCGCAACAGTACTCTTGTCTCTTTTTCTCTTTTTTTCAGGCGCCTCATCCAAGTCAATGACGACCTACTGCTGTTCGCGGACTGATGTCGGTGCGACAACCAGAGCTGGGGAAGGCACTGGCTCCTTAACTTGCTCAATGGAATCTTTAGCTGCGACTTCGGCGGACTCTTTAACTCGTTCCTCAGCAGCCTCTTCTGCCTTTTCCTCTACCTGTTCGTCAGCAGGAAGCTTCTCCTCGATCATCTGCTGCTGGATTTTCGGCGACGATACTTCTTTGCCCATATCTATCTGCAGCATAATAGTCCCAGAAGTAGAGCGGTGTACCTCCATACTGGAAGAGCTCGCAGGATTCTTGTCGGAAACAGATGACGGATTCAATTTCTCATTTGGTGGGTTTGGAGGAACAACAGTCACGACTTTCTCAGGCTCTATGTCGCGGGCTGGGTCTGATTTCTCTTGACCTGAGCTCTCTCCTCGGTTGGGGGTGGGTTATCGTGACGGCGGCTGGTCTTTTTAGGGCGGGAGCTGGCCTTGGGCTTCTCAGTCGAAGTAGCAAGGTTTCCAAAGAAATCCCCTAATCTCGCCATGCCGGACTGGAAAGTGGAGACCGCAAGAGGTGAGTAACGACCCGTCGCGCAGCCAATTCTGACAGAGGACAGGGTTTCCACCGGTATTTATAGCGCAAAGAGCATTAATGATAGTTGCGGACTCGGCGGTTAAGGAAACATTTTCGGAATTTTCCAAAACTCAAAAATGTGCGGGGATTATGTTAACCCCAGAATCCACAACATATCCAGCTAGACGCCTCGTTCCTCCTTGGCCGAATTCCAGATATCAGTCCGCCAAGGTCGCCCTTGGTTCTCATCTCAGCTGGATCGTCGACCTCCCATCGACGAGTCAAGATCAGATCGGCGAGCTCTGAGTCAGGTCGCCCAAGTCGCTCAGATCGCCAAGCTCACTCAGGTCGCAACTAGCCTGCCAGGATCGCGCTCGATGCGACCAAGGGAGGATTCCAGCTCGCTGGCCCAGTCCGCCAGTCCCGCGCGGACTGCTTCTTCTTTCCTTTTTGTTTCCCGTCACCGCTGCCCGGCTCCTTTGTACCCCGGGCAGCCGGTTATTTTAGCCCTGCCCGTTTGGGCAGGCCTCCAGCCTATAAATAAGGGGAAGTGGTGCACTCAAAGTACGCTGACTCGAGCCCAGGAGCCCACTTGTTAAAGGCTGCGGACTCGAATCTCTGGCTTTGCGGTCTCTAGCTTGCTTTTTGCATTGCTCTCCTTTTCCCTTCGTGTAATCCCTTCTTTGGAATCAAAAGCAAGCCCGTCGCAGGAGAGGCATTCAGGCCGCGACGGGCGAAGTCTAGTGTTGCCGTACTCTACGGCTCTTGCTTTTCAGTCCGCCAAGTAGACTGCTGCTCGCAGTTTGTTTTTCTTTTCTTCCCCGAGTGCTCGAACAGTTAGCTGGTGGTGCCCGTTTTCCCCGTCGCTTTTCGCGCATCAACACTTGTACCATTCTAAACATAACATGGACTTTAAGGTTTAGTGGCTGGACTGGAGCTTTGCCTTTTCTCTTGAATTGGGCAGCCCTGGTGTTACCCTTGAAGCCTAATCCTGCCTTACCCTTTTGAGCCACAAACTCATCTATTAAAGGTAAGACTAATTTTTCTCTACTCTCAGTCTGGCCTCCAGACTTTTAACTTGATCTTTGTAATATGTGATTGTGCCCATCTGAATAATAGTTATATTTTTCAATTTGGCAATCTCATTTCACTTTTGATCCAATACTTTTTCTAACTGAAATGCAGCCACCTTAAGATCTGCAATCTCCTGAGCCTGAGTTTTGGCTAGGTTCTTGCTTTTCTTAAGAGCCTGCAATAAGTCTCCATACTTATCTATCAACTGATGAATATCCCCTTCAGATTAAGATCCATCCTCATTACTTGATGCAGATGAATCTGACTCTGAACTGGTACTATAATCTGAAATTCTAGAATTACTTTGTACCTTATTGGGACCAGACTGATCCTGGCACTTGTTGTCTTCTGAATCAGCCATCAGTCCCATACACTGATGGTCTTCTTGATCATAGATGGAGTTTAGCAATTGCATAAACTCCTCTTCTTCATTAGCTGCATACAGTCCAATGTAAGCTTCAGCTTCAGATTCTGACTCTGAGGAAGATTGATCTGTAAAACTCTTCTCCTTCTTAGCAACAAAGGATTTCTCCTTCTTGCCCTTTTGTTGAGTCTTCTTTCTGTCTGTTGACTCCTTCCTCTTATCTATACATTCAGCCACCACATGTCCTGGCCTATTGCAGCAATAGCAAACAATCTTTGATGTTGTAGCTTTGATGGGCTTTGATCTGCTCCTTTCCTTTCTTGATAATTTTCTCTTCTGATAGTAATCATCAACTGGCTGTGATGTGGAGGGCCTTGACTTCCACTACTTCTTCTTCAAGAACCTCTGAAACTGCCTTGTAAAGGCAACAAAATCTGCATCTGAATCACTGCCTTTTGATTTCTTATTGTCTGAATTTTCTGAGTTATCTTCAGCAACTTCCTTAGGAGGTGATGGAGACATTCTCCTGCTCTTTCTAGTGGCTTCAACCTTAAAGGCCACTGACTTCTCTCTATGTTCTCCTTTTGTAATTTTTTTCTTCCTCCTTCCTAGCCATTAGTTGCATTTCATATGAGAGCAATTTTCAAAATAAGGTTGGAGGAGAAATGTCTGCTATTTTGGCCACTTCTCTTATGGCACAAATCTTGGTATCCCAATCCTTTGTCAAGGATCTTAGAAATTTGTCATTCAGCTCATATGTACTGAAGACCCTTCCATAGGACATCAGTTCATTCACTATCCTGTAGAATTTCTTGTAGCATTCAGTTATGCTATCAGACTTCCCTTGTCTGAAACTCTCATATTCTTGATTAAGCATAGATTTTCTGTCTTGTCTAACTTCTTTAGAACCCTCCATGTAGACAATCAAAGTGTCCCACATTTCCTTGGAGGTTTTGCAGTGAATCAAATTTTGGAAAGTAGAATCATCTATGACACTCACTATGATATTCTGAGTTCTCTTATCCATAGTTGCTAATATAATCTCATCCTTAGTCATTTCAGAGAAATCTTTAGGAGTTTTTTCATTTGCATCTAGAGCAGACACATTCATTGGCATATATGGACCTTCTTTTACCGTAATATAGATCCTTGGATCAGAAGCCTCCATAAACAACCTAACCCTTTCTTTCCAGATTCAAAAAATCTCTTTTCTGTAGATGGGTAATTTCATTGACCCTAGTTCCTTGTGATTCTCTCCAGAACCCATTTTCTTGATTCTTGATTCTGCCTTTAGGGATCTAACTCAGACTGTTAAGTCCTTCTTTGAGTAACCTCCCTCTGATACCACTTGATAGTTTTACTTTCAAGACCTCCTAAACACCTAGAGGGGGGGGAGGGGGTGAATAGGTTCTAATGCTTGTTTTAACTTAAGGCATAATATAACTTCAGGTTATAATAAAATTAAGAAAACTCTGCAGCTAACACAGCACAACAATCACAAACATGTACACATCACAGATTGCACACAGATTTATAGTGGTTCCCCAAGGTCTGGGTACATCCACTTTCCCCCTTCACCTATCTAATAGTGTGCTAGATTCGGCCTAACTTCCTCCTTTATCTCAGATCCTCGGATCCTACAACTCAAAACCCTGAAAGGTTCCTACAACTCAGAACCCTTTAAGGTTCCTACAGCTCAGTCTAACCATCCCTACCTCAGCCTTGCCACAAGGCCTATAACTCAGAGAACACCTTCTCTTATAACTCAGGCATAAACAGCCCTACCACTCAGAGAATACCACTCCTACACTCAACCTTTATAAAATAGGCTTACAACTCAGATCTATAAATAGATCCTACAGAATTTGAAAATGAAGATATATAATATCTTACCCCTGTTGAGAGAGAAGGGATAAGATTGTTCTTGATCAGCTTCTTGAAAAGGCTGATGGATGAAATCAACTGGATCTTAGCTTTCTTCAAAGCTTCTTGAATCTCAACTTAGTTTGAGTTGATTTCCTTTGGAATATACTGCTTCTTAAGAAACCTGTGATTGCTTCCTTCTTGTCTTCAAATGACTGGATCTCTCTCTATCCACAACCCTTGATAATACTTCTGAATTCTTGAATGAATTCAACTTAGACTGAATTAGAGTGGTTGTTCACTTCAGAAAGTCTTCTTAGATCTTCTCTCGAAGATCTTCTTCTGTGCCTTGCACTTTCTTGATTAGAGATCTTATCTCACAACAATGATCAATCATTCAGTTTCTATGTATATTTTCTTCTTCTGAATCTGTCTATTTATAGACTTCATCCTTGGTAACCGGCTGATCCGGTTTCTAACGAACTTCTGACAAGTCTGACAGCTTCAGTCGACCTGTTGTAACTCATAGCTGTCAAGTCTTCAAACAGATCTTGTGTCTTTGTCTTTGTCAGCAAAGTGTCGAGACTGTCTATTATAAAGTGTCAAGACCATCTGTCAATATGTGTCGACATAAGTGACTTAGGTGTCGACACAGCCTTTGATGATATCGACATGTCTGCCTTTATGTCGACTCAGCTTCTTGATACTACATCTTGAGAATGTGTCGACACTGAGTATTTGTGTCGACACAAACACTTCACCATTCACCAGCAACTAACTTAGTCTAGACTTTGCTGTGTGTCGACACAAGTCCTGTGTGTCGACACAGTTGATGTAGACTCAGAATATAGTGTGTGTTGACACATCCTCCAGGTGTCGACACAGCTGTTGTCGACTCTGCCTCTGTGTGTCGACACAGTCTTCTGGTGTCGACACAAATGTTGTCAAATAGCAATTCTGTGTGTCGACACAGCCTCCCGGTGTAGACATAGTTGATGTCGACCAAACTTCTGTGTGTCGACACTGCCTTCAAGTGTCGACACAATTGTTGTCGACTCTTTTTCTCTGTGTCGACACAGCCTTCTTCATGTGTCGACACAATCTTTCTGAAGTGTCAACACACTTTCTTCTGGTGTCGACACATAGACTTAGAATATTTTTCCCGCATTCTAGTACATTCTTAACCTGCACATATAAACTCAAAATAACATCAAATACACCTTGATGTTTATCATTGAGCTAAGTTAGGCTTCTTCAAATCAGGTACACATTTTCAAATGTACACAACACCTACAATGATCAAATTAGATATTCATCAAATACAAAATGTGTTTATCATTGATAAGAGCACTTCTTCAAATCTGAAATATTATGGACAATACTTCCCAACAATCTTTGTCACAACCCACATTTTCCACCGCATTTAATGATATATCAGAGTAACGGGAGATGCGCATCATGATGCCACGTCAGCAGGGGATAACTGCAGATGCTCAGGCAAAACTCCTACTTAACACTTTTATGAAAGATCTACATATCATTTAGAGAAAATCCATTTAAATTTTAAGAGTTAGCCATATCCCTCGGCTCTTTGGCTCATCTAGTCCACAAGAAAATAAAGGTAATTATACGTTGCGGAAAATACTTTATTTAGAGGATTAAACGTCCTATATGAGTATAAACATTCTAGAGGATAACTCATGATATACAAGACTCTAGATTTATAATAGTTACGAAAGTAGCTTTTACGACGGTTAAATATAGTGATTTGGATTTCAAATATGGAATGAATGAAGTAATAATAGTAATTTTTGTACTTTAAAATACCTTGTTGGAACACCCTATTACTAATTTGGGCAAGGATCACTATGTTTTTAGGAAATTGGTTTGACCTAGATGTATAGTTGAAAAGATCAAATTAGAATGAGTCTAGGGCTTAGAACTTAGGTTTGAAGCTTCCCCCAGGACCATTCAAAGATCAAGACTTAGAGCTGAGACAAAGACAATTTTCGTCGAACTCCGTTCGACGCTCTCTGAGCTCAACTCTGCTAAGTCATCGATCTCCGGTCGACGATCTTTGAGCTCAGATCGACGATATGTCTTCAGTTATTTTTTCCCAGTCGCTGAGCTCAGTTCGACGATCGTAGAGCTCAGTTCGACGTTTTCTGTCTGCTGTGTTAATCCAATCTCTGAGCTCAGTTCAACGATCGTAGAGATCAGATCGACGATTTCTGTGAGAGATCGACGCCTTCAGAATTCAAATTCAAGGACAGTTATGGATTATAATCAGAATTAATTCCTACATTAATTGCAAAGGATTTTCTAGCCGTTTCAATCAATTTGATGCAAGTTTCAAGGAAAGACTAAATGGAATATTGCTTAGGACTTTCCCCAGATACAGTTGTCTATTATGGAAGTCATTTATGACTGATAAAATGGTCATCTATGAGAATATCTGATATACTCCTTCAGTATTCATTCTCATAAGATAGACATACAGAAGAAACAGTGATCAACATAGACAATACAAAGAGATACAGAAGAATTAGATTACATTATAGAAGATTGAACAACACAATTTCTCTGATCAAGATTTCAACTTCTGTGATTTACAAATCTACTGAATCTTCAAGTGTTCAAAGGCTTGAACATCAAGGACTCCAGACACCAAATATTTCAGCATCTGCTAGAATCATCTTATGTTGGAGATCTGAAGCTTCTGAAGGCCTATCAGCCTAGCAAAGCTTTCACTCCTGAACAATTCTACATCTCAGGGGGAGCTTTGACAACATCAACAATCCACTAGTCTTCTATCATTTGATTTGAGACAGAGAAGACATCATCATCTCTTTCTTTTTCTTTTCCTGCTGTAAAAGGGTTATCAAAACTCCCTTCAAAAGTTCTGAATCTTGTTCTGAGAGCCTTGTCAAAACTCAGTGGTGGCAAGAAACCTTATCAAAAAATCTAGATCTTGTTTTTGAGCACCTTATCAAAAGCTCATTGGTGCCCAGGACACCTGATCAACTCATCCTGCAGTGGATTCCTACCAAGGGTGGTAAAAGAGTGGATGTACCCAAGTTTTGGGGAACCACTATAGATCCTTGTGTCTTCTGGTTGCTGTGTGTTTGTTATTATTGTGTGCTGTGTGTTTCTTATTTCTTGCTTTAACTTTATTTTTGTAGAAGCACTATACACATATAATTAAATTAAATCTTCCACTGCCTTACAATTTTTAATTGTAAACATTACTTTAAAATACTCTATTCACCCCCCCCCCCCTCTAGAGTTAAGGTAGATCTTTCTCTCACTTTCAATTGGTATCAGAGGGAGGTTCGTTCTTATAGGCTAACACCTGAACCAAAAGATCTCTGAAAAGATCAATCTTATATAGAGGGATATTATTTTCTGTATTATAGTTATTTTCAAAAACCATGGCACAAAACAAAGACTATGCTAGCACCAGATCTCCAGTATGCAATCTTTCCAAGTTTGCACTTTGGAAGGCAAGGATTAGATTATACATGAATTCTATTGATGAGGACATTTTCAATTCTATTTTGACAGTGTGTCCAAGACCTCTAGAGACTACAAGCACAAGTACTGTTCCACCTCCCTTAGGAACAGATGCTGAAATAAAGAAGTGGAAAACTGCAGATGCAAAGGCCATTAATATTCTTGCTCAGACTATGTCTGATGAGATATTCTAGAAGGTATCTGAATGCTGCTCAGCTAAAGACATATGGGATAAGCTTTTAGAAATTATATTAGGATCTGCTGATGAAAGAAAGGACAGGAGATCCCATCTCATATCCAAATATGAGAACTTCAAGAAAGGTGAAGCTGAATCAGTTGCAGACATGTACACCAGGCTCAGTCTGATAGTCAGTGAGTTAAAGTCATTGGATAAGGAAATCACACTCACTGAACTAAATGACAAGATCCTAATGTGCTTCTCTAGCACTTGGGATTCAAGGATCTGGCCAATTAAAGATGCCAGAAGCCTAAGTGAAATTACCACAGAGGCTCTTCTGGGCAAGCTCAAATCTTATGAGCTGCTCATCAAGAATAGGGAAGAAGAACAAAAGGCTACTTCTCTAGTCATCAGAAAGGAGAAGACCATAGCCTTCAAAGCTACAAAAGAGAAGCCTGAAGACAAAGCTACAGGAAATGATGAGCTCCTAAGTCTACTGGCCAAAAGATTCTATAAGATGGCCAGGAAGGACTTCAGAAAGAAGTCATTCAAAGGGCATGAGAAGCCTAGATATGACAAGTCCAACAGCAAAGAAATCATCTGCTTTGGATACAAGAAGCCAGGCCACATTAATTGTGCCTGACTGTCCAGAGAATAAAAACAAGGACAAGAAGGACAGAAATGAGAGAAGAAGAGACAAGGACTTCAGAAAGAACAACAGCAATAGATCCTCATCCAACAAAAATAAACATACAAGGAAGGGATTTGTAGCAGAAAGCTGGAGTGACACTGAAGAAGAATAAGAAGCCTCATCCAGCTCAAGTGATGATGAGGATGATGCTGAGGAAAAAGAATTATGCATGATGGCAATCAATGCCTCCCAGCAAAACTCTAATGCAGAACAAGAGTCTGATTCTTAAGATAAAACTGGATTTGAAGAGGATGAGGTAATAAACTCTTTTGATTTTACTTATGAGGACTTTAAAATTGAATTTAAGACACTGTGTTTAGATTTGCTAATATTTGAGAAAGAGATAATCTCTCTCAAAAATCAATTATCTGACTACAGTATCCTAAAATCAAATAACCTCAAACCCTCTAAGGAGTTAGAGTGCTATCGGGAGGAGATAGCTGCACTGAAAAGTGAAATATCCAAGGCCAAGCAGTTTGAAGAATCCCTTAATGGGAGAAGCATCAGACTGATGGACATTACAAGCACAGTGAACTCAAGATTAAACAGTACACTGGGCTTTGGGTGCTTCATCCAGCCAACCTATAGTATTAACAACCCCAATTAAATTTATTTCTGATAAAGGAAAGGGTGTTGTTGAGGTAGCTAGGAAGAATCCAGATTTACCTAAGGAAAATCAAGTTCAACAGAAAATGTCGAATAGAGCTCGACGATCGTCGAACAGAGCTCGGCGATCCAAGGCTGGATCGTCGAACTCAGATCGACGACTTCTGAACTCTAAACTCTTGCATAGTCGATCTTCGAACGGAGCTCGACGATTTGACCCAAGATCGTCGAACTCAGGTCAACGATCATCGAACGGAGCTCAGAGCTTTGAACCCTCTTTCAGAGGTAAATCTCAAGTCAATCCTACAAGTCCCTCATCCCAAAGCTTCAACCCTTATACTGAATGGATAGTACCTCCTAGGAGATACCATCCTGAAGGATATAAGAGTCAGCCAGGGATGTCTTTCATTTCGGAATTTAAAGGCTATCAACCGAGACCCAAGGTAAACTGGGTCAAAAACATATATGCTGTTTATGTGCAGGTGAAGACCTATCCAGAGATGTCCCAACAATGGTATCTAGATAGTGGGAGCTCAAAGCACATGACAAGGAACAAGGAGAATCTATCATCCTTCATAACCAAACTTGGACCCAAAGTAATTTTTGGTGATTCAAATTTTGGTCAAACAAAAGGATATGGTGCTGCTCAAATAGGTTCAGTCACTTTCAAGAAGGTGGCATATGTGGAAGGACTGAAGCACAACCTGATCAGCATCAGTCAACTATGTGATGAAGGATATAAGGTGATTTTCAACAAATCCCTGTGCAAGATCAAGTCAGAGGATAACACAACTGTGTTAACAGGTAAAAGGAAAGGTAACATCTATCTTGTAGATTTTCTTTCAACCCATACAGACATTTGCTTATTTAATTCAGTATGCAAACCTAATGATCTATGGCATAAGAGACAAGGACACCTAAACCTTAGAACCATTGCTAGGCTGTCCAAGGACAACCTTGTTAGAGGACTACCTTCTGGCCCCTACAAGAAGGAAAGACTCTGCAGGGCCCGTCAATTAGGCAAGCAAACTAAAAATAGTTTTAAGTCACTTAATAAGAGTGATTCACCTAGGATTTTGTATCTGTTACACATGGATATTTTTGGACCCATTACAGTACAAAGCTTAGGAGGGAAATCTTTTACTTTGGTGATTGTTGATGACTTCTCTAGATTCACTTGGGTATTCTTTTTGAGGAAGAAGTCTGATAACTTTAAGTGTCTGACAGAGTTTCTCAAATGTATACAGATTGAGTTCAATATTCACATTGCCCTAATCAGAAGTGATCATGGGACAGAGTTTGATTCTTTTTTTTTTCTTATGCAAGAGTTCTATCAGAGTGAAGGGATCAGGCATACTTTCTCAGCTCCTAGAACTCCTCAACAAAATAGGGTAGCTGAAAGAAAAAAATAGAACCCTAATTGAATCTGCTACTATATTGTTGGCTGAGGCAGTGAACACCTCCACCTACCTCTATCTTTTTGGGCTGAGGCAGTGAACACCTCCAACTATGTGTTGAATAGAAGCCTAATATATAAACTGAAGGTCAAGACTCCCTATGAATTGCTCAAAGGGAAGAAACCTAAAGTAAACTATTTTAAAATTTTTGGTTGTATTTGTTATATACACAATAATGACAAGAAATATGTAGCAAAATTCCAAGCTCAGGCTGATGAAGTGGTGTTTCTGGGATACTCCATGATCAGCAAGGCTTATAGGGTATATAATAAATGTACTCCTAAAATAGAAGAATCTGTTCATGTGTCTTTTGATGAGACTAACATGTTTTATAAGGAGAAGTCTGCTTCTACCATAGAACCATTGCAGGTACAATCTCTTTCAGAAAGTATGGACAGATTGCAGGTTAAAGAAAAGGATACAGCTTTCCCACCTATCCAGAAAAAGGATGAGAGCAGTGATGATGAAGAGGATGTGCAACATCTAAAAGAGCCAGTTGTTGTTCCACAAGAGGAAACAACAACAATGGTTAGTGAACAATCAACACCCCCTGTTGATCTAGTAACGACAAGAGATCATCCAATTTCCCAAGTAATTTGAGACATCTCAGCTGGTGTGCAAACCAGAAATCAGGTCAAAAGAACCTGATGCACACTTGCTTTCTATCTCAAGTTGAGCCTCAATCCATTCAAGATGCAGAACAAGATCCCCACTAGATCATTGCTATTCAAGAGGAATTGCATCAATTTGAGAGTAATAAAGTTTGGAAACTAGTGCCAAGGCCTAAGGATCACTCCATTGATGGAACAAAATGGGTGTTCAGGAACAAGTTGGATGATCAGGGAGTCATTGTAAGGAACAAGGCAAGGCTAGTTGCTCAAGGCTACTCTCAAGAAGAAGGAATAGACTATGACCAGACCTTTGCACCAGTTGCAAGGTTAGAGGCCATCAGAATATTCCTAGCTTATGCTGCTCACAAGGGATTCAAGGTCTACCAAATGGATGTGAAGAGTGCTTTTCTCAATGGAGACATCAAAAAGGAAGTCTATGTTAGACAACCTCCAGGTTTTATCTCTTCAACTTACCCTGATCATGTGTTCAAATTACATAAAGCATTATATGGTCTCAAGCAAGCTCCTAGAGCATGGTATGAGACCCTAACATGCTTTCTTCTGGAAGATGATTTTATAAGGGGTAGAGTAGACCAAACTCTTTTTATTAGAACCCATAAGTCCCATACCCTACTTGTACAAATATATGTTGATGATATTATCTTTGGTTCTACTGATTCAAATTTGTGCAAGAAGTTTTCCAAGCTGATGCATTCTAAATTTGAAATGAGTAGCATAGGTGAGCTTTCCTTCTTTCTAGGATTGCAAGTCAAACAACATGCTGAAGGCATATTTATTTCTCAAACCAAGTATGCAAAGGAACTGGTTAAGAAATTTGGTATGTCTGAAGCATCTTGTATGAAAACACCTATGCCTACTAATGCTGTATTAGATGCTGATGAAAATGGAAAACATGTTGATCAGAACAACATATAGAGCAATGATTGGCTCTCTATTGTACCTTACAGCTAGTAGACCTGATATAATGTTTGCTACATGCATATGTGCTAGGTTCCAAGTAAGCCCTAGAGAAGTCACACTTAACCTTAGTAAAAAGGATTCACAGGTATATGAAAAGTTGTCCAAATCTAGGTCTCTGGTATCCAAAAGATTCAGCATTTGACTTAACTGGATTTTCAGATGCTGATTATGCTGGATGCAGAATAGACAAGAAAAGCACCAGTGGAACTTGTCAGTTTCTTGGTGATAGACTTGTCTCATGGTTTTGTAAGAAACAAACATCTGTGTCAACTTCAACTGCTGAAGCTGAATATATGGCTGTAGGTAGTTGTTGCTCACAAATCTTGTGGATACAAAATCAACTCCTAGACTATGGTTACAACTTAGAGAAGTCTAAAATATTTTGTGATAACACTAGTGCTATCTCCATAGCACAAAATCCAGTCCTCCATAGTAGGACAAAACACATAGAAATTAGGCATCACTTTCTAAGAGATAATGTTGAAAAGAATAAAATTGAACTACAATATATCCCAACTGATTTGCAAAGGGGAGATATTTTCACCAAGCCTTTAGATGAGAAGAAACATACCTTCTTCCTCAATCAGTTAGGAATGCTAGATGGAGGCTGTCTAAAATAAATTCCAAGATTTTGAAAATCTAAAAACAGACCAAGACTAGGCTAAAAACTTATATTTTCTCTTGTCTATAGGTTCTATTTTATCTCTGAACTGCGCTCGACGTTTTCCCAAAAATCGTCGAACGAATATCGACGTTTTCAACAAGCGTCAACCGGAGTTCAGCATTTTCCAAGCAGCGCTAGGCTATCTTCCTCTGGTCAACGATCGTCGAACGGAGTTCGACGCTCTACAGTATCGTCGAATGGAGATCGACGTTATTGAAGACTCTTCAGATTCCATTAGAAGCCCAGATCGTCGAACGATGTTCAGCGATCCTTCCTTTCCGCCGTCGAACCCTAATATAAAAATCATTTTTCGGCCGTCGTTCTCCTTTGCGCTTTCATAGTTTCTGCAGAAAACTCTTTTTCCCTCAAAACTTTTGCTGCACTTGTTCTTTGTTTGTTCATATTTGCGGGATCAAATGGCCGTTTCAGTTGCAGCTCGGTCGGCAATGAAATTCGACACCGGATTTGACATCGATATGGATTCTTTTGAAAGTAGTGATCAAATATTCAAAGACATACTTGAGCTCTTCAAAGAACCGCAACTAGAGAACATCATGACAACAAGAATCAAGATAGCAGCAGATGAAATTAAAGAATGGGTATATACAGCACAGAATCTGAATAACAACACCATCGTCAGCACGATCTCAGGAAATCAGGTATCACTTTCACCTGAGGTTTTATCAGAAGTTTTTCAGTTGAGTACAGGAGAAGATTGCTTTGATTTGTCTGGAGGAGAGTTCTCCAATATGCTTGAAAGGATGGGGCATACAGCAGCGAACCCCAACAAGCTTTTGAAGAAAAATCTGTCAGTGGAATACAGATTTTTGGCAGATGTGGTAGGGAAAGTGCTATTGGATAAGCACTCTGCTCATGATACAATTTTCAGGTATCATCTCTGTTTGATGGGAGCTCTTGTTGATAAAAAGCACCTAAACTGGGGAGAACTCTTTTTTGATTTAATCAAAAAGAAAATAAACAAGAGTTTGATTAACTTTGGTAGAATAATTGGGCTATTTCTTCATGCTAAGTGCCCTGAATTGTTATTTTCAAGTGGAATGCATATCAATGCTTCAAAGAGGCTGACTTGTGCCTTATTTGGAAAATGGGATAGACAGATTGTCAAGCCCAGCAGACCTACAACAATTCCATCTTCAGGCACAAGGACTGCTACAGTCACTTCCCCTCAGGTCTCTGCCCCAGCAGAAGATTTGCCTGCTTCCTATCCACCTGTTTCTACAACCATCTCCACATTAACCACAACAATCACCTTAACCATATCTATCTCTTCCCCCATTTCCATTTCATCACCCTTATCTCCTCCAGCCACTTCAGAAATATTCCACCCTCTCCATTATTATCCACCTCTCACCATTCCATCATTCCACCTCCTAGAAGACTCCTTCATGGATTTCTCCTTCCTCTTCTCCTGAAATTCCATCTACCTCCTCCTACCAACAACTCCTAAAGGATATACTCTCCCAACCATCCTTTACTCCATCCATTTCCACACCCATATCATCCATCTACACTCCAGTACCATCCATCTCCACAATCTCTACTCCTGAGCCAACCATCCCTATACCTCCTACCACCACACCATCAAACATTATGCTAGCAACATCAACTCCTACCTCTACTCAAGCCCATCTTGAGCATGTCGATCTTCCTGCACTTGCAGACAGGCTGTATGAGCTGATAGCCCCCAGGCTATCCTCATTGCTGGAGACAACAATGGCCCCACTTCTAAAACATGTTCAGGAGCTGTCTGACAGGCTATCTTCATTCCTCTCTTCTCAGGAAATCCCTTCCTCTGGTTGCCTTGATCCAGTTCATACTGAATCCAGGCAGGGGGAGATGCCTAATGAAGTTCTGGAATTGCCTGTTGCTGCTGAAGCTTCAGTTGCTACTCTAGTTTTTGCAGTGGATCTCCAGAGCCTGCTCTCAATTTTTGATGCTGTTTACATCAACTATCTACCAGCTCAACAGTGTGAAGATTTGTCCAAGGCAATTGTGCCTATTCCAGTATGTGAGCCAATTTTTCTAGCTTCTTTTATAGAATTTTTCCAAGCTGAGGACAAGGCCACTACTGCTGTTGTTGCTGCTGCTAATGATAATATTAATGACTTTTCAGTTGATTCTGTTATTAGTTCTATAATTGTTTTAAATATATTATGATGACAGAGGCATGTATTGATGAGCCTGTTGATTCTGCTAGTTTTGTTTCTAAAAGTGTTATTCCTCTTGTTCAAGTTGATGCTCCTATTATTGCTGCTCCAGTACTCTCTCAAGCCAAAAATCTTCAATAAGAATACATTAAGAGAATAGATGCTCTATATGATGATCCCCAGAGCTCTGATAGTGACCAGTTCAGAACAGACAGTGATGACTCCTCAGCTACCATAGCAAGGAAAAGAAAAGCTAGAAGCAAAGCCATGAAAAGAGTTCCTCCAAAAAAGTTACAGATGAAAATGATGTACCTTATTATATATTGCATAGTTGTGAAATCACTAAACCTTGGATGCAATACTCCAGAAATTAGATTAAGGCAATTAAAATGAAAAGAAAGTTTGACAAAGGATCTTCCAAGTCTTATCTTCCCCCTTCTCCACCTCCTCCTGATGCAGGTGCAGGTGGCAGCTCTGCCTTCTCATCTACTCAAAGAGGCCAAGGCTCTTATCAGTTCCAAGGCAGATCTCAGCCTAGGGGAGGCCACTCCATAGGTTACCAACCTAGAAGAGGTCAATTCAGAGGTAATCAGAGAGACTTAAGGGTTTATTCAAGACAAAGGGAACAAGGCCCCAGAGATCCTTCTTCTGGCCCTTTTACTTATAAACTCAAAGACATTGTGCCTACCAGAACCCCTGCTGAAGTGACTTCTAACAGATATGAAGCTCCAGTGCCATTTGAAGATCCAGAGAATAATCCTAATTCCTGGACAGCCAGAATGAAAGAGTCAGCTGCACTAGAACAAATTAGGAAAGCAAGAGAACAAGCCAGAGATACTTCAAGCTTCACAACTCTCTCAGATCAAAGAAAGAAGGAACTAGAAAGGTATGCTTCAAGCAAGTTCTTTAATTGAGAAAGTTATATGAGACTGCATCCTGAGGCTATAGTTCCAAGAACAAAGCAGCAGACAACCTTAGGTGCAAATGATGATAGAAGATCAAAGAAGGAAGCTTTAAATCCTAACAGAGATATCATCTTCAAGCAAAGCAAAAAGAAGGATTAATTCTGTAAGCAGGCAGTACATTCATCTTTAAACATTTGTTGATATTCTATCTGAATGCTGCTATGTCATATATTCTGCTTTGTTGTTTTAAATTTTGCTTTTCTGTATATGCTTTTGTATTTTTTACTGAGTCTTATAAATAGTAATCCTAACCCTAATAGGGGGAGATTGTTGGAACACCCTATTACTAATTTGGGAAAGGATCACTATGATTTTAGGAAATTGGTTTGACCTAGATGTATAGTTGAAAAGGTCAAATTAGAATGAGTCTAGGGCTTAGAACTTAGGTTTGAAGCTGCCCCCAGGACCATTCAAAGATCAAGACTTAGAGCTGAGACAAAGACAATTTTCGTCGAACTCCGTTCGACGCTCTCTGAGCTTAACTCTGCTAAGTCGTCGATCTCCGGTCGACGATCTTCGAGCTCAGATCGACGATCTGTCTTCAGTTATTTTTTCCCAGTCGCTGAGCTCAGTTCGACGATCGTAGAGCTCAGTTCGACATTTTTTGTCTGCTGTGTTAATCCAATCTCTGAGCTCAGTTCAACGATCATAGAGCTCAGATCGACGATTTCTGTGAGAGATCGACGCCTTCAGAATTCAAATTCAAGGACAGTTATGGATTATAATCAGAATTAATTCCTGCATTAATTGCAAAGGATTTTCTAGCCGTTTCAATCAATCTGATGCAAGTTTCAAGGAAAGACTAAATAGAATATTGCTTAGGACTTTCCCCAGATACAGTTGTCTATTATGGAAGTCATTTATGACTGATAAAACGATCGTCTAAGAGAATATCTGATATACTCCTTCAGTATTCATTCTCATAAGATAGACATAATGAAGATACAATGATCAACACAGACAATACAAAGAGATACAGAAGAATTAGATTACATTACAGAAGATTGAACAACACAATTTCTCTGATCAAGATTTCAACTTTTGTGATTTACAAATCTACTGAATCTTCAAGTGTTCAAAGGCTTCAACATCAAGGACTCCAGACACCAAATATTTAAGCATCTGCTGGAATCATCTTCTGCTGGAGATCTGAAGCTTCTGAAGGCCTATCACCTTAGTAAAGCTTTCACTCCTGAACCATTCTACATCTAAGGGGAGCTTTGACAACATCAACAATCCACTAGTCTTCTCTCATTTGATTTGAGACAGAGAAGACATCATCATCTCTTTCTTTTTCTTTTCCTGCTGTAAAAGAGTTATCAAAACTCCCTTCAAAAGTTCTGAATCTGGTTCTGAGTGCCTTGTCAAAACTCAGTAGTGGAAAGACATCCTTATCAAAAAATCTAGATCTGGTTTTTGAGCACCTTATCAAAAGCTCATTTGTGCCCAGGACACCTGATCAACTCATCCTGCAGTGGATTCCTACCAAGGGTGGTAGAAGAGTGGATGTACCCAAGTTTTGGGGAACCACTATAGATCCTTGTGTCTTCTGGTTGCTGTGTGTTTGTTATTGTTGTGTGCTGTGTGTTTCTTATTTCTTGCTTTAACTTTATTTTTGTACAAGCACTATACACATATAATTAAATTTAATCTTCCACTGCCTTACAATTTTTAATTGTAAACATTATTTTAAAATACTCTATTCACCCCCCCTCTAGAAGTCAAGGTAGATCTTTCTCTCACTTTCATACCTAGCATGCAACCTATCATGAAACTTTCCCAGAGGACAAGTACAACCAACCCAAAAAGGTAAACTAGAAGATAGTAAGTATTCAATATTCCAAAAGAAAACTATTAGTGGGCATGAACAACTTGACACGAACCCACTGAAAGTATACAAGTCTGAACTAATACTTAAAATAATAACTACCTCACGACGGTGAGGATAAAACCACAACAACAACTGCAATCCACAAGCTAACACCCAACACAGCCGCTCTACTTAGACACAACCCTGAACCTGAGGCAATCAAAAGAAGAACATCTCAGCAAGAAATAAAAGTGGGAAAAGACACTGCCAGTAGACAAAAGACAAAGGGGTAGAAGGGTTACCATCCAAATAGGAAAAAAGAACTGCTTGGAGATCATCAGTATTAAGTCAAAAGATCAAAGTGAGAAAGAGCTCACAAGGGTTAGACATCCCAAATTTTGAACAAAGTGTGTACAAGATCAAAGCTTTGAAGACACATACATAAGTGAGTACATAAATAAATATAGAAGACCCTTCATAACATGAGCATAAACACCGGGGAAAAAGTAGCACCTATTGGGGGAGAACCCTCTGCCAGCACACCCACAGTCACAAACCCAAAAGGATAAAAGGAAGGTGGTTGTATGCCTTGACACACCGAAAATTGGGAAAAATGGAACCTGTGGGGGGAGAACCCTCTGCCAGCACACCCATAGTCAGAACCCAACGGGGTTAAAAGATTCATAGCCAGCCATGGCCACACCAAAGTACCTTTAATACACGTAAAACCACAGCCTAAACTACAAGGCATTTCCAACGGAGGAATAAACCCTAATTCACATTAAGGCAAACTCCCCCACGAAGAATACCGAAAAATATACCCTAAGGCCCAAGCTCGACGAATAGACCAACTCGGTAAAAAAATATTCTAAGTCCTGGCCAAATTCGGCGAGTATACCCAACGAACTGCATGGATACTCAACGAATTGCATAACGATACTTGCCGAAAAGTATTTATACTCGACGAATCAACCAACTATACTCGACTATTTCCCCTGATACACGCCGAAATTCCCTTGGCTTCACTGGCTACTCGACGCTTACTAATCCTAGACTATCCTCGATGATCCTCAATGATACACGCCGAATTTTCCTTAGGCTAGTCTACGATATTTGACGATTTCAGACTTAACGAAATTCTAACCTCACTCACCGAATGACTTTTAGATACTCGGCAAATTCCACCACTGATACTCGACGAATTTACTAAACCCGACGAATTTTACTTAATAATATACACTGAATTCTCACCCGGCTAATCTACCAAACTCGACGAATACTACAGTCAATATTTGACGAATTCTGCTTACCCAAACCCGCCGAATTCTACTTAACCCCTAGACCTAATCTCCACATTTTGGTCAAAAACTTGCCCTACTTTTGGAGATCTCTTTCATAGCTTACTTACACTAATCATACTCTCTAAGGGAGGAAGAAAGGAAGGAAGAAAATACGTAAGAAATGAACATGCAAGGGAGAAAATCCACTTGCCTTAAAACTCCTGAAAAATGCCTCCTGCTCGCACCGCGACAAGGATCGATCGCCAAATGACCTTAGCAACGTTTCCTGAAACTTTTGGATGAAGAAAGAGGTCAAAATCTCTTACCCTAATGCCTAAAAATCGAGGAATTGAGAAAATCTTACGACGATCGCGTAGATCCCGGCGAGAGCTTTCCGAATCTCTACTCTATCGAGAAATCCGACCACCAAATTGCTGGAAATCTTTGGTCGAAAGCATATGGAATGTCGCTCCTCTTTCGTTTGCGAAAATGGCCGTCGTTCGGGTAGGGAGACGATGAATAGGAAAGGTAGGGTTTGATGCGACGGATTTTCCTATTTATACTTATTATATTTATATTAATATAATATTAATTATTTAAATAACGTCAAAATAACCCGAAATCCAAACCAACTCGGAATCTTACAAAAATCGCACCGTAGCTAAATACTGATGCTACGAATCTAATGGTGAAGTCGAAATCAAAATCTGACAAACCAAACTCGTGTATAACACCGCCTGAAGATAAAACGCCGCTACATCCCTATAAAAGCTCCACCGAGTTACCAAAATAGACCCGGTTCGCGAGGGAAGGTGTACAACCAAACCAAAATCAACCACACAGGAAATCCACTAACCAAATCCATGCTCCAAAAAATGACACCCGTTAACTATGCGTCAATGTAATGCCCTGACGTCAAAAATACGTCACTACGAGAATTAAAATGAATACCAAAAAATTAGGGGCATTACATCCACTCCCCTAAAAAGAAGTTTCGTCCTGAAACATGGCATAAATAGGATCAAATCCAAAACAGAAGAAAAGCAATCATAGGTTATCACAGAAAGCACTTACAAAAAAAACATCAGGAGAACAAATGAGTATGAGCCTCCCTCAAAGCTGCCTCCAACTCCCAAGTCGCGCTCTCCACGACTTAGTTCCTCCACAATACTTTAATCATGGGTATTATCTTTCATCTCAATACCCGACCATGAGTATCCAAAACATGAACAGGCACTTCCACATAAGAAAGGATAGGCTCCAACTGGGGCACAACATCAATAATTTTTCTATCTCTCAGCACACACTTCCGCAATTGGCTTATGTGAAAAAAATAATGCACACCCGGAAAATTTTCAGGCAAATCCAGCCTGTAAGACGATACACCAATCCGCTCAATAACTTTGAAAGGTCCCACATACCTAGGGTTGAAATTATGGTTCTTACAAAACCTCTTAAAGCCAGACATCGGGGAAACCTTAAGAAAGACCATGTCTCCAAAACCAAATTCCAATTCAGTACTTCGATGACTGGCATTCTTTTCATAACAATCTTGAGCTATCCGAAGCTTCACTCCAATATGCTTAACAGAAATATCCATTTCTTCCATGGCCTCCGGACCCAACAATGACCACTCACAAACCTCGTCCCAAAACAAGGGAGTTCTGCAATATCTCCTATACAAAGTCTCAAACGGGGCCATCTGCAAGCTCTCTCGATAACTGTTACTGTATGCAAATTCTATCAATCTCAAACGCTCATATCACGCTCCTACGTTGTCCAAAATATAACATATTATCATATTCTCCATGATTTTATTTACTCTCTCCTCTGACCAATTTTTTGTGGATGATTGGCGGTGGAGTACCTCAAATCGGTTCCCAAACCCTCCTGTTAACTTTTCCAAAAGCGAGATATAAACCTAGAGTCTCGATCTGATACAATACTAACAGGCACTCCATGTAACATGACCTCATCCAAGTATAACTCAACTATTTTCTTCATGGAGTAGTTGATCTTGAACAGCACAAAGTGAGCACACTTCGACAGTCCGTCCACTGTAACCCACACTGAATCGAATCCTCGGGGAGATCTTGGCAATCCAGTAATAAAATCCATTGAAATACTCTCCCACTTCTAACTCGGAATATCTAACCGCGTCAACTTGACTCTAGGCGTTCCATGATCGGCCTTCACTCGCTTGTAAGTAAAACACTCTGATACAAACATAGATATATCGTCCTTCATGCCATACCACCAAACAATCTGCTTCAGATCCTTATACATTTTAGTATAACCGGGGTGGTAGACAACACTAGAACCATGCCCCTCTTTGCACAATTTAACTCAAATATCCTCGACCGCGCAAATACAAAATCTACTGCGGTACTTCAAGGTACCCCACATCATCAATCGAGAAATTTGGAAATTCCCCTTTCGCAGTTCTATTATAAAGGTGCAACAAATCAGGATCATCTCTTTGATTAGTATTGTAAGTATAATCCTACAAGGCCCTATTACTTCCAAACTGCTGGGCGAGTCGCTACTTCCCACTGATATATCCATCAAGAGAAATTCCTCCACTAGCAAATCCACAAAAAGGTTAAAAAGTTTCGTTGACTTCCTACTCAGGGCATCGGATACCACATTAGCTTTGCCCGGATGGTATTGGATCTCAACATCATAATCTGCAACATATTCCAACAATCTCCACTGGCGCAAATTCATATCATTTTGATTGAAGACGTACTTCAAACTCATATGATCTGTATAAATCTTTCACAGAGCGCCATATAATAGATGTCTCCATAACTTCAAGATGTAAAGCACGGCTGCAAATTCCAAATCATGCATAGGGTACTTCTTCTCATGTACCTTTAATTATCGTGACCCATACGCAATCACTTTGCCTTCTTGCATCAACAGACAACCAAGTCCAACGTGTAATGCATCCACATACACAGCATACTCCATTCCTTTGGTAGGCAAGGCCAAAATCTGAGCAGTGCACAATCTCCTATTTAATTCATGAAAAGCCTCTTTGAACATATCGCTCCATATAAAAGTTGCGTTCTTCTACGTAAATTTAGTCAAAGGTGCAGAAAACGTAGAGAATCCTTCCACAAACCTTCTATAATATCCTGCTAGACCTAGGAAGCTCCTTATCACTTTGGGAGTAGCAGGTCTATTCCAATCCATAACAACAGTTATCTTTTTTGGGTCCACAGAAATTCTGTCCTTATTAACCACATGACCCAAGAAGGAAAACTGAGGTAACCAAAACTCACCTTTCTCAGCTTATCATACAACTTATGCTACCTCAAGGCGGAAAAAACCAAGCTCAAGTGTTGGGCATGCTCTTCATAACTGGGGGATTATACTAGAACATCATCTATAAATACGACCACAAAACGGTCTAGGAAATCCTTAAACACTTTGTTCATCATATCCATAAAGGTAGAGAGTGCATTAGTTAATCCATAGGACATTACAAAAAACTCAAAATGTCCATGCAGTAAATGAAAAGCAGTCCGTGGAATGTCTGTCTCACGAATCCTCAACTGATGGTAGCCTGAACGAATGTCAATCTTTGAAAACACAATGCTAACATGCAACTAATCAAACAAGTCATCTATTCCCAGCAGGGGATACTTATTCTTAATGGTTACCTTGTTCAATTCTCTGTAATAAATGCACAACCCATCGATCCATCCTTTTTCTTCACAAACAGCACAGGAGCTCCCCATATTGAAAAACATGGTCTAACGAATCTATTCTGCAATAACTCATACAACTGGGTACGCAGCTCCTCCAGCTCATGTAGGGCCATACGATACAACATATTAGCAAGAGGACGGGTACCCAGCTCCAAATCTATGACATATTCCACATCTCTCTCTGGTGGAAGACCAGGAAGGTTATCAGAAAAATGTAAAAAAAACTCACGCACAACAACAATCTCCTCTACACGCGGCAAACTGCTACCGGTCGCCAACACTAAAACCAAACATGCAAAACATCCGGAATTTACAAGCTTCCGAGCACGTACCACAGAAATAATCAGAGAAACTTGGCGCGAAAAACAATAAACACTCCTGGGTTGACCGTTGTCCATCTTGAAGTCAAAGAACTTTACCTTGCATTGTATAACCGCATCATACTTGGAGAACAAGTCCATTCGCAAAATGACATCAAAATCTTCCAAGTCTATCACCTTCAGATCAGCAACGGCTAGAAAATCTCCTAATAGAATCAGACAACTCTGAATGCCTTGGTCCGACACAACTGAATTGCAAGAGGGAAACCAGACACAAAGCGTGTCGCCAACAAGATTGAGGGTCAAACGATGACGCTCTACGAAGGTCCTAGCCATAAATGAGTGGGTAGCACCGGAATCAAATAGAACGCGCGCCCAGCAGTTCTTTACCATAAACTTTCCTATAAAATCATATACGCAAGTAAGGGAACAACGTCGAAACCATAGCTAAAATTTAAAAGCTAGAACTAGATTAGAATCTAACCTAAAATTACTTCAGTTCACGTATGAGTTTCCTCCACAGAAACCACGTTCATCTTGCCATTCCCCTTGTTTAATTTCTGCGGTGGCGACAAGGCCTGAAGTGGAACTGGTTTCAATAGGGGCTGAGCATGCGGGCACTTCGACTTGAAATGTCCTTTCTATCCGCACTTCTAACAGGTGTCACAACCCGCATTTTCTCAACATATAAGTTAAATCAGAGAAAGAGAAAATCCGCGCTGTGATGCCACGCCATGTAGGGGATAACTGCATGTGCTGAGGCAAAACTCCAAACTCTACAGTTTATATGAAAATCCATAAGTTATTAAGTAAAAACCAGTTTAAATTGGATGGTCGTATCCCTCGGCATAGTGGATCAACTGTTCCATGAGTAAAAGTATAGTTATACGCTGCGGAAAATACTTTGATTATGTTGATTAACACCCTACATGAGTATAAACATCCCCAAAGGACAACTTATGGCATGCAAGACTCTAGATTTATTATAAGTATGGAAAGAGTCTTTACGTTAGTTAGAAAATAGTATTTTAGTTTTAGAAATATGAGATATATTAAGTACTGATAGTAATGCTTTTATAAGTGAAAATACATAACATGCAAAATAGCATAAAACAATCTTAGAGAGCAAGTAAAAACAACAACAAAAGGTAAAACTAGGAACTTAGCAAAGTGTTCAGCAAATCAAAAGAAATCCGCCAGTGGATGTCAATAAACTGACACGAACCCACTAGTCAGTATTTGAGTCTGTACTAACAAAAAAATAACAAAGAACTACCTCTCAAGGTAGAGGAAACCTCTGCAACACTGCAGTACACTAGCAAACACCAAACCTAACCGCTCAACCGGCTACTGTCCTGAACCTAAGACATTCAAAGAAAGAACACCTCAAAAAGAAAAATACAAGTGGCAATCAAAACTGTCAGTAAACATGGGAGTAGTAAGATTACAAATCCAAACTTGAATAGCTGTCAAAAATACAGAAAACTAACTAGAAATTAAGAACGAAAGAGTTGACTTATAAAGTTAAAAGGAAATGAAATTTGCACCAAGTGAGAACAGAGTCATACAATGAGAACATCTGCAACAATAGGCAAAAATAGCATAAGTTTAATCCATAGAAAACAAAAATTAGACAAAGGCTCAATAAACACGTGAATCATTAACACAATAACGTAACTGAATCTGAGTCAGGACCAACCGGTCAAACCTGAACATACATACCCAAACGTCTGAAAACGGGACTGCGGTGGTGGCCATCTAGTCCAACACAACCCAACAGCCCAAAAATAAAACCCAAACATGCCCGGGTGTAATGATTCACGAACCTAAGCAAACCAAACCGAACCCCATATCCAAAATACCCATAAAACTGAACCTCGACAAATTCAGCAGAATCCCAATGATTCTAACTTGGCAAAACTAAGCCTTTAGAGATATACGTCAAATCAGTGAAAGGTCACAAGTCAAAGGGAAAAGTGTCGAGTACACTCGATGCTACGTCGAGTGCAGCCAACGCACTCAACGCCATAACTCAGCACACTTAATGCTTAAACACAGCAGCAAGAACAAATGATGGCATTGAGTGAGTTCAACTCACTCAATGCTTTACCACTTAGCTGCCAAAATCAGATGATGGCGTTGAGTGAGTTCAGCTCACTCAATGTTGTCAATGCTTTAACTCTTAAATTGCAGAGTTAAAGCGACGTCGTTGAGTGAGTTCAGCTCACTCAACACTGTCAATGCTTTTCTACCTAAGCGACGGCATTGAGTGAGTTAAACTCACTCAATGATTTCAATGCTTAAACCCTAAGCTTTACAGAAAAAGAGACGGCGTTGAGTGAGTTTAGCTCACTCAACACTGTCAACGCTTTCTACTAAAGAGTTAACAGACGAAGAGACAGCGTTGAGTGAGTTCAGCTTACTCAATGTGTCAACGCTTTTCTAAACTTAGATTACAAAAAAACAGACGGCGTTGAGTGAGTTCAGCTCACTCAACGCTGTCAATGCTTTCTACTTAACTTCTAGAATTTACATAATGGCGTTGAGTGTGTTGAGTGCATTCAACACACTCAACGCTTTTATACTTTGGCTAAAACTGAACTTCTACACTAAGATTACACTCAAAGCTTTTAGACATAAACCTGCCAGAGGTTTATCATCCCAACAGTCCATTCTAACAATTACTAACTATGTCTAACCTATACCCGAGATATTATTATTACCATTTTAAGACTCATCTGGCCTACTAGAATAGAAAACTGAAGGGCAAAAGGCTTGGCAAGTGTGTAAGCACCACTTGCCTCAAGATCTACAGAAATCATTTTTACATGAGGGAAATCATACCCTAATCCAACTGATTTCTGTAAGTTTGGAAATCCTACAGGAAATCATTCCTTATACAGATCAAGGAAACAGAAGAGAAAGGAAGAACAAGCAAGGGGAAAATCACCACTTGCCTGAAATCTCCAGAAATTTGGCCAAGCAACGCCCCACCTCACAGATCTGGCCACAAGAACACTTAAGCAAGAAAACCTGAAACTTTTGAGAGGAAAATAGGGTAAAACCAAATACCTAGACCTCTAAAAATCCAATAAACTAGAAAACCTTACCGCATAAATGTAGATCTTGGCGAGATCTACCCGGATCCACTCTCCAAAGATGAAATCGAGCACCAAAGCTATAGAAATTGGCGGCCGAAGGCTTAGGGATGTCATTCGCACTCGTTCTTTCGCAAAGGGCCGACAGTTTCACGAGGGAGACAATTAATATGGTTTTGATGCGATGGGTTTCTATTTATACTTATTTATCTGATTATTTTAATATAGAATATCATAATTAATTAAATAAAATGTAAAAACGACCCGAAAACAAAACTTACCCGGAATTATATGAAAATCGCATCGTAGCTGAAAACTATCGCTACAAATCCAACGACGAACTCGAAATTAAAATCCTACTAACTAATCTCGGGTAAACACCTCCCGAAGCCAAAACACAAGCATTCCCAAAGAGGCTCCACTGGGTCACCAAAATATACCCCGGTTTCCAGGAAATCTTGCAAAAAGGCTAAACCCAACCACATATAGAAAACCCAAGAGTTAAAAACAACGATCTAACAATATCACATACCAATCATGCGTTAGCGTAATTCCCTGTCATCATAAATATGCCAAATAAAAGAATTAACTAAACATCGAAAAATCAGGGGTGTTACAGTCACTCCCCTTTTAAAGAAGTTTCGTCCCGAAACATTACGTACAAAAGATTCCACAGAAAAGAATATAATCACAGATTATAGAAGGGGAAATACATACCGTAAGAAACTAGGAGAATAGATGAGGATGAGGCTCCCTCATAACTGACTCCAACTCCCAAGTGGCGCTTTTCGTGCTTAGTTCCGCCGCAATAATTTTACCATTGGTATGGTTTTTCTCCGCAACACTCTATCTTGAGTATCCAGAATACAGACAGGCATCTCAACATAGGAAAGATTAGGCTCCAACTGGGGCATAACATAAAGAATTTGACAGTCACTGAGCACACATTTCCGCAACTGGCTCACGTGAAACACGTCGTGCACACCAGGAAAATTTGCGGGCAAATCCAGCATATAAGCTGATACACCAATACGCTCAAAAACCTTAATAGGTCCCACATACCTCGGTTCCAACTTATGATTCATACCAAACCTTTTAACTCAAGACATTGGGTAAACTTTTAGAAACACTAAGTCCCCTATAACAAACTCTAAATTAGACCTACACCGATTGACGTTCTTCTCATAACGTTCATGCGCTATTGATACTAAGAATCACAAAGTTGGATGAGAGGGGTTAAAGAGAAGAGAAGGTGGATGTTGTGGATGTTGATAATATTTTCAGATTCTATATCCGATAAAGGCAAGCATACTTTATCGTTTATAGTATAGGATACTAAAGATTAATATCAATATCATATTTCCATGGGGCGTAATGATTACTTCTACTTCGAGGAGATTGCTATTATTTTATCAAATGATTTTTCTATTAATTTACATAACTAAAAATAAGAACTAAATTACTAAGAAAAAAAGAAAACTAAATTACTTATAGAAATAAAAAGGGTTAGAGCTAATGATAAAGGGTTAGTACTCAATCTAGAATCACTTTGAAATAAGAAAATCAAAATTAAATAACAACCTATTTCAAAATATAGTAAAACACCTTGGTCGTGGAGGTTCCCGAAGCATGAACACGCTTCTCTTGAAGTCGTACCCAACTAAGTTTAGGAATGTCCGACCGAACTCTCGTCCAAATTCGAAGACCTAAAGCTCGCTTTACGTGGTGAACCGCGCTATTGGATTTCAATCCAATCCAGGAGATTTAACGTCTGCCTCTCTCGAGGGGTGCATGCAACACTCTTTAGTCTTGGGTGATCGATTCAATCTACGAGCTTCTCAGCTAACTAAGAATGAAAACCCAAATGGAAACTATATACCGGCAATATAGTCCCACTAAATAAAAACCAAGAGTAAATCAAAGGTAAATACTTTAAGAAGAAATAGAAAGCGTCATAACTTGATCAAATCATTCTCAGATCATCGCGATCGAGTACAAATGAGTATTAGTAAATCATGATAAAAGGGAAAGATAGGGGTAGATAAAAAAGGTGCATTAAAACTAAAAAAATAAAGAGAAAGCGACTTAAAGAGAGCTTAATTAAATTTTATTGAAAACAAAAGTTGATTACGACTACAAATAAGATTACAAGTGCACGAAAAGAGAACTAACTACTGCTACAACACTAATAAAAAGTGATTACAAATAAATAAAATATAGTGCATGAAAAGTAAAGCTAGAAATGGAGGGAGCGAGAGAGAAAAAACATAAGGAAAAAACACAAAAACCTATGAATGAAACTAGCAGCACCTCCCCTCTCCCCAAAACATGGTCTGGAATGCTTGGAATGGCGTAGTATTTATAGCGAAAAATTCGGTTTGCGTCACACCCCCTGTCACGCCGGGGAAGGGCATGTCAGGGGTCGTGTCGAGTATGGAGTTATCTCGGGAACTAGATTCTGGCAGGAATGATGATTGCTCTTATATGATGGTGGACATGCCCTGGGACATGCCCGTGTAGGGGGGCATGTAAGGCACATCACATCAAAATCATTGGTCAGAAATCCGTTAGTCATCAAAAAAGGTGCTACACACCCTAGGGCCACGCCCGTGTCGGGGGCATGTCACGTATGGGTTGACGTGCATCAATGGAAAAAGTTTAATTGCGACAGCAGGCTTTGGGATGAGGGTGATATGCCAAGAGACATGCCCAGGGAGGGCGTGTCAGGTGTTTTATCTCGAGATTTGGGTTCTGGCAGTAAGCTTCCACGGGATCGGGTAAAACGCCTTGTGACACGCCTAGGGAGGGCATGTTAGAGGGGCATGTAAGGTCATATTTGGCTGAAAGCTGTGGAAACCTTCAAAAAGAGAAGAAAACATTAGTTATATTTTTTACATAAAAAGGAACTAAAAGGAACCTAAAAATACAAAAAGAAAGAGATTTAAAACGAAAATTAATATTTTTTTACCCTGATAAATTAAGCTAAAATATGCAACATCAAATTCCCCCATACTTATTATTTTGCTTGTCCCCAAGCAAAGACTACAAGTTAGAGAAAATAAAGAGGATTAATTGAAAATTTTAAAAATGCTATAAATGAGTAAGATGTGAATTTAGAGATAGAGAAATTATGAAAAAAACTGAAAATTCCTACTTAAACTTAGCACAGAATTATATAAATTTTACTAAATATAAAAACAAATCATCCCAAATTTTTACAGAATTAAAACTTAATAAAGTAACGAGTAAAAAGCACATTGAGTCAATACTAAATTCTAAGAGAGAAATTAAAACCATATTCAATCAAGACAAAGTTCAATATTTCAATCAAAAAAATACTTACTCAATCTAGTTTATCGCTACTATACTAAAAAGTAAATGTATGAAGCATGAATCACTAGGGATTTAATTAGGCGTACGGTTTGGCTTAGGTTTTTAAGGGTGCGATATTCAAAAGATAAACACGAGGGGTATTTGCACACATAAAACAAAAAGAATTGAGTTTTGGCAAAATAATGCTAGCCAAAATAAATACTTTTCACATTTTTTTTTCTTTTTTTACTTTTTTCATCAAATAATTTTTTTCTTCATTTTTCATTTTTTCTCATTTTTCATACTTAAAAATTTCCACTTTTGTACCAAAAGATAATACAAGGATTTTCCACAAATTTTTCAAAAAGATGCACATTAGCAATTAAAGCTCAAAAACAAATTTAAAGTGTGCATATAAGTAAGCTATTTGGCCGTGGTGAAATAAAAAGTGGGTCTAAAAAAAGGAAAGGAAAAGGCACAAAAAAGGCTAGCAATGATTATTGTTAGGCGGGGTGCAAAGGCTCAAACGTTTAAAAAGAAATGCCTAAATCACTTTCATGCTTCATAAATCGACTCAAAGTAAAGCTTTGAAATTTCAAAAGAAGATAAGCACAAAAATAGAAAATAGAGAATTTGCTTTCTTGATAACAATGATAATAAGCGTCTAGTCCGGTTTGTGTCTACTACACTTAATACTAATTAATGTTTAAAAATATTTTAATAAGGAAAAATAAAGGATGATAAGTTTTTTAAAAGTAAAAGAAATAAAAAAAAAGGAAAGGGAAAAAATGAAAAAGATTCAAGAAATTTTTCATAAATAGCATACTACCATAAATAGGAATACTGCATGAGTCAACATACTACTCGCTAAACATATTTAAAAAGAAAATTAATCTAATTTATTTTAACTAAGCAAGTAGACATGAGTTTAAAAAACAATAAAATGCAAAGTGGCGGGGTACTAATTTATTTGGCAAAAATAAATTCAATTTAATTTTTTGATTTTTTTAAAAAAATTATATATATATTATTTTATTTTTCAAAAATTTATATATATATTTTTGATTTTTATAAAGTAAACTAACTAAGGAAACACTCCTCATACTCAAAGTTAAACATTGTCCCCGATGTTTGAAGTTAAAAATAAAGAGAGTTGGGAAAAGAGAGAAAAGAAGAAAAAGAAATACAAAGAAAAGGAAAAGATGCTTCCCTAGCACTTGATGCTCAGACGTTGAAAAATGCGTCCCCCCGAACTTGAGCTAAAGATTGGGTCGAGTCCAAGTTGAGAGGAGAGAAGCGGCACAAGCACGCTGGAGCTTATTCCTGCATAAAACAAGATAATGAAATAACAAAAAATTGATAAGCAAGGGGTGCCTCCCAAGACCGCTCTTTGGTTATGGTCGTTGAGCTCGACGTTATTGGTTCACTAAATAGAAAATAAAAAGAGAAATGTAATGGCAGCTCACGTAATATGTGTTGCGGCGCGAGTGCCAAAACAATTTTTAAGAAAATAAAATTATTTTTTTTTGTAATTTTTTATTTTTTTCAATAAAAAAAAGGAAAAAGATTTAGAAAAAGAAAATTTGTTAGTAAATGAAAATAAACTATTATAAGGGAAAAAAGAAGAAGAATTAGATACTAAATTAGAAGGAAAAATAAAAGAATAAAAGGAGGAGGAAATTTCGCAAGGAGGGGGAAGAGATGAAAAAGAAGAAAATGGCGGCAGGTGATCACAAGAAATTTTTTTTATAAAAATATCTGGTTGCTCCACTTGAATATCAATCATTTTCTCAGATTGGGAGCAAAACAGTATATCAAAAAAATAAATCTCCTCGGAAGATCGAACACAAGAAAGTTCGTCTTCCTCGAAAAATTGAAAAAAATCAGGATATCGTGGGAAATCTCCTCCTCGGGAGGTTAAAAGCACAATGGAATTTATGAATAATCGTCTTCCGCGAGTGATTGAAGGCAGTGTGGAAAATCCGAAGATTCATCATTCGAAAGATAAATAGGAGGAGGAGGAAAAAAAGTTTCGGCGTCAGAAGCTAAAGCGACAAAAATCACTTTGAAATGAGTATTGATGCGTGCATCAAATGCTACAGAATCCAAAATGATTTCATTTTCTCTAAAATAAAAAACAGGAGGCGCACAAACATGCAAAGAAAAAGAGGAGAAATCTTGAGATGGAATGTGTTGATGATCACCTTAGCACCAAAAATGATCTGGGTGTTGCCACCCTTAGTAGTTCAAAGTAGGGTTCGGATCAAAATGTCTATTCAAGAAATCTCTGGAAAAATTAAAATAAGAAAAATTCGGAGGCGAAGGGTAGGAAGGCGTTTGAAAATCATCGTAACCCCATGAAAAAAAATTCACGGACGGATCAATTTGGCCAAATTAATTCGATCCGGAAGGAATAAACTCATGGGTGGATGAAGAATATCCTACCCAACATTCCTTGCGAGTGTGACCGAACTCTCCACAAGAAAAACAAAGATTTTCCATAAAAAAAATTAATCAACCGCGAAAGAGGGGTAAGTGTGAGAAAGAAAAAAAGGACGATGAAATTAATAGTTATCCTTTTTTTCAAAATATCATAACTATTCCCCGGCAATGGCGCCAAAAACTTGATACTGCGAATCACAAAGGTGGATGAGAGGGGTTAAAGAGAAGAGAAGGTGGATGTGGTGGAAGTTGATAATATTCTACGATTCTATATCCGATAAAGGCAAGCATACCTTATCGTTTATAGTATAGGATACTAAAGATTAATATAAAGGTCGTATTGCCCTGGGGCGTAATGATTACTTCTACGTCAAGGAGATCGCTATTATTTTATCAAATGATTTTTCTATTAATTTTCTTAACTAAAAATAGTAACTAAATTACTAAGCTAAAAAGAAAACTAAATTACTTGTAGAAATAAAAAGGGTTAGAACTAATGATAAAGCGTTAGTACTCAATCTA
Source organism: Platanthera zijinensis (assembly GCA_039513925.1). Lineage (NCBI taxonomy): Eukaryota > Viridiplantae > Streptophyta > Magnoliopsida > Asparagales > Orchidaceae > Platanthera > Platanthera zijinensis. The sequence continues at coordinate 168,494,041 of CM077086.1, forward strand.
GAATCACTTTGAAATAAGAAAATCAAAATGAAATAACAACCTAAATCTAAATAAAGTAAAACACCTTGACTGTGGAGGTTCCTGAAGCATGAACTCGCTTCTCTCGATGTCGAGCCCAACTGAGTTTAGGAAGGTCTGCTTGAACTCTCGTCCAAAATCAAAGACCCAAAGCTCGCTTTACGTGGTGAACCCCGCTATTGGATTTCACTGAAATCTGGGAGATTTAGCGTCTGCCTCTCTCGAGGGGTGCATGCAACTCTCTTTACTCTTTGGTGATCGATTCAATATACGAGCCTCTCGGCTAACTAAGAATTAAAACCCAAATGGAAACTATATACCGATAATATAGTCCCACTAAATAAAAACCAAGAGTAAATTAAAGGTAAATACTTTAAGAAGAATAAAAAGCTAAAACATCATAACTTGATCAACTTATTCTCAGATCATCGCGATCGAGTACAAATGAGGATTAGTTAATCATGGTAAAAAGTAAAGAGAGGGGTAGATAAAAAAAGGTGCATAAAAACTAAAACAAAAAAGATAAAGAGAAAGCGACTTAAAGAGAGCTTAACTAAATTTTATTGAAAACAAAAGCAGAATACGACTACAAATAAGATTACAAGTGCGTGAAAAGAGAACTAACTACTGCTACAATACTAATAAAAAGTGATTACAAGTAAATAAAATACAGTGCATGAAAAGTAAAGCTAGAAATGGAGGGAGAGAGAGAGCAAACACATAAGGAAAATACAAAAAAAAACCTAGGAATGAAACTAGCAGCACCTCCCCTCTCTCCAAAACTTAGTCTAGAATGTTTGTAAAGGCGTGGTATTTATAGGCAAAAATTTGGTCTGTGTCACACCCCTGGTCACGCCCGGGGAGGGCGTGTCCGGGGGCATGTCGAGTACGGAGTTGACCTCGAGCGCTGGATTTTGGCGGGAATGATGATTACTTAAGTACGATGGTGGACACGTCCTGGGACACACCCGTGTAGGGCGGCGTGTAAGGTACATCACGTCAAAATCATTGGTCAGAAATCTGTCAGTCATCGGAAAAGGTGCTATACGCCCCAGGGCCATGCCTGTGTCGAGGGACTGTCACGTACGGGTTGACGTGCAGCAATGGAAAAACTTTAATTGTGGCAGCAGGCTTCAGGATGGGGGCTACATGCCAAGAGAAATGCCTAGGGAGGGCGTGTTAGGAGGGCATGTCAGGTGTTTTCTCTCGATATTTGGTTTCTGGCAGTAAGCTTCCTCGGGATCGTGTTACACGCCCAGGGAGGGCGTGCTAGGGGGCGTGTTGTAACATCCCCATGTTTCTTAGGGGACCTAGAAGTTTTAACATCCAACATATACCTTGGCCCCACCCCTCCCCTTGACTTGAGTGGACCCATTAGTACACCTAAGGGCCAAGTTGATGCACTACCATACTCTTAAGAGAAAAAATATAAACATAGCCACCCTTGATCCCTTGACATAACCCAAACCTTCCCACATAAATCCAAGACCATAACCATCATGATGGAACTCAAAACCATGCACCACACCCCTTGGAAAGCCCTTAAGGCTAAGAAGTGTGCACTTAGTATTTTTGAAACAAAATACCCTCCCCTTGCTCTCTTTACCCAAGGATTGGACCCACATCAAGCCAAGACCATGGCCAACCCTACCACAAAAATGTCATTTTTGGTCAACCCAAAAAGTCAACATGAGCTTAGGCCTAAACCTAGACTAATCCTTAACTTAAGAAAAATTAACCTAAAGAGGCAAACCAAAAATTCCCCTAACCTAATCCCCCTTTCCCCTTTTAGGTTGCTAACCCAGCACCTAAGCAACCTTATATTAATCTCATATAGGAAGTACAGTGGCTGGAAGTACCACTACACCATAGCCATGACCGGCCATGGTGAGCTTAAGAGCTCAACACCAAAACTCACCCCCGGCCTATAAAAGAGACCCCAAGGCCATTGAAAAACTCACACCAATCACAAGAAATTCTCCTGTGCAGAGAAATCGAGTGGAAACCCTCTGCAACCCCCCCCCCCCGCTCAACCCATGAAAGCCATGGACAACCGACCATGATCCCGCCAAGCTCGGCCCTATGAGTTTAGATTCCTCTTCCTTCTTATTCCCCTTACCCTCGCGAACATTTTCGAATCGAAATCCAGCCCAATTGGGCATGGTTTTGGCCTGTTACAGCGGCGAATTTCAAGTAAAAACTCAACTTGCGTTCCGCCACCGCCGGCTATTTCAGGCGACCCCACCATCGCTTAAATATTTCCCTTGCCCCAAGAAAACAGTCCAGTGGACCAGAAGTGGCCGACGATCACTGGGCGGCATTGGCAAAGCCCTGCAAGTTTTTCTCTAGCAGGATCGATCTTGGCCGTTGCTCATCGAAGAAGATGAAATCAGCGTCGTTGATTCACCTCAGCAATGATTGGCTGATCCACACAGCAGTTCGAACAGCGGATCTGCTATGGGGGAAGGTCATTTTCCCATCTTCCATGTTTCTAGAGCGTTGGATCTGCGCCAAGATTTGCGCTCCGCCTTTTTAAACCTTTTAAAATGAATTTAATTCTGGCTATTTGCAGCCCATTAACAGAAACCTTAAAGCTCCAAATTAAGCACTCAAGAGGCTGACCCAGGCCAAGTGACCAACATAGAAGTTGTAGGGCTTGGTCTGCGGTTTTCAAAAAGGGGTGAAATGTTTTCAAGAGTAGTGTAGAACTACGGGAATCCTTGTTTGAAGTTTACTTCCTATTAATTAAATTCTAAAAAATGGAAATTTGTTAAGAACCCCCCCCCCCCCCCGGCCCTTGACCCTAAAACCCCTAAATTTACTAAGGCTTGCCCTATAACAATTTTTTTAAACTCACTCCCACCATCTAACTCTATTTTACAATTTTACCCTAACCCTCCTATTTTAATTTGTGCTCGTTATGAAAATACCTAAATCATTGTCCTATATATATCAAAACCTTTTCAAAATGCCTAAATAATACATATCTTGATTTCTTAGTGTTATGCCTTGTAGAAAGTGAAGTCGCTACCACACCGCTTGTCAGAAATGCTCTTCTTTATTACCAAATTACTTACGTACACCATGACTAGTATCGCGGTGTTCATCACGTTTAGATTGTTACAAAGTGAGTTGAGAAAATGGGAAGGAAATCATTCATGACTTACCAAATATCCTGTATTTTGCTCTATATAATATGTGTTATATTCAGCAGTCATTACTCCTCATTTACGAGAAATTCAATAGTCAATGCATAAACTGCTTCTTAAAAATTCGTCGCAAGATGATTACCGTACTCCTTTTTTAGAGATAGTAAATCTTAACTGGTAGGGCTATGTGTATGACTTATTTTACTTTAAAGGGGCTCTATCTTTAAATTACCTAATTGGAGTCTAGGAAAGGAGTTCGGGGTGAGCAAATATCCCATGCAAGGAAGGTGGTGTATAACAGTACTTAGTGCTACTACCAACCTTATTCTTACCTGGCCAATACGTAATTTAAATCAAGCACCCTGTAAGTATCATTAATGTAAACTCTAGATCGCTTCCAGTTAAGGGATGTCTTCTTTTAAGCTTATTTTATCGCAGTAACAGGATGTGATGATAGTTTATAAGCCTGGTGAGAGACATCCGTTTAGACTAAATTAATTAACACTGTGGCGAGTCTACCACTCTGCCGTAAGACAAACTATCGGAGGGACTAGCGTGTTAGATTCTTTGGATTGTGAACAGGAAATCTGTCTTGTGGTTAAAATCCTGGTGGACAAATCCCCTTAGTCTGTGTTGTTGTCCCTATGGCTTTTTAGGAACAACGGGTGGAGTACAAAACACGGTCCAGTGTTGTACGTAAGGCCTAGGGTGGTGGTGTGCACCTAACTAGGAGCGGAGAAGTCTGATCCACTGTTATCATCCGCTACGATGATAAGGCCTGTGTGGTTAGCTACCCACTTAACAAGTGGACTAGGTAATGACTTAGACATTTAAATTCTAATTCATCATATCAACCTTACTTAGCATACATTGCATCTTTAAATTACTTATAATACAAGTTTGTATGGGCATTCTTGTAAAATAAGAAATTCGTGAGACCCTTATCTTATATGTTTGTATGGGCATTCTTGTAAAATAAGAAATTCGTGAGACCCTTATCTTATATGTTTGTATGGGCATTCATGTAATTTATGTTATAGCTTTGAAACTATATTTGCCTTATACTTATACCTTATAAATGAATTGAAACAAAGATCCTCAACTTACAAGGATGTATGGGCACTCTTATAAGCTGAGTTAATTCCATCTTCCCACTCTTCTTTCTTATTTGTCTTTTAACTTATAAAAACCTACTGTATCTAAAATAATTCTACTAATGCTATATTTTATCAAAGATGTGCTGAGGAAAGAGAGGTAATCCGACTTAGTCTTTATGACTAATGGTTTTCTATAAAACCATCAAGGTTCCCTAGTAGCATCAAGCTCCGCAATACCCCATCCAGCCCAAGTTCCAACCCTTGCAAGGAATCCTGGAAGTGGACATGGAGATACCTGCAGTCATGGACCCTATCCCTGATCTAGTGCCCATAGCAAGGAGATCGTAAGAGAAGTAAGTAGTTTCTTGTGCAAGATAGCCCTCTCCTGGTTTTAAGTTTTTATAGTATAGTAGGTTGCGTGCCTAGTAGCCGCATTTTTCCTGAGGCACTCTGTCTCCTTAGAAGGTTTTTGCTTAGCTCCTTTTTGTCTAAAGTGGTATGCCGCTTTAGTCCCCTTTTTGTGGTGGTCCTTATTTTCTGAGGCATTTTGTACAGTCTTAGCTGGGCATTTTTGGGCCCCAGGACCCCTCGTGGTACTCTTACTCTGATTCTGGTCATCTTTTGGAGATATATATATATAGTTTGACTTTCATTTCTTTTATCTTCTCTTTATGGTTGGAAAACTGTGATGTAATGATTACTCGCCTCAAGTAACAATTGGCATATGGTGGTGTTTAGCTTGAGTGCTAATACCGCAATATGGCAATTTCCCCTGACAAAAGAACTTCCCCTCGACGGTGAACAATTATCGGGAGGGGTGGTTCTTATAAATGGTATCTGAGGCTCTCGCAATCCTTCTATAGACTAAACTCCGTCTCTATATTGCTCCGTCAGTTTGTTCAAGGATGAACTAGTACAGCGGAAGCGGGTGAGCCCAAGTCTAGTTTAGAACACCTATGCTTCCTACAAACTCCTTCCTTTTTATCCAAACAGCTTATACTTTCTTCGTTTTTTACATATAGATACCAATGAACCCTGGAGAAAATACTCAAACGTCCACTCTTCCGCCGAACAACACCTCCGCTCAATTAGAAATGAACCATACATTATCATATATCTTGGCCACCTTCCGAGATGTTATGTCCCACCAAGACAGGAGTTGTCCCACCGAACCACCAACAAATTGGTTATGCATCTTCCGAGGCTTATCTTCACCAAACTTCAACGGCACTGAATCGACAGTACAAATCGAGGAATGGTTGGACTTCACCCATAAACTACTAGTAGGAATCAGGTGCCCTAGGAGCATGGCCAGCACCCTCACAGTATCTTCTTTTGTCGGCTATGCCCGACGATGGTGGATGTCAACCATGGATAGCACATTCTGTGGAAAAACCTACGGGGAAATAGAGTGGAGCGAATTCGCTGACACCTTCAGCGATCACTTCATCCCGACAATAGCCCAGGAAGAGCTCCAAAAAAGGTTCCTGCACCTTAAGTAAGACAACCATTCCGTCCTAGACTATGAGAGGGAGTACCCTCACTTGTCCCGTTTTGCGGGAGGATTCGCACTCAACGATCATGATTATGCCAAATGCTTCTACCGTGGACTCAAGGACTCAATCCGACAACCACTCATCTACGCAGCACATTCTTCATTTGCCCAAATCCTCGCATCAGTAAAAACTCTCGAAGCAGACCACCTGATGGTTCAAAACCATCGGAAGAGATCAGCAGAAACATAATACAGCAACAAGAGAAATGCTCCTCCCACGAGAGACAGAAACAGGGAGGGACGAAGGGACACACAACCTTGTTACCCCACCCCAAAGCTGGATCCACAAACGCAACAACCAACCTCAACCCCGATGGCACAACAGGTACACAATAACTTGGACCATTCTTAGGAAACTGCTTCAATTGAAACCAACCCAGCAACTTGAAACGCAACTGCCCTCAAAGGAATCCTTTCCCAAGGATGGAGGCAACAACCCCATACCAGGGAAGTCCAGCATCTGGCCAAGGAAGAGGAAGAGGTCTTGGAGGAGGATACAAAGGTAGGACTTGGAGTAATTCAAGAAATCCCTTTCCCCCAGCACAACAGGCCTATGCCCTTGATCTCACGAAAAACCACCAACCCAAGGATATTGTGACATGTAATTCCCTGCTTTTAGTATTTCATCTTCACATAATAAAAAACTAGTTCTGTTCACCACCTCTTCATAACTCAACAGGTATATGCACAATCAATGGGAAACCCGCACACACCCTATTCGACACAGGAGCCTCACATTCCTTCATATCAAAAAGTTTCATTCAGGATGTACCTAACATTGAACGCTCCTCTGGTTTACATCTAAGAGTGCGACTCCCTGACGGGTCAGAGATGCTTTCTTCCGACCAATGCACATTCCTTGTCGGCCTTCATAACAGATTATTCGAGGCTACCACTACAATATTGGAACTCCAGGACTTCGACCTCATTCTAGGGATGGAATGGTTAGGAAGACACAAAGCATTCATAAACTGCCCAACCAAGGAAGTCACCATTCATAATGATTCAACTACGAAACCTACTCCCCAAGGTACGAAACCATTATCCCCTATCTACTTAACGTTCGTACAAATGATGTAGGAATACATCATGTGAGAAGAGTTGCATGTAGTTTCCTTCGAAATGATCAGTAAGACTGATGACCTTCTAAAAGTACCCGTAGTAAAAGAATTACTTGACATTTTCCCCAAAAAACTGCCCAGACTACCCCCACCACGGGAGGTCAAGTTCAAAATTGAACTAATCCCAGGGGCCTGACCGGTATCTTGGACCCCTTACCGAATGGCCACAAAAGAGTTGACTGACTTTCGATAACAATTAGACAAACTCGTCAGGGATGGTTTCGTCCGCCAATGTTCGTCACCATGGGGAGCACCTGTCTTATTCGTCAAAAAGAAAGACGGAACCCTTCGTCTGTACATCGATTATAGAGAACTGAACAAACTAACGGTATGAAACACGTACCCCCTCTCTCGCATAGATGAACTCTTTGACCAACTCCAAGGAGCTAGTATCTTCTCTAAACTAGATCTAAGATCCGAATAGTACCAAATACGGATCCAGGATGAGGATATACCAAAGACTGCCTTCAGTTTCAGGTACGGTCTATATGAAATTATAGTTATGCCATTCGGGCTCACCAACGCCCCTTCGGCATTCATGAAACTGATGAACCATGTCTTCGGGCCCTACTTAGACACCTTTATCATCGACTTCATAGACAACATACTGGTGTACTCAAAGTCAGAACAAGACCACGCTAAGCACTTAAGATTAGTACTAGAAAAGCTTAAAGAACAACGCATGTATGCCAAGTTCAGTAAGTACAAATTCTGGATCAAGGAGGTCGGATTCTTGGGCCACATGATAAATAGTTCAGGGATAGTAGTTGACCCCGCTAAGATTCAAGCAGTGAAAGAATGGCCCGTAATAAAATTGGCTGCTGATATATGTAGTTTCCTAAGACTTGCGGGATACTACCGTAAGTTCGTAGAAGGTTTTTCCAAAATCGCCCTTCCCCTCACCTCCCTCACTAAGAAGGACGCTACCTTTAAATGGATTCCTCAGTACGAAGACGCATTTCAGGAGCTCAAAAGAAGACTAACATCCACTCCCATCCTCACCCTCCACTACAAGATATAGACTTTACAGTGACATTTTTTTTGCGACGTTTTTTAAAGCGTCACCGTTAATTTTTAATTTAGCGATGTTTTTTTCAAAAAATGTCACCAATTCAAAATTTTAGCATTACCCACGGTTTTCATAAAAACGTCAACATACATCTTTATCTTTTGTGACGATTATTTTAAAAACGTCATCAAAACATAAGATATTCAATCAGTGTTTCTGTAACATCCCAAATTCTGACCCGATCGATTGAAACCCTTGGGGACCTAACTTGTTCAATCAACCCTTTTTTGATGAGCCTATTTAGGGCCAGTGCGACCTTATTGGTCTGGTGAAATAATTACAGTTGATTTACTATGAATATCAAGCTACAATGACTAAAACCGACTTTTTGAGCAAAAGAGTTCGGAATGGGCTCCGATCAGTGATGTTACACTTGTAAGATATAAATTCAATGACATTCATTTCGTTGCATTTCGATGCATATATATGAACTTGATCAAAACGACCACATCGAACTACGCGATGCCTCAAATATGACTTTTGAGCAAATAACCTCATAATCGAACCCGACCCGTTTTGTTAGACTCGTGAAGCCTATACGAGTTTGAAAAAACAATTTGTGCTCCATTCCGATGAGTACCAGCGAAACTATAACGTGGACGCGAGTTCTAGTAATAGAATTATCCAAAAAGGGTGATATCGAGTAAACGGCCTTGCAATTCATCTTTGTCAATTTTGTTAGCCTTGCGAAGCCTATATGAGTTCAACTGAACTATCTGCGCTTAATTCCAATGAGAATCGATGAAATCATAAGTAACTCAAATTTAAATAACGCAAATATTCAAGAAAGTGAAAAATCGAGTAAACAACCTCGGATTTGATCACAGTCAGTTTTGTTACTCTTAGTAATATAATGAGTCCAACGGAGCCGACCATTCGCGATTCCAACATCATTTGGGAAGTTTTGACATTTAAGTTAAATTAGGTCGCGAACTCTCCGGAGAATATCATTTGAGCAAACAAACTCGGAATCAACATTTGATCATTTTGGTGGATGCGTCTTAGCGAGACGGTTGAAAGGAGCTCGTTCAAGACAATTTTCGAGTACCCTAGAGCGATATATGAGCATTTGAACGAACAAATTAATATTTTTAATATAACAATAATATTAATATATATACAAACACACATTATAATTTAGGTTAGGTTTTACTCCCGATCAGCAGCCCGTCGTCATCCCTCTCCCTCTCTCTATATATCCTCTCTTCCAATGCGACTCAGAACTCCACCCGCCGGCTACCAACAACAAAAAACTCCTCCTCTTCACATCCTTTCTCGTGGCCGACCCCTTCCAAGAGCTTCTACTCCAGGAATGGTGAGATTCGGCCAGCCCTAGATTTTCCTCCATACCTAGCCGCTCCCACTCTTTGTCCAAGCTCCAACGATGGCAACCTCCAGATCTGGCCGAGATCCACCTCCTCCTCCAGATCCACCTCCTCCTCCATGGCCGACCATCTCTCCATGTTCCGGCGAGCCTCCATGCCGAAGGTCTTCTTCCCTATTTTTCTTCTTCCCATTTTTTAAAAAAAATCTTAATTATTTAAAGTTCCATTTAATTTTTCTTGCTTGTTCAGGGATTATTTGATCTGTTATTTCTCGATTAGGGTTTGTGCAAATCTAAGGTGTGGATGTGATTTTGCTCCGATCTCCATTGTTTTTTTTTTCATTTTGATATTGATTAACTATTAGTTTTTCGGTGAGGGTTTTGCAAGTCTGATGGTGTTTTTCAACTTCCTCATAATTCAAAATTCTGTTCTTTTCTGTTTTTTTGTAAATTTAGGTAGGGAGATGATGATTCAACTGATAATGTTGCTAGGTTTTATAAATGGTTCACAAAGGTGCCGTGAAATAACATGTATTTACTTCTATCAATCTACATGACTGCGTTATGCTGGTGTGTAAGTTGGTTGTTGTATCATTTAGGGTGAAGAGAATGGTAATTTCCAGCAGAATTTGACCTACGCTATCTTTCGGCTGGGAATCCGTAATATGAGCATTTCAATAAGGTTTAGTTTGGTCATTTTTAACTTAAATGTTCTTTAATTATTGTCCAACTTCAAAGCTCATAGTTTTTTTATGTTTTCTGAAACAAGTAGGTTGCAAATGCGGTTGATGAGATTTTGGCAAATGGAGGTATACATATATATAACTATTGATCAATTAATTTTAATTTTTGTTTGTAGATAGGCTTACACATTGATTTATAGTACAAGAGTGTATGGCCAGAAGGAAATAAACTGCAAGTCTACATCCCATTATCCCGGGCTTGTTCATATATGTGATTATGATTATAACTATTTGTTTTACTTGTTTGCATTTTTTCTTATGAAATGCTTGACTTATTTTCGTCATGAATTGTTGCAATTACTTCTTAAAATTCAATTTTTTGGTGTTTGCCAGAAAATTCAATTCATTTCGATTATAAGTTGGTATAAATTCCTGTTGAATTGATTGTTTCCTTATTCATATCTCCGTTTGTGTTGTATATAAATTATTTTATTTCTTTACTTATCTCTTGGTTGATTGGATATATAATACATTTTGTTGCAATTGCTTTACTGATCTCTTGGTTGCAAATTTTTTTTTTATTTAATCTCTTTTAAAGATGTGCTATATTAAAGTTATTAGATTACATGTCATCCACCTCACATATAGTTTGTCCATATCATCATGTAGGGCCATCAATTTTTTTTTGCTAACTGGTAGGTCTTATTGTCCTCACATCCATGGTGGAGGTTAGCATTTAAGACCATACACTTTTTAAATGATTCTTATGTTGATATTGATTATTTTGTATTAAATTCATTATAATATTGATTAACTGGACTTTAGTTTGGATTCATTCACATATTCATACAGGTTTTGATCCGGTTAATTGGCGTTGATGAAAATATAGGCTAAAGTTATACATGCAAATACACTTCAATAGCGGGATGAGACTCAACTGTCGGAGATGCGGAGTCTAAAGATTTTTTGGGTTTATGAAAATTATGTAAAAATTTGTAATTATATTGATGTAAAAATATAAAAGGAATATTTATTGATTAACTCAATGTACGTATTTAAGGTATCATTGATTGAGCTTCAATTGTTTTGTAATCTTATTTGGAACTAGTGCACTCTTGAATGTTCCAGTTGTAATATTTATTATTTGAATCTAAAAGTACCAATATTAATGCAACATTTTGCATGAAATATTGTGATAGAGTTAGTATTTTTCTCGACGTTTTTTAGAAATTGTCACAATAGATCAATTATTTAACATGACGTTTTTTTTTGAAAATATGTCATGATAGAGCAATTGTCAACTATGATGTTTTTTTATAAAAGTGTCAAAGTAAAACAACCATCAATTATGACATTTTCAAAAAAAATGTCACGGTAAAGTAACTGTCAATCACGACGTTTTCAAAAAATGTCATGGTAGAGTAACCGTCAATCACGATGTTTTTTTTGAAAGCGTCGCAATGAGCTACGGCAACATGCGCAATCACGACGATTTGGTGACGTTTTTATAAACGTCACAAAACTATCGTAACGCTTTGAAATCATCGCTAAAGGCATAAAAAAATGTCGTCGTAAAGCGACTATTGTAGTGCTCCCCGTGGGAAAAGAAGGATTCCAAATCTACACGGACGCTTCCCTCCAAGGAATGGGGGCAGTTCTGATGCAGAATGGGAAGGTAATTGTCTACTCCTCTAGGCAACTTAAGAAACATGAACAGAACTACCCCACACATGACTTAGAGCTAGGAGCCGTCATCTTCTCGTTAAAGATCTAGAGGCAGTACCTGTACGGAATATACTGTGAGATCTTTTCCGACCACAAAAACTTAAAATATATCCACTCGCAAAAGGACCTAAATTTATGTCATAGATGCTGGTTGGAATTCTTGTGCGACTACAAATACACCATCCATTACCACCCAGGGAAAGCAAACTCAGTCGCGGACACCCTAAGCCGAAGACTACCAAAGGGAGGATATGGATGAATGACCCTTGCCATCCTCTTAGGGAAATGGGTTCTATCTTAGTATCCCAAGCCGATCCAGAGCGGTACCCCGAGTTCCTCAACTGGCTGAAAGTCAAGTGTGATATAAGACGACAGGTCAAGGATGGGCAAAGAAAGGATCCAACCCTAATCTCTGTCATCCTCGCTCTCTCTGAAGGCCCATAGGAGGACTACTCCATAAAAGAAGATCTACTCTATTTCCGTAATCGTCTTTATATCCCGATAGTTAAGACAATCAAAGAAGAAATAATGCAAGAAGCGCATTGCACAAGTACTCAGTACACTCTGAAATCACAAAAATGTATGTGGACCTCAGAGAAACACTATATTGGACAGGAATGAAAAGAGATATCATTACTTTCGTAACTCACTGCCAGGTCAGCCAGATGGTTAAAGTTGAGTGTGAAAGTCCAGGCTGTGTATTACAATCCTTACCAATACCCGAATGGAAGTTCGAAGACATCTCGATGGACTTTATATACGGTCTGCCCCGCTCCAGCCAGGAATGACTCAATATGGGTAAGAGTGGATCGACTAACTAAAGTAGCACGGTTCATCCCGATACGCAAGGAAGCCCCAGTAAGTAAACTAATCAGGACATTCGTGGAAAAAATCATTTGTTATCATGGAGTCCCCAAAATGATCGTATCCGATAGAGATGGTCGGTTCACTTCTAAGGAGTGGAAAATGGTCAAAACCTACTTAGGCTCGAAGCTAGCCTTCAGTACCGTCTTCCACCCCCAAATAGACGGCCAAATTGAGCTAACTAACAGGACCATGGAGGATCTACTCCGACTATGCATTATAGACTATAATGAACCATGGGAGAAAATCTTACCCCTGATAGAGTTCTCCTATAATAATAGCTTCCAATAAAGTATAGGCATGTCCCCCTATGAAGCCTTATATGGCAGAAGGTGCCGAACTCAATTATCCTAGCTACAAGAAGAAGACCAATAGGTATTAGGGGTGCAGTATATAGATGACACTGATGCAGCAATCAGAATAATCAGGGAAAGAATGCTGGAAGCCCAGAGCCGTCAAGACAAGTACTGCAATCGTAAGCACCGCATGGTCGAGTTCCACGTCGAAGATAAGGTATTCTTGAAGATTAAGCCAGTGTGAGGAGTCTCCCGTATCCGTAGTCACCGGAAGCTCAGCCCTTGTTACATGGGGCCCTTTTCTGTATTAGAGCGAATCGGGCCTCTAGCTTACCGGATAGAACTCCGTCCAGAAATTGCCAACTTACATGACGTCTTTCACGTATCGTCACTTCCACAAGCCTTACTGGATCGTAACCATCTCATCTCAACTCTCTCAGGGCCTGTAGCAGCCGACAGATCAGTCAGTCTCGACCCAATACATGTAGTAGAATCCGAGACCCGGGTCTTGCGAAATAAGAAAATTCTACTAGTGAAAGTCCTATGGTCTAACCATGGGCAGGAAGAATTCTCCTGGGAACTGCAGGTTGCAATAAAACTCTAATACCCAGAGCTTTTTCAAACAGGTAACTTCAAACTCATATATTAATCTTTTACAACTTATGTCCCTATTTTCTGAGACATTTTGTACGGTCTCTGCTGGGCATTTTTGGGCCCGAGGGACCCCTAGTGGTACTCTTACTCTGATTCTGGTCATCTTTTGGAGATATATATATAGTTTGACTTTCATTTCTTTTGTGTTCTCTTTATGGTTGGAAAACTGTGTTGTAATGATTACTCGCCTCAAGGGACAATTGACATGTGGTGGTGTTTAGCTTGAGTGCTAATACCGCTATATGACAATTGCCCCTGGAATAAGAACTTCCCCTTGACCGTGAACAATTACCGGGATGGGAAGTTCTTACACGTGTAAGGTCATTTTTTGGCTGAAAGCTGTGGAAACCTGCAAAAAGAGAAGAAAACATTAATTATATTATTTACATAAAAAGAAACTAAAAGGAACCTAAAAATACAAAAAGAAAGAGATTTAAAACAAAAATAAATATATTTTACCCTAATAAATTAAGCTAAAATATGCATCATCAGCTATCCAAAGCTTTTCCCAAATAAGCTTCACAGAAATTTCCATTTCTTCTAACGCTTCTAGAACCAGCAACGGTCTCTCACCGACCTCGGCCCAAAACAAGGGAGTTCTGCATCGCCTCCCATACAAGGCCTCAAACGGGGCCATCTGCAAACTTTCTTGATAACTATTATTTTATGCAAACTCTATCAATCTGAGTCGCTCATCCCATGCTCCATCGTGGTACAAAATTTTACATCTGATCATATCCTCCAAGATCGGATTCACTCTTTCCGTTTGACGGTTTGTCTGCGGATGAAGGCTGTGGAATACCTCAAATCGGTACCCAAACCTTCTTATAAACTTTTCCAAAAGTGAGACGTAAACCTAGAGTCTCGATCTGATACAATACTAACTGGCACTCCATGTAATCTGATGAATTCATCTAAATATAGCTCAGCTCTCTTCTTCATGGGGTAATCAATCTTAAAAGGCATGAAGTGAGCAAACTTTGTTAGTCTATCAACAATAACCCAGACTAAATCATGTCCTCGGAGAGATCTTGGTAAACCTGTAATGAAATCCATTGAGATACTATAACGCTCCCATCCGTCACATGGAATATAATAGAGGGTCCGGCCGGGGCCCCATGCTATATTTCACACACAAACGGCGGAATCACGTGTTAATATCAAAATACTTTCTACTCACATCTTAACTCAGAGCATTCTAGCGGAAGTTTATTACTTGCAAGAACTCATCCAACGAATATCCACTACATATATAAATAGCACATTTTTTTATAACACCAGGAATCTATACAAATACACAAACGCTCACTGCCTTAAGGCCTTACATGTTTCCCTTTATAAGAGGTGGTTTCATACATCGGCACGCAGGCCGACCACACTTGAAATCCAATTCTTCACACGGCCTTCAAGGGCCTACAAGAAGAAAAAGCAAGGGCTTCAGCCCGCTCAATCCAAGTAAGCATCAGCAAGGGCAACACTTGCAAATGGAAGTCCACCACAAGGGTGATAAACAAAATAACGGTCAGCATTCAGCTGACCAATTATAATGACCCTACCCCTTACCCGGGGTAGTTGTTCCTTCCCTACAAACATTGAAATAATAATATAAATATCACAACAAGTGCACTCACGCACAACAACAACAACATATCACAACCATCAGCCACGATGCCCGACGATCCGTGCACTCAGGGCACAATATTAGTGCACCGAATCATTCCAGGTCCCACCACCGATTAAAGGTTATTAGCTTGTTGGTCGGGCACTAGTCTACTATAACACGCAAGTTGGAGACATCCTCGCCCATACCACTCAGAGGTGTTCACCTCACAACAATCATTGAGCAATTGATCTTAACGGCGCGCAAGCCTAAGACTCTCATTATGCGCTCCCATGAGACCAATAACCAGGTCTACCAGTCGGACGAACATAACGCAGGTACAGATCAGCCACTCCCCGTTGCTCAAGTCGCCATGCCACCACCTAATACCGAAGTACTCATGGCCAATTTATATTCACGGGTCGGTTTCACCTTTCTGGTTTGGCACAAAGCCTTTTTAAGAGCTCTCAGCTCACAATAGCCACACTGTCCACCAAGGACTGGCTTCACAATCCAAAGAGAATGGCTCTCACGGACACATTGCATACAGCTCATGCAGAGCATACAACTCAAGGAACTCACAAGCATCCTCACAAACTCCATAACCTACACGTTACATACACGGAGTCATCTACGGTTCGCAATACAAACATCACCAATCAAGACAAACCGCTCTGATGGGCTTCACACAGTATGCCTATTCCGTACTACACATTTTTGGATCTAGATGAAGACTCAACCGGGGATATCAACTATCAAACCGCTGGAATCGCTTACACTTTCCACCTCTTGGTGGTGGATTCCATGCACATGAATAAAGTAGGACTTCACCTGTTCAAGAAGGTGATCGTTACACTTGACGACCGCTTTGGAGCCATGGAAATCTAGCTGGATGGTAATCACTGCGACGGCTTTGCCTCAATAACACTGAACTCGGCTCTAGATTCGAATCGTTGAAGCTCCACCGGCGGCCGGAATCCTTCTCCTTCTTCCTTCCTTGATCTCCTTTCTCTCTTCTCTTTAGAAAGAGAATGGCCAACAATAGAATGAGAAATACATCTCAATCCTTAGCCTTATAACATCAGGAAGGAGTTTGTACCACAGGATCCAATTAGAAGGAAATGAACGGCCACAATTCGCTCTGAAAAGCATCTTTCCAGGGCTGACACAGCTTGTGACACGCCAGTGTAACAGGCCGTGTACCTTAAGCGGCACACAACCGACTCAATCTAGACCAGTACACGGGCTTAGACACGCCCGTGTCAGCTCCTTGCACGCCCGTGTCAATCAGTACACTCCCGTGTTGAGGGGCTTGTCCCTTAATCGACACAAGACCAACAATCCTGAAAGGGACAAAAGTTCCTAACACGCCCGTGTCAACTTTGACACACCCGTGTTACCCATAACACGCCTGTGATCCAGGCTATATTTCTTACCCGACACAGCCCGGCTACTAACCCGAGCAGAACACGCCCTGCGACACGCTCGTGTCCTAGGCCGTGTCGAAGATCATTGACTGCACTTCGTTGAGAACTCGCGACAACTCATGAAGGATACACCCTGGGACACGCCCGCTTCACAGGCAGTGTGCCTCACTCGAGACACACTTGAGGCCTAGTGGAGTCCTACTCGAGACCCACTCGAGTACCAAGAGCTGGACATGCCTTGGGACACGCCCGTGTCCCAAGCCATGTCACCCAGCCTGAACTCCAAATTAGGATTTGATGTGTTACAACCCTCCCCTCCTTACAGAAATTTCGTCCTGAAATTTTGCGCAATAATAGACTCCAACACAACCACTCCTTTGTTGTTCCTTTAACAAAAAAATAATCCGGGTTTAGATCTCAGATGCAACTGCTTGTCTCGCCCCACGACATTGGGTAAACAGAAGTTTTTACAAACAAACATACAACATTACATTACAACAACAGTAAAGTACACTCTTTACTTCATTTCCGCCCATCCGCGTCTTTCATAATCCGCTTTATGGCCTCCTGTAACTCCAGATTAAACACACGAGGCTGATGTACTTCACGATTCGAGCTTTGCGGCTCCTGCAATTCAAGAGTGTACATTTGAGGTTGTGCCCGAGATGCAGATGACTCTGAAATTGCCTTGCCTTTTTCCTCATAGGACACACTAGTCTTTTTCTCACCCTTTGAAGGGCCACTCCAACAATTACGGGTGGCATGTCCCTGCTTTCCTACAATTAAAACATGTATGCGTCTCCACACGTCCTTGCCCAAACGTTTTTCCCGAAGCAACATTCGAAGAAGTTTGTTCAGCAAGAATGAACCTCTTCTTATCTCGTTTCCTTAATTCCGATTGTTCCGACTGCAGAACTTTGAACTCCGGCTTTTCCATTGCAAAATTCTTCTTATCCTGCATCCGTTTCAAATCCTTTTCCAGCGCACAGGCTGTATCTACTAACTCTTGGAAGCCTTGGTTCACCGAACTCGGGAGCTCCAACCTCAGCTCATCACGAAGGCCTTCAACCGTCCTGATCGCTGTCAGGATCCACATCACTCTTGCAAGCCAACCCTCAGCTTGCGTTGGGGAACCCGCCCCATCAAACGTATGTGGGTGAAACTCCATGAACCGTTTCAATTAATCATCAGCCGCTTGCTCGTCAATCTGATCCTCAACATGCTCTTGCCTTGCACCAACCCGTACTTGCTCCACTTCAGGCCTTGCATGCCAAGTAGGATGAGCATGAAACATGGCAAATAGCTCTTCTGCAACTAAGCGAACGGTTTCCACAGAGGGAGGAGGTGTGGGCACCTCAGCTGGTGTCGCACTCTCATCCGAACGCTGGGGTTCAGACTGCTCAACTCCACTCCTTATCACCTATACGTGAACAAGACGTCAATAACGTCCATTCTAAAATGGCAAACATGCCTAATATACACGCTCACATTCCTATTGGACATTCCTGAGTTCAATTATGTGATCCATACCAAACCCTAACCTCTAATACCACTTTGTAACGCCCCATCCGTCACATGGATTATAACAGAGGATTCGGCCAGGGCCCCACGCCATAATTCATAGACAAACGACGGAATCACGTGTGAATATCAAAATACTTTCAACTCGCATCTTAACTCAGAGCATTCTAGCGGAAGTTTATTACTTGAAAGTGTTGAAGTAGGAGACCGAGCGGTCTGGCGGACTATGCTTGGCGGGTTGATGACCGCGCGGTCTGGTGATCTCTCTCCAGCAGTTTGATATCCAGGCTATTGTTGTTTGCTGTCCGAGCGGTCTAGCGGTCTCCTACCACGGCTTGTTCTCTTCCTTTTGGTGCTGTCGAGTTGTTAGCCCCTTTGTCTAACCGTGCGGTCTGATCTGTCTATTTATGTCTAGTAGCTCAGCTCTGTAAATTTTTTTAGTCCCACATTGTTTATTTATACTCTCTCCACTCTCCTCCATTCTATAAAAGGGAGGCCATACCTTTGTAAATATTATCTTTTTGGATAATAAAACTTTCAATTATTCAACTTTTGGCTTGTTTTTTTGTCGCTTGTTTGCTACTTTTACATGGTATTAGTGGGAGGGCTCGATTCCTCCTGATTTCCTTGGCCCTTCTATCCGAGAGGCTTCGTTCTCTGTTCGCTCGGATACCTGTCTGTGCGTGCGGCTTCTTTGCCTTGTTGCTGCCCTGTTTGCGCGACTTCCTTCCCTTTTTTATGCGACCTATTTTCGCGGCCTCTCTGCTTCCCTGTCCCTATCTTTTGGTCTGCTTCCTGGTCATGGCTCTTCTTTTCGCTGGTGTGTTGACACCGTGACCATTGCAGCTTCTTCTCTTTAGCCTACTCTTGTTTCCATCTTTTTTGCTACGGTTTCTTCTTCGTGTCGCGGACTGCTTGTTCGCGTCGCTTCCCCTTTGTTCGTACGGCTTCCCCCTTTTTCTATCCATGCGACCTCTCTTCATCTTGCGCGGCTTCCTGTGTTCCTCTATGGACAATTCCAATATCTCCACCCCCATCATCTCTACCTCCACCACTCCTGTGGCTCCTCCTCCTCCTACTACTACTCCTTCCGGAAACCTTGGCATGATTTCTAAACTAGTTGGTTCCTACTATCCGGATTGGAGTGTTTCTTTCACTTTTCTTTTTCGTTCTCAGTGCAAATATCATCGCATCACCGATGACCCCCCTCCTCCCGGTTCGGCTCAATTTGATGACTGGGATGCGAGTGATGCGCTTGTCCGCACTTGACTGGCCAACAACCTCTTTGATGAATGCCTTCCTGTCATCCGCCATGATGAGACGGTCAAGGCTGTCTGGCTTCACCTCGCCGCTCTCTACTCGAAGGGGGCCCAGACGTCCCACATTTATACTCTTTATATGGACCTCTTCGCCCGCCCTTCCTTGTATCCTACTGCGGCTTATCAGCAGGTTCAGGCTCTTGGCGCAGAGATCCTCCAGAATCGCCCCTTCTCCGCAGACTTGGCGGAGCATCACAAGAACTTACAGGAACTCCTGATTGTTTGTTATCTTCTACGACTTCCCGATTCATATGATATTATCCGCCAACAAATCTTTGGCGAGGTGGAATCTCCATCTTTGGATACCACCGTGGCTCGCATTTCTGTTATAACTTCGCTGCTCCAGCGTCCTCTGTTGTCCTCCCCTCCTCCATAGGACTCCTATGCGCACCAAGCTCAGCGGGGTGGCACTAGTAGCCGCAGCCAGTCATGCGGGCGCGGTTCGTCCAGGTTCCTCTGCTCTCACTGTGGTCGTACCGGCCATTTTTTTGACCGCTGCTGGCAGAAAACATCCTCATCTTTGCCCCTTTGGTGATGCATCTTCCTCAACCTCCGCCTCCTCTCGGTCGTCTGCCTCTCTTGCCATGACTTCAGGTAGTGCCCACGTCGTTACCTAAGGTAAATTGTTGATTGACAATGGTGCTATAAATCACATGATCGGCAACCCTCAATACTTCTCTCTCCTAGAAACGCATGATCAGTTGCCCCCGGTTCTTGTTGCGGATGGTTCCCCTTCCCTTGTTCATGGGATGGGCGTGGTTTAAGTTACCCCGTCGCTTCGCTTGGCGGACACCCTCTATGTCTCGAAGTAATCTTGCAATTTGTTGTCCGTTACTACTTTATGCAAGCAACTTCAGTGCTCTGTCTTATTCACTCCAACTTCTTGTTCATTTTAGGACCCGAGAACACAACGGACGATTACTACTGGGATTGACAGCGACGACCTCTACTTCCTCGGTAACGTTTCCGCTCTATATGCCTTCTCCTCCGCTTCTACAGATCTGCTTCAATGGCATCTTCACCTTGGACATCCTCCTCCTCGGATTCTTTGCAAGCTTCTGCTCCACTTACCTCAGACCAGTACTCCGCTCAACTGTGAAGCGTGTCTGCTTGGAAAATTTCACCATTCCTCCTTCCCTCCAAAGCAAGGATGTGGCTCTTCTCGCCCGTTTGATCTCATTCATTCTGATATTTGTGGCCCTGCTTCTACCCTCACTGTTGGTCGGGGTAGTTCTTACTTTGTAACGTTTATTGATGATTTTTCTAGATGTACCTGGGTGTATCTATCAAAAGATCGCTCTGAACTATTTTTTTATGGCAATCCTTTTATTTTATGATTAAAACTCAGTTTGATGTTTCCATTAAAGTCTTTCGCTCTGATAATGCTAAGGAATATCTTAGTCATGAGTTTTCCTTTTTTTGTATGCAACATGGTCTTGTTCGTCAGACTAGCTGTGTTTAAACCTCACAGGAAAATGGGGTGGCGGAGCGTAAAAACTGTCACCTCCTTGATGTTGCTCGCTCTCTTATGCCACAGATGTAGTTACCTTGCTCCTACTGTGCCTATGTTGTTCTCCTCGCCTGCTATCTCATCAATCACATTCCGTCTACGGTTCTCCACGGCAAGACCCCCTTCTCCATCCTCTATCCGGGCAAGGAACCCTTTCCTCTCCCTCTCCGTATCTTTTGGTGCACGGCTTTTGTGCACGCTCCTTCCACTACCCGCGACAAGCATTCCCCCCGTTCCACCAAGTATGTCTTTTTGAGTTACTCTACAACTCAGGAAGGCTATTATTTCTTTGACCAAGTTCTGCACAACCATTTTTTCTCTGCGGACGTGACCTTCTTCGATAATGCATCCTACTTCTCTTCTACATCCCCTCTGTTGATGCAAAAAATGCGCCCTCAAGTTCCTGCAAGAAAGGAAGAAGAGAGAAAGGGACTGCAAGCAACCGCTTACTAATGGACCGAGGTAAAATGGGAGGCAGCGTAGATTTGAGACCGCGAATGTCTGAGATGTGAGTCCGCAGCCTTAACCCAGTGAATCTCTGGGGTCGAGTCAGCCTGCTTTGGGTGTACTCCCGCCCCCTATTTATAGGCTTGGGGGCCTGCCCAAACGGGCAGGGCTAAAATAACCGGCTGCCCGAGAGACAAAAGTGCCGGGCAGCGGTGACGGGAATCAAAAGAGGAAGAACAAGCAGTCCGCACGAGGCCGGCGGACTGGGCCTGCGAGCTGAAAACCTCCCTGGTTGCGTTGATCGCAAACCTGCCAGACTAATTGTGACCTGAGCGACCTGGGCGACCTGGGCGACCTGACCTGGAGCTCGCCGATACGAGGTCAACTATATAGCAGAGTTGAACTTGACGGTCTAGGCTTTACCTGAGCTCGACCATTGGCGACCTGGGCGGACTGAGCTTTTCGAGTCCGGCAAAGGAGGGGCGAGATGCCTAGCTGGTTATGTTGCGGATTCTGGGGTTAACATAATCCCCGCACATTTTTGAGTTTTGGAAAACTCCGAAAATGTTTCCTTAACCGCCGAGTCCGCAACTATCATAAATGCTGTCTGTGCTATAAATATCGCCGGAAGCCCTGTCTTTTGGCAGAATTGATTGCGCGACGGGTCGTTACTCACCACTTGCGGTCTCGACTTTCCAGTCCGGCATGGCAAGACTTGGATCTTTCTTCGGTAGCCTCGCCGCCTCGACTGAGAAGCCGAAGGCGAGTTCCCGACCTAAAATGTCGAGCCACCAGAAAGATGTGCCTGTCCGCCACCCGGGAGAGAGCTCGAGTCAGAAGCAAACAGATCCAGTCCGTGATATTGAAAAGACTGTGATTGTTCCTCCTTTGAATCCTCCGCATGAGAAGCCGAATCCGCCATCTGTGTCTGACCAGAACCCTGCAAACTCTTCCAGTATGGAGGTGCATCGCTCTCCTTCCGGGACGATTATGTTGCGGATAGACACAGATAAGGAAGTTTCATCGTCGAAAGTCCAGCAGCAGGTCATCAAGGAGAAGCTTCCTGCTGACGAGCTGATAGAGGAAAGGGAAGAAGAGGTTGTTGAGGAGCGAGCTGAGGAACTCGCCGAAACCGCGGCTAAAAGTTCCGTCGAAAAGCAAGCTGAGGAGCCCGTATCTTCCTTGGCCCTGGCTGTCGCTCCAACTTCGGCTCCCGAGCCAGAGCAGGTCGTCATCGACTTAGACAAAACTCCTGAGAAGAAAAAGAGGAAGCGAGATAGTACTGCCGCGGAGCGAGTAGAGAAGAAACTGAAAGTTAGGAAGGAGAAGAATATCTCCAAGCGGACTGGAGCTGCGAGCTTGCAGCATAAGCCGCGAGAAAAGGAAGTCCAAGACGAGCTCGTCACCCCCAATCCCCTACCTGCTGAAGGTGATCCTCCTTCGACGCTCAGCTTATCAACCACTGAGATCCTTGACTCTATAGATAGCGAGCAACTGGCGAGCATGAATCGTTCTTTGCTGGAGGTGCTGCAGCTTGATACTGAGACTAGAGGAGAAAAACTTGTTGATCCTTCTTCTTTTCTTCCAGCTGAAGAAAGGGAAAAGACCACGGAGCAGCTCGCAGTTATGAAGGCGAAGGTTGAAGCGGTCTCGGAGAAGCTCGCTGCGGATAAGCGGGCTAAGGATCTTCGGGTCGCTGTCGAGCTGATGCAATCCGGTAAGTTACAACCGGCGACCAGGCGATTTCAGAGTTCTTGGTTGTACAAATCCCCTCCACGAAAGTCGCGGCCAGTCAAGATCCTTACAGAAACTGATGATATAGTCGCCTCGAGCAGATCGTTGGCCGAGACAAGAGCGATAGTCCGCCGAGAATGGAGGCGTCGACTAGAGGCCTTTGATCCAGAGCGCGTGAGGCGACCTACCCTTGATAGTCACCAGATCGCTGCGATGATAACCAAAAGTGAATAAAAACTTTTACCTTTTTGGGCCTATTTCGGCTTGGATACTGAGGCGATTTTATTTTCTTTGTTACAGTTCAGAAGTCCACGCCTGATTCTGTCGAGGTCGGCGAGATCATGCCTACGCCACTAAATGTGTCGGAGGCTGCGGCGCGGACTGCTGCTGAGCTCGCACAGGAGGAGCGACCTGCTCAAGAAGACAACGCGCTGTTGGCGAAGAAAAATGAGGAAGAAATGTGCGAGCTTCGAGCTGAATTGAAAAAAAGTAAAGAGCGGGAAAAGATCTTGGAAAGCGAGGTCGCCAGTCTCTCTTCCGCACTCGAAGGAGTGAAGAAGGAGAAGCAGCGACTGAGCGGAGATGCCAGCCACTACCGAAATAAATACTTGGCCTTGGCGAGAGAAGGAAAGAAGCAGGTAGGCGAAGCTGTCGGGACGAGGCCGCAAACATCTCAGCCTGTTGGGGGAGATGGGTCAGCCCCTGTGGTGAGCGGGCAGCCCGCGGTTGTCGCAGACCCAGCCCCGACAGGTGTTCTCTTGATTCCGTTCCCGCGGGTAGTGAGGGATGTCGCGCACATGCACCGCACCTTCAACAATATGCACCATCTGGTTTCTCAGCTCTATTGCGAGATATTGCGAGGAAGCGACCAGGCGGCTCATGTTGGAATGGACGATGAAGAGCGACCTGCCCCGAGAGACTGGAGGAGGCGCTGAGGCTTTATTATTTGCTTTAAGCTGTTGTATAATATTTATTGCTCGAACATCTTTGTTGCATGGTTGTATTTGTGCTGCGATGCTACTCTGCTTGTTGTATAATATTATTTTTTAAACTTTGGATATTCTTATTGTTGAATGCGAGTTATGCGGGCTGGCGTTATGCTCGCATATTTTGTTTATGGGTAAATTGCGGTTTCTGCGGATTTCCTGTGAGTTCGTAATTATTTGTAATTACAGGGAACAGGGAAGAAGCGAGCTGCGCGGACTGGCTAATCGACATGTGCGGATTGACGGCTGTCGTGTCAGATGGTTTTCCTATAAATAGGGCCTTCATTCTCTTTTTGTATAGGAAACAGTTGGAACTGAAGCCTTGCGGTCTGAAAACATGGTATCCGCTCGTACTGATGCCGCAGCCGCCTTCCATGCTGCCGTGCATAAAAGGAGCAGGCTAACTGAAGTCGATCTGGAGGCCTTCTTGGAAGTACATATGGCGGGCTCGCCTGTACTTGCGCGGCTCCCCGAACACCACGAACGACTGAACTTCTCGACCGCTACCCAGCTCGCGGTGCCAATAGATCACTTTGACTGCGGGTTCAAATTCCCCCTGCTCTGGGAGGTCGCGGAGATCTTTGAGCATTATGGGGTGGTTCCAGTCCAGCTCGCCCCGAACAGCATGATTGCCATCTGCAGCTTCATCGCTTACCTGCGAGCTGAGAGGGTTGAATTTTCCTTGAAGATTTTCAGGAAAATTTTCTCTGTCCGCTCCATCACTCCACCCGGGGACCGCGAGTACAAAGGCGTCATCTACTTCTACTGTAGGGGAATGAAAGTTGTGGGTTTGCTGAACAAGATCCACAACTGGACCTCTAGGTATCTTATCTTTGAAGGCGACCTGGGGTTCCTTCATACCAATCCGCAGCTGCGCTCAGACGCCGATTTCAAGAGCATGCGGCTGAACGATGCCGAGGCCGCCATCGTCACGTTCCTTGCTGGAGCGAGGCTAGATGTCGATTATTACATCCCGCTGCTGCCCGGGCTGGATACTGTAAGCCGCCAAGAGAGTAAGTCTCGCGACCTTTACTTGTATCCGCAATGACCTGGAAGTTTAGCTAAATTTTTTTTTTCTGCAGCGACCTTGGCGGTGCCCGCAAATTTGCCCTTTACGCCGGCCGGACAGACTCCTACACAAGGAGAAAGAAGAAAAGAGATTGCAAGGAAAAGGAAAGAAGATGGAGATCCCGCCGCGGGTTACTCTTCTGATGATAGCTTCAACATCTCGGGCTTTGGCGAGAAGCAAAAGGACCTGAGGGGCAACCCGATGATCCACTGGCATGAAAAGAAAAAGTATGTCCGCCTGTCAACGGCTCTTCCCTCCTGGAGGAGCCCGCGTTTATCTCGCCACGCCCATATCGCCCTTTCCGCCTTGTACGGGAAGCAAAACCTCCGCGAGCTGCAGAACGTGGCTCCTGATGACCTCCCCCTTCTCGCCGCGCAAGCCAGTGCGAACTGCGCTGTCACCAACCACTTCTTAGGCAGGCTTACGCGCGAGCTGCTTAGGGACAACGCGCGGTATAAGAAGGAAAATCATTCGCTGAAAGAAAAGAATAAGCGACTTGGCTTAAAGGTCAATCAGTATAAAGAAGACAGGGCCGTAAGTGCTTAAGTTAATCGCCATTAATCCTTGCTCATCTTTCGCGGACTGATGTTTTGTTTTCTTTTATAGACCGCATATGAGGTGACCAACCCGGACTTCCAAAAAGCCATGTTCCCTTTTGTAAAGGAAAGCGTGGAGGTCGCGATTGAGCGCACTATCAGCGAAGGGTATGTGAAGGCTGGGGTAGACTCTATCCCTTTCCTGGAGCTTTTCCCAGAGCTAAAGGATAAGGTTGCCGAATTCGAGCGGGCTGCCAAGGGGAAAGCGGTTGCTGAGGATGACGAGGAGGAGTCCGCTGATGAGGGAGCTGCAGAAGATGTGGCCTCAAGTCAACATCAAGGAGGTCAGTCGGATCAGTCCGCTAACTCCGGCTCTGATGAGAGCAGCATGCGAACAAAACCCTCAGCTGCTTCTCACTCTGATGACAGCAGTAGCGGCGACTCGGGTGGCTACTCGCCCATAGTGGACGTGGATGGATCGAGCACGGAGAAGCCTGCGGACAAAAAACAAAGGACAGAATATGAGTATATATTGCAATTTTTTGGTTCTTTAATGTAAGGGGGCGGACTTCGCGCGAGTCCGCCAGGACATGTAAATATATTTTTGAATGAATAGAAAAAGGATATTTTTGATCTGAGATGTTCTGCTTTTTCCCTTGCTTATCTTTAGAGGTCACACTTTTATATGTACATCTGTCATTGCCTTGCTGTATATTTAAAGCTTGTCGAAATTGCAAAACCACAGCTCGCTGTAATATGAAAATATTCTAAGCGAAGAAAACGTGTAAAGCGGACTTGGACGAGTTCGGTTAGCAGTCCGCACTTTGCAGAACAGAACCAAGAAAACCGTAATCTGCTAACTTAAATAACGAGAACAAGCGAACTAGGCGGACTAGGGTCATCGTCCGCAGATATTTATAATTGAATCTTTCCTAAATAATTAGTATAAATTGAACGAATCCTGCGGACTGGGCGAACTAGAAAAACCGGAGTTCGCATTGCGCCAGTAATAACATCAGAAATGACCTGTAATTCATAACGAAGCGGGTAGGTGCCGCCGGATCGGCATTGCTTTCCTCACAGGGTTATAAATTACAGAACGAACAAAGGGATGGCGGACTGAGCGGATAGAATAAACGGAGTCCGCACTTCATCAATAAGTAATGACCTGTAATTCATAACCAAGCGGGTAGGTGCCGCCGGATCGGCATTGCTTTCCTTGAGAAGTTGGTGGAGGTTGAAAATATTAATTTTATTCTGACAAAAAGGGAACACACCGCTCTCTTGCCTGGGATTTAGACCGATTTAATCAATTGGGCAGGTGCATGCGGGATGCATTGCTTTCCTCAATGGATCAACTGGGTCGTGAGCTCCCTGCAGGCACCGCTTGAGAGTACCAAAGAGTGTTCGAAGGTACGAACTTTGATGATCTATGGGCAGGTGCCAGGTGACATTGCTTTCCTCAAAGAGATCATCAAAGTGTACGTTATCCCTACGAAGCTTAGTAGAGCTGTCCACCACCCTGCCCCTCCAAAAATGCAGTGGTGGAGTCAGGTTCTAGCCGGGATCCAAAATCCAGTAGCCCACCGCGCAAGAATCTGCAAGCTCCCACTACACGGTGCGAAATCTCCCCGCAACACGTGGTCATCGTGGTGTTATGCTAATGACAACAATTCTTGGGGGGGTCCAAGCTGGACTTGGCGATGTCTCTTGGTCTGGTGATTTTCGTTTTGAGTTTCAGACAAAGGAAAAAGATTGTGCCATATAGAAAAGATCATTTAGCCAGAAATTCTTCATGAATATAATTGCCAAAATGATCAACAGATGACAAGTGTTTTGCTTAAGCATAAAAACGTTTCAGATCATTGCCGTTCCAAGTATGGGGTATATCTTCTCCGTCACAGGTGTGTAGTTGGTATGCCCCATTTCTCAGAACTTTCTTAATGATAAATGGTCCACTCCAGTTTGGGTTTAGCTTGCCCACGGAGCCAGTTCTTGCGGCTGCATCCACCTTTTTAAGGATGAGATCACCCACCGAGAAATGTTTGACCCTGACATTTTTGTCAAAATATCTTGCCATTCTTCGTTTGACTTCCTCTTGCCTGATGATGGCTTCATCCCGCAACTCTTCAATTTGGTCCAGGCTAAGTTTCATATTCTCATCGTTAATTTTAAGCCAATCCTCCCAGCTTTGTCTGGCCAATAATACCCTGGGAGTTGGAACCTCAAATTCTACTGGGATGAGAGCTTCCGAACCATGAGATAATTTGAAAGGAGTTCCCCAGTAGCTGTGGAAGGAGTTGTTCTGAGGGTCCATAGAACTGAAGGAAGTTCCTCTGCCCAGTTTCCTCTCAGATTATGCACTTTCTTTTTCAGCAAATTATGTATCTGTTTATTCGCAGCTTCCACTTGGCCATTACTCCTGGGATGGTGAACTGATGAGAATCTCAGTTCTATGCCGACTTGCTTACAAAAGTTCTTCATCTCTTCATTGTTGAACTGCGGCCCATTATCTGTAATTATTGCCATTGGGATGCCGTGTCTGCATATTATCTCCCCCCATAAAAATTTTTTTATCACCTGGGTTGTTGTTTTCGCTAGCGCCTTTGCTTCAATCCACTTGCTAAAGTAATCGATCATAACAAGGATAAAGCGTCGTTGTCCGCTTGCCATGGGAAATGGCCCGAGGAGATCCATTCCCCACACTGCGAAAGGCCATGGTGTGGAGATTGACAAAAGCCGCTGCGAGGGTTGGAGTTGAAGAGGAGCAAACTTTTGACATTGGGCACACTTCTTTGTGTATAATTCAGAGTCTTTTCTCATCGTGGGCCAGAAATACCCTTGTCGCAATATTCTTTTCTCTAAAGTTCTAGCCCCTGAATGGCTGCCACACTCTCCAGAGTGAATTTCTTGGAGTACCGTGGGAACTTCTTCTTCAGACACACACCTTGCCATTGGCGAGAGGAAAGTCTTTCTATAGAGAATCCCGGAGATAAGCTTGTAATTTGCTGCTTTCATTCTAAATCTCCTCTTATCTTTCAAAGCTTGTGGCCATTCCCCTGTCGAAAGATATGATTTGAATGAGTCCATCCAAGAGGGTCGTTGCTCTATTTGCATCAATTCTCCTTCTTCTATAGCCGGATAAAAAAGTTCTGATGTTGTTTCCCGGGAAGGGAGGCCAAACTTTGCCAGCTCATCTGCTTCAGCATTGTGCACTCTTGAGACATACTCAATGGTGAAGCTTTTGAATCTTCCAATCTCTGCCTTCACCAGCATTAAGTATTTCTTTAGGGTAGGCTCTTTGGTCTCGAAATTCCCCAACACTTGGGACGCCATTACTAATGAGTCGGTTTTAACGTGCGCATAGTCTATGCCCAATTCTTTTGCGAACCGCAGGCCTGCCAGGAGTGCTTCATACTCTGCCTGATTATTGGTGGTTGGGAAAGAGAACTTTATGGCCTGTTTTAATTTGACTCCGTTGGGATTAATGAGAACTACTCCTGCCCCCGAAGAGTTTTTGCCCGAAGCTCCATCTATATAGATTGTCCATGCTAGCGGAGATCGATCAGCTTGATCAGTATTAGACTCAGTTGTGTCTATTAAAAAATCTGCTAGTACCTGTGCCTTGATAGCTGTTCGGGGTACATATGAAATATCGAACTCACTGAGTTCAATTGCCCATTTGGCTAGTCTCCCGGAGAGCTCCGGTTTTTCCAGAATATTTTTTAATGGCTGATCTGTAATCACTCTAATTGAATGTGCTTGGAAGTATGGTCGAAGCCTTCTGGCAGACATTACTAATGCCAATGCAAGCTTCTCAAGAATCGGGTACCGAGTTTCAGCATCCTTCAATATGTGGCTGACATAATATACCGGATATTGCCTTCTCCCTTCTTCTCTGACAAGGACTGAACTTATTGCTTCCGAGCCCACTCCTAGATAGATGAATAGCATTTCTCCCGTGCGAGGGCTCTGAAGTAAAGGGGTGGAGGTGAGTTGCTCCTTAAGTTGTTCAAAAGCTTCTATGCATTCTTTGGTCCATTCAAATTTAGACCCTCCGCGAAGAGTCTTGAAGAACGAGGCACTCTTATCTCCTACTCTGGAGATAAATCTCCCAAGACCTGCGAGTCTTCCCCCTAATTGCTGGACTTCTTTTGGGGAACGAGGTGATGGCATATTGAGAATCGCCTTAACTTTATCTGGGTTAGGGGCGAGCCCCTCAGGGGTAAGGAGATGACCGAGGAATTTTCCTTTATTTTCCCCAAAGATACATTTTAATGGATTCAATTTCATGTTATACTTTCGCAAAGTAGAGAATGTTTCTGTAAGGTCTTGTAAATGCAAAGGAAAGGTTTTGCTTTTAATAAGAAGATCGTCGACGTATACTTCAAGATTTTTTCCTTTTTGTTCTCTAAACACAGAGTCCATCATGCGTTGATAGGTAGCGCCTGCATTTTTTAACCCAAAGGGCATTACCAGATAACAATAACAGCCATCATTTGTGATAAAGGATGTATGGGGGATGTCAGGTTTATGCATTCTAATCTGGTGATAACCAGAAAACGCATCTAAAAAACTCATAAAGGGATATCCAACCGCAGAATCTACTAAGGCATCTATTCGAGGCAGCGGATAACAATCTTTCGGGCATGCTTTATTTAACTTGATAAAATCAACGCACATCCTCCATTTTCCTCCTGGCTTTTTTACCATTACAACGTTGGATACCAAATCCGGGTATTGAATTTCACGAATGAACTTGGCCTTTAGAAGCTTTACAACCTCTTCTCTGATTGGCTCGGCTAGCTTGGTTGCCACCTCCCGCTTCTTTTGCTGAACAGGTTTGAAATTGGGGGCGATATTGAGGTGATGACAAGCTATATCAGGATCCACTCCCGGCATGTCTTCTGCAGCCCAGGCAAAGACATCCAGGTTCTTTAGTAAGCACGCGATCAGCCTTCTTTTTTCCTCTTCGGGAAGTTTCGAGTTGATTGTAAGCTTTCTTCCTTCGCCTGCTCCAATTGGGACTCCTTGGGTTGCTTGAGCAGGCTCTAGATGAACTCCTTCCGGGGCTTCCTTCTGATTCTCAACCTCCTCTTGGGGATCTTTCTCTTCTGAGGCAATGACTAGGGCCGCTTGGGGAGGCGCTTGCTCAATTGTGTTGACTGCTTTGACGTAGCATTCCCGCGCCTCCCTTGGGTTGCTTCTAACTCGGTACTGCTTTCCTCCTGCCAAAAATTTGATCGCCAAGTGATAAGTGGAAACTATTGCTCGGTACTCGTTAAGAAGAGGTCTTCCAAAGATGGCACAATAACTGCTTGTCGCATCAACTATCACGAATGTGATAAGTTTTGACACTCCCCCGAGCGTTACTGAGAGTTTGACGCTTCCTTCAACCTCTTTCTTCTCGCCCGTGAAGCCATACAGTGGTCCCTCGGTGGAGAGTAAAGTCTTTTCGGACCTTAGGGCCTCATAAGCATTTTTGAATATAAGGTTGACCGAACTTCCTGTGTCGACCAAAATTCTTGGGACCGTATAGTTCTCAATGATTGCCTTGATCACGACTGCGTCGTTGAACGGGTTGGCTATCTTTGGGAGATCATCTGGACCAAAAACAACAACCTCTGCCGGGGGAGCTGTGGAATTCATGGCTACCTCGTGCCGTGAGATCCTTGCTAAAGAAGACTTTCTGCTTGATTCCACACCTGCTCCTCCGTGGATGCAAAAGAGGTCCCCGAGGGCACCCACGTCGTTCGCATCGACGTTCTCTCCTATCTTAATGTTGCCATAGTATCCCGTTCTCTTAGTGTCTTCGTCTTCCCAAGAGACTTCGGCCACTTCTTTGCCTTTAGAGGTGGACGGCTTTGATGAGGCCTCCTTTACTCCGAGTCCCTTCATCTTTCCTGCGGCAAGCAGTCTCTCCACGAGCTGCCGGAGCGCTCTGCAATCTTCAGTCGGATGTCCCTTTTCTCTATGGAATGCGCAGAAAAGGTCTGCGTTTCGAGTCTTTCCTTCCACTTTTTGGAAATACTTCTTTGGTTCAGTTTTCTTTTGCAGGACCTGGAAGAACTTCATCTATTGTCAAGCCCATAGCAGCGAGCTCTTCCAAGGGATCATGGTTCTGATGATCATCTGAAGATGAGCTATCTCGAATTTGAAGGACAGGCAAGATTCGAGGAGCAATTGGGACAGGGGTAGCGGCCAGCGGTGGCTTTTGCTCATGAAATTGCTGATGGTTTTGATAAGGCCGTTTGTGTCGGAAATTTCTTCCCCTGTGCGCTGGAGGCTGATACTCTGGTAAGGAAGGCTTGGATGATCGGTTGGCTGTATAGGAATTGGTGACGTCTCTTTTTTCCGCCTTCGCAGTTAAATTGGATATATAGGAAGGGTTAGCGCTCTCCCCTTCTATGAAGGTGTTGGCTAAGGCTATTAGATCTTGGAAAGTGGCTGGATCCTTGGTGGTTGCCTCAAACTTCAACGGTCCTTCTTTGAGTCCGTTAACTAGGGCAATCTTATAAAACTCGGGGTCTACATTCCTGACTCCCAGCTTTTCTCTCTGGAAGCGATCCACAAATTGCGCCACTGACTCATTGTCGGCTTGCTTGATCTTAAAAAGGGTAGCCGGCCCACTCTTCCTCTTCCTGGAAGTGGCAAACCTCAACAGGAGCTCTTGCCGCAACTCAGCAAAACTAGCGATGGATCCGGGATACAGTTCATGAAACCATTCTCGGGCCTGGCCGTCGAAAGTAGTCACCAAGAATTTGCATTTCAAACCATCTGTCAAACACCTCATCGCTACTGAATCCTCAAAAGCCTGGAGATGAGCGACGGGATCTGTGTCCCCAGTGTAAAATGGAATGCGAGGTTCTCTGAAGTTGCTAGGAGCTTGTTCTTGACGGATCTTATCAACAAAAGGGGACTCCCCGATTTGGGCTATAGCCGAAGTCGCAGGAGGTCGCACGGCCTGATTATCTTCCGCAAAATTAAGTCGGCGGGCTGGACTTCCCCGGGCTACCTCGCGGAAAAAATCCATAAGTGAAGTGAGCTCATCGGCTTGAGACTTCGGTAGGGCTGCGGGCTGGATGGGCGAGTTCGCGAGCAGTGGCGTCGTAGTTCGCGCTTGGCGGACTGGGGTATTGCGGACTGGCTCCTGCTCGGCCACCCTAGGTTGGTCGAGTCGTTGAGTGATCGCGACCAAAGCCTGGCTGATCGCGTCAAGGCGCTGATCGGTCTCCCTCCGGGACTGCTCGGCTTCTCTCCTGGATCGGTCGAGCGCGTCCCACAGGTCGCTTGAGGAGCTTGAGCGACCTGAGCGGGCATGACAATGAGTCGATCGACGATCCGACATCTTGGTCCGAGAGCTTCAGCGATAGCTCGAATCTGAAGGTCGCGTGTTGATGTTGATGCAGAAAATGCGCCCTCAAGTTCCTGCAAGAAAGGAAGAAGAGAGAAAGGGACTGCAAGCAACCGCTTACTAATGGACCGAGGTAAAATGGGAGGCAGCGCAGATTTGAGACCGCGAATATCTGAGATGTGAGTCCGCAGCCTTTACCCAGTGAATCTCTGGGGTCGAGTCAGCCTGCTTTGGGTGTACTCCCGCCCCCTATTTATAGGCTTGGGGGCCTGCCCAAACGGGCAGGGCTAAAATAACCGGCTGCCCGAGAGACAAAAGTGCCGGGCAGGGGTGACGGGAATCAAAAGAGGAAGAACAAGCAGTCCGCACGAGGCCGGCGGACTGGGCCTGCGAGCTGAAAACCTCCCTGGTTGCGTTGAGCGCAAACCTGCCAGACTAATTGTGACCTGAGCGACCTGGGCGACCTGGGCGACCTGACCTGGAGCTCGCCGATACGAGGTCGACTATATAGCAGAGTTGAACTTGACGATCTAGGCTTTACCTGAGCTCGACCATTGGCGACCTGGGCGGACTGAGCTTTTCGAGTCCGGCAAAGGAGGGGCGAGATGCCTAGCTGGTTATGTTGCGGATTCTGGGGTTAACACCCTCTTCTCCCTGATGTCTCTAATTCTCCATCGTCTCCCTCCATTCCATCCACACCTATTGACGTCTCTCCTCCAACATCATCTCCTTCTCCCTCATCTCCTCCTCTCTCCATTCTCTCCCCTCCCCCTTCTCCCTCTTCTCCACAGTCGTCTCTCTCTAGTCCCAGGCCAGCCTTCTCTGCCACGGACGCTCCGGTCACTGAGGAACGCGTCGACTTGGATCTTCCCATTGCTCTTCGCAAAGGGGTATGGGCGTGTACCCAACACCTTCTTGCGGCCATTGTTTCCTATGATTGCCTTACTCCTTCTCGCAGGTCTTTTGCTTTGGCTATCTCAGCTACTGCCACTCACCGCACCTACTAGGAGGCTCTTGCTATTCATCACTTGAAATCTGCTATGGATGTGGAGATTGTCACTCTTACTAAAAGGGGTACCTGGACCCTTGTTCCTCCACCAGTTGGTACTGATGTGGTTGGCTGTCGCTGGGTGTTTATTGTGAAGTTCCGCCCAGACGGCACTGTGGATCGCAACAAAGCCCGGCTAATGGCCAAAGGCTTTACTCAAACTTATGGGGTTGATTACTTTGATACCTTCTCTCCGGTCGCTCTCCTCAGCACCATCCGGGTTCTTCTCTCTTTGGCTGTCAACAGGGATTGGGCTATTTCCCAGCTTGATGTAAAGAATGCTTTCCTCTATGGGGATCTTCATGAGGATGTCTACATAGAGCAACCTCCTGAGTATGTTGCTCAGGGGGAGACACGTGTATGCCGGTTGAAGAAGGCCATCTATGTACTAAAATAGAGCCTCGTGCGTGGTTCGACAAGTTCAGTGGCATTGTGGCTGCCATCGGCTTTGCAAGAAGTTTGGCCAATCACTCCTTGTTTATTCGCAAAACCGCCTCGAGATTCGTTGTTTTGGCGGTGTATGTGGATGATATTTTTTCTTACTTGCGATGACCAGGTTGGGGTGGACTTGACAAAAAAACACCTCCGTCAACACCTGGTCACAAAGGATATGGGCTCCCCGAAATACTTTTTGGGGATAGAAATCTCTCAGAAGCTCGACTCGTTGGTTCTTTCCCAACGGAAGTATGCTCTTGATCTTCTACAAGAGGCTGGATTGACTGGTGTCAAATCGGCCCGGTGTCCTATGGCTACTGGAGAAGACAAAACATGGACAGATGACTCGCCACTTTTGTATGATGTTACGAGGTACAGACGTTTGGTGGGAAAACTCATTTATCTCACGGTGAGCAGACTCCACATTTCCTATGTTGTAGGCATGGTTAGTCAGTTCATGCAAGCTCATAGGGATTGCCATCTTCAGTCTGTCTTGAGGATATTAGAGTATGTTAAAGCTGCACTAGGAAAAGGGCTACTTTTTCAGAAGAATGGTCATTTAAGGGTTGAAGCCTACTCAGATTCAAGCTATGCAGATGATAAAGGCGACCACAAATCTATATCTTGTTTTTGCACATTTGTTTGAGGAAATCTTGTGAGCTAGAAGAGCAAGAAACATTCTGTTGTCTCCAAATCCAGTGCAGAAGCCGAATATCGGAGTATGGCATCAATAACCTGTGAGTTAAAATGGTTGAGTGCTCTCATGCATGACTTAGGAGTGGTCTATGACTATCCTCTTCTTATGTTTTGTGACAACAAGGCCGCCATATACATATCCCGAAATCCTTTCTTCCATGAGAGAACAAAACCTATAGAATTCGACTGCCATTTCATTCGAGAAGAGGTCCTGAAGAAACAGATCTGTACTACGTTCATCACCTCTGACAAAGAGTTGGCGGTTATCTTCACCAACCCGATTTCTACTTCCTTCTTTTACAATTGTGACAAGTTGGGCATGATTGATATCTATGCTCCAGCTTGAGGGGGAGTGTTGAAGTGGGAGGCCGAGCGGTCTTGCGGTCTATGCTTGGCAGGTTGATGACTGCGCGGTCTGGCGGTCTCTCCCCAATGGTTTGATATCCAGGCTGTTGCTGTTTGCTGTCCGAGCGGTCTAGCGGTCTCCTACCACAGCTAGTTATCTTCCTTCTGGTGTTGCCGAGCGGTTAGCCCCTTTGTCTAACCGTGCGGTCTGATCAGTCTGTTTATGTCTAGCCGCTCAGCTCTGTAAATTTTTTAAGTCCTACATTGTTTATTTGTACTCTCTCCACTCTCCTCCATTCTATAAGAGGGAGACCATACCTTTGTAAATCTTATCTTTTTGGATAATAAAACTTTCAATTATTCAAGTTCTTGCTTGTTTTTAGTCGTCTGTTCGCTATTTTTACAACAAGAACTCATCCAACGAATGTCCACTACATATATAAATACAACATTTATATATAACACCAGGAATGTATACAAATACACAAACGCTCACGGTCTTAAGGACTTACATGTTTCTCTTTACAAGAGGTGGTTTCATACATTGGCATGCAGGCCGTCCACACATGAAATCAAATTCTTCACACGACCTTCATGGGCCTACAAGTAGCAGCAGCAAGGGATTCAGCCCGCTCAATCCAAGTCAGCATCAACAAGGGCAACACTTGCATATCGACGTCCACCCCAAGGGTGATAAACAAAGCTACAGTCAGCATTCAGCTGACCAATTATAACGACCCTACCCCATACTCGGGGCAGTGGTTCCTTCCCTGCATGCATTGTAATCACAATATATATATCATAACAAGTGCACTGACGCACAATAACAACATATCACAACCATCAGCCATGCGGCCCGACGATCCGTATACTCAGGGCACATTATTGGTGTACCAAATCATTCCAGGTCCAACCACCGATTAGAGGTTATTAGCTTGTTGTCCGGGCACTAGTCTATTATAACACACATGTTGGAGACATCCTCGCCCATAGCACTCAGAGGTGTTCACCTAACGACAATCATTGATCAATTAGTCTTAACGGCGCGCAGGACAAAGATTCTAATTATGCGCCCCCACGAGACCAATAACCAGCTCTTCCAGTCGGACAGACATAACGCAGGTAAAGATAAGCCACCCCACGTTGCTCAAGTCTTCATGCCATCACCGAATACCGAAGTACTCATGGATAATTTATAGGCACGGGTCGGTTTCACCTTTCCTGTTCGGCACGAAGCCTTTTTAAGAGCTCTCAGCTCACAATAGCCACACTGTCCACCAAGGACTGGCTTTACAATCCAAAGAGAATGGCTCTCACAGCCACATCGTATACAGTTCATGCCGAGCATACAACTCAAGGAACTCACATGCATCCTCACAAAATCCGCAACCTACATGTTACATACACGGAGTCATCTCCGGTTCGCAATATAAACATCACCAATCAAAACTAACCATCCGGATGGGCTTGAAACAGTATTCCTATTCCGTACTACTCATTTTTGGATCTAGATGCAGACTCAACCGGGGATATAAACTATCACCCCGCTGGAATAGCTTATGCTTTCAACCTCTTGGTGGAGGATTCCCAGCACATGCATAAAGTCTGACTTCACTTGTCGAAGAAGGAGATCGTTACCCTTGACGATCACTTTCGATCCATGGAAATCAAGCCGGATGGTAATCACCATGACGGCTTTGCCTACACAACACTGAACTCGGCTCTCGATTCGGATCGCTGAAGCTCCTCCGGCTGCCAGAATCCTTCTCCTTCTTCCTTCCTTGCTCTCGTCTCTCTCTTCTTTTTAGAAAGAGAATGGCCAACAATAAAATGAGAAATACTTCTCAATCCTTAGCCTTATAACAGTAGGAAGGAGCTTGGACCATAGAATCCAATTAAAAGAAAATGAACGGTCAAGATTTGCTCTGAAAAGCATCTTTCTAGGGCTGGCAAGGGTTATGACACGCCCGTTTCATAGGCCGCGTACCTTAAGCGGCACACAACTGACTCAATCCAGACCATGACACGGGCTTAGACACGCCTGTAACAGCTCCTTACACACCCATGCCTATCAGTACACGTCTGTGTTGAAGGGCGTGTCCCTCAATCGATACAGGACCAACAATCCTGAAAGGGATACAGGTTCCTAACACGCCCGTGTCAACTTTGACACGCCCGTGTTAACCAGAACACGCCTGGGATCCAGGCCGTGTTCCTCACCCGACACAGCCCGGCTACCAACCCGAGCAGGGCGCGCCCTGCGACACACCCGTGTCCCAGGCCTTATCGCCTCTCGAAGATCGTCGACTGCACTTTGTCGAGAACTCGCGACGACACAGTGAAGGACATGCTCTGGGACACGCCCGTGTCCTCACTCGAGACACACTCGAGGCCCACTTGAGCCCTACTCGAGACCCACTAGAGTACAAAGAGCTGGACACGCCATGGGAAACGCCAGTGTCCCAGGCTATGTCACCCAGCCTGAACTCCAAATTGGGATTTGGGGTGTTACAAAGCTCATTAGGTGATGAGGAGTGGTTTGAAAACTCATTATCAAGGAGGTCTCAGATTCGATCCCCGGCCTCAACAACCCGCCTGTGGATGGAGAGGGGTTGGGGTGCATGGTTTGTAGACCTGGTTAGGCTGAACCCTTCCAAGCGTTGTACTTGGGGTGCTGGCGGTCATCCTTGCTATCGTGGTGCTAGGGAGGCCGTTACAGATACTCTCCCACTTCCAACTCAGAATTTCCAAGGGCGTTAGCTTCTCACCAGGTCTTCCATGTTCTGCCTTTACTCGCTTGCATGTAAAACATTCAGAAATAGACTTTGTTATATCACCTTTCATTCCGAACCACCGGCGATCTGCTTCAAATCTTGGTACATCTTAGTTGAACCTGGGTGGTAGGCAATATTGGAACCATGAGCCTCAATGCACAACTTATCTCGACTACCTTCAACATCGGGGATACAAAATTTGTTGCGGTACTTCAAGGTACCAGCATCATCGATCGAAAAGTCTGGCAACTCCCCTTTCTTAGTCCTCTTATAAAGGTGCAAGAAATCAGGATCTTCCATCTGATGTAGTCTTGTGAGTGCAATCCATGAAGGCTCAGCTACCTCCAAACTACTAGACGAGTTATAACTCCCAACAGAAATGCCCATCAAGAGAAATTATTCTACCAGAGAATCCATAGAGAGGTTAAAAATCTTAGCTGTCTTTCTACTCAAGGCATTGACTACAACATTGTCTTTGACCAGATGGTACTGGATCTCAACATCATAATCAGCAACGTACTCTAACCATCTTCGCTTGCGCAGATTTAACTCCGTTTGAGTTGTTAACCCCAAAATCGGCAATCCCTCCCAAGGTCTCTAGCTCGCAAGTCGCGACCCACTATAGGGTACCCCCCCCCCCAAGGGTCACGATCTGCCTCAGCCTTCCTTTTTAGGCCAAGCGGACTCCCTTCTCGTATTCGCTCAGGCCGTGTAGTTTGGATGGCTTCCCCGGTCTAACCGTCCCGATCGCATAGCTACTGCGTGCCCTGCGGGACGACAGGCTGCTCCCATAGCTCACCCTCGCAGGCCACATGGTTAGGCTTGCTAACTGTGCAGCATTCTTCCTTGCAGGAGGCAACCTGCATCAGTTCGCTGGGTCATTTCGCCGGAGTTAACCCTCGGTCAGCGCCACCATCGCAGGCTCGACAAGACCCTCTAGCACAGGTGTCTGTCGACCCCGGCCTGCTCCTCAGGCTTCCTCCTCTGTTCGCCCAAGGGGCGCGGTCTCCTTCCACTGCCCTCCGAAGCCACCTCTAGCTCGCTAGGGGCGCGACCTCCTGCCGCCGCCATCTTGGGCGTCCTCTTGTGCCCAGGCCGCAAGCTTGGGCGGTCTCCAGTTCAGGGTCGACCTGCCCTATTTAGTCCGGCCAGGTCCGGTACGCCTTCTTCTAGCTGCCCTAAAGTTTGCTCTAGTAGAGAAAACCCCAGTCTGCGGAGTCCGCTCAGGTCGTCAACCAGCTCTTCCAGCCAGTCGGCAATATTGGAACCTGGGAACATCTTAGTTGAACCAGGCGATCTGCTTCAAATCTTGGTACATCTTAGTTGAACATGGGTGGTAGGCAATATTTGAACCATGAGCCTCAATGCACAACTTATCTCGAATACCTTCAACATCGTGGATACCAAATCTGTCGCGGTACTTCAAGGTACCAGCATCATCGATCGAAAAGTCTGGCAACTCCCCTTTCTTAGTCCTTTTGTAAAGGTGCAAGAAATCAGGATCTTCCATCAGATGTAGTCTTGTGAGTGCAATCCATGAAGGCTCAGCTACCTCCAAACTACTAGACGAGTTATAACTCCCAACAGAAATGTCCATCTAGAGAAATTCTTCTACCAGAGAATCCACAGAGAGGTTAAAAATCTTAGCTGTCTTTCTACTAAAGGCATTGACTACAACATTGTCTTTGACCAGATGGTACTGGATCTCAACATCATAATCAGCAATGTACTCTAACCATCTTCGCTCAAACTCTTGTGATATGTATAAATCTTGCATAATGCGCCATACAGCAAGTGCCTCCATTACTTTAACGCATAAATAACTGCCACAAATGTAACACGCCAAATCTCAAGTTGGAGTTCAGGTTGGCTGACACGGCATGGGACACGGGCATGTACCTGGGCATGTCCAGCTCTGGATACTTGAGTGGGTCTCGAGTAGGACTCAAGTGGGCCTCGAGTGTGTCTCGAGTGAGGCACACGGCCTGGGACACGGGCATGTCCTAGGGAATGTCCATTGTGTGTCGCAAGTTTTCGACACAGTGCAGTCGATGATCGTCGAGAGGCGATACGGCTAGGGACACAGGCGTGTTCAAGGCCGTGTCCAGCTCGAGTTGGTAACCGGGTTGTGTCGAGTGTGGCACACGGCTTGTGACACGGGCGTGTACCAGGGGCATGTTTGGCACATGGCCAAAGACACGGGTGTGTGCCTTATCCGTGTCCTTTCGGGATGGTTGGTCCTATGTAGAGTGAGGGACATGCCCCTCAACAAGGGCATGAACTGATTGACATGGATGTGTCAGGGGATTGACACGGGCGTGTCTAAGCCTGTTTCCTGGTCTGGATTGAGTCGGTTGTGTGTCGCTTAGGGAACACGGCCTGTGACACGGGCATGTCACAAGCCGTGTCAGCCCAGAAAGAGTAATTCTAGGGCAGATTGTGGCCGTCAATTTCCTTCTACTAGGATCCTGTGGTCCAAGCTTCTCCTTGTAGTTATAAGACCATAGATTTTGAAGTATTTCTCATTCTATTGCCTTGGCCATTCTCTTTCTAAGAAGAGAAAAGGGAGAGCTTGAAAGAGGATAAGGGAGAAGGATTCCGGCTGCCGGTGGAGCTACAACGGTCCGACTCGAGATCCGAGGCCAGTGTCGTGGAGGCAATGCCGTCGCGGTGATTTCCAACCGGCCAGTTTGTCATGGCTCCAAAGCGATCGTCAAGGGTAACGATATCCTTCTTGGAAAAGTGAAGTCCTACTTTATGCATGTGCATAGAATCCTCCACTATGAGGTGGAAAGCGTAAACGATTCCCGCGGGTTGAGTGAGTATCTAGATCCCGAAGTGCGTAGTACGGAATAAGCATGCTGTGTGAAGCCCATCTGGATGGGTAGTCTAGATTGGTGATGCTTATATTGCGAACGGAGAAGACTCCGTGTATATAACGAGTAGCTTGCAGAGATTGTGAGGACACTTGTGAATTGTGCTAAGGAAGCATTCTATAGCTCCTTTGGTTGTATGCTCTACATGTGCGGAGAGATGGATTGGAAGGAAAGCGGCACTGTGTGCTGGTGTTTTGAGAGATCAATTGGTAGCAATGCAGAGGGGTGGTTTCCTCGGCTTGTTACACTACAGTGGTAGGTTGATCTAGAGGATGTGAGCGATCGATTCGTAGCACTGCAAATGGGGGGTTGCGGGCCTTCCCAGCGTGTTGCACTACGTGTGTAGGTCGATCTATAATGCTCACTAGTTGCCGTGGGGTGAATGCCTCTGAGTGGGATAGGTGTGTGAGGTCTCCAGCATGTGTTTGGAGGCTTATTCCCGACCAACAAGCTAATAACCTCTAACCGGTGGTGGGACCTGGAGGATTTATGTACACCGTAAGCGTGCCCTGAGTGCACAGAGCGTCTGGCACAAAGGTCCAGCGTTTGTGATGTGGTTGTGGCAGATATATATATGTTGTGATTGTAATGCATGCAGGGAAGGAACCACTACCCCGGGTAAGGGGTAGGGTCGTTATAATTGGTCAGCTGAATGCGGGCCGTTGCTTAGTTTATTACCCTTGGGGTGGATGTCCATGTGCAGGTGTTGTGGGCTGACTTGGATTAAGCGGGCTGAAGCCCTTGCTGCTGCTTCTTGTAGTCCATTGAAGGTTGTGCGAAGAATTGGATTTCATGTGTGGCCGGCCAGCGTGTCGATGTATGAAACCATATTTTGTAAAGAAAAACATGTATGGCCTTATGGCCGTGAGCGGTGTGGCCTTGTATAAATTCCTGGTGTTATATATATAAATGGGTTGTTTATAATTGTAGTGGACATTTATTGGTTGAGTTTTTGCAAGTAATAAGTTTTCGCTAGAATGCTCTAGGTTAGGGTGCGATGGTATTTTGGTATTAACCTGTGACCTCGCCATTTGTTTGTGGCATATAGTGTGGGGCCCCTGCCAGACCTTCTATTATATGTTATTTAACGGGTAGAGTCATTACATTTTGGTATCAGCGCGTCTTGGTCTTCCTCTTTCGAATTCGTGGTCGAATTCTTTTGTGGGGTGGCATGCACGTGTCAGTGCGAACCGTTTTAACACTAATGAACTCAAGAATATCCACTAGGAATATGAGCGTGTATATAAGTCATGTTTGTCGCCTTGGTTTGGAGGTTAATGATGTCTTGTTCACGTATAGGTGACAAGGAGTGGAGCTGGGCAATCTGAGCCCCAGCGTTCGAATGAGAGTGCAGAACCACCTGAGGTGCCCACACCTCCTCCTTCTGCGGAAACCATACGCTTAGTTGCAAAGGCGCTATTTGCCCATTTTCCGGCACAGCCTATTGGGCAGGCAAGGCCTGCAGTAGAGCTAGTACAGGTTGGTGCGAGGCAAGAGGGTGTTGAAGCTCGGATTGAACAGCAAGTGGCTGACGAGCAATTGAAACGGTATAGAGTTTAATCCACCTACGTTTGTTGGGGTGAACTCCCCAACGCAGGCGGAGGATTGGCTCTCAAGAGTGAAGAGGATCTTGACAGCGATCAGGATTGATGAGTGGCAGAAAGTCACTTTAGCCACTTTCCTATTGGAAGGAGAGGCGAGACTTTGGTGGGATGAGGTCGATTTGCACCAGTTGGCAGGAAGAGGCCTGGGAGAGATAGAGATGGAGGAATTCTCCAGATTGTTTTGGGAAAAGTATTTTCCAGTATCACGGCAAATTGCAATGGAGAATGAGTTCCAATGTCTGGTGCAGGGTGAACGTACTATGGATGATTACCTTCATGAGTTTACCAGGCTGGGGCACTATGCGGGGTCTACTTTTGCGGAAGAAGTACGGAAGACGAATAGGTTCTATGAGGGATTTCGTGATGAGCTGAGGTTGGCACTCCCGCGTTCGGTGAACAATGGCTTCCAATCATTAGTAGATACAACCGGTGTGCTGGAGAAGGACTTGAAATGAGTGCAGGAGAAGAAGAAATTGGCGGTGGAAAAGCTGGAGTTCAAAGTTCCGCAGTCGGAACAATCAGAGGTTAGGAAACAGAACAAGAAGAGGTTTAGGCTTGCTGAATAAACTTCTTCGGATGTTGCTTCGGGAGCAACGTATGGGAAAGGACGTGTGGATACACGTATATGTTTTAATTGTGGACAGCAGGGTCAAATAGCCCAATATTGTTCGAGAGGCCCGTCAAAGGTTGATAAAAAGACCGGAGCTTCCTATGAGGAAAAGGGTATGGCAGTGGCAGAATCATCTGCATCTCGGGCGCAACCTCAAATGTACACTGTCGAATTGTAGGAGCCGCAAAGCTCAAATCGTGAAGTCCAACAGCCTTGCGTATATAATCTAGAGTTACAGGAGGTCGTCAAGCGGATTCTAAAGGACGCTGATGAGCGGAAATATAGAGAGAGTGTACTTTACTTTTGCACTTGTTGTATTTTGTTAACAAAACTTTATTTGTGCAATGCCATGAGCCGAGACAATCTGCGGCCTCTGAGCTCAAAACCCGGATCGCTATCTGTATTTTTGCAACAAAGGAATGGTTGTGTTTGAGATAAATTTCGGGACAAAATTTCTGTAAGGAGGGGAGGGTTGTAACACCCAAATCTCAAGTTGGAGTTCAGGCTGGCTGACACGGCCTGGGACATGGGCGTGTCCCAAGGCGTGTCTAGCTCTGGATACTCATGTGGGTGTCGAGTAGGACTCAAGTGGGCCTCGAGTGTTTCTTTAGTGAGGCAAACGGCCTGGAACATGGGCATGTCCCGGGGCGTGTCCTTCATTGTGTGTCGCGAGTTTTCAACACAGTGCAGTCGACGATCGTCGAGAGGCGACACGGCAAGGGACACGTGAGTGTCCAAGGCCATGTACTTGGGGGTTGTTACCGGGCTGTGTCGAGTATGGCATACGTCCTGTGACACGGGAGTGTCACAGGGGCGTGTTTGGCAGAAGTCCAAGGACACGGGCATGTGCCTTAGTCATGTCCTTTTCGGGATTGTTGGCCCTGTGTCGAGTGA
Source organism: Platanthera zijinensis (assembly GCA_039513925.1). Classification (NCBI taxonomy): domain Eukaryota; kingdom Viridiplantae; phylum Streptophyta; class Magnoliopsida; order Asparagales; family Orchidaceae; genus Platanthera; species Platanthera zijinensis. The sequence continues at coordinate 168,538,381 of CM077086.1, forward strand.
GGGACACGCCCCTTAACCCGGGCATGTACTAATTGGCACGGGCGTGTCAGGAGCTTGCCACGGGCATGTCTAAGCCCGTGTCCTGGTCTTGATTTAGTCAGTTGTGTGCCGCTTAGGGAACATGGCATATGACACGGGCATGTCACAAGCCGTGTCAGCCCAGAAAAAGTAATTCCAGGGCAGATCGTTGCCGTCCATTTCCTTCTACTTGGATCCTGTGGTCCAAGCTTCTCCCTGCAGTTATAAGACCATAGATTGAGAAGTATTTCTCATTCTATTGCATTGTCCAATCTCTTTCTAAGAAGAGAGAAGGGAGAGCTTGAAGGAGGAGAAGGGAGAAGGATTCCGGCCGCCGGTGGTGCTACAACGGTCTGACTCGAGATCCGAGGCCAGCGTCGTGGAGGCAAGGCGCTCGCCGTGATTTTCAACCGACCAGTTTGACATGGCTCTGAAGCGATCGTCAAGGGTAACGATCTCCTTCTTGGACAAGTGAAGTCCTACTTTATGCATGTACCAGTAATCATCCACTAAGAGGTGGAAAGCGTAAGCGATTCCCACGGGTTGATTCTGCATCTATATCCGGAAGTGCGTAGAACGGAATAGGCATGTTGTGTGAAGCCCGTCTGGATGGGTAATCTTGATTGGTGATTCTTATATTGCGAACCGGAGAAGACTTTGTGTATATAACGAGTAGCGTGCGGAGATTGTGAGGATGCTTGTGAATTGTGGTAAGGAAGATTTGTATAGCTCCTTTGGTTGTATGCTCCGCATGTGCGGAGAGATGGATTGGAAGGAAAGCGGCACTGTGTGCTGGTGTTATGAGAGATCAATTGGTAGCAATGCAGAGGGGTGGTTTCCCTAGCTTGTTACACTACAGTGGTAGGTTGATCTAGAGGATGTGAGCGATCGATTGATTGTACTGCAAATGGGGGGTTACGGGCCTTCCCGGCGTGTTGCACTACATTGTAGGCTGATCTATAGTGCTCACTAGTAATTGTGAGGTGAACGCCTCCTAGTGGGATGGGTGCGTGAGGTCTCCAGCGTGTGTTTGGAGGATTATGCCCGGCCAACAAGCAAATAACCTCTAACCGGTGATGGGACCTGGAGGATTTTGGTACACCGTAAGTGTGCCCTTAGTGCATGGAGCATTTGGCACGAAGGCAAGCGTTTGTGATGTGGTTGTGGTAGATATATATATATATATATATTGTGATTGTAATGCATGCAGGGAAGGAACCACTGCCCCGGGTAAGGGGTTGGGTCGTTATAATTGCTCAGCTGAATGCTGACCGTTGCTTTGTTTATTACCCTTGGGGTGGACGTCCATGTGCAGGTGTTGCGGGCTTACTTGGATTGAGCGGGCTGAAGCCCTTGCCGCTGCTGCTTGTAGGCCCTTAAAGGCAGTGCGAAACATTGGATTTAATGTGTGGTCGGCCTGCATGCCGATGTATGAAACCATATTTTGTGAAGAGAAACATATAAGGCCTTAAGGCCGTGAGCGATGTGTCCTTGTATACATTCCTGGTGTTATATATATAAATGGGTTGTTTATATATGTAGTGGACATTCATTGGTTGAGTTCTTGCAAGTAATAAGCTTCTGCTAGAATGCTCTGGGTTAGGGTGCGATGGTATTTTGCTATTAACCTGTGACCTCACCGTCTATTTGTGGCATATAGTGTGGGGCCCCTGCGGGACCTTCTATTAAATATTATTTAATGGGTGGAGTCATTACAGCAAATTCCAAATCATTCGTAGGGTAATTCCTTTCATGAATCTTTAACTGTCTTGACCCGTTTGCAATTGCCTTTTCTTCCTGCATCAGCACACAACCAAGCCCAACGTGCGATGCATCCACATACACAGCATATTCTAACCCTTTAGTAGGCAAAGACAAAACTAGAGCAGTGCACAATCTCTTCTTTAATTCCAGGAAAGCTTCCTCGCGCTTATCGCTCTAGACGAAAGTTGTGTTCTTCTGTGTCAGTTTAGTTAAGGGCGCAAACAACGTAGAGAAACCCTCCACAAAACTTCTGTAGTAGCCAGCCAATCCAAGGAAGCTCCTTATCTCCTTAGGTGTGGTTGGCTAATTCCAATCCATAACAACATCTATCTTCTCAGGGTCAACTAAAATTCCATCTTTATTTACCACATGACCCAAGAACGAAACCTGAGGCAACCAAAACTCATACTTGTTCAGCTTAGGAAGCAACTTATGGTCCCTCAAGACAAACAAAACTAAACACAAGTGTTGGGCGTGCTCATTAGAATTGTGGGAATACACAAAAACGTCATCTATAAACACAAACATGAAACGGTCCAGAAAATCCTTGACCTGGAACAGAAAGCAATCCGTGGGATATCCGTCTTATGAATCCTTAACTGGTGGTAGCCCGAACGAAGGTCAATCATTGAAAATATTGTGCTACCACGTAGTTGATCAAACAAATCATCTATTCTCAATAAAGGATATTTGTTCTTAATGGTGACTTTATTCAGCTCTCTATAATCAATACACAGCCTCATTGATCCATCCTTTTTCTTTACAAATAAGACGGGATCACCCCAAGGTTAAGAACTCGGCCTAATAAAACCACTCTGGAGAAACTCATCCAACCGAGTACGCAACTCCTCCAACTCACGTGGGGACATCCGGTACGGCGCCTTAGCAATAGGACGAGTACCGAGCTCTAGATCTATGACAAACTCCACGTCCCTCTCAGGCGAAAGACCAGGAAGATTAGCTGGAAAAACTTCCGGAAACTCATGCACCACTAGAATCTCCTCTACACACGGCAAGCTAACAACAATTTCCAAAACTATAACCAAACAAGCAAAACATCCGGAATCTAAAAGCTTCTAAGCACATACTGTAGAAATAATTGGCAAAACTTGGCGCTGATATCCATAAACACTCTTGGGTTAACCGTTGTCCTTCTTAAAGTCCAAGCGCTTAATCTTGCACTGGATAATAACATCATATTTGGACAATCAGTCTATGCCCAAGATCACATCAAAATCTCCCAAGTCTATCACCTTCAAATCAGCAACTGCTAGAAAATCGCCTAACAGAATCAGACAACTCTTTATACCTTGGTCTGATATCACAGAATCACTAGAAGGAAACTTGATACAAAACGTGTCACCAACCCGATCGAGAGCCAAAAGATGACGCACTATGAAATCCCTAGCCGCAAACTAGTGGGTAGCACCGAAATAAAAAAAGGACACGCGCCCAACAGTTCTTTACCTTAAATTTCCCTATAAAAAACTTGCATAACTAATCAAATAACATCGAAACAATAGCTATGAGCTAAAAAAAGAAATAAAACTAGGTTAGGAACATACTTGAAATCACTTGGGTAGAAGTCTGGGCTTCCTCAAGAGATAGCACGTTCAGCTTTCATTCCCTTTGTCTACAGGCTGCGACGATGGCAAGGCCCGAAGCTGAACTTACTGCAGCATAGGCTGAGACTGCGAGCACTTTGACTTGACGTGACCTTTTTGTTCGTACTGAAAGAAGACTCTAACCTTATCCCAATAGTGAGCAGCATCATGCCCCTTCCATTTGCACGAAGTACAAACCAAATCTCCCTTAGGAGCACCCTGGATTGCATGGAACTGCTCCTATCTCTAAGCTCCTATCTTCTTGAAACCTTTCTCAAATGGGTGGCCTTGTCAGCCATAGAAAATGTATATTTCTTTGCTCCTCTTCCTCGAGGCAGCATCAGATTCCTGGGAACTCTTACTCTCACCAGTCTTCCTCTTATCCTTTCTCATTTATTATCCTCAGTTCTTGGAATTTTTGATTGCATCAACCTTAAGAGATACTTCGACTGCTTAAACATAACTCTCCAATCAATAAGCACTTGCTAACTGCTGGATGTCTCTCTTCAGAACACCAAGAAAATGCTTGACTCTGTTGGCTTTAGAAACAACTAAATTCGGGGCGAACCGGCTCATCTTGCTAAACTCCACCTCATACTCACTCACCGTGAGCTACCTCTGCTTTAAGTGCAAGAAATCATTTAACAAACGGTCTCGCTCGACCGACGTTAGAAACTTCTTCAACAAAAGCTCCTTGAAGGCTACCCAAGAACAACCATCCTTCAAATCTTCCTTCTACCTTAGCCACCAACTCATTGCCAAACCTTTGAGCTAGTAGGCAGCGACCATTACTCTCTAGTCCGTTGAAACTCTAGAGTAAGATAACATCTCATCGATGGCAATGATCCAGTCATCCAAAGCCATGAAGTCTGCCCTACCATCATAAGTAGGGGGTCTTAATCGCTGGAAATGTGAGATGAAGTTCATCTCTGGTGGAAGCACAGCTTGGGGCACCCGAGGAGAAGGAGGAACTGGAACACCTTGACCCACGACCGGGTCCTGAACTCTAAGTGGCTATCCTGCAACGATAGTCAACAAGGCTTAGATCTACGACTGTACCTCTAACATTTGCCTAGACAAAGCTTCATTGTTCTATCACAATCATTCTATCATAGCCTCATTCTGAGCACCAGACGACTCGCCCTCTCACTGGGGAGTCGACATTGTCTTATGATGTCTCGACATTCTAATAATTACAACAAGCAACTAGTCAAAACCTAGCTTAATCGCTAGAACCAAAACACCTAGTACAGACAAAACATACATAAATACTTGCTCTTGCTGTTAACTTGCTCTGGGAATTTAATAAAAGATGAAATGCTTAAACCTAGGATGATATACCATCATAAAAATAACTCTTGTGCATAGTCCATGAATGCGTGGATTTGTATTCTTTTGACTCAAAACAATGTGTGTACATATGTCATCATATAAATCTTTAGCTTGGAACGTGTGCAAATGCAATGTTATGCTATGCATGTTGTGTTTTGCATTCTAAAAATGCCTTAATGCATGTTATAAGTGACGTACACATGAAATATTATGCATCTCATACTACATAATATCACATTTAACGAAAAAGTAAAACGTGCTAAAGGGCATCCATGTGATGATGATTAAACATCGCATACTACATAACAAACACATGTTCCACCTATGGTGAATCCATATACAAACAAATATTATGCATCCCATACTACATAATATGCCCCGTATACTTCTTATAATGCTTATGAGTGTAGTGTTCAAGCTTCAGCCAAGACGTACTGATGACACATCGGCGTGTGTATGAAATGACACTAAATAACTAACACTAACTAGAGATAGTTGCCCGACAAATAATCAAACAACCCATCACTCTGATACCAAATGTTGCAACTAGCATTTTCTCAACATTTGAGTTATATCAGAGTAAGAGAAAATATGTGTCGTGATGCCACGCCGTGCACGGGATAACTGCAAGCACTCAGGCAAAACTCCAAACTCTACATTTTTAATGAAATCCATAAGTTATTGAGTAAAAACCAGTTTAAATTTAATGGCTGTATCCCTTGGCACAGTGGATAAACTAGTCCATGAGTGAAAGTATAGTTATATGCTATTGAAAATACTTTGATTATGTTGATTAACACCCTATATGAGTATAAACATCCCCAAACGACAACTCATGGCATGAAAGACTCTAGATTTATTATAAGTATGGAAATAGTCTTTACATTAGCTAGAAAATAGTATTTTAGTTTTAGAAATATGAGAAGTATGAAGTACTAGTAGTAATGCGTTTATAAGTGAAAATACCTAACATGCAACCTAGCATAAAACATTCCTAGAGAGCAAGTAAAAACAACTAGAAAAGGTAAAACTAGCAACTTAGCAAAGTATTCAACAATTCAAAAGAAAACCACCAGTGGTCATCAACAAACTGACACGAACCCACTAGTCAGTATGTGTGTCTGTACTAATAAGAAAACAAAAAAGAACTACCTCTCAAGGTAGAGGAAACCTCTACAACACTGCAGTCCACTAGCAAACACCAAACCTAGCTGCTCAACAGGCTACTGTCCTGAACCTGAGGCATTCAAAGAAAGAACACATCAGCAAGAAAAATACAAGTGGCAAACCAAACTGTCACTAAACATGGGAGTAGTTAGATTACTAATCCAAACCTGAATAGCTGTCAAAAACACAACAAACTAACTAAAGATTAATAATGAAAGAGTTAACTTATAAAGTTAAAAGGAAATGAAATTTGCACCAAGTGCGAACGGAGTCATACTCTGAGAACATCTGCGAGAATAGGCAGAAATAAAATAAGTTTAATCCATAGGAAACGGAAACGAGACAAAGGCTCAATAAACATGTGAATCATTAACACCATAATGCAACCGGATCTGAGTTGGGACCAACCGGTAAAACCCGAACTAACAGGCCCAAACGTCTCAAAAATGGGACTGTAGTGGTGGCCATCTTGTCCAACACAACCCAACAGCCCAAAAACAAGACCCAAACATGCCCGGGTGTAATGATTCACGAAACTAAGCAAACCAAACCAAATCCTATATCCTAAATACCCATAAAACCCAACCTCGACAAATTTTGCAGAAACCCGACGATTCTAACTTGGCAAAATTAAGCCTTTAGAGATACACATTAAATTGGTGAATGAACACAATTCTAAGGGAAAAGCGTCACGTACACTTGATGCCGCATCGAGTGCAGTCAATGCACTCGATGCCATAACTTAGCACACTCAACGCTTAAACACAGAAGAAAGAATAGACGATGGCATTGAGTGAGTTCAGCTCACTCAATGCTTTACCACTTAGGTGCCAAAATCAGATGATGGCATTGAGTGAGTTCTGCTCACTCAATGTTGTTAATGCTTTAACACTTAGATTGCAGAGTTAAAGCGATCGCATTGAGTGAGTTCAGCTCACTCAATGCTGTCAATGCTTTTATATTTAAGCGATGGCGTTGAGTGAGTTCAACTCACTCAATGATGTCAACGCTTTAACACTTAGCTTTACAGAAAAAGAGACGGCATTAAGTGAGTTCAGCTCACTCAACGGTGTCAATGCATTTTACTTATTATTTAACATACTAAGAGACGACATTCAGTGAGTTCAGCTCAATCAACAATTTCAACGCTTTTCAAAAGTTAGATTACAGAAAAAAGATGGCATTGAGTAAGTTAAGCTCACTCAACGCTATCAATGCTTTCTACTTAACTTCTAGAATTTACAGAATGGTGTTGAGTGTGCTAAGCTAATTCAATGTTGTGTTGAGTGAGTACAACTCACTCAATGCTTTTAACTTAGCTTCTCAGACTACTCAGCAAGGCATTGAGTGCATTCAACACACTCAATGCTTTTATACTTAGGCTAAAAACTGAACTTCTACACAAAGATTACACTCAAAGCTTTTAGATAGAAACCTGCTAGAGGGTTATCATCCCAACAGTACTATACTAACAATTTCTAATTATGTCTAAGCTAGACCAGAGATGTTTTTTACTTCCATGTTAAGACTCATCTGGCCTAATAGAATAGAAAACCGAAGGGCAAAAAGCTTGGCAAGGGTGTAAGAACCACTTGCCTCATGATCTACCGAAAATCATTTTTTACTTGGGGGAAATCCTACCCTAATCCAACCGATATTTATAAGTTTGGAAATCCTACAGGAAATCATTCCTTATACAGATCAAGGAAACAAAAGGGAAAGGAAGAACAAGCAAGGGGAAAATCACCACTTGTCTAAATCTCCAGAAATTCGGCCAAGCAACGCCCCACATCACAGATCAAGCCGCAAGAACACTTAAGCAACAAAACTTGAAACTTTTGAGAGGAAAATAGGGTAAAACCGCATACCTCGACCTCTAAAAATCCAAGAAACTGTAAAATCTTACCGTAGAAACGTCGATCTAGGCGAGATCTACTCGGATCCACTCTCTAAAGATGAAATGGAGCACAAAAGCTCTAGAAATCGACAGCTGAATGCTTAGGGATGTCCGCCGCTCTCGTTCTTTTGCAACAGGCCGACGGTTTCACGACGGAGATAATGAATAGGGTTTTGAAGCGATGGGTTTCTATTTATACATCTTTATCCCATTATTTTAATATAGGATATCATAATTAATTAAATAAAACGTCAAAACAACCAGAAAACAAAACTTACCCGGAATTCTATGAAAATCACACCGTAGCTGAAAACTATCGTTACGAATCCAAAGGCGAACCTAAAATCAAAATATAACTAACAAATCTTAGGTAAACACCTCCCGAAGCCATAAAACAAGCATTCTCAAAGAGCCTCCGCCGGGTAACAAAAACAGACCTGGCTCGCTAAGAAATCTTGCAAACAGGCTAAACCCAGCCACACACAGAAAACCCAAGAGCTAAAACCCACACTCTAACAATGGCACACGCCAATCATGCGCTAACGTAATGCCCTGAGGTAATAAATATGCCAAATAAAAGAATTAACTAGACATCGAAAAATCAAGAGCGTTACAGTAGGCCCTCTCCTTTACCGAACAATGAGCAGCGTCGTGCCCCCTCTACTTACACGCAGAACAAACTAAATCTCCCTTAGGAGCACTCTAAATCGCATGAACTTGCTCCTGCTTCTGGGCTCCTAACCTCTTGTAACACCTTTCGAACGGATGACCTTACCGACCATAGAAACTGTATATCTCTTTACTCCTTTTCCCCGAAGCAGAACCCGAATCTTGGAAATTCTTTCCCTCACTAGTATTCCTCTTATCCTTTCTTATTTGTTGACCTCGACTAGATTCTGAAGACAACAAGTCAGGGGAAAAATGACACAGTTTGCTGAACTCCACCTCGTACTCGCTAACGGTGTGCTGCCTATGGTTAAGGTGTAGAAAATCATTCATCAAACAGTCACTCTTTACCGACGGCTGAAACTTTTTAAGCAGCAATTCCTTAAAGATTTCCCATGAACACCCATCCCTAAGATTTTCCTTCTCTTTCAGCCACCAACTCTTTCAAAGTCCCTTGGGCTTATACGTAGCAACCATTACTCTATAGTCCACTGAAACTCCTGAGTAAGCGAACATCTACTCGATGGCTATTATCGAATCATCCAAACCCATAAAATCTTCTCTACAATCATAGGTAGGGGTCCCTAATCTCTGAAAATACGAAATAAACATCATCTCTAGTGGAAACAAAACCGAGGGTACCAGAGGAGCAGGGGGAACAAGAACATCTTGACCCTCAGCTTGGGCCTGCGCTCTAAGCGGCTAACTAGAAACAACTGACAATAATGCCTTGATCTGTGACTGTATCTCCAACATCTGCCTCGCCAAAGCCTCATTGCTCTACCGCAATCCTTCTATCACAGCCTCACTCTGGGCACCAGAAGATTCTCCCTCCGAGTGGGGAGTCAAAACCTAGCTTAACTGCTATAACCAAACAACTTATTTCAGACAATACATAGTTAAATACTTGCTCAAGCTGCTTACTTGCTCTGGGATTTTCATTTATGATGTCATGCCTAAACTTAGGATGATATACTGTTATCCTACTGACTCATGTGCCTAAACCTTGAATGCATGAATTCTTATTCTTTTCGACTCAAAACCATATGTGCACGTATGTCATCATGTAAATCTTATCTTAGCACATGTATTAATGCAATGCCATGTCATGCATGTTGTACTATGCAATCTAAAAAGGACATAATTCATGTTATGAGCGGCGTACATAAGAAATATTATGCATCCAATACTACATAATATCGCATGCAACAAAAATTAAAATCTAATGTGCATTTATGTGATGATGTTATGCATTCCATATAAAATAATAGTCATATGTTTCCCCCTACGAGGATCCATATACTAATACATATTATGCATCCCATACTATATAATATGCCCTGTATACTTCTTATCATGCTTATGAGTGTATTGTTCATGATTCAGCCAAGACGTACTGATGACACATCAGTGTGTGTATGAAATGAAACTAGACAACTAACACAAACCGGAGATAGTTGTTTGACCAATTGTCAAACAACCTATCCCTCTGATACCAACTATCACAACCCCACATTTTCTCTGCATTTAACGATGTATCAGAGTAAGGGAAAATATGCGTCATGATGCCACGTCAGCAGGGGATAAGTGTAGATGCTCAGGCAAAACTCCAACTTAACACTTTAATGAAAGATCTACAAGTCATTTAGAGAAAATCCAGTTAAAGTTAAAGGGTTAGCCGTATCCCTCGGCTCAGTGGCTCATCTAGTCCACAAGAAAATAATGGTAGTTATATGCTGTGAAAAATACTTTATTTATAGTATTAGACATCCTACATGAGTATTTACATCCCTAGAGGACAACTTATGGTATGAAAGACTCTAGATTTATAATAGTTACAAAAGTAGCTTTTACGAGCATTAAATACAATTATTTAGATTTAAAATATGGCATGAATGAATTAAGAATATTAATTTTTGTACTTTAAAATACCTAACATGCAAACTAGCATAAAACTTTCCGAGAGGGCAAGTATAACCAACCCAAAAAGGTAAACTAGCAGCTAGCAAGTATTCAATATTCCAAAAGAAAACTACTAGTGGGTGTCAACAACCTAACACGAACCCACTGAAGTTTGCAGTTCTGAACTACTACTGAAAAAATAACTAACTCACGACGGTAAGGAAAAAACCACTACAACAACTGCAGTCCATAAGCTAACACCCAACACAGCCGCTCCACCGACTACAACCCTGAACCTGAGGCATTCAAAAGAAGAACAGCTCAGCAAGAAATACAAGTGGCAAAAGAAACTGTCAGTAGACAAAAGACAAAAGAGTAGAGGGGTTACCACCCAAATAGGAAAATAAAAACTGCATGGAGATCATAAGTATTAAGTCATAAGATCAAAGTGAGAAAGAGCTCACAAGGGTTAGACATCCCAAAGTTTGCACCAAGTGCGTAAAAGATAAAAGCTTCGAAGACACATACATAAGTGAGTACATAAATAAACATAGCATACCCATCGTAACATGAGCATAAACATCGGGGAAAGATCGGCACCTGTGTGGAGAGAACCCTCCGCCAACACACCCACAATCACAAACCCAACGCGGTAAAAAGGAAGGTGGCCTTATGCCTTGACAAGCACAAAATCGGAAAAAATGACACTTCTTGGGAAAGAACCCTCCGCAAACACAGCCACAGTCACAACCCAGCGGGGTCAAAAGATTCATAGCTAGCCATGGCCACACCAAAATACCTTTAAAAAACATAAAACCACTGCCTAAATTACAAGCAATTCCAACGGAGGAAGAAACCCCAATTCAAACTAAGGCCCAACTCCCCCATGACGAATACCCAAAAAAATACCCAAAGGCCCAAACTCGCCGAATAGACTAAATTGACCAAAAAATATTCTGTCCTGGCTAAATTCGGCTAGTATACCCGGCGAACTACATGGATACTCGACGAATTGCATAACGATACTCGGCGAAATGTATTGATACTCGACGAATCAACCAACTATACACGACGATTTACCCTAATACATGCCGAAATTCTCTTGGCTTCATCGGCTACTCGACACTTACTAAGCTTAGACTATACTCAATGATCCTCAATGATACACGCCGAATTTTATTTAGACTAGTCTATCATATTTGACTATTTCAGACTTAATGAAATTCTAATCTCACTCGCCGAATGACTAATTGATACTCCCTGAATTCCACCACTGTTACTCGACGAATTCTCTCACTTAACTCGATGAATTTTAGTTAACAATATACGTCGAATTCTCACCCGGCTAATCTACCATACTCGAGAATACTACCGTCGATATTCGACGAATTCTGCTTACCCAAACCCGCCGAATTCTACTTAACCCCTAGACCTAATCTCCACATTTTGGCCAAAAACTTGCCCTACTCTTGGAGATCTATTTAATAGCCTACTTACACTAATCCTACTCTCTAAGGGAGGAGGAAAGGAAGGAAGAAAATACGCAAGAAATGAACATGCAAGGGAGAAAATCCACTTGCCTTGAAACTCCTAAAAAATGCCTACCGCTCGCACTGCGACAAGGATCGGCCGCCAAATAACCTTAGCAACGTTTACTGAAACTTTTGGAGGAGGAGGAGGTCAAAATCTCTAACCCTAATGCCTAAAAATTGAGGAATCTTGAAAATATTACCACGATCGCAAAGATCCCAGTGAGAGCTTTCTCAATCTCTACTCTAACAACAAATCTGACCACCAAATCGCTGGAAATCACTGGTCGAAAGCACGCAGGATGTCGCTTCTCTTCTACTCACGAAAATGGCCGCCACTCGGGTAGGAAGACGTTGAATAGGAAAGGTTGGGTTTGACGTGGCAAATTTTCATATTTATACTTATATATATAATATAATATTAATTATTTAAATAATATCAAAATTACCCGAAATACAAACCCACTCGGAATCTTAGGAAAATCGCACCGTAGCTAAATAACGACGCTACGAATCTAACGGCGAAGTCGAAATCCAAATTCGACAAATCAAACTCAGGTAAAACATCGTCTGAAGATAAAACAACACCACATCCCTATAAATGCTCGACCGAGTCACCAAAACAGACAAGCCTCGCAAGGGAAGGTGCACAACCAAACCAAAATCAACCACACAGGAAATATACTGAGCAAATCCATGCACCAACAAACGATACCCTTTAACTATGCATCAACGTAATGCCCATACGTCAAAAATACGTCACTACGGGAATTTAATAAATACCGACAATTCAAGGGCGTTATAATCTTCCCCAATTTGAAGAAATCAGAATTCTCAATCAATGATAAATTACATAAAAGGAATTACTGTAATGATCATCAAAAAAATTAATCTTAGACAATCAATCTCAACAATTATAATCTTATTGCAGATTTCTCAAGATTCCTGTAGACCGGACTAAATCTATCCTCCTTAGCCCAGAAGCGGTCGAGCGCGGTAACAGTCATAGAAAGTTGAAAGATGGAAAAGGAATTTTTAACATGGAAAACCCTTCAACTAGGTAAAAAACCATGTTGTTGGACTTGTGGAAGCAAAACCACCACTATTTACTAGTTATTGTACATGGTTTTTCTGAGGACTCGAGAGAGACATGCATCCTCTCATTACAATCATTCAGAGTGAGTGAGAATTAGTACATGGCTAGAAGGGTCACAGACAACCACACGTAGAGAAAATTCTTTTTTCAATCTATAGTGGGGAGCTTCACACTCAAGGAACATAGGAGTCTTTGATAATAGCTTAGAGGCGAGAGCAGCTTGTTGTACTCATTCTAATGTCTAGGGCTTGAAAGCTTGGGTGGCACACTCAGTTCGCCGTATCCTCTGCAATTTGATCCTGTTGAGGATTGAGGAGTCTAGAGTGGTTAACTTGTCGTCGGCTAGTAAGCTTGTTCTTGAGTTGAGGGCGCCTGTAATACTGAGCATTCTGCAAATCTGATTAAAGTTGAGCGGTCCTTGGAGGGCTCTAGAGCTAGTCCTGTAAACTATTAGTTGTATAGGGTACATAAAATTTGTGAGTTCTGGCAAGCATGGTTGGCTGACACAGGGGAGTCTTGTGATTGGCTCGGTCGCAGCACTAACATTGTACGATTGATGGCGAAAGGAAAGTGTTGAACCTCCTATGATCCTTGTAATGATTGATGTATGTTGTAGCGGATTTGGGTGTCAAGACGGTCTTCAGCGGTCTTGATGGAATAGAAGCATTATGGCGTGCTTAGAGTGTGCGAGGAAGAGGAGCATATGGGGAAGAGGCGCATGCTAGAGTGCACGTGGAAGAGGCATGTGCAGTAGCGCGCGCGATAGAGGAACGTGCAAGGAATAGGAATGTATTGAATAGGCGCGCGTGGGAGCGCGCGAGGAAGAGGCGTGCATGGGAGCATGTGAGGAAGAGGCATGCACGGGCAGAAGTGAGGAAGAGGCTACACGGACGCGCAAGGAAGAGGCACAAGCAAGCAAGCGCGGGAGCGCACAAGAAGAGGAGTCCACGAGAGCAGGCAAGGAGGAGGCGAGCATGACATCACGTAAGTAAGTGGCATGCACGACAGCGCACAAGGAAGAGGCACACGCACTAGCAAACAAAGATGTGCCGCGCCCGAAGCGGCACGCGTGGGCACGAGCGAGGAAGAGGCTTGCATGGATGCACAAGGAATGGGCACGAGCAAGCGCGTGTGGGAGCGTGCAAGAAGAGGTGTGCACTTGAGCAGGCAAGGAAGAGGCGAGCGCAACAACACGTAAAGAAGTGGAGTGCGTTAATACGCGTAATGAAGAGGCACACACGACAACATGCAAGGAAGTGGTACACGCGACATCACATAAGGAATACAAGCGCGTAGGAGCATTGATGTCGCCCACGCACAGACTCTTATTTGGGTGGTTGGTTCGATGAGTCGACCGACGCAGACTGGCAAGAAGATCAAAGTTCTAACAAAAGGAGGCAAGTGCACCTATCGCCTGTAGTACTCGATATTCGAGAGAATACCGAGGTCGTATTATTCTCGGGGTCGGGTTGATTATTCCTACTCCTCCAGGAGGACTATTATTTTACTGAAAGTAAGATGTATTTTTGTTTGTCACTTAAAGACGGAAATAAAAGAAAGCTGAAAAATTACTTAGATTATTCGATGACGGGATAACGCTCGGCATCGAATCAGAATAAGACTAAAATAACTTAAAATAATTATTGAACTTAGTTTTCAAATTAATAAAAAGGCACTTGGCCGTGGAGGTTCCTTAAATATGAGCGCACTTATCTCTAGGAATATTGCTCACTTAAACGCTAAGACTATTCGACCGAACGTTAGTCCGACGAAAGATTCCTCTTAACGATCGCTTTATGCTAAGAACCCCGCTATTGGGTGGGGAACCCAATCCGACAGAACTACGCTTATCCTCTTTCAAGGGTGGGTATGCAGTTCTCTTTACCCAGGGGGGATCGGTCCATATGCACGGCCTCTCAGCTAGCTAGCATATGGATAACACAAGTAGAGCCCACACATCGATTATGCGGGTCTACGCGTCGTTAACCCGAGGCAAACAGTAAGTCCTTAAATTAAAATGAAAATAAAGGACTTTAATTATTTCAAATCATTTTATATGTCCCAATTCTCTTCGATGCCGAGGGATAATAACGATTACCTACTCATTAGTATGGGGACGGCTTTATGGTTTAAATGAGGCGCGAGTTCGAAATTTAGCACTAAACAGTTATAAGAAGAAAACAAAAACAATAGTGCGTTTAGATAAATTAAAATGCTAACTAAAACAAGAACTCACGAACACTTCAAAACCATAAATAAATTAAAAAGACAAGTCCTACTCAAACGAGTAGGCGGGAAATTAAAACACGTCATTTAACTCTTAACGAGTAGGCGAAAATAAATGCAAGTATAAGTTCCACTCAAATGAGTAGACGGTAAATGACAAGTCCTACTCGAATGAGTAGATGGGAAATGAAAACATGCCATTTAACTCAAACGAGTAAGCGGAAATAAATGCACACACAAACACCCACACTCTACATGAATTGAAAGAATGAAATAAAATTTATCTACTACACACACACACTCTACAAAATTGAGAAAGCGATAAAATTGCGAGTCCCGTCTCAAATGAGTTGGCGGGAGAATGAAAGCAAGCCCTAATAAAACTAGTAGGAGGAAATAAATGCACCCACACACGTACTCTACAGAAATGAAAACACACACACGCAAAATCCTACTCAAATGAGTAGGAAGAAAATGAAAGCGGTAAATTGCAAGTCCTACTCAAACGAGTAGGCGGGAAATAAAAGCAATAAAATTATCCTCATACACTCACACACACTAACATGATATTAAAAGAACATAATGAAAACCCTAACTCACACACAATTAAAGAACAAATCAAAGTTACCTAAAAATTAAAACAACAACTTTTTTATTCTTAGAACATGCTAAAAACACATAAAAAGGTGAAATAAATATTAAAGAAGCAAAAGTTTTTCAAAAACAAAGTTAAAATCAAAGTTGTTGAAAAATTAAAACGTTTATATTTTCATTCTTTGGACTCCATAAAAGTGATGAAAAAGTGAAAAAGAAATAAAAATTAAAGGAACAAAAAAGGGGTTTTACAATCCTAAAAAAAAGCTAAGCAAAAAATTCAAACATCACTTTAAAATCTCTTTTACAATTTTATAGGAATTAAAATATAAGACTTTAAAAAGTTTTCAATACAACATTTCATTTTGAAAAGAAGACTTAAACAAAATTTTTGTCATTATAACAATTCATTTTATACATAAAAACCTATAATGAAACCTAATATGACAATAATTTAAAAGCATGAAAAATTACAACAAGTTACACTAATTGATAATTTTCATAAAGAGAAAGACTAGGTAAAATAAGAGGACAAAAAAAGAAAGAGATGAGCCACCCAAATAAATTTTAATATAAGGTAGAGAGGGAAAAACTACAACTTTTATTACAATAATGAAGCTATTACAAAGCTATTACAAGGTAAAAGGAAAAGCTAAAAAAACATGAAAAGGGAGGGGGGAGAAAGCCTCCTTACATTGGATGGAATCCACAAGGGCAGCCCACAAAACACACAAAATATGGTCCAAAAAAAGAAAAAAAGAGCATACAGAAACTGGGTATTTATATGGAAAATTTTTGGTTTGACACGCCCTACGACACGGGCGTGTCGGGGGGCATGTCGGGGGTGGCGTGTTTAACTTGGCAAAATCCGGCGAGCTGGCTAGTTTCTGGAGGATTCGGGAAGTGACACGTCATCGTCATGGGCGTGTAGGGGGGCGTGACTGGACTGCTGGGTGGAGGAAATCAACTTTAACTATGCTGGCTGGAGGGATCGACTGCCGACATCAACATGGGCGTGTCGGGCTCGAACACGGGCGTGTCGGGCTCGATGCTGCTCGGTTTGATGAAGGCTGAACGTCAAGCAGCAGGTTGAAGTCGACGATCGTCGAGGGCGTGACACAGGCATGTCAGGCTAGGCACGGGCGTGACTTGCCATTTCACAGCAGAAAACCTGTTTTGGTGAAACAATCAAAGGAACAAGCCCTGTCACGGGTGTGACCTGTGTGACATGGGCATGACCTATGAAAATTTCATAAAATTTTTGGAAAATTCCAGAAAAATAATAGTAAAGCTTAGTTAGAAATTATTTGCAAAAAGAAACAAATTATTAAACAAAACAAACTAATAACAATGAAATAATAGTAAACTGACTTCAATAAAATACAAAAATATGCATATATTTACAACTCATCAAGCATGCAAGGAAGAGGCGCGTGCGGGAGCTCGCAAGGAAGAGGCGTGCGGGGGATCACGCAAGGAAGAGGCGTGCGTAGGAGAACTCAAGGAAGAGCCGTGCGTGGGAGCGCGCTAGAAGGAGGGCATGTGGGGAGAGTGAAAGGGGTTAGGTTAGGTAGTGACCTCAGGATCCAATGAGTTAGGGTGAGAACACATGGGGCTCGCTATTGTGTTCAAGTCAACTTAGGATAAACTAGCCTAAATTGAAATCACAAGTGCAAATTGACCTCACCATTATGTTCCTAACCCTAATGAAAACTTAGGTGACCCAAAAGCCCCATCATAAGATCACCAAATTGGCCAAATTGACCAAAGTGCACTATAGTCAATATAGGTCAACTCAACCCTAATTGGCCCAATTAGGCATCACATGGTCAAGTTGACATGAACACTAAACTCCAAACCCTAATTGGAGTGCATTGGACCATAAAGTTCTATCACATGGTTCAATTTGAACAAAGTTAACCTAAACCCTAATTTGGTCAAAATCTCATACATAGGTTCATTTAGCCCAAGTAGGGCATCACAATGTACATACCAATGTTGGGTGGTGTTATAGGGCTCATGACCATCAAGTGGGGCCAGCCTACTCACAAATTTGACCAAGTCAATCCTAAAGTCAAACTTGGTCAACATTAAGCCTAATTTGAGAATTAAGGGACCAAGCCCAATTCCAATAGGCTAAGGCCAAGGACCATGGCCCATCAGTAGCCCATTAGCCCAATTACAGCCCCTACCCTCTGATTTTGGAGAGAGATGACATGCATGGGGAATTTTGGTCATTTCAAAAATTTAAGACAAAGAAAAGAGAGAAATGGGGGATAGAGGTCACTTGGTTCTCCACCACTCTTCCCAACACCCTCATTGAGCCTCCCAACTCATTCCAAGTAGAATTCTAGGAGTGGTGGACACTTGTAGCCAAGGAGGGCATCCAAAGCTCTTGGTCGACAACCCATTAATGACATCTCATTACACATCCAATATCAGCCTAATCCAAGCATCCCATTCGCTTCAGAAGTTCCTGAGCAGTTGAATTTAATTCTTGGATCAAGTATTTAGGTGGAGAATCAAGCTTGGGAGCTCGATCGCCGGAGGAGTTGTCAGCCTTGTCTCATCACCACCACACCCGCCGCCAAACCCAAATCCAGGTCCATTTCTCATCCCCTCCACTTGTGCTAGCTTTGTAGATTGATTAGGAGAGATATCGGGCTCAATTGAGTTGATTCCGTGGGATCCATGTGAGAAATACTAATCTTTCACTTCTAACTCGGGTTCGCTAGAGGAGCCACATTCGGGGGCCATGTCGCTGGGAAATGTGAGCCACGGTGATGATAGTCGGCAGTGGTGATGGCCCAAGTGGCCGAAATTAGAAGATCAAGTTGTCCAGGTTGGGGTAATCACAGCCATTGGTTGTTGGGGAAGATAAATGGATGTTGTCCATTTAATGTGTATTAAACGATATTATTATTTAATTTACTGTCACACTTTATACAGTACTTTAAATGTTCAATTAAGGCCCTTTAGGTGCAGATTCAAACACAGTACCCAATATGAGAAATGTAGCCCTTTGTCTTACCTTTAATTAAGCACCTTAATCAAGTCATTTAAAGCACCGTAGCTCATTGTAGCTTTATTTCTCTAGGACTGCTCCTAGCCTAGGTAAGAAATTAAAGTAAGTATATATGATAGATGACAACTCCAAATGTGATAAAATTTTAGGCATGCATGTGTATGTACTAGAGCTAGCTTATGCCCAAAAATCAGAGTTTTGGGAGAATATTTCCCTATAGTGTTTTTCCATTATTTGATTAATAAAATTAATGTGATATTGGGTTTTTACAACTCCAAATAACCCCAAATTTTGGTGGTATGACTATGATGTCATTTTAGGACCCTGGTAAAAATTTAGGATCATTTTGATCTTTTCATGTTGGTGGATCCAACTTGCAAGTTGAAGGTATTGGTATAATTTGTGTGCCTTTAGCAAAAAGGGTAAAAATGGGGAATTAAGCCCATTTGGCTCATTGCATGTCAATGAACCTCTTTCTAGGAGTTTATGGAGATGAAATGCATCATTTATGGTGAAGTTAGGATTTTTGAAATCAAAAATCGCAAAGTTTTAGTTCTTTTTAATTATAACACATATTTATGTCACAATAGGAAATATATGCATCTTAACTTGGAAAATTTTAGATCATTGACACAAGCTCTAAAGTGCCCTTTTATTGCTCTGGAAAATATATTTTGTTTTTGGAAATTATTTCATGTGAAGAATTGTGCAATTTTTAATTATGCCCTTAAATGTTTTGGTACTTCATTTGGAAATGGACAATATGGTATTAATATTCATAAATGAAAAACATAGGTCAAATCAATCTGGAAAATTATGAAATTTTATACACTGACTTTTATATCAAGATGAACAGCAGATCAATTAATTAAACTTAGAGGACCTCTGGTTTTCATAGTTCATATTCAATGTGAAGGTCACATAATTAAATAATTTAATTATGGCCAAAAATAATTGGGAAAATTATGATTTTCTGGTTTTTCACTAATTGTCCACTTGATGAACCTCTGATTAAAATTTGGAGATCCTTAGCCAAGGGAATTTGGAAGTCACCTCATACAAACAAGAATAAACCTTTGGGCTGTATTTAGTAAAATTGACACATTGTGTTTAGGCCATCCAAACTAAAATGTTACCCTGCCACATAAAGTAATGAGTAAGGTCTTAGTGCATCATTAGAAGTATTTTTTGGTTCATGAGGAATTACGAGTATGATTGCACCTCACTTAAGAGTTTACGAGTTAACACCATATATGGAACGGATGCATACGGGTAGGCTGGGTAAAACATTCATATTAGTAGACTATAAATGATTTGGAGGCACATTTAGAAAGCCTTGGAACCCTAGGTTATGTCACTACATGTTGTAAGTGCTAGTGTGCATAGTCATTTAGAGGAATAGCTAAACCGGATTCCGACAAAAGATCGTCACTCCTATAAGTAATTTAATTGATTAGCTTTACTCGAGAGTAACAACGAGTGTGGGCGATTAATAACGGGTAGTCACCAATAAAAGTAATTATCCTAGAAAAGGGGAAGTGGGCTTTAGCATATTATATTCCATAGTATTGCTGTGAATCCTTCACCGGGTAGACTTTGAGAAGTCCAGGATTAACCCTTAGTCTCTAAGTATAACTAAATTAAACAAGAGTAGTCTAATAATCTAGATTGAAGGAACAATACAACACTCTCACCCTTGTTGGGATGGAGGGATATCAAGACAGGTTATTCCTACAAGCTAAAGGCTCAGGAGTTTTATATCAGGACAGGTTTGTCTTGCAAGCTGAAGGCTCGAGAGTTTTATATTTGGATGGGTTAGTCCTACGAGATGGAGGCTCGGGTTGATATAACTTGCATGTGCATAAAAAAAATTAGTGGTTGGTATTCAGTACTGGGACAGTTGTCACACTAATGGCAGTACATTGAATCTGGAGAGGTGTAAGGGTTTGAGGGGCCAGTAAGTTATTTTATACTACGGTCTTGAGGACGATCCCCGAAAACGCACACTCGTCTATAAAGACTAGTTGGATAACTAGCAATTTGTATGCAGAGACTCTAGAGTGCACCTAAGACGTATATAGAGGTATATTAGAGGTCGAGGCCTGGTAGTGTTTATACCCACCAAGGAGTGGAGATGCCCGCTCAACTGCTACTGTATCCATAACGGTGGTACCAGAGGGTTTAGTTAACTCCAAAAAGTAGGACATAAAGGTATGTAATCACAGATTCGTGTGAGTGAGTTGCACTTGTATGAATCATTACATGCATAACATACCATAGCGTACATTCGAACTAGGTCATTCATACTACAGATCCATATCATATAAATAAGTATGGGCTCTTTTATAAGATAAGTTATAATTCTTGAAACCTTAACTTATAAGATTGTATGGGCATCCATATAAGTTAAGGTACCCTTGTGATTGTAGCTTAGTTGTAGTTGATTACTTTATTGCACTACACTATCTTACTCTACTGCTCCTTTCATTACGGTTTACTACTTACTGTTCTTTACTTTTGTTATTCACATACAACTGTTAGCATAATGATATAAACTATGTTAGATGTTTACTCATGATAGAATTGTTCCATTGTCACCTGCAATTTTGATATTGCCTTTGTTGTCCTCCGCTTTTGTCCTCCCGAACGGTGCCTAGGAGTCGCGGGGGTGAGGCGAGGAAAAAAATAGCTTAGCCTTTATGACTAACTGTCGGTTGTGACTGTAGCAGCTCGAGGAGATTGAGTGCGAGCACGATTAGTAGGACGAGGTGGAAAAACTTGAGGTGCAGATACCGCGCATCACTACTACTATATCTCGGCGTCAGGTGATGATGAGTGTTCAGTTTCAGCTACCACTTGGAGTTGTGCTTGTGTGAGAAAGATTTTTTTCATTTGTCATGTACCGGGCATAAGCCCATACTCTCTATTTTGTATTCATTGTGGACTATTTATATTTCATCATATGATGATCATTCTGTGATACTGTGGACTAGTATTATTGTACTTTTATTTATTTTCTCAGATTGGCCTAATGGTTGAATGATCGTACTAGCCGTCAGGATCGACGTCGTGCGGTGAAGACTAACTTGTGTGTTATTGTGACCGTAAGGAGATGTTTCTGGGCATTAGACTCGGGTAACTCCTTGGTAAGGGGGAGGGGTCTTACACGTAAGGGGGAGAGAGAAAATCTGTTGGAGGACTTTCAGGGCCCCGAAGAGAATCCAAGATGAAGGAGGAAGGGGTCTATTTATAGACTCCAAGAAGGGCAATCCGGTAATTCTCTACCAAAACTACCAGATGGACAAATAGAAAATCCAAAATGGGGCACACATATCGCCAATTTTTGATAAACAACGATACCTCCTAGGCTATTATAACCTTTAACAATAAATAACCGCCCCTCCCCCAAGGGGAGGGGTGGTCTAGTGAGGAAAATGGCTGGAGGAGACTGGTGGATAGGGCAAGGCACCCCTGGACAGAGTCGGACAGCTCTATCGCCCACTACGAGGGGGATAATGAGAGGCAGGCGTCCAATCCGTCGCCTGCTAAGGCAAAAACATCCGCACAGGTCGGGCTGCTAGAGGTCCGCCCAACCTGGGAAGCCTTCCCTCTGCCACGGGGGGCCGGTAATTGGTTTGTAGCCTAGATGCACCTGCTCTTGCAAAAAAAAAACTAGTCACGCAAGTCGGGCTCTAGCCACCCAATCTGGGCAGCCTTCCCCTTGACACGGGGGTTTGCAATGAGCAGGTGGCCATGTTGTTGCTCGTCCTTATAAAGAACCAACCATCCAGGTCGGGCAGCCAAAAGGGGACCCAACCTGGGTGGCCGTACTACCATTCTTGGAGACCGACGAGGGGCGGGTGGCTAGGTTGCCACCCGCCTCTGATAAAGAATAGGTTTCCCCTACCAAGGGCGTCGATTGAGGCCTCACAGCCTTGGGGTTACGCGGTAGACTCATGCATGTCGGACGGATAGGGGACCACTGTGCTATGTGGCAGAGAAGATGGCAAAGACGGTTACTGCGGTGATTACACTGTTAGCGGGGAAAAATAGATACATGCACCCCAAATATAGGGTGTGGATAGAATTTATAAGGTGTCCTAATCATTGGCCATCCAAATCTCTGCAGCTTCGAGGCGAAGCAAATTTGGGGTTGGGAATTTTACTCGAAAGTTATACTAGGCACGTAACATT
Source organism: Platanthera zijinensis (assembly GCA_039513925.1). Classification (NCBI taxonomy): domain Eukaryota; kingdom Viridiplantae; phylum Streptophyta; class Magnoliopsida; order Asparagales; family Orchidaceae; genus Platanthera; species Platanthera zijinensis. The sequence continues at coordinate 168,561,395 of CM077086.1, forward strand.
TTGTAATGATGGCCACATGACAAAATGACTAAGAGTTGTGCAAGATAGAATAGTTACAAGGCGGAGAGCTCACTTGCAGTTGCACGTGTTGAAAGATGGGATTTGTAGAGGGAGGAACACACACGGGATGCATTGCATACTAGGAATGGTGTGCATAAGAGGTTAAGCATGCATGAGACGCATGTTTATCGTAATGTACATGAAACACGTAGTGTGCTCTAAGTGCGCACTTGGTGTAATGTACTTGAGGTGCTTAGTGTGCGAGGTGTGCACAAGATGTAGTGTGTGTATAGTTATGTAGGGTGCTCTACGTGCATTCACTACACGCATTTTGCCGCTTTTTGTTCGTGAAGGATCGAGCAACTTGTTGACCCTTCAGGTAGTGAGGCATTGCTCGCATGGGAGGTTGTTGCAGTGACGATCCTCATTAGTTATGAAGCATGTTAAAATTTAAAGTGATAGCATGGGATACTTGCAAGGCTAGGTGAAGATCCCCAAAACAACAGTGTGGATGCATTTTTTAAGTGTAACCGTGTTTGTTATCATAGGTCCCCTCAAGAGTGAGAGAGGGGCTCTAGTGTTGATGTGGATGAGGCATCACTCTGCCTTTAATGCTTCTTTGCACATTTGCATTGTGCAATAGCTTTATATTTATTTGTGGAGCTTTGGCCTCTCTTTGAGCATTGCTTGATTGTTTATTTACTGTTCTAGCTTTGAGCACTTGCTTATGATAATAGAGCATTTATGGTGTTGGATCCGACGTTTTATATGGGTAAATCTATCTTAATCCTTTGAGGTTGGTTGTTGGAGGACGAGTCCCACGTGGTGCCATAACCTACTATGTGGGCAAAGGGTAGACGCTTCGAGACGAGTAGTGAGAGGTTCAGATCACCGAACTGGGGGATGCCACATAGTGTGTTGGTGAAGGGCGAACCTTTGAACCTGTGCGACTATGAGGGGGGAAAGCCCTAACGGTGTTGTGACTTACTGAGGTGGAGAAATGTGGACCTTCGATCAGTGTCAGTGGGATTTTATAGGGGCGTGGACTCAGATAAACAGTGAAGGACAGGCCTTTGAACTATTAGTAAATGCGAGGGGGGACATCCCCTGGCAATGCTGCAACCTACTACGACAGAGAATGTTAGGAGCTTTGATCAGCGATAGTGGGAGGTCATAGGGACGTGATACTAGAGAGACGGCGAAGGGAGGACGTTCAAACTGAAGAGGTCATAGTCTCCTTTGCGGGGATCCGAACACTCTATGATTTAGTAATTGACCAAGATTCATCACCTCCACCAAGATAAATAACATTATATGACATTTTCATGGGCTGTAACTTTGCCTCACTAGAAATTGAACTAATATATTATAAAGAAGCTCTAAAATAAAGTCACTAGAGAGCAGCAATAGAGAATGAATTGTAGATGATCTATAAAAACCATACCTGGGAATTGATAGAGTTACCCAATCACAAAATCTGTTATTCGTTTGAAATGGCTCTTCAAAACAAAGTATAATGAAGATAGATCAGTTTTGAAATATAAAGCAATGGTAAATTGCTATGGGGTATGCTTAAAAACTTGTTATAGAATACTTTAAAACATTTTCCCTAGTTACAAGATTTGAATCATTTCATCTACTCTTTGCTTTTGCCATAAAAACAACTTCCCTATTTACAAACTAGATGTGAAATCTGCATTCTTAAATGGTGAAATAAGAGAAGAAATTTATGTTCTACGACCCTATGGTTTTGAAGTAAGTGAAGCTAATTATAAATTCTACAAACTAAAAAAGGCCCTATACGGGTTAAAGCAATCACCCAAAGACTAGAACATCAAGATTGACGCTACCCCCCGACCCACCCAAAAGCTAGGATTCTATAAGATAGGTTATGAGCCAACCCTCTTTAAAATCCCCCCTGCCCGATGATTGAGCACAATTGAGGGAGATCTTATGCCCAGAACAATCATCTTGCAGTGACACCAACTCCTGTATTAGTCGCCACTACAGGATGCCGATCCTACCGGCTAAACAAATAATTAGGCAAACCATAAGTATGAGAAAGAAATATTTACCATAAATCCACATAACACACATGTATATATATATATATATATATATATATATCAAAGCTGTCAACAAATATGATAAACTAAATTAAATGATAAGGGCGAAGTCCGGTACAACAAGTTTCTCTCTCTCTCACTCAAAAAACTTCGAAAGTAAACTCGTCATCAACACTCACATCGGCACGTGGTTGGGTTGTGATATGCTGCATCAGCTCCTCAAGCCCCGTCTTCTTTTGTTGCTGGTCCTCATGGGTGTCGTGCTAATGCTCCTGATCATGGATATCCTAAAATGATGTGGTCCATCGACCATTAGTCAAAAGACTAAGGTGTTTCAACATTCACTCCCCCAATGAATCTTACGCACTGGGCGAGAGTGTAACATCCCATTTCCGGCAAGACCCCTAGGAGTCGGTCTGTCGTGATAGAACCCTAGAGGCCCAAGAATTATAGTACATCGACCGAGATTTCGGGTCACGGGTTGGTCACGCCCGTGACCTATGTGTCACGCCCGTGACCTAGGGCGTGACTCCTTCGACGATCGTCGATCTCCGTGAGACGATCGTTGAATTTGCAACCCGGGCCTGTCATGCCCATGACCTATGTGTCACGCCCGTGACCTAGGGCGTGACCCCTTCGACGATCGTCGATCTCAGCGGGATGATCATCGAAGCGCAGAATTTGCGTCATGGCCCTGTCACGCCCGTGACCCAGGTGTCATGCCCGTAACCAAGGGCGTGACCCCCCTTCGGCGATCATCGATCTCAGTGAGACGATCGCCGAGCGCGGAATTGGCATCTTGACCCTGTCACGCCCGTGACCCATGTGTCACGCCCATGACCTAGGGCGTGACCACCCTTCGACGATCGTCGATATCAGTTCGACGATCGACGAAATCAGAATTTGCCACCCGGGCCTGTCACGCCCGTGACCTATGTGTCACGCCCGTGACCAAGGCCGAAACGTCAGCCAGGCTGGAAATTTCTGTAACCGAAGTCATAATCAATTCTGAGTATGGGAATTTACAGCAGGAGTATTTATGAGTCGTTTCTTTCTTTAATTACTTAATAAGAAAGAGAGATTGAGGTCTAGTAGGGAATCGCCACCTGGTAAAGGCCTCTTCTTATTCCACTGTTTCCTTCCCTGCACCATAACTGAAATAATATTAAGAGAGAGAGAGAGGGCATTCATGGCCATGAATGTTTCATCCTTTCCCCTCCCCACTTGGAGATCTATAAAAGCCCCCTTAGAGCAAGAGGAGAAGGTTACACGCTCGATCAAACGGATTCAGATTTCATCTCTTGCTGTAGGAGAAGTTCGGGAACGCCACCACCGCGCCATTACAATCCGACGTTCATCTCGTCTTCAAACCGCGAACAAGCTCCTCCTCTACTTCTTCTCTTATGGGTAGATCTTAGGATCTTAGAAATGAAGTTCGTGCTCAACGGAGCTGAACCTATCTCGAGTTTTCATGGATAAACCATGAAAAAAATATATTTTCAGGTACGCCGGAAACCGCCACCTCCAGCGGCCAAACCACCGCCGACCGATAGCCATCGCCTCGACGGAGGTGGTGGTGGTGGATGGCCAGGGAAGTGATCGGACGGCCGGCGACGGATCGCGGAAGAGCTACAGGAAATATGAGTTTTCTGTGTTCTGGTTTTGGATTCTGTAGAAGATGAACAGTAAAATCAATTTATAATATATAAATTATGTATATAGTACATAATGAAAAGTTAAATTAATTGAGCACATTTTGAGGCTGCAAAACAAGGCACCTAGAGGCCGATTTATGAAAAATGACCAGTCACGAAAGTTGTAACCCTTCGAATCTAGATTAATTTAAAATTAGTTTCAACTCGTTTGGGTAAGCTGTTCAACCGCAGAACCCGTTTTAATGGGGGTTGTACCTAGAGTTGGGCAGAAATTAAAATGGATTCCCACTCTTCGTCCCTTGTCCAAATGACCTGAAATTTGGGCAGAGGGTTACCCTTAGTCATATTTAGAGGCTGACCAAAAATGGGAATATTTGGAGACACTTTGCCTAAAGTTTTTGTTTTAATTTAATTAAGTTGGAGGAATTTATTTAAGTGGTCAAATGACCTCCAAACCCTCTCAAATTTTGGTGAATGGTCCCTTGCTATAAAACTTAGCTCTGTAAAAATTTTCAACTCACTTGGATTAGTTTTGCATAGGGACTCACCTATTCTTAACTAGGCAATAGTGAGGCATTTTTGAGTAAAAAGTGCACTAGAGGTGAGAATGGTCATATCACCTTAACAGAGACTGATATCTTGACCACTGACTTGGAGGGGTTATTATAACCCACTTGGAGAAAATGGTGTGGTTTAGGGTTGATTTACCCTAGGATCCAAGCTCAAACCCTAAATGGAGGGTTTTGAGGGTTGAGAAGGACATGGGGGCAATTGCTCTCGTATTGCCTTGAAACTCTGTAGAGTAGACATTAGCATGATAAGAATCATCTGAATGAATCTTGGAGAATATGGAGACAAGTAGATACCTCAAAACCTTAATCTTAGCTTTAGGGTAAAATACTAATTAAGCACAATCCATAACTAAACTATATCTAAAGGCTGTGAAATTAGGGTAGAGTAAGTTTTTGAGTGGGTAGAAACTATAGAGATTTTACCGGAATTTTATGATGTTTATTTCCAGCACTTCATTTGTAAAGTCTGTTATAGCCCTAATTGATGTTTTACTTATTTGGATCTTTCTGTTCATTAAAACCCCATGCAATCTTGGAAATAAATGTTTTAGGACAGACTGGTTACCCTTGAATTTTTTTATAATTTTTAATTGAGTAAATCACGTACTTCCTTCACAAATGTTAAAGAGGGGTTTTATGCTTTGAAAATTAAGTAGGGATGATATTTTTACTGAAAAATTATGAAATTGGGCCAATGCTATTTTTAAGGCTTTATATGTATATTATAATTTATTTATAATTTTTGGAAGAATATTCTCTATACTTGGTTCATAAATAATGGAAGATAGTAAATATTGCTAAAATAGTTTTAGTGCCCTTTTGATGATAGAAAATTATGATACTTTGGATTTACCCTATTGAGATAACCTACTATTTATTATAAATTTTCTGTACATCTTGCATGAGAACTTAGGGTAGTTCATGTTCAAACCGGTAGCCCTTGGAATTTTTGAGGAAATTAATTAAATGCCAGATAAATTAGGAAAATTACCACATTCTGGATTTAGGCTATTTATATCATGATAAGTCTCCAGTAAATAGTTTAGGGTATTTGGATGAGTTTTGGGATCATTTCATAACCGGTTCAACATATAGTCTAGGTTGGTCTGCATATTGTAAATTTGTGAATTGCAATAGGACATGATCTGAGAAAGTCGTTGGAGTAAGTCATTTTGTCTGGGTGGACAATTGTGGATGATATCATAATAGGATGATATAAAGAGTAGAGAGAAGTAGTTATAGCTAGGGTTAAGAGGTGCTCGGGTTCGACGAAAGATTGTCTTTCCCGAAGAGAGGAAGGTTAAAAATCACCCTAGAATAGTCTATCGTAATATGAGAATGGAATGGGTAAAAGGGATCAACCAATAACAATAAATGCCTTGCGAAAGGGAACGATGGGCTTCAGCTACCATCATAGTTCCTAGTGCCCTTTGAGAACCCTTAACGGGGAATACCTGGGGCAGTCCTGGGTTAATGTAAACTGCAATAACAAACTGACAAGAGTAACTTAGTAATTAGGGTTGCACCTTTCACAAACACTATTAGCACAGGAAAGATTTATGGGAGATTCGGCTCGGTGGGTTAAGATACGGACGGAATGGTCCGGGGAGCTTCGGCTCGGTTGGTTAAGAGACAGACGTTTTAGTCCGGGGGGATTCGGCTCGGTTTTTGTGTGTTTACGATTAAATTTGCATGTGCATAAAAGGAATGAAAATAAAGGTGGTGGGTCTTCGGTATTGGAGGGTCGATGTACCGACGCCAATACACTGACTCGGCAAGTGTGGTTAGCACTTCGCCGACAAAAGTCTGGTGCGCCAGCCGGCAAGAGTACGCAGGAGTCCGCTTAGTGCACCAAGCGTTAAGGCGTACGATAGGTCTGACCGGTAGTTCTTTACTGGTTTAGAGGTGGGCGAGGCCCAACCCACCGCTTCCGTCTGCCACTACGGAGGTATCCTTGGAGGTAACGGCTCCGAAAGGGGGAACTAAAGGTCTGTGTGCACAGAGTCGGGTGTGTGAGTTGCACTTGCATGTTTCATCATACCCACTTGCATGTCATAGCATAATCGATTCATTTAACCCTGACACCTAAAGTATACATGTTATGGGACGCTTATACATTAGGACCTACAAAACGACCCCTTGGTCTATAAGCTTGTGTGGGCAAGTTTATAAATTAAGTTTAAATTATATATATATATATATATATATATATATATATATATATATATATATATATGCTGCTTTTGATAACCGACACCCCAACGTATAAGTGGTATGGGACACTCTATACGATGGGAGCCTTGCAGAAGATCCCTTGGCTTATGCGCTTTCGCACATAAGTTAAGGTTACTTTTCCTACTTTCTGTTATTGACATATTTATTATAGAATTGCTAGATTAGTTCCGCTGCCACCTGTTTCTTTCATTAAATATCCACCTTCATGTCCTTCCCTTTCTTCCTCTCCGCTCAGTACCTAGGAGCCATGGGGGAAGGGGTAGGGGATGATAGGGCTTAGTCTTTATGACTAACGGTTTTCGAACCGCATCATTTTAGGGGATCGTGGAGCCCAGCATGGAGGAGCAGCCCCAGAGCCCGGTGCGCTTGGAAATGGGGCAGTCTAGCTCTGGAGTTCATACAGCCGAGACCGTGAGTCTCGGCCTTGAGTTGTTTTGTTTTTGCTTCCGCATGAGCGTTTTGTAGTGAGGACATGATGTACCGGGCATAAGCCCATAGTTTTTGTACTCTGATGTATTATTCTGTGGACACTCCCTTCGTGGAGATTTTATTCTATATATGTTATTTACTTTCAGTGGACTTGCTCTTACTTCAATTATTGTGCTACCTTTCTATGATCGAATTGTCCGGCAGAATCGGCGCCTTGTGGTGATGACCCTTCAGGACGTGAAGGTGTCATCGCAAAGCGGCGATTCTTGGCCTAAGACCCCGGGTTTTAAAAAGAAAAAAAAGGGGGTGGGGGTCTTACAAGTGGTATCAGAGCCAGGTTATCTATCGGAAAAGGTAGCAGTCCACTATCCCTGGGTCACCCCTGCTCGAGTTTAGTTTGGGGACAAACTAAGCAGCGGAAGCAATGGTGTGCCCATATGGGGATCACATATAAATTGTCCACTTTTATTAAAGATTGAACGTTTTCTCAGTATGGGTTTTCGTTACGCAGCCTCCAGCACAGCCTACGCCACAAGGTGGAGTTCAACAGGCTCAGGATGTTGCACCACCTCCACCGGTCCTCAATCCTTTCCTTCAGTCAGACATGGGACAGACTCTGAACTGCCATCCTGGAGGCTTTCAGGGCCCAGCAGGTTCCTGTCCTGCAACCAAACCCGGGGGCCAACTGGCTGAGAATCTTCCGAGGACTTTCTCCCCCGTCCTACTTGGGGACAGAGTCGGCGGTTCGGACGGAAGTGTGGCTGGATATCATGTACGAGATGCTGACTGGGATATAGTGTCCCTGGGAGGAGAGGGTGGATTTGGTTGTCTCTTGCCTGGAGTCCCATGCCAAGAGGTGGTGGAAGACGCTTGTTGGACACGACATTTACCGATAGGGAGGTTGCGGAGGTTACCTGGGAAGAGTTCAGGGCCGCGCTGCTGGAGCATTTCGTTCCGCAGTCGGCCTGGGATGAGTTGGAGGAGCGGTTCTTACAGCTGAAGCAGGGCACTCGGACGGTGGTGGAGTACCATCGGGAGTTCGACCATCTGGCTCGATATGCATATTCTTTCCAGCTGGACGAAGTAGGGTACATCAAGAGGTTCTATAAGGTCCTGCGGGAGGACTTGAGGGAGGCTTTGTTGTTTGTATCTGACGGGCCTATCTCCCGGATTTTGGAGATGGCAAAAAGGATTGAGGCTGATTGGCACACCACCCGGGGCTGGAAGCGGCTAGCAAAGGATCAGGGACGGAGAGTCAGAAATGACTAGCGGCGAGGTGCTATACCAGAGGGGAGGAGGACAGAGGACCAGCCTCGTCAGGAAGTGAGGCAGGAGCCGAGGGAGCAGGTGATATTGGCCCCTCAACCTCTTCGGATGCAGGAGATGCTGAGACCCGGGGGAATGGAATATCCCCACCGGAGTGCTTCCATTGTCATCAGATTGGGCACATCCGGAAGAACTGCCCGATGAGGGGGGCACCACCTCGAGCACCACAGGGTGGCCCACCAGCTCAGCATTACGAAGGCCGAGGACACGGCCGCGGTCATGGATACCAGGAGGGAGACCATAGACAGGGAAGGGAGCATGTATATGCTTTGGACCTTGCGTAGCCTCGGAATCCGGAGCAGGTCATAGCAGGTACGCCGCAATGCTTCTTTATTTTCATAGAATTTCACTTTTAGTTGGTAAAACATAGAACCGCACTAGATAGATTAACAAGGAAATAAAATTATTTATAGAACCCTAAGACATCTAATCACCCCAGGTATAGTCTTCATCAGCGGCAAGCCTGCCCGCACGCTTTTCGATACTGGAGCTACTCACTCCTTTGTGTTGGAGACGTTCGTAGAAGGACTGGAAGGCGTGGAGCGATTCACGAGCTCGAGGATGAGGGTGCGACTATCGAATGGATCCTAGCTCCTTACCACGGATCACTGCAATATGGAGGCAGAAATTGGTGGAAAGGCGTTCAAGGCTCCAGCAACAATTTTGAAGCTGACGGACTACGACCTGATCCTGGGCATGGTATGGCTGCACTAGAACCATGCCCAGATTGATTGACAAGCGAAGGGGATCACCGTGAGACACGGGGACTCTTTTATTGTCATCGAAGGTATAAGACCTGCCTCTCGTATACTCTTATCTTCGGTACAGGCTGTCAAGGCCCATCTGCAGGGAGACGAGGTATATCAGGTGCTGTTCGAGATGACCGAGGAGATGGATCGGATTGCCAATATACCGGGTGTTTGTGATTACGCCGATGTGTTTCCAGAGAAGTTTCTAGGATTGCCTCCGTACAGGGAGAAGGATTTTCAGATTCAGTTGGTGCCAGGGGCTAAGCCGATATCCAGGGCTCCCTATCGGATGGCCCCGAAGGAGTTAGCAGAGTTTCAGACTCAGTTGTAAGAGTTGGTGGAGGCGGGATTTGTTAGACCGAGTTCCTCGCCATGGGGAGCCCCAGTCCTATTCGTGAAGAAGAAGGATGGGACACTTCGCCTGTGCATCGATTATCGAGCACTAAACAGGCTGACCGTCCGGAATACCTATCCGCTCCCACGGATAGACGAATTTTTTGACCAGCTGGAGGGAGCCCATTATTTCTCGAAGCTGGACTTGAGGTCAGGATACTACCAGCTGCGGATCCAGGAGGAGGATATCCCGAAGAAGGCCTTCAGTAGCAGATATGGCCAGTATGAGTTCACCGTGATGCCCTTCGGGCTCACGAATGCACCGTCGGCGTTCATGAGCCTCATGAACCGGGTTTTCGAGGCCTACTTGGATGTGTTCGTCAAAGTATTCATAGACGACATCCTGATCTACTCTAGGACGGAGAAGGAGCACACTCGGCATCTGGCACTGACTCTAGAGAGGTTGCAGGAGCATCGCCTTTACACGAAATTCAGCGAGTGTCAGTTTTGGTTGAAGGAGGTGGCTTTCCTAGGCCACATTATCAGCTGGAGCCGGGTTGGCAGTGGATTCGGCAAAGATTCAGGCAGTTCGAGATTGGCCGCAGTTAAAGACAGCCACCGATGTACGAAGTTTCTTGGGACTTGCCGGTTATTACTAGAAGTTCGTGGAGGGGTTCTATCAAATTGCCTCCCCCTCACATCTTTGACAAAGAAGGAGGCACCTTTCGTTTGGACCCCGCAGTGCCAGGCGGCTTTCCAGTAGCTGAAGGACCGACTCATCTCAGCCCCTGTTCTTGCCCTTCCATCTGGAAAGGAAGGATTTCAGGTGTATATCGACGCATCATACCAGGGGATTGGAGCGGTGCTGATGTTGAACGGACACGTCATAGCATATGCCTCCCGCTAGCTGAAGACCCATGAGAAGAACTACCCGGTGCACGACCTTGAGATGGGAGCGGTCATTTTTGCTCTGAAGGTCTGGCGCCATTATCTTTATGGAGTCCACTGCGACATCTACTCCGACCACAAGAACTTGAAATACGTGGACACGCAGAAGGAGCTGAATATCAGGCAGAGGCGCTGGGTGGAGTTCTTAGCAGACTATCAGTATGAGATGCACTACCATCCAGGGAAGGCAAACGTGGTGGCCGACGCGTTGAGTCGGAGAGCTGCCACTTCCGAAGACGGGCCCCAAGTTATGTCCATGGAGCTAGTCCGGTCATTCAGAGATATGCAGATATCCTTAGTGTCCGAGGATGATCCAGAGTTGTATAGGGAGTATCTGGCATCGATTGTGGCCATAGATGATATTCGGGATCGCATTCGGGACAGACAGAGGACAGATGCATGGGTAGAGCCGATATTCCGAGCCTTGGAGGAGGGTTCGACAGGAGATTATTCCCTGAGAGATGGATTGCTACATTTCAGAGGCAGATTATATATACCCGTAGGAGTCCAGATCCGAGTGGATATTATGACGGAGGCGCATTAAAGCCGGTACTCTGTGCACCCAAGGATCACAAAGATGACCGCTGATCTAAAGAAGACGATGTTTTGGCCGGGCATGAAGAAGGACATTACGTACTTCGTGACCCATTGCGAGGCGTGTCAGTTAGTGAAGGCGGAGTGCAAGAACCCCGCAGGACTGTTGCAGCAACTCCCAGTGCCGGAGTGGAAGTTTGATGATATAGCTATGGATTTTATACATGGGCTTCCCCGGTCTCAGACAGGGAATGACTCGATCTGGGTGATTGTTGATCGGTTGACGAAGGTGGCCCGCTTTATACCAATTAGGAAGGATGACTCGGTGGGAGTGCTGGTACGGAAGTTCGTGGAGCAGTATATCCGATACCATGGCGTGCCCAGGACGATAGTATCGGACCGCGATGGACGGTTTACATCCAGGGAGTGGCGGTCAGTGCAGGCATATCTGGGCACCCGGATTGACTTTTAGTACGGCCTTCCACCCTCAGACGGATGGGCAGATAGAGCGCACCAATAGGACATTGGAGGATCTACTACAACTGTGTATACTGGACCGAGGGGAGCCGTGGGAGAAGATGTTGCCGTTTGTCAAGTTCTCCTATAACAATAGCTACCAGTCCAACATCAGGATGGCGCCTTATGAAGCCTTGTATGGAAGAAAATGTAGGACCCTGCTTTCTTGGGTTCAGGACGAGGATCTGAAGGTTTTGGGATCGGATTTTGTTGAAGACACTGAGGCACAGGTGAGATTGATCAGAGATAGGATGTTGGAGGCGCAGAGCAGACAGGTTTAGTACTATGATGCCCGACATCGTCAGGTGGAGTTTCAGGTAGGGGACCGAGTGTTCTTGAATATCCGGCCCATGCACGGAGTCTCATGGGTGCGCGGTCGGAGGAAGAAGCTCAACCCTAGGTATATGGGCCCTTACAGGATCCTGGAGCGGATCGGGGCTCTAGCCTACAGGCTAGAGTTGCCACCAGAGCTGGCAGCTCTACACGACATCTTCAACATTTCTTCGCTGAGAAGGGCTCTACTATGCCCGGAGCAGCAGATTTTGACCACCGAAGGGCCGGTAGCTTCAGACCGATCTGTTCACTTGGAGCCGGTTCGGATCAACGATAAAGGAGTACGGATCTTGCGCCGTAAGAAGATCCCCTTAGTCAAGGTTCTGTGGAGAAACCACGGTCAGTAGGAGCACACCTGGGAACCGCAGGACCTGATAAGGCAAAAATACCCGGAGTTGTTCAGTCAGGTATACATCACCACCTCTCAGTATACTATAAATTTACCTTCTTGTATTAAACCGGTAGGACTAGGTAAGGGAAATCGAGAACCTAGGCATGCGCAGGAAAGTAGGGGCTAATCTTTTGTTTATTGGGAAGATTGTCTTCGTTTATCAAACAAGTTGTCGCTTGAACCCAATAGAAAAAAAACCGTATAGGATGTTACAAGTTTAATTTATTTCGGTAGAAATCCCCGTAGGCTCAACCTCAATTTCGGGGACGAAATTTTTGTTTTGTTTATTGGGATTTGTAACATCCCATTTCCGGCTAGACCCCTAGGAGTCGGTCTGTCGTGACAGAACCCTAAGGGCCCAAGAATTGCAGTACATCGACCGAGATTTCGGGTCACGGGTTGGTCACGCCCGTGACCTATGTGTCACGCCCGTGACCTAGGGCGTGACTCCTTCGACGATCGTCGATCTCTGTGAGACGATCGTCAAATTTGCAACCCGGGCCTGTCACGCCCGTGACCTAGGGCGTGGCCCCTTCGACGATCGTCGATCTCAGTGGGACGATCGTCGAAGTGCAGAATTTGCGTCATCGCCCTGTCACACCCGTGACCCAGGTGTCATGCCCGTAACCAAGGGCGTGACTCCCCTTCGGTGATCATCGATCTTAGCGAGATGATCACCGAGCGCGGAATTGGCATCTTGACCCTGTCACGCCCGTGACCCATGTGTCACGCCCGTGACCTAGGGCATGACCACCCTTCGACGATCATCGATCTCAATTCGACGATCGTCGAACTCAGAATTGGCCACCCGGGCCTGTCACGCCCTTGACCTATGTATCACGCCCGTGACCAAGGCCGAAACGTCAGCCAAGCTGAAAATTTCTGTAACCGAAGTCATAATCAATTCTGAGTATGGGAATTTACAGCAGGAGTATTTATGAGCTGTTTCTTTCTTTAATTACTTAATAAGAAAGAGAGATTGAGGTCCAATAGGGAATCGCCACCGGGTAAAGGCCTCTACTTATTCCACCGTTTCCTTCCCTACACCATAACCGAAATAATATTAAGAGAGAGAGAGGGCATTCATGGCCATGAATGTTTCATCCTTTCCCCTCCCCACTTAGAGATCTATAAAAGCCCCCTTAGAGCAAGAGGAGAAGGTTACACACTCGATCAAACAGATTCAGATTTCATCTCTTGCTGTAGGAGAAGTTCGGGAACGCCACCACCGCGCCATGATAATCCGACATTCATCTCATCTTCAAACCGCGAACAAGGTCCTCCTCTACTTCTTCTCTTATGGGTAGATCTTAGGATCTTAGAAACGAAGTTCGTGCTCAACGGAGCCGAACCTATCTCGAGTTTTCATGGATAAAGCCATGAAAAATATATATTTTCGGGTACGCCGGAAACCGCCACCTCCAGCGGCCAAACCACCGCCGACCGATAGCCATCGCCTCGACGGAGGTGGTGGTGGTGGTGGATGGCCAAGGAAATTATCGGACGGCCGGCGACGGATCACAGAAGAGCTACAGGAAATATGAGTTTTTTGTGTTTTGGTTTTCGGATTCTGTAGAAGATGAACAGTAAAATCAATTTATAATATATAAATTATGCATATAGTACATAATGAAAAGTTAAATTAATTGAGTACATTTTGAGGCTGCAAAACGAGGCACCTAGAGGCCGATTGAGGAAAAATGACCAGTCACGAAAGTTGTAACCCTTCGAGTCTATATTAATTTAAAATTTGCTTCAACTCATTTGGGTAAGCGGTTCAACCGCAGAAACCGTTTTAATGGGGGCTATACCTAGAGTTGGGCAGAAATTAAAACGGATGCCCACTTTTCGTCCCTTGTCCAAATGACATGAAATTTGGGCAGAGGTTTACCCTTAGCCATATTTAGAGGCTGACCAAAAATCGGAATATTTGGAGACACTTTGCCTAAAGTTTTTGTTTTAATTTAATTAAGTTGGAGCTTCGGCTCGGTTAGTTAAGAGACAGACATTTTAGTCCGAGGGGCTTCGGCTCGGTTTTTGTGTGTTTACAATTAAATTTGCATGTGCATAAAAGGAATGAAAATTAAGGTGGTGGGTCTTCGGTATTGGAGGGTTGATGCACCGACGCCAATACGTTGACTCGGCAAGTGTTGTTAGCACTTCGCAAACAGAAGTCCGGTGCGCCAGCCGACAAGAGTACGCAGGAGTCCGCTTAGTGCACCAAGCGTTGAGGCATACGATAGGTCTGACCGGTAGTGCTTTATTGGTTTAGAGGTGGGCGAGGCCCAACCTACCGCTTCCGTCTGCCACTATGGAGGTATCATGGGAGGTAACGGCTCCGAAAGGGGGAACTAAAGGTCTGTGTGCACAGAATCGGGTGTGTGAGTTGCACTTGCATGTTTCATCATACCCACTTGCATGTCATAGCATAATCGATTCATTTAACCCTGAAACCTAAAGTATAAGTGGTATGGGACACTTATACATTAGGACCTGCAAAACAACCCCTTGGTCTATAAGCTTGTGTGGGCAAGTTTATTAATTAAGGTTAAATTATATATATATATATGCTGCTGTTTGATAACCGACACCCCAACGTATAAGTGGTATGGGACACTCTATACGATGGGAGCCTTGCAGAAGATCCCTTGGCTTATGCGCTTTCGCACATAAGTTAAGATTACTTTTCCTACTTTTTGTTATTGACATATTTATTATAGAATTGCTAGATTAGTTCCGCTACCACCTATTTTTTTCATTAAATATCCACCTTCATGTCATTCCCTTTCTTCCTCTCCGCTCGGTACCTAGGAGCCATGGGGGAAGGGGTAGGGGATAATAGGGCTTAGTCTTTATGACTAACGGTTTTCGAACCACATCATTTTAGGGGATCGTGGAGCCCAGCATGGAGGAGCAGGCCCAGAGACCGGTGCGCTTGGAAATGGGGCAGTCTAGCTCTGGAGTTCATACAGCCGGGACCGTGAGTCTCAGCTTGAGTAGTTTTGTTTTTGCTTTCGCATGAGCGTTTTGTAGTGAGGACATGATGTACCGGGCATAAGCCCGTATTTTTAGTACTATGATGTATTATTCTGTGGACACTCCCTTCGTGGAGATTTTATTCTATATATGTGATTTACTTTCAGTGGACTTGCTCTTACTTCAATTATTGTGCTACCTTTCTGTGATCGAATTGGCCGGCAGAATCGGCGCCTTGTGGTGATGACCCTTCAGGACGTGAAGGTGTCACCACAAAGCGGCGATTCTGGGCCTAAGACCCCGGGTTTTAAAAAGAAAAAAAGGGGGGTCTTACAGAGAGGATGGATAGGAAGGTACAATAGTAGCAATATTTTTAACAAGCCAGATACGTGACTCTAGCTAGCAAGTATTTATATATAAAGAACTACAAAAATGTTTAAGGCAATGCTACTAATTCTATATAAGTAGAACAATATTAAAAAAGGGAAAAAAAATAGTAAGATACAGCTCAATAAGAAAGAAGAGTAATGTAATTACACTACCATAACAGAGGCTTACATTAACTTATATGAATGTTCATACAAACTTATAAGTTAAGCTTTCTAGTAATTAAGCCATTATATAAAAGAGCCTATACTAATTTATATGATGAAGATCTTGTTGTTTGCATTGTGCGTATGTTATGTAATGCATTGATTATGTTATAGTTTTATACAAGTACAACTCACACATACAACTCTATGCACACAGACCTTTAGTTCCCAATTTTTGAATATAGAACCTCTCGGGTACCCTTATCGTGGTCAAATTATGGCAGAGCGGGCACCTCCCCACCTAGGTGGTATACACACTACCAGACCTTGGCCCTCTTGTATGCCTCTATACATGTCCTAGGTGTACTCTAGAGTTTCTACATAATATTATTGGGGTGCTACCAGTCTTTTAGGCTAGGTGATGGGTTTCTAGGAAACATCACTAGGACACCATGATAAGCTGGCCCTCTAGACTGCATTTACTTGCAAATTCAACTTACTCCCATTGGTTTGACGACTAGGGTTATACCGAAGACCCACCACATTTTATGCACATGCCATTGTTTCATCTCACACATCCAAGACTTTATCTTGCAGGACTATTATGTCCTCCACGTATCAGTGTCACCATACTTTTTCAAAATTGAGCATATGGCTTCCATGACTAACCAGACCTTATCACAACTCATCGTCCTATGGGACGATGTTCCCTGATTCAAATTTTCTCCTATTAATTGTATTCTTTACTTAGTGATAGTTATAATTAAGAGTTTAGGGTGAATCTTGGACTTCTCGAGGACTACCCAATGAAGGGCTCGCAATGGTATAAGGAAGTATGATGGGTTGACATCTGAATCCTCCCTTTCTAAAGATATTTAATATTATTGGTGACTACCCTTCACAAAGGCCTATATCATTGTTACTCTTAAAGTATTCTAAGATAATTTATAAATCTTATAGGGGAGAGTCGATATATCATCAGACTTAAAGTTTAGCTACTCCCCTTAGTGTCCGTGTACCCTAATACTTGGCACCACTTGGTGACTTGCTCTAGGAATCCAACCAAAATTATATAACACTCCAAACATGTCACAAATCCACTTAGGATCAACTCCTATGATCAATTTCAAGGTCTACCCTTAAGCAGACTATTAAACGATGCATACACTTTGATCACAATACACAGTGTGCGGTGCAAACCCTTAACACATTTATCTACATTCCCCCAAGATTCATTTATGAGATGCACCATGGTCATATTAATACCTCATGTTAATATGATAATTTTATAAAGTGGAGGGGTCACATTTTTTTCATTTATTTAAATGTGTGACATGATTCTAAATTAATGATCAAACTATAGGACAAAAGAACTCCAATAATTCTACAACTTTTAGAGGCTGAGATAAATGATATCCTACAAACAAGTTCCAAATTTCATTCAATTCACATGTGTTCTTGAAGGTCTCTTCACAACATCATTATTTTGCTAAATGCAGACCAACACAAAATGAACTAGTAATGTTCTTAAAGATATAACTATCAATTTCCTTGACCAAATGATCTAAAATTTATTCCAGAGATTCATCATGACATAAATAGTGTATGATCAGAAAATCATGAATTTTTTTTAACTAAAATGAGCATAATTAAATATTCACAAAATATGTGACACATGTCAAATTACACATGGAATACTAATTCTATATGTGCACATGTTCCAAATAAATTACCAGTGACATATAATTTCAAAATAAAGTATTTCATAGAGTTACATAATTTTCCATAGATTATTAGTCCATAATTTTAACAAGTAATTATTAATTACAAAGTGTCACATTACAAAAGAAGAACCTAAATTAGTTATCCAAAAATTCTAAGAAGATTACCAGAGGTTCATAATGTTATAACAAGTTTGTAGACAAAGATTTGGAGTTTTCCAAGTTATATTAACCACAAACATTTCATAAATACATGATAGTTTGTTTTGTATTTAAGCTATTAGGGTATTTTTAGGTCTTTATTGTGCAAGTCTTGTCTTATTAGCTTATATGTCCCCCCTCCCTCTTGTACTTATTTATGCCACTAATGTTTTTTTCTTTGCTCCTTTGTAGATTTTCTCAATTTTAAGCCAAAATGACCTGACACGGCCTCCAACACAGCCGTGTTATGGGGCGTGTCACTTATTCCCAACGAAGTAAGCCACCAAAGGAAAGTCCAGAGTTCATCCCGAGTAGGACACGGCCTCGGACACGGCCGTGTCGCTGGCTGTGTCGCTGGCCGTGTCAAGCTGGTCGTGTCAACATGAGGCGTGTCACCAGAAACCGATGACTTTCAAGAGAAGGACACGACCACCAACACGGCCGTATCGTCGGGCGCGTCTCCACCTCCTCACAGCATGCAGTCTGCCATTAATGAGCCACCGTCAAAGCCCATCAACTGCACAGGACATGACCACTAACACGGCTGTGTCATTGGCCGTGTCAGCATGGGCGTGCCCGCCGATTCGGCGCTGCAATGATCATTCCCGCCAGAACCAGAGCTCGAGGTCAACCAATATGGGACACGACCACCAACACAGCCGTGTTGCCAGCCGTGTCAGGCCCTCAAGATTTTCTATAAATTCAGCTCTTCCCCCTTTGTTTCCCATAGAGTCTTGGATTGTGTAGGGAGGTGCTGACCTTTTGTTTTCTGAAGTTTTTCATGCATTTTCTTAAGTGTAATTTCTTTCTCTCTTAAGCTGTACTTAGCTCTAGCTTAGTTCTCTCCTTCTAAACTAGTTCTTGTAATTTATTTTAGTAGTTCAATGTTAATGCTAGCCTAGTTTTATTTTCCATGCACTTGTAATTCTCATTTCCAAGGTGTAAGCTTTCTTTATCATTAATAAAAAAGTGTTGTTTTCTCTCCTCTTTCTACCTTGTCTTCATTATGTTATTCTTCTAATCTCCTTTACTCCACTTCACCATGAGTAACTAATCCTCCTTGTACTCGATCTTTATGATCCGAGGTTCGAGTTGATTAAGTTATGATGTGTTAATTTTTCTTTTTCTTTTTAGGGTTTAGACCTTGAATTACTATTGATTAACCTTTGCTTGGAGATATATCATCGATATATATTTTCCTTTTAGGGTCTATGGAAAATCGTGTCATTTACACGTAGAAGTAGACCACCGAGCTTTTTGGGCCTTAAGGTTCTTAAATTTCGATCCCCACTCGGTCGGCGATTTTAGAAAATTTAAACTCAACGAACACGACGAGAGGCGCTCTTACGCGTACGAAAATAACAAACTCTATAAAGAGCGGACAAAACGTTTGCACGATAAACACCTTAGTCACCCAAAAACCTTTAAGCCGGGTGACCAAGTTCTCTTATACAACTCTCGTTTACGTTTATTTTCGGGAAAACTAAAATCACGTTGGTCTGGGCCGTTTACTGTTTTAGAAGTTTTCCCATATGGAAACTGTTTTAATTTAACACCCTGATGAGGGTAATTTCAAAGTAAATGGTCAGCGTCTTAAACTGTATTTCTGTAGTGATGTTAGTCCTAACTGTATAAACTCTATCTTGCATGATTTGACTTTTGAATAATTTAAAACTTTGTCTTATTATTAAAACTTTGCATATTTTTTTTGGACAATATTTTGGACAATATTATTTTATTGCGTCGAGCTCAATGACATTTTTAAACAAACTGCGCTCTTGGGAGACAACCCAAGTTATCTTTTTTCTATTTTCTTTATTTTCCACTTTTTCCCCAGACGGCTCCGACAAGCTAAAGATTCTGCGATCGCCTGCTCCAACGCTGCTGATCCATCACGAAGTCCAAAGAAGACATTTCATGAAGATCCATTGCGCAAGCTTGGGGGAGTGACATCAATCAACATTCACAGTGCATAAATCCGGGGAAGTACCTGTTTTTCAATTCAGTACTTTCATTTCTATTTTAATTCTCTCTCTCTCTCTCTCTCAATCCCCTTGTTTTGCCATTGAGGACAATGTCTATTTTAAGCTTGGGGGAGGATTTCCTCTTTATTATTTTCTTTATTTTTATTTCTCTTTAAAAATCAATCATTATCAAAAAAAATTCTTATGCTTTCTAATTTTTCTTCTTAAACAAAAATCTCAAAATAAGATAATATCTTTAAAAATCCAAAAAAAAATATTTCAAAATCAAAAGCAAAATAAAATTTAGGGTTTGGAATATTAATAGTTTAAATGATTTTTGGTTTTTCAATAATACCCCTTGCTTTTGTTTTGTTTTTCTCAAAATTCCATTTAAACAACTTAGCTAATTATAATTTTTCTAATCAATCTTTTTAATTATTTTTCACAAGTAAAATGTTGGCCTTGCTGTGTTTCTAATTCACGGTAGCATGTTAAGGTGAAATATTTTTCTAAAACTCGCATTTCTAAAAAGGTTTTTCGTTTTTTATTTTCTTTACTTTCTTAAAAAAATCTCTCATCCACTATTTTTCTTTTTTGTTTTTCGATAATTTTTGTAAAGTCAGCTTTTGATTTGCGTAGTAGATGTGAACGATTCTAGACTCATATTATCCTATTTTTTAAAAATGAGTTCATTAGTCTCTATTTAATTTATAAGACCTAATTTTTAAAAATTTTCAAAACTAATGCTTTAGGAAAACTTTATGAGCATGAAAATGATGTAGGCCATTTTTGTTTTTGTTTGAGCCTTCTCGCCAACCCTAAAATTATCCCCCTAGTTAGTCGCTTTTGAGCCTTTTTTCGATTTCAATTTATAGCTTCACATTTCATTACATTTTCACCAAAGCAAAATTTTTCCAACCCTTCTTATCACACTAAAACTTTTTGAGCTTCATAAATTTCATGTTGTGGTATGATTGTTTTGTGATTTTTGGAAATCATTTTGAAAAAGTATGCTTAAAAAATGTATAATTTTGTGGCCAATTTCAAAATGAAATGACAAATGTTTTATGGCCTTTTGTTTAAAGAAAAAATATGAAAAAGAAAAAGAAAAAAAAAGAAAATATTTATGCTATTTATGAAAATATTGAAGCTCTTTATTTTGGTTTAGCGTGATTTTAATCCTTCATGTTTATCTTTGAATTCCATTTCTAATTATATGCCTAAACTAATCATTTCAATCCTATTAAGTCTTGTTGAGTCATGCTACTAGATTTTCTTTTTGCTAAGTAAAGAAAAATAGTAGACTAGTTAAGTCTTGGATTTAAATTTAAATTTTTCTTCTTTGTTTAATTTAGGCATAAAATGATTCTTAGAATCTAGTTACATTTCAATGCATTTTTTCATTTTGTTGCTTTGCTTAAGTTTATTTAAAGAATTTTGTTAAAAAATTTTGATGAATTATTTTTGTTAGTAAAGATTATAAAAATTGAAACCATGTTTAAGTAATTGTTTTAGGTTTACATTTCACCTTCTCCCTACTTAGAATTTCGCATGGTTCTTGTGTAGGCATAATTAGAACTTTTTGATTAGTCGCTTGTTATGTTAGCTAGTTTTTATATGTTTGCTTGAGGAAAAGCAAAGTTTAAGCTTGGGGGAATTTGATAGTTTGTTTTGTATTTAAGCTATTCGGGTATTTTGAGGTCTTTATTGTGAAAGTCTTGTCTTATTAGCTTATATGTCCCCCCCACCTCTTGTATTTATTTATGCTACTAATGTTATTTTTTTGCTCCTTTGCAGGTTTTCTCAATTTTCAGCCAAAATGACCTGACACGACCTCCAACACGGTCGTGTCATGGGGTGTGTCACTTGTTCCCAAGGAAGTAAGCCACCAGAGGAAAGTCCAGAGTTCATCCCGAGTAGGACATGTCCTCGGACACGGCCGTATCGCTGGCCGTGTCAAGCTGGTCGTGTCAACATGGGGCATGTCACTAAAAGCCAATTACTTTCCAGAGAAGGACACGACCACCAACACGGCTGTGTCGCCGGGCATATCGCCACCTCCTCACAGCATGTAGCCCGCCATTAATGCGCCACTGTCAAAGCCCATCAACTACATAGGACACAACCACCAACACGGTCGTGTCATTGGCCGTGCCAGCATGGGCGTGCCCGCAGATTTTGTGCTGCAATGATCATTCCCGCCAGAACCAGAGCCCGAGGTCAACAAGTACGGGACACGGCCACAAACACGGCCGTATCACCGGCCGTATCCCTACTGTATATATGCAGTAAGTACAAGCATGTGGTATATCTTTAAATATCATGAGTTGTAATGGTATCAGTGTATACAGTAATAAGATCATTCTACTATAGCAATTAAGTAAGTGTATAATATCATTCAACCATAACATATCTATTTTTCTATGACTGGATTGTAACTTAACTTATAAAAATGCTCATACAGACTTATAAGTTATTGATCGGCTTAATAGAAATAACTCATCATATAAGAGTGCCCATACAAACTTATATGATGAGGATCTTTTACGGTGCAATGCAATGATATGATATGAATTCAATATGATGACTCACCAATGCTCACACACGCACACTACTATGTCGACACAGTCTTTTAGTTCCCACTTTTTGAGCTGGTAGCTAACCTCTCAAGCATCCTCTGTCATAGCCAGATGGTGACATTAGAGATGGCGTCTCCACTACTAGACATGTATCCGCACTACCAGGCCTATGCCTCCATACGCCTCAATGCTAAGAACACAACAACGGAGCCCATGTGTACTATAGATCAGAGGGGTCTTGGGTAGATGTGCACCAAGAACACAACCCAAACTTGCTTATTAGTATGTCACAGAATGAGCCTCTTGGAGGGTGTCACCGAAGGACCAAGCCCAGTTGTACATATGGCATGGAAGGAGCCTCGTGAATGAGCACGGAGGACCAAGCCCAACTTCCCAAGGTCTATCTGTCAACTCCCATCGGTGTGACGACTAGCGAGTCCGTAGACCTACCACACTATCCTTAACTCAGGATTATGACACCGCATGTGAACTCACACCGCATACAAATTCACATGGTAATGCTAGTAAAAATCCAAGGGCTCCAACCGAGCCCCTTCTCATTATTATCAATCTAGTGTGTGAATGCACTCAAGGGCTCCACACTGAGACCTTTATCAACATTTTGATTCATTGCGGTCAAATACTCATGCCCATAAACCCTTTCACATTACCTTACTTCCAAGCACTCAGGGTTTCATCATTAACACAGGTGGCAATCCACCATATACATCATACTAGTCTCACACTACTACCCAAAGGGAGACACAACTCAAAGAAGTGGACTACTCTATTCATCCCTTCAAAGACGGAGAGCTGGATTCAACATATCGTATGACCACGGGTGTTTTTCTATTCTAGCCCCCTTTCTATTATCAAACAGGCATATGCGTATCAAGTCATAAATCCCTTGTAGCTTCCAAATTGTACAAGATACATCGTGCCATTTATTTTCTTCCACATGATCAACATAACTTGTTAGGAGTACATCACTTGCCCATCCAATAATTTTAGTTCACCGCAAGCCATAGATCACACATTCATGTATCATATGCTACAAGCCCTTCTAGAAACCTATACAATCCATCACTTTATTATTAAGATGCATCTTTATCGATTTTCATGAATAAACCATTTGTTTGTTCAAGGATCCAACAACCATTTGTTCCATCAAGATCTAATAACCAATTGATCATTCCAATAGTTTCAACAATAATTTGTTCATCCTAGTTACCTTTAACTAGGTTTACCAATTTTGTCTCTATCCTTTTGCTACGGTCTTCCTACGGAGCCCAATCCGAATGCACACTAAACCAAAAGGAATCCTACTCACATAATATTAAAGTGTACCAACTTTGACCGAACATTTCTGGAGTTACAGAGCACCTATGGGAACATGTAACCATCTGTTGTAAAGGTCATTCCGAGGAATATAATTTTCGTTTTCATCCCTAGTCCAAAATATGGTCATACCATACTACAAATGACCTGAAGTCTATTGCTCTCAGAAAACAGATTTCAAGACGCATCTTAAAGACCAACGAACGACATTGGTTCGTCTTCTTCCTCTAACCATTCATACAAAATGCATTCAGCTCTTCCTCCTCCTATATTCCCCTCATTAGACCATAATTCTTCACGAAACTAGAAAGTCTTTAGTTTCAAGAGTAGCTAAACACCTAGGGTGTGAATAGCTTTTTAAGTCTTTTTTATAATTTTTCTGTTCTTTGGTGTGTTGTGTTGTAGTTTTACTTAGCTTTCAAGATTATACAACCAACACACATGAATTTTATAGTGGTTCCCGAGATTATGGGTACATCCACTATCCTTCCCACCTTTATAACAGAGAGTTAGATAAGGAAACTTCTCTAAACTTGGCTCAATGAGCTTATAACTCAGATCTCTTAGGATCTCTAAGCCTCCTCCAAGTCCTATCTCTTTCCCAATGCCCTACCACTCAGAGCAAGTAGTGCTCCTATAACTCAGTGATCCGCTGTTCACCTACCTCAGAATTTTCTCAAAGTCCTACAACTCAGGCTAGGAGGATAGCCCTACAACACAGAGAGAATGAATCACCTACCTCAAATCAAAACCAGAGCCTACCTCATGCCAAAGGCCCTACCACTCAGATTCACAACTGAATCCTACAACTCAGGCACAAAAGCCCAACCACTCAGCCTTTAAGATTTAGGATTACAACTCAGATCTGATAAGATCCTACTGAATGAATATGGTTGTTGTTGATGTAAGACACCAGAGAAATAGACTCTATGTATTTCTCTTCCTGAACTGAGATGACTCAGTCCTCCTTTCTTCACAGCTCCAGGAATATATCTTCAGGAGTAGTTCTGTTTAGGTTATGAAGACACTGCAGCTATGGTTTGCTTGTGCTGCAACTTCTAACTTAGAGAGAAAGCTCTCTGAACTTTGTGTTGAAGATAAAAATATCAGTGACTATCTTTCTTGAAATTTTAGATTAGAAGGATGAACCTCTCTTGTAAGTTCTGCAATTCAGTCGAGAGTAAGAAGATGAAGTTTAGCACTTTCCAAAAGTTGATTTCTCCTTCTATTCTCTCGTCTTTTCTATCCCACCGTGCAATGGCTCTTTAAGCATTGGGACAACCAGTACTTGGTAACTGCATGTCTACTTTTGCATTAAATGTTGTACAACAGGGAAGCGGCGCCATTTGCTATGTACTGTTTACTTCCCGTATCATTTTAATTTCTGTTGACATCAGCATATGTGGACTTAGTCAAATTCAGACAATTCAGCAAAGGCGATGAGTGAAGGCTTGTAACTCAACGCCAAAACACTTGGTTAGTTTTCTGCAAACACTATAAGTTGAGTGATCAAGACATCGCTCATCGAATATAGACTTTTAGCTGACTAACAGATTAGTCATTGAGTGAACCTTCATCACTCAACGCATTTGTACTTAGCCAATTTTCTTTGAATGAAGACGTCGAGTGAAGCTTCTACACTCAACACTGTTTTGCCTTTGCCTGCCATCTTGCTGAGGCGTTGAGTGAACAACCTTCACTCAACCATTCTATACTTAGTTGAATTTCCATTGAGTTGGCATTGACTGAACTGCCTTCACTCAACGCTTCTGTACTTGGACAGATTTTCTGTCTACATATTCTGTGGCTTTGACAGCATGAGCTCCACTCAACGCTTCGGGATTTGGGGTTCTAGTGAATTGCCTTCACTCAACCGCATCTGGAATTAACTAGATTTCTGCCTTCGCAATGTCGGGGCTTTGTCTGTCTAGTCTTTAATCAATGCTTAAGGCCATATGGCGTTGAGTGAATTGCCTTCACTCAACTCCTGTGGACTAAGATAGATTTTTGTCTTGTCGGCATTCTTCCATGTGTCCAACCATCATTATTACTTATACAACCTGCCAAATAAGGGTGGGGAGTGGCTGAAACAGCCCTTGTACCTTCAGAAGTTGGGGTGGCAGAGGATGAAGCCTTAGATGGCTTTGTGATTATCCTCTCCCACCTGCCAAACAAGGCACAAGTGAGCCGTTTGCTGGCATTAATGATTGTGGTTTGGGAGACCAGTGATTCAGCAGCCTTCTTTGTCAAGAAGATCCCTAGGATCCTTCCAAAATTTACTTCCTTCTCACTGTTCCTTTTCCTGATGAGAACAAAGATGATATGTGCCCAGTTTACCTGTCTCTTGTTTACCACTGCACACATAACCAGAAATTTATGTCTAGTTATATATATAATCATGTGCAATGTGCTTGCCCAGCAAGACTTTCCCAACAATATCTGCGAGAAATTTGAACTCGGCAGATAGGTGCTTCTTCAGCAGTTTATTAGGGTTATCTCCAGAGTAACCCATCAGACTTAACATCATGTCATATTCCTCATTATCAATTTCTAAATCTTCTTCTCCATTCTCTAATCTAAAGATTTCAGTTAGTATAGCGGGAGAGAGAGAGAGATGGCATTACCCGCTACTGATCCGGTCATCGTGTTATCCTCGGTTGTAGATGCAGTAAAGACCCACTCTCTGATTTCCGTGCTGGGTAGTTTGACTCTAATGGACAACAGATTTTTCAATTTATGGTCTTCCAGCAATTGCAGAATGTGAAGGAAGACCTGATCGGAGTGCTAGAAGGAGTCGAAATCGACGTCGAATCCAGTATCAAAATTCATTGCCGCAAGGGCGCCTGCTGGAATCGCCATGGGTTCACCTACAAGAGAGAAAACGAAGATCAAGTGCAAAGGGAACTTGAAAGTGCGGGACAGAGGTCGAAGAAAACCTAGATATAAGGTTTTTTTGAATATGAAACGACAAACTCCGGTCCATGAAAAAATAAAAAAAATCTTCGTTCTGAGGTCAACGAATTAATTTAGAGTTAAATAGTTCGTCGAACTCAGTCAGAATGTTTGATGACATTTCGTCGATCTCTAGTCGATGAAAGGTTTCAGATGTAAGTTCGTCGATCTCAGGTCGATGAAAATTACTTCACCTAGAGATTTCGTCGATCTCAGGCTGACGAAAAATCTCAAGAACAGTTATCAGTTTGTCGATCTCAGGTCGACGAACAGAGACAATTCTTTGACCATAGACAGAGCATTAGATTAAATCCTGACCATTTATCATATCAAGCTGATTGAAAAAGAACAGATGCTTGGATGAGTCCAATGGCTTAGTGAATATATCTGCTCTTTGCAAATCAGTAGAGATAAATTCAAGTTTAATCTTTGATTTGTCAACACAATCTCTAATGAAGTGATGTCTAATATCTATATGCTTGGTTCTAGAATGCAATACTGGATTTTGTGCAATTGAAGTAGCACTTGTATTATCACATAGAATAGTTGAAATATTTAAATTGACACCATAATCTAGTAGTTGGTTTTGTATCCACAAGTTCTGTGAATAGCAACTGCCTGCAGCCATATATTCAGCTTCAGCAGTGGATGTTGAAACAGATATTTTCTTTCTACAGAACCAAGATACAACTCTGTCACAAAGGAACTGACAAGTTCTAGAGGTGCTTTTCCTATCTACTCTGCATCCAGTATAATTAGCATCAGAAAATCCAGTTAACACAAATGCTGATTCTGTTGAATACCAGAGGCCTAGATCTGGACAACCTTTTATATATCTTAAAATCCTTTTTAAGAAAATAAGGTGAGATTCTTTAGGGTTCACCTTGAACCTAGCACAAAGACATATGGCAAACATAATATCTGGTCTTCTTGCTGTTAAATACAGTAGGGATCCAACAATGGCCCTATACCTGGTCTGATCAATTGGCTTTCCAGATTCATCAGCATCTACAACAGCATTGGCAGCCATGAAAGTTTTCTTGGCTGAGGCATCATTCATCCCAAACTTCTTAATAAGCTCTTTAGCATATTTAGACTGAGAGATGAAGATCCCATCAGCGGTTTGTTTCACTTGGAGATCAAGGAAATATGATAACTCACCCATGCTACTCATCTCAAACCTTGAGTGCATTAAATCAGAAAATCTTTTGCACAGATTGGTATCAATAGAACCAAAAATTATGTCATCCATATATATTTGTACTAAGAGAATTTATCATGATGCAACTTTGTAAAAAGAGTTCTATCTACCATGCCTCTAGAAAAAACATGCTCTAAAAAAAGCTGGCTAAGGTCTCATACCAAGCTCTTGGAGCTTGCTTTAAACCATAGAGAGCCTTATGCAATTTAAAAATATAAGAGGGATGAGATGGAGATATAAAACCTTGAGGTTGTTCAACATACACCTCTTCTTTGAGTTCTCCATTTAGGAATGCACTTTTCACATCCATCTGGTAGACTTTAAACTTTTTGAATGCTGCATAAGCTTAGAAAATCCTTATAGCTTCAAGTCTTGCAACTGTAGCAAAGGTTTGATCATAATCAATTCCTTCCTCTTGCCTGTATCCTTAAGCAACAAGCCTTGCCTTATTCCTCACTACCATACCTTGGTCATCAAGTTGGTTTCTGAATACCCACTTAGTCCCATACTGGATAGCCCCTAGGCTAACTAAGTCCCAAACTTTACACCTCTCAAACTGATTGAGTTCCTCTTGCATTATAGTGATCCAGTTTGGATCTTGCTCTGCATCAGATATGGATTGAGGCTCAATTTGAGAGAGAAAACAGGCAAACATCATATCAGGGTTGAGTTGATGCCTTATCTGCACTCCTACTGATATGTCTCCAATTACTTGAGATCTACAGTGATCCCTAAGTATGACAAGATCATTAGGTGGAGTTAGTTCAGTGACAGTTATTTGATTTAATTCCTATTGTGGAATTGTATCAACTGTTAGAGAAAATTAAACTGCTTCCTCAGTCTCTTCTTCACTTTCAGCTTCTGATATAGCTTGTGGAGAGGGATGTGATTCAACCCTTGAGGTAAGGTTTAGATCATCCACGCTCTCACACAAATTTTGTACCTAGAGATTATTGTTGGTAGAGATGTCTCTCTCCTTGTAAAACATATTAGATTAATCAAATGTCACATGCATAGATTCCTCAATTTTTAATGTTGATTTATTAAGCACCCTATATGCCTTGCTGACTTGGGAATATCCTAGGAAAATTCCATTGTAGCCTTAGCTTCAAACTTTCTAAGATGTTTCTTTTCATTATTGTGAATATAGCATATACATCCAAATACTTTAAAATAGGTTATTATAGGTTCCTTCCCTTTGAGTAGTTCATAGGGAGTCTTAAGCTTTAGTTTATATATTAAGCTTCTATTCAGGACATATATTGTTGTGCTTACTACCTCTGCCCCATAGGAAAGAGATATGTAAGCATCTGCAAGCAATGTACCTGCAGCTTCAATGAGTGTCCTATTCTTCCTTTCAACTACCCCATTTATTGAGGAGTTCTTGGAGCTGAGAAACAATGTGTGATACCTTCCTTCTCACAGAACTCTTCCATAAGAAGAGATTCAAACTCAGTGCCATGATCACTTCTGATTAATGTAACTTGAGTAGAGTACTCAATCTGTATGTTCTTGAGAAAATATTTGAGAACCTTAAAAGTATCTGATTTAGTTCTAAAAAAAACCCATGTGAATCTGGAGAAATCATCTACAATTACTAATGTATAAGACTTTCCTCCTAGACTTTGTACTGCAATAGGGCCAAAAAGGTCCATATAGAGCAAGTACAAAATTCTAGGTGAATCACTCTTATTAATGGATTTGAAACTAGATTTAGTTTGCTTGCCTAGTTGACAAGCCCTACAAAGGCCTTCCTTCTTGTAGGGACTAGAAGGTAAACCTCTAACAAGATTGTCCTTAGATAACCTAGCTATATTTTTATGGTTTACATGTCATATTCTTTTGTGTCATAAGCTAGTTTGAATGCTGACAGAATTGAATAAGCAAATTTCAGATTTAGTTGATTCAAAATTTACTA
The DNA here is from genome assembly GCA_039513925.1 of Platanthera zijinensis. Lineage (NCBI taxonomy): Eukaryota > Viridiplantae > Streptophyta > Magnoliopsida > Asparagales > Orchidaceae > Platanthera > Platanthera zijinensis. The sequence continues at coordinate 168,590,865 of CM077086.1, forward strand.
AGTAGATGTTGCCTTGTCTAATTCCTGTTAAAACAGTTGTGTTGTTTAAATAAATAAGACACAAAGAGTTAGTGAAGTTTACTTGATAACCTGTATCACATAGTTGGCTTACTAATATCAGATTATGCTTAAGACCATTTATATAAGTCACTTTCTTGAATGTGACAGCTCCACAGTTGAAATCTCCATAGCCTTCTATCAGTCCAAACCCTGAGTCCCCAAAGATTACTTTAGGTCCAGTCTTGGCTTTATAGTTGATTAGGCATTCCTTGCAACCTGTCATATGTTTAGAGCAACCACTGTTCAGGTATCCACTTGTTTTGAGTGACAGGACTCTCTTCTACCTGCAAAGAGGATTAGCAGTTTTTGACCCAGATTACCTTGGGTCCTATTTGTTTAATATAACATAAACTTGAAATAAAAGAACATTCAGGTTGATCCTTATAACCTAAAGGATGATACCTTCTTGGGGGTATGACCCACTAACTAAAGGGATTAAAAGATTTATCAGTTTTTAGGTTACTCTGGTTATGAACTGAGTTTGACAAATTTGAGTATGTTCGTCGACCTGAGCTTGACAATCTAGGTTGAGTTCTTCGATCTCTTCTCAAAGAATGGAGGTATCCATTCTCAGAGCCCCCGAAACGTTGATCTCTGGTCGATAAACCATACTGGTTTCATCGATCCCAGTTCGAAGAATAGTTTACATTATTATTTGCATTCAGGGTTCGTCGTTCTGAGGTCGACGAACCATACACATTTCGTCGTTCTGAGTTCGACGAAATATGTTGATCATAGTTATATTGTTTATTTTTCTTTTTCTGATTAGTTTTCTTAAGTTCTAACTGTTTAAGAACTTCATTAACCTTCTCTACCTTTTCAGTATTTTTCTTACCATTTTAAGAGATGAAGTTAATAGGTTTTGATAATTGATTTTTCTGAATTAGGATTGGATCACTAGATGAGGCTCCTAATCCTAGTTTGTTATTGTTAGATCTTGTATTAACTGTGCTAATTATATCTAATAGTTGTAAACTTCTATCATTCAAGAATTCTTCTAGTTCCTTAGCCTTACTTAATTTAGATTTCAGAAAAACTATTTGTTGATTGGCTAAACTTAATTCTTCAGTTTACTCTTCATTTTAAGCAATGATTTTGTTTTGTTCTAAAAGTTTTTCCCTGAGAAGTTTGATTTCCTTCTCAGATCTTATTAGGTCTAAACACAAGAGTTTAAATTCAGATTGAAATTCTTTAGATTGAAAGTCATAGGAAGAAATTACCTGATCCTCTTCAGAGAGGAATTCTTCATCATCTGATTCTTCTAAATCTGATCTGCTGCTTCCAGCATCTATTGCCATAAGGCAAATTTCCCTTGCCTTCTTTTCTTCTACATCATCTTCACTGGAACTGGAGGAGGATGTTTCATCTTCAGTATCACTCCAGGTTTCAGCTACAAAGCCCTTCTCCTTCTTTTTGTACTTGTTGGAGGAGGCCTTGCTGTGCTGATGTCTTCTTGACTCCTTTTCTTGCCTTCCGTCTTTCTTTTTGACTTCTTGGCATTCTGAGATAAAGTGTCTTGTTTCCTGCACCCAAAACAGATAACCTCTTTAGAAGGGGTCTTGTCATACTTGGGTTTATCTTCATTCCTTGAGGGCTTCCTCCTAAAGTTCTTACTTGCCATTTTATAGAATCTCTTAGAAAAGAGACCCATAAGATCTTCATTGGCTGGCAAGCTGGGAGATTCTTCTGCAGCTTTGAATGCTAAGTTCTGTTCCTTCCTGGTGGGTGTTAAAGCCTTTGGTTTAACTACAGCTTCTCTTGACTTAATCAATTTCTCATAGGATTTGAGCTTTCAAAGCAGAGATTCTGTTGAAATTTCAGCCATGCTTCTGGCTTCTCTGATGGGCCAGATTCTGGAGTCCCAAGTGCTAGGGAAGCACATGAGGATCTTTTCATTGACCTTAGTCAGAGTAATTTCCTTGTCCAATGTTCTGAGCTCATTGATGATGGAGCTCAGCCTGTTGTACATTACTTCCACAGATTCTGCTTCATCTTTCCGGAAATTCTCATATTGGGATATGAGGTTGGATCTTCTATCCTTCCTCTCATCAGCAGAGCCTGCTACCATTTGGTTGAGGGAATCCCAAATGGCTTTGGCAGATGTACATTCAGCAACTTTCTGAAATATGTCATCAGACATAGTTTAGACCAGTATGTTCATAGCTCTCGCATAAGCAATATTTGCTTTCTTATGTGCATCAGCTTGATCTAGAGAAGGTAATACACTGAGATTTACTAGAGTTGAATTAGAGGGCACTGGAGCTGGTTGTCCTATCTTGACGGAATCAAAGATGTCCTCATCAATAGAGTTCATATAAAGCTTTATTCTTGCCTTCCAGATCCAAAACTTTTGCAAGTTGCAGACTGGAGGTCTGGTGCTGGCATAATCCTTGTTTTGTGCCATGATATCAGAAAATAAAATCTAATCAGAGAAACTAATAAGACTTATTAAGAGTTTATCCTGAGGATCTTGATTAATCCACGTGTAAGCTTGTATGATGTGATTAATCTTCCTTTGATACCAATTAAAAACTCTATTCACCCCCTCCCCCCCTCTAGAGTTTGTCATAGCTTACCCTATCTTTCAATTGGTATCAGAAGGAGGTTTCGATCCTCCGACCAGTGGGCCCATAACCCACAGGTCAGAGGATCAAAACCTCCCTCTGATTCCAATTGAAAGATAGGGTGAGCTCTGACAAACTCTAGAGGTGGGGGGGGGGGTGAATAGAGTTTTTAAAATCTTTTTGATTTTTGCTGAAATAATAAGTCTTTAATAAAATATGTTACTATGATATAGATGTATGAGTGTACAAGTGCATCAGATAAACTAGAGAAAAGATTACTAAGCTACACAGCAAAACATATCACAGCACAAGCACACAGGAAGATCACAACCACACAGACAACACAAGAATTTTTATAGTGGTTCCCCAAACTTGGGTACATCCACTCTTCTACCACCCTAGGTAGGAATACACTACAGGTTTTGATCAGGTGACTGCCACCAATGAGCTTTTGATCAGGTGCTCAAAAACCAACCCAAGTCTTTTGGAAGGAGACTTGCAACCAGAATAATTTTGAAGGGAATTAAAACCCTGTACAGAGGGGGGGAAGAGAGGTTTATGGAAGTCTTCTTTTATTAAGTCAAAATGAGAAGACTATGTGGATTCTATGGTGTTGTAAAAGCTCCCCCTGAAATCTCGAATGGTTCAGGAGTGGAAGCTTTGCTAAGGGTGAGTAGGCCTTTTGCTGTATGATCAACTCTTCAGAGATCCTTTGACTGATTTGAATATTCTTATCACTTGTGATCCCTGAAAACAAAGAAGGTGAAGAATAAGGACTCTTGATTGTGATTGTTGTTCTTTCTTCTTATTTTGAGAGCAGTTAATTTCCTGAGAACTGTATGCACTACACTTGTTGCTTTTCTCAAGGAGTATTCTATATTGACTTCTTTCTGGTAGAGAGATGATCAGATTGATAACTACCTCTTGGTCGAATTCAAAATCCTGCAATAAATGCTTAGCCGAAATCTGGGAAATGAAAACTGCAAGTATGTTGTCATATATTTTATTCTATGTTTGTCCTGAGATATAAGCAATTAATTCCATAGAGTATATTTGCAATCAATGCTGCCAGTAACGGCTCGATTTTAAGGATATATGTGCATTGATTATCCAGAGAATTAACGACCTATAAAGGATATAAAATAAGGAGACAGAAAAGGAAAGAATAAATAACAATATGTCTTACAGTTTTCGTTGACCAGAGAACAACTTTCGTCGACATGAGATCAGCTTTTGTCGACCTGAGATCAGCTTTCGTCGACCTGTGATCTCAGAACTTGGTCAAACTGATGGCGTTGAGATAATAGCACATTCGGTGTTGAGTCGTTTGAGAGCGTTGAGTCATTGATAGCGTTGAGAGCGTTGAGTGATCTTTGGCTCTGAGTAAGCTTTGGCTTTGAGTGAATTATGGCGCTGAGTCAATTATGGCACTGAGTGATCTTTAGCGCTGAGAGCTTGAAGTGTTAGTCAACCTGAGAACAGAGTTCGGCGAGCTCAACTCAGGGAATTTTATCTCTGAGTTAGTCGAGCTGAGCACGACTATCGTCGACTGGAGATCGACGAACGTAGATCTCCTGTTTCTAAACCTTGAATTCTCTAAGTATTGAGTCTTGGGCAGTGTTGGAGGCTAGTTTTTTGTACTGTTGACTCTAAGGACTTGACCTTAACTCTAGAAGCAGATAAATCTTGACCCTTCTATACAACATGGGTCACAACCTAAGAAGAGAACCTAGCCCAAACCACCTAGAGGTTCCAACACAACCCATCATTATTACTTAAACAACCTATCTAATTAGTGTTACAAGTAACCACCTACATACATATAACTTATATCATGCATCATATATAATCATGTTGATGTGATTGTCCTATAGTCCTTCTTCAAATCTTGGACATTGTGATCAATGGACCCAACAATATCCCCTTATTTGAAGAAGTCAAAACCTAAGACAATGATATACATGAATACATATATAGTAGATATAATCATTGTAGAAGAAAGCAAAGAAAATGTATACACAACCAAAAATATGATTTTCATTAATATAAGTCAAGTTTTAGTAGTGTGCATAAGACAAAATACATTTCCTCCAGCCCTTCAAGAAAGACAAGAAACTTTTATAAGTTTTAGGTTCTCTTATTACTGTGCCACTGCTGGGCTTCTTGACTACTTTTACTACTTTCTCTTATGATTTCTTCTCTTTCTGTCTTTGAAAGTAACTATATGGCTTTGGGAAGTACTTGACAGGCTCCACAACATCTAGTGGTAAAGTGCCTAGCCACATGTGCTTTCTGAACTGTCTTCTATCCTTTTCATTCTTCTCATGTGTGGCCGATTAAAGGGAGTTATAGAGCTTTCGCCTTTTAGTGTTCTTGTTCTTGACAAGATCCTAGGCAGACAGAATTATGGTCCTTGATTGAGGACTACACTATTAAAAATCAGGACTTGTTTCAATCTCTTCCCTGTATCTCTTCTTGCTCATCCTGACCTCTTCCTCATTCTCAACAATAGATTTTCATTTGGTCCTAATCACTTAGTCAATAGTAGGGCTAAATGTTGGAATTATAGAAATGTCAGCTGCTATAGAATGGTCAGCCCATTGTCTACCATCTTGGATGTCATACTGAGCATTAACTTGAGTATCATTCTATTGTATAATCTGATCTTAGTATTGGCCATCATACTGATTAACATATTGACCACCATATAGATTTTTAGGAATAGCAGTTTAAATATTTTCATATAAAAATAGCTCAAGACCCATTGAGCCTCTAATAACATTTGTGGTCCACACTGCATTTTCAGTATTGCCCTTTATCACACCCTTCTCCCCCTTTTTGACTTCTTCATAGATATTCTAAGTGAGGGAGGTGTTATCCTTTGTCAATTAACCATCCAGATAGTTAACACCTAGGGTGATATGGTGCTTGACTTCGAGCAAATGATCATCAAGAACTTGAGCACATGCATCCATTCTTCTTTCAAGAATTGTCTTGTGCTTTTCCACCATTTCCTTCTCTACATTATGGACTGTCAGCAAGTTTCCAGAAATAATATTCAGATTTTCAATAATTGCATTGTGAAGAGTGTTGATCTCTTCCAACTTGCCCCGAGTAAAGTCAACTGCAGGAGCTACCCTCTTGAAGAATTTGACAGTCTGGGCCTTCAGCAGATTATCCTCAAATCTTATAGATTTGATCTCTGTTGATAACTCATTTCTGAGGTTCTTAATGGAGTCATCCACAAAGTACTCCAGTCGCCTTCTTTGTTCATCCAGTAATCCTTTCAGTTGAGCTAGGAAGATTGGGAACATCTGATCACTCTGATGGATGTACCTTCTGCTTGCTCTGGCCTGACATATTCTCGGATCTCAGAATCAGCCATTTGATTCTCAGAAGAATGTGGAGATGAATTTACATCAACAGCAACATTTTCCTTATCTGATTCAAAAGAGTCTATGTTATAAACTATTCCTTGCATTAGGGAGTTCAGTATGAGTCCCCCCCCCCTCAATCGCTATAATTTCCACAGGGACATCCATATCTACTGTTGTGTTGAATTCAATACCTTTCTCCATAGACTCACCAGGTTGGTTAGCATCAAGAGGATTCTGAATATTCTCTTGCACAATTTGCAGATGCTCTCCCTCAGCAAGATCATCTTCCATGACTTGATTTAGAAGTTGCTCCCCGTCACTTAGAGGATTGTATCTACATTTTTTTATCTTGGTCTATGGGTGCAATTTCTTCTTCAATAAGAGATGGAGTTTTGACAGTCTCCCCCTTAATCTCCTCAGAAATTTTGTTCATTATTTCTTCAACAACCCGTTCATTAACCTAAATTGGAGGTATATCTATGGCATCCTCAAAAGCAAGTTATTCAGACTTATTTCTGCTTACTTGAATCATTGTTACATGTTCAAAGGAAAATGATACCTGAGCACTTATATCTCTCCTGGTCTCTTCAATAGATTGACAAAGATTTGGATCAAGTGGCTCTTCCTCAGTCTTTTCTAATGAACTATTGTCAGTACATTCTTCTTGAATAGGAACTGCTTTCTTCTACTTCTTGAAAACAGTCTAAGCATGAGGCAATAGAACTCTGTCTCTCATCTATCAAGCATTTTCAAGTTCATCCTCCTCATGTGATGGATCTTTTTTTGTAGCCTTATATTAAGGATCCCTGGAACACTCCTTAGCAAAAACAGAGAGAGAATTCTTCCCATGTTTGGCTCTGCTATATAATCAACTATCCTTTGAAATAGTATTTTTCCCCAATCAGTTTTCTTGGATAGGATTATCCTTGCCAATAGCTAGAACATTCTCTTGGAGATCTTATCATGTGAGCTAGTCTTCCACAACAGGGCTTTCCCAATTACATCTGCAAGTAATTTGCCCATTAGATTCAACTCCATCCTCTGAATCGATCTAGTGGTGTTCTTAGAGATTCCACACCAATTCTGTGTAGTTTTGATATTAGTTTGATCCAGTTCGTCTTCTTCATCTGACTCATGGAACATAGGCAGTTGTAGTGCCTTGCTTAGTCTCTTAGGGCATATCTTAATCTTCTTACCACTGATGAAGGTCCTTATTTTACTAGATGATGAGTTGACCTTAGCATTTAAGTATAGCTCAAGTACCTCTCGCTTCCACAACAAACTGGGCTCAGATAGAACAAATTCTAGGTCAGCAACCTAAAGTAGGTGGAGAACAAACGATACTTCCTCAGGCGCATCCTAGAATCCATTTTGCACCAGTTCTGATCCCTTGAATATGAAATCTGACCCTTTCATTGCCATTTCTTTTGTGAATTGCTGAAGATATTCCAAGCTTTCGTCGATTCGTTGCAAGGGGCAGAGAAGGGAAAGGAACAATGTATTTTTTTTACACACACGACCTTATATTTATAGTGATTTTTATTTTGAGAAGGTGGAGAGGCGCGTACCAGTTTATAATCAAGAAATGATCAATGGCTGGGAATTGATTCTGATACTTAGCCGCAAAATAGACTCATTGGGAGATTGCGTTGAGTGAACTCGATGCTCTCAACACTCTTGACGCTTGCAGCTCATTCAACGCACTTGACGCCTAAGCACTTAGACTCAATGCACTTGATGCCTGGTCCTGTCTCAGCACACTCGACTCCTAGACACTTAAACTACCTGCAACAAGCAATAACTATATGGAGAGCTACTGAAGTTGGGCCAAATTCATCATACCCAATTCAACTTTGAAGGTGTTGAATTTTGCTTCATCATACCCAATTCATCATGGGCAGCTGGAGGAGAATCCTTGATGGTGAATTTGTCCATCACCGATTCTATACCTGTAGATCAAGATGAGGAGCTATGTAGCTCACTATTAATCATAGAAGATTCATCAAAAACTATATTTATAAACTCTTCTACAACTTGATTTTTCAAGTTGTAGACTCTATATGCTTTTCTCTGGTTATTGTACCCAACAAATATTCTTTCATAGGATTTGGCAGCAAACTTAGTCAGATATGACTTCCTATTGTTGGGCACGTAACATTTGCTACCAAAGATCATGAAATAGGCAATGTTTGGTTTTCTGCCTTTCATGATCTCATAGGGAGTCTTCTTGTTATATTTGTTGACAGAAGCCCTATTCAGAATATGACATGCAGTATTTACTGCATCAGCCTAGAAGTATTCTGGGAGAGATGTGTCACTTAGTAGTGTCCCTCCATCTCTTATGAGAGTTTTGTTTTTCCTCTTAGTTATCCCATTTTCCTAGGGTGTTCTTGGAGAAGTTAATTTTTTGTGATTCCCTTATTCTTCATAGAACTTGGTCATGCCATCATATTGAAATTTAGTGTAATGGTCACTTCTCATTTTGACCATAAAACTATCCAATTTATTCTGAATTTGCTTGACAAAGGTCTTGAAGATGACTAGGGCTTCAGACTTTCTCTACAAAAGACCCAAGCAAACCTAGAGAAGTCATAAACTATTATAAGTGTGTAGACTTTCATACCTAGACTATGAAAAGGCATATGACCAAACAAGTCCATATGCAGGAGGTATAAACACCTCACAAAGTCCTTTGCCCCAATGCTTTTAAAGAAATCTTTTGTCTGGTTGCCCTTTCGGCATACAGAGAAGATGATCTCCTTAGTGCATTCCATTTTTGGACAATTCTTACTAGCTCTTCACTAAAGAGCTTACTAAAGGTCTTATAGTTAAAGTGAGTAAGTCACTTGTGCCATTGTAAACAGTATAAGACTTTCTCATTAGTAACTAAACATATAGGAGAGTCTTTACATAAACATAGAAAGTTTAAACAATGAACATTTCCACTCTTAGTGCCTTTCAGGATGACCTCTTGGTCACTTGAACTCTTAATTTGACACTCATCCTTATGGAATACAATGACATAGCCAAGATCACATAGTTGGCTTATGCTAATCAGGTTGTGTTGCAACCCTTCCATATAAGCCACTTTTGAGATTAAGACTATGCCATTGGTAATCATACCATATCCCTTAGTGATTCCTCTGTCTGAACCTCCAAAGATAACTTTAGATCCATTCTTCATAGGAGTGTAGTCCTTCAAGTGACATCTTATTCTAGTCATGTGCCTAGAACATAACCTATCCAAGTACCATATAGGAGTATGGGTACTTGTATTATCCTGCAAAACATAATTTAGGTAACCTTAGGACCCCAAGAGGGTTTGGGTCCCTGGTGTATATTAGTCTGAAATTTACCAAGTCTACCTACAACATTTCTGACAGGAAGACTAACTCTTGCCCTAGGCACATTTGGATTGTACAAGCAATCTATGGCAAAGTAACCCAATTTACCACACCACCAACACTTATGGATATTGTATCTTATCTTCTTAACTGCACTTGTGGACATGCCAATAGCAATCTGTTTAGAAGGGAGAGCAGCAGTCCTCTTTAAGATTCTCTCAATAGAGATCTGACTAAAAGTAAGTCTGTTAGTAGATATACTTGGCTTACTTTGAATACCACTAACAGTAGTTTTATTTGTAGTAGACAAGCTGTTGATGACATCAGAGATAACCAAGTTAGTCTTTCTAACTAACTTACCTTTGGTTTGAGAGTTTCCTGGAAGAGCTTGATCACATGCCACTGTCTTATTTTTGAGTGAGGGCGCTGGAGTACCAAAGACAAATGGTCCATGATGGGCCATCTAGATTTCCTCATGTGGGGCATTAAAAGCGCACATCCTCTTTCCATACCCTCCACTATGGGTGTGAACATTTGTGTTCATACTTGTTGATCTTCCATTAATCCAGTGACCATAGATACTTTCTTAGTCATACATGTTTGATGGTAATACTACTTTCTCAAAAGAGATGGGTAGCTGAATTTGAGCTTTGCCTTTCCCTTTGGAATGGCCAACTCTAGGGTTCCCCTTGAATCCCAAACCCCTCTTACCCTTTTGAGAGTTGAAGGAGTCTAACAGGGGCAACACTGTATTTGGTTTTGAATATTTAGCCATAATCCTTTTCTCCCTTAGGAGATTCTCTTCAAGATCCATTTTGATTGTGTTCTAGTAGCTGATGGTCTTCATTTGGATGATTGTGATTGCCTTCCGTTGGCTAACTTCCCACATCTTTTGATCCAGCAAAGATGTGGAGTCAGACTATAGGGAAGTAGCTAGCTATAGGGAGATAATCTCCTCAGCTTGTTTCTTGGCCAACCTCTTGCTTCTCTTCAATGAGTCTAGAAGGGAAATGTACTTGTCAATCAATTGATTGACATCTTCCTCAGATTCTGACCCATCTTCATCACAGGATAAAGATGCATTAAAATTGGGACTAGTCTCATAGTCTGAACTAGAAGAGGAGATGGATAGTGAATATACCTTATCTAGACCATGCTGATCTTTGCTGGATTCTTCATCTATCATGGCCATGAGACCATAACTACTGTCATTTTCTTTATACTCCTCAGTGTCACTATCTGAGTTTTAAAGAGGGGCCTTGATGCCTATCCTTGTAGTAGAATAGTCTTTTTCCTCTTCATCAGCAACAACGGTAAATAGACCTATGTAGGCTTCTTCTTCTCCTTCAGAATCTAATGAGGCTGCGTCACTCTGACTCCAGCTCTTCTCCTTTTTTGCAATGAAGGACCATTCCTTCTTGCTCTTATGTTGTTGGTGGTGCTTCTTCTCCTCAGATTTATTATGCTCTTCCTCTTGACTAGGCAATCAATAATGACATGCCTAGTCTTCCTACAGTAATAACAAACAACATTATAAGAAAACTATATACTGGGTTTAGTGTCATACCTATCTCCCTTGGAGAACTTCTTCTCAGCCTTGTTATGGTCCTTCTTGTGATGAGAGGTGTAGGAAGGCATGTTACTCCACTGCTTCCTCTTCGTCATCTTCTAGAACTGCCTTGAGAAGACAGAAAACTCCCCATCTTACATGTTGCTGTCAGATGAGCTTGACTCAGAGCTGTATAAATCAGTATGCTTTCTTGTGGGAGAGGAAATCCTCTCCTTGCTCTTCTTAGTGCAATCAGCCTTGAAGGCCTGTCTTCTCCTTGGCTTAATGTATGCTGGAGGTCTCCTCCACCTTTTTGGCAAATAGCTGCATCTCATAGAAGAGCAGCCGTCCAAATAAAGTATGTAAAGGAGTTTCAGCAAGCTTAGCCACCTCTCGGATGGCACATATCTTGGTTTCCAAGTCTTTGGTTAGAGATCTAAGGAACTTGTCAATCAACTCATTGTTGTTGAAGACCCTTCCATTGGTCCTCAGCTCATTCACCACTCTAAAGAATTTTTCATAGCATTATACTATGTTATCTTTCTTGGTATGCTTGAAGGCTTCATACTCTTGATTAAGTAGGGATTTCCTGTCATCCCTGACTTCTTCAGTGCCTTCCATATAGACAATCAGAGTGTCCCACATTTCATGGAAGACTTGTAGTGTACAAGATTCTGGAATATAAAGTCATCAAAGGAACTAACAATTATTTTCTGTAACCTTTTGTCTATGGTAGCCAGAATGACCTCATCCTTGATTATTTCAGAATATTTCTTGTTTGTTTGGATAGTAGCATCTAGAGCTGAGACCTTCATGGGGATGAAAGGTCACTCTTGACCTTTCCTTCCAGATTCCAAAGTTATTCTTCCTGTAGGTTGGAAGCTTCAAAGAGCCTAACTCCTTATGGTTGTCTCCTGAACCCATAAGGATATTCTTAGCTACTCTTTGATGTTGGCTACGTCCCTGGATGAACTGCAACGGACAAACGACGTTGAATTACTCTCTCGTTCAAATCCTACGCTCGCACAAACAAAACGCAGCACTCTCGAATTTGTGATATTAACATACGGGTTCGACACACCCTTAGATATCAAATAGAGGGTATGGGCCAATATCCTCTCTAAGCAGTCCCCAGGTGACTGACTTCATGGTCATAAAGCCACGGACATCATAAAAGAACATGACAAGCATCCATGGGGATGATGTCACGCCAAATTTTCTCTGAATAAGCCTTGATGGTAAGGGGGACCAAGCAACGCTTCAAAACCGAAAGGAAGGTCTTGTTAACCAAGCCTTATAAGGGTGAGGATTAGGTTCGGTGGTTAACAACATTCGTGACACTAAATTCTCCGAAATCACGTTCATACAGCTTCCACAATCGATAATCAATTTGCACCACTTCTCTTCGCTCTTGAAATTAAACGAGAAAATATTCGTCCTATTCCAATCATCTGACGTTTGCGGAGTCGCCAAAATACACCTCATCACCATCATATTAATATCATCCTCTATGTCTCTAGGTACTCCTTCCGACTCAGATTCGTCATCGGCCTCATACAAGAGCTCAGCAAACTCAGACGTGGTATCTAAAAAGGCTAGGGGCTTGGTCTTGGTTGGACACTTGCTAGCGTAATGACCCTGTATTCCAAATGCAAAACACGTAGCATTCGTCTTGCTAAACCTAACGATGGGCACTCTCTCCCCATTCGTGTTCTTCAGATTCCTAGCCGTAATGAAAATAGAGTTTGGGTCAGCGGACCGAAACTTGCCCTTATCCTTATGGTTGGTAGAGTGAGGTGGTCCTAAGATAGACTTTCCCTTCTGAAAGGAGAGATATTTGGACTTGCAAGCATTATGCTTGTCAATATCCAAGACAACATTAAAGGTAGTGTTCAAGTCGGTGTGACCATACCGTAGGAGTTTACCCTGAATGTCGGGGTTGAGCCCCTTTCGAAACCTAGAGAGGGTGATCTCTAGCATCTCCCTAACATCACAACTGACCATCATGTCCTTAATACGACTCATGTAATCAGCGACCGACATTTTCCCTTGCCTTAGTGTAGCTAAATCGTTAAACATCTACGTTCGAAGGTACGCAGGAATGTACTGATCAGTCAATATGGATTTCATACCAGCCAAACCAATGGGTGGTAAGCCGTTCACCGCATCTAGATGTCGTTCCTCATTCAACCAAAATACTTAAGCCCTGCCTAACAGCTTCATCCTCGCAACTCGCACCTTTTGTTCATCGGTCAAGTTGTGCGACTCGAAATAGCACTCCATTTCCATAACCCAATCTAAGAACACTTGGGGTTCACCTAGTCCGTCGTACGATGGGGGTTTGATTCGAATAGACCTAGGGATATCAAACTCGTACGGTGCCTGTTTATTATGATTAGGTGCATGTGGGACGTAATCGTTATGATTATGGTGATGGTTATTTCCCTCGTCACGTGGGCAGGCCGCCTGATTAGGGGAACCTCTTGGTTTAATTTCAGTGCCGGAATCATCTCCCTGATGTCTGTTAGCTGATTAGTGAACTCCCGATGGAGGTAATCAATCGTAGTCGGACTGTGTTCCGCATCCCGGTCGTCTTCTATATTAGAAGAAGAAGGGGTATACTCTGTGCCTAGTCGAGTGCGCATGCAAAGAAAAAGGTTGAACCCTGACTCAAAGAAAATTTATAAAAGACTTTTTTTTCTAATAATACTAAATAAAAATAAGATATTTTTTTAATTTCTAACAAAGAAAATGATGGAGATTTTCCTGAAATTTTTTTTGGATTTTGAAAAAAACATAGAATTTTAGCCCGCTATTGGCATACTAGGAATATTTTTTCAAATTTTTGATCAACAAAATGTGCTAGACAAGTGTGTATTGGCATCCTAAGAATAATAGGAGGGTGTCAATTAAGAAATTGGCACGAACCTTCCTTTGATACCAAATTGATGCAGGCAACGTCCCTCAACGAACCGCAATGGAAAAGCGACACAGAATTACTCTCTCTCGTTCCAATCCTACGCTCTCACAAACAAAACGCAGAACTCCTGAATTTGCGATATTACTATTTTGATGCTAACATACGGGTTCACCATACCCTTATAGATCAAATAGAGGCTATGGGCCAATATCTACCCAAGCGAAAAGGATCTACCTAATCCGGTCGAGCGTGTGTTCTACCAAAAGAGATCCACCGAAAAATAATGATTCGAAAAAAGGTAGATCTCTCCCAACAAAAAGAAAATGAGATCCGCCAATCCTCATGAATTTAAATAGATCAAGAGAAACAACAAAATCATTTGAATCTAAAAATTATGATGAAATCAAAATTTCACAAACCACGCCAAAGAAAACCACCACAGGTAGAAATTTTATTACCCAGTCGGAAGATGATTCCGATGAACGTTTTTCTCTTCCACGGTTCCGTCGGAGTCATACCGAAAGGAGAGAAACTTGCTTGCCTTCCTCGCTTCATGCCGGAGAAGGTTCTTTGTTACAGTAGGTCTTGTCCTTTGGCTGAAATTCCACCAAGAAGGAGAGGGCAAGGTTGGTCGATCCTATGGAGGGAATCAGAGTGGTGGCCTTAAACTTCTAGGGAGGGGATCCGTCGAGTTGTAGGGAGTTGTAGAGGAGAAAGTGTTTATTAATGGTGGAGAAGAGAGGAGGGGAGAGGGGGAGTGGTGGTCGTCAAACTCAAGAGAGGGAGGGAAGGAGGTCGCGGCCAAAAGGAAGAGCAAAGAGGGGGGAAAACTCAAATTCAGATTTAGGTTTTTTTTCAATCATTCAATAATTTTCATTACAACAATACATGGCCTTATATTAGGCTAATAAAAATCTGGGCTATTTGCAACCCAATTTAAAACATAAAAATGGCTAAACGCAGGCCAAACAGAAAATGATAATCTTGGTAAATATAGCCCAGATTTGAAAGTAAATAAACAAAATCAATAAAATAACATGTGCAATAAAAAAGCATCAAGAGAAAGTCTTGCGCCGAGGGCGAAGGTTATAGCATCGATCAACTTTGTTTCCGCGACGCCGCAAGTCTTTGATTGGAGAGGATAAGGGATCTTCTGTAAGCGTGCCGCCACCATCATTAACATGTCGGGGGTCATCGTCTCTATCACTCTAGTTGGTCAACTCAGAATGTTAAGTAATTTTTGAGCAACCTCCCTCTGATACAACTTGAAAGTCTTTTATTTCAAGAGTAGCTAAACACCTAGAGGGGGGTGAATAGGTTTTTTAAGTCTTTCTTATACTTTTTATGTTCTTTGGTGTGTTGTAGTGTAGTTTTACTTAGCTTTCAAGATTGCACAACCAGCACACAAGAATTTTATAGTGGTTTGATGCACCCACGACAAGTGTACTGATTGATGTTAAGTAATAAATTTGAGGAGTTGAATCCCCAGATATCGATCTCTCGAGGAGTGCAAGTAGGGACTGTGATTTCTCTATTTGAAAAAGTGATTGTAAGTGGTAATGTAACAAAGGGGGGTTTTGATTTGGGGTTTCCTAAAATTAACACTAATGATCCTAATGCGGGTTGCCGTCACTGGGTTTCTTTGGGTAATTACTCAAGAAAGTAAAACAGAAGATTGATGAGCTAATTAGGGTCGCAACCACCTCTTTGCAACGCATGCTTCTAGCAACTGCTAGAACGGCACAATCACAACTTGAACAAGAGAAATTAGAGCTCAACATGCTATCAAGAACTAAAAAAATTCAACACGTAGACATGCTGATGAAAGACTTTGTTTCAAGAGCCTAAACACCTAGAGGAGGGGTGAATAAGTTCTAATCTTTTAAAGTCCTTTATAGGCAAACAGTTAGATAATCATCCAACACAGAATAATCATGTTGAAACCGGAAACCGGTGTCTATGGAGTTTGAGATACCAAAAGAGGGGTGACCGTGCACCTACTACACTCAAGCGAACAATCTAGGCACTAGACTAGGAACGTAAGGGACAGATCCAAGGTCTCAGCATGGAGGTCCCACCACATACCCGAAAAACTAATAAACTCTTCCCCTCCCAAGCCAAAGGCTGAGCTAATTTGGCACCTTATGAAGGCTCTCTTGGACGACCAGAACCTCTAAGGAGGATATCAAAATCCACTCCCTCTTAACTAAAGATGCCACCTCGGGTCTATGCACAATGCCCTTTAACTGCCCTCCTAATAGCATAACCTCGCCTAACAACTCTATTTTTTCGTAGCCTTATTTGGGCCACCACCAACGTAACACAAACCTCCTTGGGCTAGCAAAATCATCGCAGGCATTCCACATTACAGAAATATACATTCCATACCTCGGCACGCAGGCCGACAACATAAATAAAATAGGTCTTCAAGGGCCGGCACGAACTTGGGATTAAGCCCGCTGCTTTCCGCTTGATAAAGAATGCACAACTTCCTTGGAGTCTTCTCCGAGAACCCCAGAACATCACCAATCCGGCTCATATGTCCGGATGGGCTTCACACAGTATGCCTAAACCCGTACTCACACTTATGGATGCTAATGCAGTTAATAGTGGGGACGTACATGTCAACCCGTCGGAGAGCTCCCTTCCTCCACCCATTGGTGGAGAGGGGCCTCCATGCAAATATGTAAATCGAGGGCTTCACCTGCCCGAGTAGAAATATCGTTACCCTTGATGCGTGCTTGGCGGTGGTGCCGAAGAGGAACTCCGAGCTGTTCTTGCTAAAGACGATGCCGGGAGAGAAGCTCCCGGTTGTTCTTGTTGTAGGAGATGCTGGGAGACGAGCTCCCGGTTGATCTTGCACCATGCGGCTGTGGTAAAGAAGAAAGCTAGGGCTCAACCCTACTTGAGGCGGCGATGAGAAAGTAAGCCGCTGGTTGGACTTGTTGCTGACGGTGACGGGAAGAGGCCGGGCTTGCCTAGATACAACTGGCTTCGAGGAAGTGTCCGAGCTTGACTTTGCTGCAGGCGGAGTCGAGGAAGGGGGTCGAGCTAGGGCCATGCTTTGGCAGTGAAGGGAGAGAAGCTCCCAGCCAACCTTGTTCCAGGCGGCGCTGGGAGTGGCCGAGCCCTGCTACTTGTCGATCTCGACTCAAGGCCGTCGGGCCTTGCTGCATGCTGATCCTGCCTCTTGGGCAGCCGTGGAAGGTGCTCTAATGCACGCTGATCCCGCCTCCTAGGCCATCGTGGAAGATGCTCTGCTGCACGCCGATCTTGCCTCCTAAGCGTCCGGGCCTTGCTGGGAGGAATAATCCCTATCCCCCTCTTGGAGAAAAAGTCTCGATCCCCTTTTTGCTGCTCCCTCCTTTATTTTTATTATCCTCATCCCCCTCCTTTATTATCTCCATAATGAGTATTCTAATATATATTATAAATATATATATATTATAAACAAATATTTATATATGTATATATTATAACATAAAACTTGAAATCTCCATACGCTTGTACGAGAGCTCCCACGTCCTCGAATAGAGTTGCACCAAATCGCCGCTCATAGCACGCCTCGAGCCCGCTACCTGGGGAGGGTCTCACTTGGCCGGGTATAGGGTTATACAATTCAAATTGCAAAATATAAACACATCACAGCAAACACCAGATCTATAGTGGTTCCCCAAGATATGAGTACATCCACTTTCCCCCTTCGCCTATCCAGTAGATAACTGGATTCAACATAACATCCTTCCACTGGCTCAGATCCCCAGATCTTACAAACTTAGAACCAAAATGGTTCCTACAGCTCAGACTTAACAAGTCCTACCTCAGATTCTTCCCCAGAATCCTACATCAGGCCTCAGCCCTACATCAGACTTTATAAATAGGCTTACAACTCAGACTTTCCAAAAGTCCTCCTACACCTCAGGCTAACAGCCCTACCTCAGCCTTTATAATTTTAGGCTTACAACTCAGATCTGATAATAGATCTTACAAGAAATAGAATGTAATAAGAAATAAAAAAATTCACCAGCTAAATTCCCCTTTTGGTGAAGCCTTCTTGATCAGTTCTTTACTGAACTGATCCTTCTGATCCTACCTGACTTAGCTTCTCAAAGCTTCTTGATAGAACAAAATAAGGTGGATCTTCTTGTTGTTGGAGTTGATCTTCAGTCAGCTTCTTCCTTGAATTTAGATTGGAATCTGAATCTTTCTTGCAGAATAATTCTGAATCTGTTTCTCTTCACAAAATTCCTATTTTTTCTTTATTTTTTTGTAGTTTCCAATCTGTCTCTTATATAGAGTTTGCTTCATGGTTACCAGCTGATCCGGTTTCTAACAAAATACTAATAGATTTGAAGAGGCGTCAAACCGGTCGGATATGACAGCTGTCAAGTCACCAGACATGTCTGTAGAGTCGTCAGAGTCATTCCATCTAAGTACAAACCACTCAGCAGGCTGCTTCATTTGTATCGACACATATTGGCCAAGTGTCGACACAAGTCTTCATGGTCTCAACACAATACTCCAAGTGTCGACAAAGACATACTTCTGCTTCTCGACACATCTTTTGTTGAATGTGTCGACACAAGTTTTGTGTGTCGACACAAATTCTTCCGGTGTCGAAACAGCTGTTTCTGGCAGATGGCATTGAGTAGGTTACGACACATGTCCTGTGTATCGACACAGTTGCTTCTGGTCTCGACATAGCTGTTGTCAATAGACGACGTTGAATGAATGTCGATAGTGTTGAAAGTATCAAGACTACATTGAGTGTGTGTCGACACAAGTCCCGTGTGTCGACACAATTACTTCTGGTGTCGACACAACATCTGGCTCAAGTGTCGACACAATTCTGAGTGTCGACACAGCTTCTTCAGAAATGTCGACTTAGCTTGAATGTCAACACCACTTCTTTATAAGAGTCGACAAAACTTGAGTGTCAACACAATACCTTCATAAGTGTCGAAACAACTTCAGAGTGTCGACACAAGTCTTCATAAGTGTCGACACAGCTTCTGGGTATCGACACAGCTTCTTCATATGTGTCGACACTTGTACTTAGAAAATTTTCTTCAAATGCTTAAACTTGCACAATGTAACTCAAACATCTATTAAATACAAATTGATGCATATCATTGACTAAGATGAGGCTTCTCCAAATATGGTACACATTTTCCAATGTACCCAACAATCTCCCCCTATTTGGAGAAGTCATAACCCTTAGTCAAAGACATACATCTCTCATAATAAAATAGAAATAGAAATAGATGAACATTCAATTTACACAAGGTAAACACATAATTATTGTAAACAACAAAGAAAAAAAACTGAACTGATTTCATTCAATTTTTAGAGAAAAAGAAATATCATGTTTACAAAGATTCCTTTCTAGATCAGAACAAAAAATGTTATATTGTTTTAATACACAGGCCTATCTATCCTGTTATTGACTAGGCTCCTTAATGACAATTCCTTTGCCAGCCTTGATCTTTTCCTATACAGAAGGTTCAGCATCTTCAGCAGGCTTCTTCCCTTTCAGGGATTTCTTCTTTAGTTCTTCAGCCTTAATTTTCTACCATTCTAAATAGTGGAATGGCTTTGGGAAATACTTTCTTGGCTCCTAAGCATTAGCAGGTAGCTTCCCAGCCTTAGCTCTTCTTCTATGTTGAAGAATGGCTTCTTGTCCAGCTTGGTATTTATTCCATTCCTGTTCTGAATACCATTTACCCCTGTCATGGGTTTTATCCTTTACATCTTTCGAGGCAGTATGTATAATGTTTCTAGAAGTTAGGCTCCACTGCTCAAAGTCTAGCTTCAGCTCAGCCTGCTCTCTAAATCTCTTCTTGGATAGTTGAGCTTCCTTCTGAGCTTCTAAGGCAGCTTCTGACATTTCTACTTTTTCCAAAATTACATTTTGTGCCTCTTGTGGATGACTATACATTTTTTGCACTTCTTCTTAAACCATTTCAAAGTCTGCTGGGGGGTAGATCACCTGAGCAACTTTAGGCTAATCTCCTTCAAGATTGGCAGGTTGTATCCCAGATTCTGATACATTATCATCATCACAAAGAGGATGATATCCATGAGTGGCTCTTATGTTATTGGAAATCCATTTAGCATGGTCAGAGCTAGCTTTTACTAGTAATCTCTCCCCCTTTATGACTTCTCTTTTTATATGACTTCTCAAATCATCCTTTTGAAACCTTACCTGATAAACAACATGGTTAGTTCCTTCCATAAAGTAATCTCTAAATTTTGTAAGGAAATCAGATATATTATTTTGAGAAGCCTGAAAGGTGGTCTGAACCACAGCTATCTTCCTTGATTTGCTTTGACACTTCATCTTTCACAGCAGTTCATAAATCATTTATCTTTGACAGTATAGCATAGTGAGAATCTTTAAGATTGTTATTCATTCTTATCTAATTTTCAAGTACATATCCGTGCTTTACTTCAAGTTCATCCACTTGAACTTTGATAGCTTGTTGTTGCTTGGCCGGAACACCATAGCATTACCTCTTTTATGGAAGCAATCTGTCATCTCCTTCTAATTTTGATTCACTTCAAATCTGATAGATTTGATGTCCTGGGCCAATTGAAACTGTAACTCTTTATGAGTTTCATCCACATATGTTTCTAAAGATTGTCTTTGTTCATCCAATTTAATCTACATCTGGACCAGTAAAGAACTGAAGTCCAATTTTGATGCAGATGGAGCTGTGCTTATTTGCAATGACTTTTTATATCCAGAACTCTTTTTCTTCAAAGCAGCTTATTTCCTTTTCTTAGACATTTTGGCTTCTTCATCTTCAGAAGGTTCAGTTGAACTTTCAATATCAAATGTATCCTTTTCAGCTGGGGCATCCTTAGAAAACTCCCCCTCAGTCCTTGGATTATCTTTTTCTTGTGCAATCTGCTCCCCCTCAATCCTTGCAGGAGGAAGATCAGAGAATGGGTCATCCATGGTGAATTCATGCTGTATTGACTCATTTTGTGCATCTGTCTCAATAGTTTCTTGAGCTGCAATGTTGATTTTAGATACTATGTTCATGACAGTATCTGCAGCCAAGTCACTTTCCAAGACTGCATCATCAATGCCTCCCCCATGGTCAGACAACTCAGTTGCTTGTTCTATTTGTTCTTGGTACACACTGCCCTGCACTTGTTCTTGTTCATCCTTTTGTTGCTGGTCTTCATCAGAACTGAAGAACACTTCCTCCTCAAAATCACTGGAGGATTCAGCCTGTGAAACCACATTCTTCTTTTTCTTATCTTTCTTAGTTTGCTCCTGAGGAGCAGGGACTTCCTTGGTCAGAACTCTATCCCACCTTGATAGAATTTTTACATCCATCCTCCTCATATGAAATATTTTTGATCCAGCCACTTGTTTCAATACATCTGGTATTACAGCAGATAAGCATAAACTCAGAATTCTTCCCATGTTTGGTTTCTTAGTTCCTTCATGAACTTTATCAAACACTACTGCTGCCCAGTCAGTGTTTATCTTAAATATGATCCTTACCATAATATTGAACATGTGGACAGAGATTCTATCATGTCCACTAGTTTTGCAAAGAATCACTTTGCCAACTACTTCAGACAGGAATTTTCCTTGGGAATTCATCCCTTTTCTTGTAATAAATGATCCAATCCTAATATTAAGGCTCAGCTCGCACCAGCTTAAAGCTTCTGTAATCTGGGAAGGGGTTATTTCATCTGGATCCTTGACTGATGGAAGCTGAAGTGATTTCCTGATAGTTTTTAGTGTGAGTTTCACTAGGGAATTTTGAACAGTCCCTTTAATTTTCTTGCCTGCAGAATCCACTGCAGGGGTTGAATAAAACTCCAGAACTTCCTTCTTCCATATCTTTGTAGGTTCAGAAACCAAGTACTCCAATCCATTTTCTGAAATTAGGGCAATAACACCCTGAATTTCATCTTAAGCTGTTGTGAATCCTTCACAAACCAGTTTATAACCTTCATTGACTTTGCCTTCTTGACGAGGCGTCATTGATGTAAGAGTTAGAAGAGAAGAGAAGAGAAAAGAAAAGCTTTATCGACAGAAGGAGGAAAGTCAAGAATACTGAAGGCGTAGTCGACCAGATTTTTGTTTCACCTATTTATAGTATAAGTGCAAGGGCAGGTCAAAAGACGTGCCAGTGTCGACATGTTTTCTTATGTGTCGTCAGAAATGACCTAAATCTCGACAATACGTATTTTAAGTCGACATGACTATGTGCCGACATACTGATGTCAGAGTTGAAAACTTGTCTTAAGTTAACACATTTATGTGTCGACCAACTTGTGTCTGTGTCGACACACTTGTGTCTGTGTCGACACTTACTACTTAAGTCTTGACAGACTTGTGTCGACACAAGAATCCTCTCGACATTAGATCTCGACATAGTTGTGTCGACATAAATTCTCCTGTCGACACAAATACTGTTTCTGTGTCGACACTTCCTTTTACTAAGTCGACACAACATATTGAGTGTGTCGACACAGCTTGTTTGTGTCGACACAAACATTGTTCAAATTTCCAGAGAAATTTGATGCTTACATATTCTCCTTAGGGATTCTTATGCTAACCTATTTTAGGTTCAACATTCCTAATTCAAATTTAAAATAATTGAATTTAGTTTCATCCAAAGGTTTTGTTAAAATATCAGCTATTTTATTATCAGTTTTAACAAATTCTAGGCTAATATTTTCCTTCTCTACATGTTCTCTGATGAAATGAAATAATTTCTATATGTTTGGTCCTACTATGTGATACAGGATTCTTAGCAATAGAAATAACAATTGAAGAATCACAAAATAGAGGAATTCTACTTACCTGGATGTCATAATCTTCTAGTTGATGCTTTATCCACATCAATTGTGCACAGCAGCTACCTGCAGCTATATACTCTGATTCAGCTGTTGATATAGCTACACTAGTTTGCTTCTTACTGCTCCATGACACCAGACTCCCACCATAGGAATTGATAAGTTCCTGTGATACTCTTCATGTCTTCTTTGCATCCAACAAAGTCTGCATCTGAGAAACCAGTTAGTAGGAAATCTCTATTCTTAGGATACCAAAGGCCTAGATTAGGTATACCCTTAAGATATCTTAGAATTCTCTTAACTGCAGTATAATGAGATTCCTTAGGGCAAGCTTGATACCTAGCACAGACACATGTTGAATAATTGATGTCAGGTCTACTTGAAGTCAAATAGAGTAGAGAGCCAATTATCCCTCTATACAAAGACTCATCAACAGGTTTCCCTGCCTCATCTTTGCCTATAGGAATACTTGTTCCCATTGCAGTTTTCATGGTTGAAGCTGAGTCCAAACCATACTTCTTAATTAACTCCTTCGTGAACTTAGACTGAGAAATGGACAATCCATTCTCAGTCTGTCTAACTTGAAGTCCCAAGAAGAACTTCAGCTCACCCATACTACTCATCTCAAACTTCCCTTGCATAAGTTTAGCAAACTTCCTACAAAGGTTGTTTTCAGTAGAACCAAAGATAATGTCATCCACATATATCTGGACTAGTATTATCTTGCCTTTTGATTCTCTATAGAATAGAGTTTTGTCTATCTTTCCTCTAAAGAATTTATTCTCAATAAGGAAGGTAGACCAGGTTTCATACCAAGCCCTTGGAGCTTGTTTCAAACCATATAGAGCTTTCCTAAGCCTATATACATAATCAGGAAAGTGAGAGTCTCCAAACTTGACGGTTGTTCAATATAGACCTCTTCTTTTAAATCACCATTCAGAAATACTGATTTTACATCCATCTGGTATACCTTGAACCCTTGATAGGAAGCATAGGCCAAGAACAGCCTTATAGCCTCCAGCCTTCCCACTAGAGCAAAGGTTTGATCAAAATCAATACCTTCCTCTTGCATGTAGCCTTTTGCTACTAGTCTAGCCTTGTTCTTGACTATGGTTCCATTCTCATATGCTTGTTCCTATAGATTCATTTAGTTCCTATTATATTGTGATCCTTAGGTTTTGGCACCAGCTCCCAGACTTTACACCTTTTGAACTGACTGAGCTCTTCTTGCATTACATCAATCCAGTTGGTGTCTTGCATTGCTTCTTCAATCTTCCTGGGTTCTATTTGAGACAGGAAGCTAGAACATAGAACTGTGTTCATGCTCCTGCTCCTTGTTACAACACCTTGACTTGCATCACAAATGATTTGGTGAAATGGATGATCCTTCAGGTGTCTTCTTGCTGGAGGAAAATTGTTAGCATTATGGTCTTCTCCAGTTTCCTCAACTTGATGCTCTACACCGTCTTCTTCATCCAGAGAGACTTGTTCTCCCCCTGGATAGCTAGCCTCTTTATCTTCATCCAACCTAGCAGGAACATCTTCATTGATGGTCAGCTTGTCCAGCCTATCTGTTAAACCTGTAGAGCTAACAGAAGAACTAGACAATCCATTGTTAAAAAATTTGACTCATCAAATACAACATGCACAGATTCTTCTACAACTTGGGTAGTCAAGTTGTAGATCTTGTATGCTCTACTGTGATTGTTGTACCCAACAAATATCCCTTCTAGGGATTTGGCGACAAACTTAGTTTTGTAGTGCTTACCATTGACTAGTACAAAAACTTGATACCAAAGATTCTGAAGTAAGATATGTTTGGTTTTCTTCCTTTCAAAATCTGGTAGGGAGTCATTTTGTGTTTCTTGTTGATGGAGGCTCTATTGAGCACATGACATGCAGTATTAAATGCCTCAGCCCAGAAGTATTCAGGGAGAGTAGTATCATTTAGTAGAGTTCTACTAGCCTCAATTAGAGTCCTATTCTTTCTTTCAGCAACACTATTTTGCTGAGTAGTTCTAGGTGAAGAGAATTCATGATGAATCCCAAGTTCTTCACAGAATCTTGTCATACATTCAGACTAAAATTCAGTTCCATGGACACTTCTGACTTTGACCATTGAACTGTTGCATTCATTCTGTATTTGTCTTACAAAAGTCTGAAAAAAAGATGGGGTTTCAGATTTCTGTCAGAAGAAGAAAACCCATGTATATCTGGAATAGTCATCAACAACAATAAGTGTGTATACTTTCCTACCAAGACTATGAATTGGCATAGGACCAAACAAATACATATGAATGAGATATAAACATCTCAATGAATCTTTGATGTCAAGTGCTTGGAAAGAGGACTTAGTCTGCTTGCCTTTTTGGCAAGCTGAACACACACCCTCTTTGATGCACTTAATTTGAGAATCATTCCTCACTAATCCCATGTTGAACAGCAGCCCTATAGACTTATAGTTCAGATGAGCTAGTCCCTTGTGCCATTTGACATATAGAGAAGCTTTCTCTCCTGCAACCAGACAAATTGGTGAGTGTTAAACTCACAATCTAGGTTAAGGCAATACACATTTTCTTTCCTAGAGCCAGTCAAAATGATCTCTTGATCACTTGACCTTCTTATCTGGCACTCCCCTTTGAGAAAAGAAATGACATAACCTTAATCACTAAGTTTACTTATGCTAATTAGGTTATGTTTTAAACCCTTCACATAAGCCACTTTAGTGACAGTAATTGAATCACTCGTAATATTACAAAATCCTTTGATGATACCATTTTTTGATCCACCAAAGATAACTTTGGGTCCATTCTCTATGGGCACATAGTCCCTAAATATTCTCCTTATTCCTGTCATATGTCTGGAATAGCAACTATCCAAGTACCATATAGGGCTATGGTCACTTGGATTCCCCTGAAACACATGAAGAATTACTTACCCTTAGAACCCAACTTGCTAGTGGGTCCTAGGTCCTTGTTAGTTTGAAATCCTGCAACTGTTCTAACAGGAAAACTACTCTTGGTTTTAACACTAGTGTTAAACCAGCAATCCATGGCAAAGTGTCCCCACCTTGCCACAACACTAACACTCAAACCTATTATATATTTTCTTAGGTAAAGACTTTACTGCTTTGTTGCCAGCAGTCTTGTTGAGAGTTGGTGTTGGAGTATCACTCTTAAAGAAATCCTCTTGAACCTGATGGGCATGCCTATATTGTGGTCTGTAAGCATTTGCACTCTTTCCCATGTGATTTCCATTCTCACAGTGATCATGTGTAGTGTAATGATCATACCTGTTAGTAGGATTCACCACCTTCTTAAAGAAAATAGGGTTTTCAACAGCTAGAGGCTGAAACTAGGCCCTTACCTTTTCTATGTGAATTGAAATCCCTAGTTCTTCCCTTAAAGCCTAGACCAGTCTTCCCTTTTTGTGAAATAAAATTATCTATTAAGGGTAAGACAGATTTGGGTTTGGAGAATTTAGCCAATAGCTATCTCTCTTGCTGAAGTTTTGTCTCAAGTTTCTTGATATGATTCTATTTGAAAGAGATTGTGCCCATTTGAATAACTGTAATGTTCTTCAATTTGACAACCTCATTCAGTTTTAGATCCAACATCTTAGCTTAATCTTCTGTAGCCAGCTTAAAAGACTCAATCTCTTTTGCATGCACTTTAAAAAGAAACTTGCTCTTCTTCATAGCTTGCAACAACCTACCATATCATCAATGAGTTGGTGTACATCCCCTTCAGACTCTGATCCATCCACTTATATTGAAGCAGATTCTGATACAGTAAAGTAATCTGAAACTAAGGGAGAATAGTTTACCTTACTTGGTCCAAGCTGATCCTAGAACTGATCATCTTCAGATTGAGCCATCAGCCCTCTACAGCAATGGTCTTCAACTCCATTTATGGAGTCCATCATTTGTAGGATTTCTAGTTCCCTAAACTCCTCTTCTGTTGAGAATAGCCCAACATATGCTTCTGCTTCTTCTTCTCTAGATTCTGAAGATGAAGAGTCTGTCCAACTCTTCTCCTTCTGAACAACTAGAGACTTCTCCTTCTTACCTTTGACCTGCTGCTTCTTCTTGTCCTTTGACTCCTTTCTTTTGTCAGGACAGTCAGCTATGACGTGTCTAGTCCTGTTACAACAATAACACATAATCTTAGAATTTGATTGTTTACTAGGTTTAAAGGAATACCTGTCCTCCTTGGGTGTCTTCTTCTTCCTATAGTACTCATCCTTGGAATAAAATGAAGATGATGGCCTGGTTCTCCACTTCTTTTTCTTAATAAACCTTTTGAATTGCCTTGTAAAGGTAGCAAAATTCTCATCAGAAGTATGACTATCTAATGTGTTATTATCAGAAATTCCTTCTTCTGCCTCATCACTCCTTCTGGGTGGAGAAGGAGATTTTTTTCCTACACTTTCATGAACCTTCAGCTTTGAAGGCCACTGACTTTTCCTTAAACTCAGATCTGTTTCCCTTCTCCTCTTCTTTTCTTGCAGTAAGCTACATTTCATATGATAGCAACTTTCCAAAAAGTATAGGTGGAGGTGTATCAGCCAGTCTGGCCACTTCTCTGATGACACATATCTTAGTGTCCCAATCCTTTGTTAGAGACCAAAGAAACTTATCATTCAGTTCATAAGTTTTGAAGACCCTTCCATAGGTCATCAGCTCATTTACTATTCTAAAGAACTTCTTATAGCATTCAGCTATGCTATCAGATTTACCATGTCTAAAGCTCTCATATTCCTGGTTCTGCATAGACTTCCTGTCCTCTCTGACTTCTTCCGTGCCCTCCATGTAGACAATCAATGTATCCCACATTTCTTTGGAGGTTTTATAATGCACCAGATTCTGAAAAGTGGCATCATCTATAGCACTTACAATAATGTTTTGTGCTCTTTTATCTAGTGTTGCAAGGATGATTTCATCCTTGGTCATTTAAGAATAGCTCTTTGGAGTTTGAATGTTTGCATCAAGAACTGATACCTTCATTGGAATGAAGGGGCCTTCCTTTACAGTGATATAAATTCTTGGATCAGATGCTTTCATAAACAACCTGACCCTTTCCTTCCATATGCCAAGGGATTCTTTCTTGCATATAGGTAATTTCATAGATCCAAATTCTTTTGATTCTCATTTGAACCCATTCTTAATATCTATTATTTTCCTTGGAGAATAACTCTGACTGTTAAGTCAATCTTTGAGTAAACTCCCTCTGATACCACTTGAAAGACTTTGTTTCAAGAGCCTAAAAACCTGGGGGGGGGGGCGAATAGGTTCTAATCTTTTAAAGTCCTTTTTAGGCAAACAGTTAGATAATCATCCAACACAGATTAATCAAATTGCAGAATATAAACACATCACAACAAATACAAGATCTATAGTGGTTCCCCAAAATATGGGTACATCCACATTCCCCCTCCGCCTATCCAGTAGATAACTGGATTCAGCCTAACTTCCTTCAATTGGCTCAGATCCCCAGATCTTACAAACTCAGAACCAAAATGGTTCCTACAGCTCAAACTTAACAAGTTCTACCTCAGATACTTCTCCAGAATCCTACCTCAAGCCTTAGCTCTACCTCAGCCTTTATTATTAGGCTTACAACTCAGACTTTCCACAAGTCCTACACCTCAGGCTAACAGCCCTACCTCAGCCTTTATAATTTCAGGCTTACAACTCAGATCTGATAATAGGTCTTACAAGAAATAGAATGTAATAAGAAATAAACAAATTCACTAGCTAGATTCCTCTGTTGGTGAAGCCTTCTTGATAAGTTCTTGACTGAACTGATCCTTCTTATCCAACCTGACTTAGCTTCTCAAAGCTTCTTGATAGAACAAAATAAGGTGGATCTTCTTGCTGTTGAAGTTGATCTTCAGTCAGCTTCTTCCTTGAATTCAGATTGGAATCTGAATCTTTCTTGCAGAACAATTCTGAATCTGTTTCTCTTCACAGAATTCCTTTATTTTCTCTGTTTTTTTTTGTAGTTTCCAATCTGTCTCTTATATAGAGTTTGCTTCATGGTTACTGGCTGATCCGGTTTCTAACAAACAACTGACAGATCTGAAGAGGTGTCAGACCGGTTGGATATGAAAACTGTCAAGTCACCAGACATATCAGCAGAGTCGTTAGAGTCATTCCATCTCAGTACGAACCACTACACAGACTACTTCATATGTGTCGACACATATTGGCCAAGTATCGACACAAGTCTTCATGGTGTCGACACAATACTCCAAGTGTCGACACAGACATACTTCTGCTTCTCGACACATCTTTTGTTGAATGTGTCGACACAAGTCCTGTGTGTCGACACAATGCTTCCGGTGTCGAAATAGATATTGCTGGCAGATGGCATTGAGTAGGTGTCGACACAAGTGCTGTGTATTGACACAGCTGCTTCTGGTCTCGACATAGCTGTTGTCGATAGAAGGCGTTGAATGAATGTCGACAGTGTTGAAAGTATCCAGACGGCGTTGAGTGTGTGTCGACACAAGTCCTTTGTGTCGACACAATTAATTCTGGTGTCGACATAACTCCTGGCTCAGGTGTCGATACAATTCTGAGTGTCGACACAGCTTCTTCAGAAATGTCGACTTAACTTGAATGTCGACACCACTTCTTCATAAGAGTTGACACAACTTGAGTGTCGACACAATACCATCAAAAGTGTCGACACAACTTCAGAGTGTCGACACAAGTATTCATAAGTGTCGACACAGCTTCTGGGTGTCGACACATCTTCTTCACAAGTGTCGACATTTATACATAGAAAATTTTCATCAAATGCTTAAACCTGCACAATGTAACTCAAACATCTATTAAATACAAATTGATCCATATCTTTGACTAAGATGAGGCTTCTCCAAATCTGGTACACATTTTCCAATGTACCCAACAGCTGAAATATTCAAGCTAACAATATTCTTACACAACATTCCAACACTCAAAATATGCAGAAAAAAGAAATACTACAAGTGAAGGGAAAGAGAAACAAACAAACGGATGAAGGCACGCGGAGATTGGCAGCCAGATTCAAGGGTTGTCGAGCCTTGTCCGGGCTCGGTCTACAGATGACGTCCGGGGTCAAGAACGGCTGTCACTTTCTTTGAATATCCCGTCTTCTTCGTGAATAACCGCTGGCTTGTTCTATCCGGAGAACTTCACGGATGCAGCAACCTTTGAGCTTGAAATGGAGCTTGGAGCTTTGAGATGGAAATGGAGGTCGGAGATGAAGCTTTTGCTAGCTCTTGGAGGAGAAATGGTGGCCGGATAAACTCTCCAAGGAGGACAGAGAAGATGGTGGCTAGAGGGATGTTTTCCCGCTCAAAGGAGCAGGAATGGCGGGCTGTAGGTGGACTGGTTTGAACTTGGTTGGATGGAAGAAGAATTCTGCACTTTATATAGAATAAGGTCGGAAAAATGGTCACACACGGTTTGGCGTACGACCGTGCATCAACCGTGCATTATTTAACTTACAGGATAAGCCTATGGATGGAGAAGTGTTGACCCATGCATTTTACTCGCGCATAGACGCATTCGCCTGTGCGCGAAGGAACTCACACGGGTAACGACAAAAAGCAGAAACAAACAAGAAAACAGTGTGTTTTACTCGCGCACGGTCGCTGCCGCCCCTACGAGAACAAAACACATGGGTAGCCACAGACGTCCCCAGAACTGCTGTGTAAAATGCACGATTGCCACCAGACCGTGTGCGAAGAAATTCGCACGACCGTGCGTTTCACACAGGAAATGAAAAATTAAACTTGGACATCGCGACCACCTACAAAGCAATAAAACCAGCTGGAGAATCAGCTCCCATCACCAAAAAAGCAAACAACAACAGAAAGAAAGAGCCATGGGGAGCACCATGTGCTTGCCCCCAACAAACGAATGTACAATTGCACACCCAGGAGCCAAAATAGTACACAAAGCGGTCAATGACCGAACGATGAAAATATAACTGATATCCGATTGAAATGTAGTGCACGAGTGAGAGAATAAGCCCCAGATGAGTCCGAAAGACCCTATAAATATCGGACTCATCACGCCACCAGACTTAAAAATTTGCTCGTCCCGAGCAAATCAACTCTCAATGAACTAGAAAATAGCTAGCTGGCTGTTGGAACACCCTATTACTAATTTGGGTAAGGATCACTATGTTTTTCTTAGGAAATCAGGTTGACCTAGATGTATAGTTGAAAAGGTCAACATTAGAATGTGTCTAGGGCTTAGAACTTAGGTTTGAAGCTGCCCCCAGGACCATTCCAAGATTTCAGAAATAGAGCCAAGTCTAAGACTTTTTTCGTCGAGCTCAGTTCGACGAAACGTCGAACTCCATTCGATGCTCTCTGAACTCAACTAGGTTAAGTCGTCGAGCTCAGTTCGACGATCTTTGAGCTCAGATCGACGATCTGCCTTCAGTCAGTTTGCTTAGTCGTTGAACTCAATTCGACGATCTTCTAGCTCAGGTCGACGATCCTTCTTCACTTATTCTCCAGGTCACTGAGCTCAGTTCGACGATCTTCGAGCTCAGTTCGACGTTTTCTGGCTGATGATCATTTCCAGTCTCTGAGCTCAGGTCGATGATCGTAGAGCTCAGATCAACGTTTTTCCTAAGAGATCGACGATCTTAAGGATTCAAATTCAGTCAGACTTTGGAATGTGTTTCCAATTATCTCAGCATTTATGTCAAGAGATCTGCCAGCCGTTTTCATTTATTCTGGAGCAAGTTTCAAGGAATTATTCAGAGAATGTTTTACTGGACTTTCCTCTAGAAGACAAAATCTTTTCTAGAAGGCATTTAATGTCTAGTTAATGGCTATCTTGGACATAGAATCTCCAGAGAATTAAAAATATTCTTCTCTTCTTTTCTCAAGTAACAAGATACACAGATACACAGACTGATACAGATAAGAAAGAAAAAGAAGAAGTGATTCACAGGATTCTCTGATCAACACAAGAAAACTCAAGTGATCAATCCAGGATAATTAGCTGAATAATTTTGTGTACTCAAAAAGTACACAGCTTCATCCCAAGGACTCCAGAGAACTCATCTTTCAGCCTCTGCTGAAACTATCTTATGCTGGAGATCTAAAGCTTCTGAAGACCTATCACCCTGAAGCAAAGCTTCCTTTCTTGAACTAGTCAACATCTCAGGGGGAGCTTTGACAATACAAATCCACTTGTGCTTCTCTCTTTGATTGAGACAGATGTTAACCCCAGAATCCATAACATATCCAGCTAGACATCTCGTTCCTCCTTGGCCGGATTCCAGACCTCAGTCCGCCAAGGTTGCCCTTGGTTCTCAACTCAGCTGGATCGTTGACCTCCCGTCGACGATAGTCGAGCTCAGATCGGCGAGCTTCGAGTCAGGTCGCCCAGGTCGCTCAGGTCGCAACTGGTCTGACAAGATCGCGCTCGACGCGACCAAGGGAGGATTCCAGTTCGCAGGCCCAGTCCGTCGGTCCTGCGCGGACTGCTTCTTCTTTCTCTTTTGTTTCCCGTCACCGCTGCCCGGCTCCTTTGTACCCCGGGCAGTCGGTTATTTTAGCCTTGCCCGTTTGGGCAGGCCCCCAGCCTATAAATAGGGGGAAGTGGTGCACTCAAAGCACGCTGACTCGAGCCCAGGAGCCCACTTGTTAAAGGCTGCAGACTCAAATCTCTGGCTTTGCGATCTCCAGCTTGCTTTCTGCATTGCTTTCCTTTTCCCTTCTTGTAACCCCTTCTTTGCAATCAAAAGTATGCTCATCGCAGGAGAGGCATTTAGGTCGCGACGGGCGAAGTCCGGTGTTGTCGTGCTCCACGGCTCTTGCTTTTCTGTTCCTTTTCTAGTCCGCCAAGTTGGCTGCTGCTCGCAGTTTGTTTTTCCTCTTTCTTCCCAAAGTGCTCGAACAGTTAGCTGCTGGTGCTCGTCTCCGCCTTCGCTTTTCGCGCATCAACAGTTAACACACGACCTTCAGATTCGAGTAGCTTTTTTGAAACCGCGGATAGAAATGTCAGACCGCTGAGCTCGTCGCTCCGATCGCTCCAGCTCGCCTGATGATTCGTTGTGGGAAGCATTGGAGCAGTCCCGCTGGGAAGCTGAAGTATCTCGAAGAGAAACTGACCAGCGGCTCGATACAATCAGCCAGGCCCTGTTAGCACTTACTCAGCGGCTTGCTCCCCAGGTCGCTGAAGAAGTTGCTGAGACTCCTGTCCGCTAGACTCCAGTCCGCCGGACCCCAGCTCGTCACACCCCTCTTCAACAGTCGCCTGCAACCGCACCTCCTCCTCTCCACCAAGCTCATTCCGCAGCTCCCCTGCGACCTCAGGTTGGAGAGTTCGCACCCTTGATAGATTTCTTAAGGGAAGCAGCCCGAGGGACTCCGGCTCGCCGACTAGATTTTGTTGATCGGCAGTCCGCAGAGCCCGCAGAGCTTCGCCCTCCAGTCCGCCCTTCTGCTGATTCAGAGACTCCCTCTCCCTTCGTCGATCGGATCCGGTGGGAGTCAGCGCCGAGCAATTTCAGAGAACCTCGTCTCCCTTTTTATTCAGGGGAGACTGATCCGGTCTCCCACCTGCAGGCATTCGAAGGGGCAGTTGCATTAAGGAGCCTCTCCGATGCCTTGAAATGTATGCTTCTGGTGACCACGCTTGATGGTCAAGCGAGAGAGTGGTTTTACGAGCTGCCTTCGGGCATGATTTCTTCCTTCGCTGAGCTTCGCAGCGAGCTACTCCTGAGGTTTGCAACCTCTAAGAAGAGAAAGGATGGGCCGACAGCCCTTTTTGACATCAAGCAGAGAGACAACGAATCAGTGGCAAGATTCGTTGATCGGTTCCAAAAAGAAATCCAAGGGGTAAGGAATGTGAACCCCGATTATTATAAAGTTGCCCTGATTCACGGCCTCCGGGAGGGCCCATTGAAATTCAAAGTGACAACAAAGGCACCATCAACTTATCAGGAGCTCATAGCGATAGCTAATCGCTTTATTGAGGGAGAAAATGCCAACCCGACCTATATCTCATCCCTGACAGCTAAAGCTGGAGGAAGGGATGCGTCCAACTTCTCCAACAATCAATATCACAGCAAGCCTCCTCGGCCTGATTTCTAACCTCCATCTCAGAAGGGACGTAACCTCCGCCACAAGAAACCCTTCCTCGGCCATCAACAGTTTCATGATCAGAGACTGTCGTTGGCCGCCACTCCCGCCGTTCCCCTTCAAGCGCTCCCCATTCTTCAGGGCGCCCTGCCAGCTTCAAATCCTTATGAGAGCAGCCCTATGGAAGAGCTTGCAGATCTGGGCCTCGACTTTGAAGAGGTCGTCCAGATAATCCAGAAGAAGGCTGAAGAAAAGAGGCAAGGGCCTCAGAGAGACTGGAAGCCCAGGGGCAACTCTCAGTTCTGCAATTTTCACAAGGAGAAGGGCCATCTGACTAAAGATTGCAAGGCTCTTCAAAAGCTAGTTGAGAGGTTGCTCGCCGAGGGTAAAATCGAGGACCTGGGCAGGAAGAGTGACTCTTCAAAGCCTTCCACCTCCAAGGGCAAGGAGGCGGCTGAAGTTCAGCAGGAGTGTATAGAGGTAAGGGATGAGGGCCATCTGGGGCTCATTGATATACCAAGTGAATGTATTGACGTTGTCGACGAAGGAGTCTTGGGAAGACTCTTTTACATCCATGGCGGAGCAGGGGCTGAGTCTACTCAGAAGTCTTCTCTGTCAAGGCTTTCCCGAACTGAGATTGCTTCTACTTCTTCTTCTGCCCCACCTTCTGAAATCGTCACCTTTGTCCCTGCAGACCTTCCTATAACCGCTAATCCCTTTGATGATTCCATCGTACTCCAAGCAGCCATCGAAGATTTCATGGTCGATAGAATTCTCATTGACACAGGCAGCTCCGTGAATCTCCTCTTCAAGTCAACTTTTGAAGCCCTGAGGACAAGAAAGCCACTGCTTTCCACCGAGGGGCCACTTTATGGCTTCTCGGGCGAAAGAAAGGAAGTTGAAGGAAATGTCACACTCCCGGTGGTGCTCGGAGGGGTGACCAAAGAGATCAAGTTCATAGTGGTGGATGCTCCAAGCAGCTATCATGCTATCTTTGGGAGACCATTGTTGAACAAGTATCGAGCCATCATTTCAACGTACCATTTGGCCAACAAGTTCTGCAAAGATGGCCGTCAATGCAGGGTCAGGAGCGACCCAAGGCAAGCTCGGGAGTGTTACCTCCGAACAGTCAATATGACTGAGGTTCCCCCCCAGCTTTTCCAGCAGCAGCAGAAGCCACTCCTCCATCAGAAGCTGTTGTGGATAGAGAAGTTGCTCACCTGGAACCTGCCCAGGTGATGCAAGAAGTCCCCATTGCAGAAGGGGAAGAAAGAAAGCTCTCCATCAACTCCGAGTTGCTAGAAGATCAAAAGGCAGAGTTGATATCTTGCCTGTTGAAGAATCTGGATGTCTTCGCTTGGTCAGCGGAGGACATGCCAGGGGTGGATCCTGACGTGGCTTGCCATCATCTCAATGTTGATCCAGCTGCCAAGCCTATCCAGCAGAAGAAGAGGGATGTAGCTGTCAAGTTAGCAGAGCCCATCAGAGAGGAGGTTGCCAAACTCCTCAAAGCGCGCTTCATTCAAGAGATTCAATATCTCGAGTGGATCTCAAATGTTGTAATGGTTAAGAAACCCGGGGGGAAGTGGAGTATGTGTGTAGACTTCACCCGTTTGAATAAAGCATGCCCGAAAGATTTCTACCCCTTGCCTCGGATAGATTTATTAGTTGATTCTGCGGTAGGGTATCCGTTTATGAGCTTTCTAGATGCGTTCTCTGGTTATCACCAAATAAGAATGCACAAACCTGATATCCCTCGCACATCGTTCATCACTAATGATGGTTGCTATTGTTATCATGTGATGCCCTTTGGGCTTAAAAATGCTGGCGCGACTTATCAACGCATGATGGACCATGTGTTTAAAGAGCAAAAAAGTAGAAACCTCGAAGTGTATGTGGATGACCTTTTGATTAAGAGTAGTTCTCTTCCACAACACTTGATAGATCTAGCAGAGACCTTTTCCACTCTACGAGGACACAAAATAAAGCTTAGCCCGTTAAAATGCATCTTTGGGGGGAGTAAGGGGAAGTTTCTCGGCCATCTCCTTACTCCTGAGGGTCTTGCTCCCAATCCTGATAAGGTTAAAGCCATCCTTGATATGGCTCCTCCCCGTTCTCCAAAAGAGGTTCAGCAGTTGGGGGGGAGGTTGGCAGGACTCGGGAGATTCATCTCTCGAGTTGGGGATAAAAGTGCGCCGTTCTTTAAGACTCTTCGGGGAACGTCCAAGTTCCGGTGGACAGAAGAGTGTTCTTTGGCCTTCGAGCAGTTGAAAAAGCAGCTAACCTCGACACCTTTACTCCAAAGCCCCCGAGCAGGGGAGATGGTTTTCCTATACCTAGGGGTTGGACCCGAGGCAGTTAGTTTCGTCCTGGTCCGAGAAGAGAGCAGGAGGCAGTTCCCCGTTTACTATGTCAGTCACATTCTGAAAGATGCAGAGGCAAGGTACCCCATCCTTGAGAAGCTAGCTTTGGCATTGGTTATGTCTGCCCGCAGACTCCGTCCATATTTCCAGGCTCATTCAATTCAGGTGGTTACTGATCAACCTTTGAAGAATGTGCTAGAGAAACCAGAGCATTCAGGCAGGCTAGCTAAGTGGGCAATTGAGCTGAGCGAGTTTGAAATTTTCTATGTGCCCAGGACAGCTATCAAGGCACGGGTACTTGCAGATTTTCTGATTGACACAACAGAATTTAGCCCGGATCAGGAAGCAAGATCTCTTTTAGATTGGACCATCTATGTGTATGGAGCTTCTGGAAGAAACTCTTCAGGGGCAGGGGTGGTTTTGAGAAACCCGAATGGCGTCAAGCTTGAGCAGGCCATCAAGTTCTATTTTCCAGTGACTAACAATCAGGCAGAGTATGAAGCTTTATTGGCCGGCTTGATGCTTGCAAGAGAGCTTGGAATTGATCATGTCCATATTAAGACTGATTCTTTGGTAATGGCTTCACAAGTTCTAGGTAACTTCGAGACCAGGGAGCCAGTGTTGAAAAAGTATCTTGTGCTGGTAAAGGTTGAGGTTGGCAGGTTCAAAAGTTTTACTATTGAGCACATTCCGAGGGCAGAGAATGAGGAGGCTGACGTTCTTGCCAAGTATGGGCTCTCGTCAGGAGGGACAACCTCTGAACTTTTTCACCCAGGCAGTAGAGGAGGAAGGGTTAATGCAAATCGATCAGTGTTCCTCTTGGATGGACCCATTCATTCTCTACCTGTCGACTAGGAACCTGCATCAGTCGGTAAAAGATAAGAAGAGATTCAGGTTGAAAGCAGCACACTATTACTTGATATCTGATATTCTCTATAGAAAAACCTTCTTGTCTACAATGGCAAGATGTGTTTCAAAAAGTGAAATTCCTACTGTTCTTCAAGAAGTGCATTCTGACGAGTGCGGGAGTCACTCGGGAGCAAGAACATTGGAAAAAAGGATCCTGCGGCAAGGTTACTTCTGGCCCACAATGAAAAAAGATTCGGAGACCTATGTGAGAAAATGTGTTCAATGCCAGAAATTCGCTCCTCTTCAGCATCAAGCAGCTCAATCTCTCAGATCGATTGCAACCCCTTGGCCCTTTGCTGTTTGGGGGATGGATCTCATTGGTCCTTTTCCCATGGCAAGTGGGCAGCGGCGTTTCATTATAGTTATGGTCGACTACTTCAGTAAGTGGATTGAAGCTAAAGCACTGGCAAAGACGACAACTCAGGTTGTGAGGAATTTTATTTGGGGGGAGATAGTCTGCCGGCATGGAATCCCTATGGCAATAATCACTGATAATGGACCACAGTTCAATAATGCAGAGATGATAGACTTTTGTAGACAGATCGGAACAGAGCTGCGCTTTGCATCAGTTCATCATCCCAGAAGCAATGGTCAAGTAGAAGCAGCTAATAAGCAAATCCTCAACCTGCTTAAGAAGAAAATTCAAAATCTCAGGGGCAGTTGGGTTGATCAACTTCCCTCAGTTCTCTGGACCCTGAGAACAATGCCTTCATCTGCAACAGGGGAAACCCCGTTCAAGCTTTCTCACGGGTCCGAAGCATTAATTCCTGTTGAGTTTGAAGTTCTGTCACCTAGAGTGCTGCTTGCTAGGCAAGGAACGGAGGATTGGCTTGAGCTGAACAGCGTGGAAATGAGGTTCAGTTTGGAATATGTTGAAGAGGTTAGAGACAAGGCTACCATCAGGCAAGAGGAAGTTAAAAGAAGAATGGCCCGTTACTTCGATAAGAATGTAAGGATCAAACACTTTCAAGTGGGAGATCTAGTTCTTAAAAAGGTCGACGCTGCTGCAAGAGCCAACTCAGTTGGGAAGCTTAATCCTAGTTGGGCGGGACCATTTATTATTAAGGAAGCACTTGAGAATGGAGCCTACCGGTTACAAACATTTGAAGGATAAGATATGCCGCACACGTGGAGTGGAGATGACCTAAAGCAGTTCTATTCCTGAACTTCTTTTCTTTCCTTCTTATGTAAACTCTTTAAGAGGTTCATTATTAATGAAAGTTCCTTGCTAACACTTCATCAAGTGTCTTTGTGTTTCAAGTGTTAACAGTTAATATATTGAGCAAGGACAACTCTAAACGGTTCTATCTCTGAACTCTCTCTTCTATGTTATACGAATCTCTCAAAATTGATATTTTTCTAAATACTCATACTAACACTTCTTCAAGTGCCTCTTCTCTCTTACCTCCTCGAGCAACTCCCGACAGTTGCTTAATGCCAGGAGATATCGCCGAGTTCAGCAAAAACCTCCCCTAGAACCGTTGGTGTCAGCGTAACACCACGAAGACCACGTGTTGCGGGGAGATTTCGCACCGGGTAGTGGGAGCCTACCAACTCTAGTGCGGCAGGATACTGGATTTCGGATCCCGGCTAGTACCTAACCCCACTTCTGCATTATGGAGGAGCAGAGTGGTGGACATCTACCATGCCACTCAAGGGATATCGTTATAACCCAGATGATCGTGCGGGGAAAGCAATGCCCCTCCGGCCGCACCTGCCCCCAGATCATCTTAAGGTTATAATCCTCGAACACTCCTTGGTACCCTCAAGCAGTGCCTGCAGGAGACCCACAGTCTTGTCGATCACAAAGGAAAGCAATGCCGCTCCGGCCGCACCTGCCCGAGAGATCGACTTAGACTATACTCCAGGCAAGAGGGCAGTGAATTGAGTCGTTGAGTCTGCAGATCCTGAGATCCTGTGAGAAAAGCAATGCCGCTCCGGCCACACCTGCCCACTCGATCTCTAGACTGCAGTTTTCTTCTTCACAGGGGCTTTTCTGGTATAATTGATGCAGTGCGGACTCCGTTTATCCTATCCGCTTAGTCCGCCATCCCTTGGGTTCATTCTATAGTTCATAACCATGTGAGGAAAGCAATGTCGCTGCGGCCGCACCTGCCCGCTTGGTTATGAATTACAGGTCATTTCTGGTATTATTGATGCAGTGCGGACTCCGTTTATCCTATCCGCTTAGTCCGCAGTATTCATTCAATTTATATAACTTAATTATTATTTGGAAAAGATTCAACAGTAAAAATCAGTGGACGATGACCCTAGTCCGCCTAGTTCTATCAACGGTATTTGAGTCAGCAGATTGTGGTCTTCGTCATCTTGGTTCTCGCAAAAAACTGGCAAAGGCTCTGCAAAATGCGGACTGCGAACCGAACTCGTCCAAGTCCGCATCATTCGTTCTCTTCGCTAAGAAAACATTCCGTTCATATTGCAGCAAGATGTGGTTATGCAATTTCAGCTAGAGTTTTTAACAGGCAATAGAGCTATAACGAAGATTGATATGAGAAGTACGACCTCTAAGTATAAGCGAGAAATAAGCAGAACATCTCAGAAGATGTCAAAAATATCCTTTTTCTATTCATTCAAAATTATATACATGTCCTGGCGGACTCGCGCAGAGTCCGCCCCCCCCCCCTTTTACATTGAAAACCAAATATTACAATTTATCCTCCTATTCGGTCCTTTGCTTCTTGTCTGCAGGCTTCTCCGGGCTTAACCCGTCCACATCCACCACAGGTGAATAGCCGCTCGACTCACTGCTGCTACTGTCACTAGAACGAGAAGCGGCCAAGGGTTCTGTCCGCGTGCTGCTCTCGTCAGAGCCGGAGTTAGAGGATTGGTCAGACTGGCCTCCTTGCTGCTGACTGGAGGCCGCGTCTTCAGGAGCTTCCTTATCGGCGGACTCCTCCTCGTCATCCTCAGAAACCGCTTTCCCTTTAGCTGCTCGCTCGAACTCGGCAACCTTGTCCTGTAGCTCTGGGAAAAGCTCCAGGAAGGGAATGGAGTCCACCCCTGCTTTCGCATACCCTTCGCTGATAATGCGTTCGATTGCCACCTCCACGCTTTCCCTAACAAAGGGAAACATGGCCTTCTGGAAGTCGAGGTTTGTTATCTCATATGCGGTCTGGAGAAGAAACCAAAAATGTCAGTCCGCGAAAGATAAGCGAGATAAACGGCGATTAACTGGCACTTACAGCCTTGTCCTCTTTATATTGATTGATCTTTGCGCCAAGTCGCTTATTTCTTTCTTTTAGCAAGTGGCTTTCCTTCCTATGCCGTGCATCTTCCTTAAGCAGCTCACGCGTGAGCCTGCCCATGTAGTGGTTGGTGATGGCGCAGTTTGCACTGGCTTGTGCGGCGAGAAGAGGAAGGTCATCAGGAGCCACACTCTGCAGTTCGCGAAGGTTTTTCTTCCCATACAAGGCAGAGAGGGCGACATGGGCGTGGCGAGATGGGCGCGGACTCCTCTAGGAGGGAAGAGCCGTTGACAGACGGACATATTTTTTCTTCTCATGCCAATGGATCATTGGGTTACCCCTTAGATCCTTTTGCTTCTCGCCGAAGCCCGCAATATTGAAGCTGTCATCAGAAGAATAACTCGCGGCGGGATCTCCGTCTTCTTTCCTTTTCTTCGCAATTTCTTTTCTTCTTTCTCCTTGTGTAGGAGTCTGTCCAGCCGGCACGAAGGGAAGATTTGTGGGTACCGCCAAGGTCGCTGCAAGAGGAAAAATTAGCAACTTCCACGTCACTGCGGATACAAATGAAAGTCGCGAAACTTACTCTCCAGACGGCTTATGGTGTCCATTCCGGGCAGCAGTGGGATGTAGTAGTCGACGTCAAGCCTCGCTCCCTCAAGGAACTTGACGATGGCGGTCTCGGTATCACTCAGCTGCACGCTTTTGAAGTCAGCGTCTGAGCGCAGCTACGGGTTGGTGTGAAGGAATCCAAGGTCGCCTTCAAAGATAAGATACCTAGAAGTCCAGTTGTGGATCTTATTTGGCAAACCCACAACTTTCGTCCCCCTGCAGTAGAAGTAGATGATACCTTTGTACTCGCGGTCTCCTGGTGGGGTTATAGAGCGAACAGAGAAAATCTTCCTGAAGATCTTCAAGGAAAACTCGACCTTCTCAGCTCGCAGGTAAGCGAGGTAGCTAC
The DNA here is from genome assembly GCA_039513925.1 of Platanthera zijinensis. Lineage (NCBI taxonomy): Eukaryota > Viridiplantae > Streptophyta > Magnoliopsida > Asparagales > Orchidaceae > Platanthera > Platanthera zijinensis. The sequence continues at coordinate 168,632,038 of CM077086.1, forward strand.
AGATGGCGACCATGCTATTCGGCGCGAGCTGGCCTGGAACCACCCCATAGTGCTCGAAGATCTCTGCGATCTCCCAAAGCAGGGGGAATTTGAACCCGCAATCAAAATGATCGATTGGCACCGCAAGCTGGGTAGCTGTGGAGAAGTTCAATCGCTCTTGATGCTCGGGAAGCCGCGCAAGTACTGGGGAGCCCGCCATGTGCTTCTCCAAAAAGGCTTCCAAGTCAACTGCGGTTAGCCTGCTTCTTTTGTGCTCGGCAGCATGGAAGGTGACTGCGGCATCAGTACGCGCGGATACCATGTTTTCAGACCGCAGGGCTTCAGCTCTAACTGTTTCCTATACAAAGAGAAGATTAAGACCCTATTTATAGAAAACCGCCTGACATGACAGCAGTTAATCCGCCCAGACCGATTGCTCAGTCCGCGCAGTTCGCTTCTTCCCTGTTTTCCCTGCAAATTCAGACAATTCTCAAGGCTTTGCGGATTCAAAGGCAGTCCGCGAAGCTCGCTTCTCCCCTGCTTTCCTGCTCTTTATCTACAAGTAATCGCGAACTCACAGGAGGCCCGCAGAGACCACAATTTTCCAATAAACAAAATAAGCGAGCATAAAGCCAGCCCGCATAATTCACATTCGACAACAAGATTATCCAAAGTTTAAAAAATAATAGCATCATACAACAAGTAACATCGCAGCATGAATACAATTATACAAGGAAGATGTTCAAACATCAAATTATGCAAAACAGTTCAGAACAAATATGTCGGCCTCAGCGCCTTCTATGGTCTCGTTGGGCAGGTCGCTCCTCATCATCCACACCAACATGAGCTGCCTGGTCGCTTCCTCGTAAGATCTCACAGTAAAGTTGCGAAACCAGGTGATGCATGTTGTTGAAGGTACGATGCATGTGAGCGATATCCCTAGCTACCCGGTTGAAAGAAATCAATGGGACGACTGTTGGGGTCGGATTTGCGACCTCCGCGGGCTGCCCGGTTATCGCCGAGACTAGAACCTCCCCTGCGGCAGGTTGAGAAGACGTTTGCGGCCTCGCCCCAGCAGCTTCACTCACTTGTTTCTTCCCTTCTCTCGCCAAAGCCAAGTACTTGTTCCTGTAGTGACAGGCATCTCCGCTTAGTCGCTGTTTCTCCTTCTTCATTCCTTTAAGCGCAGATGAGAGGCTGGCGACCTCATTCTCTAGAATCTTTTCTCGCTCTTTGCCCTTCTTTAATTCAGCTCGAATTTCGCATAGCTCCTCCTCATATTTCTTCGCTAACAGCGCGTATGTTTCCTGTACAGGCCGCTCCTCCTACACGAGCTCAGCGGCAGACCGCACCGCAGCCTCCACCGATATGTCTACTGGCGAAGGCGCAATCTCGCCAGCCTCGACAGAATTGGGTGTTGACTTCCGAACTGCAACAAAGAAAATGAAATTCGCTTCAGTATCTAGGTCGCAATAGGCCCGAAAAGGTGAAAAGTTTAATTCACTTTTGGTAATTATTGCAGCGATCTGGCGACTATCAAAGGCAAGTCGCCTCACGCACTCTGGATCAAAAGCGCCTAGGCGACACCTCCATTCTCGACGGACTACCGATCTTGTCTCGGCCAGCGATCTGCTTGAGGCGACTATATCACCGGTTTCTATAATGATCTTGACCGGTCGCGATTTCCGTGGAGGGGATTTATATAACCATGAGCTCTGGAATCGCTTGGGCGTCGGCTGCAACTTACCCGATCCCATCAGCTCGGCAGCGGTCCGAAGATCCTCAGCCCGCTTATCCGCGGCAAGCTTCTCCGAGACTGCTTCGACCTTTGCCTTCATTGCGGCAAGCTGCTCCTTAGTCTTTTCCCTCTCTTCAGTTGGAAGAAAAGAAGGATCAGCGAGTTTCTCTCCTCGAATCTCGGCATCAGGCTGCAACACTTCCAGTAGAGAGCGATTCATGCTCGCGAGCTGCTCGTCATCTATGGAGTCAGGGATCTCAGTAGTTGATAGGCTGAGCGTCGAAGGGGGATCACTTTCTGCGGACAGAGGAGCAGGGGTGACGAGATCGCTATCTTGAACCTCCTTTTCTCACGGCTTATGCTGCAAGCTCGTAGCTCCAGTCTGCTTGGAGATATTCTTCTCTTTCCTAACCTTCAGCCTCTTCTCTATTCGCTCCGCAACGGTACTCTTGTCTCTCTTCCTCTTTTTCTTTTCAGGCGTCTTGTCCAAGTCGATGAAGACCTGCTCTGATTCGCGAACTGAGGTTGGTGCGACAACCAGAGTCAGGGAAGACACTAGCTCCTCAGCTTGTTTCTCAACGGAACTTTTAGCCGCGGCTTCGACGGGCTCTTTAGCTCGCTCTTCGGCGATATCATCTTCCCTTTCCTCTATTTGTTCATCAGCGGGAAGCTTCTCCTCGATGATCTGATGCTGGGCTTTCGGTGATGATACTTCCTTATCCGGGTCGATCCGCAACATGATAGTCCCGGAAGGGGAGCGGTGCACCTCCATGCTTGAAGAGCTCGCAGGGTTCTGATCAGAGACAGATAACGGGTTCAGTTTCTTATTCGTGCTCTTTAACGGAAGATTCTGAGCAGGAACAGCAGTCGCAATTTTCTCAGGCTCTATGTCGCAGGCTAGGTCTGATTTCTTTTGAACTGAGCTCTCTCCTCGGTAGCGGGCTGGAATATCGTGATGGCGACTGGTCTTTTTAGGTCAGGAACTGAACTTGGGCTTCTCAGTCGAAGTAGCAAGGTTGCCGAAGAAATCCCCTAATCTTGCCATGCCAGACTGGAAAGTTGAGATCGCAAGAGGTGAGTAACGACCCGTCGCGCAGTCAATTCTGACAGAAAACAGGGCTTCCGGCGGTATTTATAGCACAAACAGCATTAATGATAGTTGCGGACTCGGCGGTTAAGGAAACATTTTCAGAATTTTCCAACACTCAAAAATGTGCGGGGATTATGTTAACCCCAGAATCCACAACATATCCAGCTAGACGTCTCGTTCCTCCTTGGCCGGATTCCAGACCTCAGTCCGCCAAGGTCGCACTTGGTTCTCAACTCAGCTGGATCGTCGACATCCCGTCGACGATAGTCGAGCTCAGATCGGCGAGCTCCGAGTCAGGTCGCCCAGGTCGCACAGGTCGCAACTGGTCTGACAGGATTGCGCTCGACGCGACCAAGGGAGGATTCCAGTTCGCAGGCCCAGTTCGCCGGTCCCGCGCGGACTGCTTCTTCTTTCTCTTTTGTTTCCCGTCACCGCTGCCCTGCTCCTTTGTACCCCGGGCAGCTGGTTATTTTAGCCCTGCCCGTTTGGGCAGGCCCCAGCCTATAAATAGGGGGAAGTGGTGCACTCAAAGCACGCTGACTCGAGCCCAGGAGCCCACTTGTTAAAGGCTGCGGACTCGAATCTCTGGCTTTGCGATCTCCAGCTTGCTTTCTGCATTGCTTTCCTTTTCCCTTCTTGTAACCCCTTCTTTGCAATCAAAAGTAAGCCCGTCGCAGGAGAGGCATTCAGGCCGCGACGGGCGAAGTCTGGTGTTGCCGTGCTCCACGACTCTTGCTTTTCTGTTCCTTTTCTAGTCCTCCAAGTAGACTGCTGCTCGCAGTTTGTTTGTCCTCTTTCTTCCCTAAGTGCTCGAACAGTTAGCTGCTGGTGCTCGTTTCCGCCTTCGCTTTTCGCGCATCCACAATAGAGAAGACACCTTCACCCTCTTTCTTTTTCTTTTCCTTTCACTCTATAAAAGGGTTTTCAAAACTCCCTTCAAAAGTTCTGAGTTTGGTTCTGAGAGCCTTGTCAAAACACAGTGGTGGCAAGACACCTTATCAAAAAATCTAGTTTGGTTTTTGAGCACCTTGTCAAAAGCTCATTGGTGCCAGGACACCTGATCAACCCTTCCTGCAGTGGATTCCTACCAAGGGTGGTAGAAGAGTGGATGTACCCAGGTTTTGGGGAACCACTATAGCTCCTTGTGTTTTCTAGTTTGCTTGTGTGTTTTCTTTGCTGTGTGCTGTGCTCTTCTTTTTACTGTCTTTTTAATTCTATAGCAAGGCACCTTACACCTATATATAAATTAAATCTTAAAAGCTTTGCTAAGTTTAAAATTGTGAATTTACTTTAAATAAACTCTATTCACCCCCCTCTAGAGTTGAGATAGATCTTACCCTCACTTTCAATTGGTATCAGAGCCAGGTTGGTTATTCATACAGGCTAACACCTGAACCAAAAGATCCTTGATAAGATCAATCTTTTAAGAGGGTTATTTGCATTATATTTAATTTTATATAAAGACATGACACAGAACAAAGATTATGCAAGCATCAGGCCTCCAGTGTGCAATCTATCCAAGTTTGCACTTTGGAAAGCAAGGATTAAACTTTATATGAACTCTATTGATGAAGACATATTTAATTCTGTTTTGACAGTGTGCCCAAGTCCACCAGCAAGCTCAAGTACAAATGCTGTTCCACCTCCTTCAGGAACAGATGCTGAAATAAAGAAGTGGAAGACTGCAGATGCCAAGGCCATGAACATCTTAGCTCAGATAATGTCTGATGAGATATTTCAGAAGGTAGCTGACTGCAACTCAGCCAAAGGAATTTGGGACAAGCTCTCTGAAATTGTCTCAGGATCTGCTGATGAAAGGAAAGACAGGAGATCCCATCTGATAAGCCAATATGAGAATTTCAAAAAGGGAGAAGCTGAATCAGTGGCTGACATGTACAATAGACTAAGTCTGATTGTTAATGAGTTAAAGACTCTGGATAAAGAAATCTCATTGACTGAGCTGAATGACAAAATCTTAATGTGCTTCCCCAGCACTTGGGATTCAAGAATCTGGTCAATCAAAGATGCCAGAAGTCTAAATGAGATCACCACTGAAGCTCTCCTAGGCAAGCTCAAATCTTATGAGCTGCTCATTAAAAATAGAGAAGAAGAACAAAAGGCTACTTCTCCAGTCACAAGGAAAGAAAAGACCATAGCCTTCAAAGCTGCAGAAGAGGAGCCTGAAGATAAAGCTACAGGAAATGATGAGCTCCTAAGTCTACTGGCCAAAAGATTCTACAAGATGGCCAGAAAAGACATCAGAAAGAGATCATACAAGGGTCATGATAAACCAAGGTATGATAAAGCAAATAACAATAAAGAAATTATATGTTTTGGCTGCAGGAAACCAGGCCATATTGTGCCTGACTGTCCAGAAAATAAGAACAAGGATAAGAAAGATAGAAGAGAAAGAAGAAAGGAGAAAGATTTCAGAAAGAACAGCTCGGACAAACCCTCCTCCAGCAGGAACAAACATACAAGGAAGGAATTTGTTGCTGAGATATGGAGTGAAACTAAAGAGGACTCTGAAGCCTCATCCTGCTCCAGTGATGATGAGGATGATGCCGATGAAAAGGAATTCTGCATGATGGCTATCAATGCCTCTCAAATAGATTCAGAAGCAGAAGAGTCAGAATCAGATTCAGAAGCTCAACTAGAAGAAGATCAGGTAATCAATTCATTTGATTTCAGTTCTGAGGATTTTAAACATGAGTTTAAAGTACTATGCCTAGATCTGTTGGAGTTTGAGAAGGAAATCACTTCCCTCAGAAAACAACTATCTGAGTATAGTACTGTAAAATCAGAGAACCTCAAACTCTCTGAAGAGTTAGAATGCTATAGAGAGGAGATAGCTTCACTAAAAAGTGAACTATCTAAGGCCAAGCAATTTGAAGAATCCCTTAATGGGAGAAGTATCAAATTAATGGACATCACAAGCACAGTGAACTCAAGATTAAATAGTACACTGGGTTTGGGTGCTTCATCTAGCCAACCCATAGTATTAACAACCCCAATCAAATTTATTTCTGATAAAGGAAAGGGTGTTGTAGAGGTAGCTAGGAAAAATTCAGATCAACCTAAGGAAAAGAAAGTTCAACAGAAAACGTCGAGCAGAGGTCGACGATCGTCGAACAGAGATCGACGATCTCAGGCTGAAACGTCGAACTCAGCTCAACGTTTTCTGAACTCTGAACTCTCTCATAGTCGATCTTCGAACAGAGCTCGATGATTTTTCCCAAGATCGTCAAACTCAACTCGACGATCGTCGAACGCAGTTCAGAGCTTTGAATCTTCCTTCAGAGGTAAATCTCAATTCAACCCTAGAAATGCTTCATCCCAAAACTTTAACCCTTATACTGAATGGATAGTACCTCCTAGGAGATACCATCCTGAAGGTTATAAGAGTCAACCTGGGATGTCTTTTATTTCTGAATTTAAAGGTTATCAACCTAGGCCCAAGGTAAACTGGGTCAAAAATATGTAAATTCTTATCTATGCAGGTGAAGACCTATCCAACATCAAACCAATTATGGTATCTGGATAGTGGGTGCTCAAAGCATATGATAGGGAATAAGGACAACTTCACATCCTTTAAAGCCAAGCTTGGACCCAAAGTAATTTTTGGTGATTCAAACTTTGGAACTACAAAAGGATATGGTGCAGTCCAAATTGGAACAGTCACCTTCAAGAAGGTAGCCTATGTTGTTGGACTCAAACACAACCTGATAAGCATCAGTCAACTGTGTGATGAAGGATATCAAGTGACTTTCAACAAAGAGATATGCAAGATCAAGTCAGAAGACAACACAACTGTGTTGACAGGTAACAGGAAAGGTAACATTTACTTAGTAGACTTCCATTCATCTAAGGTAGATATTTGTCTGTTCAATTCCATATCTAGACCCAATATTCTATGGCATAAAAGACTAGGACACATTAACCTTAGAACCATTGCTAGGCTATCCAAGGACAACCTTGTCAGAGGACTGCCTTCTGGACCCTACAAGAAGGAAGGACTCTACAAGGCTTGTCAATTAGGCAAGCAAACTAAAAGTAGTTTTAAATCAATTAACAAGAGTGATTCACCTAGGATTTTGTATCTGTTACACATGGATATTTTTGAACCCATTCTAGTACAAAGCTTAGGAGGGAAATCCTATACTTTAGTGGTTGTAGATGACTTCTCAAGATTCACATGGGTATTCTTTCTGAGGAAGAAGTCTGATAACTTTAAATGTTTGACAGATTTTCTCAAATGCATTCAGACTGAGTTCAATACTCATATTGCCCTGATCAGAAGTGATCATGGGACATAGTTTGATTCTCTTCTCATGCAAGATTTCTGTCAAAGTGAAGGGATCAGGCATACTTTCTCAGCTCCTAGAACTCCTCTACAAAATGGGGTAGCTGAAAGGAAAAATAGAACCTTTATTGAATCTGCAACTACATTGTTGGCAGATGCTCACCTACCTCTATCCTTTTGGGCTGGGCAGTGAACACCTCCAACTATGTGTTGAATAGAAGTCTGATATATAAACTGAAGGGCAAGACTCCCTATGAATTGCTCAAAGGGAAGAAACCTAAAGTAGACTATTTTAAGGTTTTTGGTTGCACTTGTTACATTCATAATAATGACAAGAAATATCTAGCAAAATTCCAAGCTAAAGCTGATGAAGGAGTGTTTCTGGAATACTCCATGATTAGTAAAGCCTATAGGGTTTATAATAAAACTACTCTAAAAATAGAAGAATCTGTCCACATTTCTTTTGATGAAGCTAACATGTCTTTCAAGGAGAAGAATACTTCTACCATAGAACATTTGCAGGTGCACTCTCTAGCTGAAGACTTGGACAGATTACAAGTTACACAAAAGGATGACAGTAGTGAAGATGAAGAAGCTACTCACCATCAGGAAGGAAATCTTCTTGAAGAAACAGTTGTTGTTCCATAAGAGGAAACAATAACACAGGTTGGTGAACCATCAACACCCCCTGTTGATCTAGTAACAACAAGAGATCATCCAATTTCTCAAGTAATTGGAGACATCTCAGCTAGTGTGCAAACTAGAAATCAGGTCAACCAGAACCTGATGCACACTTGCTTCCTCTCTCAAATTGAACCTCAAACCATTCAAGATACAGAACAAGATCCACACTGGATCATTGCAATGCAAGAGGAGTTGCATCAATTTGAAAGAAATAAAGTTTGGGAACTAGTGCCTAAGCCAAAGGATCATCCCATTGTTGGAACCAAATGGGTGTTCAGAAATAAGCTAGATGATCAAGGAATCATTGTAAGGAATAAGGCAAGGCTAGTTGCTCAAGGGTACTCTCAGGAAGAAGGGATAGACTATGACAAGACTTTTGCACCAGTTGCAAGATTAGAAGCCATAAGAATCTTTCTGGCTTATGCTGCTCATAAGGGATTCAAAGTCTATCAAATGGATGTCAAGAGTGCTTTTCTCAATGGGGAGATCAAAGAAGAAGTCTATGTCAGACAACCTCCAGGTTTTATCTCTCTAACCCATCCTGATTATGTTTTTAAACTACACAAAGCATTATATGGTCTCAAGCAAGCTCCTAGAGCATGGTATGAGACCCTAGCATGTTTTTTGCTGAAAAATGATTTTGTTAGGGGGAGAGTAGACCAAACTTTTTTTATTAGAATCCATAAGTCCCACACCCTACTAGTGCAAATTTATGTATATGATATTATTTTTGGTTCTACTGATTCAAACTTGTGCAGAAGATTCTCTAATCTAATGCATTCAAAATTTGAAATGAGTAGCATGGGTGAGCTATCCTTCTTCTAAGGATTGCAAGTCAAACAACATGCTGAAGGCATATTTATTTCTCAAACCAAGTATGCAAAAGAGCTGGTTAAGAAATTTGGTATGTCTGATGCATCATGTATGAAAACACCCATGCCTACCAATGCTGTATTGGATGCTGATGAATATGGGAAACCAGTTGATCAGACAACATATAGTGCAATGATTGGCTCTTTACTGTACCTTACAGCTAGCAGGCCTGATATAATGTTTGCTACATACATTTGTGCTAGATTTCAAGTTATCCCTAGAGAGTCTCACTTAACTTTAGTAAAGAGGATTCTTAGGTATGTTAAAAGCTGTCCAAATCTAGGACTCTGGTATCCAAAAGATTCAGCATTTGACTTAACTGGATTCTCAGATGCTGATTATGCTGGATGCAGAATAGACAGGAAAAGCACCAGTGGAACTTGTCAGTTCCTTGGTGACAGACTTGTCTCTTGGTTTTGTAAGAAACAAACATCTATGTCAACTTCAACTACTGAAGCTGAATATATGGCTGTAGGCAGTTGTTGCTCACAAATCTTGTGGATATAAAACCAACTCCTAGACTATGGTTACAACTTAGAGAAGTCTAAAATATTTTGTGATAACACCAGTGCTATTTCCATTGCACAAAATCCAGTCCTCCATAGTAGGACAAAACACATAGAAATTAGACATCATTTTCTAAGGGATAATATTGGGAAAAAAATTGAACTTGAATACATCCCAACTGATTTGCAAAGGGGAGATATTTTCACCAAGCCTTTGGATGAAAAGAAGCATTACTTCTTCCTCAATCAGTTAGGAATGCTAGATGGAGGCAGTTTAAAATAAACTCCAAGATTTTGTAAATCTAAAAACAGACCAAGATTAGGCTAAAAACTTATCTCTTTTTGTGTCTGTAGAACAGGTTTTGTCTCTGAACTGCGCTCGACATTTCCCCAGAAATCGTCGAATGGAGATCGATGATTTTCCAAAAATCGTCGACCGTAGATCGACGTTTCCTGAATCGTCGATCTGAGTTCAGCGCCGCAGTTAGCTCCAGGCTTCCATTCTTTCTGTTCATCGGTCGTCGAGCGGAGCTCGACGCTCGACAATGTCGTCGAACGGAGTTCGAAGTTATTGGAGACTCTTCAGATTCCTTTAGTAGCCCAAGTCGTCGATCTGAGGTCGACGTTTTGTCGAACAAAGCTCAATGATTTTCTGTTTCGCCGTCGAACCCTAATATAAAATCATTTCTTCGGCCTTCGTTCGTCTTTTACGCTTTCATACCCTCTGCAACTTTCTCTCTTTCCCTCCAAATCTTCTACCCTTGGTCGTGTTTGTTTCATTGTTGCAGGTACAGATGGCTGGATCAAGTGCTGCTATTTTAAAGATGAAATTCGATATAGGTTTTGATATTGATATGAATTTGTTCGATGGAAGTGATCAGCGATTCAAGGACATTCTCAACCTCTTTCGAGAACAACAGTTATCTCAGATCATGATCACCCGAATGAAGATTGCTTCAGAAGAGATAAAAGAATGGTGTTTTACCGTGACAGATGAGAATGAAAATTCTGTCATCGGCTCAATAAAAGGGACTCAGGTACCATTATCCCCGGCCCTTCTGACTGAAGTTTTCCTCCTTAGTTCTGGAGATGACTCCATTAATTTATCTGGAGAAGAGTATGCCTCTATGCTTGATAGAATGGGTCACACTGCTGTGAACCCTAACAAACTGTTCAAAAAGAATCTGTCTATCGAATACCAATTTCTGGCTGATGTGGTTGGCAAAGTGCTTCTGGCAAAGCACTCAGCCCATGACACTATATCAAGATATCAATTCTGCTTAATGGGAGCACTGGTTGATAAGAAGCATTTAGACTGGGGATCAATCTTTTTCAGCTTAATCAAGAAGAAACTGAACAAAACTGTGTAAGCTTTGGGAGAATATTAGGGGTTTACCTGCACTCCAGGTGCCCTGAGCTGCTGACCTTTAGTGGGATGTTCATCAATGCATCCAAGAGGCTTACCTGTGCCCTATTCAGCAAATGGGACAGGCAAATCATCAACCCCATCAGGTCTGCTGCAGCACCACTTGCTTTAGGCACCAGGACTATATAAGTCACTCCTCCTCAGGTATCTGCCCCAGCAGAAGAATTGGCTGCCTCTTCCTCACCTCCTTCAGCTGTTTCTATCCCAGTCACCACCTCAACCTCTCCTCAAATCTCAGCTTCTTCCCCCATTACCATTTCCTCACCAATGTCACCTCCTCCAGCCACAACCTCAGAAGAATTCCATCCTCTATTCTCTTACCCAACTTTCACCACTCCATCATTTTCTCTTATAGATGACTCCTTTATGGATGATTCTCCTCCCTCTCCTCCTGAGCTTCCCTCAACATCCTCCTATCAACAACTTCTTCAAGAAATCCTCTCTCAACCATCCTTCACCCCATCCTTTGACTCTTCCATCTCATCCATCTCCACCTCAATAACTTCTATCTCCACTATTCCACCTTCAGAGCCATCCATCCCTACACTTTCCACCACCACATCCTCCATCCCATTAGTCCCAGTCACCCTCATTCCATTACCTTCACCTCCTACCTCTGTTCAAGCACATCTTGAGCAAGTAGATTTTTAAAACCTGGCAGACAAGCTTTATGTGTTGCTAGCCCCCAGGCTAACCTCACTGCTGGAGACCTCCTTGGCTCCACTCCTGCAACATGTTCAGGAGTTGTCTACCAAGTTGTCTTCCTTCCTCTCTTCCCAGGCAATCCCTTCATCTGGGTGCCTTGATTCAATTGTCTCTGAACCAAGGTAGGGGGAGATGCCTTATGAAGCAGTGGATGTGCCTGAGACTGCTGAAGGTTCCAGTTTTGCTCCTATTCTTGCAGTAGACCTTCAGAGTCTGCCCTCTATTTATGGTACTGAATATTTCAGCTCTCTGCAAGTTCAACAATCTGAAGACCTCACTAAGGCCATTGTGCCTATCAATTACTGTGATCCCAGCCTGATTGCCCTATATGTAAATTCCTTCAAAGCTGTGGATGCTGATATTTTAAGTGCTGCTGCTGCTGTTACAACAAGTCTGCTTTCAGAAGATACTGAAATGGTCTCTGTGATTGAGGATACTGTTGCTGCTAAAGAACTTACTACCTACCTAGAAGAATCTGAATCTGTTTCTGCGTTAATTATTTCTATTCCTGCTATCTCTGCTCCTGTTATTTCTGCTGCTACTGCTCCAGCTCTTACCCCTGATCAAATCAAGCAACAAGAAAAGTATATAAAAAGCATTGATGACTTGTATGATAGACCACAAAGTTCAGACAGTGATCTGTTTCAAACTGAATCTGATGATTCTTCTAATACTATTGCCAAGAAAAGGAAGGCCAGAAGCAAGGCTATGATGAAGGTTCCCCCAGCTCAAGCTAAAGATTCAAATGACATTCCATATTACATTTTGCATGAATGTTCTATCACTGAGCCCTGGATGCAGTACTCCAAGAATCAATTAAAAGCTATGAAGAAGATAAGGAAGTTAGATAGATATGAAAAGGGATCTTCTCAGTTTCATCCCCCTCCTCATCCTCCTCCAGATTCTGGGTCAGGCTCAGCTTCTCAAGCCCCAGCTTCCAAACAAAGTTCCTCCCATTCTTCTCAGAGATACCTTCCTAGGGGGCAATACCAAAGGGGCTATCAGTCTAGAAGGGGTCAGTATAGAGGAAGCCAAAGAGAGCATAGATTTCAAGCTAGGGAAGGACAAAAGGTTCACAGACTCTACTCAAGGTCCTTTCACTTACAAGCTCAGAGAAAAAGTTGAGACCAGAACTCCTACTGCTTCAGAAACTGTTAACAGATATGAGCCTGCAGTGCCATTTGAAGACCCAGAGAACAATCCATTGTCATGGACTGCAAGGATGAAAGAATTGGCTGCACTAGATCAATTGAAGAAAGCAAGAGAGCAAGGAAAAGATACCTCCAATATTACTACTCTGTCAGAACAAAGAAAATCTGAATTGGAAAGGTATTCTTCAAGTAAATTCTTTGACCCAGTGGACTACCTGAAGCTGCATCCTGAGGCTGTGGTTCCAAGGCCAAGAGCTCAAACCTCCTTAAGTGCAGATGATGACAGAAGGTCAAAGAAGGAAGCCCTTAATCCTAACAGAGAAATCATATTTAAGAAAGGAAATGAAAAGAAGTAACATGTGTAAGCAGACAGTATAATCTCTCTGAACTTTTGCTGAAATTCCTCTTGATTGCTGCTATGATTTCTTGCTCTGTTATTTTGTTTGTTGCTCTTATATGTTGTTGTATCTTTTATTTCTTAAATATATAAATAGTAATCCTAACCCAAATAGGGGAAGATTGTTGGAACACCCTATTACTAATTTGGGTATGGATCACTATGTTTTTCTTAGGAAATCAGGTTGACCTAGATGTATAGTTGAAAAGGTCAACATTAGAATGTGTCTAGGGCTTAGAACTTAGGTTTGAGCTGCCCCCAGGACCATTCCAAGATTTCAGAAATACAGCCAAGTCTAAGACTTTTTTCGTCGAGCTCAGTTCGACGAAACGTCGAACTCCGTTCAACGCTCTCTGAGCTCAACTAAGTTAAGTTGTCGAGCTCAGTTCGACGATCTTCGAGCTCAGATCGACGATCTGCCTTCAGTCAGTTTTCTTAGTCGTCGAACTCAATTCGACGATCTTCTAGCTCAGGTCGACGATCCTTCTTCACTTATTCTCCAAGTCACTGAGCTCAGTTCGACGATCTTCGAGCTCAGTTTGACGTTTTCTGGCTGATGATCATTTCCAGTCTCTGAGCTCAAGTCGACGATCGTAGAACTCAGATCGACGTTTTTCCTGAGAGATCGACGATCTTAAGGATTCAAATTCAGTCAGACTTTGGAATGTGTTTCAAATTATCTCAGCATTTATGTCAAGAGATCTGCCAGCCGTTTTCATTTATTCTGGAGCAAGTTTCAAGGAATTATTTAGAGAATGTTTTACTGGACTTTCCTCTAGAATACAAAATCTTTTCTGGAAGGCATTTAATGTCTGGTTAACGGCTATCTTGGACATAGAATCTCCAGAGAATTAAAAATCTTCTTCTCTTCTTTTCTCAAGTAACAAGATACACAGATACACAGACTGATACAGATAAGAAAGAAAAAGAAGAAGTGATTCACAGGATTCTCTGATCAACACAAGAAAACTCAAGTGATCAATCCAGGAGAATTAGCTGAATAATTTTGTGTACTCAAAAAGTGATCACAGCTTCATCCCATGGACTCCAGACAACTCATCTTTCAGCCTCTGCTAAAACTATCTTATGCTGGAGATCTGAAGCTTCTGAAGACCTATCACCCTGAAGCAAAGCTTCCTCTCTTGAACTAGTCAACATCTCAGGGGGACCTTTGACAATACAAATCCACTTGTGCTTCTCTCTTTGATTGAGACAGAGAAGACACCTTCACCCTCTTTCTTTTTCTTTTCCTTTCACACTGTAAAAGGGTTTTCAAAACTCCCATCAAAAGTTCTGAGTCTGGTTCTGAGAGCCTTGTCAAAACTCAGTGGTGGCAAGACACCTTATCAAAAAATCTAGTTTGGTTTTTGAGCACCTTGTCAAAAGCTCATTGGTGCCAGGACACCTGATCAACCCTTCCTACAGTGGATTCCTACCAAGGGTGGTAGAAGAGTGGATGTACCCAGGTTTTTGGGGAACCACTATAGCTCCTTGTGTTTTCTGGTTTGCTTGTGTGTTTTCTTTGCTGTGTGCTGTGCTCTTCTTTTTACTGTCTTTTTAATTCTATAGCAAGGCACCTTACACCTATATATAAATTAAATCTTAAAAGCTTTGCTAAGTTTAAAATTGTGAATTTACTTTAAATAAACTCTATTCACCCCCCTCTAGAGTTGAGATAGATCTTACCCTCACTTTCACTGGCATAGAAATTTCAAAATAAGGTAAAGCGAGAAATCGATAACTACATGGGCAAAGAAAATATAATAGATATAGTTTTTAGTTATACTACAAAGTTTATAAATTTTGACATGTGTAAATAAGTATTGTATATACTCAAAAGAAGAACTCTAGAGAATCGTCCGGTCATGCGATGGAAGAAAGTAGGCAGGCCACTCAGTTGAGCATTGCCAAAGACCCGGGCTCGGGATCACCTCGAAAAGAATCCACCAATGTCGAGGACCATATGCTTGCCTGTTAACACTCTCTCCACATCGCCAGTATGACTCGAGCGCGAATCCGTAGGACTTTAGGGTAGAAATTGGGCATGGGTTTCGGTGAGTTAAACAAAGATAAAAGAGAAGGCTATGCACCAAACCCAAATGAGCTCTACTAAAAGACATCCTCTTGCCAACAATACAAGTAGGAGCACCACGCCACCAGACATAAACTTGAAAACACGAGTGTATGCACCGCCTACCTCCACAAAGTCTCAAGTAGAATTTTCTATTGCACATTTCCTTTTCATTTTTCTTTTCACTTTTCTTTTTACTTTTCTATTTTACTTTAGCCATTTTTAGCAAATACAAGCTTGGGAGATCATCCACATATTCACAACAAATTTCTCCACATCCACACCACAAACTAAAGTCGCAAAACACTAAAGCTCATCTTGGGTGTGCGACTAGGATAGGCTATAGGGCTTTGGTGAAATAATAGTGGAGCTGAATCAAAAGAAGGGGTAGGCACAATTGGGCTAGCGAGTATAAGATGTTAGGAACGGTACAAAGCTCAACCGGGCAAAAATGATGGCCTACATCATGCTCACGCTAGACTAACCATGCGCTAATGCTTCGAGAGTAGCTCGGGGAAAGTTCTTAGCCACCGAGAAAGACGATCCTTCCTCCCCACTCGAGAAATATGAGGCTAGTGGCGGCTACACACATTCCTACACTACCGTTTGATTGCTCCAGATTCCACAATTTTGAGTAGTACAAACATTATTTACAAATACAAAAAAGTATAAATCTTCGAGCATAAAGAAAAATTAAATTTATACTATTTCTACACACCATGAGTCCTCGATTAGGATCACTGCACGAGTTTCACACTACCCTATCCAAAAATCCTAGGCCAACACCACTATCTTAAAGTTAACACAAAAGAAACAAATTTGGCTTGCACCAAGCATGTGCTTAAGTGCGCTCCCAAGTGGTGTAGGTGCACAATGCAGACATGATAAAATAAAAACAGAAAATGAAAATAAACTTGTGGTATGAAAGTGCATGTGCAAAGGTAACTCGCAAAACTTCCACCCACCAGACTTATACTAAGCAATCTATCCATGATTTGCAATAAAAATAGAGAAATAAAAGTTGAGGGAAGAGGTTACCCCATGCTCAGCAAATGAGCATACCAGAAGATTTGTGTTAACTTCAGCAGACAGTCCATGGCTCAAACGAACTCCACCTGCACTTGAATTTATCCCCAACCACGCATACTCAAAACATATATTCCAGCAGCAAAATTGAATAAATTAGAAGCAACAAATTTGGGTTGTCTCCCATAAGCCATTTTATTTACCGTCCTTAAGGTGGACCAAATACCTGTATTAAAATGTGCTCTCAAAAACAAAATAAAATTTAGTTTATATTACAAAACAAAGTATTTGACTAAATAATTGATAATATGTTTCAAGTGACATCTTTGGTAGGGTTCGCTAAATCCATAATTTGTCCTTGATCTACCATCTCCCCTTGAACGTAGTGCTTCAGCCTTTGTCCATTAACCTTGAATGTCTCTAGCTTTTCCCCATTTACTTCAATTGCTCTAAACGGTTACACTCCGCTCACACTGAAAGGTCCGCTCCATCTTGACGTCAACTTACCCGGAAACAATTTCAAGCGAGAGTTGTACAATAGGACCTTATCTCCGACCTTGAAATCCTTAGTTACGAAATGTCGGTCATGCCATCGCTTAGTTCGCTCCTTGTATTTATGCGCGTTCTCATAAGTGAGTACCCTGAATTCATCCAATTCATTTAGTTTTGCCACCCTCTCTTTCGCAGCTGTGGTGGGATCCATTTTCAGAAGTTTAGTAGTCCATAGGGCCTTGTGTTCTAACTCCACCGGCAGGTGACATGATTTGCCAAAAACAAGCTGGTATGGGGACATTCCAATATGGGTTTTATAAGCGGTCCTGTATGCCCATAATGCTTCGTCTACTGTCTTCGCCCAATACCTTCTATTCCCAAGAATAACTTTTCTAGAATCCTTTTAAATTCCCTATTAGAAACTTCCACTTGTCAACAAGTTTCAGGGTGATAGGCCAAAGAAACCCTATGATGAACTCCAAATCGCTTAAAAAGATTAGAGAACTGTCGGTTGCCGAAATGGCTTCCACCGTCCGAGATGATAGAGCGCGGAGCTCCAATTCTTGTAAAAATGTTCTTGTGCAAGAATTGCAACACAGTGCGGCCATCATTGGCGGCAACTGCTTCAGCTTACACCCATTTTGAGACATATTGAACTGCCACGAGAATATATTTTTTTTCCAAACGATGGAGGAAAGGGCACCATAAAATCAATTCCCAAAATATCAAAAGGTTTGCAAACTAACATATTGTTGAGGGACATTTCATCTTTTCTGGAGATATTTCCTTCCCGTTGGCCTTCATTGCATTCCTTCACATGAATATAAGAATCTCTAAATAGAGTTGGCCAATAGAATGTGAATTGTAGAACCTTATGTGTTGTCCTAGCCGCCCCCATGTGGCCACCTGCCTCACGATTGTGATAGTGCTAAAGAATCGATTCGTGTTCAGATTCCGGGACACACCTTCTGATGATGTCGTCAGCACAAGTGCGGAACAATAACGGATCCTCCCAGAAGTAGTAGTTAGCATCCGAGAGAAACTTCTTCTTCTGGAAGGACAGATTGGGAGGAAATTTTCCGCACGCAAGACAGTTAGCTAAGTCATCAAACCAGGTATCCTAACCATATTCCGTAGTTAAAGAGAAAAGAGTCTCATCAGGAAATGTGTCAGAAATTATAGAGTCTTTATGTTTTGAAGTGTCATGCATTTTTAACCGCGATACAGGGTCTGCAATAATGTTGTAAACTCCCTTCTTGTCCCGCACTTCCAGCTCGTACTCTTGCAACATTAAAATTCATCGGATGAGTCGTGGCTTTGCATCCTTTTTATGCATGAGGTACTTAAGAGAGGCATGATCGGTGTACACCACGACCTTTGATAGCACTATGTAGGGGTGAAATTTCTCCAATGCAAAAACCACTGTTAATAGCTCGTTCTCAGTAGTGGTCTAGTTTTGTTGAGCATCATTCAAAGTGCCACTAGCATAATAAATTGTGTGGAAAACCTTAATTTTCCTCTGTCTGAAGACTGCTCCAATAGGGAAATCCCTTGCGTCGCACATCAATTTGAATGGTAAAGTCCAATCCGGGGACATGAGAACTGGGCCACTAGTGATCAGGCATCTCTTCAAAGTGCAAAAAGCATGCAAGCAATTTACGTCGAAATTGAATAACACATCCTTACCAAGAAGATTGCTCAGCTGTTTCGCGATAGATGAGAAGTCCTTAATAAAGCGCTGGTAAAATCCGGCATGCCCTAAGAAGCTACGAATACCCTTCACTGAAGTAGGAAGAGGCAGTTTCTTAATGACTTCAACCTTAGCTTGATCCACTACCATACCCATGCTTGACACTTCATGCCCAAGAAAAATACCCTTCTCTACCATGAAATGACATTTCTCCCAATTCAGCACCAGATTGGTATCTTCACAATGTTTCAGAACAATCGCTAGGTTCTCCAAACATGCATCAAAA